>JAUDJH010000020.1:7500000-10000000 GCA_036320925.1 Automeris io | reverse complement strand
TTTCTTTATTAAATTTAATACCAATTTATCTTGCTCTTTGTAAGGTTGCTTTTAATCATAAATCATGTTCCTCTTTTATACGACCATATATTAAAAAATCATCCATCATAATTTTGACTCCTGTAATATCTGAAAATCTTTTTGTCATATCTGAATGAAATAATTCTGGAGCTGCATTTATACCAAAAGGCAATCTAAGAAATCTATAACGACCTTGTGGAGTAATAAAAGTACAAAGCTTTGAAGAAGCTATATCTAATTTTAACATATAGAAGCCTTTGTTTGCATCTAAAGTTGTAAAATATTGTGAACCTGACAGGCTATATTTAATTTCATCTATTGTTGGAAATTGATAGTGAGGACGCATTATGGCTTTATTGAGTTTTCTAGGATCTATGCATAACCTAAGTATTCCGTTTCTTTTTGATGCTATGACAATTGAACTGACCCATTCTGTTGGCTCTTTTACTTTAGTTATAACTTGGTCTTTTTCTAGCATTTGTAATTCTTGTTTTAATTCATTTATAAGACTAAAAGGAATTCTACGACATGCATCAATAAATGGTATGGCATCTGGCTTTAGTGATAAATGGCATTCATAATTATTTATACATCCTAAGCCTGAAAATGAATCTTTATATTTAATTAAGACTGACTCAACTGAATTTTGAAACTGTACATTTTGTATTCTTTTTATTAATTTTAAGGTCTGACAAGTTTTTCTACCTATTATATTTTTGCATGACAAATCTACTATATAAAAATCTATGTTGTATTCATGATTATTATGAGTGACTGACAAAGTACATTGACCTACAGTAGGTAAAATTTCTCCACTGAAAGTTGAAAGCTTACGTTGACTTTTTCTTATGTTAGACATTGGCAAATTAAGTTGTGAATATGTATCTATACTAATATTATAAAGCTGAAGAGTTTGTTTGTTTGTTTGTTTGAACGCGCTAATCTCAGGAACTACTGGTTCGAATTGAAAAATTCTTTTTGAGTGGAATAGACCATTTATCGAGGAAGGCTTTAGGCTATATAACATCACGATGCAATTATTAGGAGCGAAGAAATAATGGAAAATGTGAAAAAAACGGGCAAAATTATTCATCCTTGTGGGCTTCCATTGCGTGCGCTGCAAAAACGGTTCAAGATATCAAAAATATATGTAAGAAAGAATTATTCCTCTTGAAATGATCTAAAAAAATGTCCACGACAGTATATGTCTATCTTTTAAGATTAAGTCACTAGAACCGTTTTTATGGTAAACAAATTTGGTCGAAATTAATGCATTATTTGTTAAGAGTTGTATCAACGTAATAATATTAATCTTTATCCAAATAAATGTGTTGTTGATTAAGAGTATTTAATTGTGAACAAAATTGTCTTTGACATCACTTAATTTCAATGAACATCTTAGAAGATATTACAAAACCTTACATAGCAAAACAACGTTTGCCGGATCAGCTATAGTGTCTTGATAACCGCGAAACTCGAGAACGGCTGAACCGATTTGACTGATTTCTTTTTTGTTGTGTTTGTTGAAGTCTGGGGAAGGTTATAACAGAGAGAAGATTTTAAAAAATTATCTGAAAAAGTCTAAAACCAACACTTTTCTATATTCTCATAACAAAGATTTGTTATAAGTCAATTTGAACTTTAACACCATAGCATAAAGTTTAAATGTTAGTGGACGGGTTCCGGGAAGGCAAAACAATTATTGAGTGACGTATAAATATTAATGTCAATATTTGTCAATTTTTATACATATAGCATTAAGGCCAGGTTCCTTCAAACAATTTTCAAAAAACAGCCGACAGGCCAATAGCTATTAACATAAAAAAAAACAATGTGACTTTGTTTTAGAGAAATAGGGCAGAACAAGGTCTGCCGGGACAGCTAGTAAAATGATATAATGTTTGTGTCCGCTCTGGTATCTAGTAAAAAGTTAATATATTGTTTTTGTATGGACATGCTTATCTGATAAGGGTTAATTTGATTTGCACAAATTTTATTAGTATACAGACTATTTAAATTATATGTATCTATCTTTTGATTATTATTAATGGATACAGAATCTTCTTCGATGAATCTTACTTTTCTGTTGCGGCAGCATTTACTGAAATGATTGAGTTTGTGACAGCTATTGCAGGTGACCCCCATGGCTGGACATTTCACACGATGTATCTGTGCGCAGCGTGGACATAATTTGCTCGGTGACTGATGACTCTGACGATTCTGATGACTATAATTTTGACTTGTTGACTGACGACTAGGTGACTGATTTCTGTTTTGACTTGATATTGACGAATGATGACAGCTATGACTTGACTGATTTCTGTAGTAATCTGTCTTTGATGACGAACGAGGACTGTGACTTGACTGACTGCTATATAGTCCTGATTTTAACGAATGACTTTGTATTTTGTTAATGCTTTCAGTGCTTTGTTCATGTGTTATGGCATCTGTATTTTGTTGAGCTAATATGATACTTTTTGAGATTTTTATTGCGTCTTGTAAGGTTAAATTCGATTCTTGTAATAATTTTTGTCTAATATTGTTACAGTTTTGTGACAAGTTTGCTATATAGATATCTCTGACTAATGATTCTCGGAGTCCCTCGAATTCACATTTTTGACTAATATTTTCTAAATCTGTAATATAATCTTCTATACTCTCAGAGTGTCTTTGACGTCTTGTAAAAAATGTATATCTGATGTAGGTTATGTTTTTTGATGGTTCGAAATGTGTATCAAATCTTGTTTTTACGTCTATTAACGTTGTACTTTCAATGCAAAGGTTGAAAGAATTATATATATCTACGCCTTTGGAACCCATTGAATGTAACATCATGGCAATTTTGCGTTTTTCGGTTGCTTTTTCTAGACCTGTAGCAACTATAAAAATTTCGAATTTTTGTGACCACCTTTTCCATTCTTGAGCGTTGTTATTTAGAGCATCAGATGAAATGTGTAGTTCTGGCATAGACTTTTCCTCACTCACCGACATTTTTTGCAGATAATGTGAGGACTGGAACTTTCGATGATTGCACTATTTTTTTTCTGACTGACTTATGATTTTGATACCATATCTAATTCTGGTACCACTTCTGACACCATGTCGTGGCGGCTGGGCGTGATTATTGAGACACACGAGCATATCAAGACTTTATTTTAGTGTTCTTGTATTAAGACAGTGATGACATATATGGCGGGCGAGTGTCTTGGACAATGATAATCATAGACTATGTAACAACGAACGTGTGCGGCGGTTCGGTTTACATCAAAGACGAAACCGAGTCAGTAGAGCGAGACAGATGACCAAGAAAGGCGATGTTGCGCTCTGCGCTATAGAAGCTTGTGTAAATATAAGAAAATGATGTCTTGTTCTGATCAATTAAAATTTTGCGCTATCTTGCTCTTTCTCTCTACCTCCATCCCGAAGGCGGGCGTGGATTATTGGGTTAGAGACGGTATTTCAGTAAAATATGGGCGGTAATTTGATAATCAGTTCTAATAGTCCAGGAATCACTCAGAACTATGGTAAAAGCATCAATGATTAACTAGATTTCGTTGGATTTACTTAATGTCCACCGAGCACGAACTGATCCAGAAAGTAGTCAGGTCGAAGCGAGTCACTATGCCGGTCTTTGCACTATTGTACGTCACGACCCAGTTCGGGTAATCGCCCTAACACCTAACTATGTGGTGGTACTTAGTTCGCCAGTTTAGCTAGTAGTAGTCGTATACTATAAATAAAAAAAGGCGAGCGCCGCTCTGCTGTCGGCAGCACATTTTACGTATCAAACAGAAAAGTAATCATGATTAATTGTAATCCGATTAAAGATTAATAATCCTTAATCACCGAAAAATGATTTCTTTTTTTGGTTAATTTCGTTAATCATTAATCTGATTACATTTTGCCCATCTCTGCTTTTATTTAATGTCAAAATGCTGTCCTGTGCTTTTGGGCCCTTTAAATGGATGGTGAGAAGAAAAATGATAACTTAAATTCTATTTTTTTTTTTGCTGTATATATACTGTTTATATGTATATGTATGTATATATATATATATATAGATATATAAATATATTTGGAAGGTTTTCTTTTATTGTTTTCTGTCTCTAAGCTAGATTTCTCTTTTCTTTTTTTGTGAAAATTTTGCTGGCTTATATATCTTTTTTTGTATAGCTTTTATCGATAGTATATTGCTGTATATTTCACTTTCAAAATAAAGAAAATTAAATAAGAAGAGCCGAAGACAAGGCTCAATGGCACTTGTTAGGAGAGGCCTGTGTCCAACAGTAGACTAGGATAGGCTGATGATGATAATTGATTGAATTGTGAGAAACTAAAAATTTCATAGTAATCCATGCTAACCTACTACTAATAGTTTTATAGGTATATTTACTTATATTGGCTGCTAGTATATATGCGTTATAAAGTATATTATTTATTCATCTGAAAAAATGAAACAAAAAAATTCATAAATACCTCTTCGAAAGTCGTATTAAGAGCTGAAGGTGGCTTGCTCCGAGACTGGTAAAGTTTGTCATGACTTTTTAATTCAACGGGAGGTTCTGTATTTTTATCGTACAAGGCTAACATTTCTTCTCTGCCGTAACTGGAAAATCAAGAAATACCCTTTTTATTATGTGTATATGTATTATATATTAATGTAAGACGCTAAAAATAGTCCTCTTATTTGAAAATTCATTTTTAAAAGATCGGGAACTAAATTAATTTTACTAGTGCAATATATGTACATAAAATGAAAATCATGTTTATATCTTCCAATTGCAGGTAAATATTACAAACACGAATTTCTTATTATCAGAACTTTATCTTTAACACTTATTAATTTTATCATTAGTCAAGATTCGACCAAACGCTGACTGACATAATTATTTTAAAAGTTATATATTGATATCTGAGAATAGTAAAGCTTATTTTTCACACAAAATATATTTTCAAACTTCAATAGTTAATATAATCCAGTATTAATACGATTAATTATAGAATTAATTGTATTAACTACAGTAAATTAAAATTACAGGGATTATATGACTAGACCTTACATAAACCATAATTAAAAAAAAAAGTTAGTGTGGATTAGAAATCATTTGTATTGTAAGATTAAAAAATAAAGAATATTGAAAATAAAATACATAGTGTTGTACCACATTAGAAACTACATAAATTACGGTGGATTTTTTTTTATATAATGGGACACATCATGTACCGTATATATTTTTTTAAGATATAATTTATTGTCTTTTGAATTTTAACATTTTTTTAAGATGAGTGATAATATCTCACAACGTTTACTTGTATAATATCTTTACTAATGAAGCAGTTTCAGTGATTAGACGATTTTTTTAATTAGAAAATATCGAGTCACATCCCAAAACAGTAATTGACAATTTACATCTTAAAACTGTGAATTTTAACAGAATGAAAAAGGACTAAAGAAGATAATCAATTTTCCGACCAAATAAAAAGGACGGTCTTGAAAAAAAAACAATTACATTTTAAAATGTACTTAATATATTGTTTTTTTTTGCCTAAATATATCTAAGTCATTTTATTTCTTTGCTTATTTGTTTTGTAATAAAATAGTAGTAGTTTTTGTAGTAGTAGTAACTCTATTGTTTTTTTTTTCTATGTTGGTAATTAAAATTATAAATGTTTTAAAATAATTTGCTTATTTAAGAATCTTTGTATTTTAAACTTGTTTCATATGAGGCCAATAGAGGCTGAGTGATCAAAATAAAAATATTGGAAATTATATATAGTTAACATCACATTTCCTACCAACACAATTAGAGATGGGTGGGTGGTCATTCAAAAATGGGTAGAAATTGGTAGAATTGGTAAAAATGAATAAATACCCATTTATTCATTAAAAATGCTGGGTATAAATTGGATTTAAAGGTTATATGATTACTTCTAAGAATTAACTGCATTTTCAACAGTGCAGAGCCTTTTTGTTTGGAAAAAATACATAATCTATCCATTCTATAATAGAAAATAGGTATAGAAAAGAAAATACACTAATTTGTACACTTAATCCTCATGATATCTTGAAAAGGATAGGGTCTATTAGGCTAGAAATTTGCCATATTAGTTCATAAATGTTGGATACAAAATGTTTTTTTTTTTTTTAATTCAATCGCTAAGGGGGAAATATAGAGTAACAATTTGTACGTATCTTTGATACTAATTAAATTAGAGCTGTGAAACAAGATGAAAGAATAAGAATTTGTAAGTAAATAAAATATGTTTCATAACTTTCTTGTTAATTCTTCTTTAAGGAGTTAAAATTGGATTTTTTATGAGTTTATTTGTTTTTTACGGTAGAACCATGAAAAAGAGAAAGTAGAGTTATGATTATAAATGAAAAACACATATCTCATTCTTTTTTGTACATCTATCCTCAAAGATGATGAAATGGGGATTAGAAAATTATATAGGAATTCGATAACAATGAAGTTAAAAACGTGAAACTTCGAATTTTGCATACCACATGTAAGCGTAGAAGGGGACCCCGATGTGTAAGATTCCCATTGGTGAAAACCACTGGGGTATTCTTCCAGTAGTACAGTACACCAGCTGCGGGAATTGGCATAGTGCGACCGCAAACGACACGCGATACGCTCTGTTAAGGGTGACGCCACTATATGTAGGTGAGATGCGAAGGAAGCGTCATCACCCTTTCTGTATCGCCAAGTGGTGCGTGGGAACGCGCACGCCACCACTGGTGTACAGCCTGGACAGCTGCCCCCAAAAGTGCATTGCCTGGTACTCTCTAAAGGGCCTCCAAGTGGGTGGAAATCCTTGCAACTCTATATTAGCCGCCGCAGTGGCGACTTGGGCGTTACTCTTCCAGTTATTGGCCCTTGTGGGGTTTTACGCGACCGCACAAGCATCGCCGCTGACTCTATAGTCTGTCGATTTGCCACCGTGGAGTGAGTCTTTGTCCTGCACGCCTGGACTTTGTGGATCAGCTGAGTCATTGAATGCAAAAGCCAAATTGATTAAATTCAGCCTTGCACATTTGCGCCACGTGTCCAGGCTTTCAGCAATGGTAGTATCAAAGCCAAAAATACCGATTAACTCCTCATTTAAAGATTCCTATGCACATAAGGTGCTAGAAAAATGGACGCAGAAAGAGAATTCCACTCATTGGCGGTTCACACCAAAAAAGAAGAGGCAAATAGCTTCGTGTGAGTTACTGAAATGTCTACCACATATAAGTGCAAAACCGCACGGCATCTAGTCAATTTATGGTACATATATGTAGTCTTTGTGCAAACAATTTTAGTGTAAAATGTTTTTTTTAAGTAAATGTAAGCTGCCTGTGAGAGACTTCATTTGTAAAGAAATGAGAAATATCTGAGCAAAAATGTTTTTTTTTTTAATAATTCATGATTCACACGATAATATAACGATTCTTAACGATATAATTAATTTTTTTATGGGCTAAATTGTAAATATAATTTTTAGATAAAAGATATTGCATTCTATATATGATTTATATTTAAGAGACTATAAGTAATATTGTAACATAACTTGTTTAAATTTTAATTAGTACTTTTGCATGCAGTTAAATTAATAGTTAAGAGTTTGGAACATATCGGTTTGGTTAGTATTGAAAAAAAAAAGTTACTAAACAAGGTATTAATAACTCTTTACATTCGAGAGGTGACTCTCGCTCACCATATGATGTGCGCGCTAAAATGGCCTCGAGTGCAAAGGGTTAAGCTTACCGTAGAGGAAAAGTTGTGCTAGATTGTTGACAATTGATGTCAAAAAAATTGTCAGGCCTATATTTTTATTTTTACTTTTAATTTTCTTGGGATATTTCTTAGTTTTTGGTGTTGGTTAACTATTTTGGTGCTGGGTATTTTCCTTGTTTTAACACTCCGGCATGTTAAGGCCTATCCCTAATTAACCATAGGGAATGCGTCCCCTAGCAGGCCTTCTGATAAAGAACTGCCAAATCTACCTAATTCTGCTGTCTACATTCGAATGACCGTGGTGTTAAACGCTTTTCCAGCGGTCCTAACCCTAACGTGTAAACTTGCAAAAAAAAACAATTTAGAACTGCGGTCGACTTCCGTTGAAACGATATGTACCCACACCCTTCCCACGAATCTGCTTGCTCATATACAGCAAATGATCTCGGTCCTTACATCGTCCATTTGTCCCGGCCCGTCTCCGATCTTACTTCTGGCGTTTCTCTGAGGCCAATGAAGGTTGGCCACTTCTTGAAATCTAATTATGTGCAAAATATTGTAAAATGTGGCGTAAAGCTAGCCAGCCGAAACAGAGGAGCTGTAGAATTTTATCACAGTTGACTGCAAACAATTTTATGTCCGACCCGTGCTTCTCATCTGACAACCTGATAGCTTCTATCCCCTCTTATAATATCCTCGCACATAACGTCCCTTGCGAAGGAGGCAATGTAATCAGGGCAATATCATTGGAAAACTTCCTTACATTCCAAAAAATATCAGCACAAACCAAAAAGATGCTTACGCTCAAAAAGAAACATGATTGAAAACTATTTTATGAATCTTTATCCCTCAGATCCCAACCTCCCGGGTCTGGAGTAGAATCAAAAGACTTCATAACTCTCTCATTTTCTCATCCTTCTCTTCTAATTGCTCTTATGCCTGGTTAACTTCTTATGCAGATTCTTTAGCTCCTCCATATGTTCCTAATGCTGATTTCTTCCTTCTTTACCATTTGAAGCACATAGATAATCTCAATGATTATTTCACTTCCTTAGAACTTGAGGCTGACTTGTATATACTCAAGGATTCCTCCTTGGGATTGAATGGAATTCCATATTCATTTATTACTAAATTAAACATTTCTTCTAATTTAAATTTTAAAGGCCAGGCCTTATCCCTGTATCCTGGAACAACCAAATCATCACACCCATCCATAAACCTTGCAAATATCCAGAAGTATCCTCCTTTTATCAGCCAATTGCTCTGTCCTCAACCCTGTGTAAAATTTGAAAACACTTGGTTAAAAACTGGATCGAGTGGTTTGTCAAGAATAAAAGCATTCTCGTAAAATCCCAATTCAGCTTTCACAAAGGCATGAGCACTATGGACAACCTCTCCATTCTCTCATCTGACATTAGAATAGCCTTTTCCAATAATGAGTACTTTGCTGGAATTTTTCTCGACATAGCTTCCGCATATGATAGTGTCCTTCTTCCAATTGGTCTAGCTGAGTATCCAGTGAGGATTTTTAATTGTATGTCGAATCATTTCATGTCAAAGCTAATATTCCCCATAGAAATTAGTTTAAATCCTAATGGATAACTTAATAGTTATTAATCCATTCCAGCTCCCGAAACACCACCTCAGTTGTTTTTATTGTGTTTGAATAGAAAAATGTATTTACAAGAAGAAACATTTATTTATAAATAATAAATACATATTCTATAAAAACATAAAAGAAAAAGTGAAGTGCATACGGAATGTGCCTAATTTTTGTCACTGTTCTTCGCTTTTTTTGTCACGCTTTGTTTAATTTTCACCTGTAGATCTTTAAAAAAAAAAACTGTCCAAGAAAGTTTGTGTCTTCTTCCCGTTCAGGATATTGCAGAAATGAGTTAAGCATGTTTCGTTGAACAACTCTGATGCACGACCAGTTGCAACTCTTTGATCTGCTTCAGCAAATCACCGTAAATCGATCATGCCTTCTCACATATGATGTGTTGTATTAAGGTTCCTCCTTGAAGCTGCTTCTCAGTCACCTACGCCATCAGTTGTTTCTACATCTTTTCATAGAGAGAGGTCCGGACAACTGGTCCTTAAAAATTATTGTAACGCCCTTAGCTGGCGTTATATCCTTTTTCGACTCCTTCTGTTTGAGCATAGTACATATCATTGACGTGCTACGCCTGTACATCTTCGCAAAGTCCATTACTCGCACACCTTGCTCATGTTTTTCTATAACTTTATGCTTCGATTCAATAGACATCATATTCTTCAAACCCATGGTTATAAAAATAAATGTAATGTTTTGAAAATGTACAAAAACTAAAAAACGCAACTAAACTTATCAAAAATGCAATTTCAAAACGCTTGTATATCGAGGTGGTTCCTTTTAATGTACTCATTAAAAGTCATTTCGATTATGGCAGTGTTATTATAGAGCCCTGCAAAAAAACCTCCTTAAATAAACTAGATCTTCTGCAGGCTAAGAGCTTGCGCATTGTCTTGCGGTCTATGAAATCCTCCGACCAAAATAGCCATGCAAGTAGAATATGCTGACCAAAAAAGCAAAACCTTTCTTCACATCTGTTCGTGAATTCTACTAACGTTCTTCCCGCTAAATTTGACTTTTCCATCCTTATTTCAAATCTCCCTATTATCTTAGACCTAGATATCTCCAAATACCTGTGGTTCTACCAGAGATGGGCAACATGTAATCTGATTAATGTTTAACGATTACAAAATGCAGTCGTAATTTTAATTTTCTTGCTTTGTAATCATGGTTAAATCCGTTTAAAACATTAAGAAATCATAAATGCGTATGCAATCTGGGATTCTGTAGTGTTTAAAACATAGATGAGCATAATACAGTCATATTAATGGTAAAAAACGTAAAATGTAATCGTAATCATTTTTATTAATCTGATTACATTTTGCCCATCTATGGGTTCAACCAATCCCTCTGGACCCACATTTCACAGTACCTTACCATTTATACTGACCCCTCAAAACTAACAAGAGACAGTTGTGTTGGTGTAGCAGTCTGTATCCCAAAATACCAAATCCTTCTTAGTTATAAGTGCCCTCTCAAGTATCGGTTTTTACAGGTGAAGCTATTGCCATCCTAGAGGCTGTTATATACATTTAATCCCACAATCTCAATCAAACTGTAATCTTTTCAGAATTCAAAAGTTGTTAGTAAGCTATTCTTTTAAATCCTTCTAGAAACAAAACAAAATTACCCATTATTTTTTAAATTAAAGAAGCCATGTATAGGTGCAAAGAAAGGGAATTAACATTTCATTAGTTTGGATTCTTGGTCATCGCGGGTAATGAGCAAGCAGACTCCTGGGCTAAAGATACCACTTGCACAAGTTCTCTTTCTTATTATAATCTATTCCCTTCTGATTTTTTATCTGTCGCCCCATTCTACTTACTTGAATCTTGAAATGCAGAATGGAATATCTCTAAGAGAATGTGTGTGGTCAATTTTATGGGACCATCCAACCAAATGTCCGACTTAAGCCATGGTTTTTCAAATTGAATCAAGGTAATAAAGATTCCATTTCTCTCCTCTCTTTCTCTCTCTTCTCACCCCAGTGTTACTCCACAAAATAAGGGTAAGAGATCCTTCCGTCTGTGAGTGTGAAATTAATGAGGGTTCACTTGAGTATATATTTTTTTCTTGACCCATCCATTCTACTTCATTGTATGATATTCTCCCTAATCACATTCCCTGTCCTACTGACTTTTGTTATCTTCTCTTATTAATGGACTCCACTTTTGTGTATATTTAGCTCCAGTACATAACCCATTTTAATATAAGGTAGTAAATTTTCTATCTCCATACCTTGTTACGTCTGTATGTCACAAATTGTTTATTGATTTATGTATATACTAGTGATGTTGTAGTTAGTATGTTTTGTTATGTTTTAGGTACCGGACAATCTCAAGACAAACAATACTAATTGACATCCGGCCAACTTTCCTCATCTTTAAGCCAACAGAGTGACATTGAGAAGGCAGATAGGACCAGTCCTTGGATTAAAGGCATAAAAAAAAGCTTACCGTAGCTTCGCTAATAGAACTTTAGCAGGCCTGGGTGGAGTAGAATGCCTTTCTCTGCTAGACCCATTTTCTCGCGTGGCTCCAGGTAATGGAGTGTTAGGGTTTTTGTCAGATGTTGCATTTCCACCTAAGTTAGTGGGATTATTTTGATCGTTGGCGTTACTCATTGTGACGTTACGTTCACGAGACAAATTTCGTAGCCATTCAGGACCAAATTTAATTGGATTTTGTCGGTCTCCCATCATAAACTGGCAATAATTGCATTAAATAACGCGCAAGTAGAATAACTGTGAACAAATAACAATTTAGAAATACATCTTTCAATAATTATTTTCGAATGAAAAACTTTATATGATAACAATAAATTATTCCTGAGTCAATCTTGATTGCATAAGCAGGCTTTACCCTCAATGTTGTAATGTGTTTGTGACTTTCGGGTGGTGTTATGTAAGGTCCAATAAAATGAAAAATGACTTAATATAATGAATAATGACTAAATGCCATAGCCGGTAGTGTTTGCCTATTTAAGTCTAATCTCTTTCCATCAAAGTGTAAGTCTTTTATAGGTGACACCAGTTGCTTAATACCAGGTACGCTGTGAGCGAGCTTTCCATGATTTAATATACAAGCCAAACCCAAGAAATATGGCTATAAAATACTAATATCACACAATTATTTTTAAAAATTATAAGACATAAGAAATGTCTTATAATATATAAAATATATTCAAGATAATTTTTATTAAAAAAACGCGTTTCAATATACGCATAGCCTTAACTGCTGTATCTACAAATTTTAAAATACGACAAAGGAATCTTTTCAATTTTGGATTGTGAAAATATTAAGATCCCAGAAGATTTGAGAAAAGAGACATATTGTAAAATGAAATGATTACTGAATGATCTACAATTTGACAAAATTTAACTAATAATGTTCTCAATTCACTTTTTCATGAGAGTGAATAATTCTTGATTAAGAATATATTTCTGAATTTAGTAGAATGAGCATTAAATAAGCAATAAAAAAGTAAGAGTATAAAATAAAACTCAAAAATTTATAAATACAGCCAGAAAAAATGTTCGCCAAACAAAAATAGTAAAAATAAAAAAATTCGTGCGCCGCACAGATGTTATTCAAATTCAGATGTACCAAAAATCTTAAAACAAAATGTAATTTTCCTAAAACTTTATACAATTACAGAGCAAATTTCTGTTAAGTTTAATTGTCTATTCACCCACAACATATAATAAAAAGGACTCAAAATTAATATTTATTCATGTAATAAATTATAATAATTAAATTGTTATTCAATTTATAAAAATTAAATTAAATTAATTATTATAATTTATAAATTATTTTTTAAATTTTGTTAGTATTATAATATGTAGACCTCGTACATGAGATTACCAGCATGTAGGATGTACTTACTGACGGCTCCAAAACAGACTTAGGAACCGGTACAGGCGTCTACTCGGAGGATCTTAACAAGACCTTTATGACACTGGGAGCTCACAATACTAAATTCCAGGCGGAATCCATGGGTGTCCTACTGGTAGCCCATGTAATCATCTCTAGGAAGGTAATAAATCAACCAATCCGAATATTGTCAGACTGTAAAGCAGCACTGCTGGCTATAGGAAGTAAACATAACTCTCAAGTCCTGCAGTGTCACCAAGCCCTAATTTAGGTATGTTTTAACAGAAATGCTACAACCCTCCAATGGATTAAAGGACATAGCGGATCAGGCGGCAATGATGCAGATGAACTGGCAAGAAGATCTGATACAAGAATATTCGGACCTGAGCCGATTATTCCACTCCTCTCCAGCTGGTTCAAATTTAAAATTCGTCAAAGAATAAGACATCTTATGGACTCAGACTGGAACAACTTAGTAGAATTCGGACAAGCTAAAGAGGCTTTACCTTGAGCAAATCCAAAAAGGTTGCTAAAGCTATTCTGCATCTCAGTAAATTACAGATACGTAGGGTCACCAGAACCATAACAGGAGACGGTTATTTTAATAGACATCTTTTTTACTTAGGTGTCACAGAAACTACTCTGTGCAGAGCATGCACAAGAGAAGAGGAGACAGCCAGGTACATGCAATCAGACATCGAGTTGCGGAAAATGAACCCACGTGAACTTGATGTGGGATATAGATACTTCTATTGTTGTTCCAATAGTCGTATCAACTAATGGGCTGGTAGCAAGGAGCCTCGATTACCATCTTCACAGGCTTTCGTTTGGTTGTTGGATTAAGGGGAGGATATTGAAGGCAGCATTATTGGATACGGCAGACATTGTTAGGTTCCTCACTCTGAGTTCCTAAATACCAATGGATTTGAGCCTTAGGCTTCACCCCTGTAGGTCTACATGTTTTTATATTTTAAGATTTATATCCTTCTTTTATGTGTTTTCTTTTTTTAATCTAAAATGTTGATTTTATGATGAAGAGATAATTTCATTTATAATAATTGGCAACATAAAAGTGGTATGTCAAGAAGGTACTGGTAGCAAGCATCAGCATTAATAGCATCCATGAAAATGTCTACAAATTAACATGTTCCCTGTCCGACCGTTTTTTGGAGAGTTTCCGTTCAGGCCGCGTGGGGCGTATGCGCCCCACGCTTTACACTTGTATTATTTTGTTTCTGGCGAATGCCTTACAATAAATAAAGTGTCGCAAATCATAATTATCAAGGAAAGGTTGTATACGCCCCACGATTAAATGAAGGCATCAGCAGTAGTACTAAGATGCTCGTAATCGACTGCATATTGTTTTTTTTTTATTCCTTATTTTACTATGATAATACCAAATGGCTTGAACGGAAAGTTCAGCGTGGGGCACATACGCCCCACGCGGCAGGGAACGTGTTAAAATAGCAAAAATTAAAAAAAAAAATAAGGAAAAAAAAAACGAAAATAATAAAAAGAAATCACCTAGCCAAGAGCCATTATAATCTATATCAGAAAGTTATCAGCAATTTATGTATATTCTGATTTACCTAAGCTATAAATTTGCAAAATCCTTTTTATCTACCTTTTGTGTAAGTATCTAGAGATCTTCTGCAATAAATTATGCAAACAAATATCAAAGACCTGTATTTCTTTATACTATGAAAAAAGCAACATATAAGTCCTAATGAAATTAATAAGTTATCTATATTTTGGGTCTTTCATAAAGTTAATTTATTTATGATTATATAAATTAATGAAGACATACATATTAATGAAAGGAATATAATATGTTATCATTTAAGCTCCAAAACTAATCAAACTCATGGTGTGACACATCAGAATTTGGTGTTTATAGCACAATTTAAGTCAACATAACAACAGCATATCACTAGTCTTGTCTTTTGACGGTAGATGCTATGGTTGGACAACACTGTACTTCACATAAGGTGCAATGTATTATGCTCAACTAATATAAAACAAATGGTTTTCATTTTAAAAAGCGGTAAATAAATCATCATCATGTGACCTTAAAATAAGTAGTTACTGTCACTTTTGAACAACTACAACATAAGAACCTCCATAAGTCAACTAACCTAACCCTAATCGCAATATTAAAGTGATAAATGTTTTCATGATGTAACAATGTTTCAGTTTAAAAAATGTATGCATTCAATGAATTTAAAATAATAATTTCAAACTATCACATATTTCTTAACATTATTTTAGATAAAAAAGACAGCAGTCTGTGGCAACTTAATCATCTTAGTTTTAAAGGGGGGAAATACATGTTAAAAAAATTCTTATTTATTAAAATTTGTGATGTTATAGTTAGTTTGTGTTGTTTTGTCTTAGGTACCAGACAATCTCAAGAGAAATAGTACGTCCAATATCTCAAGCACATTTGAAACAGCATAACCAGCCAACTTTCCTCGTTTTTAATCATCACACTGACATTGGCAAAATCACAAAGGACCTGTCCTTGCAATAAAGCCATAAATAAAGAAAAAAGCTCAAAAATATACTTGTAAATGTTCAGAATGAAATTCGCATTATTTACCTATTAAAAATTATTTTAAGTGCTTCCTCTCAACTCAGCGCTGGTGCAGTATTAAGCCTATACTGGAGCTACCTGACTAGGACTACCGGCTCTTCAGATTTCTGACTTTACTGTCTTTTGTATTAACAACCCGATTAAGATGATATTTAGAGACTCTTCTGTTCCTTAATTCCATGAACACAACAACTCTACAGTGACTATAATGTGCTTTAAAAACAAGTGTTTCTATTTATTTAAGTTCAGTATACTTCCAGAATTAATTTCATGCATAGCAATTTAGTGAAACAAAAAAAAGGCAGTCTTATCCTAAATCTTAGTAACGTGAATCATCAGCTCCTGCTATGAGATCATAAAAAAGAAAATTCCATTGAAATCAACATTGTAATGAAGATACAGAACTGCAGAAAAAATTGGTGATCATTTGGACTTTTTTTCTGAGGCGTGTCAATTTACAATTTTTTTTTATTGGTTTAATTAGAAGATACAGGTTTATGAACATTCTCAAACTATTTTTTTAAATTTCAGGTTCCTGTAGCAAAAACTAAAAAATCCTGTCAACAATGCCTCCAAAAAGATGACATATGCAGTGTAAGTCTCAAGTGATTAGACATAAACATGATCATTTTGAAAAAAAAAAATGATACTTGTATTTTAATATATAATGAATAAACACACTGAATTACAAAATTATTCATTTTTCTTTGTATTTTTAATAAGCCTCTGAAAGATGGTCAATATTCAGATGGTTACATTTATAGACTCCTTTAAGGTCCTTAAAGAAAAATAATACAATATATTAACCATATCATACAACTATGTCTAAATTTTTATATCAAAATAAATAAAGTAAGTAATTTACCTTGGGTTACACAAAATTATACCTGAAATGAGAAAATACATTCTCAATTTAAAATTATAAATACAAATCTTCATTATCATAATATTGGCTTTGTTTATTAGCTAGGTTTTTCACGTCTGACCTACTGTATTTATTGTATAAGGCCCAGATCAGGCCATGTATAGAATACTGTTCCCATTTTGGGACAGTTCTGCCCAACACTTACTTGATGATGAAATAGGTTGCAACATAGGGCTGTCCGCATAGTGAATAATCCAGTTGTTTCTGAATATCTTGAATCGCTCCAATTGCGTACAGATGTGGCCTCATTAAGCATTTTCTACTGTCTGTATTACGGGAAGTGTTCTGAAGAGCTGTTTAACCTTGTTCCACCCTCTCCCTTCTATAGCAGAACCATGCGCGCTGGTATATGCAGTCACAGCTTTTCAGTGACTCACATTCCGGCTAGGAGTAAGAAGTTCTCTATCTCTTATTTTTGTTGAGTTGTCAGGCTATGGAATGGTCTTCCGGCAAGCATGTTTCCATCATCTTGGGTCTTTTAAGCAAAGCGTGAAGAGAGACTTGTGCAGGCTGGCATGATCACTGCGGCTATTGATGGTTTTTACTTGCTGTTCATGGTTGTTATCATTTTTGGACTGCACCATGCTTTTCATCAGGTCTGGCATAGTAAGTGCCATGTCAGTGTAAAAAAAAAATTGAAAATACATACTTCAGATATCTAATAAAGCAAATTTTGTTTTTATCAATAAAAAAAAACAAATATTATGAAAATCAAAATTAGTCTATTGACTTTTAGTAGCATTATATCCATTAGTTGAACTGGAGATATAAATTGATGAAAGAACAATGTAAATAAATATTAAGTTAATATAACTATAGTATAATATACGGAGGTATATTAAGTTTTATTATAATTATTTGGATATGAATAGATATACAGCTGGATCTCAATGAAGTAGTCCTAATCTGCAGTAGAGAGTTCAAGTAAAATTGATCTTCTTCCTAACATCACCATGGTTTTATTAACTATAAGTAATTACATAAATTGCTACAATTTTATCATTATAATAGTACATAAAATTGTGGGCAAAATTTAAAGTTAAATTATATTATTTATTATACCATCATTTTGGTATTTTTTAATGTTTTTGGTAATTAATTGTCTTGAAAATAAGTATCATGAAAATATCACTAAAATAAAGATATTTAACAAGGCAAATAGCCTCTACAGACATTTGCAGACTACAGTAGATATTTATTAAACTGTATTAATTGGGGTAGTGACACAAAAATGTTAAAATCTCGAAAGTTCGGTAGACTTTTAAAACCACTAATCTATAATTGGTACCATACCATTACATTGGACCCTATCATATTTCACAAAATATTATTGAAATGTTTGTAAATTATCATTAAAAAGTTGTATGTTAATCATAAGTTTAAGACGTGTATGTACCTGACGTACTTTGTATCAGCTTCGTGGAATACTGCTTATTTCCTATAGAAAAATATTGCATTAGAAGAAACGTATTTTAAATAAAAAACGGGAATTATTAATCACGGAAACGTCTTAAATTAACATTGACATGCCTCACTCTTGATTACAATATCAAAATATACTCAAATAAAGAACACAATCCTAGAGTTTATTCAAGGTGGTAGATATTAACCGGAAAAGTTGGTAGAATTAGTCAAACGTGTAAATACTTCACCAATAAATAAAAAAGAAAGTATATATTTTCAATGTAAATAAAAATAGTTTGACAATAATTACCAAAGTAGATTGACTATCTGATGCAGTACGAACTCAACAGACGCAAGGCGGCAACAGCAATATGGCGGACAAAAAGTGAGGAAGTTACTAGACGTCAACACATGCACGTTGCGACATGCGTAAAGGTACGTCCACACCACACCAATGAAGGCTGAAACAAAGATATTTGGTTTTAATTTGCTATATATCTAACATATGTATAGATAGTATAGAAATCTAGAATGACAATATAAAATATGACAAGTACATAAATTTTTTATAAAGATAAAGGAGTACAACATACATCCGTCCTTTCATTATTTTACAACATAATTTTTAAGATAGGAAGGGGAATGCCGTACGCGTGATCTTCTTGAGTCATTGTTTTCAGTCTAGAGTATATGACTATCTTGAATTTGATTTTCGTCAGCATTATCATTTGCTGTTCTCTAGAGAATCTTCTTATATTTCTTCCTCATTCCTATTACTATAAAATCGGGTATGTTCTTCAAATTCTGAAAACGATGCCAATAGTTTATTGGATGCAGTGATTAAAAAACCATGAAGGTGGGTCGAGAGACCATCGGGTAATTTTATATAGGAGTAAAAAGGATTTGCTTCAAGGAGCTCTATCTTTTTAATCAGGGAATCGTATTTAGAAGATTTCACATTATGTTTTATTAATATTGGTCCAGATGTCATAAGCCAAGTAAGAAGCAAGTAAGAAACACTCCACAAACTAATCATCTTGTATGATTGAAAATTCGTTTATGAGGATTTGCGTTTTTAGAAGAAAACAATCAAGATCGTATTGAATGTAGAGCTATAGATAAAGCTCACTCCCAATCAAATAATCATAAATTATTAGAACGCAGATAGAGTTAAATGGTTCTTCATAAAGTTCAATTAAATCTTTCTACTTGACTGGTTCCTTGTGTTTCCAGTAGCCCTGAGAGACAGCTAGGGCTTCTCCGTGTTTCTCGATAGCTTTACCCTAGTAATGGATGGCACACACTAGGAAGTCCCCAGCAGATCGGTCCTGATAGTAGGGGAGCCCATGAAGGGATTTTGGAATTTACTAAAGCGCGGCAGATTAATATACAGGGGGACCTTGTACTCTATTAAGTACTCCCACCGAAAATGAATCTTCTATATATGGTCGCGCGTCAAGGATAAAGGATCAGATTAGTAAAAAAATTAATCATAAAAAATTCTCGAGCGCGTCAGATTAAGATAAGGTGCGGTATACCTTTACACGTTACAAGTACTTAACAAGTACTTAAGTTACAAGTACAAGTTACTTAAGTTGTAACATAATATCAATAGATTTCATATACTGTTAATATTATATCGAGGGGTGAAAGGCTACTCGGTTTAAGCGACATTCTTGGTGATATAGTAATATAATCGGAATCAGCGCTTTTTATCGATTCCAAAATTTTGCTATATCACCTAAAAATGTCGCTTAACCCAAATAGCCTTTCACCCTTCAATATATAAATACATATACATATCAACATAACTTTAAACTTACAACTTTTATAAATCACTAGCTGTCCCGGCAGACCTTGTTCTGCCCTATTTCTCTAAAACAAAGTCACATGTTTTTTTTTAATGTTAATAGCTTCCCCATCAGATTTTATTCTACCAAAACCTGCTGGCCTGTAGGCTGTTTTTTGAAAATTGTTTGAAGGAACCTGGCCTTAGTGCTATATGTATAAAAATTGACAAATATTGACATTAATATTTATACGTCACTCAATTGTTTTGCGTTCCCGGAACCCGTCCGCTGACATTTAAACTTTATGGTATGGTATTAAAGTTCAAATTGACTTATAAATATTATTACGAATTTTTTGTATGAGAATATAGAAAAGTATTGTTTTTAGACTTTTTCAGACAATTTTTTTAATTTTTCCCTGCGTAATAACCTTCCACAGATTTCAATAAACACAACGAAAAAGAAATCAGCCAAATCGGTTCAGCCGTTCTCGAGTTTCGCGCTTATACACATTTAACGATTCATTTTTATATTATAGAATTATATTGTTCTTTTTCAGCCAATTTTAAACTGAATAATTTAGGATTTAAAATCTCCAGTTTCAGTTGAATACCCATATAAAACAATAATCTAATGCTTATGAAATTAAATTAATTATATTTTAATTTTATATTATTGAATAAATTGATACGGAATTGTTCCGAAAAGCAAAAAAGCACCTAAAAAATTGATATGTAATTGAAAAATCATATAACTCATTATTATTAGTTACAAAACGCCAAAATTAGACATAGCGATCATTAATATTGAAACGATAAATTACCATCATTAACCTATATTGACTAGGTGTGGACCCACCAGAGGGCATAGAGTTTCATTTCATACTTTTCCCCAATTCAAAGGCAAAAATCGGAGCAAATATTTTTTAACATAAAGATCATTCTATATTCTCATGGAAATCTCACAAGATGAAATCAAAGGGCTTCTACACTTATGCTTCTAAGTTTAAAATACATAATTATATTCCTTTCTCAGGCGTTCTCACAAGATTCTTGCGAGAATACTATAGAGAACTGAGTGACCTTACAATTGAAAACCATAGATAAGGTAGATAAGTTTTGTAGCAAAGATAAACTGCCGTCGAATTAAAATAGATACATTTTTAATTTTGTAATAATTTAGTAATCTTCCTGAATTCATAATTAACTTTTGAAGCTAGTAATAATTGGATGTTAGATTAAATAATTGTAATTTATTTATAGATTTTCGGATTTCTTCATACTTCATTTAAAAAATAAAATAATTGTGACTTTCATTCACATTAGGTATGGGGTTGATTAGACACACGTGTTATCTAAATAGACGATTTCGACAGGGCTGTCTCGTTGCAGTTTTCCCGAACTGATATTAAGAGGTACAAGCTTAGAAGAGATTGGCTCGTAAATACGACTGTATAGATCTGAGGCGAGTAGGAATACTCTTCCTGTAATACCGTTTAAATTAAAGCAAATTGATATTTTGTTCAAGTATATAAAAAAAAACATCTTTATCTTCTAACATTTAACAAATTAAAATAAGTAATTCTACCATCAGATTTAGTCCGGCGATTACTAGAACCTTTCTGCTTAAGCCAAAAATTTAATCCGTTTTAGCCAAACGCTCACTTTCAGAAACGTTCTTTTGTATTTTAAGATGCTTTTAAAGACGTATGTAACGATACATACTTTTCTTATTTTTGTAATCTAGGGGATAATGCTGCATAGGACTATCAGGGCCACTCTGAGGGTAGCGACCCCGACATATCAGACTCCTACTGACAAAAACCCCCGGGGTATCCCTTTAATTGCTCCACCCAGACCTGGGAAATTATTGTTTCCTTCCAAAACTACTTAGTTGCTGTCTTTATCTTGCTTTCCAGGTGAACGTGAATTGAACATCAAAGGTAATGGTTGACGTCAAAGATCTAAATATCCATGGTGATATACGGGGTAATGAAATTCACGGATTACGACCAATGATTTATTCTAGTAGCGAAATTTAGAAGATGGTAGAAGTCTGACGGCGATAGTACCTAGAGAAATTATCAATGTTGAAGAGGGGAAAGAAGGTAACAGAAATACTGAGCATTCAATTATTTTTGCGATTTTTTTTGCAATTTTTTACAAAATTGACACAATGATTGATAGACAGAAGATGAATTCTTATTTGAAGTTTCCTTCTATTCATTTGTTTTAAAATACGTCTATAATATGGCAAAAATAATAATGACTTGATGATTCTGCCATGACCCACAGCAATGCGACCTAGATCATTGTAATCTAGAGGTAATGGGCTATCTATGAAATGCAGTTTTGTTTCTAGTCACCGTGAGTAAGTTTTTCATAGTAAAATGCACGGTGTCCTTTATAATATTGGTTAATTTTATATTAATTTTATTGCACAACAATATGGGCTTCACAGCATAGATTACAATCATAAGTTTTCAAGACAATGAGTTTTTGTGATTGTCTTAAGTAAAAATTTACATTATTTTCACACTTAGAGGTGAATAGTGAGAATATAGGGGTGAATAGAAACGACTAAAGAGCTAATTGAAATAGGTATAAAATGGTAGTCGATTTTTAAATATACTAAAAAAATCTATTTTCTACATGCAAATTCTCCCCCATTATCAATAAATTACTTTCTAATGGGCATAACCAAATTAAGCTATATATCATTTCATTTTAATAAGTAAATAAAGACCCGCATTTTAGTAAACGCAAAATAAAGTTTATTGATACTAGGTTGGATACATAAAAATGGACTACACATTTATATTATTTTGAACTTTAATATTTACTTTTTCATAGTGTTTGGAATAGTTTTAACATAACTGGCGTAAGAATTGTTTTCTACTGCTATGAAAAATAATAAGATTGTCTTTAACCAAGAGAAAATCCATTATGGTTCTTCAGGAGGGCGGTGTGGGCCATCCCCCCAGTCATAGATGGGCAAAATGTAATCAGATTAATAAAAATGATTACAATTACACTTTACGTTTTTTACCATTAATATGACTGCATTTTGCTCATCTATGTTTTAAACACTACAGAATCCCAAATTGCATACACATTTGTGATTTCTTAGTGTTTTAAATGAATTTAATTATGATTACAGAGCAAAAAAAATTAACATTACGACTACATTTTGTAATCGTTAATAATTAATTAGATTACATTTTTCCCTTATCTGCCCCCGGAGTGTCGGACTCTCACTGACTAAAAACTCCTGGGTACACCTGCATTCGTTTGTAACGCCGACCATGGCTGCGGACTGCCACAACCGGCGCGCAGTTGGCCGTGTTAGGCCTTTTCAGCAATAAGGGGTTGTGAGATTGTTTCCGTCCCTCTTTTCTTCAGAATAGGCAATATGCAAATATGCGGACACTGCCGTCCACGTGTATGGACAGTTGACTCCCTCAGTACCACTACCCGCGTCAATGTCATGGCAGGGGATTGGGCAGATAGTAGCGCGCGAAACGCCTCCCGTCCGCGACCCGTTCTCCGGCGGCGAATAGCCAGGGTAAAAGTCCCTCGTCCGTTCGGCCACCTCCTGCTACATGTCCCGCTCGGTAAATTGAAGCATGACCACTAGTCCCTGATGCTGACCATAGCTTCAATGACGGCTGGCAGCGAAAGGTCACTCCCGATGGCCGTAATAAGGTCGCGGCTCACTTTGGCCCAGGCTGGGCAATCTTATAAATTGTGTTGTGCAGTGTCCGTGAGGCAATTGCCGCAGTCCTGACATTCCTTAGTAGATTATCTCCTCGGAACGTTCCACAGGTACTTCCTAAAATTACCGTGCTCAAAAAGCACCTGCGTCAACCGGTATGAGAAAACACCAAAAGGCCTATTCAGTAAGTCTTGCAGAACTGGAGGAATCCCCTCTACGGTCCTGACAGCAGCACTGGGTTGACCCAGCCTGGCCTCCCACTCCATGTTCAAAGACTTTATTCTCATAAAGATGTAAATCACTGGAACAGTAAAATAGTCAGAGCTCACTTGGGATGACAAACAGAACTATATTTGTTAATATTTATCTATTATCTTCATCGGTCACCTTCTATATATTACGTTAGTCTTCTAAAAAAGATTGATTTATAAATCGATTTGAAACCCAATGTGATAAACAGATTTACATTAAAAATTAGGTTCTACAAGATCGGCCAGCTTGTATATGCCATATAAATATAAAACATTTTATAAAAAATAAGAATTCCATGATTATCATTGTTTTTACAATTAAACCAAAGTATCGGATATGAAAATACAATATGTGAAAAACTGATAATTACTTTCATGTGTTTGAGTACATTGAACTAACTGTGAATAATTTATAAGTTTTAACAACTCATAAAAAAACGGTTGTCTATATTCCAGGATCAAGTATTGATTTACCGAATCGATTCAGTACTACGATACAAAATATAGATTTTTTGGGCATAAAATATCGTGTCTATAATTAAATGATCCTATAATATTCCGTGCTCTACTCCCACAATATTACGTCTTACGTAATAATCTGTATTATCTCAATAACTATTAGGTTTCCCAGAATGTATTTTTCAATTTTAATGTGTAATATTTAGTAGGTAGTATATTTAGACCTAAATGATGGCAGCGAGGTTAATACAAAAAACAAGGTCATTTGGCGGTTGTTTTTGTTCTTTAACAATGCAATAAATGCACTGTATGTACATTTACCCTCAAGTGTGTGTCAGTTGTCCACGACACTATAAAACATGTATCATGTTGCCATATTTATCAATGAGACGGCTATACATAGACACTGCTGGTAGTTAATTTTTTTTTATGAATGATCATACAATTATTACCTAAATGTTTTTATTAAATTTTATATAACTATCCCTATATATATGCACAATAAAAATGTCTTTAATCATGAACATGATATAAAATCCTCAAAAATGTTTTACCGATTGCCTTCAAATTTTGAACACATCTAGATATTGAACAAATTTTCTTAGTAGAACATATAGCAGCTGGTAACAATGATTGCGCGTACTGATCTGTTAGCCCTGTCACCTTAATGTGACTGGATTCAACTGTTTTTATATTTATTTATTCGATTGTGTATTAAAAAGAAGTAAAATTTAAAAATGAATTATTGCTTCAGATAAATCTTGAATAACTTTAATAATGAGATCAGTATTTCGAATTCCTTCCTTAAATTAATTTCACTATCTGAATTCTGTTCTTGTTAATATATAGATATTCGACGCATTTAAAGTGGGCTTTTTATAATGAGTAAAACACATATCCCTTAATATACATTTAATTTTAATACTGTAACAAAAAAACACTATTATCTAAAACATAATTTGAAACCAGTTTAAAGTTTTATAAAACCGTTTTTACCCATATAGTGTTATAAACAATTTCGAATGAGCATTATACTGTGTTAGATGTCGACAGCATTTAAATCTAATATGGTTGTTCAGTAAATTTGGACCGGTTACGCAAAGGAATATTCGCACTCACATCCGTACATTGAAAACAGCGCTAATGGAACGCTCACGCCAAACTTACGAAGATCACGGTTACGTGCTTTATTTGTATTGTTTTACTTTATCCACGGAGGGTGTAGCCGTAAACCAAAACAAAAAAGAGTAAGCATCACGAGCATTCGTTCGTTTGGTCTTGATGCAACAGTAATCAATTCCATTATAGTCATGTTTCCAACGTGTTTTTTGAATATAAAATAGTCTATCAATATAATTATGTCACTTGGGTCATAATAGTCATATCGTTGTTTCGACTGTCGCGTCTCAATAAGTAAGCGGTTAGGCTGAAATTTATAGACGCAACTATGACTTTGCTTAGTGTTTACTCAAACATCACATTTTATATTATCTAATTAATATCAAAATATATAGTATATCACCGTCAACTTGGAATTGGCTCTGCGAATACTTAGGCCATACTCAAGTTCCAATTAATTATTCAATTTTTTGTTAAAGACCAAGCTATTTTCTGAGCAATGTCTAAGCAAAGTAACATCTATAATCCTCAGCATTATAGAATAACACCGACGTGTAAGCAGAGTCAAGACTTTATTTAAACAAAGATTATTATAACTGATAACACATTCGTTAAAGGTAAAGTAATTTTACTTAAATTAATAAATCCATAAAAAATAAATACATACTCAATAGTGGTTTAGTTAATCTTTAAATATTTTTAGTTCATCACTGAACGTAGATCATAATTTCCCTCAAGATTATTAACATTATTCATAGCGAGGCTTAATTAAATGATAATTTTATTTGTCAGGCCTACCACCATTGACAATTTTCGATAAATATAACGTAATACGGAATGAATATAGCATCTCACCAGGCAAAAGGGCCTGATGTGAGTATAATCATCTCATTTAGTACGTAGCTTAGGTAGACAGTTAATAATTATATCTAGGATTTACTACAATACAACTATTACACTTGGCATACATCAACCATCTATGAGGTTATTAATATGTATCTAATTACAAAATAGTCAAAATCTAAAGAATAAAGAGGAACATCACTATAAGAGCCACTCTACAGCATTGCTGTCGAAATATTTCGCAATTTATCCATTTATACTCTGACTGCGTAGTAAATAACAATAATTTATTTTGTATCAATATTACAAATTATTAATGTAAATGCTGACATATTATCAATCATATTAACACATGCTCGTAGAATAACTCTTTGAATCATTTGCTACTTATTGATAAAATATTAGAAGGCTAATAATACATTTCATCTGACGACATTAATTTTTTGGTTTCAAACGTATTTAATATAATTTTACAAAATATAGCCAGTCTTTAAAAGTGGGTATTATTGGTATATCTATATATTTATTTTCTCGAGTGATCATTTCCTGTCTCAGTTTGAATGAATACTATATAATTATTTTCCTCAATAACATTAACTTGCATTAATTAAAAACACTACAAATTAAATGCTTAAATTCACAATTTCTCAATGAAGCTCGATATACTAATATTATACGCTACGGAGATGTGTTTTTGGTAATTAAAATGCTAAATAAGATGCTTCTAGAGTAATATCTAACTGATTTTCCGTTCCTTTGAATATTATAGCATGTTGCTACTTATTTTCATTGATAATGGTGTTTCCATTTTTTAACAAAAACAAAGTTAGATTAAATACCCAAACGTATTTTAAATCATTTTGTTAAACTTAATTTGTATCACATTTCGTTAAAGCACTAGAAAAATCTCACACTATACAGAATTTAATATAGGTATTCGTTACCTTTTTTGAAACCATCAGTTATATGGGATTTACTTTGCTGTCATACCTACTTGAAATTTGAATGGTATACACACACTTCAATGTGCTGCTTTAAAAAAATAAGCATTATTTTTAAAAAGTTGAAATACTTTAACGTATCGTTGAATATGAAAAATTTTGTAGAAAAAATTGCCCTTAATTCTTCTAGTTTATCCCAATTAATATAAAATATGTTGATACAAACTCTTTGCTATTGGAATTACGAATTTGTTTTTCACGAGTATATTTAATTTGAAAGAAAGAAAACATATTTATTTGGCACATAACATACAACACAAGAACAGGTGAATCAAGGGAGATACAGCAAAAGCAAATACCCTGTATTTCAATGAGTTAAAAGGAAGTCAGCTGTTTGGAAGAAGATATTTTTTTTATAATCAGAGGTATTTTACAATATATAAAAATAAGTTTAACAGTATATTGATTGAAAAATGATATATTAGGCTGCTAAATAAGAATATAATACTGTAGTAAAGGCAATAAAAGATCGAAATAATTTAGGTTACTAAAATAACTATAAAAGGATATCTTATATTGAGTATATAAATTTTTTCGCCAAAGTAACGAACCGTATTTTAAATCTGTATATATTTTACTACTTCGCTTAAAATCTAAGTATACTTGGTTACAAAATCAAAATAAAACACAACCTGCGCTGTATGTAAACTAAATTTAGCTTAATTATATTAATAGTATCAGAAACTCATAATATTTGTTGAGCATTATAAAAACTCAAACTTTTTATGTAATATAAGTATAATGTGTCTTGGCTTTATGTATTTTTACTTTAGATTTATAAAACTATGAAATGGGTTTTGCTTATGAGAATTAATCTTCACCGGCGATTATAGCCAAAATACTGACATAAGAACCTGTTAAAAAGCCAACAATACCGAATGAGACCATAAATATGTTTTTCCATAATACCCAATTATAACGTCCAAGTCCGTTAGGACGATCCCAGAAAGTAACTGTTTCAATGACAGCTGGGAAGATCAGGCCTAGAAAAGACAAGCATACAGCGCCGACCAATGAAATAAAGGGCCCTAAGTTTGGAATTGCGATGGCGGTGCATACAGTCATTATGATAATCCCAATTCTAATACTGTACTCAGCCAAATTTTTCTTAGCACCAAACCAGTGACGTACGTTCTTCCATATAATTTCCATTGGAACGTAAAATTGCAAGCTGTACGTGAAAAATATGGCCACGGCTATCATCAGCTTCACACATTGCCCCAATCTGAAAAATAATTATTTACATATGAATGTGATGGGAAGCTAATTTAACATAACAGACTATATATCTGTACATATCTTCAGACCATAAATGTAACTTCTAATAAAGTATTGCTAACTTATTGTAACCTGTGTGTTGTAATTGTGTATTTTTATGAAATAAATAAATAAGGTCTTTTTTATCCTATGAAGTTGTAGTTATGTATAAAGAAAGAAAACACAATCAACTAATTAAAATTTGAAAAATCAAACTATTTAAATAATATTGCCATATTAATTGCAGTTTGCTGATGTCGTTTACTATGATTCGAATGCACAATATTCATTGATATGCGATTGGCAAGTTAGTTGAGTATATATCAGGTGGATTCAGGTGGAGAGGTGCCAACTTATTGACATTCATTTTCCAATAATTCACTTTAAACTAATCATAATTATTTTGAAATCAAAAATAATTTTAGGTAACAGAGTACATAATAATATTTCACATCCGTGATTTGAAACGGATTGATTTTCACTATTGCCTTTAGTTCGTTGTTATTAAACACCCTTTTGTCCACGGTGTTCATTGGTTGTCAAGAATGAAAGTGATTAAACTTATTATGCATTGTTCGTTCATGAGTAAAGTACATATACGTAGTTGTTACAAAATGTGTCGTTTGAAAAAGATCCCGTTCCGTAAAGGACCTTAAATTTGAAAAATAATATTAAAAAGTAAACCCAGCACAACAAATACAATCCTCAACATATGAATTAATCAACATTTATTTGTATTCGTAAGTTTCAATTCATGTCAGGGACTCAATTCGAAATAGCAAGTGCTAAAAATACTGCAAAACGCCTACTTGATAAATTATTATTGGCTGTTTCATAGCAAATGGCGTAAATTAATAATATAATAATTTAGTTGAAGATAATTTGTTGATTTTACTGAATAAGACATTTAAAAATATTTCTTTGTAAGTGTCGTATTTGGAACTGTACTGTGTTTACTTGTAAAAGAGTGTTTGTTAATTTTCTTTCGAAATAAAAAAAAAATACAAATAAGTAAAATGTATACTTACACTTCTGTTTCTGGTAGGTTCAAAGTGATGCTGCTTTTCGTGTCTTCGCCATATTTCAAATATCCGAAGAATCCGACAAAAGCATACAGAGAAACAACGAAGAACATTCCAAAATTCAGTACGCCAGGACATCCAATGAAGTGGGTCGGTGTTTTCATATTATTTTCAAGAGGCATCACGACACCGATACCTTCGAGAGCAAATATGGCAGTTCCAAAAAACGTCGGCAGATGCTCGTAGCTTGCCATCGGTATACGATCACTTATACTCGGGATATTTTGGAAGAGATAATAGAAAGTTATTCCCATTCCAGTGCCGACTAACATGTTTGCAATCATAGAGAAAGGCGCCAAATATTTAAGATTCCTGATCAGATTCATCGAGATAAGTAGTGGTAACAGAGCCGCCATGTACACACGGATGTCCATACCGTGCCAGGCAGTACCTTCCGTGTAGTAGTCAACTACTTGACTCACGTTTTTGGCAACAAACACAATATACACGCAACAGCAGCCAAGCAAGTCAATCACTAAGAACCAATTTACCATTGCTCTGAAACAAAGTTAAAAATAAAGTTGTGCTGTGATACTATAAACAGTAAGTTATTTGTTGCTATGTACAGCTATTAATAAACCTTGAGGACTTCTGTATTTGTCTACGATGACAACCACTATTTGACTCTTGTCTCTTGGCGGTTGCCGTGGTACTTATCCTGAAATTTATAGACTCTACTTTAACTTTGCTTAACTGTTGTTTAGAAAAAGGGTTCGGATTTGACAAAAAAAAAACCTGAATATAAACAAGTATTTGAATAACGCCAAAATATTCTCATAACAAATCCAGGAGGAAGAAATTATCAAGACCAGATGTCGCCGGGTGCCGAGGAAGATGGCTCGGCCTAGCCCTTGGCACTCGGCAGGCGGGAGAAGGAACACCCTGGGGGTTTTAGTCGATGTAAGTCCGACACACCGGGGAGCAACCCTCATCGCCCCCTGAGGTCCGATAGGGATTTCCCCCGCGCTAAAAAAAGGGGGAAGAAATTATTGACCTACCAAATACTACTTAAATAATGTTATAATATACATTAATTAACTAATGTAATTTGTAATGTCCGAGTAAAGTGTAAGCAAAGTCAAAGAAGTGACTATAAATTGCATCGTTACATTATATTGAGCTTATTATTATAAGTACAGTGCGGCAAAATCACATCCCTGCATATAATTTTGCCGTGCAACTATGAAAGAAGTAACACAAATATAATAATGTAAGGTAAATTCTTACTGCACAATAACATAAAATTAAAATTAAAACTTTTGACTAATCTTAGTACTTACTTGGCAAGACGAGAAAACTTATGAGCAGCTGGTGGACCCGATAAGAAAGCAGCTTCTGCAGTCTCGGCGAAGCCAAGCGATGGTTTTTGCATTCTTCTGCAAAGTTCATGGGCAGTTTTCACTAAGACGTGTACACAATAAGTGCATATCCCGCCAATAACGAAAGTAGCTATCAGGCCAAAATATAATCCGGCGTTGCGGAATGCCATCGGCATGGCCAGAATACCGCTTCCGAGGGAACCCTTAAGCAAATGTATAAGAGTGTCCAAGTCCCTGAAATTGAAAAAGAGTTATTTTACAGGACATGACATAAATAGGGACAGCAGCGATGGTTGGAACAGCATATCTTTTATCAAAGTATAATTAATCTAAGCAGCATGTATTCGTAAGTATTAAATGTTGTGATCGCAGGTTGTTGCTGTAATTATTATTAGTAAGTACAACCGATGGCGTTGTTACTTTTTTTTATTAACAAAATGGTCAATATTTTTCTTGACTGCTTAGAATTTGATAAATCTTATGCACAAATACTCTAGATACCAATGGGTATTAGAAGCCTAAGAAAAACAAGCATAACATGTTTCAAAATATTCTGGTTGAGCCTTTGTCCAGACTCTCTCACTATAGTATTTAGTTTAAAAAAATGTAACTTAGGTGGCGAGATGATATTGTCTTAGCACTATGAGATCGACATGCCTTTTTTTTGACAATAATTACAAAATAAATTAATGATTAAGAATAGTTTTTTAAACAATCACTTTTATTAAGTAATCCAACATTATATGAGTAATGAAAGTAAGAAAAGTAAAATTCTGTGATAATTTCTTAACACTCCTACTATATTCTAATTTTTATATCAAGTTTCAAATTTTATCCAAATAAAGAAGATTTTAGGATTTCGATTATAAATTTTACACCATTGACCATGTGCTGAGTTAATGGTGTTTTTTAACAACGCGAATATTATGGCGAGTACAGTTCCTAGTTACAGATAAAGAATTAAATATTAAAATTTTTCTATGAAACTTTGAAAGTGAGGCCGTGTTCAACTGCGAGTATAAAATTTATTGGCATGGTATTGATTTAAAGTACAAGATTTTACACCCGTAATTTTGTACAGATTATGAATTCAGTGGTTTGAACATACTCGAATAATTAATACAATAATTGCCTAAGCCTCGAAGTATTTCTGTTAAGAAATGGAAATGACAAAATGAGATATTCATTGTGCAATTTTTAACCGTTGTCACACACTAGTACCTTGTCTTATGTCGTCTGATTGTTTAAGATACGAATTTATACGTATTTTTAAATGAGTAACAACAATTGTAATGTAATCACACTCACGAAGTAGGATGTGCTAATTTCCTGTGTTCGAACGGATTATAGTCTTCATCGGCTTCAATATCTCGCCCTGGTATTTCCATTAGAGGCAAAGTTGACCCGGCTTGTTGTTCGACTGGGATATCTTTTGGGTCAACTTTGTACCTGAAAATATTACCAAATTTTGTTATAATAATTATTCATATTGATTGCAATATAATTAATAATAGTTAATAAGTTAATTATGTATATGTTGGAAATGAGTATTAATATGTCCTATCGATTCGTAGATGGTCTTCAGGCATGCCCTTATCAGTATTCAACTTATGAGTAATTATAACAAAGAAAGCCTGAAACTCTAATGAATGAATATGTGATTCGATTACGTAATGCGATCGCGGAATCTAAATTAAAAATTTAAATTAAGTTTAAAATCAATGACAAACTGATAGCAAATTAATTAAATTTAATGTGTATTTTAAGCAAAATATTTGTGTGTATGTTGTCATGTACAGTTCATTATGGTCTTCAAAATAAAATTGTTATAAATTATTAAACTTCAGTGCGCGCTTCACTCAGTTAAGATTTGGTATTTACATATTTATGACCCAATTGATAAATTTAATGCAGCTTTACGTTGTTTTTACATATTTAGATTAATCTTAATATTGGATGTATGAGGCTGCCAGAGTCAGAATGCCCGAGTAAACATTTCATGCTTGAACATTTTGCTGTAGTCTTTTTACTAAGAAGAAGTATCATAAAATGTGGTCGATGATCCTTTAAAACAAAACGAATAGATCTGTCAATAATAGTGTTTGTGGCATTGAAATTTTCATGCATTATTACAAGAGCTGAATAACTCGTTTAATATGGATCAACACTATTTTGACATAACCATATGAGACACTCTGGTTCTGAACGCTTTATATAACCATTTAGAAATAATATTTTTTAAAAGATAAATCTTACTAGGTATTTATTACGTATATCGTTAACGTAGAGTGACAGCATTAGACGTAAGAACATAAAGCTATATTAAATTTGTACAAATCGTCAATTCTTGGGCCAATTCCAAACCTGAACAGAGATGGCGCTGAACCAAGCCATTGCTTTATGCGAAGGCAAGATAATGGCACTGGGCACTGTTCACATTTTTTCTAAATTTCACCATTACCAAATAGTAAAGTATTACAAAAAATTGAAACCATAAAATGGAATGATGTACCGGTGTATGAGTCCGTCGACGAGCGACATTAAACCACGTGGAAACAGCACACATCTTCCCGTATCGTCTCCGAACGGCCACGAGCATATTTAGCTCGTTAAAATGAGGAATTACTTAACAGTCAACATACAATATAAAAAACCACGTCGAAATATGAATAAAAACTATAAATAAATAATTTCGGAATAAATAGGACTCATCGCTAAGACAAGGATACTTATAAACTTTGATTGATTAATATTAACTAGTTTTTTTTCTTTTCGATATCCTGTAGAACAAAAATATTCATATTATTAGTTCGTATAACGTTTTTAAATAGATAAGTAATCTGCAATTGATATTATTTTGCAAAAACAAAATAAAGGTAGGCTGTGAAATGAGCTTTATGTTGTTTTAAGACCAGCTGTACATTGAATACGATTAAGTACAAAATATCCGAATCCACTCATAACGGGTGGACAGCCTTATTTCCATTGATCTAATTACTAGGAATAATTTGTCTTGTAATTTCCACTGAGAATGCAATTTTCCGTTAGACTTGTTTTTATTTTTTGTTACTTTTATACTGCATGTTAAAAAAACGCTGTCCGCCCTGTAAAGATAATGTCTCATATCGATATTAGACTCTATTCACTTTATTAATTTTTGTCAAAGTGCACGAAAATCAGAAAAATATAAAGATTAATGAAATGGGGAAAACTTACATGGCAATAATGTGAGCATGCGTAGGTCGAGAACTAAGGAAAAAGGAAAGTAAAAGATCGCGACTGAGGATAGATAAGATAAAGGGTCATGACGTCGTTGATCCCAAGCACTGTTTATCAATTAAGTCGTTTCATCAGTTTTTAACCTGATTTTTGTAAGCAATCCGAGCACAGATCGCGTGTAAAATAGTTTCATTTCTTCATTTTTAAATAACATCAAAATGTTTAATGCTCACGAACATTATAATATTCTGGTGTATTTTGGAAATGTTATCGTATCCCCAATACTTTGTTGGTGATAAGGCGATTGCCCGAACTGGGTCATGACCACAGTACACAAGTGTAAAGACCGTCATAGTGACTCGCTTTAGCCTGTCGCGTTTCGGGATCAGCTTATGTATATCCAGTAAATCATATACCTAGAGCCCTTCAGTCGTGGTATATGTGGGCAGATATGACGACGGAAACGATTAATGGATTTTCATTCTTTGATGGTCGCTTATGTTTTTGGACAACACTGTACTTACCATTAGGTACTCCGTAATCACTATATTGAGCCAGTGTAAAAAAATGTCCCTTTCAGGTCGGACAGGGTTTTCAAAACATACTATGATTATAATTTATTAACAGTTATTACAGCTCACTAGAATAAGAGATGTTACCGTCAATATTCCAGTAACTTAATTTAAACGTACTAGTTTCCTCTGGTAATAATGTATATTATTGTAATACTATTACAACATTAATGACAAATCCTGTAATTTTGGTGGGTAGACTAATATTTGATCATTGAAGCTATAGGATATTTTTCTAGTAATACTTTTTTGCAGCTAATTATAATTCACATAACTTTTGCTTGATTTGTTTATTAAGGACTAAAAATCGCGCCTGTATACGTGAAATCAAGAACATAATAGAACTACAAATAAGGCGAATCATTTCTGAATAGGCATATTAAGTTAAAATACAGAATGGAACATGGTTTAATTTACTGACTTACTTTCCCATTTGCGATTTATAGTTGTCCATGCAAATAATATAATATAATATTTACAAAGAAAACCTTAATCCTTTAAATTTTACATCGCGATAATTTGATGCACCTCAAGTACTACTGAAGCTTGCACGCTACTGCGAAATAGACGTATAAACATATACAACACGTGTAGTTCCGATGTCTGACACCAAAGGTAAACTAATAAGATATATATTTAAAATGTAAAAATATAATATAGTTAATAAAATATTGACTAATTTGATACATTTATTTGAGAGATTAATCAATTACTAACGTGAATAACGACATAAGTTATGTAAAGTTCAAATTTTCTCTTTTTGAATATATTTCAGGTCCTCAATCAACTCTATAATGGCTGCGAGGAAAGAATCATCTAGAAAATACAGATTATTCCTGATGCAGAAACATACGTACACGATTTATTTAATTTAATGTAATTTTGTCAGATATAACCCGTGCTAGTGTGCGTTTTTAATATTTATGACAACTCTTGTATGTATTTACGGCAAGAAAATATTATAAGAAAGTGTATCCAATGTGCGACTGGCCTAATTCGTAATAGACAAAGTAAAAATAAGTTCTGCTCCCGGCGGTAAATTATTAATCACAACATATGTATGGAATACATGCAAAGCTGAGCAGACGATCTTAGTATGAAAAATTTCTCGGACTCTTCACGTAAATCTGTTTCACTTACTTGGCCATGACAATATCGGACAGATCATTTCTAACTCCTTGGTTCTTAGGGTTATATTCGACTACCACAGGCCGGGTTTGTGGTTTCTGGAACAAGAAAAAAATATTTGTTAGATTTTAGAACCGGAATGCTTTTATCGTAGAAAATACTTGTGAAAAAATTAATTGCAAATCACAATAACGTCACATTTTATCCATTTCACAGTGCGATATTAATAGCTGTATCCATATTACGCTTATACATATGACGTGCTCAAGGTGACCAGTACAACAGCTGATCGCCATAAAAGTAGAAAAAAACGATGAAAGTATGATTTGGGACATTTGAAATATACAACTAATTCGTTGTTTTTCGCATCGTTCTATATTGAATTGACGGTTGAGTTCAGTTTCAATGACGCTGTGATGACGCCTCTTTTTGGCACCCAATACAGGGGCTTGGTCAATCCGTGTTTCAACACGTGACCACGCTCTGCTATTTTGGTAGTAAATGTATAAATACTGTACAAACAAATAGTAAGATTCCCCCCAGGACTAACAATTTATCAGTTAGATTTTTTTAAATAGCTTTTATTGTACTATAGTATTAACAACAATCAAAGGTCCATCAGAGATTAAAAGAAAATATTAATATGAATTGATGCAGTAAGACGACTTTTAAAATAACAACTACCGAGTTAAAAATATGTCTATAGCATTTTTTTCCACCCCTTTTAGTGAGTCACTGAATTCAAATGTTTTGTTTGCGTGCAATTCCCCCATACCACAACACAATTGACCTGTTGGCAAACGAGTTTGATATTTTGAAAGTAACTATATACGACAATTTCTATGCCTCACCTACAGTTGTTTCTTAAACTGACAACGCAGAACAAGCTGCGAATCTTTCTTTCGTACCATATAATTAAAAAGACAACGTTCGTCTTTTATGAAGCAAATAGATAATCCTACGCACAATTTTAACTAGTTAGATTTTTATATAATACATATTTCACAAATATTAGAGAAATCGGTATTGTAATTACACAAACAATATTTCCCATAGAGATATAGATAAACAAATAGAAAGAGTGATGCTGGCAAGTGTTTCCGAGCATTTCAGATATTTCAATGTCATTTATTATTTCCTCGTTCTATTTCAGAATCATTACAGGTCCTCTATATTACAATGTAAGTTTTTTAATGCTTATAAATTATACTGACCTAAACACGCAATCTAAACTTATGAATTAATGCATTATGATGTTTTCAGTCTATTCATTTCTCTTTAGATTAACACGATATTAATAATATATTGTCACTATATCACGAATTAGCAATATAATAAGATATTATTATAATATATTGCTAATAATACAATATATTATAATAATATATTATTATAATATATTGCTAATCCCTGTGAGGGTGAGCATTTGAGTTATATGTCGTGTCAAATGTGACCAGTAGCACAGCTGATTTAGCAAACTAATTGCAAATTAAACATATTTATCAACACTGTGAAAGAATCCTCAAAATCGGTTAAAGATTTCATAATAATATCTCATTCAGTCCTAGTTATGCAATTAGAATTATAAAGATTATTTAACATTCCTCGTGTTACAGTTGTTCAGGTGCAGCGGTAAGAACTTACCATCAGGTGAAACGTCACTCAGTTTGCCAACAAAGGCTTAAAAAAATATACAAGTACAAGCAGTATAAACTCTCCTCATGTTTAGCTTTCTAAATTCGTGATCTCGATTGTCACGAGGTATTACAGATGATCGACCGTGTAAATATTTGCGGACAAAGCAAATATACCTAATGACGTACCACTCAATATGAGCAGAAAAGCTGGTCCAACATAATGGCCACTGATATACATCACGATTTTCTAATAATTAACACACCACGATGCATGACGACAATACAAATTATAGTTATTTGAGATGTCAAGTTTGCGCGCAATTATAAATAAATCAACTTCCAAGGCCGCTGTGTAATATAAACAATATGCAAAAAAAAAATCTTGACTTTTCAGTCCTTTCAGTCCCTGACGTCAATAGCAACAACAATAAAAATGTACAGATTATTGAACCATTGAACTCACGACTCTCAAATAATCTCTCATTTGCAAATTCGGAATCATAACATAAGTAAAGAAGCAGATAAAATGTTAAGCAAACAAAAATCTATCCATATATAAACTAAACGACGTGACGATGAAAATTACTCTTCATAAAACTTTGTCATACGAAATGTATTTTCATCCTAGATGTGCACAAAACAATATTCACGGCTGAATGTTGCCGTGCAGGCAGGCAAAAACACACAGGTAACTTTCGAACTGTTTCAAAAACTTTTTTATTGTGACTCGCCGTTACCATTAATCATTTTTGAAATTTCGACCACAAACTATAGTCAAGACCGAGTTGTGAATTTTACAAACACTTTCTATTACTATCAATATACAATATTAAAAAAGTTAAAATAATGCATGTAATTTGATTTTGTTTTTAATTCCCTGGATTTCTGATCCCTTCGTAGTAAGATAGTTTATCACACGAAGACGCTATTCCAGATACTTGTGCTAGAGTCCAGTCCTCAAAATATAATAGTTTACGTTAAAGATGACAATTTGTAGGAAACCACAATGCATATTTAGCGCAAATTAATTAGAGCATCTGTCGGTTTATTTAGTAAATATCAAAGTTAATATAAATATTTATACTTTTTTGTCATTTTAACCCTCGATTTTTTTTTTAATGTAAGCTAATTTGAGAAGATAACTCTTAAAAGTTCACATTTAGATTTTTACTATTAACAACTATTAATTACTAGGGCAGAACTACTCATAAACTCTAAAATGTAGTTTCTGGTACCAGGATACCATAAATGAGTGGAAGTCATTTAGCGAAACCTAAATCAATATGTTTCATGGCGCAGTGTAAAAAGAGAAATGCATATAAATGAAAATGAAAGTAACATGCGCAGTTGGTACCAGGTAGTGAATGAACAGGCAAATATTTCGGTCTCCGTCTAGGATGCATTTGTATGTGTGATTTAAAACTGTTATCGAGAGTAGTGTGCTTGGACACAGACCTTCTTTTTCATTTTACCCTAGTACAATTACTGCTTCAACAGTGCAGTGTTTTATAGCACGAAGGTGCAGTATTGCTACAACTCTTTCCCAGCTTTTTAACCAAGCTATTCTAAGCTATATATACCAAATTGAATCCAACTGTAAAGTTTTACCATGCTATATAACCAAGCTGTATATAATATTTCTTTTTTACTGAGGTAGCGTAAGAGCCGACTAAGGTATACAGCATCCCGAATTACACGCATCTAAACTGCTGGATGCACCTTCTTTGTACATAGTACATAGTTGGCAGGTGCCATCCCGCACTAGACAAGTGTAGTGCGTTTAATGTCCAAACACCTTCACATTAATTCTTTAAAAAGTGGAAACGGAAAGACAGGCTTTTACTCTGCAGTGGGACAAAACTGGCTAATAACATTGTATATTGCTTAGTAGCTGACTCGGCAAATTATGTTTTACAAAAAATGTGACATTTGACAGCTTCTAAGTTGTAAAGGACGGCTGTCCATAAGAGGCCCTCAGAAAATTAATGTTGTCACATTGAGGTTTTTTTGTTATTATATGCACAGTTAAATCACTATAAAATGGAATACATTACTATTTTATTATAAAATCACGTATTTGTTTTATATCATAATCAAAATAATGAAAATTGCGAATATTCTAATTTTAAAATCTTTTCTTCAAATTATTATGTATATATTATCCCAAAATATATTTACTTAATGATGGTGAAACTAAATTAAAGATCCTCTTCGTATAGAAATTATAAACTAATACAGTGACTTCTAGTATGTTTTAACATATATTTAAATATTAATGTGTTATACCATTGCGCTCGTAAAAAGTAGTTTAATTTTCGGAAACAGTAATTTTGGCCCAAAAATGCTGTAATACTGACCTTTAAGGTCCTTATAACAACAGTTTTTTTTTTAATGAAACTATTAATTGGCTGTATTCTGACATATTTTAATGCGTAAATTTCTTAGTTACAGTCAACTTGGAATTTGAAATATGTTCAGGGCCGAAAACGCCCATGCAGACCAACATCCTTTTCCTCTGAATTTAACGTGTTTGTGTCCTATCGGACAATTCGTTTAGACGTTTTTCAGACAGACGATTTTTATTTTATATAAATATTAAAAAAGACCATTAATTATTCTCAGAATTTTTAAATTATTTTGGATATAGTTTGCCCCAAATATATTTATGGAAATTCTTTTCATCCACAATTATCGTTCTGTGTAAATTATTTTAGTGGATACAGGTATCAATTGCTAAATATATCACTTTGTGCTATTAGCACTTACTTAGTCAACTCCGTGAAAGGATTTGTGAATACAGCCTAAAATGGATCCATACCTATTAGCTACTACCATCACAATACACAATATTAAATAGCGTAGACTATATAAAGAGTTCCGATGGAGGATAACGTCAAATCAGCGAAAGAGGTATGTAAGAATAGAGGGAATTGGCGTTCAACTCTCTCTCTCTACCTCAATAGAGATTCATTGATGATAAATAGATATATTATTTCTGTTGGGCGTAGTTCACAAATTTATTATGTATGAAATATTGTTTGATAACCTGTGAAATTGTACGCATAGCATTCGCGTAGGTAGCCAGAAACGCTATATTTATACAGTCCAATAATACGTCACAAAGATAAGAGTTGCGGATGAAATCAATTTTTCACTTAATAATTATTTGAGCTAGCATGAAGTAAGGAACATTCCAGAGAACAATACCAGTAAAGAATAACTTAAAAGCCTTAAAAGTGTACGGAAACAAACCCCTAACCTTTCCCATTCCTACGCAAAGAAATCAAACAGAGGCTGAAACTTGATGACCTTTCGCGTTGTTGCACAATATAAAATAAGGTACTATTTTTTTACGTACATAGAAATGTAACAACCTTAAAATATAAATTAACTATTTTCAGGCAAAAACATGGATTCTTCATTAATCAGACTAACAATTTTTGACGTTGTGATTATACACACAACCTATGTAATATGTATGTGTGTGTATGTGTGTATGTATGTGTTGTGTTCTATGGTAAACGTCATATGGGACAATTCATCTTAGACAAATAAACGGCGACTATGAAATTCAAAAAATAAAAAAGTAAACATTTGGGTCTCCCAGGGTGATAGCTAGATAGTTTAGATTCCGCTACAACCGACATTGCCTGCAGAATACCCAGCTCTCATAAGATTATTGAGAGATCTCAATTATCATAAAAAGTAGGATCATACAAGTATTTACAGCTAATACTTTGCAATAACTAACTTTTCATTTGAAGTTTTGAGTCATATAATTATATAATATAATGACTAAACGACGCCATGCATCGCTGCCTTCATTTCGAAAACAAGGACGCGTAAAATTAAATATCGGTGGTAAGTTTATAAAAGATAAATGCTATTTTATCCAGATTGTCGACTTTTTCAATTTTCTAAAAACATCGATATCGATACTTTAGATGCATAGTTAGCAGCTAATAAGTTAATCTTTTTAATTGATATGACAAATTATACAGTATGATTTCAAAACACTGTCCAACCATAAAGGGACATGTTGGTAACACGATAACATTTCCAAAATACATCAGAAAATTATAATGCTCCCAAAAATTAAAAAGTTGTCGTGATTTATGAAGAAAAGGAACTTTTTTTACATGTGATCTATGCTCGGATTGCTTACAAAAATCAATTTAAAGACTAATAAAACGATTTAATTGATAAGTGGTGATGGTGATTGTTGGTAGTGGGATTTATGGGGGCCAGGACCCTTTTAATGTCATGACCTACTAGCATATTAATTTGTTTTCCTTTTACCTTTGTTCAAGAGCTACGCACTTTCCCAGTGTTGCCATGTAAGTTCTCTCCATTTAATTAAAAAGAGATATCACAAATATATTTTTAGTTAGAGTAAAAATAATCCAAATAAATAACAATAAAAATAAATTAAATGGATGAACTTAACATCGATACCGTGTAACGCTTTCACTGGTAGGACAAGGTTTTTATTACATACTGTATATTTTTTCCGGTTCAACAATGGATGTACTTAAAGTTACATAACATTCCTGAACAATTACACATAGCCATAGGGGCATTGGACATAGCCCCAAGCCATTTTGCGCTTGTATTATGGGCACTAGACAAATATATACATAACATAACATCCAAGAATCGCGAAAAACTATGTTGCTATTCACAATGCAGTTTGCCAGTACCGGGATTCAAACTAAGAGCTTTCAGCGTCGCAGATAGAACCGCTACAAACTTCACAATAAGGCCGTAAAATAAAAAAATATAAATAAAAAAATGTATGTGTATATATGGATATGTACTAAGAGAGACAATATTAGTAAAAAAATATTACGCGTCGTAAATAGCCTCTTAAAATAATAATACCTAATAATTAAACAATACAGCATAAATAAGATAAAATTACTTTATTTTCAAGAGATTTGTAACAAATAAATAGATATAAAGTTTAGTATTGGATACATTTATTGTTTACGTATTATGCTGGGGAATATGCATTAGTATCTGAAATTTATGTTAAAATTGGTTGAGCTGTTGCAATGTGTAGCCTAGACAGACAGAGTAAATATAAAAAAGTATTGATTTTTGTTCACAAGCGGATTTTTGATTTTAGTCAGAAGACTAGTCATTCCACAAAGTTTTTCATATCATCAATTAACAGAATTCAACCCGTTACGAATTTATAACAGTAGAAAATAAATAACTGGAATTTCACGAGTTGCTTTACTGTAATGCTGCATTTCCGCTTACGCTCTGAACAGTTTTGATTGAGCAAACGTTCGCTCTGCCTATGATGGAAACATTCAAGCGAGTGAATATATTATGTTTAGTTAATGATCGTTTAGATTGGGTATATGATTACTTAAAATCAGCAATAATTAAAATACAGTGTTATTATAACTGTATTATTTATTTATTTCAATGCAATGCAATTCATAACGGTGCAATCGATAGTCAAATACAAAATAAACATTTGTCGTGTTTCCATTAGCTACAAACGAACAAATCAGCACGGTCTTTTGTTTAGAACAAATATTCTTTTTCTCCTAAAGTAAAAATAGACATTTTCTGTTTTGAGCGATAATGGACTGGGGAGCCAAAAGTCTGCCTGAACGAAAATGTTCGTTCAGCTGGTTAGCAAAAACGTGGTTTAATAGCAAAGGCATAAATAATCACTTTTAGCTGCCAAAATGTATACTTTAAACACGTGAGGCGAATACGTTTAAAAATACCCAGTGAATTTATACACATTCTTATAAAAATCTAAAACGTGTCTGGTTAGTTATATAGTACATATTAATCATGATAATATTTTGGTGTAGTCATTTTGATTGACAGTTTCATAGTAGTTATTAAAGATTATGTTATTTTCATATTATTAGAACACAACACTTTGTACAATACATATATGTATTAGTAAGTATAGATCAACACAGGAATACAAAGTTTTTTATACTGTACACCATGGGTCGGCAACCTTTTCTTATATAAGGGCCACAAATATTATGAGTATATTAGTGCGGGCCACAGTTCATCTAATAAACACATTTTTTTTTGATAAAACTAATTGTTGCATTTTTAACCATATTTATTGTTACTCTCATTTTACTGACTGTGATCGCTTGAACAGAATTTCCGGCTTCCGCACACACGAAACAATAAAATAGAAATATTTTTCTATAAGTATTTTTAATTTATTGTCTGCGGTGTGGCTTTCTGTGGAACTGGTTTTACTTGCGCGGGCCGCACCGTAGTGCCTTACGGACCGCATGTGGCTCCTACTGCCGACCCCTGCTGTACACTGTACTAACTTTGCAGTCCAAGAACAGCAGCGATCATTACATTACTAATCTATTAACAGCCGACATCGCCATTTCGGCACATATATACCAGGACAGAAGATGTCTAGATGCATAAACAACTGGAAGAACTCAAACTGATCTTGAAATACGACACACCGAAGCGAGTCACTATGACGGTCTTTACGCTTATGTACTGCGGTCGTAACTCAGTTCAAGTAATCGCTTTACCACCTCTAGATTTTCATTGAGAGTCTAATGATAGCCAGGTCGGTATATCATGTGTGTTAAAATATATACTTTTAAGAAATATATTATATTTAATAATGAATGCGTATTAACCAATTATTTTTCAGTACTACTAACTTTTTCATTGAAAGTAAGTTATAATTTTAGATCTTGAAAGTTCTTAATGCAATTAAGTACTAGGTAATTAACAAATGCGTATACTTGAACACGATTCGTCTTGCTAGCCTAAATTGACATTCGAATAAACGGGCGGATTAGTTTGATCTCTATAGAATGTATTCTGAACGAATACTGAAGGAACAATAGAACAACATGGTCACGGTGACTGAGGACGAAAAGAACAACCTTGCCACACCGGAAATCAACACTTACGCTGCGTTACGATAGATTTCAGTATTGATTCAATGCCATATAAATTACCTGATAGGATAGGGAACGATTTTGTATAATGTTATGGCCAAAAAAATAAGATTCATATAACAATAATAATGCATTTAGTAATAAACAATATTGTGTATTACATATTTTATTTGATATTTCACTAATTATTTTAAAACTACATTTAAATATTTTTATTATAAACAAATATTTTATAAATTATCTACAGATGTTTGTATTAGAACTAGGGATGTAACGGAGGCAGTTTTATCGGAACCGAAGTCGGAGTCGGAGTTTTTAAATTTGATTTATCGGATTCGGAGTCGGAATCGGAGTCGGAGGCAACGTCAGTCACAAGTGACGGCAGAATAAAATAGTTTTATTAAGGGACAAATAAAAACATTATTCACTGAACCTTTTTAATTAGAAAGTGATAAATTTACAAATACACAGACAATAAAAATTGCTGTTTCTTATTAACATTTTCATAGTGCTGTGAGAAGGCGATTACCTGAGCTACTGGTCGCGTAGTCCACGACATTTAAGCGCAAAGTGGATAAAACCACTATTGTATGTCTGCTCACATAGCGTGATAGCGTGAAGATATGTTATTTATTATATCTTAAATTTGATCCCATTTTAATATGGTACAGGATGTCTTCGAAAGTATAAGTCAGAAATTTTGAATTGACAACAGCATAATCCATTTCCCTCTACATCTCCCTCGTGTGTAGGCAGATGTTGAGAATCGAGACTGTTTCCAAGCGTATATCAGGTTTTTTTTTTGATAGTCCGGGGGATATTGTTGACGGACCTCAGGGAGCTTTTTGGTTGTCGGACTTGCACCGACTAAAACCCCCGGGGTCACACAGCGCTCTCGCCTGGATAATTTGGGCGGCACGCTCCCTCAAGCGCATCGCCGGCGTATATCAAGTTGGGTCAACACAACCCAACACAACACAACCCAACACAACCCAACACAACCCAACACAACACAACACAACACAACACAACACAACACAACACAACACAACACAACCTAACTTGGGCAAATAAAAGCTGTTGTTCACAAAGTGTTGGATATATCAGAAACCGTTATCCTCCAGTGAACATTGTCCAGTAAACAAATTAAATCAAATTTGCTGCAGGGTTGTTTTTGTGTTAATTTCTATTTTACTTAATTTAATGTAAATTTAAAATAAAAAAACCTTTTAGTAATAAATTTAAATGTACATTTAGTTTTAAATTCAATCATATTTTTTTAATCTAAAGTTTAAAAAATTTCTTCTACAAATTAAGTAGCACTGATTGTTTAATTAATTGATATTATGTTTCAACAACATATAAAGTAAAATCAAATGAATTGACTGCAACAGTGGTGGTGACCTCCGATGAATACCTCCGATTAAAAAGTTTCGGAACCGAAGTCGGAACCGAAGGTGTAATAACGATTGGAAGTTCCGACTTATCGGAGTCGGAGTCGAAGCTGCGTAACATCCCTGATTAAAACTGTGATACCTTGTTATAAATCTTAACAGCAAATTATTTATTAAACAAATATTTTATGAATTATATTAAGTTTCCCATACAAGTGTTATCGTAAAAGTAAAGTTTTTTATAAATTAATTTTCACCATCACTGGGAAAGCATTCATTATAATAAAAAATATTATGTATATCCAATTAAACAAACGAATGAATTTATTACTTATTAATTTGATTCAAGTTAACGGCTACGATTAAAAAGTACGCAATAATGACGGTATGATCGATGTAATATTTATGTACATAATACTTGGCATATATTCACAAAAGTTGCAGATAGTATATGATTAATTATAATTATTCTTTGTAATATTGTCAACAAACTCTGCTGGTGTTAAGACTTTAAATATTTACAAATTATAACAGATCACTCGATAGCTCTAGGTTTGTTTAACGCTGTCTTTGGAAAATATTTCCACGGCAATGAACACACAAAGTATAAAATATGTACGTGTAAAAGGATAAGTTGAACGCAGTTAATAAATTTTAAAGCAATTCTCAGTATGCATTAAATGTAATCAACGTTTCTCTGTATTTCGAATCAGAAGTCTTCGTAATCAGTTACATTTAATTATTTACCGTCCTACAACGAAAGCATTTTACGCTGCTGAATAGAAATATCAAAATGAAAATCATGAACAGATTGGATTGTTCTTTGACATTCTGATCTATGTTTAATTACAAAGTAGTAGGTGTGGGGGATCCGTCGTTGCCCGGTAAGAAAGAGAAGGCTTGGTTCGAGTTATTCCTGTAGAATACAATAATTATTATGGTATTTCATAGGAACCGTGTATTTATTCGACATTACAAACAACTTGTCAATCTCTGACCACTAAATAATAATATTTTGTCATGATATATCCGTTATAAGGTAAGCAGAGATACTTTAATGGCTGTATCCACTACAGCTATGGTGCCCTAGTAAATGAGGGGCCGGTAGCCATGCGCAGAAAATCGAATTGTCATAGGATCGTATCCCGGAATGTTTCTAAATTTTTCTAGATTAGGTACGGATTTAGGCTTCACATTTTGACTGGTGAAGGGGAGAATCAAGAAGAAAACTGCGCGGAATTTAATGGAACTTGTGATGTTTAAGTGCCCTAATACGGCGAGACGCCACTGGTCTTGGGTGCAACAAAAAGAACTAAATTACAATTATGCCAATAATCGTATTGATCCGTTGTTCTGTAAAAATTTTCAGGGTTAAGAAGATTAAATTTAATCCAGATCCGTTCAGCTGTTCTTGCGTAATTGAGTAACAATCAATCAAGCAACTATATTTTTTTTGTAACCCGGGTGAAATCCCTAACGGACCTCAGAGGTGAGGTCCGCCTCCCAGTTCGTCGGACTTCCACCGACTAAAACCCCCGGGGTGTTCCTCCTACTCGTCTGCCGGGGCCAAGGGTACAGCATTGGCCACTTCCTCGGCACCCGGCGGTCAATCAAGAAACCAAGCATTCGCATCTTTAATAAGTAAACATATTTTGCAATTTCATGTGAAGAACCTTGAATAATATTTGTATCAATATATTAAATATTATAGAGTGTAATGTTTGTATCTTTAGGAACATACTACATTATTTTAAAAATTAAAGAGTGATATCTGTTATATGTAGAACTACTATGTAAGAATATGTAAGCTATGTAAGAAGTAGAACCATTGTATTCTTAAACTATAATCCTTATAATCTATTATTCTGAAAATATAGTTTTTAAGTAGCAGATATAAAAAATGTAAACCGTTTTAATAGCAGTGTTGGACGAATGACATTTATTTTTTGGCAAAGAATACATTTTTAAAAAACAACAGACGCCTTCGATCTGAACATGTCTGTTGTAAACTTTGTAACTGCGTGTTTAAATCATTCTATTGAAAAGTGGTGTATTCGCAGTGTCTCTTATATTTTTGACTGTTCTCGTGACTTGTGTTTGTTTGTGTGCTTTTGAAGCATGAGTCATAAATTCGAAAGGTTGCATCACATTAATGTAATATTTTCCCGTAAATACTTAAAAAACCGAAAACTATCTATAATATTTTATTTTTAAAAATATATCAATGTATACTTTACATGTAATAAATACTCTGTTACATTTTACATAAGTACTTATAACGAAATGACACGGATATTATGGTGAATAGAGTAAAAACTCCAGTGTACAAAAAATCATGTAAGCATACTTTTCATTATTTTCCAACACGCATTAATAATAAGTTTTGTATTAATTATTTTTTTTTCTTTCTTTTTTTTTTGTTTTTTATTTATTACCTACTATGTTTATTTTGCTTTTTTGTTCTTATTTTAATATTGCTATAATTTGTATTTTGTAGTTGTAGATATATACTGTATTTGAAACTTCCTGTTTGTATATTTAAACGATGCGTAGTCTATAAAATATGGTTGCTTCATCCATATTGTTGAATTTCATGTTTAACCTCTGTTCTGTGCAACTTAATAAATAAATAGTGCATCATTCAATACAATAAGTTAAATTTGTCTAATATATTTAACTCTTTTGAGTTGTTTATATTATATTAGGTACATTTACTTTATTGTACTAAATTGTATTGTACTAGTAAATCAATGCTTCAACTATATCATTCAATTGTTTGTAGTTACAAAAAGTTTTTCTATGCGGCGCATCCTTACGATCGGCCACCCCAAGGCCTTTGTAATGATTACTTAATGTTAGATGCTCGATTTGATACTAGATTGACTCGAATGTAATGTCACGAGATGATTGCTCGTATATAGAAGAGGTAGTGAATTGATTTGACATATAAATAACAGGAACAAATCATTTACAATTACTATGTATAGGATGAGATGTTCGCTGACAACTGGGCTATGTCCTACTTATCTACCTCTTGTTAACTGTAAAATATATTGACATAGGATGTACCTTAACACAAAACTCAAGACGTTTTTACCAGTAAAGAATAACAAATGCAATAAAAAAGTTCTGAATAGATAATTATATGTAATTATCTATTAAAGTAATAAGAACTCTTTATTAACTACATTTTTTATCTAACTATATGTAATTATTAATCTTTATATAATGAATACGGTACAACCACAATACCTTAGCCGACGACTTTGAAGTCACAGCTAACCCCAAGTTTTAGTGGTCGGCCGATTGCCTGAACTATACAGTACTTAAATACAAAAACTATCATTGTAACTCGCTTTGACTTGTCGCGCTTCGGGATCAGTTTGTTTATGTTCAGTTGTCGATATGCCTAGAGACCTTTGGTGTCATGGTGTCGGCGACTGTCAATGTATTCTTGTCCCCTAACAATCAGTGCTGTTTCTAGACTGCACTGTAATTTTATCTATCTTATTGACGATTATTCCAGATGTTTTTCCTATTATTTTTAAAGATGCAGTAGTTACCTACAGGGCTGTTATGTACGTGTTATAAATGGAATACTTTTCCAATTGCATAAAGTATAAAATTCCAATTAAAATAGAAATTGTTTGGATATGAAGGAATTGAAAGTGAAAGCCAAATAGAACAACTGTATTTATATGTCAGTTAAATTGATCTCATACATGAATGCATTGAGTTATATGAAAACTGGTTGCAGACATATTAATCACTGTAATTAATATGACAGGTGCTCTGTAATTCGACTCAACAACAAAGTTCAATGTAATAAATTGGCTACAAATAATCGATATTTTGTTTTAAGTGAAGAATTACGCAATAAATAAATATATGTAACGTTTTCTAGCTATAAAGAAAATATCGTGATATTGGTTTCTGCTATTTTTAAATGATTCTATACTAATTTCATGAGTTAAGTTGCATACGAACTATGTGTTAAAAATTTTCACTAAAGTAATACACATATGTAGCATTATGTACATACATAATAAATAATATATGTATGAGCAAAGTACTAAGGTAGGTAAATCGAGTTTTTAAGCAAAATCAAACATAAATAAAAACGAATGATAGGTTGAAAATTATTACATAACGTTAATATTAAACAAAGCCGTGAGAAAAACACAAAAACTTGGTTCTGGGTGGCTACATAGACGTATCAAATATATATTGAAGCTCAACAATAATATTGTATTACAAAATTTGACGTCTCCATTCTTATTATTCGTTTATGTTAGACATAATACTTGGCAAGGTACGAATACAAAAATAAATTAAAAATATGCACATGAAAGACGATCGTAGGTCGATGACGCGAAATACTCGAACATATAATATATTGTATTAAAATTACGCCCTATTTGAAATTGTTTAACTCAAGATCATTTATAAATAAACGGGATAACAGCACGTGAGAATAAAATAAGCCCCGAGATTGAAAACATGTCATTGCCAAATTTTATGAGTATAGATAATTACTATTTATTGTTTATATAAAATTCACGAAAAATTATGTTAATATATTTTAATTGTAGATATTTATTATTCCTTTATTTATATAGACATTATATTTAAAGAAATATATAAAAAACATATAATAGGCGTTTTACTATTAATATAAACAAATTTCCATCTTGCCTGATGATTTAGTTTGGATGAAAAAGATCCAGCCGACAATGAAGGGCGCTTATCAATCAAATACCGATTAAGTTTTTGATTAGAAACGTCAATATTATTGAGCGATGGAAAAAAACGAGGGACGAATTTCGCTTATAAAGAGGCATTTCAATTTTCACATAATCTGCGATCAGATTTATTAGGTCCATTCATTATTTGATTTTTACATTTACTATGTCTACATATCATGTATAATAAATACTTACATAAATAATCATTGAAATGAATGTCGATAAGCAGTTTAATTGCTAAATTTCTTTCCTTGACATGATACAGTAAATGTGTTGTTCGGATTCAGTAATTCAACTGTAAGTCTAAGGAAAAGTGATTTTCACGTGACGTCACTGTCTGGTCTACCCACCACATTGGCGCCAATCGTGGTGAAGGAAACTCCGCTCCTCACACCCCTTCGTTACGTAATTACCCAATTGAAGACTACATGTAAGACTAATTTTACATCATTTTCTAATTCTCTATATAATTTTCAGTGAAGAAGTAATCATTTTATGATATTAGCATGTTTTTAATTTGAATAAAACCCGTTTCTGTAGTTGGACTACAAAGTTGTAATACAGTTTTTATAAATAATTATATAGAAATTGTAACTATTACTATACATATACAATACTATTTTTTTTTAAATATTAGTATATATTTATATATATAGAAGGAAATTTCTTAATTATTATTTTTTTTTAAATACAAGTAACAAATTTACATTACTTATCAACAGTTAATAAAAATGTGTTTAGTGTTATTTTGCATCTAAAATATAAAATCTTGGGAATGTAAGAATGAATGTAGAGCCTATTTTTGTCTGCAAATGGCATCCTTGACCTAAAATGAGCAGATATGTAAGCGAATAATTGATCACTACTGAATGATAAACCTACATTTTATCTAAAAACAACCAATACAGTAGTCATGTTATAGGTAATATCACATTTTGCTTCAGATTAATATTTTAAACGTAATTAAGTGAAAATGGAACCTGTGTGCTTTATATTATTATTATCGGCCTATGTTGCAATATACCACTTTAAAAAATATATAAAACGGGTTTAATGGTTTATTCTACACCAGTCTACGGTGTGCTCTACACTTTAAATGTAATATACAATATTTACATTTTTGAGAATAATATTAAGAGGGCAATGTGATTGGGAAATAATGACATCCTCAGAATTAATTTATTTTCCTGTTCTAAATATTTATTTATTCCGTTTTATTGTTAATTTTTTATTCTCGAGCACTTTCTTTTTAAATAAGATAGTTTGATCTTAAAAAAAAACTGTAGCAACGTAAATTTTACTTATCCCTAATATTTAATAATACGGTGAAAAGTTTTTCTATAGTTCATTATTACGCATTCATAAACCGTTTAATCATTTATTATTGTCGGACTTTGACCTGCTTTCAATGTTTTCCATTTTTCTAGGACAGTAATTAGGATGATTTACATACTTAACTATTTTTATATATTTAAATAATTTTCTATGACTAAATAGTAAATTTTAAAAAATTTAAAATGGGCACTGGTATTAAGTTATATTGTAAATACAAAAGTACTGAAACATCGTTTCAAACTAACTATATATTAATTATAGGTATATTTAGATCCATTTTTCATAAAACATGAAAGTTGATGATTTTTTTTATTCAATAAATCATGAATCAACAAAACATACACTAATAAAGCGGTGAGACAAGTTAAACCTTAAAAATAGAGATGTCAAACACTAAATCACTTTTTGAATAATCATGTATCCATAAATTGTCTTATATCTAATATATTATGATAAACAAATAAATCTATATGTAAAACATAAATATCATATGTAATCACGTATGTATATACAATATTTTATCATCTAAGCGACTAGATCTCTTTGAAATACTTTTGTGGCTTTCAACAATAATCACGTATTAGCAAAAACGCACATTCTAAACGATTCGAGTTTTAACGTCGGTACCAATCATAAGCAATTCCGATTGCAAACTTTCTCATACAATGCTGTATTTATAAACCTCGCTGGCGGCAATTGTTGACATACACGGCCATGGAACTGCCTCTAACCGGTTCGATAAGTCGTTTTCTTGTTATCACATACTTAATCTGCTAGTCTTCATACATAAGGAGCCTATTGTGTCGCTGAAATTTCACATAGTTGTCTGTACCTATAATAACTAAACGTTTTACGGTCATCGAGCAAAAACTCTTTTTTTTTATTAGTCTTTAATTTGGTTAAATAACTACTATCAAAAGTAAGAAGAGTAAACTCAAAATAACTTTAATTGCTTAAAGATTTTGTTAATTTTGTAATGTCTAAGTAAAAATAACCCTTTTTCTCGATTGACTAATTTGCTCTGCTTGCTATATACAATAAAAGCTTTGGTTCGAATTTCAGTAGCAGCTAATATTTTCGTGTATGTGTATAAGCTTGTATGTTTAATTAGTACATGGATCGATAAACACATTTTAGCAGCATATTAATTTTATATCTTTTTCACTCTGTTATTCACTTAAATTATTTTATTTTAAAATGCATTGTCTAAAATATGACTATGCAGTTTACGTGTATAATCTTTGGTACCACAGAATTCACTTTCTATATTTTTTTAAATAATAAAATACTATACGTTTTATAAGGAAAATATATTTAATAATTTTGTTAACAATATGTTTTTGAAATATTTTAACAATATATTATTGTCATATTAATTAATTAAATTAGAAGTAAATCCAAGCTTTGCTGCTTTATAGGTGTGCACAAACCAAATGACGTTTTTTTATTTTAAAAAAAAAGGTAAAAATATATTATTGGTGACGATTCTTTGACAAAAATTAAAATGCCGAGCATCGAGCATCGACGTAGAGTTGCCTGCCTCTCGGTCTTTTACCGGTTGCACGGTGGTGAGTGTTCTCAGGAACTACATTCTTTGATTCCACCAGCCCCATTCCACCACAAAATCACTAGACATCGTGTCGGATACCATCCGTATGTGGTGGATGTTCCTTATATTCGCACGAAAAGATTCGCTTCTACATTTGTCATACGAACGGCTAAGGAGTGGAATATGCTTCCAGCGGCCATATTTCCGCCATCTTATGACCTGGGAGTCTTTAAGAGAAGAATGAATAGGCATTTGCTAGGCGATCGCGTTTCATCATCGAACTCATCTTCACCTTCCACCAGGTGTGATTGAGGTCAAGCGTTCGTCTATAAATTATAAATATATATATTAAACACCAACCATTATTTCTAAATTTTGTTCTACTTCCAACAAATCAGACAAATCCTATCTCTATTTATTTTACATATATACCTACTTATTAAGTCCTTCGAATTCATTCAAATTTAATATAATCTAGGTATAAAACTATAATCTAAGGTATAAAACATTTAAAACCATTTGATTATGAATTGCTTAATTGCGATAACATTATCAGTAAATAGTCCAATAAATAGTAATCATCTTGAGCATGATTACACAATCTATGATAGGTGATAGCAGAATTTCACGCTATATGACCTATCAGTTTAATCGATACCCATTCTTTCCACTAAAAACCTATATTATACACAGAGGCAATGTTTGAAAATGATAAATCAAGATAATTTATTTATTCACGGTTAGTCGGAAAGGGTATATCAAGCCAAGGCTATTGGTATAGGTATCGTATATACTTAAAAAGGAATATAGTAATTTTCCTGAAAGTTGTAATTTATTTTTACATACTCAAAATAAATTATGTCATTTATTCTTAAACTTTGACAACCATAGAGATAAGCCACGCCCACTAGGGATGTCGAAAATGAAAAAAATATCGTTATATCAATGTATCGATATTTATTAAAATATTAATATCAGCGTCGATATATCAATGGAAAAATGTCGATATATCGATTAAATCTTAATAAACACGAAAGTATTTTACCAGTATTCCTTTTTATTAGACGAAATTACAAAAATATCAAGAATTAAAAGGTTAACTTCATACTTTAAGACCTATTTAAGATATCAAACAAAAATAAATCAGACAAACCAGTATTTGTCCGGCAGTGAAGTAGATAAACTCTGCTTTTTACATTTTACGCTGTCAGCCGGCTTCTATTGTTAGACCGCCAGATTTACGGCAGAAGCTACTCTCTCTGAAGGTACAGAGGAAGCCGTAGGTATCAAGTATTTAAGTGCTAAATTTGAAAGAACTGGGGTAAAATGTCTTGTTTCAATCCAAAATTTTATAGGGTTTTCTTTACGGGATAGATTTGGAGCATCGAGGAACTGTTTCAACTCGTTCGGCATTCCGTTGCTTCGAGAGGCCACATTAGCAGTTAGATGCATTGTTGCTGGCTCAGCAACTAGAAGCTTTTCGTAGCGAGACCACGGTGACTTTAATTCTGACGTTAAAGAAGATAAAAAAGTAAACAATTCACGAGATAATAAGGTACTGACACTGACAATACTCGCAAAATGGCGGCAAATAACATGCATGCATCAAATTCAGATGTCAATGCACACAACGTAACAAAACATAATACTCAACAGTCTTAGACAACAACGTGCTTTTTTTTTCGTTCGTTCCTATCTTCTACAGTTTCAGATTTTCGCGACTTCAGTGCCATAAGAATCTAAAAAATATCGTTTGAGATACAATTTTCGATACTGGATATTTTCTATGGATATATCATTTCAAAATATATCACCCAAAAATATCGATATTATGAATTGAAAATATCGAAAAATCATCTGACATCTGAATTTGTTGCATGTGTATTATTTGCTGCCATTTATTTATTTATTATTTATTTTTGTTTGATATCTTAAATAGGTCTTAAAGTTACAAGATAGCCTTTAAGTTCTTTATATTTTAGTAAATTTTATCTAATAAAAAGGAATACTTGACACACGAAGAAACATATGATTTCTAGGGCAGCCACTTTATACTTTTAGTACGTAAATCTATAGGTACCTGTATCTCATTAGTTATTCATTTTTGTGAAAAGTTATAGTACACAAGATGTTTGTTTTAATGGCCCCCTTCCTAGGTTTTTCGCTTTATATACCCTTTCCGACTAACCGTGTATAAACGCCTCTTTTAATATTGCTACGGAATAACGATATGTAGCGACCTCTATTGTCTAGTAGACAAACTACTATTCCTAATGCTATTTTGTGGCTAATACCGTAACACCGCCACTAGTGGTGTCATCTATAGGAGAATAGAACACGATTACTAGAAATTTCGTTGCAGCCTAACGTGAACGTCGGAATATACGAGAAGGCTCGTGAATCTTCTATGCAATTGTTGGGACATACCGCTCCGCTATAAATACGTGGCATGTTAAACCGCGGGAGTAGTTGGACTGCACTGTACTTAGGTCTCTGACCTACTTACCATCAGGTATTTTTTGCATGACCGTAGCGTGTAGCGTGTACGCGGGAGTAGTTACCTACGAAAATGAAGTGACGTGTTCAGTGCGATATTTAGTGCAGTGTTTGGCCAACTAATTAGCGTTTCTTTTATTTAGATGCTTCTATTCTACTGAATATATCAGCCCCATTGTGCCCAGCGTTTTTATTTCTATTTGAGTAAATCAAGCTTAGTAATACTGGTGTGGTTTTATTGAAATCACCAAGTTTGCAACAATATTTTCACCTGATTTATCTAGAGCAAAAACATACCCTGATACTACCCATAATATACTTGGACCACCATTTTTACCACAATTTATATTTACATCGAAAATGATCGAGATAATTTATTTAAATTCAGCGATCAACCACATAATTACAAGTAAAATTTAGTCGATAGTCCTTTTTTTTATTCAAATCACATTTTCATTTTCTTGAATCCTTATATATTATTTCTTTCTTTGTGTCTATTAAAATAATTATATATTTTCAACGCCTAGAAAAATCATTTTAATTCAACTATAATATATAGTTATATTCTTATTTCCACATAAGCGCATAATGTTATCAAAAATGGTGTCTAAATGTAATTCATAATTTAAAATGTACATTAGAGTAAATAACATATTTTTGAATATAACTGTTTGTATAAATTAATGACAATGTGGTTTTCCTTTAACTTGGACAAAATTAATTTGTTATTGTTTCCCAAGTCCTAGGACCGCGCCCTGTATAATATGTCTTTCTATTCATTTTGCGTATTTTGCTACTTTTTGGAGATTTTTGTGTATATTTCAGGAATTTATTTAATGTAAAATATGTATTCCAAATATTTTTACCTTTCATAAAATATAGTCTAGAAATTCTGTTTTGTCTTTTACTGTTGTCTCTATTAAAATTATATGATTATGGTAAACCTAATAAAGAATAGTTCTCCGGCTCAGTCAGATCCTCACGGGTCAAGGTAGCTTTTGGCCGTCACCGGTGGCGGGTGTCTGGAGGGGAGCTGACGGCAGAGTGCCACGAATGCGGGAGCCCCAAGGACACGGCGCAGCACACCCTTCAGGTGTGCCCAGCCTGGGTCGCAGAACGTGATGTCCTCACAGGTCATATTGGTGACAACCTTTCACTACTGGCGGTGGTGAAAGCCACGGTTGGTAGCGAAAAGCTTTGGAAAGAGGTCGTAGCCTTCTGCGTGGCAGTTATGAAGCAGAAGGAGACCGCGGAAAAGGTCAGAGAGCCAACATCTCTGGCCATTCGGCGGCCAAGGCACCGTCGCCGGAGGGACGCGTTCGCCCAGAGCGAGCGCGACATCCCCCGGTGACAATAGCCGGCCAGTAGACTTGAGGGAGTCTGCTGCCCGGATGATGCGAGGGAGGCGGTGCATAGTGTCTAGCGCGCCGCCTAAGAGTGAGTTATTGGAGGCGTGGGCTATTTATACCCACCTCGCCCAGAGAAGTAGCCTGAAAAAGGCTGTTCGCTCCCCGGGCGACTGAACGAATTGGTTCCCCAGGCCTGGGTGGAGTGATTAGAAAAACACCTCGAGATTTTTTTGTCAGTAGGAGTCTGACACAGCGGGGTCGCTGCCCTCACAGCAACCCTGATGGTCGTATTTAGGATTTTCCCCAGGTTAAAAAAAAAATAATAATAATAAAGACTAATTAGTTTAAATGATTCTCTATGACGTCTTGTTATTATTCTCTGGACTATATCAATATCGACTCGCGTAAAGTAGTTTTCCACTTTTTTAAAGTGTTCAACTTATATATCTTGAATTCTAAACTACTTATAAATTATAATTATTTCAAATCGCTTGTCACCCTGCGTTAATGTGAACAGCTTGTACGTTTTTCTGCGAATATGTAAACGCGTTCTAGTTTATTATTAACCAAACAGAGCGTTATCCATTTCTAGGAAAGCAGAATTAAATTGACTACCACTGGGATGTAATAATTAAATTAATTGATAATATTAGATGAGCATACCATGTAATCGTATTCATAAAATAAAACCGATTTTAAAGAAAACTTAATTTATATATTAACCATAATTTCAAAGACATAGCTGTGGCGTGCTTTGTCCAAATAAAAGGTAGTCAGTACTCGTCAAAAATGTAGTTAATATTGATAAATTCAATTTTTTAATGACTATTTGTAAATTATTATTATGTCGTGCTTGAAAGTACTTTTCAACAGGCCAAATTTATAATAATAATGATCTTCTCCAGCTCTTAACTACAGAGTAAAAATATAGTTTTTACGAAATTAACTAGATGTCTGATTGAAGTAGCTTACCTTTTGTATTATCACTGTGCGCCATGCTTACACAGTATCAATTATCTATTAAGATAGTCTTTGTCTAAATCAAAATACTAGAAATAAATTAAGGTAGTGACCATATAAAAAATATAATAAAAGAAAATTGAATTGATCTTAGACAAAGTACCATCTACCAATTATTAAATTACATTATTTAAAAGCGGTTCCATTGGGAAATTGATATATTTTAAAAATTTTGAAATTTGTACCTGTATTTTTTTTTTAATTTGAAACTGATTGCAAAAATTGCAGAGTTCTGACGTTTATTTCCAACATTTTAATTATATGTACACTAAATTTAAATAGCACCAATTTTATGCCATGTCCTATTTAAGAAAAAGAATTATCCAAATCGGTCAACAAAGTGCTACCTAATCGGTAATCTCTGTCCACCATATGTAATATGTTAGGTATTTCTGTATTAGGGTAAGATGGGGCTGACATACGAACACACGTAAAAGTCCCTTAAATAAATAGAATTAAAAAAAATCGGTAATCTGTGTAAATAAATTAATTTAAAAATAAGAATATCAATAGATATGTAAAATGTAACCATAACTAGCAGGATATACACCGAAGGACTCATAAACTGCATCAATGTCTAAGACGCCTATGAAATAAAAATTTTAACCAAGTATTCAAACTTTTTAATAAAATGAAATTGGAGCCTATAGTTAGGTTCGATAACTTCATAACCGCGTAGTATCATATCCTTGTATCCCTTGTGTATCCCGTGTAACTGGAAAGGACAATTCAATTTTTTTGAACAAAAATGATAAATATAACAAAAATATTTTGGTTGGTTTATTGAGAAATAGATTATTATACTATACAAAAAATTTGAAGCATAGGTTGTTTTTTTATCTTTTAATAAAGTGTATTGCTTTCACGTGCCCATATTATAGATTCTAATCGGTTCCGCATTGATCTGATATGGTTATTAAACCGTTTGTTGTAATATTGTTCCATTCCTATGTATTCGCTGTTTTTAGTGCTGTCACTATTGTGGACTCAGGATTTCTCGAATATACAGCATTTTTTAAACTGTCCCAAATATGTTCAATGGGATTAAGATCCGGGCCGCATGCTTCGCATCCCAACATCGTGGTTGGGATGCGAAGACACAATATTGTCGAAATTAGTTTAGAACAGTAAAGTTTTCGCCTATTAATCACCTATTACGTATGCTACCATGTGAGCTTCTAAAACCTCTGTTATATAACATTGTGCCATGAAACCACCTTTTACCGTTTTGACAAACTATGTCGATGAATACAAATTCCGTTCACCCGATCATCGAAATGCCACCCCACATCATACACGAAGCGCCTCCAAAAGAACACGCTCCTCAATACAACATTGAGCACCTTTCTCCACGGCGACAATAGCCTCTTCTGCGACCGTCTGCACCATTTAAACATGTCCTACGCTCATCGGTGAACATTATGGAGGCCCATTAGGCCATTACTCTTCAGTCCAATTAAGATGTTCACGCGCAAATTTTAAACGAGCTTGTCTTTGAGCTGCAGATAGCTTTGGACCATTTGCTGGTCTACAAGGGCCGATTGCCACTTCCTTAAGCTTCCTTTTTATTGTACGTGCACTCATGTTTATTCCACGCATTTCATTCAGCTCTATTTTGAAATTTACTGACGTGAGGAAACGATTTCGTAGGGAAATCGGAACAATAAATCGGTTGTCACGATGGATGGTTGCTCGAGTTTTGCTGGTACTAGGTCTCCTTTTGTAAGAACCTGTCTCTACAAACCTTCGGTGTACTTTAGTATACTACAGACTGGTTTAAATTTAAAATTCTAGCCATCGTTCGTTGATCCAATCCTTCCCGCACCAATGCCTCAGTTTGAGCAGCTTGTTCGGCCGTAATATCCCTATTTATGATTACGAAACTTTGGTTGAGCTTAAAAGACTAATAATTAACACTATTGGTAACAAAAAAATAAATCGCCAATGAAAAAATGAACTAATTTCAAACTTTACTCTAATATAACACACGAATTTGAGACTATGCATAAATTTTATTTTCCTGCTTATAATTTTATCTTTTACTGCAGTTCTATTTTTTTAATTTATGATTTTTTTATGATTAATAGACAGCCTCGTCATTTTCATTTAGTTTAATGTAAAAAGTTTGCATACTTATCAAAAATATTAATTCGAAAGTAATCCTGAAGTTTGATGCAGTTTGTGTAGTTTATCTTATCGCATGACTGTTGTATACTCATGGTAAATCGATGGCATTACAAGGTATGCGCGGTTAGGTTTTACAAAGAACACGTCTATTGCATTCCAAGTTTTAAAGGAAACTAATCAGCAATATTGAAAATAAAAAGTATTAAAAAAATTAAGGATAAAGACGATTTAAACATAAAACCTGAGTACAACTTGCAATTGATTTTTTAATTAACATTTTTAAGATTCGTTTAATTATTATTATTTGATTATTCGTTTTTTCAATTATTATAAAAAGAGTATTATTTCAATCTTATGTTAATTTTATTTTAACGTCAAAATGTAAATGTACCTTTAAATTGTAGTTTTATGTACTATAATTATAAATAATTAAAAATTTATACTTTTATAATATATGTCGCAATATAGTTAGCTTTTAACCTGTATATTGCTACATAAATCCGATTTTTATTTCAGTTTCAATTTCGGGTATGAAAAATATAGTATTAAGGTATTCAATACCTACTAACTGCAGTCTTAGACTAATGTACTTCCCCCAGTTATAATATTTTCGTAGAAATCTAGATTAGTTGTAACATATATATATATATATATGATGTAATGTTTACTCATTTGAGCTAGTAAAGTTTACCAACAATACTCGATTACCCGTTTGACGCAATGATTGAAATATTAACTTCTTCACTACGGCTTGTGGCTACGTTTTCCACACGAAACTAAAATTTATATGCTTTAGATTAATTAGTGTTATGTATATAAAATTTTCTATCAGTATAGTTTGATTTTCAAAAATCTATCACGAAATAGCTTCATTTAAATATCAATTTTATTGTGTCAATAACATAAATCTATCTGCAGTCCGAAAAGTAGGATTTACTGAGCTACTAAGCAAGATGGTGAAAAACTTTTGTAGTCGTCCATTTCAAAAGATTGTTCCTTAGATGCAAATTACATTGAACGTCCTGTGAGTAAAACAACACGTTATAACCCCGTATCCTTATTAGCCAAACAACCATTAAAACAATAATTAGTAAGCTAGCTTTGCCAATTACCTTTATATATATATATATATTTATTTATTTCGTATATTAAAATTCTAAAGTGATTTTAGGTTTCAATTAGTAGAGATATGATTATTTTTTTAGTTTTCAATACGTTGTGATGATAAATATATATTTATTATGTACTCGATGCTTTCTTTGACATACCAAATCCTCATAGGAAGTATTACGATATTAAATCTCGAGGACAAGGGATATTTCCTTAATGTTTATACGTGTGACATGTTGTAGACATGAGTTTGTTTGAACGAGATTCACCACACGACCTCATTAGTATTTCAAGTGTATTCAAAACAATAGGCATGTGAAAGGCGCGTAGGTAAACTGCAACTATACAACCATCCACTGCGTTTTACATCTACTTCTTAAAAATTATGTACGATTAAATAATTACAAAGACTAGCCCGCAGCAACAGTGATTTTGTTATATCTTTTGCAAATTTTACCTGAAACTGAAGGCAGAGTCGGTTAGAAATTCCGGTGTTTATATATTCAATACCGATAAGAAAAAAAAAAGTGAAACTATTACGAAATTACAACCAAATTTTGTATTCGTTTTTTTTGTGTATTATGTTCATTTCAGAAAACACTATTTAAAGTTTTAGCTAGAAACTTAGTAATATGGATTGTAATCTAGATGATAACTGTGATTATATATATGTAATTATTTTTGGAAAAATATATAGTATTAGCAGACTTATACATTTTTTTTTACACTGGCTCGACATAGTGACTATAGAGTACCTGATGGTAAGTACAGTATAGTCCAAAAACGAAAGCGAGTATCAAAGGATGAAACTCCATTGATAGTCTACATCCTCATGTCGGCCCACATATACCACGACTGAAGGTCTCTAGGTATATGAGCAGCTGGATATCACAAGTTGATCCCGAAACGCGACAAGCCGAAACTGGTCACTATGACGGGCTAAACACCCATGTACTGTGGTCGCGATCCAGACGGGCACCCACGCCCTACCACCTCGCTGCTGCTCGTTTAGCACCACCCAGGAGTCACGTGTAGGGAAACTAGGGTAAAGCCTACGGACGCGAGCAGCTTCGACTCCCAAACAATATATTTTTGTTTGCGGATTTGTAAGCGTTATGTCCTTCGTCCACAACTATTCTGTACATACACATCACAGTTCTTCAACAACTGAACCAGTTACCACATTTTACGGCTCAAATAACATTGTAATCCAAGATTATTGTTACGCATTTGCAGAGTTCCATACCATAGAGTCATGCTTATGCCTTGCCTTGTCGCGTCGCCAACTTTTTGTAAATTCGTTGACAACGTAAGTCGCGTGCGACATGTAATTCGTGGTTGTCGAATCGCAAAATACAATGATTTCAAAGAGGGTGGATTACACAGATCTAACCAATCTACAGGTTCAGTTTATAACTTAGAAAAAGTGTTATTCTTAAAATCCTGTGATACAGTACTCTTAATAAAAATTAGCCACGTGACTTTTTAAATATTTTTCGTTATTTTGTAGTTCAGAATTTGGCGAAACCACTTGATATTATTTAAAAAAAATTGTATTGCCTTTTGAGCTGCTATACTGTAAATGTAAAACAGGTAATTTTTCTCGAAAAATCGTAAAAAGATTTTTCGTGACCTAAACGTTCAGTGTGCAACAAAAAATGCAAAAGATTCGATCGTTATACGTGGTACTCTAGGCCTTTTGGCCGGTTATGTTTTTGGGTAGGTTTTAAAAACACCGTACACCATAGATTTTACCTGATTGTTTTACCTGTGCATGTAAACCATTCATGTATGAGCGTGTATGCCATAAACTCAGGAACTAATCACAAGTATGCAATCGCTACATGCGGTATATTATCCGCGTTCACCTGCGCAGCTATACCCACGCAATAAGCCTTTCTGTGCATTTCCCCATTAGCGAGTCAAATGGTCGCCAACGACACCCTCTAGTTTACCCATTATAATATTTTGGTTTTATTTGTCCTAAAACTGTTTTTACTAAATGTTTTTAAAAGGCATGCCATTTTTATTTTATGTTCATATTTTTTCCGCGTCTATTTTGACTGGATGTTTTTTATATATAATATCGTTCTGTAATTTATGCCGAATAGTACCTAATCTGATATCATGTCTCGTCTAAACTAAGAGTACAAAAAAAAACAGTATTTTTATTTTAAGAGACAAATACCTTATTATTTATATATATATATATTATATATATATATATATATTACCTATGTATATGTATTCCTTGCCATTCGTTGGTTGATTAAAAACTACTAAAAAAGAGTGTAACTGTAAGTACATATACAAGTATAAGTATAAAAGAAATACCTATTATGAAAATATAATAAGTTCATATTTAAATAGTCATAAGTGCTTTCAACGACGTGACATCGCTGAAAATAATGTATTTACAAAATCACTAATTATAGTAAATAATAATATGTATGGACAATTTTTGACACATATACATATATGTATATCCATAAACTAACTTATTTAAATAATTTAAATAATTTAAAATATGAGAAGTGTACCGTACTTGTAAAATATAATTTGAACAATACACGTTACAGCGAAGTCGACCCAAGTGTTTTATGGAGCCCTTTTCGATCATATCCGTCGTAACATGTATGGCAAACCCTGGCAGGGTTACCAACCGTACTAATCACAGAATGGTACTAGCTAAATAAATAATTTCTAAAAAATATTTTTCGTTTCACGATTAGAAATGAAACAGCGACCCTTTCTTTCAATCTTAATTCAAAAATTGTTGACATAATATGTCATATATTGTATACTTTAACTTTTCTTACATAATAATAATAATTTTTAGTTGTATTCTGATATATTCCTCTTCGTTCTATCCAATCTCTCAATCTTGTGCTGGTTTTTAGCTTATAGTTTATAGTAAGCTTATATAAAGAACTGTTTTACCGTTTCATATAAATTGTTGACAGCCCTAAATGGAGGGTAGTGGAGGTCACCACCATAAGGATGGCAATCGGTTGAAGTCACGCAGACGGCAGGGGAGTGCAGGGAGGGGTAACGGCGCGGGCGCGCTTAACGGAGCGGTGCGCGTGTGGAAATTTCCATTAGCCAAGCACCGCGGGCCGCGACTGTTTAACGCGAAGTACACAATATAGCGGCTCGTTACGAAGCTCAAACGTATCTGGACACTGACGACGCGTCTTTATTAATTTGAACGAACTTGAAGGCAAACTATTGCCGGGCTGGCAGACATGAGACGATATCTAAAAATAATTTATGGGACTCCATAAAACTCGATTTTTTGTAACATTTTGCGTTTGTGGAATATTGTTAAATAAGTTAAAAGTACCTAATTGTCTGTAAAGCACATTATAAAAGAATACCTAAGTATTTTTCTTAACACCACCCTAACTTGCATTGAATACTTTACAGAATCATTGTATAAGTGCCTATACAACTCGCATCGCTTTGTCATTGTGTTCGCACCTTAAAAGAATAGCAAGTGAGCAAAGTCGAAAGAAAAAGCGGTTGGCGTTTGTGACTCCTCTGCACTCTTCGCACGAATTTGGAGGCCACACACATATGTGACGATAACAGTAATTGAATCGTATCGCTCTTAAAATAAAGCTTACAATCTTGTACATTACCTGTAACTTTCGGTTACACGCTTCAGTAATACAGACGCCGAATTGCGGCTATTTTATTCGCGTTCCTACCACTAATTCACGATTCACAGATCTTAAGGTATGCCCATTTATTAGCGATTTATGTTTAAATACATGTGTATATGTACTCGTTACAAATATGTTCGTAATTCCATTAGATATTAGTAAGATTTTTAATTGTTCAATATAAGATCTCATTGTAAATTAAAATTTAGATTAAGATTTATAAATTTTTATTTTGTTTCTAAGTATCCAACCTTACAATAGATCACTTAATACTAATATTTATTTATTTTCATCTTTGTTTGACGTAAATTGATTTTGAGTGTTACAAGTACAAGTTAAATTTAGTTGTATCATTTAAATGATAATATTCTCACTATCTTGAAACTACAATAAGACAAACTAAAGTAAAAGAAACAATGTATTCACCAGCACAGAATATAAAAAAAAAACAATTTGTTTATGTATAACTGTAACATAATAATATAACAAACCTTAATACAATTGCATTTCAATAGTGTTATGAAAACAGCAAACATGCAAGAGGTTATAAAATTAAACGACTTGTTTTTGAAATAGATTTGTATATATTATATAGTATCTAGAGAAAAGACGTGTATAGGAAAATGTATTTAAAGATGTGTAAGGGTATATTTTTTACATATGGTGTTGTATATTGTATACATACACATCATCATAATAGATATAAATAAATTTAACTATATTAACTCAGGACTTAAGTAAAATAAAAAATGTGAGTTCGGAATGCCTGTAAAGTTTTACTTCTCACGGGTAGGTACTCCGCGTTTCTGTGTATTTCTTTACCATTGGGAAATAGCCACTAACTTAATTAAAATATGATTGTTTTTACTCTCAAGAGGTCCGTAGCATGACTTTATTATTTATTTCATTGTTTTACCAATGTGTAAACATTAGCAATTTCCACGAACACAATATTGGATTTTTTATACTCAAGGGTCTTTGATATATTTGTTCAAAGGCCTGATAGCGTTGTTTATAGTATTCTTACTTACAATGCTAAGGTCCTGGGTTTGAATTCCGGCAGTGGCAACCTTTTTTGTGATGAGTAATTTAGTTTGTCAAAAGTTATGCTTGTGTACATGTATTTAATTACAAATTGCTTGTCTAGTACCTATAGTACTAGAGCAAGCTTAGATTGGGAGTAGGTCAATGTTTGTATTGGCTTTAAATTAAAAAATATATATATTATGCCACAGTTAAAAAATATTAGGAGATGTTGATGTAGAAAAAATAAACTGCCAATCCAATAATACAACTGATTTTTATATACTGATTTCTTTAAAAATTACGATAGGCTCTAATATATTATTAAAACATTCTTAAATTGGCCTCAATATAAATTTATTTAATGACGTTACAATCTCAGATTTCAATTTAAGTTGAACACAAGACATAACACCCAGTAATTTCGCTGTAACCGTTAGATCGGGTTTTCCATGAAGAGTTTCTCCGTAATATTTCCGTGTTTATAATTAACTTGTACAAAGACACTGTATCGATGAATAAAGGATCCAATTGACTTATCTCTTAACAGACGTATTGTCATGCACGAATGATTTAAATGAAAGAATCGTTTTTAAGCCCGATCTTCAATTTGTCAGATATTACAATTGGTTATTATAAAATCTCGAGTAACAATTCTACGATTTTCATTCTAAATTAAATAATTCACGTTAATCGATTTCCTAAAGCATGCCAAATACATTGTATCAGTGACTATTAGTTTAATATGTAATAATTAAGTACCCAGTTTAGTTTTATGCTGGTTTTAGTGGATTGTGTCTAATCCTTATTTATGTTTATGATTCCCGCAATAAAATTCATAAGACATTGAACCACTTGTATATAAAAAGTATAAAATTATATAGTATAACGTAATACTACTTTTATTGAAATAGGGACGATAAATTACTATTGTAAGATAAGTTTTATAATACTTTTACGTGTTATTTTATATTTCATATAACTTAACAAAGTAGCGAAACTTATGCTATTTTATCATGGAAGCAAATATACAGTGCTCTTTGTATTGCACAATCAATGTGTTCTTTGAAAAACCAAACGGAAAATGAAATGTACGTCAATAATGAAACGAAATATTCGTTTACCTAAATTAATGTAGACTTAGAAATAAGAAATAAAGTATTTATTCATTGAATAAAATGATTTTAAGCGGTGATACAGCTTGTTACAAAGCATCTTAAACTAACACATATTAAACAAAAAAATTAGCCAAAAATATTTTTCCTTATTTAAATTAAGCTTTCATTAAAAAAAACCAATAGAGTATACTTCTGATTGAAAAACCTACATTATATTCTATTTTTAGTAACGATAGCCTTCGGGATCAGAAATGCTACATTGACAATCGATCGATGGATTCAACACTCGATTGTAAAATTAAATAATTCGAAAAGTAAATCTTGTACAATCGTTACACTCCGGCTTCTAGTCGCAAGATGCCACACAATTCTAACGATCAATTAAGGAAAACACAATAATATGACGTACAATGATATTTTTCCTGTAATAATTATGATTTCTCGATTCCATTTTTCATAATTTACACTTTGATAGTTACATTTATTGCTGTGTAAAATATATTACAAAAATATGTGACTTTAAAAAAAATCCCCTCACTGCCAGAGGCTTGATGTAAAAACATGAAAGAAAAAAAAAAGCCTAAAAACAAGTACCTACAAAGTATTCTTTATTGCAAATGTAATTGAGATGTCTTATTGTTTAATAATGTTTTAAAATAACGTCATTTACTAAGAACGACTTTGTATTTAGTTTATTGCCAGTACGATGTACCGTATAATTTTAAAATTAGCACAAAAAAGTCAAGAAGTCGATTGGTATTAGATGAAAACTGTTCTGCACATAGTCAAATTTATATCATGGGTTTTTGCACCGCGAAAAGGTTATGTATTTGTATTCCTCATATTATAATATCCCACCAGAAGCTATTTTTTATAAAATTAATTCATAACTGAGCAAAGCGAAATGTTACGTATGATTTTTCATCTATGTTTTGTACTATGGTCACGATTTGGGCTGAGATTTTTAAAACACTTACACTTACGCTTACACTTTATTCAAATATTACTAATTATAAAATAAAATAAAAAAATAAATATAAAATATAATTCATATCAAAGTAGTTATTCAAGATCAAGTTCTTATTACATATTCAGGTTTATGTCAAAGACAAACTTATTTACTGAGAAATGACCAAGAAAAGACAAAATAGCGTCTATAAATCTCAGCGTAAGCATCTGTCTTACTATATTACAAAATCTATCAATTAGTTATATTACTGATATATATAACGCGATAGGTGAAGGGTTTGGAGGTAGAATTCTTCGCTACAGATGGCTTTATCACCGTGAATCCGATTTCGACGAATAAATGTGAATATGGTAAGACATGGGGTGTTGTTTCTGAACATGACGTTTATGCAGACGGATTATTTAGTTTACACACGTACCTACTGAGGACTGTTTCGCAAAGTTTTTAATACGCGTTTTGAATAAACGCGAACATTTTGTCAATAATTGTCTACATATCCCCACACTTTAAGGTCTTAAAGATCAGCGACGACGCGGCGGCTTTTGATAAAAAAATTTGAGAACTGTGGAATTGTGAAATGGGTTATCGACCAGCTTTACCCCAGAGTTGACATGGTAGCTTTTTCAGTACGTCAACTAGTGTATAAAGTTTTGCAAGGTACATAGTGCAATAACAACAAACCGTAGCAGTTCTTAATAGATGGCATTATTTTGTATCAAAGTGGGCCGTCTATAATATCACCACGCTATATCTCTTTCGAGGTGAGCAGAGATATATTATTAGCTGTGTCCATTTGGCGTTCATATATCGTACCCAAGTGACCAGAAACGCAGCTGATCGCTGTTCTCAAGGCCCTTACTCATGATATTCTTACTAGATGCCATGTGGGCTTCCTGACCAAGTTTTACTGACGATGAGTATAGTATGTGCTATATAAATCTGTACGTAATTTGGAAAAATTCAGAAAGAGATGGCAGTATTCGAACCTATGACCATTTGCGTTCTAGCGTGTGGATACCGGTCCCTGATCCACTAGGCCACGACCGTCACATTTTTAGAATACAATAAACTTAATTATGAAAATTTTATGATAAACGATCCGATTTGAAAATAAAATGTACTAACTCCGTTTAATATAATCATATATACACGTTAAAAGTTTGAGACTACTTCGATTCTTTTAGTGTAACAATTATTTATAGACATTAGAGTAAAATCGCAACATACAAATATCGTTACATACAGTTATAATTATGAAACTTTAGCTTCCAGGATATTATTATATCTCTAGGAACATGATACTCGTAAACACAACCACGGGTTGTTGGATTATAACATTTATTAGCAATTAACCTTTCCTTCTTTAAATACATATAATATTTTATTAAATTAAACTAGAAAGAAAACTACTCATATTTCTCCTCTTACAAAATTGTACTGTTTTCACATAGAATTTTAGCATCAAAGTTTGTTACGTTCAAAACAGACGTAAACGTCACTTCTACGGTTGGATAGCTAAAGATCCCTAATCTGTCTGGTTTATAGCACATAATTGATGATTTTCCGTACAACTATTATTGAAAAGCAAATCCCGTTGAAAAATATGGTAAAAAGTATCTTATAGTCGCTTACATAACAATTTCTATAGGACATAATGTACCCGATTTAAAACAAGAAAACAACTTAAATATTAGTAGAATAATGAATTTAAAATACCCATAAACTCTTATTTTATTTAGGAAAAGTTACATATTAAAGTCTTGCCGCATGTATGACGTCACTGCGACCCCTTATTTAATTTTGATCAAATATGATAAACATTATGAAATGTTACGTCTGGTTCATGGATTTGTAAGATTGCGAACTGGAGAATTTTAATGAAAATTTGGAATCAAGTGGAAGAATTCGAGATGTGGTCCTTGCGAAAAAAATTTAGGATTCCCTCATACGCCATGATCCTAACAATAGTATATCGTAAAAAGAAATGATTTTCAAGTTTATTAGACAAAAGGTAGCTTTTCAAACATATGTAGTGAGGATTCCAACAAGTTTGCCTGGTTGGTGATCCTCGAAGATTGCGGGGAAGAGAAAAGCACAGGGTACTAGAGACGTTCCTTTCTGTCTTGAAGAGCATAGCATAGACCCGCGAGAAGTTTTGCCTATTGACTTTTAAATTATGAAGTACCCTATGATTAGTATCTTTTTCTTTCTTTCTTTAAAACAAATTGTGGATAATTGCCCAATCATTCCTTTTGATTAGGAAGAATTCAGTATTTGAAATGGTACCAACTAACTTTTTCTATTCGCATTTATTTATGAACCGCATCGACGATGATACGCGACGTAATAAACAAAATCTTAAAATGCTTTTCATGAAAAATACGAGCTGAAAATAACTGAGAATAAAGAAAATTATTTTTACAACTGAAGTGATAGCATTTTTGAAGATTTCTACATGTTAAATTGATAATTATATTAATTTTATAAAACTATTTAGTCTTTTATAATAATTATAATGGAATAAGTAGTTATATATTATTATAGAAAATTTTGAATATATATCTAAAATTAAGATGTTATAAAAATTAGGAATCATTTTTGGAGGACCATAATATCGGACACATAAAATGTAAAGGAATAATATTGACAAACGATCATATTGATGATAAAAATGAAACTGTTTTAACGCTGCTGGATAATTAAGTATAAACTCTCACTTGAGTTATCTGAAGGGATTTGACTGGACAGACCTCGGATTAAGCTTAATTTAGGTATATACAGTCCGTCAAGAAAGTCATGAAAAGAATGTTTTGAGAACTAAAGCTTTTACTTGTTATGGCAACACTGTATTCCTGTCTAACTGAGTACATCAATTGTCACATCAAAGGTTGTTGTGGTTAGCTTACTTGATTTTTATTAATTACTGCGAATATTTCTTATCGTTTAACCGTTTTGTGGTCAAAACGAATCGCACTGTTTATAAAAGTAGTACGAGGCAGATCATATTTAAGGTTTTTCAACAATTTATGAGTGAATATCAAACGGGAAAGATATTTTCTGATTTGGGAGATGTTTACGGTCGAACAGCTAAAATAACAGGTATGTACTCTTATTTTAATGTTAGACACTGTAACAGAAATGAAATAGGTTGAAATTGTACATTTTTAAGTGATATTTTAGCTTTGTGATAATATTGTTTACGAATTTTAAAAGGTTATGTTATTGTAGGTATAACTTTCCTATATTACTACGCTTGAAAAATTTTGATACTTTCGTATTTTTATTACAATGTTTGAATTTTTCTTTTTCTTCCAGGTGTTTCTGAAAGCACCGTTCGACGTATAGTGGACGAGGGTATGAAATATGGAGGCGAATTTGTAACGCCTGGAAAAAAAAGGAAGGGCAGACGTAGTAAACAGATTGATGATTTCAGTCTATGTGCCATTCGTCAAAAAGTTCAATTTTTCTACACAGTCCAAAAAGAAGTACCTATGCTAAGAAAACTATTAGCTGTGGTGAAACAAGAATTAGATTTTGATGGCAGCCATGAACTTCTCAGACAGATATTACATTCAATTGGATTTAAGTTAAAAAAATGCAAAACAAATAGACTGGCGCTTATAGAAAAGCCAATTATAGCTTCAAAACGTGAATATTATTTGAAGCAAATTCTTGAAAATAGAAGATTGCCAGAAGAGCTTCAAAAAAACATAATTTATTTAGATGAAAGTTATATTCATGACTCCTACAAAGTAACTAAATGTTGGCAGTCTATAAATATTTCTGGCGTTCAACAAAATGTATCCAAAGGGAAAAGGTGGATAATTGTGCAAGCTGGTAGTGAAAAAGGTTTTGTGAATAATGCATTGTTAATATTTAGTGGTACAAACAAGACTGAAGATTACCATTCTGAAATGAATGCACATAATTTTACAAAATGGGTAACTGAAAAGTTAATACCTAATTTAACTGAAGCATCAATAATTGTTATGGATAATGCCCCATATCATTCAGTTGTAATGAACAAGTTACTATTTTTACATATTATGTTTCTTATTGTCACATTCTTTATCATTATGTATGCTTCATGTACAATCTGAAATTTGATTACTAAATTGAACTTTTTCACCAGGCTCCGACATCTAGTTCACGTGTCGAAAAGATCAAAATGTGGTTACGTGAAAATAATATTTTATTCGATGCCTCATTAAGAAAACCGTCCTTCTTAATGTTAGTAAAAAAACATAAACCTGAACCGGTGTACCACATTGATGAGCTTTTAGGGGAACATGGGCATACAGTGATAAGACTGCCACCTTATCATTGTGATCTCAACCCCATTGAACTGGTTTGGGCCATCTTAAAAAAGCGTATTGCCCAAAAAAATGTTGGTGGTCAAAATATTGTAAAGTTGGCAGAAGAGGCATTTAAATCAGTTACTCCACAAGAATGGAAAAATTGTACTGACCATGTCATTAAAATTGAAAATGAATATTATGCTCGAGGTGGGACTCTGTATAATGATATAGACGAACAGATCATACCAGTAGGCGACAGTTCCAGTGAATCTGAAGATGCAGAAATGGAGCAACTTCCTTGTGCTGGACCTTCAGGACACATTTCAGGAGTTGAATACCTTGATTCTGATTTTGACTATGATTAATTCAAAAATATTATCATAGACTGTTTTTTTTTTTTCAAATGAAGTATCAAAATTTATTAATCGAAATATATAGGGATACCATGTAAAAAACAGTGGCGCCCTCCTTTTTTTCACGACTTTCTTGACAGACTATACATTTGTGCATATTAAATATATGCATATTTAATACTTTTATTACTGATACATATTGACATTAAACAACAAAGCTTTTAAAGACACCCATAATAAACATATGGATGGACTTTTTTTCAAATCTTTCATATTGATTATTAATTAATATCGACTGTGGGTTTTACTAAATACAGTGGATATCTATAAAATAATTTTCAAAAGTAATATTTTTCCATAATTTTTAATTGTTTTTGCCGTAAAAATTACTCGGACATAGTTAAAATTAAGCAATTTGAACTATTTTCATTCATGAATCATGGGAATGTCAAACATTTCTCAAGGTAAGTAAACGAAAACCCACAAAGTAACAAAAAAAGGCCTATGAATACAAAAATGTCAATAGAATATGAACGTAAACATTTTGTTAACAATCGCATAGCATTTACAATAGTCCTCTTCTAAGAACGGTCTTATTTTAGTCCCAAATAGGGTTACCAGTATATTAAGATGGTTCAAATATTTTAATAGCAAGAAGAATGCTTTACAAGAATTTTAATCACCTGAAAACCGCTTTTACGTAACTTCTTTATGATTGAATATTTTTGCTACCATTTCAGTTGTAAGTTTTAAATCCAGTTTACTATACTATTGCTTGTATAGTTTTTCTCATAGAAAAAGTAAAAAGCCTTTACCGAAAATAAAAACGCACAGCAACAAAATCAGTCCAATGTAAACCTAATTATATAAAATATTAAAAGATCGTAAACATTTTAAGATAATATAGGTTAATAAAATAGGAGACTAAACTTACCTGAAATACAGCTGGAGCTAATGGTATAGCAGCTTGATTGTGAAGATGCTTTTTCGACATGTTCTCCTCTTTTCTTCTCCGTGGCTGATAAAATATTTATTCAACTTTCACAAGTAATCGGGATGCTTTAAGAAACTAGTTTAGAAAATAATTCTAAACAAGTCTATTTACTGAAAGTGATTAGCGATTTACAAAAAGCCGTCTTGCCGCAATATTATACGCTCTGCGAAAAATCTGTGCGGTAGCGTTGAATTTTTAAAAATATTTGTTTCCATACAAAGTTATTTTCATAGAATCACAATGCGAAATGTTAAGATTAATCCGGAATAAAGTTGTAATCTCAAACAGGAATACACGTTTGGCAAAGTGCGTCAAATGACTGTTGCGGTCACGTCGGTAATGAAGTGGTGAGTTGTTTGCGTCCGAGCGCGCCTGAGGCACAGTGCCAGTGAGTCGACTTCGGCAGTGTTGCCAATCCCGAACAAAAAAAATCCTTAAAATATATTAAACTACTGGTACAAACGCCTATTTAATAAATATGAACTTAACTTTTTTATTAACGTAATCGTAAATAACGAAACCAAACGTTTTATAAAATAGTATTTTGTTAAAGATAATCTCTACATATATTATACTATTTTAAACATAAAATATAATTAAAAAGCTGAATATAAACTATTGTTTAACATATCTGAAACGTATTTATCAGTGTCATGAATGGATAAAAGTTTTTGAAAATAAGTCTTATCCTCAAAATTACTCTTTTTACAGGTAAAACTCTTTAATTCACGGAAAACACTTGGACTTGGCAATCTAATTCATACGCATAACGAAGCTGAACCGGGGCCGCGGCTGAAGCGGTGGCGCCGAATGACGTGAGCGATTCTCGGTCTTGCAAATCTATACGACTGTGCTTATCGGAGTGACTTGACACTGAACACTACCCAAAATTTTATGCCAAAAATACGTTTTACAGTAAACATTTTTGCGTCAAAATAGTACGACGCTCAAGAATCAAGCTTGGCATTGGGGAAAGTTCAAATGTACATAGTCGCACGTGACCAGGTCGTAATACTCTCGGTATAAATATCTTCAGTTGTAACCCCAAGCATTTTAAAGCCGCAAACTTATATGTACGAGTTTTTGATGAGCTGCATTTTGATTTGTTAATGAGAAAACGTTTAATAAAGTAATAATAATTTCTGTTATTGTTCCTTTATTTACTGTGTTATTGTAAAGATCCTGTTGTGGTAACGACAAAGTAACCTATCAAAGATGAAATCTCGTGATTATCATTTTACTGTTTAACATTAGCGAAGCTCCTTTAACATAAAATTAACTACTCTATATTTTAGTTGCGAAAAACAGTAAAAAAGCATTCTAAAGGTATGAAATTTATCGGAGTACGGTTTCTATTATAGAATTTCAGATACCAACATTTTCAGATACCAAGACAGAAAACCTTTAAAAAAAGATTTTTAATTACTTCTCATTATTATATCAATGAAAATATATGAAATCCTGCGCTGTAAAATAAACTTCAACAAAATGTCAATTTTATCGTTGGTATATCCGATGCCTCAAAACATTAATTATTTTTACAATTATTGTGTTCATATTTCTCAATCTTTCGAACAAAACAGAAAAATATACAATCAATTCCGTTTGTATTATAAATAAAAAGTCATATAGATACTTTAATTACTAGCTCGTGAACATTATTTATAACAACAAAAGTGTTTGGCTTACTAAAATTTTACTTGATAAGAAAATTAATGGTAATAAACACGAGGTATCAGAATAACTTAATTTACAAATGATCTAATCGAACCTACCGAATAAGTACCCAAGGAGAATCATAAATCATATCATAGAGTTGCCATAAAGTGCTTTGACGCATAAACCTTGATAGTTTCAGGCGATTAATTCGATTATAACAAAGAAATAAAGTCTACAATAGCATAGACTAACGAATCAAACAATGAATATTGGGGCTAAACGGGAAATCTCGTTATGGATTTATAACTCGCATACATCACTATAAAAATTTATAGTTAGTCTATTCCTGTATGGACAAGCTGTGGAAAATTCCACTGGAGCAGCATGGCGCCGCAGAATCCTTCCTATTAAACGAATAAGAGCTATAAAATGATGTTGTCGAAATGCGCGGCATTTCAGCTCGTTAATCACTGAAATTACGAGTGCTTTGCTATAAAATTAAGGTGTACTCGACCCATGGTGTTCTTGCACACTTCATAATTTCTATTTATTACGTTTATGATTGTTGTTACGCCATTATATGGATCCTAATTTAAAGAACATAAATAAAAGTAATTTGTAGGTTTGTATAATATTTGCTAAGTAAAATTAGTGTAAAGTACCTAGTTCTAAATATGAGTATTGTACCTCCAGTGGAACCCAAAGACGATTTCAATTTTTACATATAATAATTTAACAGAGAACGACGCGTAATCATTGCAGTCAGGAAATATTTTTGATAATATTTATGAAGAATTTTTTTATCGACATAATAAATGCTGTTGCCCAAGATAAACCTTTAAAACTTCGCCAGGCGAGAGGGGCGAGTGTTCAGCCAGTTTTAGAGGTTGTTGGCAACACAAGAGCTTCCCTTTAGATACGACCCAAGGCGTGGGTGGCCACCAGCGAATAATTACGAATGCTATTCCACTACGTTTTTGAAAGCGATTACTTTGTGTAAAAACTCCGAAAGAAACTCATGGTATCAGCGCCACAGACTTGCTTTATGGCACAAAGGAAAGCTTTTTTTTTATGCTAACCCGGTGGAAATCCCTACGGACGGTCAGGGGAAGTGGTGAGGGCCACTCCTCCCGGTATGTAGGACCTGCCCCGACTAAAACCACCGGGGTGCCAGCACTGCTCTCTCTTCGCTTTCTCCGAGCCCGGGAATCCGGATACTTCCGATGGCTTGGCGAACGGTTGGCCTTGGGCAGGCCTCCTCTCTCGCAAAGGAAAGCTGAAGAAAGGCCAAAATCTCCATATTTTTTTTCCCTCATTATATTGTATTGTATTATTCTTGTTTGTTTTCCTACATTTGTTTAATTTTGTTTTCATTCTATGTATAGCGAAAAAAAAACTAATTTCTATCTTTCTAAGTCCGTGTCTAATTAGGGCATCTATACGTATCTTTTTCTTTGTATTTATTAGTTATTTTACCTTTTTTTATTTAATCTTTTATATTATTTTAAAGTTTTTTTTCTTTTACTTACATAAACACACCAGATTTTTAATATTTAAAGACTAACTAAATCGCTTATTAGAAGAGTCCTGTGCCTAACCGTGTTAGAGAGGATTATCATGAAGTTACTATGTAATCTGTAATAAATTCAAGCATTTGCAGATTTAAGTACGTTTCTTCCAACAGATATCGCATTTCAAAGTCACTTATATCAATTTAATTATAAACTTAAATTATCGTGTATTATGCTTTATTAGATTTAATATTATCCAAGCTTTCACGTTTAAGCATATTTCATTCATCCATCTACTGTATAGAATATGAGTAATTTACATAATTTAGGAAAAAATTTAGAGTTATCAACCCTTATTAAGTCTCTATTATTATCTCAGTGATTTAGAATATATAAAGCTTAATATCAACTTACCACAATCAAGATAATTTATCTAAATATTATTTTCATAAATGGAACCCACACGCAATGTATTTTGTATATATATATACATATAATAATAAGCACATAATAATACAATTATAAACAAAAGCATTCATTTTAACATTCTAAATTAAACGCCTTGAAGTATTATGTTAGCAAAAAATATTTTTCCTAGAAATAACCATCTTTTTTGCGGCCCTAACATTTTTGAAACTACCTGGCTATGACAACATGAAGAGGTTTCTTAACAAATAGATTTCTCATCGTTTTAAATATAGCTTTTTCAGTTTAGATAGGGAGACATGGAGACAGCAGGTGGTATGTCGCTGACTGGCTTAATAAATTATATTCGTTGAGGCGGTAAAACCCGTTTAGAGATTCGTTTTTTATTATTATGTTTAAGTAATGTAATGTAAATATTTCTGTAGAGTTAGGGACAATTAATACAGACTCCACGCTTAGATGATTATTATCTAAGACTAAAGGATAACAGTAAACTTATAAATAATGAAAAACAGGAATCGATAGGAGCACGGAATGCATAAACATGGTCTATATTCGTAAGATTTGCTTTTATTACAAGTGAACAATAATTTTAAAATACTTTATTTAATTTTGAAAAAGGTTTCTTAAATGCGTTTAAATGTGTATTTACTATATTGAGCACGTGTAGGTATAATGATTTATAGAAATATTTATTATTCTAAAACCGTTTGTCGTAAAAAAATCGTCCTATGAATAAGTCATTTCAACATATACTTATACCAGAACGGAAAAAATCCGCAATTGTGTCTTTTTTTTTTCTTGGTGCACATTATACAATGAATGGTAGGTATTCAATTCCCTTCTTTTGTCATGAAGAGTCGAAAAATGTACTTTAATATAACCGATCTCACACCTCGGTCTTATAAAAATAATAGTTTGTTTTTAAACCGAGTTAAAATATAGTCTATAAGTTTATCATTACAAAAGACAGCTAAATTTGAAATGACAGTAGCATTTTTATATTTGCATTGGGATCTAGTAATAGACATACTGGAAGTTTTCATTAATGAACGTTACAGGTAACCAATGATACATAATAAACCTCCTAATATAAGTTTGTTTTCAACAATTCAAAAATAACAAGCGCATAATTATATAGTATTCGTTTAAAGTTTTATTGACTGTTTCGTCAATTAGTTACTATTGACCTGCAATGAACATGCGGTCATTCTACGAGTCTGTATTAAATCATTCCTTGTTGTAATACGCAATACCCATCAAGTAAGTACCAGTTTCATTTGCGATGACAGAGTAATAATCAATATCATTTAATGAAAAAACAACCTAGAATTGAAACGTCACACCATTTGTAGAATCGTGCAAAATGATGAATAGACAATCATTTAGCACCAGCGCGATGCTAACAAATAAGTCAATTTCATGGCGCACTACGGTAAATTCAGGATTGGTTTATTTGATTGCTTGTCGTTATATTGTTTCATAAATGTTATGTACAATATGCATATAATTATTACCTAGATACCATGACATATTGTGGTATAAAAGCCTATTCGTTCGATCATTTTTGTTTTTTATATCATTATAAACTTGGAATTAAAATGAAAACATAAATTTGCATAAACAAAAGTAAAATAAGTCGTATAAAAGTATAAAAACGTGAAATCAGAGAATGAAACTAGTGGACATTTTTTTTTACTTATATACAAGTTTTCGTGGATTATGTTGCTTATTAATCAATTCCTAAGTAGATGTTTTTTTTTATTTTATTTTTTTTCGGCGTGTCCTACGTTGTTGGCCTGGGAAAGACCTTTACAACAAAACCGGGCTTGGTGGGCGAACGCAGAGGGCGCTCAGCCAGCGAAAATTATGGGTTGGGCGGCTACGCAAGGGTACCCCTGTGGGTACGGACCTCGACTTGGGCGGCCGGCCAGTTGAAAAACGAACCTAACGGTGATCTACCAGCGTTTCGGAAGCGACTACCTTGAGAAGAAACGCCGAAAGAAACTCAAGGCTGCGTCGGAGTGAAACTGCGTTATTTAAACAACAGTTGACGGACCTATCCTTAATCGTCGTCGTCGGCGCCGCCGGCGACGCCGGTGTCTCGGAATGTGACGAGTGCTTGTTTGTACCTCGTTGTTGACAGGATCGGCGGTCGCAAGGGCCGCAGTAATTGAATCGACGGGATTTAATAGGACATGACGCGGGTGGCGTAGTTTACGCGCGATGCCGCTTTTCGGTGTGTACCCTAAGTAGATGTTTACTATAAGATTTATTTGACTTAATTTGCTATGAGATTCCGAAGATAGGAAGTAAAAAATTATAATAATGAACACAGCACAAAGCGTACTGATAACCTATAAGTATCAACCAATTGAAGAAGAAGTGAACTAGCTTTCAGGTTTAGCTGTAACCGAGAAACTGGTGCCAGCCGATAACACTCTGATACCATAGAGTCGGCATTAGGCACAGAGGACGTCAAACAACAAAATAGGAAGACGATTTAAAACTGTCTCAAGGACTTTTTGGACAAGAGTTGCGGCTGACAGCGTTCAGAAGAAGATAGGCTAATAGCATAATGGCATGTGCCTCACTATGTGATATAATTTAAGAAAAAAAGTAAAAAAAGAAAATGTAACAATTAAATTGGGATAGCTTGTTGGTTATCTATTTATTTCTATAAACTCTTCAACAACTTCTATATTAGTATTTATAGATTAAAGGGAACATTCTTGGCTCTATAAAGAAAGCTCTTATATTTAAAAAAATCACGAAAAGGACTTGTTACACAAATCTTGTTTTCATATTCAAGTTGTTTAGGGGAATAAGGCAAGATATTATGAATATCACTACTGATGGTTACATATTGAAGAGGAACATTGATGTTTGAGGCGGAAAATTAAATTTAAAGTACATTAATTAATTCAATTTACATATCCTTTTAATCCAATTAATTTAATGTAGAAGTAAGATTCTTCGGATGTTACTGATATTCTTATGTAAACATCTGACCACAATTCCAACTTATTAATTAACGAAGCAATATGTTCTAGTCAGAGCATTATCTTGCGTATTTTTGATAACAAACAAAAAAATGATGAATGAAAATTTAATCTTTATAGATAACAGATGACTGAGGTTTCCAGAGAAAAACGTAATCTGAAGCACCTTTATTATTTTTCATTTTTATATTTTTCCAAGTATTTTTGCATTATATATACAAAAACACACATATAAACGTAAAATGATACAACAAAAATTCTATAATGAAAGGTTATGAGCATAATGAAATGAAAATGGCATAGCCTATATTCAATATAACGCTTTTGTAAACAGTTAAACAATTATATTATGATAGTTTTGTCAACTATTCAAATTTTGTTTTTGTATCACATTTATATCATTATTATTATTTAATCTGCAATGATAGTGACGAAGTGCAATTTTTAATTGTCCTTTATTTTTTATTATCAAGTTAAGAACAGACGATTTTATATAATTTATTTTTTACGGTTTATTATTTATTTTAGTTTTATTAGGTGTTTATTCAAAGGTCACCGTTGTATTTCCTCCTATTTAGTGACTCAATTGACGTAAACGTTAGAATAACATAATCAAAGTGACACAAGTTTCAGTTGTACAGTATGTAAAATACGTACGCGTTTTCTACGCCAACAATTAACCACAATAATCAGGTCATGAGTCAAAAAGTTTTAGGCATCTTGGTTACACTAAAAATTCACTTAATATTAAACTATATGCTACTTATTTAAGAACAAAATATATAATGCATGCTGTAAATAACTTTTTTTTTATGATTTAAAGGCAGTCGCTAATATCAATCAACCCTAGTGGAAAGTGAAGATGATTCCGACGTTGGACTTGATTGGTTTAAAACAATAATTTGTTTTCCTATTATTAAATACAAATAAAACTATTTATGTCAGTGTAACAAATATTTGAAGATCCACATATGTTAAATGTTATAAGCTGAGCGATTGTGGATCATGTGTGGGTCTAAGTCAGACGCCGTTCGGTCCGATAGGATTGAAAATCTCTAAAAGTACCTAGCTACATACATTGTTCACTGATTAGTTGTTGAGACATGCTTAAAAATTAGGTTTTCGGAGAAAAGGCAGAATGGAATGCCCTTGAGGTTATAAGAGAGGATTAGGCTCCAATCGTACCCTCGATCCCGGTAGGTGGAAGATGGAACACGCCGTGAGTTTCAGTCGGCGCGAGTCCGACACATAGGGGTAGGCCCTCATTTCCCCCTGACGGTCTATAACGAATTTCCCTTGGGTTAATAAAAAAAAAGGTATGACGTTCATAGATTGATTTATGTATTTGGAAGTTCTATGCACTCAATTTATGCACAGAGTTGAATAGCCGCTGATTGGCGCTATATCAATTTAGCAAATGCAACTGCGATGCTGCCCTAGTATATCCTTGAGTAACAAAAGTAAAATCAACGTAAATATACATGCTAAAACAGGATCCTGCACGATTTATCTGTATTTCAAAGTTAACATTAAGTCTTACACATTCTCTGTCAAGTATTTTTATAGGTATCTTTAAAAGTAATTATTAAACCCGCCCATAATCAAATTAGGGAGGAAATTTCCACAACAATGTTATGATAACAATGTTTATAAAAAGGTATGTTTGTTTTTTCAGCTAATTTTAGGTATATTGTGACCACACTAGGTAGTAATTTTCCTGAATACGGGTTATCAGTTTTTATCATCATTTCAATAGATTCAATTGCGTCACCGCGTAAGATGGGTGTGTTGCGCCATACACTGAGTCATATCAGATAAATGATGATGGTGCTTATGTTCTTAAGATTTCGAAGCTCAATATCCTAATTGCACTAATAGCGATAATATTAGTGTTTTACACCGTTTGTTGTCTTTACACTGATGTCACTCTGAAATCTGAACTGAAATTGAATTCCAGCTTCAACTTACATCTTTATTTCGTCGTTACTTGAGGAATATTAAAACCTTTTTTCATAATACATTTAATATTTTTTATTTCCATCAAAAAAGGGATAATTGGTGTCGAGTAATATATTTTTTAAAATATAATCCTTTCGATGTAAATTCGTAACACTGATTCTAAATTCACAATTAAAATGTGTTGTTACATTTTTTCCGTGTCTGGAATCTTTTTAGAAATAACGCAGAATAGTGATGTCATTCTATGTGTAATGAAAATAATTAAAATTATATCACCATGCGATATCCATTCCAGGGTGAGCAGAGATACATTAGTAGTTATATTCATTTAGCACTTATATGTCCTGTTAAGCCGTGGTGGCTGCCGGCAGAATAGAATAGCACCCCCCTCTTCTTGCTGAGGTGTCGTAAAAAGCGACTAAGGTATCTCTTTAACACCGCAATTCAACCAGGTGTTCAGAGAAGGAAAACTCGACCAAACCTGCATCCTGCTCCCTCCCGATCGTACTGGTTCTCCTTTCCATCGGGCCTGAGGGAGCCGGGCCGGACGAGAGAGTGCTTTTCTGGCAGCGCGTCCAGTTATGCACTTAAATATCTCCTGCGCAATTGACTGTTTCTGAAAACTGGACCTCGAATTTCTTAACCGGTGTTGAAACAGTCGCCGTGGCCGAAACCGGCTAGGACATCATCATCATATGTCCTGCCCAAAGTAACCAGTAGTGTAGTTGACTGCCGTTCTCAGGGCACTTGTACATGCCATTTCTGTTGCATGCAATGTGGGCTTCCTCCCGATATTTTCCTTCACCGGCAGGCGTTTTATGTCTAAAATCGTTAGGTTCGAATCTCAGCACGTAGCTCTGGTTTATTCCAGATTAAATGTTGTCTCAGGCACCACATGCTCACCGATGAAAGAAAACATCGTGAGGAAGCCCGTGTGGCATCCAATAGAAATGGCATGTGTAAGAGCCTTGAGAACGGCGATCAGTTACGCTACTTGTCACGTCCTTTGATATTAATTGAGTATTACAAATTGTAATGTTTGAGTGAAGTCTAAGTAAAGTCAAAGGAACACCTAATAATTCTCAGTCTAAGATACAGGTACATTTTTGATACCTATAAAAAAATAGTTTTTTTGTAGGCATCAAAAGTACCTACGCCTAAGTCTTAAGACTTTGTTTCGGTGTTTATTTGGTTTTTAGAATGTGCTGCATATACCCAACAAGTAGTATCGAACCGAAGTTACAGCTTCGACTCTGGCGTTACCACTTCCGGGTAAAAATTGAATTTCGGCAAAATCTTCCTTTTAAATGGGCCATAGTTTTTGCCGAAGCTGAAGGTTTCTATCAAGAGCCAAAATAATACAAACTCTTACAAATTCACACAAATTTTCTAAATGTTATTATTAATTTTAAATTAATGCTTTTCACCTCTAATAAGTATATACTTAGTTGATTTTATACAGTCAAAAATGTAATTTAAAAGTTTTTAAAATAATTCTATTACACATTTTAGTTAATAATGAGCTGAATTTCTTGTGGCTTTTCTTAATTTCGCAGCAGATATCGCCCTTCAATTGAATACCAACAATCTATTTGGGAAAGCAATATAACAAAATGAAGTGAGACAGACCGAAGCACGTCACAGTTATGGGTTTTCCGCTCGCATATACTAAAGACAACCACAATCTTGCAACCACTATTCCGCACTCGTTTTCCTCACTGGGCAGCGACCATTCGCGTATAATTAATATGAGATATATTATAGTCAACCTGCCTATTTATGGGGTTGTGTACCTTTGTTCCTTACCATGTTCATTCTCTAGTAGCATATAATAGTTCTAATTAAATGACAAACAAAGATCAAGTGGAGCTGGACGCTATCTACTATGACACATCCGGGTTTGATCAATCACACTCATGGGCATATAGATAATATCAGACATTCTATTGATGAATTAAAAAATAAGTACAAATACATCTTAAAAATCACGTAAATATTCTTAATAAAAAAAAATCTGTAAGAAAATGTAGTGTATTTTCAATAAGTTATTTTTGGGCTATAATTTGATGTCAAATATTAATAAAACGCCCAAAATCAATTCCGCCTTGCAAAAACGCAGTTCTGTTCATGTCATATACTCCACACCACTGGTAGGCAGCATACAACTAGAGTGCGAGACGAATACATTTAGAGATTGCTTTACGTAGGAGCCCTTGTTCCCTTGATCGGTTAGTTCAGCTTCGACGTAATATCGACATGATCGGTATCCGCTATAACGAAATCCTATCAAGTGCCTACCCTATATTTCAATGAGCTTTCCATGATATGATTAATATAACGTTGTCGTTCTAATCTTTTGCATTATTATTATTATTGTCCTGAAAATTCTAAGCACTCTATATTTAGCTAAGCCCGCTAACATACAACAAACTGATTTTTTAAATTAATTATGATTATAATTAAGTTTAATATTATACACACAGTAGACATGGAAAATTTATATGAAATTTTATCAATCGACGAATAATAATAAATTATGTTACTGCAAAAACGAATCTATTATACAAACAAGTTCTGAAGGTCAGCGTGGAATGGGGTGCGCCCCTGGCCTAAATGTCACATTGAATGGAGCAATTCCCCAAAATCAATGCCAGCGGCGTCTAACTGTCTGTCTCCTGTTTGACGTCACTAACAGAGAAGGTTCTATATTTAGACCTGTATAGATATCTTAGCTAAAAATACATGTTATTTCAAATAAAATATCGTCACGATAAATCCTTTAGAGGGTGAACAGAGAACCAAATTCAACTATTAACCGTATACATCAAAATACTAAATAATGCGATTTTTTTTATTCTGACTCGTCACAGTGACCGCGCCACACCTGATTGTAAGCATGGTGCAGTCCAAAAAACGCCAAAGACTATCGACAGGTAAGAAAAACCCATCAAAGTATTATAATTGTAAGTTTTACCCTTTTTTGCCCCTGTGGAAATTCTCGTGAACTGTCAGGGCCGCCGTGAGGACAACGGTCCTGGTTTGTCGCACTCTTACCAACTAAAACCGCCAAGGTGTTCATCCTACCCGTCTGCCGCAGCCAAGGGCCTTACCAACTTCCACGACTCCTGTAAGTTTTACCCTAAATAATCAACTCATATATTTCAGGCTATACTAAACAGGCAGCAGTTTAGCAGTAGATCTTCGGTGCTCATCTGGAACATGACTAAATTACATAGACTCAAAGTTAGTGATAGCGACTACAGGATTAGCTCTTTTTTATTTGGACGAACTAACTACTGTGGGTTGGGACAGGCTTATACATCTTATCCGGGCTTAGGGGGAGAGCACAGAAGGTACTCGGCCAGCGAATTTGTGGGTTGGGTGGTAACGCAAGGGCACCCCTGCGGTTACGACCTCGACTTGGGTAGCTAGCTAGGGGAAAGAAGCTACGGGTGATCTACTCGCATTTCGGAAGCGACTACCTTGAGAAGAAACTCCGAAAGAAACTCAAGGCTGTGTCGGAGTGGAACTGCGCCTCGGAGCGAAGATGGACCGGTTAGGGACAGTCAACTGAACTATCCTTCATCGGCGCCGCCGGCGACGCCGGTGTCGGGATTAGCTCATGTACGTCCAATTATTTATGCCAGAAGGTTTTACTTAAATCGGCTTGACGACAGCGACTGGTAATGAATTCTCATTCATTTACCGATATTACCGTTCTTGGTCTATGCTGTATTCACTATTTGTTAATATGGGTAACAAAGAACTTAGCTGAGAAGTCCAGAAATTTAGAACACAATTATAAATGAAGAGGAACACTTAGGAATAATATTTAAGCGTGACTACTAAAGTTATTACATGAACATTTGCGATAACGTGGTTCTAACGTAAAGTACCTTACACCGAGAGGGTTCTGAAATTGTTTATATATATTGAGGTTTGATTTACGTAATTACAAAGTATTTTTAAGTTTTTTAGATAATTACTTGTAATTTACTATCTTATGTATCGCATGAATTGCGACAAAAATGTTTTTTTATCGTGATTGGCGTTTTTCTCTATACTTAGGAATATAATGCCGATGCTCGCAACAAGGTAGTTTTTCCTACGAATATGTTATCGCAAATGTTCATGCTAAGACATTTGAACTGATCCAAGCAATATGAATAATACAGGTGACAAATATAAGGTAATGATATATTGCGAATAAAAATAGGTGAATCCAGGTTAATTTTATTGCAATAATGGATATTACAAGCCATTGAAAGCCCAGATGAATACTAGATCAAGCTCACAGACGTATCTTATTTATTTGTTCAACTATGTTAGAGAGTGTGGGCAACAGCACTGTGTTACGAGTCCAATTTAATGATGTATCGAATAGGTTTCCATATTGCGCGGTTGATTGGTGGCCGAGTTTTAATTGGACACAATCGTTTTCCAACTATACTTTTGGATTATAACGTCTCCTTGTTCCCTCATATCGTCATACTTATTAGATATTCTATAACACATTTAGTAAACTTAATTGAGGAGTCTAATTTCAAAACCCACTATAACATATTTTTTTCATCTATACTAATATTATAAAGCTGAAGAGTTTGTTTGTTTGTTTGTTTGTTTGAACGCGCTAATCTCAGGAACTACTGCATCGAATTGAAAAATTCTTTTTGGAATGAATAGACTATTTATCGAGGAAGGCTTTAGGCTATATAACATCACGATGCAACTATTAGGAGCGAAGAAATTATGGAAAATGTGAAAAAAAAGGGGAAAAGTATTCATCCTTGAAGGCTTCCATTGCGTGCGCTGCGAAAACGGTTCAAGATACCAAAAATATATGTACGAAAGAATTATTCCTCTTGAAATGATCTAAAAAAATGTCCGCGACAGTATATGTCTATCTTTTAAGATTAACTCACTAGAACCGTTTTTATGGTAATCAAATTTGGTCGAAATGAATGCATTATTTATTAAGAGTTGTATCAACGTAATAATATTAATCTTTATCCAAATAAATGTGTTATTGATTAAGAGTATTTAATTATGAACAAAATTGTCTTTGACATCACTTAATTTCAATGAACATCTTAGAAGATATTACAATAACTTATATAGCAAAACAACGTTTGCCGGATCAGCTAATATCCCATAAATTTGTAGCTTATTCACTATATATTTATTTATTTCTGTCTTTAACATTATCTATTTTCTAATTCTTTTTACTATACTTACCTATAACTAACAACTATTTTAAATAACATTATTACTTCTAATTATTCTTCACTACTTGTGCTTCCTTATTCGTGTTGTGACTTTTTACTGTGCTGTATTAAACGCCTATCAACTTGCTGTCTGGACTTCTTCATTTCATTCTTCATCATCTCATCTCTATCACGCTATCCTGCGCTATAGTGTAAGGTAGATCACTAGCACCATACCTACCACGCTAAAAATTTATAAAAACTTATAATTAATCTTTGACTTAACAATCACATTCTTATAAGGTATCAAAATTATTATTCTAAAATGAATAAGCAAAAAAGAAAAAAATCATATATAATATTTGCTTTGATAAAACATTTCAAATTACTATTAGGACTATTAAGAAATTTTGTAAGAAAAATTGTTTTAGCGGGTTTTGAAATTAGACGCCTCAGTTATATGTGCGCAGACAGGCTAATGCTCAATAAGTCCTACAATAGTCTTGGATGTTTTAAAATGTCAGTAGCGGAGAATAAAACCTGGCAAGATGAAAAGATCGAGATAAAGGCGACAAGCAGGAATAGAAACAAAGAATGACTTGTACCCAAAAAATGGAAGGCAATTATACCTATCAAATATTAAATCAAAGTACAAAGAACTAAAATATCAATATAATAATTTTAAGTTTACGCTATTGTGCTACCATTTGTGTTTGACCGTTTTATATTCTCTTTGATTCAAATATAGCATTCATGTTTTTGATATCCTTTTTTATTAACACGTTGAACGCCGTGGGGGTCACCGGTGAACCCCAGTGAACTTTCCGTTTGGGCCGGGGAGTGTGCAACCGTGACCCCCAGCTAAAAGATGTGATAAAACGCTGATTTATAACACAAGAAATGATAAGAAAAACATATTTCGAAATAGAATTTATTGTAGAATAAAGAGATTAAAACGGCCTGTACGGGAAGTATTGAGAAAAAGGGCCGGCGTTTAACGTGTTAAGAACAAACATTGATACAGTAAATTAATTTCTATCACACTTGCTCGTAATGAGTGTATTATTATATCGTTTTTAGGCTCTTAAGTGTCCAAATTATATACTGTAGTTATAAAAAAAATTCCTCACTACACTGCGGTAACGTGATATCTCGACTAACTTAACTTTATACCTCACTGTAAATTATAATAAATCTAGAAGATGCATTCTTAATTTAACCGATTTATACGAGTTTCTTTTTAATTCCAGCAAAAAGATTTTTAAGCGTATCTATGTGTCACATATTGTTGTCAGAACAAAATTAATAAAAAAAGTAAGCATCTCATTGTATAAAATAAGTAGTTAATATAATATTTATGAAATTATTAAATATAAAGAAACTACATACACGCACCAAAAACGAAGCCAAAAATATTTTCTTAAATAGAATAATATGAAATTCCAGAGATTTGTAATGAATTGACACTTAGTGATTTCTAGATTTTAATCACATTGAGTGTTACTAACAGCGGTGTTATCAAGAAATAGTCTAGAGTAGGGCAAAGCGAGTAAGAAGGACCTTATGAAATTATGAATAATATGGTGTTGCACTTTTATGCTTGCATTTTTACTACATAGATTATCTTTGCGCATATTTTTGAATTCCATAGTGATATTATAAATAAACAATATTTTGTTTGGCTTCGGATAGAAATGTCATGTGTAATCACCCTGAGAATGGCCATCAGCTGTGCTACTGGTCATATTAGACACGACATATTAGCGCAAAGTGGATACAACCATACGTACGAGTATAAGATACGTGAGGGAAATAACGTGACGATATATTATTTATATCTCTTTATTCAACATAATTGCAATATTTTTAAATTTTAAAATAAATACATATAAAAATATAATATATATTTTAAAATATAAAAACATGTAGACCTACAGGTATGAGGCCTTAGGCCCAAGCCACCGGTAGTTAGGAGCTCAGAGTGAGGAACCTCCTAACAATGCGTGCCGTATCGAGTAATACTGCCTTCTGTATCCGGCCCTTGATGCAACAACTAAGCGAGAGCCTCTCAAGGTGGCAATCGACGCTCTTTGCGACCAGTACATTAGTCGATACGACTATCGGGAAAATAATCGTAGAATCTACATCCCACGTTTATATTATTATTGTAATTAATATTTTGAGCTATTGTGTGGTTGTGATAAGTATATAAGTAAATTTTCACTATGATTATTACTAAAAATATCGACTTCAAATAGTGCAAAAAGTAAGATATAAGTTTGACTCAGTTGGAAACAATAATCGACACACGAAACGGTAGTTGCTATGAAACTGAGAATTACCTTTTAATATTTCTTTCAATAATTGAAAGCTAGTAACGTAATACTAGACCGTCCTCTTCCTCGCAGGTTGAATGGAAATCGACGTATTATACGCGTGAACCGTTAACCAAGTAATTGCTAACTAAGCACACTGGGAACATAACATACTACATTGATGTGAAAGATAATAAATACCTATTTATAATTTCGCCGAATCCCTATTGTGGTAAGAAGAGAATGGATCGGCATTTCTCTCTAGTCTTGCTAACCTGTTAGGCTTCCTTAATAATCTGTAATCCCTTAATGCACTCTCGCTGATTTAACGTACTTTTGACATTCTGTCAAAGCTCTATTTGATCTGTGTTGGTAAGATAGCAAATATAGTTATCCTAATGGACTTTTTCTTATACTTATTAATTTATTTTGTAATACATTGCCTTTCTACATTACGTATTGAACATTAACACGCATATTATTAAAATACGCAAGCGTAGCAAGTAATAGCAACAATCCAGACGCATTTTCAATTTTTATTTGATAAGTCTATGCATTCAAACCTGAACTTCATGTTGGCAATCTACCCAAAAAAGATTGTATTAAATTATGAGAAGAGAATGACTAAAATTTCAAACTAGTTTTATTTTAACTACAGCATATATAACGGAGACACTAAACGCGCCATAATACGTAGATATAGCATTTAGCTCCATCTATACGCTCTACATTAAACTATTATAAATTATATTGCTGTAGTTAAATATCTATGCAAAATTTTAGGATTCTACTTCCTACTTTTATAACAGAGGGCGCTAAAAGAGCCCACAAACTACGTCCAAGTAGAAATTATGGTATTATTCGTGTTTCTGTCCATCTGTACATAAGATTAACCATTTGAGTGCGGAACAAATTTTGTAAGCATATGCCAAAAATGTGGATGATTCCGGAATATAAAATATATGAATTCAAACCACACTTCCTATGATACTAAATTACACCTTTTTCCAATACTTCAATGTTCTCCGTTCGTCCAGATATGTATACAACATTTTATCAGACTCATCTACTCTACTCATGTATCTATTATAGTTATGCATTACGTAAAACAAGAGGAGACATATTTCGCTCCCTGTAGTTTAGGCATATAACCAGAGGAGCGATGTTCCGGTTCTCCGCACTCAAACGGTTAAATAGTTCTTCAAGCGTTCTATATTGAAATTTCTGTGTAGACTAGCGCCATTTCTATTAAACGTTTCCTTACTGATTGAATGGCAATAAATTGAAATGGCAAGCAAAATATTCTTTAAGAATGTAATAAAAAATTAAGAGGTAGAACGATAATAGCGCCTGATTATTGTTAAAGATATCTATTGTATAAATTCTATCTAATAGAGAACCATGTCGGGAAGGAAATTTTGGCAGGAGCTGGTAAACTTGACAGAAATTTATTATACACCGTATACACGTATTAAGTAGCGAAGAAAATGACTAAATTTTAACAAAATTTTAGGTAAACTAACGCTTACAGGTGTTTTAGTGAAGTTATAAGTACACTATATCATCCAACTTATGTATTTCACTAAATTGTTATGAAGTTCACAATCGCTACAATCAGAGATGGGCAAAATGTAATCAGATTAATGATTAACGATTACGATTACATTTTGTATTCATTGTATTGATTAATGATTAACGAAATTAATCAAAAAAAGTAACCATTTTTCGGTGATTAAGGATTATTAAACTTTAATCGGATTACAATTAATCATGATTACTTTTATGATTACTTTTCTGTTTGATACGTAAAATGTGCTGCCGACAGCAGAGCGCCGCTCGCCTATATTTATTGGAACGAAGTTTCTTATCGCTCGTTGCGAAAGGAGGTTAGAGAGGTGTCGTCCAGCGGGGAGTGGGGGTGGTGGGGTCCAGCGGAGAGTGGGGGGGTGACTTCCAGCGGAGAGTGGGGGGTGACTTCCAACGGAGAGTGTGGGTGGGGGTGGCGTCCAGCGGAGAGTGGGGGTTGGCGTCCAGTGGAGAGTAGGGGGTGTCATCCAGCGGATAGGGGGGTGGCGTCCAGCGGAGAGTGTGGGGGTGGCGTCCAGCGGACAGTGGGGAGGGGTGGTCTCGACCAGCGGACAGTGGGGGGTGGCAATCAGCGGAGAGTGGGGGGTGGCAATCAGCGGAGAGTGGGGGATGGCGTCCAGCGGACAGTGGAGAGGGGTGGTCTCGTCCAGCGGAGAGTGGGGGGTGGCAATCAGTGGAGAGTGGGTGGTCTCGTCCAGCGGAGAGTGGGGGGTGGCAATCAGCGGAGAGTGGGGGTAGCGTCCAGCGGAGAGTGAGGAGGGTGGAGTTTAGAGTGGCAATTATGACACCATTACTACTGTAAACCAATATTATTCATGCTAAATATAATATATGTAGGTATCTCATTGTTTAGAAATATGTATTGTATGTATGTATTGGTCCTGATACAATGTACTGATTATAGCGCCATCTATCTTTTAAATAATATTTGGGTACTTCTTAATGAAAGCCATGATAAATTAAAAATGTTATGTAATAATAGTTATTTCCGATAGATGGCGATATAATAAAAAAAGGGAACGAGGCCGATGTTATAAAAATAATAATAAGTGTGGATGGTATACAGATGCACGCCGGTTGATGGTTTTGATTTTTCATTACTGAAGTTGATGTTAAAATCACTGGGTAAAATGAGTGGAAGTTTACCTAATTTTTTGCCACCTCTCCTCCCCACTTCTAGCTGGACGCCACCCCCCTCTCCACTGGACGACACTCCCCCCACTCTCCGCTGGAAGTCACCCCCCCACTCTCTGCTGGACGAAACCGCCCACTCTCCGCTGGTAGTCACCCCCCCCACTTTCCGCTGGACTCCACCACCCCCACTCTCCACTGGATGCCACTCCCCCACTCTCCGCTTGACACCAAACCCCACTCTCCGCTGGACGCCACCCCCCCTCTCCGCCAGACGACAGTGCCCCATTTTCTGCTGTATACAACTTCACAGACCCTTATAATGAATCTCTCAACGAGACGGATGTTCGGGGTCAGCTAATTCGAAATAAGATAACTTGAAAAATTAAATACACGAGAATTTAAATTGGTCTCTCAGCCAGAACTCAAAAGTAATCATTAAAATAATCATGATTAATTGAATGATTACTGTAATCAAGATTAATGATTACTCATGTAATCTTAATTAAAAGTAATCACATTACAAGTAATTATGATTACTTTCATCATGATTACTTGTAATCTGATTATTAATCTGATTAAATAAAATCATGATTACGCCCATCTATGGCTACAATGCAATTTATAATGTGAAAGGTGCGATATGTGTGTGGGTTACTTCGTTAAAAAATAAGATTGATTATATTTTACTTATATTTTTATTCGCTAAACCAATATTTAGTAAAAAGCTATTTAAGTAGTTGTTTACACGCGACATATTTAATTAAAATTTAGCTAATTACTACTCGCTACTTAATACGTGTATACAGCTCAATATAGCTTGTTGTTAAAATTAGGGATGACGTATCCTTTCAAAAAAGAATTAACTATAAATCGATACAAATAACAATCAAGACGCGTCTTTAGATATGATTTCTTTTTTTTTTTGATTTGTATTTATTTAATAAATATTAATTTATTTTATACAATACAAGAGAGGAAGCATGAAAACCAACCTCTTATCATTAAAAATAGAGAATTCTCCGGGACTGTGAGCTCATTAATTAATAAGTGCATGAATCAAGCTAAATCAATTTTTAAATATACATTTTTATTATAACATTATATTACAAATTACAACTATACCAAGTACATAAGAGAAGACATGGGTTTCTTAAACTTATTAATTACATTAAATAAATTATAAAATATACAGTTTGTAGATCACAATGCTTATAGAAAAAATTACATGTTTTTCAATAATTGATGACATGATCAATTAATTTGATTTATACAGAGCTACATATCGATTCAGTAGTTTCTTTAAATTAGACTAGAAAAATCGATGTTTCAATGAATTGATATCAGATGTCGCCCCTAGCCAAAATATGGCAGCCAATGATGCCAGTGAGCCAGATATTAAAGTAGAAATGTTGTTTTAGTGTTATTGTAAATGATTATATCAGATTTTAATTGCTTTTATCAAGTTACTTTTTCTTTTATTAAAAACTAAATCGATGGCGTTATGTTGAAAATAATTTACTTCGTATAAGGTTGTGCTGCCGGGCAGGTGAGGTGATAAAATAGTCTATAAATCAAATTAAAGAAGAATGAATGAGTTGATGCTGGCAATTTAATACACTTCAACAATGAGGACGTAGTTTTAATTTTTGGTAAATATAAAATGAAAACAGTAATTATGTCATTTCATTCGATATTTACATGATAATTCATCCACACACAGATTTCATACTGTATTTACTCTGACTTCAATGTCATGCTCTGTTCAACATTTCATTTCTGCGCAGCTTCCGTTTCTACCAATAGGGCTTATGTAACTGTGAAAATCAATAGTGCTTGCTGATGGGCAAGCTAAGTACATGTCATGTCACGCCCACATTAATTTAACTGTGCGTTCTTTGAGTATAGTACAAGTCCTACATTGTTCTGACATCCTGATATTGACTTTGTTGCTTTTAGTAAGCTTAAATAACTTTATTTTTACCTGGTGTTCTCCCCTTACCCATTCAAGATGTGAAAACAAATTGAGTAGCAGTAAACACCTATTATAAGCTGCATTTAATTTTTCCAGCCATTTTGGCTTTTTCTTCAGGTAGGTGAAGCCTTAATTGAATTTTTATTAGATCCAACTTTATTTAATTTTAATCTATTCATTTTGTGCTAAGACATATGTGATTTATGTATTAATAAATAGTATGTTCATTTTGTTCTTTGTTTCCAAAATGTACTTATAAATATAATAAACAGTAAAATGTAAAATTTAAACAGATTCCACTAAATAGGAAAAAATGTATTGTTCTAATTATAAAAAATTTCTTTGTTACTTTTAAAATATATTGACTGTTTTCATATACTCTTCAATATGATATTCTCTTTAACTTAGTATATAACATTTCAACTTGTAAGTGCTATTCAATCTGTATATAACAATTAACATATGCAGAGTTTCTAATTAGATTATTTTTTAAACTGAAAGATATTATATTCAGATTATTAGTGTATTAGAGTGCAGCCAGGAATGTAAAGTCAGAGGTTCTACAATTTGAAATATGTTGTCATGCATCGAACATATCACTGAGGTGAAATAATCGCTAGAATTTCTTTTCATACTTTACCATTATCATTTTATGCTAAAAAAAATACTCAAAAAGCTGTTTGACTGGTACTTTTTAGTTTAAAAATTAAGAAAGAAATAAAAACATAAGTTTGTTGTGGTCTATAGGTATGTTACAGTTTGTGAAATGGCACTGTGATACATTGGTCAATTTTGTTTGTTATTAACATTTATTTTAAGATGTGTAAAACTAAATTGTACTCTTTAGCAAATACCTTAACATGTAGGCCTCAGATTCTAACAAGCATTATAAATCTACTACATTCATAAAGATTGTCTTGTAGAACACATAATTCTATGAATAAACCAATAAAACTGATTAGTCAAGGAATTCATTTATTGCTTGAAAATTCTCATGTTATTTGATATTAGCAAAACACACAGAAAGATAATTTCACTAAGAGCTAAATTTATAAACCTCAGATTCTAACAACTGTTATAAATCTATTAAATTCGTAAATATTGTCCTGTAGTACTAGACAAATCCTATGATGTAAACACAAACTTCCATGAATAAACCAATAAAACTCACTAGTCAATGAATTCATTTTTTGCTTGAAAATTGTCATGTTATGATATTAGCAAGATATGCAGAAAGTAATTTTACTTATTATCAGTACACAGCACACCATATCAGTACCACAGATTACATAATAATATATCATATAAAAGGGACAATTTTTATTCTCCACCACTTCTCCTTTCTCACCCTGGTGCAAACTGGTGCATACTCAATTGAATGGACAGTAAATTAAGTTTCATTGACTACTTATTTATAACAATAAGTAATTATAAACTATTTTATTGTTAGCATAAATTAATAACTCATTGTTACTAGTTTTTTTTTGTTACGTTTATTATATTATACTATACACTATTATATTATAGTGTATTTATAATATATATCATTTTTTATTGTCATTTGATCCAAAATTTCTTTAGTTCTTTATTTTACTTTACTATATCACATTAAGCTTAACAGCTTATCTATATAAATAAAATAATATTTCATGTTTATAGTATAATCATAGAGTTCATTTAGCCATGTAGAAAACTTCCTACATTATCTGTCTTCATTCACAGGATTGCTTAACATTGTTTATTGCCCAAGTAATCCGATATCATTGTGAAAAGTGACTTTCTTGCTTTGATCAATTATAACTCAGAGTCAATTCATTGTAGAAAGCTCATAAGTAGTCAAATTGAATGAAATTAGATTATCTTAAAAAAAATTAAAGTAAAAGACATAAAATAAACATTATATATACACATATTAAGGTTCAAACATATATTGCATTACATAAAAAAAAAATTATTGGTATGTTTCTTTTGATTACTCAAGAACCCTGTAGTCAAATAATTTTAATGACCAAATCTGAAAGTGGTGCCTTGATGAAGTACCGGCAATAAGAAGCAGCAGAATGTTCTCGCAACGGGCAACATGAAAATAAAGAAAAATCAAACAAATCAATCTTAATGCTTTTTTATCATTCTATATACTATATAGACAAAACTCTTAATCTTTTCTTATATTAGATATTACAAGGTCCAGTAATTTTCAGAAGTAGTCATATAGAAGCTATTATTTAATATTTCTGTTTTTTGAGTACAAATAATAACATTTATTTTTCTGTAATTTCCTAAAGACTTAAATTATAAAATAAACCTTGTTAATATAAAGCTCATTTTCTAAATAGTTTTAAATACACAAACAAATCACAGTTATATGCATATCTATAACCAGAGATGGGCAAAATGATATCAGATTAATGATTAGCGATTATGATTACATTCTGTAATCATTAATCATGATTAATGATTAACGAAATTAATCAAAAAAGTATTCATTTTTCAGTGATTAAGGATTATTAATCTTGAATCGGATTACAATTAATCATGATAACTTTTATGATTACTTTTGAGTTCTGGCTAAGAGAGAGACCGATTTAAATACTCATTTAATAAATTTTTCAAGTTATTTTATTTTGAATTATATATGACCCCAAACTTCCGTCTAATAGTGGGGGCGGCGTCCAGAGGAGAGTGGGGGGTGGCGTCTAGTGGACAGTGGGGGTGGCGTCCGGTGGAGATTGGGGGGTCCAGCGGTGAGTGAGGGTGGAGTCCAGCGGATAGTGGGGGTGTCGTCCAGCGGAAAGTGGGGGCCGGTGTCCAGAAGAGAGGGGGTGGCGTCTAGTGGAGGGTAGGGTGGTGTCGTCGTGTGTGTGCTCACACGTCGCCCCAATGGGAGGTATTGTTTGAGTAGTTTTATGACCCTCTCCCAGGGAGGAGGCCTGTCTAAGACCAATCGCTCGCTGGGCCCCTAGGAAGTATCTGGATTCCCAGGCCCGGCGAAGGCGAAGATTAGGCAGTGCTGGCACCCGGTGGTTTAAGCCGGTGCAAGTCCGACCCCGAATATCCGTCTTGTTGAGCGAATCATAATCACTATAAGGCTCTTTGCAATTGCGTACTGTGTAGTAACTCGCTTCGACCTGAGTACGTTCAGGACAATTTTCTGTTCTTTCAGACGTTTGAGTTGGTAGGTTACTCATGTAATCTTGATTAAAAGTAATCAGATTACTAGTAGTCATGATTACTTTCATCATGATCACTTTCATCATGATTACTTGTAATCTGATTAAAAGTAATCATGATTACGCCCATCTATGTCTATAACTAATAAATCTCCTTAATTTGCATATTTCTATGAAATTTACGCAACAAAGACTTAGTGTCAAATTTTACGTACAAATCAGGTTATTGTAAATAAAAACCTCATTAATTTAGCTTCCATATGCAAAAAATATCAACAGTAATTATATAAAATAATTGCGTAAATAGATCGTTTCTAAATGCAAGCACACAGAACGTATATAGCGTCTATAATCTAGGTATTTTCATCATTTAGCGGGGAGGGCAAAAAGTAGACGCTTGTGTTCACTTGTGTTTGTCAAGAACAAATATTTTTATTTTTGGTAATACAATTTACTGTTTGTATTAAAATTTGTAATTGCTTTTTAAGTTTTGTTTCATCAAATAGCTTATTTCATATTCATGGACTCATTCATTTGGTTATTTTGATTTATTTATATACAGAATACAGTTTGTTCATTGAATAGAGCAGTATAATTTTGAATGATAAATTTTAGGGTTTGAAGTTATAATGCTGAGTTCACTATGAAGGAGATGGTAGGAGGATGCTGTGTATGCTCCGACGAGCGGGGCTGGCCTGATAACCCGCTAGTCTACTGCGACGGTAATGGATGTACTGTCGCTGTCCATCAAGGTATTTAAAGAATATTCTTATATGTTTTTTAACCACTCATGACTCTAATAAAGTTCCAGGCATGATGACTGGGTTCACTTATGTTGAAACAATTATATCTGTGAATTCCTCAATGGGTATACTGCCTTGGTAGAATAAGAACACGGCGCCTGTTAGCATTAGTGTAGTCCAAAGGGCTATAATTATGTTTTTATACTACAATTTGTGTAATTATTACAATTAGGTGTTGAAATTTTTAGCTTGCTATGGGATAGTAACGGTGCCTACAGGACCATGGTTTTGCAGGAAATGCGAATGTCCCGAAGCAAAAGGAAAAGTAGTAAGTTGTTAGAGGAGAAATTTATTTTAAGAAATTCATTATTGTAAACTATTTCTATGATTCCTTTTTTTTAGAAATGTGAACTATGCCCGTCAAAATCAGGGGCACTGAAGCGAACAGACACAAGCGGCTGGGCCCATGTCGTCTGCGCACTTTACATACCGGAAGTGAGATTTGGAAATGTAACATCAATGGAGCCTATAGTGCTTAGACTTATACCATCAGAAAGATACAATAAGGTAAAGTCAAACTACATTTGATTAAGAAATGTGATTTCGGCAAACTGTATAATACTATATTTATAAAATAATACATATAATTTGTAATTATTAACATTTGTTAACTTGTTATAGACATGCTATATTTGCCAAGATTTGGGCAAATCACACAGGGCCACGGTCGGAGCCTGCATGCAATGCAACAAGTCTGGTAAGTACTTTATTTTTTTAAAGCCAATTGTGAAATATATATTATTTAAAAAGAGATAGACGATAAAATATGACGACTTTAAGTACAAGAGTATATAACATAATTGTGAATTATCTATGCGGAATGATTGCGCCGCCTTTTCAGGTAAAACATCATAGTCGCTAAAACCGTTTCTTTTTTTTATCAAATACCAGAAAACCCTGCCTTTCGCCTCAAACGGGTGTCAAATAGTAAATGATAATAAATAATATATCGTTATGCTATTATATTCCTTTCGGGGTGACCAGAGATACATTAGTGGCCAAACAAAATAGTAACGGACAATTACTTTTTTATATTTGAAATCGTTAATAAAACTTCTTAAATATTTTTTTCGGCGGACAAGCTATGCTGTAGTTATTTATAAATATACCAGATAATGGGGCTATATGTAATTAAGTAATGTTAGTATTTTTCATTGCACTAGATGTATATTCTGGTTTTGTTAAGTATAGATAAATAACTAAATGCGGAATCTCCATTTATCTAAGTGTATTCATCTAGCTACGTGTGTTTGTTTGACTGTGTTTATTATTATATATAATTCATATTTATAAGGTTTGAGTTAATTTTCCACGGTCTTTGGGACTTCTTACTGATGCCTGTGCTATTTACAATAACGATAATTGTGCCAAGTAGACGATAAGACGCACGCAACGTTTAGTCTGCACAGACGCCTGTCCGGCACAAGTCGGCGATGCGTGGAGTCGCTATAAAAACTTCCAGGCCATATTCTAGAATATTCTGTGAATTACCTAGATGCGATATACTCGAAAAGCTCATCCTATCTGCCGTTTGAACACCACCACATCCTTGTAAATGTTCATATTTAGGACTAAATTGCGACTTATAATTTGCATTTTGATTCATCATTAAAATTGTAGGTTGTAAACAACAATTCCACGTGACATGCGCTCAAAGTCTCGGTCTGCTTTGTGAAGAAGCTGGCAACTATCTTGATAATGTGAAATATTGTGGATATTGCCAACATCACTATGGAAAACTGGTAAGTACTAATGATGTATCAGCAGTCGATAGTAATTTGGATGAGGGACTACCTTAACTCATTTTTCTATATTAATCTAAAGTTTTGCACGAATCCACTTTTTACAAACTAATGTTAGTTTAGTTAACTATTTAATTAACTTTAAATTATAGTAAATGTTGTTGATAGGATGTATATTAGAACTTACATCTTGTTCTAACTGTAATCACAAAAAATCATTCTCATTTTAAAATGCTTTGTTTTCCATTAATCAGCATCTAATCATTTCATACATCATCAGAAGAGATATTAAGTGATTCATTTTACATGGTCTGCATTAATTATTCTCTCTAATCCCATTAATAAATGAATACTGTGCATATTTGTAATCAGTTGGTTATTTTTTGTGATTGTTTTAAAATTATTTGGGATTAGAGTGAAATTCGGGTGTTTCGGTCGGGATTACCATTCCTTCTTTTGTGATAATTAACAAGTTACCTCGGACGTAAAGTATGATACCTTTGTTATTGAAGATATATCAAAAACTGTTTCACGATCGCCTGTGTTAAGATTCCTAAATACATGTTTTTTGTTGCTCCCTTGTTATGTCAATGGTTTGGTAGGAGTAAACTTGTTATTTACCACTAAACTTTAAGCATCTTTTAATCACACACTTGAACTTAGATAACCATTGTATTATTTGCATGTATGCCATGTTATTTATGATCACACTACATTTTTTTTAGTTTACCACTCATGATGTCACCGTCATCGCAAAGGTACAAACAATTTCATATTTTTACAGGAATTAGTTATATATTAAACAACATAGTTTCGTTCATCGATTTGAATAAGAAATATGCTATATAACTTTGGCCAAAATCATCCTTTGTCATCGCCAATTCTTATGTTCACTGTTATATGTGTTTATGATAGAAAGGAAAAAGAAAAATCTGAAATAGTACGGTTGTGCAAATAATTCAATTTGTTATATTTCTTGGCTAATAGTTAATTAACTTTTATTTAGAAGTGCTTATACAGATTGTTAATTAATAGGTTTTATATAAACGAGATCTACATTATTTGGTCAGGGTTGTATGCTTTTTTAGATATTACATTAATACTCTAATGTTACTGTAGTGGTTTTAATATTATCTGGGGAATAGATAGTCAAGTATACCTTGTACACAAGGTAGTTGTTATCTGGATTGTCGCTGACTAAGTTCTAGAAGCCTAAAAACTACATATAAATGGAAGATAATAATAATCACTTATTGGTATTCTCAGGCAGTTCTCGTCATTTGACTCTCATATATAGTAAAAGTATAAAACTGCGTAAAGTATAATCGATAGATCGACATTAACTTTTTATATAATTATTGTCTTCTTACACTAATTAATGCAAGCTAAATCATATTCATACGGAAAAATGCTTTCGGTTCCTTCCATTGTAATATAAGCCGGATGCAATGTCACATTACTGGGCGTATATTAGGAGCACGATCCTCTTTAGTGATGAATTAAGATTTCGATATGCGAACGAGAGTTTATTGTTTAGAAAAAGGGTGGTAACGTGAAGACAATTCCGCCGTACAAGCCAGTGTCTAATGATAGTCAGTCCAGCGACTCCAGCTGCGAGAAAGAAGGCGAGGCATCCCCCAAAACCGGCGGCGGTGGTACACCGACGCACACCGGGAAATCAAAAGGGGTACGTGTTACATGTGCCATCTGAACGCTGAAAACAAAAACGGTTCAAGAACATAATCACTTTCATTCAGTTTGTAAGCTGTTTTCTTATATGATCACGTTCCAAGTGAACATTTTCGAGTAATCACCTTACTTGTAATTCTAGATCAGAGCATAATGTGAAGTTCCTCGACATTTTCTGGATGTCCTGCTTGTTTTACAAATACACGGAGGTCGTTGTCTGTTTTGGGTTATTTTTATAAACTAAGTACATGACTATTATATTTGAATACAGTAATAAGCAGGGTGTTATAGGAGTATGAAATAATGCTCAAGGATAGGCGCATGTTCCACGGAACGAATTAATTATGAAAATATTATTTTTGTTAACCATAACTTCATCTTTTAGTCATCTACTTTTATTTACAATAAATAAAATTCCCTTGACAGCCTAATGCTGGGTAAACACGCGAGCTACGAAGCGGACCAACGAATAATTAAAAACTCCATGACAATTGCTGAAATAATAGACACCAAATGTGAATTGAAGATGTTGAATCTTATTTATTTACGACTGCTATAAAAAACTTGTCAAATAATTTTATGAAATAGTGGACGTTATTTTAAAGAAAATAAAAACATATTGTTATATTTAATGACTTACCAAAATGATAAAACAGATCTTTAATAGCATTTGTTTTTAATAGGTATACAAAAGATGATAAGTTGTTATTACCAAAAATTTTGGTTTTTATTTACCATACATTTTTATTTTGACTTGGGCCTTTATCTGTTCTTTCAGAGTAAAACATTTTTTGAAAACATATCTATAAGAACTCGCGATTATAAAAATGTAAAATTTGGATTGATGTTTCTCAAAACTTCAACATTTTTGAAATCGGTAACTGATCAGATATGCAGCAATTTTTCGAGAACAACCTCCAATTAAATATATCCTCTCTGTGCTTAGGAGCATATGCAATTAATTATTAGAATTATGAACATGTAGTATTTGTTTAAACCTACAACATAAAACTATTTTACTATTGAATCAAACTTCCGTATTTATAAATGATTTCTTAGTGATATCAATCAATAACAATGCAGTAAATAAAAATAAATTTAGGTATATAAAATAAAATAATTGCTTTTTAAAATAATACTTTTAAAATTATTTCATCTTATGGTACATATCCTCAAGTCTTATTTCAACTCCTGTTAAAATTACAACCTGTATAAAATTTATATAAAAGCATGATTTGTTAATAACATATTATTGTATAAAATAATTTTGTAGAACATAGATAAATAGATATTGAAGTTATTAATATAAACAGTATAAATTAGTTCACTAAAGGGAGGAACGTGTAATACGGCCGAATTCCATGAAGTTCGTAAAATATAAAAAATACAGTTATATAGTTTTAGACACATTAAATCAAATTCAAAGTCGTAATAGGTAATTTAAATAACAATCGCAGCTAAATGAGTGTTTTTCCTCGTATTTAAATAATGTATTTAATCTGTTGTTTGCTATGCAGCCTGGTCGCAAATCATCCGCACATTCTAGTGGTGTGCTTCAAGGAAAAAGTACTTCGAAAACACCAACCAACACCGGGCAATCCATGGGTATGTAACTGTTTTTTTTTTATGTTTAAAATTTTTATTATTTCATTATAAAGAAAATAAAAGGTTTATATTATGCAGTACATTATTTAGCAATTTACTTTTTCAGTATTAAATATTTTTGCCTTTGCTCATTTTACGCATTCCCTCCGGATACAGAAATAAGCCATCGCGCTGCTGAAACTTCGTCTCACAGCAGAAAACATCGAAGTTCTGATAAAAGTGTGTTTCTTATAGTTGTATTGTCGTCGCATGCACGTAGACATAGGGTTTGTTAGTCGTATTTGTCCAAAAAGTCGCAGATAAATGGGTGTCATTTTGTTATTTGTGATACGTGTTTTTTTCTGTGTGTATGTTGCCAATGAGTTTATATACTTCATAGCGCAATCATAAGTAAACGTTTTATATTGTTCAACGCAATGTGTAGATGTCTGCTTAAATATGTGTCTACGATAAAGTACTAATGACTCTCAGGGAAAGCTGCGGGTAGCATTTATGTGGTGCAAGGACGCAAGAGGTCGCAAATGTGTAGTCCTTCTGTGCCATGTTCTAGACATTAACGCAACGGTAGAACATTGTGAATAAAATTCTGTGTCATTTTAACCAGCATATAATAAATTAGCAGGATTAAAAAAGAAATTCCTGCGCAGCGTATACATGAGCAGATTAAAATTATTTTATCTTCCTCAGAATATAAATCTAAAAGAGATATTACGTTATGTTAAACACTAATTATTAAAACTATTAAATCCTATGTATTGCGTAGGTGCTTTGTGCCAAGCAAGGTTAAAAATATTTCATTACGCAGGCTAATAAAATAAAATGTAACTAAAAATTAATTTGCATACCTTTGTCAAAGCTACCTACGAGTATGTGTAACCTTTATTTCAGTCAGCGAAATATGAGCTATGGTTTCGAATAAAGTTTTAGTGTTTACAGTAGGTATGCATGAATGTCAATTTTTTAATGCCGTACATATTTATTCGATTAATTGTAATTTATGTTTGTACTTATTATTTATAAATATTATATTTATAATCGTTTTATTTTTATGTTCATAGAGAATTGGTATTATGAATGAATGAATAAAATGTCGCTTGTGTGCTTACATACGCTTTAGTCGCATCGAATGATAATGTTATTTTGTAGCATCCACGATTTAACTTAGTTATTTTCATCAGATAAGAAGAAACCATCGCCATCCCGTCGCGGTTCATCGACTAGTGATGTAGCCAGCTCAGGAACTAAAGCTAACACACCGGCACCTTCGCCTCAGCATTTGCCTGCTGAAACTCCACCGTCACAACCTGTGAAAGGTTATATTTTGACCGTTTTCGAACACAATAATGTACTTTAACAAATTAGCGTTTAACGAAATGATAACGCGTACATATTAAGGTGGCAGCGCTATTGCTTGTCGCGTTTCATGACTAGCTTATATGCGTCCAATCGTTCATGTATATATTTAGAGTCCTGGCATAGTATATGTGTGCCAACAGGGCTATTGCGACTGAACGGATTCTCGGCAGTCATCACGTGGCGGTCACTGTCTCTCTTTAACTACAACATTCCGTCAGGTGCGGTTTAGTCACTTTGACGATGAAGTATATAAAAAAGCGAATCATTCCAGATAGGATGTGTGGCACGTTTTAAGTTAAAAAAATATTAACAGCATCAGGAAACGCGACCCCGGTGAGCGCTAAAGTAATGCCGCCAGCTGCTTCGCCGAGTTCAGTCAAGACTCCGGAATCAGTTGGAGTCATAAGCTCCATTGCTTCTGCATCGGCATCATCAGTGTCTACTATCACAGCGGCACCGGCAAGGTTTGTGCTGAAATTAATTAACGCACGTTTTAAATACTATAGACGACTTGTAATGAACCTACCGTGAATTTGTAAGGCTGTCGTATTGTGGAGCTCTTCGTCACTTCTTTACAATTCTCTCTCACAAAACATTACGATACACAATTATTATTTTCTAAAACATCTTTGTTGAAATGCTAAGTGAATCAGCCAGCTCTTCAAAAAAGCAGTTTTAGGCAATAATTCTCCCATTGCAAGGAAGACGAAGAAAATGATAAAAAAGGTACTAGACTTTGGATTTATTTAATACCAGTGTAAATAAATGTAAATTATATATTTGATATATAATTAAATATGTTTTTATATAAAAGTGCTCTCACACCAGGAGCTTCTATCTATAATGTAACCATTCGAATTTGAGCACTTATCTAAAACTAAATTAGTTACTAAATGGCGTCTACGACACGGTAAATTACAAGAGCGATGTGCATTCATGTTATAAGATATATCACAATATTACTGATCCGATCATTAACAGGTTGAGAACTGTAGTTGTCGGTTTTCCACTCTCACTTATGAAATCTCATATTTTATCTTATCCGGCCACCTACCGCAGGCCTACTACCCGCATCTACCTTGCCTGAGGGCGTACCGCGCTATACATCTGCCGATTCGTGGTCTCCACTTAAGAACCCGTCTTCTCCAACAAACATCGGTTCTTCGGCATATATGGTCTGCCCGCTACCACTTCATCTTTCTAATACGGAAAGCTATGTCGACAACTTTGGTTCTCTGTCAGACAACCTCATTTTGAACTTTATCCTTCAAAGAGATGCCCAACGTAGTCCGCGCCATCGCTCGCTGAGCGATCTTAAACTGGTGGACTGACCTAACCGTTAGCATCCACGTCACAACTGGTAGGACGCATTGGTCGAAAACTTTGATTGATTCGTTGAAAAGTTGTGATACAATTTTTTGTATTGCAATTTAGAAATAATTTGATTTTTATACAATCAATATAATGTATTTTATTTCACAGTTCTGTCGCTGCCCCGGTTGTTCAGACTCCGGCACCAAGAACCGCTACCTTTCAAGAGTCTGTTATTACTAATGCTGAGTGTATGGAGACGAAACAAACCAAAAAGAGGAAGGCCATGGCAGCAGCTAATGCTGCGAATGCACCAATGAACCTCGCTGCCACAACTCCACCGGTTGGGGTAATATAACTTTATCGTTACAATAAAAGAATGAATGTCCTAATCATTAACCCACATCTATCTTCTATCGTTTGCATCTTGGCAGGTGCCTTATTGAGTTGTTTAAGCTGATTTCACCTTCTCACTTCCACATAAGAACCACGCCATAGTTTTACCGATGCTTCTATTTCGACATGCCCTAAAAAGTTTTCTCATTCCTACAGCTGTGTCAAGAGGCTGTGAAATAATCTTACAGTCAGTGTATTCCCTTCCTCCCTTTATAGGGCATGTGAAAAGTATTTTGAGTAGGCCTGTGTCACCACGGCAGATATCGAAGAAAAGCCTTATTTTTTGACATTTAAAATATGTTTTCGGACTGCGCTGCACTTAACGTCAGGTGTTATGTAGTCAATTTGATGACCGAGTTTGAATTTATACATCAAAATATTCGTAAACATGGAATAATATTTGTATATTCATCATTCTGTAGGTATCCGAGCACCACCATACAAATACCAACTGGGAGAATGGTCATACTTCTTCTATGGAGACATCCTTTGAAGGATTGGAAAAAGTTATTAAAAAGGTAGGTTAAATTGCTTGTTTGTACTTGTCTTGGTCATTGACCTTGCAAATGAAAGCTATTATACCTTTAAAAAATAAATAAATAGTATTTTTTTACTTTAATTAAATATATATTCCCCTTATCAGAATCGCGTGTTCTTTAGTTTTTAATACAGAAAATTTACCTTAAGTGCCCGGCTATTGTGTTGTAAGCGGATGTGGAAGTAAAAAAATATAAATAAAATTAAATACATTTTATTGTTATTCAACTTTTAATATTTCTTTTTCGTATGATAAAAAATATAACAATCACCTAAGTGTAATGGTACACCACAAGTTTTGCAAATATATCGGGTTTCGCTCCGTTTTCCTTTCGAAGAATTCTAGTCGGATTCGTTTTTCTGGCGGTAACTATTTCTTCTAAGACGTAGTCTCTTAGTTGCCCGGAAAGCCTGGAGGGTGGATCTTTAGCAGGCAGTTGAAGCTGTTTGAGGTCTTTGAGAAGTGTTATTACACTACAAGATTTCCAACCCTTGTTTTTTTTTGTTCACCCGGTGGAAATCCCTACGGACCGTCAGGGGAGCGGCGAGGGCCGCTCCCCCGGTGTGTCGGACCTGCCCCGACTAAAACCACCGGGGTGTTCCTTCTCCCGTCTGCCGGATGCTAAGGGCAAAGCCGAGCCATCTTCTTCGGCATCCGGCGACGTCCGGCCTTGTTCGGGCCTCATCTACTAGGTGGGGGGCTGTTGAATAGTCGCTGCCCCCCGCGTACACCTAACACATTTCGGGGAGAATAGTGTAGAGTGCCACCCCCCTCGTCTCCTTGAATTGTCATTGGAGCGGTGTGCGGGAACACATCGCACACCGCTCACGCCTGGATCTGGGCGACGCGCTCCCTCAAGCGCGCCGCCCGGCGAAGATTTCCAGCACTGTGAAAACAATAAAGATGCAGAAAAAAGGTTAACAATGTTAATCAGCAATGTGTTAAAAATATAATTTTTCTTAGGCTAGAACAGATTCCGGTGAATCAATTGTGCTACCTGCGCACTTCTCGGGAATGAGTCCCATACAACCGCCGCCGCCGCCGCCACCGCCGCCGCCAGCACATAGCCCGGCTTCGCACCCGAGCCCCAGGTAAAATCTATATCTTCACTATTATCATAAATCTCTACATTAATACCAAGTTAGAAAATGAGAAGAATGCACCCGCACCCATACCGATTGCCTCTTATAGTAGTTCTGTGTCCATCATACTTAACGCTAACAAGATGAGGATTTAAAAAAAAAACAGTTGGCAAACAGCTTGACAGCCCACCTGATAAGTGAGCGGGTAAGTGTTACCCTCGCTTCTGGACTACTACAATATAAGGAGCGTTGCTATTTCATTTGCCAACTTTTTTTTTGACTGGACATATGGTGTTGTCTGGGAATGACTTTTATATCTTCGCCAGGTGAATTACTGAACAAGAAGGACATTTTTTTTGAAGAACCTCATATCATAGCTCTAAAAGAAAGGTGAAAGTGATGCCGCCGTATAAAACTAACTATATCTATATAAAAAAATGTTGAGCAATTTTGTCTTGTGTTGATCGGGGTACGCTCGCGAGGCTGTCGGCTCGAACCAAAGACTAATAAAATTATATCACGAATATACTAGTCAAACTGTTATAAATCTTAACTATCAAACAATATATTTACTCTTTAAAAATAAGCTAAAATCTGTACAAGCTGTGTTGAAACTCTATAATTCTTTTATTTTATGATAGAGAAAAAAATATGGTTTCGCCCTTTTGAGATATTTCTTTGTTTAGTTCCTTTAATTTTGAAAACGAAATCGTAATTATAGCAAAAGAAATGCAGTTTTCTTGCTATATTAAGCCCTATTGAAACGTTGGTTTTATTCCAAGGTTTTTATCCCTATATTTTCAAATGTACCTTTCGAGGGGAGCACCCTTCAGAGTAAACACTCGTATACCCCATAGTATTTAAACAAACGATGTCGTCTCAAAGGGCATATTCCCGCGCTCACAATTCATAGTTACCGTGGTCAAAAACATAGTTTCATAGAGTAAAATTGCGCAACATAATAATTAATAATAATTAACACAAGTAGATCATTTTATTGATTATTCAGATCAGTCGGGACCGAATTTCTAATACGACGCAGTACTATAAAATGCTGTCATACTAATATAAATGCCGTATTGCGAAATGCATTTGTGAAATACTTGCAATATCCAGATTTCGTAATAAATCTACTATATTAATAAAGTTATTTTGTTGTCTATCCTAGCATTATACAGAAACTGGTGAACTGATTTTGATAAGCTTTTCGTAGTCCCGATATATATTCTGTACCTTAAAGTCATCGATACATTTGGTTAGGGTACTGCAATCGTTATAGTACATGTGCGTTCTTTACTCTGTAGTACTTACATATATCGATTAAACTATTTTGTGCAAATAGAGTCAAAATCTGTTATAACGACTTCGAAGGGACTACTCATATTTAATCGTAACAACCGGTGATGATATCGAGATACGAAGTCCTATTTTCTTTCTTTTGCCGGGACCTTTGTTGTGGTTCCAAACTATATCATCAAAAACGGTTTTGACTGTATTGAAATTAACAAGAACAGTGTTTTAGCATCATATCAATTACAAATATTGCTTTTTTGTAAAATCTTTCTTTACTTACCAAAAATTCGTCGTAATTTATAAATTTAGTAACAATGGAGTATTCTATTTGTACGCCAGCAATTAAAAAAAAATGCCTTGCATGCTCTTATTAATCAGTTTTATAAGCAATGACTTTACTAGTAACATAAGATCATCTCATACCATAGCTCATAGCTTCAGCAGTTAATTAAATTAATGCGATTATTCGCAGATACCTTCCAAATCCCATGCCCGGTCCAAGTGGCTTGAATCCGGTATCGGCAATTCGCTCGCCGTCTCAGCATCAGGTTAGTTTACAGCGATCACTTAATATCCTTCGATACCATTCGATATGACAGTTCCGAGATATGTATGACACATGAGGCCACAATCACATTTACTAAGTACCGTTCCTAACCAATGTTTCATGTATATTTCTTAAATGTATGTATAATCATCAAGCTTTAACTTTGGGAGTTAGAAATAGAAAAAAAAACAGATTTGTTGAAATTTGTTACAAATGTGTTGATTACAGGTGAATTGGAAATTTTACGTGTTCTTATCGATTGTAATTGGATATTGATAATACATGGCAGTAAAACCGTCACAAATATTGTAGTTTTAGAATAATAATAAAAAGCTATTGTATTCGTATATTGTAGTTTTATGTCAAAAACCGTTGAGTTCTAATCATAGGGGCAAATCTAGTGGAATTTACGTGCGAGGGATCGCACAACCTGAATTTTCCGTAGGGTGCCATTTCACATATCCGAATGGCTCATATGAAAGTTTTACTAGTTCTGTGGTTAAAACTGAGCAGTACGGTCAACAAATTGCTGTAAAATAAATATTTTTAGAAGCTAAAACATTGAGAAACATAATGAATACTGTTCATCTATTGCATTTAAAACACATTAGCATGGTCAGCTTGAATTCTCAATATAGAAAAGAAAGCAGCATCCAGATATTTTTTTAAGTACTATAATAAAAATATATCATCACGCTATAATCGTGGTTTTTATAATTTGGAGAAATCTGAAATTAAGTTATTTTTATATCCCTTTTGGAGTGAACAAAGAAACGTAATTACTCTTTACGTATCTATCAAAGTAACCATCAGTTATCTTTTTACTCTTCTATGTACTTTGTATTAAATAGTACAATTTTAATGAAATAGTGGACTTAAAATATAGCGCTAAATTCAGAGTCAACCAAAAAGGAGGCGCGTGAAAATGCATGCTGACATTGTTTTACACGCTCAAACATGTCGCTGAACGAAAATTTATTTATACTACAATGGCGCGGAATTACGCAAATGAAATTCTGCTTGGATTTTCTTCTCAAATTTGTACCTAGTTTTAGGTTGTAGGTTTCAGGGTGTTGAGACTTAAACAGCATGGTTATGTATATATAGGGCGGGAAAGGCGAGCGTGATGGGATCGCTTCACTACTCGTGTCGGTGCCTTTGCCTTCTACGAGCCACGGACTCAATCTCTCCACACACCCTCAGGTTCATACTGAGTGATTGAATACACAACTGTTACATCTGGTTCACATAAAAATGAGCCACATAATATTTTTCTTACACTTTCTAATTTCATGTTTATATATATTTTTTAATATCGTTTTTTTTTTATAAATTGTTCGAGAAAAAATTTCAATAATCAAATGCGTCAGTTATATATTCGCTTTAATTGTGAAGTTTTTAAGGAATATAATTTTTGTAAGTACGTACAACTGAGTTTAATCTTTTGATTGAAACGTAACTGAAAATGTTTTAAAGTATTTCAATAGTTTTTAATAAGCACTAACGTCAAATTCAAAAGTTAAATTTACAAGATAGCTTCTTAATTTACGTGTTACCGGAAATTACAGTTTTATGTTCATCACATGAATACTACAATATTTAAAATATACATATAATATTTATTATACATACGAGTACATTGACCGAGATGGACGTTGAGTGCTAAGACTAATCTATACAGATGTTAGTTTTTCAATCTGTTTTACGATTTCAAGAACGACGCGTGTGCGAAGCATATTATTTTGCTAATGTATTTGGATAATTAAGTCTTATGGTGAAGTTGTCACTTAAATTCGCTATCATTAAACAATATGTATATTTCGACTCTCCTTCTTTAAACCATGTGTGAACGCCTCCGAACTATGCACCGTAGCGGCGCCGACTCAGTAACTGGTATACATTATTGGCCGACCCATGCGCGTTTTGTCATAAGCCGTAATTATCGATGGACTGCTTAATTATAGATGTACAACGCGCAAAAGGATACTCAGGTACTCTACAGGCACTCGAGATCCGTGCCGATCATTGTACTAACATAAATATGCAATAATGCTTTCATACCAACATTATGTCACATCCTCACATGCAAATGTTGCTTAGCTTTTGCTATTTACATATAGCTTGTACATGCATACTGAAAACTAAATTTAAATTAGATATTCCAATCTTTTTTATACAACTATTAAAGTGAAAATTCCAAAATGTCTTTTACAGTTTCCCTGAAGTTAAATAAGTTCTTGATGGATACGATGTTGTCAGATCAAGAAAAAACTATCAGTTAATATGTGCAAGCGCAACTATTGCTACAGATTAATTTAGTTACAATACAGTATAGTTATAGTGCCTAGTGAGGTTTTGTAATAACCCATTACTTTTATAACCAGATGGGAATACCATCTGATATGCCGGGGCCGTCGCAGCATATATTCCACCAGCCTCATAAACAGGTATGTATGGTACTAGTGACAATATGCTCTTAAAAATATACAGGTGTCCCAGAACTCAACGACAAGCCGAAACAGAGTGACAACATTGATAGTAACTATCATAAGAAAAATAAAATCTATCCCGTGCAGTTTAAAAATTATTGGCATTTAAGAAAAACCTAGAAATTTGGTCAAACTGTAATGATTTTTCGGTTATTATGGTTAATTTTTATAAATACTTTTATATAACAATATAAATTAACCATAGTAACCGAAAAATCATTACAGTTTGACCAAATTTCTAGGTTTTTCTTAAATGCCCATAATTTTCAAACTGCATTTGTTAGATCTCTTTTTTTTATCTCATGATGGTTACAATTAATCTTGTCACCCCGTTTCGGCTTGACGTTGAGTTCTGGGACACCCTGTATATTACAGTATTTATGAAAATATTTTGCTGACAGTACACAAACAATTTTTTTTATCTGTCCTAAGAGATTGTTGAGTAAAGATTGGTAGTGACAATAACTGAAAGAAAGAAAGTATGTATTATATACAAAATGTGTACTATTCAAAATTAATGGTATGAAAACAACGAAGTCGTCATCATAACTATTCCAATCAACCACTTCAATAAACTTTATCAATATGTCGAATGTTCCGTTTTTGCGGGTTTTAAACTCTATAAACTTTCAACCTACGACTGTGAAATTATAAATGGACAGATTTTAAGATAACTATCATGTGTTTATTTCGCGACAATAGCAGTGTATTACTTTCAGTAAACTTACCCATGAAAAAGCAATATAGTTTTAATTAATATATTTTCATACTGGTCAATAACATTACATATATAATAATAACAATAAATCGCCACGCTATAACCCTTTCGAAATGAGCAGAGTGATATACATTAGTGGTTGTACTCTGCGCTTTTACGAGGGCCAAACTGAAAGTTTTTAGAAAAACCACTCAAAAACATTATATTAAAATAAATAAGTTTACATTTTCGAAATTGAACTCTATACCAATATTATTGAGTATATATTTCATTCATTTGTCATTTGTTTATGATTTAACGGCAAATTGAAAATTGTCTGTGCATGTCAGCATGATTTTAAGACGAGAAAATTTTTGTGCAATGTTTTATTATGAGTTTCAATGTAATTTAAGTCAACAAGAAAGTTATGATAGACTCCGATTGGCCTTTCACGATGAAGCCCACATCTCGTGCCACAGTTTACAACAGGTTTAATGAATTTAAACGTGGTCGCAATAATCTCACCAATGATCTGCGTGAGGAACGGTTTTCTACAGCGACGACTGAAGATAACATCACCGTTGTGCGGCTTATGATAGAGACTGACAAAAGAGTGACCTATCAGCAGATTCGGACAAGCCTAGGCAACAAAACGAGTCAAGTACACAAACATTCCATAAACATATAGCGGTCAAGAAGCTTTGTCGCCGCTGAATACCTCATAATTTGACCGAGACCCAAAAATTCCGCGGTGTTGATTGGTGCCGAGAAAAGATTAAAAAATTTAACAAAGGTGACTCAAATGCTGTATTCGACATACTAACGGATGACAAAAGCTGGATTTACTGTTATGATCCGGAAACCAAAAGACACCTACTCAGTCGGTGTTTCCTTACGAGGAGTTGTCAACTAAAGTGTAGAGAAGTCGAAGTGTAGGAAAAAAGATGGCGGCCTCGTTCTTCGGAAGGACAGGTCATTAAGCGCCAATTGTCTTAGAGGATAAAACGGTTAATGCAGAGTTGTACACTAATAATTTTTTGTCACTTGTCTAGGAAAAAGTTCAAGAGAAACGATCCTCGCAGCTAGATCCTCCTTTATCACGACAATGCCTCGTCGCACACCGCCAGGCAAACGATCGACTATTTGGAGACCTCAGATCTGAAATTACAGGGTCACCAGCCATATAGCCCCGACCTCGCACCCTGATATTTTTATTTATTCCCGAAAATACGAGAAAAACTTCGAGGAAAAGGTTTTATGGACGCCGAGCAAGCAATCACTGCGTATCAAAAGGTCGTCGAAGAGACCCCTAAGGCCGAATGGGCAAAGTCCTTTTCTCAGTGGTTCCATCGGATTCTGCGATATATTGGTGTGAATGGACGCTATTTTGAAAAGTTATAATAAAGCAAATGGCATGCTAGTTTACTTAATTTTTAATTTTGCATAAACTTTCAGATTGACCCTCGCATGTCATGCCCAATGTGAACAATAGGGCAATTGATTGTCGTTCTTTGGGCACATGAATAGGATTTATTTCTGTTAGATGCATACAAAATTTCCATTAGCATTGCTATTGTCAACACATTAAAGCATATCCGACTTTATATTTAAAAGTAAGAAACTTAACACGAAATAGCCAGTACGTATTATGTGAGTGTTCTTAAATATCTGATGCATCTTACCCTATTCAATATCTTTCTCTACAATGAAAATAATATAAGCGGTACTAAAAAATTGATTTAATTTCTAAACAAAGTCTAGTTCCATGTTCATTTTTGGGCTTGAAACATTAATTATTTGTACATTATTTCTGAACCAGCCCTTCGTCTACCTAACCGAGGCGTGCGGGCTAATTTAAACATGTGCTTGCCATTCGTCACAGCTCGTCGCGATCTAAGACTGGCAAAAAGGGAATTATATGTCTTTCTTATTCACTCGAAGCTCTTCCTGCTAATTTGAGTAAAGAAGACAGCCACATGTGCTCGTGTCATTACGATATAAAAGAAATAATAAATACCTCCCTGATCCGTTCAGTCCCATGAGCACTCCGGGACAGTCAACATCATCGTCACACTGTTGAAATATTGTAAATATACTAAAGTTGACTCAAAATGTACGTGTGTGTTTTGATATTTTTAAACAAACATTAATACAAAAATCTTTAAAATGGTGAGTTAAAATGTATAGATTAGCTTCTAAACTATAGTAATAGCCAGCAACTATAGTAACAAGTAGTATTATAAAAATGTACCAAAAATGGAAAATTTTCAGTTTCGACATTGGAATATTCAAGCAACGAAAAAGTTGATATTTGTTTGGCGAGTGCGCTCCATCACCGGTCTCATCGTCACTTTTCATTCGGTGAACCTGAACTTATGTAATACTGTTTATAATAAAAAAAATGTAATGTAATGATAATATTGACAACACATTGACCGATAAAACAGCAATATTTTTTTAGTATTATAAAACAAAATCTAATTTTTATGACGAATTGTTCATCATTCCCAAATGCCAAAGTCACTCAAGTTCGTTGTGTTTACTTGTTACTCGAAATATTTAAACTTATATTATGATGTCATTACGATGCTACTTGTGACCCATTTTAAGACGTGCAGGTGGAGAATGTTTTGAATCTTTAAATAAAGTAATATTTTTATAACTGTTATTTAAATTGTTTTTTTTCTGTTATCCTTTGTTAGGTTAAAAATTGTTATAGTTTTTTTTTTGTAATTATACTATTTATTTTGACAAAATGACTATAAGTTGTATGAGTTACAACTTTTTGTTTACCTGTAGTGTCAATACCAATAGAAAAATAAATGGTTTCTAATAGTAATTAAAATATATTAATTATGCTTAGAACGTTATATTAGCTTTTAATTAATTAATTATAAATTAATACAACGAATATAATTTATTTGAAAAAAAAAAAGTTTTGGTATAGTGACTTGAGTTTTCAAAGGCGCCATTAATAAACATAAAGACTTAACGTATGTAAGTAATTGTTACGTTTAAATATGGTTCTGGCACAAACGATTTTCCTTTTGTCGAATTAATTAACATTCAACAAAATATTTATGGTATCGAGTTCTCATTCGATTTATACGGAAATACGTTCATCATTGTAAAATCATGTTACTTTTATATTCAAAATATAAATAAACTAACAAAATATACATTTTAAATACATAAAAAACCTCTTACAAGTAACGCTTTATAATGGGTTACTCTATTGACTGAGCAGAATTGAAGGAACATCTATACTGATCATTGTATCAAACCTTAGCCACATTTATATTAGTTATTCATTTACGAAGTATTTATAATTATTTAATATGGGCATCTACTTTTCATAATATTGGAGGTCTGTCGATATCAAGTATCACCTTGTATTTTCTGAACTGTCATTTTATAGTGATACCAACTCAAATATAAATAAGCTTACTTTACAAACCTCAAACATACATCATTTCGATTCGTAAATAAATTATTATTAATATTCACAAGAAAAATCAGTATAAAATTGTTATTATTTATATTACATCAATTCATAATTCCTTGCATTTATCAGTAGTTATATTTTATTTCTAGATAATCCACTTCTATAACAAATAATCGTATTCCAATTTGATGTAACGTAGGCAAGTGGGTAGATTAAAACAAATATTGATTTTAAAAGGGAACAGCGTTCCATTGTGGCAGTTTATAAGACCTAATAAATCTTCATATATTTTAAAAATGTGCGTACTTTTTAGACTGCAATGGAACCTAGCATAACAGGGCATTCACCGCACGCCATTCTTAATCGTTCATCGTGGAGCGGTTTAAATGTGACCTATGAAATGCAGCAAGATCCTAACAAATCTAGGTAAGTGTCGTGGCTATATGCATTTTTAGTTTATATTGCTCTTTTTTTTTTCACGGCTAGAAGCGAAAATACGGTTACATCTGCTCGTAGCCATTCGATTCTGTGACTAGAACTTGGTCAAACTCAGATCTAGATTATTTATATTGTGAAAAACTAGATATTATAACGAATTTGTAGTATTTAAGGAACTTCAATATTGGCAAAAATGATGATATTCGTATGAGCCGTTCCAGTCCCGTTTAAAACGTTTGTAATTTTTGATCAAACAAAATAAATTGGTTATATCTAGTAGCCACCAGTATAAATAGGCTAGATTTAGTATTTAATTAATAGGATGTACCTAAGTTTTTAAATTGATACCTACCGCACTTTGGTATAACTGAATTTCCGCTTTTATCTGTTATAAGTAACAGTATGTATTGAAAACCCTGTCTGACCCATAAGGCTTTACTCAGTATCAATATTGGATTCTATTACGATACCCTTTTTAGTTGAAGAGAAAAAAGTTAGGGCAGAAAATTAAAGTTGATTTAATGGGAAACTTATATTGCAATACTAATAAATTAGTAACTACTAATTAATAAGAACGCGTGTAGCTCGTGAACTAATAGAAAAGGGAAAGCAAAGATCATGCTTAGTAGCTTATGACGTTATAAGGGTCGTGACCCTTTATACTGATTTTTGTTAGTAATCCGAATTTAAAATGCGTATAGAATAATTCAATATCCCCATTGTTATATGACTATAACTTTGTAATTTTCATAGATAATATTATTTTCAGGGGTATTTTAGCAATATTATCGTAATAATCATGCCCATTTCACATAGGATTATCAAAACATACTGTATACGATATCATACATGTATACACTTTATTTAACGATCGCTATATATATATATATATATATATATATATATATTGATACGATAATATATTACTTAAAAATCAAATATTATATTTTGATTAAAACAGAATTATCGATGGAATAAATCAGATTATCGTTGTTGAAGTCCATTTTAAGCAAACTATATACAAATACTTCTCCACCAAAACATTAAAATCCTATTAATTATATTTTTTTTGGTTTGTATAGCTGTCATATTTGGTTTTATTTTCAAATTAAATATAATCATTATGAGATCACAAGAGCAGTTTATATTATACTTCGCTTCGATCTTAACTTTTTTTATTACACTATAATAATATCTTTTGATGAATCGTTGAACCATATGCTTACGGGACTTACGAATATTTTATATAGTAATTACTTAAGCTGTTTAAAAGAGACACATGTGTTATACAGATTAATGTGACAGTCGGATATTAAATAAATCCAGACTTAATGTTTGTACGTAAACGTATGATTCAACTGTTTTGAATATTGTTCATACAACCTGTGCGTTCTTGAAGCGAGGGTATAAGTTTCTAGGCTTGGCAAAAAGTTTACTATTCCACGAATTATTCACCTTTTTTCGTGTAAAACGTAAATAAGACGAAATTATATTTCATTCTTCTTGGACAATAAAAAATTACACAGTAGCAATGTTACTTACTATTTTTTTTCATTATAGTTTATTTTGGTTTCAATGATACCTGATTGCTTCAATCTAATAATAAAATGAAGTATATGCCATTCACCATTTGTTTTTTATATTTTTTTAATATACTGCAGTAACACGATCATAACCTCGTGTACCCACAAGTTCATTTCATGCGGTACTTCTTTATGTTTGGAAGATCTGAAATGAAGGTATCTTTAAAAATACAGTATATTACCACAAAAAAGGAATTAATTTTAATTTAATGTTTATAAAATTTACAGTTTCCCAAATAAATAACCAGCTTAGAAACCGGATTCATTTAAATCGCTCTTCATATTCTGGCCAAAACTGATTGTATTGCTTTATATAATATTTCTTGTATAAGTAGTAGTTTAAATATTCAATCATCTAAACAAACATTAAAGGTGATAAGTCGTTGAATGCACCAAACGACGAAAATGTGTCAAAACGGCATTCAGACTCTTTTGCAGTATTAATTAATATGAGCCAAATTTCGATGTACAACTACAACTGCCGCGCCACATTTGCAGTCAAATTAATACTGCAATGTAGTGCGGTTTACTTTCGTGGTACATGTCATAGCCGGCTGCCGTGTCCAACGATATTACACCTTAACAGTAAATGGTAATTAGGAAACCGATAGCAATAATTACACTTTTTGAACAATAATATAGACCTACAGTCATCGCGTTGGGTGGGACGGAGTGATTGAATAATATCATTGCTATAATTTCTCATTGCTACTACAAACGACTATAGAAAAAATGTTTTTATATATTGTACCAACGTTTGACCGTTTACAGGCTTGTATACCTAAAAATAAACTTAATATCTAAAAATTTAGTGAGTAGAAATGTTATATCGACTATGGAAACGTAATGGAAATGAAACTTGACAAATTATGGAATTAATTTGTATAGTTAAGTGAGGAAATTCCTCAGTCGTAATAAAAGATATGAGAAAAATAAACATTATAACACTAACTGCAGTGCAGATCAAACGTTGGTTTGAGCTGCAATAATTATTCAAATAATATAGTTATTAGAATTATAATTTTATTGAGTATGGTGTATGATGAAGATACGTATTTATTTTTTTTTTACAAAAACTGTACTAAGTTTTCATTTTGTTGACATTTACAGAAGTCATCACTATCAAAGACATTATTTTGGATGGTTAGTTTTGTACCTCTTTATATTGATGTGTTAAATGGATGTTTTTTTTTTAATAGTATTTTTTTTCTTTATTAACTTCAATAAGCTCTGTATTATTTTGTTTGAGATTATACAAGTGTATTATATCAGAGATAAAATATTATTAAATTTGACTGACTCTTATAATTTGCGTACAAGCAAGGTCGACAATATTTCACGTGTTATAAAAAAACGTTTCACCATTTTGTAATGATAAAAGCTAAATTTCCCATTGGCGATTAATTGTTTGTTTTTATTACAACAGTCGACCCTATTTGTGTTGTTGCTTTAATTTGTGTGCGATTTAAGGCGGAGATTTGTTGATGCTACTTTGACTCTACTTAGATTTTTCTCAGAAAATATGTTTGCATTTGCCAAAAGTGAATATATAATAAGAACTTCTGAATATTTATCCACTGAACCATAACTAAGTTCACGAATACGAAAATTTTAATACAATTTCTAATAATTGAAGTCTAAGCAAAGTCAAAGTAACGTCTATAAATGTCGGCCTAATTGTTAAATGTATTCAACGCATATAATTATGCTATGCTCTGATTCTTGTGCCGATCTCTGTTGAAAGTTTTTTTTATGTTTTTATTTCGAACTTTATGTGATTGGAAATACAAGGAATGCTCAAAAAATTGTTGTTATGTCGTAACTCTATGTTTTTGGTGTAACAAGTTCGGTGTATTTTTTCTAAGATTTCGCAGATATGTTTGAATTATGTTTTCATTGCCAACAGTGTTAGCAGTTTACCGAGTACTAGCAAGGACATGAGTATGCTATCCGGTAACATGGGACCCATGCAACCAGCAGCTATTAGAAACAAGAAGCGAGCTGCGATGGCCTCAGCTGCCTCAGCCATGGCCAGCACACCCGGCCCATCTGCTATTCGTATGTGCTCATTATATTCGTAGACACCCTAGCCGATATACGTTACGCGGTCATTGTACCTACTCAGACTATTTAAATTAATGCCTTTATTATGCTTACATATATGTTCACAAAAACTATTTTGACGTAGGCTATGTACACAGTGATCGATTTAGTAAATAAAAAAATATTATTAGGATTTACAATTCTGTCGTACGTCAATTTCTTGTAACTCTTGAAGCTTAGCCAGCGTAAACCTTGTGAACGCTATAAAATCGTTTTTCAAACATTCTGATATATCAAAAATATCGAGATTTTTTGCTGTTCTGACACAAATTTAACACAAATATATGTAAAAACCATTTTCTTACACTGGCTCGACATAGTGATTACAGAGTACCTGATGATAAGTAAAGTGTAGTCCAAAAGCGAAAGCGACTATCAAAGAATGAAAATCCATTGAAAGTCTCCGTCGCCATGTCGGCCCACATATACGACGACTGAAAGTCTCTGGGTATATGAGTTACTGGATAAACACAAGCTGATCCCGAAACGCGACAGGCCAAAGCGAGTCACTATGACGGTCTTCACACTTGCGTACTGTGGTCATGGACCTAGTTCGGACAATAGCCCTACCACCAAGTTAGTAGTACGTTAGTAAAAATTTAGTTAAATGATGTTGAAAACTGCATCAATATTCGTGGTGTATCTCTGAAGTTATAAGCGAACATACGGTTAAACAAAAATAGTAATTATAATTTGTGGTATTTAAAAATGAAGAGCTGCGTTTCTGGCTAAATCCCAGTAAAAAAAATGACTGGCAGTGTGTAAACGTGCCGACAAAATAAATTTAGTTTTGTCGAGACATTGACGAAAAAACTGTTTGGAATAAATGTTACATTCATGACATTTGCTCGTATTTAAATAGGCGACGTTATTGCAAACGCAGAAACGGTGACGTCTCAGAGCTTGTCAAACGTCCGCCGACAACCGCAGCCAACGCCACCTCCGTTGTATCAAGAGACTATAAAAGACTCGCCTTCCAGCTCACCGAGTAAGTTTTTCATCTTAAGATATTGACGATAGAATATCGTCGATATCGAGTCGTGTTTACAAATATTTTATTAATTGAATTCCATTTTTACAGATCCAGAGAAACCGCTGAAATCAAAACTGGATTCAAAGTGAGTTTTTTTTTTATTTTTTACCCTAGATTAACTATTATTATCTATCTACATTAGCTGAAAAGCGTTGTCAGCCTGAGTGTATTTAGAATTTCTTTTACTTAATGGCTTACCTGTTATTCCTTTGCGTATAAATTTTCGATTTATTAAAACGAATTTAAGAACTTTGGAGATTGTTTTGGCATGTAAAGTTTACAGCTATTTTTATTCATAATTTTGGCAAACACTTAACTTATTTAGTTTTCAAGACTCTTATAGGGAAATAACATCAAATAACTATTACTAGATACTACAAAACAACGATTTTTTTAATAATAATGTATTGGTCATGCTATCTCCGCTTCGGGGTGAGCAGAGATACATTTTTGATTGTATCCTACCGGCTATCGTGGTCAGTACGGTGTTACGGCTGACCCACACTCTGCTCAGTAAGCAGTAAAGCTGCGCTTTTTTAGCTAGACAAAATCACAAAGACTCAAATGATCGCCCTGGAAAATACTTCGCCTTAAATTAATTCGTTCGTCTCAACTGGGGAAGTCTGCCCCACCTGGATATCTAAGGATAGTGGTCCACTAACCCATACATAACCCAAACAAGGTTCTGACATTTTTATTAATTTTATACAAATAAGCAATTTCTGAACCATGTATGAGACATAGAATCTTACGCCTTTTTATAATCAATCCAGGCAGACAAATTTTTATGATTGCGTTGAACATGCTAACAAATGGTCTTGTCAGTTAAAAGGGAATCTTTCGTAACACAAGGCTCAGTCTTACTTTGAATAGCAGCCATATATTATTATAATTACAATTCGTCATTGTAATAATATTACATTCTATTAATTGTAAACTAGTCAGTTTTTTTTGGTTCTCAAATCGGACGGCACATAACTAAAAACAATGTAATATTAAAACTTAAAACAATTATACAAAAGTTGTGTCCTTAAATAGTGAACACAGCACGCAAAATTAATATGACTATAAGATAAATAAATTTGATGTGTAGAAAAAAAGTAATGGGAGAAAAAAAAGGGAAATACATGCTACATTTGTAGGCTAGAGTGGAAAATATAAAAAAAATTACAATTATTGTTGCGTTTACAGAACATTCTTCTAAAAGGGTTGTGTTTTCTAATATTTGTTTTATCAAATGAAATAGAAAAAAGGCTTAGGATTATATTATTGACGGGGGCTGAAAAGTTTACCTTATTCAACAATACAGCGCAATCAATCAAATTATGTAACAATTCATATAAAACGACAATATCTGCAACTTTTCGCCTTATCGCCGGACTCATATGATGGTATGAGTCCAGATGATGATCTACATTTATAGGTCAATTGCTTCAATTATATATAAAACACTGCTTATCTTCTGTTGTATGCACCGTAGTAAATAAAAATGGATTTATAGGCTCGGATCTAGCTGCACAGCGCCACATATGCTCGGAAACGAGCTGAACCCCGAGAGCGGAGCAGCGGCTCGTCTTCAAGAACAACTGACTGCTGAGCTTGCAGCCCACGCCGCCGGAACTTGTGGCCTCGATCCCCTAGTGCCGCCGCCTCTTATCAACAAAGCATCGGTACGTTTTACGATATATTTATAAGCATAATTACTCCAATCTCGTTATTGCAACTCTGTAAACTGACTTCTAAGTCTCTTCCGCTTCTTCTAACCTGCAAGATTCTTGCCATACTAAGTATTCATTGAACTCATCATTTACAACCTGTTGCGTAGCAAATGATTAATACTAGATTTAATATTTTACAGAAAATGGTATAATTTTCTAAGTATCGAAATGCCTATAACATGAAATACTCCATTTCATTCACTTAGTTTTCAATTTCACTTCATTGTTTTTTTTTAGTTCATAATTTATTGCGTGCGGATTCTGAGATCGCAAACAAAAAATTACATGCACAATGGACGAATATCATAGAGTTATTGTGGCTAGTACCTCGTTCTCTCGACGACCTCATGGAAGAGCAATCGTTTGTTGTTGGTATTTTAAATAAAATCACTTTATTAACTTCGCTCAAAGACCTCGCTCGACCGCTGAAAGGTTAAGATATTACTCTAAGTTTGTGTAAGGCAACAGTAAGGGTTGGAGAATTTGGTTCTTATCGGACTAGAAACTACTGCAAACTACTGCTGGACTAAAACTGCACACGTCTTTCCATAACAAATCGGAGAAGGTGGACGAAGATTAATCATGTCGAGTAAAATTGGGACGTTCCATAATTGGTAAGGCAGAAGAAATTATGAACGGAAGCTACATTATTTTTAAACTAGTTTAAGATGTGCTTCACTGTAAATGTTGTTCATATTTGATGTCAAACTGGTTTGATTTTCATGCTTCATATTCAATGAATAATTCCTACAATTATAGAGAGTTACATCCTTGAGATCCGTTGTTTATTTAGGCCATGTTAGTTTCACACTCTAAATCTGCATGTACCATATACTGTTACAACTACGTAGTGATTTTAAATGTACATATTTACTTCATGTGTTAAACATCTTTATTTTAATTTATTAATTGAAGCGGCCTGAATGTATACTTGGTTTTTCTTAAAACCTCGTTGATTCCGGAGTAGAGATAGTACGGATGTAATTTACACAAGTACTTGCGGTTTTCTGTTTTAAATCTCAGGCCCATTTAAATATTATAAATATATTGCAAGTGCTGTAAATAGCTTTTTATATTCAAATTAAAAACAATTAAGGTGAAAACCTTTTAAAGCATGGTTGCAAAATAGATTTAATATAATGTATTCAGTATATCAAGAATACCTATGAAGTGTGGATAGAAGTAAATGTTCTTTAGTAGAATTTTTATAAATATATAATATGTAATAAAATCCTGTCAGTAAAGGCGTTATTAGATTTTATTTACGTTATCCTTTTTAGTTAAAAAGTAATAAACATATCCGAATAAAATAAAAAGTAATGCAATGAGGAAAATTACATATCAACTCTGGGAGCAAACGTAACCTGCTAACAATCCAAAAAAGGAAAACATGGAGCGTCCAAGTAGATCATGACATCATAGAGATCGTGATTCCTGTAGATTCCAAGCATCGTTTATAAATTAAGTCGTTGAATTCCTCTTTCATTAATTTTTGTAAATTCTTCGAGCTTAAATCACATGTGAGATAATTAAATTCCTTAAGTTTTATGTGGTAATTGATTTTTAATAGTCATAAATAATACAATTTTCTTCCATCAACTGTCGTTTAAATAACGCAGTTTCACTCCGATGCAGCCTTGAATTTCTTTCGGAGTTTCTTCTCAAGGCAGTCGCTTCCGAAACGCTGGTAGATCACCGTTAGGTCCGTTTTTCAAGTGGTTGGCCGCCCAAGTCGAGGTCCGTACCCACAGGGGTGTCTTTGCGTAGCTGCACAACCCATAAATTTCGCTGGCTAGCGCCCTCTATGTTCGCCCACCAAGCTCGGGCTTGTTGCGAAGGTCTTTCCCAGGCCACCAACGTAGGACATGCCGAAAAAACAATTTTCTGATGTATTTTGGTAATTTTATCGTGACGCCAAGTCTCTTTCTTATCAGGACAGGATATTTTGGAACACTTAAGTATAGTTTACCTTAATTTTGTAAAAGTGCATTATACAGTGATGATATTACAAGAAACCATACGGTACGGTTTATACGCAACGAAATTTTGTCAGTTGTTCGCTTTATTATGCAGATCTGTTGTCGCATAGTGACGCATGCTACAGACATTTTCGTATGAAGAATATTTTGTCGTACTTAGAGCATAGACAGAAAAACATTCGATCAACTAAAACGCTAGTAGAAAACTCGAAAATATTTGTAGCTGGCATAACGAGTCGACGTATGATAATATTTTGAAAGCTTATGTGAATTTTATACATCTTGCACTATTCTACTAGCGTTATTGCCGACCGAATGTTACTTCATCTAAGTCCTGTGTAGTGCTTGGTCATGTTGCTCAGCACAACAAAGTGATCGCGATCTTACCTTTAAATTCGTAATAGTCTCAGCTTCTGTAACTTATACCACATATATGTTGTTTGTTATAGAATATTATGTTATCGACAAACTTGCTAAGCCGTTTATGACTCAAAAAATTAGAAACTAGAAAATAAAATACGAAGTTTTGTACCTTATTAGAAACTACATAGATTACGGCAGTTTTTATTTTAATAACAAGACACCATTTACCATACATTTTTTTATAGATATTGTCTTTTGAACAATTTTTTAGAATGATTGATATAACTCACAATTTTTGCTTATAACATTATTAATGCAGTGACTTAAGTGTTGTAATTTTCTAATATTCGTAATTTATCTCAGAACATAGTAATAGACGATGTACATCCTAAAACAATGTTAATTCTTAGAAAAGTCTAAATTTCAATTAATTCTGGATTTCTTAAAAAAATAAACACTCTGTGTATTTCCTAAGCGCGCTGGAATTTCCTAATTCAATTTATAGTAAACTATAAAGCATTTCTTTTACCGGCCCTTTAGCTTTGTACGTTCACAAACGACACGTGTTGTACAACATTTTTGCCACATGTAACAAAAATTCTTCGATCATATTACTATCACTTAATTTTGTGTCAGTTCAAAGTCAATGTTGCGTACAAAGTAAATGTATATTGATGGAGCTAATCGGAGTGACAATTATGTTAGTTGATTACATATTTGAATAGCCATACAGAAACTAGGGAATTGAGTGCTTTTGCTTTGGCACCCCTCGTAGACCTACTAATTCATAAATATTAATTTTAAAATCATCTTAATAAGAAATTCAAATGAATTTTTCAGGGTTCTGGCAGTAGTTCTAATCGCGGTTCATCCAGCGCCCAAAGTCTCGATCAACTCCTAGAGAGGCAGTGGGAACAGGGATCACAGTTCCTCATGGAGCAAGCACAGCACTTTGACAGTAAGCCGCTTAATAATGTGGTGTTGTGTCAATATTTTTATCCGAACAAAGTTCAACTCGCCAGTCTGTGAGTGATTTTTTTTTGTAGATAAACGTTAATAATATTAAATTAGTCCACACTCACGTATACTGAGAGTTAAGTCAATATTAAACCTAAATACTACATTTGGGAGCGATATTGATTTAATTCTTTCTGTCAATAGTAGCGTCCCTCCTGTCGTGCTTGCATCAACTTCGTACGGAGAATGTGAGATTAGAAGAGCACGTAAGTAGTCTACTCCAGCGGCGGGATCATCTTCTGGCAGTCAATGCACGTCTTGCTATTCCTCTAACGACAGGTAAGTTATGTCCCAAATGTTGTGTGAAACATTATTTAACGAAGCACGTGCCTACTAATATACGCTCTCATGTACTCCTAATGGCTTCCCGCGTGCTTCAAAACTGTGATGGTTATAATAATTATCTATATTGGAAGTTATTAATATGGATCTGCTGATATCAAATGCTATTCACTCGATAGCGGCTTAAAAATTATACCTACTACCTTAAAATGCTTGGAGGAATTTTTTGAGCAGCTTTTTTTTGTCGTAACATTGACGAAACCATATGAGCCTTTATAAGAGCAGCTTTATTCATGAGTCCACATTATTAGCGCTAGGTTTACTTAAACTCACGTCTTTAGTCATTTCAGTTAAACATAAATCATTACGTTTTTATAAATAATCATTGCTTTATTTAAGAATACGATAATTAAAAAGTTCTAAATTATAAGTTCTAAGCAAGGTTTGTATTACATTTTTATTTCAGACTTCATATAAATATGAATCGAATCTGTAATATCTTAATCTTTATGCTTACCTGCTTAATATACATCTGCTTAATCGTTATCGTAAATTGAATGTATTGACTTTAATTGTTTAAACTTAGCACTAACGGGAGTGCAATCCGGGCAAAACAGTCTTGTTCTATGATCTCTAGAAACCTTTAAATAATTTTACTTTATTGTACAATATCTATTAACAAGCAGCATACTAGCACTGCCGTTCTATATATGATACGTTGAACGTTGATGCAGATTTTGAGATTACAACTCCAGATATCTAAAAACTCATTCACTCACTAACTCAACACTTAAATGTTATAATTGTTTTACTGCAATCGTAAATATAGTACAGTAAGAAAAGGGCTACATGCATACGAGAATTAATTAACTGTCTTATAAACGAATACGTAACTGCCAAATATACCGCGGTGCTGCAATAGGCTTCTAGGTATATATATATTAATAATAATATGTCATAGCGGTGTGTTCTTATCGGGGTTATCGAATGTATATTAGTATTATTGCCGAAGTATATAGAAATCTGGACTTATATAAGTTGAGGCAGTATCGTGACATGCCTAAACAAGCCATTACGAAGTATTTTGACAGCATAAACTGTGTTAACTGTCACGGTCTAGGGAACAGATGATTTAGCTCTGCACTGTGCTTAATGTATATCATTCGATAACAATGGATTAACATGAAAAAAGTCATAACTCAATTATGTTTGCTGTGTTTGCTGATAGTGACACCACGCGGAAAATAACACAAATTTAAAAACTGCTAATGACTCTCCGTTAAATGCTAGAAAATTTCACCTGGATTTTTTTGCAAGAATAATTACTAAGGACACGGTGTTAAAAATAGCATGTTTAATTTGGAACACATTATTTTACTAACATCACTTAGGTCACTGGTTTTGGAAGTCTCATATGTTGGCGTCAGTGTGTGCAGTGGAAAAAGCGTAATGGGGCCAGTGTAAAATAACATATTCGTCCTCAGTGATGCCTGGGCCTCCGGAACCGCCGCGGTGTATGCGCGACACTAGCGCTCACTTGCGCCCCCCTCCGCCTCCCCCACGAGCGCCTGAAACAATCACCTCAGAGCGAGCTCATCAGGTCAGCTAATTATTATTTTGTAAAGCCATTGCATGAACACTAGTCATTTTAATTTTATTATAATATAGTTTTGATCCCCTTTTTTTACCCGGGGGATACCCGTTATGGGCCGTCAGGGGACGATGAGGGTCGCCCCCGGTGTGTCGGAGTCGCTCCGATTAAAAGCCCCGGGGGGTTCCTTCTCCCGTTTGCCGGGACCAAAGGCAAGGCTGTGCCAGCTTCCTCGGCACCCGGCGATGTCTGGCTTATTGATGGAAGGCCCCTGCACACCATTTGGCTCACCTTCATTTTTTTTGAGCGGTGCACGGGAACACATCGCGCACCGCTGTCGCCTCGGAGATGTTGGGCGACGCACTCAAGTGCGTCAATTCGTTAGGGAGGGAAGTGCTTTGAGTAGACTGCGTCCTGTACGGCGAGGGCGACGGAGGGGCGGAAAGGACGGAAGATGAAACCTGCTTGTCCCGCTCACGCTCCGCTAGCTTTGATCCCTTTGGCTAGCGTCAGGGACCTTATTATTGTCATTTCTTTTAAACATTACGTCATCATTTAATGTCTAATTTATAATTACATTTTATTATATAAAAAAAATGTACTGACTGACATATCACCATAAACTAAACATAAAATTTGTTTATCGAATTATTGACGTCGATAGTCAGTAAGAGTGGATTTTTGGCTTTAAGGGGTTGGAATAAGGGTTGATAAGATTATCAACCTTTTCCAACCTCTAGACAGATACCTAATAATAGTAAAATTAGCACTATGAAAACTGATGTTTAGTTTTTTTTGACATAAAACTGCACATGTGTCACTGATTTTGAAAAACGAATCCCCAAAAGGTTAAAATAAGGGTCTTCTACCGGGCAACACCACGCCACTACAGCTAGTTACATTATATTTTCATTCACATTTAACATATGAGGAGTCTAATTTCAAAACCCACTATAACATTTTTTTCCAGTCCCATAAATGTATAAAAACTTATAATTAATCTTTGACTTAACAATCACATTCTTATAAGGTATTTAAATTATTATTCTAGAGTGAAAAAGCAATAAAGTAAAAATACATATATAATACTAGCTGACTCGGCAAACGTTGTTCTGCCATATAAATTATAGCAGACCAGCCACGCTTTGCTGTGACTGGTTTTTGAATAATTACTCAATCCAGTCAACAGATAGCGCCATCTTTTAGAATCGGTTGGAGCTAACTGTAAATTATGACTGCTAAATAATAAACAAATAATTTGCAATAAAATAATATTGCGACTATGAATTGAGATGAAAACTATCATATCTTTTAAATTAGATCAAACTTCGCGTGGTGTGTAAATTTCATTAAAATCGGTTTAGTAGTTTAGGAGTCCATCGCGGACAAACATCGTGACAGGAGATTTATATATATTAAGATATAATATTTGCTTCGATAAAAACATTTCAAATTACTATTAGGACCGTTAAGTAATTTTGTTTTGAAATTAGACGCCTCATATGGGTTATGTCAAAGTGACTATATTACACTAGATGGTATGAATAACGCAGTTCAAGAACATTGACGATTGACAAGGAACCAGCTAGGAAATCCCGATTGCAAATAAATTAGAATAGGGGCAATCCATCCCAGAAAAAAAAACATTTATGAAATGCTGTAAAGTTGCTTACGAATGTATGTATTATTATCCGATTTACCGATGCCCATTTATATTTCACTTTACTATATTTACTTTCATTTAAACTTATATACTCGTATGTGTTTCATAAGAAATATTCATGTATAAAGACAATTTTCCCAGTGCTATATAAACTTGGATAGTAAAATTGTTGTTGTATTGTTGATGATGTAACTTATATATAAATACTCGAATGTATAAATAATCCCAGAAAGCATAAAAGAGAGAATAAAGAGAAAGTAAGCCTTAGTCCTGCAGCGGGACGACATTCCTATTATATAAGGAATAAACTAAATACAATAATTAATAAACACGTGTAACTTTGTCGTTAAAATTTGATTAAAAATTTTGTTTCCATTTATAGCAGCTGGTGATGCGAGAGGTCCAGCAAAAGCCCAGCTGAAAAGAGTCGAGTGTCGCGGCGGGTCCCGGTACCTCCGCGACCGACCCGGCTGCGCTGCACACCGTTCAAACCTACATCATGTTTGAACAACGGCGTAAAGCCAACGTAATGTACGAAAAACGGCGCAAAGCCGATTTCTCCATAGACTCTATACTTAAGCATTACCATTAAGAGGGCTCTGGGTTCGTAGTGCGAATTTGCAAGCGTTTAAAGTTCAAACTCGGTATTAAGACATCTCCTGTAACCGTACCACGGTCTGTTATAGCAATTTTATTCCCATAATAATTTCATATTTTACATCTACCAGACGAATTGTAAAAGTGACATCGCTGGATAAATATTATGGTATATATCTTTCATTAAAACGTAGTCAAGTAGATCGTGGTATGGCTGGTGATTCGTTATCAGAGCTTATATCTAAACAAACACCGTTGGACATTTTTCACGCTAATAATTCACATGCGAGCGTAGAGTAGTTTTAAAACCTAATGTGACTCGTATATCTCGCCATAACGCTATATAACTTTTCTGACTTAGCCCGGGCTTACTGTTTAGTCATTTCCAACTACGCATAAACGTTGTTTAGGCCCAACCTATGTGAATGGTAGATTAAGAAAGAATAATATTTAAATTTTAAAGTTATTTGAAACGTATGGTTTTGATGCGAACTTTGATGATGAATTTATACCAAAATCATACTGACCTAATAACAAGTTAATGTGGATGGGTAGGTCGCCAACTTTGGCCTCATGTTTGGCCTTTAAAAGTTCCTACCCCATCGCAGGAGTGACGTTGGTCTCAACGTTATTTAATTGACAAAGGTTGCATAGATTGATAAAATTGTCAGTAAAGTTAAATGGCGGAAGCATGGCTGTACTAAGCAAGCTATATCAATGACATGGACGATTAATGGTTACGATGTAATAGACTGTATGACCAAATGGCTAAAAGTAAATGCTTGATGTAGACCTTAGGTAAAACCGCGGCATAATATCGAAACAACGATAAATGGCTACAAATTTTATGTAATTGTATTCCTGAACTTACTAACCGACATTTCACCTGATAAGACTGAGATAGCTATATGCTGTCATTTATCATCTGAATTTAAGAACGAAGGTACTCGAACATTAATTCATGAATTACTTCAAAAGAAGCTTTTAACTTCATAACGAACATGTTAAATTTTGCTCTATTCGACTGGATCAAACCGTCTTCGTTTCAATAAATTTTATACTAGATAATTTCAACTGTTGACTTTTAATAATTGTCAATATTCCTGTCATGAACGCCTGGGAATATAGTTGTTAAAAGTTACTTTAATCGGTTTTATTTTTTTTACTTTTGACGTAATTTTATTTTACACTCACATTAACTTATATGATGATCGTATTAAATATTGATCGTATCGTATTGAATATCAGGTATTGTTAAAGCATTACTTCTATTTGTAAAGCGACATTTTAATGAACTTGATGGAATCGTGCTATTGTAATATTTGTCGCAGTAGTCACCGGGTAAAGATAGTTATAGCTTGATCATTGACTAATTAGCTACGGCACTTTGGAAAGGGACGCTTTCACCAAATTGTCACAAAGCTGTTATTTTTATTATTTATGAAATTATTACCACATTCTTCATTTTATTACGGTTCAATAACCAGTTTACTCGTGTAAACTTCCGTGCCTAGCCACGGCTAGCACGCGTAACCGTGCAAATAGACGTTAGTTGATTGGTGGAGTGTCCCTCTTCTACAATCCCTAGATTGACACGCGGGTACGCTAGTCATAGTCAAGCAATAAGCTATCATGGTAATATATAAGGGTTTTTATGATTTGATTTCACGTCAAGAGCTGGAATTTTTATTATATACGCCAATGAAATATAAATTCCAGCATCCCTTTAACAATAATTTACTAAGTTTTTCCAAATATTTTAACATAGTTTTCGAGGTATTAATTTATTTAAATTTTTAATCCCTTCATATTAAGGAAGCCTTTATTTACACTTTTATTATTGAATTTTCCCTTGGAGATTGGTTAATTAAATACGTATTTTAGTCACAAAAACATAACCATTTAATTTCGCGATTACGCCGGCCTGAAGGTTTGATATAAACTATGTCAGAGTAAAAGACACGATAGTTGTAAAATTATTCCACTGTTTATAGTTAACAATTAAGGAAATTAAAGATACTTGCAACCTCAAATATCAAACAAATAGCGTGCGTGATATGTTATGATTTCAGAATCAAACACAGTGCAACAAGCGTTAAGCAAAACAATTTTTTATCTTTTAATTATTTTATATTTAATTACTTTTTGTCACTTAGCAGTCGTTCAGTAATAGCACGCTAGTCTAATATTAATTTCTGTAGAGACAATAAACCATAGAATAATTAATCTCTAGATAAAATCGTTAGAGATTAAAATCTCGACCTACATGGCCAGCGTTCGCGCTTGATTTTATTACAATTTAATTTTACATCCTTAATGTATAACAACGCTATATCTAAGTTGTTGTACTTTTATTATGCAAAAGGCTAATTTCATTCATTCCTCGATTAGTTATAATAATGTATTAGTAATAATAAATGTTAGTATGTAAGAGGGTTTGAAATGTATCAATTTGTCTGAAGATCGTATGTAGACACGTTATAAAAATTATTTATTATCTATGACCATTAACTTGCACTCGATTGTCACGATCATCGTATTTTATAGAATTTGCTGTTTCATTTATACATTTTATTAGATTTTTACGTAATACATAATATATATACACTTTTAACCATCAGTGTCTAATGTTGACAAATTTTATGTTTTAATTCGATAGAATTCTTTTGTTGCGTGCATATATATTTATAATATATACATTGTTATACGAAACTTAGATGTCATACATCGATCATTACGCATGACGGGGGTGGGGGTTGAGCACAGTGGAGGTCAATATTCATTAAATACACAATATCTTAGAATGTACTCATATTCAAATAAATGTCGTTTTCAATGTTCAGTGTTCGATGTCAAATAGGTATATACGTAATTTTTGTGCATTTTAACTAATTACTTGGTATTTCAACAGTGTAGTAGTATGTAGCTGAAAGCCGCTTTGAAGCCATGATCTATGGACAATCGTATGTTTTAAATTAAAGGCAATATTTATAGAATTAAAGGAAATAATGTAAGGCATGAGTAATAAAGATGATACAATCAGGTAAACTGTTATTGAATTTCGTATGGAAATATTGATCCAAATATCATGTCGCATATCGATCAAAGTGGCTTTGAGCACACATTAAGTAGTCAAACTGTCCCTTTTAATATTTTTTTATTTATCTAATCGGAACTGTCCTAAACAGACGGCTATAATTAAGAGTTTTTAAATATAATTTATTGTTTAAGCTTTGGTTTACTATTGCGTTTATTAAGATGTTCCTTAGTGCAAGAGTACAAAAATGGTGTATTAACGGTTCTGAGGGCCTAGACATAGTAACATTCGATCAGCGATAGCCTTAGTGGAAAAGTGCCAAACGTAACTATCACGTAACGACGTGATACTTCGAAAATTTATGTCAATTCCATACATTTCTACTTTTCAGTTAGCGTTATCGGGGATCGAATATTACTTCGTCTAGACCCTCTAATGTATAACGCAAGATCGTAATAAACGCAAGTTGAAAACGAACTATGGAATAATGATTAATAACTAAATTTTGATCCAGACTAAATTACGATATGTAGATTGTCTCTAAATGGGAGTCCAATGTAGGAAAATTAATGAAATTATGACTAACACAAAAAACCAATTGGTCCTTGTTGAAGTTATATTGTTGTAGTTTCAATGAGTATCTCTACATACATACAGTTACTGTTATATATACCCTTTTTTATTTTTCTCAAACATGACTTTCGACTCCAATAATCTTTTTTTGCAACGATAACTGTTCAGGTTATCACGACGGTATGCCCATAATTATTAAACACAAACCTACGTAATAATTTATGATTTGTTTTTAATGATAATAAATTTCTCATGATGGATCTGAATTAAGTTATTAATCTATTTTATTTTAATTAAGTGCTTTTGTAATATTTTTAATGATATTTGATTTTTGTTTCTTTTATATATTTTAAGCGGTAAAATTTTAAACTGGATATCAAATATCGACTTGCTTTAAGCACCAAAGATCAACGCTCTCTTTTCCTCATGAATGTAATTTGACATTTTACAGCAAACTGGTTATATTTAAAATTAAATTATTTTATTAACAACGAGCTGTCGTCTTACTGGACAATTATTTATATTATATAAAATAAGTAACATTATTTTTAGAAAGAATGTTAATAACTTATATGAAATAATTTATATACATTCTAATTTAGAATGTTTAGTAATCACTAAACTGATGAAATTTGATATAATTTTAAATAATAAAAAAACATTATGTATTTGTTTTATGTTTCGTCTCGATTGTACAATTAAATGAACTATAGAGTTTGCTGTATATCAGAGGAAAAGAGACATTTTTTTATCATTTCATTTTCATTCCCCTTCCCATTGTCTAAAAATTTTAAAATAATATTACAAAACGTGTTTTTAATGTGTCAATGGTAATTATAATGTAATATGTCAGTCCAACTTATTCAGATTTAAACTGTAGTTTATTGTTCCCTGTTTATCTCAGTCACTGTTTCTTTTAAAAGTTTTCTTTAAATATAATAGGTGTATTTTATTTATTCAAACAATTTTATAATGATTACGGGCATTTTTTTAACATTTGATGTTTCACTTGATGGCAATTAACACAGTTTGTTTATTGAATCATTTTTAAGTTTAATTATTATTCGATTAAAAGGTAATAAGATTTTGTTTGTAACAAACGATAGTGTAAATCTGAATAATTTCTATTTATATAACTTCATACGAAGTGATCTCAGTCGATTGTATTGGCAATATGAGTCACGTTGCGTTTTCTCTGGATGAATAATACCTATTATATTCGTTGAGTTAAAACGCGACGCAGAACGGAGTGGTTAATATAGTTTGACGTATTCATAAGTTTGTCTTGGTAAACCAAAAACCAAAATAACTATAATATCGAATTGTAAACAAACATAAATCGCTGTCGGAAATCAAAAATGAGCTGATAATATATTGCATTTACTTTTATTAAACATAATATATAATGGACGTATTTGTGACTTTTAGAAATATGAATTCAGTTCCTTTATTATAAACTTGCATGATGATAAACTGTTTATAAGTGTAAATTAATTTCTAGAATGCTAAATACTTGATTAACGTTTTCTTTGTAAACAAAAATTTAAACTGAAAACTCATTTAAAGAAATAAAAAAGAGATGAATTAATTTTTAACGTCAAAGGTGTCTCTCTATAGACACTTTAAAGACAGGGATGATTCTTGGACGCCTAAGTTGCATGAATACGTCAATTTATACAAAAATGATTATGACTGATATTTTATAATATTCGAAATCAGGATGTATTGATATCGAATATATTATGTGTACTCTATAAATCAAATAGATTAATGTCTAAAAAAATGTTTTTCATTTTCCCCTACGTATGTTAGAGATTTTAAATACCATCAAGAGATTTGCGCTTGACCTCAATCTCACCTGATGGAAATTGAGGATAGAGAACACTCGAGCGACAGATACCGATTCATTCGTTGCTTGAAGATTCCCTTGTACGATATTAGGAAACAGACTCTGAAGGTAAAAGTTAATTCCACTTCTTCGATGTACGCGGTAAAGCTTAAACTTAGGATGAGCCCCATTTAAATGAAACTAAATAAATATATCTAGATAGTACAGAAATGGAGAAAATCTGTTCACTGGACATCTTTAGTGTAGGTTGGTCACTAGCTTCGTCTCAATTTACATTCAACCATTTATGTCTTCACGGATTTATGTTGCTGATGACACTGCGCTCTACTACACCTCGAATCAGTGCAGATTAGAAGACTGGTTTCGTCATTAACGGATGTCAATTCCGAAAAAAGCGTACCAATAGTTTTTATCGAAAAAGATGCAAGCCGCCTAAGCACAAAATCCTCTACAACCGGCCTATACTTTGGGCTGATCAGGATTAGGACATAGGGGCCATCCTTGACAATTCATTTGACCTTCCAATCACATGTCAAGGCCGTCCGCGATCGCGCCGCCTTCAATCTCGGGCGTTTGCATCCCTTGTTACATAAACGCAGTAACCTGTCACTTAGGAATAAGTTTACACTTAACAAAACCATCACGTGACCCATGAATACTTACGCCAACGTTGTATTCGCCCACAGTCCCTCCACTTCTATGGATTCCCTTCAAGTTATCCGGAATAAATTCTTGCGTAAAGCAGTAGATGTCCCACTGTACATGTGCAACCTAGATCTCCATGACGTCCTTAACCTGTTAACTGGGTATGACGAATTATTTCGTATTGAACACATTGCGTTCTACGTTGTTCTTATCTATTAAATCTTAGAGTGGTTATATACATATATGCCTGATAGTGATATTATTTATCGCTGCGAACAAAAAGTCCCCATTCTGAAACGAGTTGAGCAATAGCTAATTCCCCGGTTAACAGGTTAAGTTCGAAAGGTCGCTAATTTCATGTAGGAAGCGTCTCATCGATATTTCGACAAGGCGGCGCATCAGCGAACAATTTAGTTCGTAAAGCATGGAAATACATTTAGGAAGGCGGCATCCTGCGTTACTTACGCCGTCCGCGTCATGCTCTGTTAGATCTTATTGCACATTGCAGCCGCTGATCCCGAAAACAGTGAGGTACACTCAAGCACTTGACATATTCCACGATACTGGCGGCGCCGCAGAAGGATAGTTCAGTCAACTGTCACTAACCGCACTGGTTACGCTCCGAGGCGCAGTTCCACTACGACGCAGTCTTGAGTTGTTTTCGGTGTTTCTTCCCAAAATAGTCGCTTCCAAAATACTAGTAGATCACCGACAAGTTTGTCTTCCTGGCTGGCCGCCCAAGTCGAGGTCTGTACCCACAAGGATGCTCTTTGGTTGCTATCCACCGCATAAACTTGCTGGCTGATCACCTTCAGTGTTCGCTCCCTAAAACTCGGTTTAGTTGTGAAGGTCTGTCTCGACCGACAATGTATGGTCATGCCGAAAAAAAGAACATATATTAAAATTGCAAAAACCAAATTAAATTGGTTCCGTAGTTTTCGCGAAATACGGACAGTCACTTTGAAAAAAAAATTAATATGTCTGTAAAATTTTCAGAGTCAATCGCATTTGATTTTTTAGTATTTAATTTTTTGTGGTAATAATCCGACCCTGAACAATTTCAAAATATTGGTAGTTAATATTATGTAATAGGTAGGATAATTTGTCAAAGCATAAATTACAAGAAAAAATAATTTCTTTTAACAAAACGGTAAGTATACTAACTCGAAAATACCACTACTAGTTATGTTGAATAAGATGAACATATCGATGAATACAGTCTTTAACGTATGTCTGCTATCTCTGAAAAAGATATAGCGCGAAGATAGATTGTAATATCTGTGAGCATTGTTTGTTGTTGACATTATTTACATATATTTATTTATTTTTTGATTATTTTTTAAACCAGAAGATGACTAATTGCGCACTTTATAGAAAGAGCCTGCCGTCTTCTACTTAGTGAAATATCAGAAATGCCGCTAACGTGCTGCGGACCTTGAAGAAAAAATAGGAAGTGGATAAACTTGAGCTAATCCCGATATGCAACAGGCCAACGCAAATCGCTTTTGCAAACTTTATTTTTATTCTGTATCGCATCGTACTACAGACATCAGGTTAATAATTAATTATTTCGGACATACTGCAGTTTATAATAAATGAGAAGTCACACCTTTAAATACTTTAGTTGGTGCTAGAAACCTTCTATATCTAAATAATATAAATACAACAACCACACAACTCTCCAAGTTAACAAAATACATGCAACAAAAACGAAACGACGCATCAACCCTGATATATCTAAAATTATTTTTTGGTCAGAACCTAAAATAAGCAAAAAATATTGTGCACCCCCACGCTGCACACAAAGTAACCTTGAGTTTGCGCCGGTACGCAGTACTGATTTTCATAGACTTGTCACTGTCTGTACCGCGTTATATTGTATCTGCTTTCCTTTTCGTGGGGGAAAATATAACCGTCCCGTTTCTAGTACCGGACAGTACTATGAAAATGATTTATCTCTTTCCCACGGGTCCAAGGCATTACGATGAAGCTGTGTGCCTAGAAATAAATACTTAGGTGTGCATCAATCAATAACAGATTACTCTTGCCGGGGAAACCATTTGTAAACATGCGCACGAAATAACAATATAAAATAACAAAACATACATGTATACGACGACGACTCGATTAGAGCAGGTGATCTAATACTACAATACGGGTCGTAAGTTCAGTTCCCATGCGGAAAACATTTGTATATAAATCATTGTCCAGAAAACTGGATTATTGTACAGAATACAGGATTGTTTTTTGGAAAGGCATTCTTATAAAATTTCAATTGAAAAATAGATTTTACGCAATAAATAATACTTATCGTTGTAATAAATTATGCTTAAGTAGCTCACCAGCAACGTTACAAATACAATCATTCATGCGCTCCTTTTTTCCGTTTTCAATCTTGTTAACCAACATCAATATTTCATGTATTAATAACTTCGTAATTGCTTATATCCGGTGCTGGAACTATAAAATGACAGACTGTCATTCCAAATTTAATATTTATTGAAATTTTGAAACTAATGACTTATTTTAAAAGCAATTTTTCATCGTTGCCCCAACAAGTGTGTGATATTGACAATGAAAAACCTCTTAGTTTCTAGAGTCTAGCCGAGATTATCTAATCTATTGTATGCACAAAGGAACGCTTAAAAGGTTCTGGAAATGAGATTCTAGAACGCATTTCTCTTTATATTAAATTGCCTTTATACTTTTATATTTTAAATTCATATTTATAAATTGATTTAGGGGCACTTTAAACATATTTCTACGTTTGGCTATGCTTAGTCGTCAAAATTAGTATAATCATAGATGGTTTATAAATGCTTGTACCGATTGGTATACCTAAAATATATGCATTGCAAGTTATGAATGACTCGTTTTCATAATTTAATAATATTATTTGAGGTAATAAAAAATAAAAGAGAAAAATAATAGCATTATAGTCAAAGAAAAAGAACGTTATATATATATGTTTTTAAAAACTAATGAACTCACGTTGTATTCCTCTCTGAAGGAACAAATTTTCATAAGATATAGATTAGCTTTTCAAGGGCACGGTACTAGTAAGTTATTATTAAGACTAGAAAGACTGATTATAAGGATAGCACATACGTATATAGGCAATAAAGAGAGGGGAAGATAAGTACAACAATTAATAAATGCTATAAGATAATATATAAAAAGTTATAGTATTCCAAAAAATTGGTTCCTTAAAAATATATATTTTTTTTATATAACTAAACTTTAAAATTAGTCAAAATGACTGCTCAGAATCTAGTGTTAATCCATTTGAGTTTCGTGGCGATATTTTTCTGCACCATAGAACCATTTGCTAAATCTGCATCCAAGCCCAAAAAAAAACTAGAAGTAACTTCGTTGCATCAAGTCTTATAATATCAGAGAAGAATGTTTCACTTGAACTCGACCACGTACTTTAATTTTATACTATTGAGGTATTTATTCATAGTTTCATCGAATTTCGATATGAATAATTCTTGTCGAACTACTCTTTTGTAATTTCCAATCAAAACATGGTAACTACATGTACGCCACATATTAAACACACTGTTATACGAAAGTGATAAATTGTATAGAGAACATGCAAATTCAATTCGAGGGACCCTGCATTTTATTTGATTTGGCTGCATTCAATACGTGAATATAACAAACCACCATTGTTTCTAACGAACATGAAGGGCGATGCTTGCGGTCAGAGCTCTCCAAAATGAATATTCATTTGTTTAACGAAAATATTTTATTCTTTCACATTTATCGAATTTAAAATTCAGTTTCAATAAAAGTTATTTTGAATGAGGACTAAAGCTTTTTTTATGATATCGACTAAATTCTGGATCTCATGCTAAGAACAATGTAGTTAAAAAACAATATCACCTCATAAATGTTCCAAAGCTGTTCCCTTTTCAATCTTTTTTACCGCAGTATCCTATTATTATCTAGTAATTTCAATAAAGCTAGCTGGACAACTGAGCTTAGCTTGAATGATTAATATTTCTAAATTAGCGCCATCTGTTTTTAAATAATTTATATTGATTAAATATTAACGTTTTATTACTCAACAGATGGCATTACATACAATATAAATGATATATTTTTTTCATGTGAAAACGGATTATCACATAGTTTTTTTTTTACACTGTCTCGATATAGTGTCTACAGAGTACCTGATGGTAAGTGCAGTGTAGTCCAAAAACGAAAGCGACTATCAAAGGATTAAAATCTATTGATAGTTTACATCGTCATGTCGGCCCACATATACCACGACTGAAGGTCTCTAGGTATATGAGTTACTGGATATACTCAAACTGATTCCGAAACGCGACAAGCCGAAACTGGTCACTATGACGGGCTTTACACCCATGCACTGTGGTCGCGATCCAGACGGGCACCGGTGCCCTACCACCTCGCTGCTGCTCGTTTAGCACCACCCAGGAGTCACGTGTAGGGAAACTAGGGTAAAGCCTACGGACGCGAGCAGCTTCGACTCCCAGAAATACTATATAGATGATACTTACCCAGATAATTTCAATAGTAAAAAGCTATCTAAGTACAGAAATACGTCAAAATTAATAGAGCCCTTTCAGAGAAACCAAGAACATACAAATATAGATTTGTATATACAACAATTGCTCGTTAAAAAATATAGGATAAAGTTAATAGGTAAATGGCATATGTTCGGCGTTCTTCTAAGTATATATCTTCATTACCGATACACCGATAGTACCGATTTCCGCAGACCTTCAAAGTGCGGTGATAACCATTAGTCTTTAAAAAAAAAACTTGCACCAACGTAAGAGCTTCTGCTGAATGATCAAAGTGTATGTAAATCCTAAGAGTAAAAGTCACTTGTTAATCTTTGAGATAGATTAGTTTCACCACTGGATCGACATTAGTACTTCTGTGGACTCCTATCATGCTATCTGTCAAAGATAAAAACTCGCACGTTAATATACGACATGTTAATCAACGATAAGTTAAAATAAATAAGATATGTAGAGACGGACTGGAAATTCGGCTTTGGTTAATTTCTATATTGAAAAATATTGAATTAAAAAATATATATATTATTTGGCGCTTTTAGTAATCTCATGTCTCAGACCGTTACGAAATGCGCTTCATTGCAACCCACGGTTCATTCTACCCCTAGTCGCACCAACAAGTAAATTGATTTATAATATGTTTTAACTATAGGCGAACGTCTCTTACCATAAGAAAGTAAATTATGTAATTGCGAATAAATAAGTATTCATCGTAGATCGTTCATAGTTAGTTACACTGAATATAAAACATTGTTTATTATTATTATACTTAAAATATATTTTTCATCTTAGCCCTAAGTATTATAAATGATATAATAAGTATGATATCGTACATTTCTTTTTTTTGTATCCCGGGGGAAATTCCTACATAGGACCATCAGGGACACTGTGAGGGCAGTGACCCCGGTGTGTCAGACTTCTACTGACTGAAAACCCCCGGGGTGTGCCTCTAATTGCTATCTCTCTGGGGGAGGGGTAGGAATAAAAATCCATCCCTCAAAACCTCTCTCTCAGGCGGCGCGCCGGACACCGAGCATCGCCTCCCTCTCATCCGGGCAGCAGAATCCATCTACTGCATCTACTGCCTACAGTGTACTGCCCGGCTTATATCGTACATTTCTCTCTTAATTAAAACTAACAAATTTAAACAAAGGAAAACATTATGAGGAAGCTGGCATGGTATCTAATATAAATATCATGTTCTATAATATTTTTTATACCCTGAGAACAGCGATCAGTTGGTCACGTTGAGCACGCTATATAAGCGCAAAGTCGACACAGCAACTCATGTATCTGCTCACGTAAGCTAACCATAAGGCGTAACTGTGTATTATTATTGTAACAAGCAGAGATGGGCAAAATGTACTCTGATGAATGATTAACGATTACAAAATGTAGTCATAATTTAACTTTCTTGCTCTGTAATCATGATTAAATTCATTTAGAACATTAAGAAATCATAAATGTGTATACAGTCTGGGATTTCGTAGTGTTTAAAACAAAAATGAGCAATATGCAGTCATATTAATGGTAAAAAACGTAAAAAATAATCGTTAATCATTTTCATTAATCTGATTACATTTTGCCCATCTATGGTAACAAGTTTAATATTGCTTAGAAAACCCACTACAAAATTCTTACTCAGGAAAATTATATTAGCTACCATAAAATACCTCTAAACTTAGCCAATTAATATATTTTATAAAAACATTTTTTTGTCGCACTTTCATTTTATTTTTGTGTCGTGTAGTGCTTTGCTCCATATAACGGCTTTCTTGATAATTTGTACTTTGTGGCTAACGCAAACTCACTAATTTATTTAAACCGACACCACTCTTGAAAATTTTCTTTAGTTTCAAATTATTCTAGCAAGAAGCATCATTAAGGAAGTAATCTCAACTCTTTTGAAGTCGTCTTCCTTTGACTTACAAAGCTACGTTCTCATTAGAAGTTGCAGTTTACTTTTATTTACTGGTGCTTAATAAATGCTAACTCCGGTAGTGATTCTACCTTTGCCCGTAACTCGTTGCTGTTGATTATGAGATGGACTATTATTTAAATGAATATAAGTGCATATAATACACATACACATTTAATAAGGTGTACACATATTTTTAAGGTGAAAACTTCTTTAAGCACGTTGAGCACTTGTGGGCTGCAGAAAAAGCATTGAATTTATGTGACTGTCACTGATTTGTGTGCGTGTGTTTATATATTCGAAGAGCAAAAACATTAATTGAGCGAAAAATAGTATGATTATTAATAAGAGCTATATGTAGTTTTTAGTTCAATTAAATTTCTTATAAGGAAAACTTCCTGAAGAATATTTTTTGGTATAAAAAATAATGCTTACATGCTTGTGAAGCTAAGAAGTCTTCACTTCTAACGTGCTTTCCTACGACTGACAGTTCTTTTGTACTATAATGTGGTTAATAAGTGCACGGTCTATTTGATGTAAAGTGGCTAATGTGGGCCTATGACTTTTACGTATTTACGGGACACAGTGAGAGCTCAGCTGTATTCACACTGTAAATTGAACGGTTCATTAAGCGCAAGCGCCGCTACGTATTCTATGACATAACTATCATTTTCATAACCCTATTTGATTGATCTATAGTTAATCTTGAGATGCTGGCTTAACTAACCTCTTGCATTGGAGTATCTCGTTCTCTCTCCTTTCCCTTATTTGTTCAGTCTCTAGCAATATTTCCAGGCTCTTTGATGGCAAGTACATACTGTTATTGGACCGGGAAGGTACTATTTGCGGTGATGGCTTAAACGGGGGTTCGGGTGGTGACTTTGACGACTCTGAAGACTGCGATAGTGATCAATAAGGACTTTAGACTGTGGTTGTGTTGTCAAGGGATGTAGTAAGTTCCTTGTAGCGTTATTCATATTATTTCCTAATTGCTTATTCTGTGATTTTTGCCAATATGGGTTCCTTTATTTGTCGATAATTTGTTTATATGTTTTCTATTGTAACCGTTCTAACCGTTGTAATAGCAATTATGTTGGGTACCTCCTCATTGTCGCGCGTTTAGCACATTTGATATATAGAAAACAGTGCTTTAAATTTAAAAACGTCTAATCTATAATATAAAAATGAATCGCAAAATGTCTTGATAAGCGCAAAACTCGAGAACGGCTGAACCGATTTGGCTGGTTTCTTTTTTGTTGTGTTTGATGAAGTCTGAGGAAGGTTATTACGGAGAGAAAAATTTTAAAAACCCCTGCAACTGTCTAAAAATAACACTTTTCTGTATTCTCATACAAAAAATTCGTTATAAGTCATTTTGAACTTTAATACCATATCACTAAGTTTAAATGTCAGTGGACGGGTTCCGGGAAGGCAAAACAATTGAGTGACGTATAAATATTAATGTCAATATTTGTCAATTTTTATACATATAGCATTAAGGCCACAAGTTCTCTGTATACAAGTTCAACCATTAAGGCCAGGCAAACAATTTTCAAAAAACAGCCGACGGGCCAATAAGTTTTGTTTTAGAGAAATAGGGCAGAACAAGGTCTGCCGGGACAGCTAGTAGGTAATAAAAAAAAACAATAATGTAACACAGTAATGTTTTATTTATAGTGCTGATCTCTAATTATTGTTATCTATTAGAAAAATATACATCAATGTAAATATTATCACAGTTGTAATCATTTCAGTCCGCCATTCCGAGTGTTAATTAGTAAACGTATAAAAAGATGTGCGGCATTGTAGGCAGCGTTATAACTTTAACTGTAGGAACAATTTTAGTCGTCGTTATTTCGATAGTTGGTTATGTTGTTGTCCCTAATTTAATAGAAGATATCATTATTGATGTAAGTATACTGGAATGATGTATAGTGGCTGCAGAATCTGTATGGTCAATTTTTTCTTCACTCTTTCAACTTTCAGCTACAAAGCTGAATAAAGGTCCTTCCATTCTATTCCACTGCTGAAGGTCGCGAGTTTTGGTCAACCAGTATCTCCCAGCCAATTTCACCGGACCACCAATATCTGTCTTGTAATCGTTTTATAATATCAAACAAAACCTTTCGATTTTGAATCCGATTTGGGATAAAAATGGAATTTAAAGCAGATATTAAGTTTTTCACTAGCACTTTATTCGAGGCAGGAGCCATTTGTAGTGACATCCCATCACAGATCCACATTTGACAAAAAGTAAAATTAACGGCGCTATATAAAAATAACAGGGCAACGTGAGAGTCGGACACGTGCATTGAGACACGTGCATCCGTACAAATAAACTAATTATCCGTACAAATAAACTAATCGTCCGTACAAATAAGTTACTGTATATTTCTCTCGTGGAAAGATAAATCTAATTCAGGGAAAAACTTAACTTTGGTAAGCACTTTTTCCAATATATCAATATACTAGCTGACCCGGCAAACGTTGTTCTGCCATATAAATTATTTCTAGTGAATATCTTCTGTATTATAACATACAATTTTGGTCCTAGTGGCTTCCACATAATAGGTAGGTATATGCTGTCGCAGACTTTTATTTAGAAGTATTCAAGACAAACAATCCTACATTACATCATCTTTGTGTAACTCCAATGGTTTAGGCAGTGTACGCCAAGATGGCTCTAAGAGGCCAAACTTTTTCCCGACTTAATTGACATGTATCGTTACATTACGATCAAAATTACATTACAAATTGTAGCCTATATGTTATTCCGATGTATAATCTATATTACTGTAAACTGTTTCATTCAAATCCGTCCAGTAGTTTTATCGTGAAAGAGTAACAAACATATTCACAAACTTTCGCATTTATAATATTACTTCTGACCCGTGAACATGCCACATATAAATTACCAAGTGAAAAACAATGATTTTCTAGATTCAGACCACAAACTTTCAAGGACTGGCCTTGTGATTTGTTAATAGTCATGGCGAATACAAGACGGATCGGAAATTGAAGTCTTTTAAACTCAAACGGCATATCTGTTGGGGTCATTGGGATCCTCGGAATGAGAACTTCCTCGCCTTTGAATTTTCCTTTGAGTATTGTCGCGTAAATCACATTGTTCATTAATTTACTTACCACCAAACGCGTACCGTTGCAAAGTTTTGGTGAGTTTGTTTCGAAGCTTGATTACTACGGAGCGAACCTTTAGGTGTAAATTGTGCGGTGGTAAGCCAGGCACATCCAAGTAGTTTAAAAATTCAATTGAATAGTTGGTGGCTTCTCCTTCATTTGTTACACCGTCAATGGATTTGAATGATTACATTGTTCCAATGATATGATTCTGAACTAAATACGTAGTTTAGATTATCTACATGTTTATTCTTAGCCGCTTGTTCGCTCACTCAACTATTCGTTATTTTTATAGTTAGTATTAATATTTGGAAATACTTTGTTGATAAGTTCGACTTTCTATGAGCCAAAATTACAGAAATTCTGAGGAGATGAAATCAATCCGCTCGATTTGTCGACAGGTACTCGACCATTACCGATAGTCAACGCTGTGTGAAATCTTCAGCAGATGTATCATTAAGCAATGCAACTCTCATGTTTGTTGTTAGCTTTTCTTCACATAGCGCCATAGATTCAATGATTGGAGGCAAGCGTTTATTTCGTCAGCAGCCGTTGATCTTGAAATTATTGACAGTGTTTGGCGGAAATCACCAGACAGTAAAATTATTGCACCTCCAAAACATCGACAAAATTTATATTATCATCATAGATACGCTTAGCTGTCATTTGCGTATTGTTATTAGATCTCAAATGCGTATTTGTTATACCACGGTTTATAGTGACTTCACTGAAACGCGGTTGAACGGGATAAAAAGTAACCTATGTCCATCTCCTGGTTTTAATCTACCTCTCCACCAATTTTCAGCCAAATCGGTTCAGCCGTTCTTGTGTTATAAATAGTGTAACTAACACGACTTTTTTTATATATATATATAGATGTATCCTTTTCCAACTGCAAACACATTTATAATAAGAAGAAAAAAACGTAATTTATAACGTATAAGAATGTTGATACTTCTCGCGTTTCAGAAAAAAGGGCCTCGACAAATAGAGAGACACGGCCAACAAAGTGATCCTACGATAGTCCTGCCCATCTTTTTAAGGAATGGATGTGTAATAATTAACTCTTATCCCTGTAATTAAAACAAAATCGGTTGGGCAAACTTTATTTAGCTTGTGGTAAGAACGCCGGGCGAAAAAGTAAAAAAATTCTAAAAAATATTGCACTGTCATTATCTAAACCTTTATAATCTAGTTACTACAATGAGTTAAATTACTTTTTCTATAAGCAAACTAAACCACAGTAATATTATTTTCTAGACTGTGGTGCTTGAAGAAAACACAGAACAATTCGAGAGATTCGAAGAATTACCATTTGCCATGAATGTTTCAATATTTATTTTCAATATTACAAATGTTGACGGAGTTCTCAACGGTGAAATCCCTGAAGTCGCAGAGATTGGGCCTTATAAATACAAGTATGTCTTTTTTTAATTTGTAAGCCGAATTTTGTTGCTGCAAATATTACAGAAAACAGCCGCGTTTTTATGCTTACTTATGTATTTAGAACTTATTATATATCCTTCATCATTGACTTATGATGATTTGCGAATTGTTTAGCTTAAAAGGTTAAAATTATAACCGTTCTTTTTCCGATACATTTTTTTAATATCAATATGCTTGCTTTTGACTTCTCTTGTGATAGAAAATAATAATTCAACTAATTTTGGAGCGTGCTTACCCAACTAATCTGATTCACTAATTTCTTGTTATGTGATTGTCCATATTTTGTAGAAGACTATGCTCTGAAAAATTAAAATAGCCAGAATATTTTACAATGTAGAATTTGAGGTAAATAATAACTTTTTTTTACTTTAAAATCCTCATATGGCCATCTCAGCCGCACAGGGGGGATGCGCGACCGAGGTGTGTCGTACTTATACCTACTAAAAGCCCCAAGGTGACTTCTGCGCATTGGCGGGGACTGTAGGTCCTGTAATCAATTCGCCACAGCCCCGTCGCGCCGCGCCCGATGGGCACAAACTCGGGGGAAGATGATACCCTCCCCGATACTGCTCGTTGTATTTAGGCAGAGCACGTCACAATGCTCTGCGAACTTCCCGAGGGCAGCTAAACCAGTTGCTCAAAGCCCCCACCCTGAGCAGCTACGAACCCAAAGACATCAGCCAACCGGTCGTGGATCGACCGATCGGCTGATACTGATGTGCCTGGGCGGCTGCCGGCACCCTGGTGTCTTCTTCGAGCGGCCTTCTGCCGTTCTCACTCTGCGGCCTTCTTCTGGGACATGACATCTTCACAGAAGGAGACCACGGCCCTCCAGTTCTCATACCCTGCCAGCATAGCCGACACCACTGCTGGCAGGGGAGGTATATAATAAATTATATTAACCTAACGGCTTCGTGTGAATCAGTGTCTCACACTTCAAGGCACAATTTTAACATATTCAGAATTTACTACTGCGCAATCCATTACAGATGTCAACTTATAATATTTACAAGTACCTATATTGTACTGAGACCGCACGCTAGTGTCTGTATGCTAGTCATATTGGACTCAGGAATAAAGATCTATTTTTGTAACTTAAATGTTTTGTATTAATTAATTAAATTATATGTCTAATGGTAACACGAGACAGATACTATATTTGTTTGATCATCAGAAGGATTATTCACAGATTCGGCATAAGACTGAATAGTCATAAAATGAGATCGTAAAAGCTATGTTAAAAATAGTTGAAATGCATCAACTAAATATACATATCTAATTCGATTAAATATGGATAGAATTGAATTACTATTTAAATGAGCCACCTCTTGGTAATCTTATCCTTTGACATTCGTTGAGTATACATTGTAATGTTTTAGTAAAGTTTAAGCAAACTTAAAGTTGCGTCTGTAAATCCCAGCCTTAAGGCTAATGCAATATCGCGAGTGACAATTAACATGACTACGGACAAGGTGAATCTCTTGGTGATTTAAAAACGAACAGTAAGATACAACTATTCCCAATCTTTTACAAGCGCAAATTTCATAGTGAGACCTTGCTATGATTCTCGATCTTAAAAAAAACAGTTTTATTAGCTATACTCGTGTAGAACTATATTATTTTTTCAATTTTGAAATGTTTACATTACACGCGCACTCCTGATACGACCTAGGGCACTGAATTGTCCGAGTACCCAAGGTCAATAATTTCTGGGCCCCAGTACTAGCCAGGAGTTTGTCTTAACCTTAAAAAAATATATATTAGAAAAACAATTACAAAGCATCACATTAAAGTCAGCTGACACCCAAACTAGTATCTTGTATCAAACCTGTATCTTGGATGTCAGCACATTTCACCCAATTTGTTACATACAGTTTATATCCGCTGCGTAACTCCAATCTTAACTCAAAACCATACAATAATAATATTACATAATAACATACACTATACAATCAAAGTAAATAATAATTCCACAATAATGTTAAACCCCAAGTACATCTATTCCCGCAACAGTTCCTCAGTATCATTATTGACACGTCAATAGCACTTTGTATGGTTCCTGAAATATTTTGCCACTCTTATTGTATTACAAACTTTTTTTTTAATAATATCTCTTTGAGGATTTAACTTCATTTTACAATCGTTAAAATAATTTTTATAATATACTTGTTTTTCAGGTTATACACAACGAGGAACGTTAGTGATATAGAAGAAGACTTTTTAACTTATACTAGAACGGAATACTACGAATTCAATGCTGAAGGTTCATATCCCTATACTGAAGATGACCTGGTCACCATAATCAACGTACCTTACCACGTAAGATTACTATAATATTATATCCTTTTTAAATTGAATATTTCAACATTAAATGAAATTATGAAAAATATTATAGACCTGTCGTTAAATGAAATCCTCAAATACTCGTTTTATACTGAAAATGCCAATATATGTATTATGATTTTTAAAGAAACTTCAACACAAGCTTTTATATAAAGAAACTTCTCTAAGAGATTCAATTTTACAACATATACGCTAAAATATGTTTTCAAAACCCGAAATGCTTAAAATACCAAAATGTAACGTAAAATATACAGTTTAGATTAAAAAGCTTCATAAATAAAATAGATAAAGTATATGCTGAAAGTTTCAACTTGATATCATATTTCTGCAATTTAATTATCTCATAATCATAAAGCCTTTAAGCATGACAAATTGTATTCACGATGCAGCATAAGACTAAAATAAATTTACAATTTAGCATGTTACATTCCTTTTTTTATGGAAAGGTTTTCATGTTAATCAGTAAAATTATAAGTTTGTAATATTTTCACAATTCATTTTATGTATTATATAAATTCATATATCTATTAAATTCATATAAGGAATTTATTTATAAATGTATTTATGCTCCAAGCGAATAACCAATTATCAATATGCGAATTTAAAATAAATGTATTCGAATAAACGTGTGTAGCATAAATAGCTTCAAAATATAGGTCTATTGCTATGGTGCAATGGTTACAGAAAACTGAGTTATCTTTGATCGAATTCTAAATATTTCGTTAAACAACAGTAATCAATATTGTTAAGACTTATCACTTGTGAAATGAGCAATAACTACTTCAAGAGCTCCGTCCATTTGGCCTTTGCACGTCAAGAATAACGTGAAAAATCAACGAAAACCTTATTTTTAAACATGACGTATATTATTATACTTAACAGCCAACAAAAGTTAAGAAAAAGTTTAGGCCCTTATTATACAGCCACATGGATACCGTTTAGTATTTAATAGATATTAAATAGAATTTGTTTCATTTACAAAGAGAAATGTGCCGTTCTCTGTATTTCTCTTTTTGTAACTTAGTAACATAATAAATACTGAGTTAATTGTATTAGTGTAAAGTTAACGAATACTTTTCTTAAACCAACCCATAACGGATAATCCTGTTAAATTTATTTCTATTTCATTTGGTTTTCATTGAACGGTATATATTTTCATTGTTAGTGTTGTGTGTATTTTTTTAAATAATCTGTTATCACCGTGTCGTAGATACCATAGATAGCAGTTTCTGGGGTTACAAATTTTATTGTTAAACTAAAATAAATATCTTTTAATTTTTTATAAACTTATACACCATTTATCGCACCTACATAATCCGGGTTAATTTTCTGTTTTAATAATAATTATAGTATAAAGTAGACAACAACATTGCGTTAAGTGATAATATTATATTTATAAAATATTTATACATATCTATAAACACCTACAACTATAAACAATATATGGGTTACTTAGGTATATGTATATAATATTTAATCAATACTATTTTCTCTATTATAATCCCTTTAGCACTGTATTACAGTTTTGACCAACAACTGTGCTGCCGTTTTTGGTATCTCGGTGGAAATTCTCATGGATTATCAAGGCTGTGTTGAGGGCCTTCACCACAGTATACCAAACTCTTCCAACTACTTTGTTGCCCTGATAAAAGTTGTTATAATACATACTTCCATAAATCCCTTTACCCAGTAAAAGAACGCCTATTAATATTCCTGCATAACAATTTGTTTTTCTTAAATATTTACCAAGTCAAATTGATATTTGGTAAAAATTCATTTCTTATTTAAGTAATACCTCATTATTTTATTTTTACCATTACCTAAAAGGTAGCTAATCTTGTCACAGGAACCAAAAGAAGCTAAATTTCGTCTTAGTATTATATATTTGTCTTATTCATTTTTAAAGTTTAATGCTTGTGGATATGTCTATTTGTGGGTTTGAGTATTTGCTTGTGTCTGGAGGATTGTAGCTCTTAAACGAGGGAACCGATTTGTATTTAGTTTTTATTTTAAATCTGATTTGATTGGGAGTATTCTTAGCAATGATTGAAGAAAATCTGATCATCTGCTTGAAAATAATCAGCTCTCTTCTAGACGTTGAAGGAATGTAAACCACCTCAACTAGTTAATTTAAAATGTAATATCATGGTATTTCAATGACATTACAATGGCATAATAAGGTGGATCTAATGCTGCAGCGTTATGTGGAAGCAACAGGATATGTAACTTTTTAGTAACTTACAGCAGAATATCGTGTTTGAGCTCATTGAAATGGCCTTCATGAATAGGCTATAAATATATACCTAATTGAGGCGAGGTTATGAGGTTTTTATTATTTTTAAATGTAATGATAGTTGTTAGTGTTAGTACACGTATTACACAAAATTTTCTTAGTATATTGAATTATGTATCTAGTAGGTACGTGATATTGCTGCAACACTGTTGTATGTCTTATGTATAGCGCTTTAAATGTGTAGTAACAGACAGAACTTGCTTCGTCTTAGTGCCAATGACGCAGTTTGGAAACGTTCCCTCACATCTCTGGTACGCCGTAAAATACGTGGTAAGTATCCAGTACTAGAGGTAAACATTGTAAGTCACACGCTATAAAACGAGACAGTGGCCCCACACTAATGAAATTTTTAACCACCGGTAACCATAAACAATGTAGTTTAAAATTCCCTGGCTTACTGCAAACGTTTATGTAACGTCCAGTTTAAAGTAAAGCACTAGGGACTGTTAATTGACTTACAAAGTATGTAGGTACTATTTGTCTCTGTATTCTAGCGCAACAGACAGCAGAGGGTGAGCGCTAGGGGTGCTCAGATGAAAGGGGTGGTAATAAACATGCAGGTCTTTGCGTGTTGTCTTTACAAACCAATTCAAATAGAGCGACTGTCTTTTTGTTTAATAAAAAGTATATAAATTACTCTATGTTAAGTGGTTGTATACATTTTGAACTTTTAATTTTAAAGTGGACGCAGCCTCGCTTTTCTCAGATGTGTTTTTCTTTGTATATATAAAGTAACTAAATAAAAAGTTTCAGGTCTCCAGCTTCAATAATAACGAAACTCCCATATAAACTTTCACCAGCTCTCCAGCAGAATTTGCTTACTTTCTCTTGATCAAAAATAGGCTAATATTCAATCGAGTACAACTTTCATTTATGTTCAATTTCATTTAAAACCCTTCAGTAGTTTCAACATGTATAAAATAGATACTAGACAAAAAAAATCAATAATAAGGTCACACATGCAACTTTGTCGATAAAGAAGAATACGTCAATAAATTTTTTGTTTTAAATATCTAATTTACAGGGATGACTTTACTGTGTTTTATTAGAGAATATATAAATATCATTTATCAGAACCATCAAGGTCACTGTGCGGGCCGATCATGGTGTGTCACTAACTAAAAACCCCGGGATGTCCTTCCAATCACTCCACCAGGGATTGGGAATTCAGATTCTTCCAGACGCCCGGGGAGCTAACAGCATGTTTCGTCTCTGGGCGGTGTGGGTGTAAAGTGCCCACCCCTCCAAATCTTTCCCACGGGCGGTGCACCGGACACAGCGCGCTGCCTCCCTCCCATCCGGCATCAGACTCACTCAAGTCTACTGCCCGGATTATTATTTACCTTGCTTTAAGATTACAAATAGATTTTATCTTTATTGTTAAATGTAAACATCGTTATTTGAAATAAGGTATTGCCTGAGACTTTAAATATATATTTATCCCCACATTTGGCATTTTCCAGAACCCTTTTTTATAATTTCTTATTTCCAGCTCTTAATTATATTCCTATTCTTGATCTATTATACTTTTCGTTTTCTATATATATTTATCAGATTTATACAATTTCCTATAATGGTTTTCTGTCAATTATGCTTGTATATAATTCGATATTGCCGCATTGAGTAACCATACTAATACGTATAACAGGAATAAATTATTAGAATAAAAAGTCAGCGTTTATGTATTTTTTACCTAACTATGAGTGCGCCGGATAAATTCAGCGAATGCAATCATATACCCTACTCATCTTTCATACTGATGCCGTGTTGCCGGGTGCTAAATAGCATTTTGTAATATTATTATGCAGAGGTGTAATAAAATGCATTGTAATTGGTGCTGCTCTAAATAATTATGGTCTTACTTAAGACCAAGACCGACCCAATAATGAAAAATCGAATTTGCAAGACTTCTTTTAGATATCGCTCACACTCTAACATCACTTCATTTAAATATAAAGCTTTTTATTTATAACACGGGAACTATCATGTTATGTACATTGAATTCGTTTAATGTACTGCCTAGCACAATTTTCTTTCAGGACTAGTGCATGTGGTAATCAAAAAGAGCAGAGATTAACGTTATTTAATGTCGGAAACGTAATAACAAAACACTCCTTGTTTTGCAATCATCAACAGGCTACGGTTACCAATTAGGTGGTCGTCAAGTAGACCATCAGTCTTTTTGCTATGAATACAAAAAATGCATAATACCAACACTAAGCAAGCTGATGCAAGAATAAAAACACTTTGGTCTTGCTTTGCATAATTTTTGTAATCTTATACGACATACTGAAACTGTTGAGTAAGGCGTTCCTGGAATCACACCTGGGAATGAACGTTTGCGATATTAGCTACTTTGAAATTTATATTATGAAATACTATCAAGCACAAGTCGAGAGTACCTAAACAAAGTGATATTCGATAAGCAATAACGTTAGTAGAAAAGTCTAAAATATATGCAATGGATATAACGTGACATTTCAAAAGCTTATGTTAACTCTAGACATTTTAGACTTTTATATTAGCGTCATCGCTAATTGAATGCTACTTATGTATCTCAGGCACTAATGATCTTTGTCTATCAATATTTAATAACTGATACTAATTTGCAAGTATGAAGTGAATATCTCCTAACTACATATTTATGTAGAACCTATGTAGGATTTGTTTTTTTTTTCATTTCTAACAATAAATATCATTTTCTATTAGTAACTCAGGACATAAACGAATTATATTCTGTATCCGGTAAAAACTGGCCCTGCTAATCAGGATACAGGATTTGCAATAAATACCCTACGATTTAAATGCTCTCTGGTACGTATAGTACCAAGGCGAGTGCAATATTCTAGTTTATTTACCTGTGTAATTTATCAGGCAAGAATGCCATGTGGTATACACCCATGCTGAAGATACCCTCAGCATTAAATTATACCATTGTAAGCAAGAAAATAAAAAAGTTACTAATTACTTTTCGTAAACAAATATATTTTAATCTTATAATCTCAGATAAAAGCAAGTAAATTTGATAATTGCGAAAATAACGTATTGATAATGAGGATTATAGTTTCATTGCGATTACACAACCGCTCGAGTGGGGTGTAACAGAGGTCAATTACATTCTTTAAAAATGTTGTAGTGGCTAATAAAAATTTGTTTGCCACTAAATCATTATTAGGACTAAGTAAAATAGAACACTTTATGAAAAATATAAGAAAATCATTAGCGCTACTATTTCTGTCATAACTGCTGCTTAATTATTATGGACATAAGGTTAGAGAGAAGTATGTAAGGGTAATGAGATGTATCCTTTGTTTCTACTTTAGTGAGGGTTTAGTACTAATAGAGCTTCGATATTATCTACTTACATATTTGTGATTAATTTGAATCGTTTTTCGACGGAGGACCAGAGTTATTGACAAAGAACTCATAATGAGCAACTCATACTGTACTTTTACAATTATTTTGTCTTACAATACACACCCCTAATTATTGTTTCATACTTCTATTATACCAGAATAATAAGGATTTGTTGAAAATCAATAGTTACGTACGTTCAACCCCTGTTTCAGATGGATTCTTTTAATGCTTTGAACTATTTTATCTGTTGCTTCGCCTTCGTATTATAATTTACCAATTTAAAGAGAAATGTAACAATCGTGTGTCAATAACCTATTTTGTTGTGTTAAGGAGACAATAGTTTGAGAGTCTATCGATGTTCAGACGCAAGTAAAGTGAACAATTAATGTGTTATAGAACTACTGTCATTCCACTCCGCAGCACGCCTCAGAGGATTTACTTATTGCATTCCACACATCCCTACTTTGCGTTATCGGGAGCGATTCCAGGTCGTGTAATTAGAAATGCCTGTGGTCTTTTGACACTGTGTTCCGGCACAATATGCAGGCAATAGTTTATGTTCTTACAAACGTGCCGAGTGCAGCATAGAGACTAATTTTTTTTTCTAGATACTGAATTGACAAAGTGATGATACTGTACCTCATGGAAGGTACAATTTAGTCTAAGAATAGTAACGGCTATAAGGGTAGGGACAGACAACGTCGTCAAAATGGGGCATATAGTCTCTAGGTGTATGAATAGCTTAACGTATACAAGTTGATTGTGTACTGTGGATACCAACGAGTTTGGACAATCGCTCTATCTCCCTAAAAATTAACATAGTGTAAAGATTGAAGGCTGTATTTTTGGGTGTAGATGGTTTTACGAGCACGTTACACGTAACGCTAGTTGTATCGTCTAAACACAGATATCGCGCTCCATACATTATTAATTTCATTACACATAATTAGACCCAATTTTATAGAAGCATACGCTAGTGTTAAGCTGAGTAAAAACTTATCTAATGTACTGTGAAATATAATACCAAAATGTGGAAGGTAAACGAATAATATATGCAGTATGTTATAAAAACCCTGAGCTATCCGTGAAGACGTTATTCGATATCGATTTTAGTAAACAAGCAAAAATATCCAAATACAATACAAATACAAATTAATTAAAGGGAAAAAACTTCCATGGCAACTCTGTGAGTGTACGTAGCTCATGAACAAAGGAAAAAGGAAAGCAATGGATTATGCTATTAAGTAATGATAACAGAAGGGACCCAGTAAATCCTAATCATCCCAATCGTTTATCGACTAGATCGTTGCATTATTCTTTAAACTGATTGTTGAAAATATCACAAGTATAGACAGCGTGTAAAGTAATTTAATTTCTTAAATTTTATATGACAATATCATTTTAATTTTCACGAATAATATCATTTTCTGAAATACTTGGGTAATGTTATCATGTTTCCCCTTTCGAGTCAGACAGGGTTTTCACAATATACTGTATATATTATTTATTTATTTATTTATTTATTTATTTATTTATTTATTCAACGGTAACTACACAGCATATTATAAGATTATGTACCAAAAATAGGAAACAAAAAATAAAAAATCTAGAATGCCAATAACGTAGTACACATATTAAATTTTGGTAAATGTTTGGGTCGCTCCCCGCATCATATAGTGAGTGTTGTGTGAGTGCATTTGTGTGCGTGTGTGCGCTCATATCGGTGTTGTATGAGATTCATCCAACTGCAGTCCAGAAATAATTGTCTTAATGACCTGATTACGGCTTAAGTAAAACATATCAATCTCTTTAAAATATTTATTGTACTGAGCGCAACATCTATAGATGAACGAGTTTTGGGCATAACAGTGCTTTGCAAGAGGTAAGGCGAATGAGCAAGGATTTCGAATTCGTTTTTTGAAAATTTTAAATTTTAATTTCCCGAGAAGTTCAGGACAATCCACTTTTGCGTTTAGGAGATCATAAAGCAGTTTCATATCATTTATAGTACGACGATGCTCTAGTGACAAAAACTTGTGCCTTTGTAAGCTGTCCACGTAATCGCAAGGATCCTTGTTACTTTTAGTATTAAGAAATCTTAAAAAAATTTTTTGAATTCTTTCCAAATTATTTTTATGCGTGATAAATGACGGTGACCAGATAGACGAAGCATACTCTAGACAACTTCTGACGTAAGAAAAATAAAGAATTTTAATAGAATCAACATTATTAAAGGGCTTAGTTACTCTAAAAATGAATCCTAACATTTTTAGGGACTTTTGAATAATAAAATCGTAATGACTAGTAAAAAGTAATTTTGAATCCATCATTATTCCTAAATCTTTAATATAATTTACCTTTTGAATGGGTTGCTGATTAAGCGTATAACAAAAATTAATTTGATGATGTTTTCTTGTAAAAGTTATTACATTGCACTTTTTTATATTTAGGTCTAATTTGTTCATTCTACAGTAATCATTAAGCCGATTCAAGTCTGCTTGAAGCAAGTGACAATCATCGTCATTACGAATAGTCATAAAGATTTTAGTATCATCCGCATACATAAGGTGTTTAGCGTAGTGAAAACATTCAGATATATCATGGACATATATGTTGAAAAGTAAAGGACCCAGGTGGGATCCCTGAGGGATGCCCGAAGGTATTTTTTCAAAACGAGAGACGCATGTCCCTATGCGTACTGCCTGATGTCTATTAGCTACATAAGAAGCAAACCACCTCAAAAGATCACCGTGGACACCAACGTCCAATAGCTTTTTTATGAGGATGTCGTGATTAATTCTATCAAAGCATTTAGAATAGTCAGTGTACACGGCATCCACTTGATAACCTTGATCCATTCCTGCAGATATAAAATCAGTATATACAGCTAAGTTAGTCTGAGTAGACCTGAGCTTCATAAATCCATGCTGTGTAGGAGGAATGGACACAGACACAAGATTATATATCTGGTCGTGAACAAGTAATTCAAATAATTTACTGAATACAGAAAGCAAGGAAACTGGACGATAATTTTCTATGTTAGTTCTGGATCCAGATTTATGAATAGGCACAATGAACGCTGCCTTCCACTTTGTAGGAAACATGCCGGAGGACAAAGATTTGTTAAATAGAATGGTCAGAGGTAGTACCAAGGCGCTCATACAGTTTCTCACAAAGATTGGAGGAATATTATCAGGTCCTGCTCCTTTATTGGTATCAATCAATTTAATGTACTTGTTGACTAATGTTTGGGATAAACGTAGGGATCCTATGTTGTGGACTGAGATACTTTCAGATTGGGAGTTGATCGAGCATCCAGACGAGGCATCAGTGGAGTACACGGACTGAAAGTAGTCAACAAACAGGTTACACATGTTAGGTCCATCGCAGGCAGAGATGGAACCATAGTGAACCTGGGCAGGAAACGAGGATGTTGATTTTAAATTTTTTATATATCTCCAAAAGGTTTTAGGATTATCTTTGATTGATCCTTCACAATACTCAATATATTTGTGAAAGCAATATTTTTGCATTTTTTTGAAGCGCGTTCTGAGTAATGAGAAGCTGTGATAATCTGAGAGAAAACCAAATTTTTTCCAACGTTTATGAAATTATATTATATTATTATTATTATTTATTATATTATATTTTATTATATTTGATACATTTATTTGTATTTGTGATAAAAACTGACAGCCAAATGTATTAGCGCGAAGATAATATAGTGTCTATTGGCGAATTTACAATAATACTTTTAGTATGGTCAAGATTCAGTATTCGCATTATATTAAATCGTAGGGACATCAAATAACACGCTATACGAGTACCCGTCTGGACCCGAGCTTACGTGTAATTTGCTTGAAGTGTGGTCTATACATAGGAATTAGAATATATTACAAGATATTATATAATGATAAAAATTTTCAGACAAGTTCTGCCTTTCATAGCAGCACCAGCTTTAAAATTCTTCGTGATTTGAATTGAATATCATATAAAAACGCTGATTTATAGCACTTTTTAATATACTATGGTTTCTAGGTTACATGTTCCACATAATGACCTACTTTTAAAAGATGCATGACCAAAATGAATCGATATAAGTGGTTGTACATGTATCTGACCATGTAATAATTTAATAGATAACAGAAAATTAACTTTCATATTTTCCATAAACGTTAGCAAATTACCTTCAATCGCATATAAATCAGTCGCTTGTTTAGTAGGTCACTTTTATTGTAATATTTAGCAAGTATACCTTTAGCCTTTGAACTTTAGTACTTTAAGATAGTTAATTATTAATCAACTCGCCTTAAAATACAATTATACAATGTACACCCAAAAAACGTGAATGAAATATCTTGTCATATTACCAAAGCAAATAAATTTTCGTGTGAAAATGTTCTTAAATTACTTACGTTTTTAATTTGTCAGGATTTGCATTTAAATTTATCAGAAACCGATAAATCAACATATACTACATATGTTTTAGCTACGAGACGAAATGCGTAGCCCACAGGAATAAAATATTCTTAAAAATAATAAATAACCCAGACCTAGCTAGGGGCCGTCAATCAACTGCCGCCATGTTTACCAGGATGGAGGGGAAATAAAAATATAAAATTATATTTGAATAATATTTGCATTTAATTAGGTTTTAATATATTTTTTTAATTAATACTAAGATAAAACACATATTGAATGACATCTATCGCAATATACACATAGAAACTATGTATACATTATATACATGAAATTGAAAAAATACATTTGAAAATAAATTTATATATGAAAGAAATTTTTAACAAGCTTTATGGAAATGTATACTTTCGGAGATAAAAACTTCAAAAGTATATTTCATATTATTAAAAAAAAATCTTTAATTTGTACTACACATCAGAGGATAAATAGGGCGATGTTGTATATGTCGGGCTTCTGTAATTGGGGACGAGAAAATTGATATTAAAGCTTTTGGCTACTAATAATAAAATCTGTTCTTACCTACCAATACCTACGCATTTGGACATCTGTTAAATTAAATCCGCAGCATTACATTTTTATTTGTGTACCGTATCTTCAAACTGACATTCCTAACTATTAATTTTAAGCGTTCAAACCCATATTTCTATCAAAATATCAATACTATAATGTGTACTGAATTGTATTATTTGTAGTCTTGGAAAAGAGTATATCAATCCAGTAATATAAATTATCACAAGTTTCGCTTGTTATCGCATGACCTACTTGAAACTTCTCTGTGATATCTTAGTGTTGTTTGAAAGTTCTAGAATAATAAAGTCAGGCGACAATTCCTATACCTGTAATTATTTACATATAATATTATTATTGTTAATTGTTTTACACTAAATATATAGTCGTTTTGTTACTTAAACCATTGTCTGTAGCTATCTTTGTTAATAACATTGTCTTTTGCCACTCATCTAAAATTATTACCTTCATATAATAAGTTTCACGAGTTGAAAGTTGTAACTAAACTATATTAATATTATATTTATAAACTATATTTATAATCATATATATGTTTATTATTAATTATTATTATTAAAACCCTTATTGATAACTTTATCCTTAGAGAAATTAAGTTTGTAAGGTAATGTCTTCACTAATGTATATATCTCTACAGGATTGTATCTTATCTAACAAAAATATATATGTTCTTAGGTAGCGTTAAGCAATATTTTAAACAAACATAACAATTTACCTACATAATGCGTGGATATAAAATCATTCTCTGATAAAAATTATATATTATATATCGAGGGATGTAAGGCTTTTTGTTTTAAGCGACATTTTTTGGTGATATAGTAATATCACTATATATATATATATATATTTGGAATCAATAAAAAACGCTGATTCCGATACTATATCATCAATATATTCTGATTACTATATCACCAAAGAATGTCACTTAAACCAAATAGCCTATCACCTCTCGATATTATTATTGATATTTTGGTGGTAGGGTGATTGCCCGAACTGGGTCATGACCACAGCACACAAGTGTAAAGACCGCCATAGTGACTCACTTCGGCCTGTCGCGTTTCGGGATCAGCTAATTTATATCCAGTAACTCATATACCTAGAGACCTTCAGTTGTGGTATATGTGGGCCGACGTGACGATCCGTCGGACTATCGACAGATGATTTTCATTCTTTGATGGTCGTTTTCGTTTTCGGACTACACTGTACTTACCATCAGGTACTCTGTAGTCACTATTTCGAGCCAGTGTAAAAAAAGGTACAAACAGATAGTACTTAAACCATTGCTATATCTCATACCATCGACAATCAATAGTTTCAAACGTATTTAAACCTATTTAGGTCAAAAGTCGTCAAGTAACTCGTCCCAGTTGTCTGTAATTTTTTTTATCTAGGTCATCATCAACGCAGTGCTATGAATGTAGACTGAGAGCGATATATTTAGCCCGCTTTTTCTCCCAGCCAAGCACTAGGGAGCGGGACGCGCAATTTCAATCAATATACCCCGTCACAACTATGTACCTATCTAGACCTATACTGCGTATCTGAAAGCGAGCTATACAAAGGGATTCCGTGTACATCACCCGCTTAAGGGAGAAATGCAATTATTGCGGAACGTCGGCAGTTTTAACTAAGCCATTAATTGGTCTATGTTTTTGTAGAATTTCGTTAAATCATTAAAACCCAACCACAGATAGATCAAGATATTTTATGTGATTATTCACTTAATAAAATACATTATAGTCATCTTGTTACTAAAGATTATTTCATCGATATTATGCCATATTGTTATTTTGTCATTTTAAGGATTATGGATAGCGACGTGTTCGTTCAAAAGGAAACTCGGCACTGTTAAATAATGTTGTTAAGCCGATATTTTTATTATCTTTTTTATAAATATGACTTTTTATAATACGGGCTTTTTCTGGATACTCACTGAACGTTACTGATTATTACTAGAGTTCAGTTATCGATTTCCCTTGACTTATTGTAATTTTGATGGCAATATTTAGACCATTATTGCTTTGGTGGCCCGAAATTACTTGGGAAATTGCTTCAAAAGTCATATGAACTTAAAACTATTTTTATATTTTAGGCTATCGCCCAAATAGCCGAGAGAGATTTTCCGGCGCTTGTACCACTATTGGTGATGGCATTGGGTGGTGTGTTCGCAGAGAACAACTCTCCAATTATGGAAGCGAGAGTAGGAGATTTGTTATTTGAAGGAATCTCCATGTGCTCGAACCCTGGTCTTATTGGGGCTGTTGCCTGTGCTATTATTAGAGACATTGCTGTAAATGCTAAAAACATAGAGGAGATGGAGGATGGATCTTTGGTTTTCTCTGTTTTGGGATACGTAAGTATTGGTTTGGTATTATATTATAAGTATTGGTAAAATATAATAGTTGAGACATAAAAAATAAATTTAGTGTTTATATATTCTTTAATTAACAAAAAGCATAAAATGTATAACATCTTGTTCAATTCTTATCTATGAATATATTTTAATACTAATATTTAAAATATTTTAACTAATTAAAAGCTAGTTCTTAAGGCCGACCGAGACTTACGTAGATAGACTAAATAAAGAGATTTCTAATGGAGGGTAATGTCAAAAGTACGCGGAATCAGCTCTCCTTGATAATCTCTCGTGCTTGAAGGGATTATTGAATGTTAAGTAAACGAAAGAGTTTTGCAAGAATAAATGGTGTTCCATTCTCTTTGCCTATCCACTAGTGATTCGGCGTGATGGTAAATAAATAGTACTATGCTACAAAAATCTCAAAATTATACTAGCCAAATAATTGAAATTGTAGGCAGTAACTGATTATTATGGTTGAAAAATCGATGAAGAATTTGGATGAAATGTATAATTTTATGAATCATGTGTGCATTTTAACTGCAACATTCATATAAATTTTTAAACCTAAATTTTTTTGGACATCTTTCGAATAATTTTAATTTATTTTGTAATAAAACTCTTATAAGTATTTACATTTACATCGCCACGTAATATGTAAGTTATCTAAATTCATTTTTACATTAATTAATATGATATTTTAATCAGAAACAAGGTATCCCGAGTGCTGATTATAAAGTACATCGCGGCTTAGAAGATCACTCGAAGCTTGGACTTATACGGAAATATAACGATACTCCGTATCTGACGTACTGGCCCACGGCGGAGGACGAAGCCGAAGGTACAACAAATGTGTGCAACATGATTAATGGGACCGATTCTGGTATATTTGCGCCGTTTGTTGATACCGACACAGGCTTATATGTTTTCAACCTGGATATATGCAGGTGAGTTAAATTTAACCATTAATAAATCCAAAATCCAAAGAAATATATCTGCAGAAATGAATAATGAGACCGGTTTTTCCTTAGCCAATACAAAAAACAGTAACTTGATGGGTGGTAAGGCTTCAGGACTTGTTTGGTTCATGTTAACAATATATGGATTCAAAACTGACCCTAGAGAAAAATAAATAGTTGCTTGTTTCAGTATGCTAAGTATTGAGATCATTTTACGTAGTTCTACATGAAAATTAAAAAATAAGTTGGTTTTGTTTGTGATACAATTGTTAAAGATTTATTTTGATTTTAGTGTTTATTCCTAAATTGACAAATATTTAATTTCACAAGTTATGCTAAATATGGAAATTTACGTTCAAATAATTGTTATAAGGGACTTTCGTAAAATTAACAAGATGTAGTGTATGTATCCATACCATTACAAATCTTCCGATGTGGTTATTTAGGTCGGCATGTCCAAGGCGATTATTAACAGTATCTTGAACTTTAGAGGTCGCCAACATTTTAGAATACACTGTACTTATTATAGGTGTGGTGTAATAAGTTTTTCTCACCAGTATTAAAAATGGTTGTAGTACGTGTTAGTATATATTTTAAAGAAAGAAAAATCTGGCTGTATTTACTCCTCGTTTTGGTATACTGAAGTCGGCAACTGACCGGTTCAAAACCGCGTCACGTAGTATGAGTTAAGGAGTGAGAATTAGCATAGTCAATATCGCTGGTCGAGCTACATGTCGCGAGAGCCGCACGCTCTACCCAGTTGTCTGCATTTGCCGAATTTTCTATTGCTACGTCCCGATTAATCTATTTTTTTCTATTATAGGATCTATCATGTAGTATGAGCATTTAAATCTTAATTGTATATAACAATATCTTTTTAATATTTACGAAAAATATAATCTTCTATAGTATTTTGATAATGTTATTGTGTCACAAATGTGTCTTTTTCGGAACGCACAGATATTAAAAACATACTGTATACACAAAGGAATGAATAAACCGTTAGAAAAAATCCTATATGAGTATATATATGACAACCACAGATTCTTATCAATTCAACAGTAATTTATGGAATAATATACCTTTTTATCGATTTCATTTGTATTATACTCGTAGTTTTTTGAGATTTTAATGGTTATAACTCTAAAATGTAAGGACATTTTAGTTTTAGAGTATACTATTATAAATGCGGATACCGAGTCCCATCTTATATGGGTCTCTTAAACTCTTAAGTTTACAACATTTTTAAGCCGGTAATTAGGTAATACCAATTGGTTTTTATTTCTAATATTAATACTGTGAGTACCTTAAGCGGATACAGAAATTTATCGTATGTACAAGATACTATAGTAATCATATTGTGATGAAACTGTTAAAATACCAAAGTCGTAAACCGTACTTCTAAGTGAAACTCTTGTACTTAAATTATTAATAGCACGAACAGCCCTCTACTTAAATGAAAATATTTTTATAAATCGACAGCATTATCCGACTTTGAAATAGGACATGACTCAGTTAAAATAATTAATGGAAAACTTTCAGAATACCTCGAACAGGACACAGCTAATTTAAGGCACACTTAAATATGCCTCTATATCTGTAAGTTTCCTAATTTTACTGACTGCATAAGGAGCTGAGCTAAGTTTCCACGCAAGATGTGTGCACCCCACCTGTAATCTTGAATCCATTGTTACTTCCAGAAGCGTTTTTCTTTTAAATACTATATTGGTGCTTAGCTGTCATATATTAAGCATAGTAAATTTTATACATTTGTTATTCTTTAAATTCAACAATATTTTGCTTACTGTAAACGAACTCAATATCTCGATTTAAGTAGGCGATTAGCCCGGCATATTCGACGGTCTGAAACGCAGTATGTAGTGATCTTAAATACAATGCTGAAGGTCCTAGGTTCGGGTCTCGGCACCGAAAAACTGCACTGTAATTATCAAAATCATTTGTTGCGAGTCATGGATGTTAATTTACATATCAGTATGTATATTATTGTCTCGTACTCATAATACAAACGTAATCTTCGTTTGGAGCTTGGTCCTTGTGTATAAATGTTAGTAAATATTTTTTTGTTATGTTTTTTATATATTGTAGGGTATTAAGCTAGTCGCAAATAGTACGTTAGAGCGAAACTCTGTCTGTTTGCAACTTTTGTGGAGAACTTTTGGCGGTGACAGTTTTCCAATATCATCAATGAAATAAGCTCTAACTTTTATACACACAATGTCTTCTCCGCTATTATAAAATAAAATTTTTAAAGCAGAAACTAATGAATCTGATGGAAAACTAAATTTTACAATAAACTTTTCCACACAAGGCTAGTATATCAACAAGGATGTATTGTGACAGGTTAAAATTTTTGATTATAAAAGTAACAATATTTATCATGTCCAACATTCGATAAATCTACAGCACAAGATATATTCATCATCTCTACAAATAATAAGGAAATTGTTACTTATTCACTGCAAAAAATAACACTATCAAGAATAATATGCAAATAATTTTTAGTGTCTTGTTTATTTATTTGTTACTAAAATACTAAAGTTCACAAGATGTGTACAAATAACACAAGCCACACATGTCGTAGTTCTCAGAAGAGAAACTACCTTTCACATAGTTTCAGTTCTCAGAAAATAATATCGACATAAAGGCTCATCTTTTACGTAGAAGGTTAAATCCGTAACTGCGTCATACGATCTCTTTGAAATAACCTTTGACATTTTGCGTTGCAAAGTGATCTGTAGCGTCCAAGATGTATGTAGGTCAATCGATTTAACAGCAAATAAGCCCTAACAGGTCAAGAATGCTTCATTGTTAGTTCTACAAACAACCCCTTCATATTGTTAAAGATTAACGTGATAAAATGTTTTGGATGTCCATCTTTGTATAAAATCAATATCAGGGTATCAGGGTATACGAAAGACTTTATTGTTTATTTACTTACACATCTACAGTATATAATTTAATTAATACAGGAAAACAAGATAAAAAAAAACAGATTAACCAAAATGATTTGTAAAACAAGGGTATATGAGAGATATACATAGATGCGATCCAAATAATTGTTATGAAATAATAATACGAAAGTTATATATGAAATGTGTAGTTTGGTTGCGTACTTTGTGCATGTGACTTAGTGTGTGTGTATAAATGTGTATGTTAACTGTCCCTGTCTGAAAACGGCCCGATAGCCTCGACTACTTTCTTCCTGAAGGACCCGCAGCTCTCGTGGAAAATATCCACATGTGGTGTTCTCGTGTTGTATGTGTGCACACATCTAGCAGACTTAGCCTGTCAGGCGTAGTTAGAACGTTTAGTTGGCTTTATTATAAAAATCTGATATATTATTTGTAGTTGCAGTAAACTACAGCAAATTGCAAAAGTAACAATACGCTGATAATTATTTCATTTATTGTAATTTATAGGTAGGTAAGTGCAGAACTCCTCTAATCTTGTACTTATTATTATCAACTTTTAACCGATGTCTTTAATAAATAGTATTATTTTAATCTACAGATAATTATACAAGACTTATTTGAATAAATATTTTCGTGATAATCGTGAGTCACAATTAATCAGCAATAATTAATGTATTTACACTCTCATTGTATAACATAATAATTAGCGTCAATAATGTTATATAACTGTATAAAAATGGTGATTCATTGTTTTATCACAACATCGTAGAAAGTGGATAATAGTTAATTGAAGGTAGCAAACATTACACACAGTATGGCTTAAAAACCTTGTCCGACATGAAAAGAGCATATTGGTGTCCCGATTACTTTACTAAAAGAAATCAGAAAATTACATTATTCCGGAAAATTAAAAATATGTTTTCATATAAAATTGAAGGAATTGAATTATTTTTCATGTAATCTAAGCCCGGATTACTTACAAAGATAAATTTAAAGACTAATCTAATTATTTCATTTATAAACTGCGCTTTACTGGGACCAATGGCCTTATAATGCCCTACTAGCATGATCCTTTGCTCTCTTTTTTCTTTTAATCATAAGCTACGCACGTTCCCTGTGTTATTATTTAAGTTTCTCCATGTAGTTTTTTTTATCTAAGTGTTTTATTGTTATTTAACTAAAGGATGACGTAAATAGAATCTAATATCGACACCAAGAAACGATTTCACAGGTCTGGCACATTTTTTTAATAAATACTGTGTAGCGTGGGAGACGTTCTAGGAAGCATCGTAATAATTGTATCAAGTAACGGGTTAATTACAACGCAGCTCGATTAACTTTGCACAAACGTTGGATATTGACAGTAGCTAGGGGACTCCGGTTTCATATGTAGTGATATATGTTTCTATATTCAAAAATATATTTATGCAGCCATTAAAATAAAGACATAAGTAAGCATATTTCTGATTTATTAAATATATTATGAAGCCCCACATCTCAATATTTACTTATAGTCACACGTTAAATAGCTATTGCAACTGTCCATAGCTAATTATGAATACACCTGATATATTATAGAGTACCGTGATAAATATTTAAAATCTGATTCAATATTTTGCACTGAGATCAAAGACCTCTTCAATGGAGTGTAAGGGTTCAATAATGGAGGCTGATTGAATCATGTATGTCGCTGAGGCATATATGACAGTAGACACACCCTATCCATCATTGCACATACATATATGTATGTATTGGCACAGGGATGTATCGCCTAATAGTTACAATAGGATTTAATAAATCCCGCGTTTATTTTCTACGTGATTGTTAGCTATTGTTAATGTAGAAAATAAATAGACCAAACTTTTAATGTTAAAATTGTCTGAAATTTCAAACCTGTCATATTTTAAGTTTTGTGGCTAATAAAGCTAGAATAATTACAGATAATATTATATTTAATTTGGCATTTAGCAAGAGAGAGGTTCTATCCCGATATAATTATGTTTTTACTCAAATAGTCTTAGAGCCATTGTTCTTAGAATATACTGACTTACAGGTGACCTAAGACGTCGCCCTGTCACAGACAAAGCTCCACGTCAGTTTGCTCTATAACAATAAGCTCGTCTTGGCAGCGTCTTTTGCCGTCAAAAGGCAAACTCTCATATTTTCTTTTCAGTTTATTTGCACTACTATCTCTTTTCACTGTAAAGCCATTCTTATTGTTTGCTTTATATATTAACAATATATCATTTTTGACATACTTAACATGTTTATCTACAGGTTTTAAAATTTCTAGAAATTCTTCTCCATTGACAACTTATAGTACTGTGTTTTATTCTTACAAATTGCCGTCCTATACCATTAATAAATACATCCATTATCCTTAGCCGTTATGAGAAACAAGACGAAGAGTGACTGCGATTATTCAATTATATCCTGCTGAGCTGTATTTTACTCTTAAATACTGCGTATATCAACGTGTGGGACGATTTATGAATTTTAATTTGATTAATAGTTAAACCTTTTAGCTACTAGCTAACCCTTACGTACTTTGTACCACCGAATAATCAATGAATACCGTGTGACTTTTAAACGAAACTTCATATTCCTTTTTTGCACTCCGATTCCTTCTCCCGTCATTCTTCAACGTTTGGTGTATTATTTTATCTTTTTTATTGTTTATAATTAATATATCAAATTATACATATATTAAATTTGTGCTACTTAGTCTGTAATTAAAATTTAAAAAATAAAAAAATACAACAATAATAAAAATCGATCCAGCCATTGTTGAATCGCAAATAGTGTAACTAGCAAGACTTTGTTTTATATATATTATAGATTAACAATTTTAGAGGCTATTTACGACAAATAATTTTAAGAAAAATGCCTATTTGTGTAGTTATATATTGTTACTTGATAAAAAAAAATTTAATTTGTCAGTTATCTCTTAACGTTTCATTGTTAGCTGGTAAAACTATTTATCAAACTCTTTTGACTTATCAAGACTTCTGAATTCAGTCCTCACGGCATTATGACATCGCCATGCAAAAATCAATTTATACAATCACTATTAAATACGACGGCTTAGCGCAAATGTACCTGCTGCAAACACGCTATTGGAGGTGGACTTTAGCTGATACTTGTGTTTAAATTCTTTTATGATAAAATATGCCATATGAAGTCACACCTACCGTAAATTCTTTATTAAATTGTATACATCTAATACCAATATAATACTGGTTGTATGTCTTTTCTATGTTAAATGAACAAAAATATTAACTAGTTATGTTACAAAAATCAAGTACAAAACATTGCGCTAAGCCTAACTGGTGTGTTTCCCGCAAAAGTCTTGTAATAAATCTATAAATCGAGATCTTTTTATAGTGACCCGGTAAAGCAACTGCATCCCATTTGATAGTTTGTTCACTGTACAGTGCAGTCCTAAATAGCGGAGACCGCCAAAAGACAAGAGTCCAATGACAATTGGTGCAGAGATGGGCAAATTGTAATCTGATTAATGAGGAACGATTACAAAATGTAGTCGTAATTTTAATTTTCTTTCTATGTAATCATGATAAAATACATTTAAAACATTAAGAAATTATAAATGTGTATACAATCTGGGATTCTGTAGTGTTTAAAACATAGATAAGCAAAATTCCGTCATATTAATGGTATAAAACGTAAAATGTAATCTTAATCATTTTTATTAATCTGATTACGTTTTGCCCATCTATTAATCACCGTCGTAATTTCGACCTACTTAAATATACTATCTCTAAAGATCTCTTGGCATATTGATTACAACACCGGATTATAGGACGTTACCGAATCAGCTGCAAGCTGAAGCGATTCACTATAGTGGATTTTCTGTCCATGTAACAATGAATATGTACTTTTCTATAAATAAATTTCGAATAATAATAAGAACAACAGAAAGAAAAGATAATAGATTTTGATTAGCTAGATTGAAACTACAATGTAAAGAAAAAGCGTATATGGCTGCCACTGTAAACAAACTGTGTTGCAGCCACCAGCGCCCACCTAATGACTAAAGATTAAGTCAAGATAATGAAACTTTCTTATTTTCGTTATGTCGATCTTAGTTTTTCTCAGCAATACTTGGTGTAATTTTGTTCTTGGTATTACGTAACAGGTTAGAGTGTAACCTCTTTTTTAACCTAATTAGACTGGCTACGGCCATTAATGTAGATAAGTAGAGATCTACTTAGCTCGAAAGGAATATAATGTGACAATATACGTTTTTTTTAATTAATTGGACTGAAATATCTTTGCTGTACACGAAATTAGTTTTACTGCTGAAGTTGATTCATCTGCATCTTAACGGGGACTCTGGCTCCCGTAATTAATTCTTTATAGCTTTACCGTGTCAGGCGCTCTAGGAGCTATATCACAGGAAGAGGGAAGAATCTCTCACAGTACCTCACAATGTTTTCGGCAAAGCGCGTCCTCCCAATCCGCTCCGCATCAGATATGTCGAGGGTCGCTAAACTGTGTTATCAACAGGGCTACATTCTAGCCTGGCCTATACTCTTAGTATTACAAGACTTGATGCAAATTTTTGTCTTCTAGCAAAAAAGCGTTATATGTGGGACCATTATCCAGTTATTATAAGAATATGATATATGAGAATATATCATTATCATGTGTGTTAATCATGAATGTTAATGAGAAGAATTTCTGTAACTTGATTCATTTACTAATTGTTATTTGTAGCTGATCCGATGAGCTTCGTACCGCTTAACAGTCAATGAACATCGCGTCAAATTATAGTTAAACCTACTCCTTCATCCCTAACCCTCTTTCCTCACCTCGCTCTCACTCACCCTCTGCCCTTCTCTATCATCTTAATTACATTAAAAAATCAATTTTTAATATCTATTAGGTTTATTTTCGCAACTAAAGGTAGCCTATGTCGGTACTAAAGTGGAATTTATCTCTACGGTAATATTAGGTCCTTACATATGAAATTGGCGTTTTTCGTACTGGCCACTTTAATCACAAATTTCTCCTCTTTGGTAAGGAATTCCAAATTCAAATTTGTACAGCTATAGACTCATGTATTTGAGCTTCGATGATCGTCATTCATTTGTTTTTTTTTCTGTTTTTTTTCTGTTTGCGTCACTCATTTTACAAAATGGAAAACTTAAAATATCGCATTATTTACGAGTACGAGTTCCGCCGTGGCACCAGTGCTGCGGAAACAACTCGAAGGGTAAATGATGTGTATGGCGGTCGTGTTGCAAAAGAAAACACAGTTCGTTTTTGGTTCCAACGTTTTCGTTCTGGAAATTTCGACCTGCAGAACAAGCCCCGTGGACGGCCTGAGACTCAAGTTGATAATGAAGAGTTGAAGGCTATTGTGGAAGCGGATCCATCGCAAACCACGTCCGAGTTAGCTGCAGGCTGCGATGTTAGTGATAAAACTGTTTTAATTCACTTGAAGCAAATTGGGAAGATTAAAAAGCTTGAAAGGTGGGTACCTCACGAATTGACTGAAGCAAACCGGCAAACGCGCGTCGACTGCTGCGTTACATTACTAAACCGGCACAATAATGAAGGTATTTTAAACCGAATCATTACCTGTGATGAAAAATGGGTTCTTTACGATAATCGGAAGCGCTCAGCGCAATGGTTGGATCCTGGCCAGCCAGCCAAATCCTGCCCCAAGCGAAAATTAACCCCAAAAAAGTTACTTGTAAGCGTTTGGTGGACTAGTGCCGGTATTGTTTATTACAGTTTTCTCAAATCTGGCCAGACTATTACGGCTGATGTCTATTGTCAGCAATTGCAAACCATAATGGAAAAGCTAGCGGCTAAACAACCTAGGCTGGTCAATCGCTCCACGCCACTGCTGCTTCACGACAACGCTAGACCACACACTGCGCAACAGACGGCTACTAAATTAGAAGAGCTTCAATTGGAAAGTCTAAGACATCCTCCGTACTCCCCGGACCTTGCTCCAACAGATTACCATTTTTTTCGAAATTTGGATAACTTCTTGCAAGGGAAAAAATTCAACTCCGATGGGGCAGTCCAAATCGCCTTCAAAGATTTTATTGATTCCCGTCCGACTGGCTTTTTTAGTAAAGGGATCAATGAACTACCTATGAGATGGCAAAAGTGCATAGAAAATAATGGTTCATACTTTGATTAATTAAATATATTATATTAAAAAATATTCGACTTTTTGTTCCTCCCATACAAAACGCCAATTTCATATGTAAGGACCTAATATTTATTAAAAATGGGTCCAACCATTTTGAGGTGAAAATGTTGAATACAATACACACCTTATAGGACAATTGCACTGATAAGGCAATTAAATAATTATAATAATTATTTAATAATATTTATCAGAGTGAGGTTCCTCACTCTGAGCTCCTAACTACCGGTGGCTTGGGCCTTAGGCTTCGCCCCTGTAGGTCTACATGTTTTTATATTTTATAATGTATATGTTATTTATATGTATTTATTTTAAAATGTAATAATATTGTATTTATAATTAATAAAGAGAGTATTATAATATTAACTATTAATAAGATAATAATGTTTACAGATCGGTGGAACTACGGTACGAAAGAGATATTGATTTCGAGGGTATACCAGCAGTGAGGTATACGGTTAACGAATGGCTTCTAAACAACAATGAAGGCTGCTTTTGTTTAAACGTCTCCCATGGAATAAATAGAGAAGATGGCTGTCTTTTAGAAGGTGGAATAGAATTATACTCCTGTATTGGTAAGTCTCTGTAACTAATTATTTTTTTTTTTTCCAATTTCACTCGCCACACATTCCACTGCCTTCCAATCAACCTTACATACATCACGCAATCGTCCATCCACTGAAAAGGGTTTGTGGCGAGTCATTTATTTAAAAAAGTGCTTACAAATATATACATTCTAACTTATAAACTAACTTAAAGTCTATACATTTGAAACACTAATCTAAACTAAACTACGACACAAACTTAATCTAGGGGCGGACAAATCTTACGTGCTATATTTACAATATTTAATATAAAATAATAAAAATGGGCAAAGCCTTTATTTACAAAATTATATAAAATATTATATAATACAGAAATGTATCAAGGGACGGTTTGAGGGGATGTGGGGAAACCGTTTCAAGCCGGAGCTTCTGACGGTGGCACTCATCGCTGTCCGCAGCTACGGACAGGTCGCTGGATTGAGGCGCACATGCGTCCTTCATGGTGGTTTGTCGGTAAGTCTGCGTCTGGGTATCTCCTCTTGCGTGATCGGGTAATGAAGATGTGCGAATCTATATCGCACATCCGCCTAGGACTCTCCAGATGCCCTCTTCAGGGCAGTCTAGGGACGGACTAGATCGCGCGCTTTTGGCTTCATTTTCTTTCGACGTCCACCTCGATCGCTATCACTCTCTGGCGGTCTTGCGTGCAGTGGCGCGATGTCCTGGAGGTGGACGTACGCCGACGAATCCGCTCTTTTAAACATTCGTGTAGCGAGGTTGCTTACGAAGTCATCCAGGCTCTCTACTTTGAGGTCGCGGGCAATGGTCGCGTTCCTCACGTAACGCGGCGCGCCTACGATCGACCGCAATGCCAAGGACTGCTGCGCTCTAAGCCTTTTTTTGTTGGTTTCGGAAAGGTACGAGTACCAAGCCGGGGCCGCGTACGTGAGCCGCGATCGGATATACGTTTTATATAAACCAACTTTCGTGCGAAGCGGTAATCTCGAGTTGAGCACTGGAGCTAGCATTCTCCTCGTGACTTTTGCCCGCGCGATCGCATCTTCAGCGTGACTCTTGAATGTCAAGCCTCGATCTATCGTGACACCCAGGTATTTGACTTTACTCAGCCATGGTATTGTCTTTCCCTGGAGCGTCAGCGGTGGTAGTGCTACCGACCGCACTCTGGTTACGATAGCTTGTGTCTTGCCTACGTTCACTGACAACCTCCATTTCGCCAGCCACTCAGGCAGAGCATCGAGTGTGGGTTGAAGCTTCTTAGCGGCCCTTCTGGCCTTGTACACGGTAGCATAGTATGCGGTGTCATCTGCGTAAAGTGCGAGCTCCGCCTGACCGACTAGCGGAACATCATCGGTATACACGGCGTACAGGAACGGTGACAGACAGCTGCCCTGCGGGACTCCCGCCCTCACGGGTATGTCCCGGGAGGAAACGCCCTCCACTGCCACCCTGACGCGGCGGTTTTCCAGGAAAGATTTAATAATGTGGATGTATCTATTGGGGGCCGTAGACGTCGACAACTTGTACAGCAGCCCCACGTGCCATACTTTGTCGAACGCCTTCTCCATGTCTAAGAACACGGCAGCGACGTGTTTGTCTTCTTCATGGTTACGGGCAACAGTGTCGATGACTCTTGTGAGCTGGAGGACAGTTGAGTGCTCCTCTCTAAACCCGAACTGTTCGGCTCTCGGAGTGAAGTATAGTTTCAAATGCGTGAGTAGTAGCCTTTCGAACACTTTAGACAACGTACACAGTAAAGTGATAGGTCTGTAGCTCTCTGGCTTTTGCAGGTTTTTGCCCGGCTTTGGTATCATTATGACCGTTCCCTGCTTCCAGTCCGCAGGAAAATGGCCACATCGCAGGACTCCGTTGTATAATCTAGTCACTGCCGCTACGGTCTTAAACGGCAAGTGACGTAACATAGCATTTGTTATGCCGTCTGGGCCTGGGGCTTTACGAGGCTTCTGTTTGTAGATCACCCGCTGCACCTGTCGCGGAGTGAAAAATTGAGCGGTGCCGTCGTCGCTGCAACCGGCGACAGGCTCTATCGGCTTCGCCAGGTACTCGTCTAATAGTGTTCTGACTTCAGTGTCGTGCTGGAGATTTGACACTGGGTTCGGGGAGAACTGCCGCTCCAGACACGTAGCAAAGATTTCCGCCCGATCTTTTGCTAAGAATCGTGGGTGACCGTATGTATCCTGTAGGGGACGTATAGGTTCAGGCGTTTTCGAAAGACGCCGGCACAACCTGTGTATTGAGGACATCTTGTCCCCTATGTTGTCGATGTGCTGTTCCCACGATTCCGCTGCATGGTCATCGCTGTAACTAATTAATTTTTAAATGTGACTTATTATTAAATGAAATACAACTTTATTGAAATAGCCCTACTTTTAAGCATTTTTGAATCGTCAAAAAACAGTATAGTGAAAAATAAAAATCTACCACTGGTTCGGAAAGCAGAATCTACCGAGAAGAGCCGGCAAGAAACTGGTAGTTGCTCTTTTTAACATAATGAAGTACTGTAACAAGTATAATATAAAAAGGATTGAAATAAAATTCAATTATTTGTTTCCTTAACCTCTAACGTCTCAGTGCTGGCACTTTATAAATAAACTTTACGTGCGCACGTGTATTCATGGGCGATAAACAGTAATCATTGTCATTGAAACCATTCAAAGATCTTTCAAAAACCTTATTCACGAATTTGTAGCTACATTTTTATGGTTGCTCTAGTTCATATAACAATAATTTATATTTTGATGATTCGATGTTGATTTATTTTATAAGAATAACTCTTTTTTACCTAGGTCTGCTTCTTTCATAAGGTTTCTTAGAATTGTATTTGGTAATCATAGACTGCTCAGAAAAAGATATCGAATATAATATAGATCTTTTTAAAAACATATTACAAAGTATAGCACTATTTTAATGTTATGTCTAATTCTGTTACTTTAGTTTTGTCGGCAACGCAATACCAACGCCTCTTGTTTTGCTGTTGTTTATACTATAAACAATGGTACACATACAATCGGATGGCCTATCAGTCTATTTGCCGATAAAGGTTTAATAAAATAACATACAATTACTTGTTAATAACTTATAAACAAGTAACTGTTATCTCGGCCTCGTCCACGTGGAATACACATTTTTGTGAAGCATTTTTCCTATTCCTCGAGAAAAATATTTATTTGGAATGAAAGATACCCCTTTCCTTCTTCTTTTTCCCTTTCTTTTCATTTTTTGTACCCCACACAGCTGTGTGCAAATGATGATGTTTGGTTAAGTAGTTAAGCTCACATTTGCTAGTATAATATTAGTTAGAAAACTTAGAAATGATTCGTTCAATTAACGTAAATTTATTTTCAAAATCATCTATTGTTGTTAAAATTTGGTTTTTAAAAACGGGTTCTTTCGGAAATATAATTGGATGTCAATCTGTCGAATAATTTGTCATCGCACTATTGGATTATATGACATCGGCGCCTGTATATATCTATAAATACTTATATGGTAATAATAAAGTGTTGGTTCAATACGTAGATCGCAATTTGCTGAATTGTATGTGATTAATTCATGTGACACTTTCCCACACCGTAGTCCGATCGGTTAACGTTGGCAGAAATTAAACACCGCATTCCTCCAATATCGTGGAAATTACTCGATTTCTAAATTCAATGTTTTGAAATTACAATTTAATTTGAATTTAAATTATTATTTACACTTTGAAGCATAACAACAGTGACTTCAGTTGAAACATATTGTTAACTTTAGTGTACAAATTATATTAACACCGCGCTTGAGAACAGGCGATGATATGCCAGGTGTGTCCGGGAGCGATTTCTGCTCAGAAACGCCACTATTCATTTGAATTTTTACAAAGATAGCTCCTTTCGAGAATCATATCTTCACAATACACACATTTTTGTGTCTTGCCGCCCATTACCTCGAGCAAAGTCCTTGATAAAAGTGTGTGGGTTCTAATAAGTACACCGCAACGCGACCGAAGAAAATCTAATTTAAATAAAGTGTATCAAATATATTTTGTATCAGTATATTAAAGATGAATTTAAAACAATAAATAATTTCTTGAAATTTTTTATTAAGTAAGAAGAGTAGTACGTTCAAAACGAGACTTGTATAATATTAAAAACCCATGAGGGACAGATTTTCTAGAAAAACATTTGTCAGCAATTGAATTATCGCTATGAAAGAAAGTATTATAAAAGTTTTAAATTTATAATTCTAGTGAGAGCCCCTGTACATTGATTACTATCTGTAGAGATATAATGTTCATGGCTCAGTTTTTATTACATTTATTATTTAATATAAAATATTATTGAAATTATTTATAGAAACGATAACTTTCAACTGAATAAATCCGTAATTGAAAATGTGCCTCAAATGCTGCTTACATCGAAAATTCATTCATTTGTATTGCTATAACTTGTCTGTTATAATCATATACCAATTTTCAGTATTTGTTAATAAATTGTAATAATAATAAACCATCTCGATATATCCCTTACGGGGTGAACAGAGTTATATTAGTGGGTGTATCCACCTTGTGGACATATGTCATGCCCAACGTGACCAGTAGCGAAACTGATCGTCGTTCTCAGGGCACTTACATATGATATTTCTATTAGATGCCATGCGGGTTTCATCACTATGTTGATAAATTACAAAATATAAGCGAAAATTTAATATACCGGCTAGAAACCCCAAGTCGAGTTCATCCGCACTAAGAAACATACTAATACGTTAGGGAAAAAGTATCTTTGCATTTTATATGAACACTCATCATATATTTTATTTTAAGTTTATTCACATTTGATTGCAGTATGTATGTGCCATTTTGTTCAATGACTTTCTGCCATTTTGTAGATAGAAACATGATTCCGTTGCTGTAGTAAACATTTTGAGACTTCTTATCAAAAAAAAAATCATGCCATGCCCCGTCGTTGCCGATCATCGAGCGAACGAACGCCAGCAGCGACCACTCACCACCCGGAGAATAAAAAGCCACAATAAATCCAATCAGATAATTTAGCACGCGTACATTTACACTCGTTATATCTAAATAATCCGCACGTCACACTTTGGAATCCATTTGATATAAAACTGATTACTCAATATCTGCTAGATAATAACATGTGACATTCTTTAATTAATACCTAATTGTGTAATATGTTAGTTAGTAACAATCTTAATGCTTCTATTGATTATCAATGATTTATAAAAAACAAAACAAATAAACGTAGGAATTTGATGCTTAGACATGACTATACACTGAATTGATAAAAAAAATAACAAAACTCTAATAATATATTTTTTTAAGTGGTTAATAATTTTCTTAAACATGACAAAGTATTCCTCCAAATCTCACAACTTAAATTTTGAAAGTTTTCGATGATGTAGTTATTAAGAATTTATAACAAAAGGGATTCTTTTATACCCCTTCATATAAAACGTTGCACTGTTATATAATTATAGATAGACAGTTTTATCAACGGCTTAAGTTGTATCTACTTGAGACCAGAATATTGAGCAAGTTTGGAACAGATTGTTCTTTTCAAATGATACTCCTTTTCCGTCTGCACTCAACCTCATATAATAAATATATTCCAGACTCGTCGAGTATTGTGAATTTTCTTATTCAGTCCTCAGTAAATTCAAGATTTTCTACAATCTTGAATTTCCCTATAGACGTAGTTTGATCTAATTTATAAATTACAAGAATAGTCTAGATTCTAGACAAAACTCTAAAAATGAACGCAAAAGGTGCAAAGTTTGTAAATTAGTTTCAGTATATGTTTTAAAAATGATACCGAAAGTGCATTTATGCCGAAAACTAATGCACTGTGCATTATGAAGCTGAATGAATGCTGAAGCTGAATGAAGTGACTATTAGCAAAAAAAAAAATTGTATACATAAACTGTTTTCTATAAACTATGGGGCAAGCTTCTGTAAGCACAAATTTACTAACTTACAATTGCTATATTAAATTTCAAATATAACTATTTAGTTATTTTCTATCATAAAGGTATCAATATACATATAATAAATCCGTTTCGCAGCCACCTCTTCAACGTCCTATAGATAATATGATTTACAACTCCGTATATATAGGGAGTAGCTAGAAAAACTTCACTCGCGCGATAGACGTTAGTAAAAATATATGAGAATCGTTAAACAATCTGTTCACCTTTGTGCCTTCTAACATCTGAATCGGCATAATCGTTTTAAATGCGGTTTTCACTAATGTACTTTGGCAAGCTGCTTTTATTAGTGCATATAGTGCACTGCATATAGTGTTAATTTTATTTCAATCGGTCCATATATACAAAAGTTATGTTAGTTTAAAAACACGTCCATCATTAATTGGAAAAAATGTCTTGAGTAAAATGGAATGCAACTTATTTGTCAGTTATTACTGTCATTGTCATTAAATCTTCCTGACGTATGTAATTTGTATTTATAATATATTTTCGTGAGTTACTGTTAAACATTAAATGTGTTTACACAAATTTTTCAGTTCGTCGGTATATATAGTAGCCCTAAAATAATTTTTATATGCATCGATTTGTGTTAGTAGTTATTAATCATTGTAAGTAACGGCATTCATGGCGGTACGAAGTTCGCGGGCTCATCTAGTAACAAATATGTATATACTATTGCTTATATTGTAATTGTATATTGTGCATTATATTTTGTATACTGTCGTGGTCTAGTGGATAAGGGACGCGACGGCGCGACGATGCGAATGGTTCTTGGTTCAAATTTCAGTTCGTACATCTGGGCTTTTCCAGATTAAGTACGGATTTAGAAACTACATGCTTACCGGTTAAGGACAATATCATAAGGAAATCTACATAACTTCTATTAGAAACGGCATGTGTAACTGCCATTAGAATGCCGATCAGCTGCGGTACTGGTGACGTTGGGCGCGACATATAAGCGCAAAGTGAATACAATCACTAACGTATCTCTGGTCATCCTTAAACGGATATAGCGTTACGATATAATATTACTATTAATTTAAATCATATTTAACAATTAATGTTGTCATAGTAATTAAATAAATTGTTTACCGATAAAATCAAGACTTTTCAATCTTTGTTCCACGTTTCTATAAATAACTTTGATTCAAAATTCAATTTGTCATGAAAAAAGAGTAAAGATTTCTTACAAATTGGTAAACGAGAAACGGAAATGAATTTATTGGTTTGTGATGGCAGCGGAAATAGGAAAGATTTCTTAGATCTGCCAGTGCAGCGCTGCTGTTAATTTTATAAGGTAGTTTTCGTTTGAAAATGTATAAAATTTTAAATGTAGATATATACAGTTTAGTACAAGTCATAGGTGTATAAATCAACTTGTTTAAATGCCAATAAAATCAACAAGGGTTTATCCAGATCAAGTTAAGATAATGATTATATTGAAGGGTAATACCAAAAAAACTAGAAATCGGTGAGAATGCATGAAGGGTTTTGTAAATATTAGGAAAACGAAAGACGCTTCTTGCTTGTATACTTTAGAAAATTGGCTTTAATTGTGTTTACCTGCTTCAAAAGAGACTTGGGATTATGGTAAATATATAAAACTGTGAAAACAGTACATTTTATTATTACATATTTTATTCTTCAATTAATTTTTTTTTGTACAATTATCAATACATTGTAGAAGAATTCTTAAATTCGTTTTGATATAAATCTCGCACTTTGTGTTTTCGGATTAATTTACTTTGTATTAATGAAGTATATATTAGCTAGATTTGTACATTGTATGCTGTTACTCCCAAGAACATAAGTATTGTAAAAACAATAATTAAAACAAATTAAAAACGATTTTAAACATCTGATATAATACGAGTAAAACATTTGTTTACTTAATATATTAAATATATCGTCATTATTCCTTACTTACACGGACAACAAAATTAACAAAAACCAGTATAAAATCAAAATTTAGTTTAAATTTTTTATCTTCACTTTAGCACCTTTACTATAGCTATACGGCTGTTAAAAAGCAATTTGTTTGAAATGTAGCAAGCTAGCCTTTTAGCTTTGCAAATAGAAAGAAAATGAATTTAGAACGCTATTTCGTTTAAATGTCATTTACGAGACGTTCCTGGCTCAGAAAATGTTTGCAAAGAGTGAATAATTTGCACTACTCTCAAACAGGGACTTACGGCAGAACATGGTAGACAATAGACATCAGTGGCAGACAGCGATAACATTTTCGGCTAAGTGCCGCACGACAGTTATAGTCCTATCGTAGAGTCGATCACATACAAATGAATACTGAGAGTAATACCGCTCACTGTCACAGCATATATCATTACCATCTGCCAAGCTGTGCCAAATATAATCTTTAGCCCATTGTTTAAAACCTTATTTGGTTGTCACATAAAACTTGTTTTAATATCACCTTTTCTTTATATAATGTGATTCTAATTTTTAAATTTAGAATATAGTTAGTTCGTTGTCAAATGTAATAAAAAATTTAAAATATAGAAAAACACGTAAAATTATTTTATATTATTGTATTCGATGCAAAAACCCATAATATATGAACAAATACGTCATATCAGACCAACAGAACTAGAGTGGACCAAATTAAATTTAAGGGAGTTGAATAATGCTGCGGAAAATTCTCTTAAAAACTAACTTAAAGCTCGATTAATACAATCTACTGCTTTATCGGCCAAATAGACATAATCATTTAAATTGTTACAGCATTTTAATTTTTATACATACATTACTAGCTGTCCCGGCAGACCTTGTTCTGCCCTATTTTTCTAAAACAAAGTTACATTGTTTTTTTTTATGTTAATAGCTGCCCCGTCAGATTTCATTCTGCCAAAAGTTATTGGCCTGTCATAGTGTAATGGAAATAAAAATTGCATTGAAAAACTTAAGTCATATCTGGTAATGGTCTAAAGTAATGATATTTTTATTATAATATCTTATGGGACACGTTATTTTTTGTTTGATTAGATGGCGTATAAATTATAATTTTCATTAATGACGTGTAACCTCTAATCAACTTGAAGGCATACCAAAGACAATCCTAACGCACCTTTGTTTTGTTTTGATTGACATCATATGTTGACAGCTGGGGACAGAGAGGTTTGTATGGAAAAGAAAATTGTTGTTTTCACTATTTTCCTCGTATTTTTACGTTTTTTCCATAAGAACCTGCCCCAGACTTCATCAAACACAACAAAAAAGAAATTAGCCAAATCGATTCATCCGTTCTTGAGTTATGCGCTTAGCAACACATTTTGCGATTCATTTTTATATACGTAGATTAGTCCATGTATTCCGTCATTTTAGCTTAATGGACGTACAAACATATAATTCTTAAAACGATGGATTCATATTAAGTAGTCTGTAATTAATTGCTTTCAGTGGTTGTTTATTTATAGTCTTTAAGTAACGGAATTTAACACCGGACAATTTAGTAAAAGTATAGTAGATACTATCTACTAGATAGTCTATTTTAATGAAAACTTTTCATATAAGGTCTGTATAAGTAGACAAGTAAACGCATCACAGAGCTCTTCGTGGAAGCCTTGTCGTGTGTGAGGAACCGTAAATTTAATTCCGACGTACTTTCCAAGCTCGTGACACGATGAAGCTCATCCTTTTTCTTTTAAAATATACGTTCATATTTTTCAAAGATGTCTTTTAGTTCAGACAACAACATTGCTTTTTTATAAATATTAATGGGTTTTTATAAATACGCTACATTATTTATAAATACAAATTTAATATTATAAATTTATGTGGATATAATTATGAATTTGAAAAAAATCATTAATTATATACATTGAAATTCATTGAAGCAATGAATTGAAAATACTGTAAAATAATGATAACCGCAAACGCATTCTATTTATATTTCAATTCAATATCTATATTTTTTATAAAATGCATATAAATCATAATATATGAACAACAGCATCTAGTAACTTCATTCTAATTATATGAATTATGTTTATATAACATACAAAATGAACATCTATTTATCCACAGATAGACAGGTATCTCTGAAGGTTCCCCGTGCAAATTGTACTGAGGCTCTTTCCCCCAACAGTTGCCAGCTAGTTTGCGCAACTCGTCGCTTTACCTGATCAAACGGTGTCACACGCTACTTGCTTTTCTTCCTTCTTTAGAATCGCCTAATTGCAGTGCCTGTGGAAGACGGGAGGATTTGCATCACTTGCTGATGGAGTGTGACCGGAATAAAAGTGCAAGAGAGTCGCTGATGAACCAATGCAGAGTCAGCTTATGTGATATAGGTGCCTTTCATGGCGTCCTATGTGGTCCGGCAGGGAATACCATGAAATTGTTGGTGGACATGGTAGCACTGACTCATCAGCGACTCTCTCAGAACTGAGGTGTATTTCACTGTATCGGGCACAATAGGGCTGATATGCCAAAATGGAAAAAGCCCTTATAAATAATTTAAAAAAAAATCTTCCTTCTTATTCGTCGTTTTGTTTATTAACTATGTATTACGACATAAGCCCATGGTCTTCTGCTGGAGCAATATTTCTACTATTTTAAATTTGATACAATAATATATGTTAACTCTTTATGATACTATTGTTAAATGATGGTGAAAAGATAAAGATCCGTTATACATTTTTGTTTCATAAGTTTTTTTCTCAACGTAACAGTGACACGTGATTACGTTTGACACGCTCGAACAAATAAACCTAGAACAATAATCTACAAATATACTTCTTCCATGTCAGAATCGAAGCTAGAAGCAAAAGACGCTTGAACAAACACTGCGCCAACATGAAATCAAAGTGTGGCATTATCGTAGTTATAATGCTTAAAATTCAATCTTTGTACTTAGATATGTAGCATTCAGGAATTAAAATAAAACTAAATTAGCTATTATCGAATTATAACTATTAATTATGGATACGTTATTATCGATCCTCGTCTAGCAAGAGAACACAAAACTATTTATTAATATTATAAATGTTATTTTGTGGAGGTATGGTACAATATACAATAAATAAGATTTAATAGAAAATGTTTCAAATAAATGCAATGAGAGATTATAATTATTTGAAATTATTCTTTTTACTTATTCGTTTGGCTTTTGAAATGAATATTGTAGTATGTCGTTTTTTGAATAATAATGTCAACCAATAGTAAATTTAAAATGATGTGTATATTATTGGCAATAAGTTTTTTATAGTAACACCTTTTATTTTGAGTTATTTTACTAAAATATTCAAAGACATTTTGTTAATTCTAAGACTCATCAATCAGGTTCATGCAAGATTCAAGTGGTCTTTACCGTGATTTAATATGATAACCTTTACTACGTACTTAACTCTCTTTATTCTATCATAGTGCGAACCTGTTTGATCTAATGAATATTAAACATTTTATTATTGACAAGTATATACAGCTCCTCCCGTAAGGGATATGGCGTCACTAAATATTATAAAAAATATATATTCTTTAATTATAAAGAAATATGTATAATAGGTATTATGATTGTAAAATAGTACCTACCTAAGCGTTAATTAAGAATTAGAGGCCATCGTTTCACCTCTTGACCCGCTGTGAATCCAAAGTAAATGTTTGCTTACGCAACCGATCTTCTCAAATGTGATATCGTATTTACTCAAAGGATAAAAAAGAAATAAAATTACTTTTAAATGAAAAATCCATACATATAATAAATCTATTTCTCGACCCTCTCTCCAACATTCCATAGATACGATTTTTTTTTTTTGAAGCGGACTAATTAAGTAATTAGTAATTAAGTAATTAGTCCGCTTCAAAAAAAAAATCAATCAGTATTGTCGGGAAAGGCATTTTTAGTTCAACCGGGCTTAGGGGGCGAGCACAGAAGGTGCTCAGCCAGGGATACGATAATTCGAAAGAACTTGTATAAATATGAATGGTAAAAAAAAACACTTGCGCGTTGTAGGTTAGTAAAAAAGTATAGGAGTCGTTAATCAATATGCACATATCTATACGTGTTTTTGACCGTTAATCATAGAAATGGCATTACCGATTTAAATGCGGTTTCCACTAGTGTATCGTGGAAAACTGCTTTTAATATTCAGTGTTAATTTTATTTCAATTCGTTCTTAAAAATAAAAATTATGCCAAATTAGAGAATTTCATCAACCATTTGTTGAAAAAAAAATGTGTATAAAATAAATGTTCCGTTTATTTGATTAAAACTTTAATCTCTAATATACTGACGATTGAAAGTTTGTAGGAACAAAATAAAATTAAAAAATAAAATTGACGGTTTCAGAAATATGTATTCTTTTAATATTAGTTGAGTTTACATCTATATTGTGAATCATATAAAATAAGGTTTAACTTAAGTTGTACGGTCGTACATAAGTCGGAGCTACGGCTGTATGAAACGTGACGCGGGCAGCAGGTACGACTTCCACGTGAACTAAATTGCGGGCACAGCTAGTAAATACAATATATATCTAATTCAATTTTTTTTATATCAGCTTATTTTTATTTTTCCATACTATGCTCCAGCGTTAGTGAATAATACTAATACGGCTGCATAGCACAATTATTATGTTGTATAGAACAAAGGTCGGTAACTTTTGAGTCGGAAGAGTAAAAAGGTACATAATTTCAAAGTTTTAAAAGAGCCACAACGATTTTTCTTATCAACAATAAATACTTGCATAAATAAAGTTTTTTTTTTGATGAAAAAAAATAATCTCTTTGTTCATCGATTAAAAACGATATTAAAAGGTTTTTTTTTTAATTTGCGTATGGAATAGCCGTAGCTTAACATCCAAAGAGCCGCATGTGGCTCGCGAGCCACAGTTTACTGACCCCTGGTATAGGATAGTTGGCGGTGCGCCCTGTCTTGCAATCGTGGCTAGATAGAAAACACGGAGCACTCTCCTTTCGGGTCACCCAGATCCTCACGGGTCACGGAAGTTTTGGCCGTCCCCGTTGGCGAGTGTCCACCGCGTCGCCTGAAAGACAGATTTTGGAGAGGTGGGCTTTTACTCCTACCCCTCCCAGAGTGGTAGCTTCTACAAAGCCTTTTGTTCCTTGGGCGTCTGGACGAATTTGGTTTCCCAGGCCCGGGTGGAGCAATCAGAGAGTCACCCTGGGGGTTTTTAGTCAGTAAGGGTCAGACATACCGGGGTCGCTGTCCTCACAGCGTCTCTGATGGTCCTATTTTCCCCCCAGTTACAAAAAAAAGGAAGATAGTATCATTATCCCATACTATAATTGTACAACGTAAATAACTGATTAATAACGTCTCAACTTGATCAAGGCGTGATGAATCGTTCCAGTTTAGTACAGCTCCGTAGCCAAATAATGCAATTCTAGATTTAGTCTATGAAAATAGTACCTACCTACCTACCTAATACACTTTCATATGAAATATGCGTAAAGACTAAATGAGTCGCACATCACGTGAACCTACTCTGCTCCACAATGTGCAAGGTAATGGGGGTTTTGCCAATTAAATTCTGTAACACAATTATCACATAGATAATATATTTTACGGTACTAGATTTATGTCAGGAATGTGATTCTATTCCGGAAAATGTAGATATAAAATAGATTTATAAAAGTTTACTCGTTTCAATCTATATCACTTATACATTACGGTCAATCTAGTATTATACAGTGATATAATTTTAAAGGTTGAAGAAATATAATTTAAATATAATTTATTTTTATTTTCGGATAAGGAATTGCGATGATTTTTATAATTTTTGTGAAGTGGATAAGGCTGGATGGTGCTCGAACATGAATAAACGCTCGTGTTATTAATTTACTTCGGATAATTACGAAACACCTTATTATAACTAATTTTCAGAATATTGTTATTTATAGACATAAATGTCTATAAAAGCTATATGTATAGCTAAAGCTATATGTCTAAAATTACTGTGTAAATGCAATATTTGTAACCGTTCCCGTAATCATTCACATATGCACCTTCATTTGAATAAGAAAGTATTAAAATAAATATTTTAAGTTCGTATAAGTTTAATATTTAGTGAATTTACTCTGAAAAGTCTAAAATTGAACCTTGAATTAAAGTTCAATAATCTTGCCTGCTAGCGCTGCCGACATCCTGACGTATATTAATTTGTGTAAATGTAACTTTATAACAAAATTAAGAAATTAAAGTTATCAGTCTGTCACGTTACCATGGAGGTCACAACAAATTTGACCTTTACATATTCATTATTACTTAGAAAACCGGTCATTTGAGGAGGCTACCTCGGTCCTGTCTGCGCATTTGCGGCAAACAGAAATATGTCTCAACTTTAAAGATTCTACACGTTTACGAAATGAGCGAAATAAATGAGTAAAGTCATTTTAGACAATATTTGAGTATCACTGTACAGTGCGTAGCGGCCTAGAACCAAGGTGAACCTCTCCAGGCGTGCCGGGTATCTGTGCTACGTCCTAGCGCAAATAAAAAGCTGAATACCATCCTGTATCTTATTAATACATAAATGTGCTCCAAAATGATCGGCACTCTGACCCGACGCGATTAAGGTTACCGTTAAAATACGGGCGCGACACACATCAAGGAGCGGTGTGCGGCGGGAGGACGACACGTAAAAACATGCGCGTGCGCCTCAAAATCAAACACATGTTGCGATGATCCGCGTCGTTTGGTGTACGTGTGTGCTTCTCGCGCTCTCCAGCGCGCGCATTTACGAGAGATGCGAACTGGCGCGTGAATTGATGGAACTTGGAATAAATCAAGAGGACATCTCGACATGGGTATGCATTGCGTTTCATGAATCGCGCTTCGACACCGCAGCCAACAACCCTCATAGTGGAGATCACGGGCTCTTTCAGATAAGCGAATTATATTGGTGCGGCAAAGGAAAAGCGTGTCACCTGCCATGCTCAGCCTTGAGGGATGAGGACATAGCCGATGATCTGGAGTGCGCATTACAAATCCATGAGGAACATACGAGGCTACAAGGAAACGGTTTTCTCGCTTGGGTTGTTTACCCTCATCATTGTAAACACAATACGAAGAAATACATTGTGGATTGTGATCATTTACCAAAGAGCTACTTAGGAAGAAGCCGGTCGCGCATATCCCACACGAATTACGAAAGCAGTTTCTATGATTCAAATGATACAATCAATAACTATTCCAATGACAAACCTCTGCCGGCATATTTGGCAATTAGCTCTATATTCAGAGAAAATTATGGAAAATTGCTTGATCTCAACAGAAACGGACAAGTTGATTGGTTAAATTATAAAATTGATAATATAGATGACCTCAGATTGCCTTCATTCGGAAAACCAGAAGTAGTTACTCATCCAACTACAACGAGTACAACAACAACCATAAGTTATCCACCGGTTAAGCCGTGGCGTACTATAGAAACTAATCAGTTTCGGCATAAATCTAAATTACAAGAGAAAACGACTGAAAAATTTGTAACCCTAACTACTGCTCGCCCATTATTACTAAGCTCTACGCGTAGACCAACAACAACTTTAGCAAATTATAAGCCTATTTCTGTTACTCCTGGATATTTTTTACCTACATCAACAAGAAGACCATTCGTTACGTTCTCTGCTATAACACCAACTGTACCAAAATCATTCAATTTTACTAACGCAGCTTATAACTTTAAACCTTGGGCGTATAAGCCTGCTAACGTATTACCTACAATCGCAACAACAAAATTGTTAGCAACTTCAACTACAAGCGAAAAATCCACACAACCTATTATGAGTGCACAATCAAAATTTCAAACCATTATTTACAGACCGATTTTTAATCCCGTAGTTAAAACAACGACAATTCGGCCAATAAATCTGACCACAAGCAAACCATTTTGGACTACGGTAAAATCTTCAACTAGTACATATGCTAATATTTTTGAATCGAGATTAAATTCTCCAAAACCAACGAATACGTCACAAACAAAAAAACCATATTTTTTTACTAGTGTACCAACGACAGCTCCGATAAAATCTACCACAGTATTACCAAAAATTGGAATTTCTTCCACAAAATCATTAACTACAACTAAAAGTCCTGTAACATATACCACAAGTACTACGCAATCGATTTTCGACCTGTATCTTAACCCTACCAGGCGACCGAAATTATCCACCTACAATTTTCCTGCTATAAGTAATAATCGATTCAAATTAAATATATTCGCTGGTGGAACCACAACTGTTGCGACGCTTAAACCTGCACAGGCACCTAAAAAAATATCGAGTACAGAATAAGGAGTCATATTTTAGTTATCGTTTTCATGTAAAAACAATAGGTACTTTATATTTAATTGCATTACAACGAATTTATGAAGTTGTATTGTGCTGTTGTAAAACTCAAAGTGATTTAATTTGATTATACGTCATTTACTAAAATAATTGATTAGAACTCTTTTTTACTATAATATAAAATAAATGTTATATAATTTCTTAAATAATAATATACTTAAGATAAAAACTACAATGTGAAAATAAACATTTTACTGTATTATTCTTTTTTTAATATTTTATTAAAAATATACAAAGATATGCTCGACTATAGAAACACGAATATAAAGCACATATTTATTAAATATAATAGCGGAAATATCAGTAGAATAAAGTGATACTATGATTTAAATGAAAATACCTCGAAATAGATACAATTTGAGATAGTCATACAACAAAGCGATCTTCATTAGAAATTTTCATATTAATGTTGTTTAGGTATTCATTCTAATACACACCGAGGCCAAATTGTATTATATAAAAATAGGCCTATTGAACATGATGCAGTTCAAAAAACGACTACAATTATCAATAGTAAAGAAAAACAATCGATAGGCGCTGTGATAATGCCGGCCTGCACGAATATCTTTTCACGCTTTATTAAATGAATTATAACTAAAGAATACATAATAAATACATTATACTACTATGTATCACATCATATTAAAATAAAAAATATAAAGGGGTAATGATTTTTTACCATTTGATATAAAATATAATTACATTAATTCAGTTGTACTTTTAGAGGCCGTAATACTATCCGCTTAACTAGTTTTAAGGGAATTCGGGCAAATAAATGAAACTACGAACTGTCTATTATAACATATTTTTGAAACAGTAAACTGATTTGCAATGGCCTAACAACGATCACGAGGGCAATTTACACAAGTATTTTTTTAAGCAATTAACAATTACAGTCCATTGTTTTTATATTTAATATAAAATAGAATAAACCCCAACAATGTGATTAAAATATATAATGAGAAGTCAAACAACAAAGTATGATTCTTTGGCTATAATATTAATACTTTATACCTAAATCTATTAGACAAGATGAACAATTTCCGTCGTTCTAATCACGATTATTTCACGGTCAACATTTTAAGAACAGGTATTAAAATAAACATAATGAAGTTGACATACATAACAACTTATATTTTCCGAGTTTATTATAACGTTTCCTACTTTAATTAAGTTAAAATTGTAGTTTAGGTTAATTTAGCTGCATTAATTACTTTTCAAACAAGATTTTTTTTTAATTCAGAGATCAGTGTAGTAAAATAAAAAAAATAAAAATAGTATGTATCTGGTACAAAATTACTGAGTAATGACAAATTCTATTGATCCTTTTTTATTTACTAAGCTGTGTTGTATATTCACGTGTGTGTTAGTACTGGAGTTTTATAACCCTATTTTTTTAATAATAAAAACAAAAAGTATTTGTAACAAATGCTACACTAGATAGTTGTTAGTTTTTAGTCAAAAACAAATAAAAACTAAAGCCTAGAGTAACATTAATTAACTTTCGATTACTTTTACGAGTATAATACAACAACAAATGCTATGTAGTACTTGATAACAAAGAAATCCAATGCGCCATGGGTATCTCCGATAAAATACCTTTTTTTTTTTACTTGGGGCAAATCCTCATAGGACCGTCTCGGCCGCACAGGGGGTTGCGCGAGACCGAGGTGTGTTGGACTTGTACCGACTAAAAACCCCAAGGTGACTTTTTCTACGCATTAGCGGGGACTGCGGGACCTGTAATCAATTCGCCACAGCCCTGTCGCGCCGCGCCCACCGGGCACAAACTCGGAGGAAAATGTCTTCCCCGACACTGCTCATTGTATTTAGGCAGAGCACGTCACAATGCTCTGCCTACTTCTCGAGGGTCGCTAACCAGTCGTTAAGGAGCTCCACCCTGATGTGGCTGGGACAGATGTGCCGGGGCGGTTTCTGACACCCCGGTGTCTTCTTCGAGCGGCCTTCTGCCGCTCTCGTTCTGCGGCCTCCTTCTGGGACATGACGTCCTCGCAAAAGGAGACCACGGCCCTCCAGTTGTCATAAGCTGCCAGCATGACCGACACCACTGCTGGCAGGGAGAGGTCGTGTCCGATCCTTTTGACCAGGTCCCGCCGCTCGCTGCCCCACGCCGGGCAATGTGCGAGCGTATGTTAGGCGGAATCCAGGTCCGAACAGCAGTGGTAGCACTGGGTCGTTACTTCTCGTCCAAACCTGCACAGGTACTCAGGGAAACATCCGTGTCCCATAATTACCTGTGTCGGGTGGTAGGTGACGTGATACCTACTATTAAACCAGGCTTCGAGGTTCGGCAGAATGGAGCCGACCACGTTCTGCCGCATGCACAGCACCTCATCCAGCTGCAAGCGCCGATAAAATACCTGTGTTAATATTCTTTCTACGTCTTCAAGGTATGTTAAACATACCTAACTACCTTGTAATATAAATGCAGAATTCAGAAATGACTCAATATTAATACAGTAGGCTTTATACAAATTACACGATTTTTAGAAAACTAAACAAATTTGATGTCAATATTTTACATCCAAACCTGTGGGATTTATAGCGAAGGGATGATATTGAAAACATATCGCCTTCACTAGTATTTACGTACTTTTGTGTTGAGGAAGAACTTAATAACACAAAATCATCGTGCTTAAAGACCCTGCTTCGGAGTGACTATCTGAATGGCCCCATGAAATATCTGTTTCATGGGGATCGAAACCACAACCTGTAGCGTAAAAGTCGTATGCTCAGCTTTTGTATCAACTCGTCAACAACGTCAGAATGTGATTTTCGATCTCATTAGAACACGTTTTAATTTAAGCAAAGGTTTAAATAGTGGCAAATTTCTTTGTTACAAAAAATAACTTATTTCTTATTTTAAAATCTTAGAACTATGTTAAATGCTAATCAATTTTTAATATTATCAGTAAAATATATTTTAAAAATAACTGACTTTAGACATTGTCACAACCTTTGCTTTGTTTAAGTAAAAACACATCTTGTAATTAGGCTGACGGCGTTTATTTTCTCAACGTCAGATTGTTATTATTCCTTTGATTAGTCGTTAAAATTTATAAAATCAGATCTGCAGATGAAAATGTACAAATAACTTACTTTAAAATTATATAATAATAAATCACTAATCACAAATATTATGTTTTACCATCATTTCAATATATACTATTATTATTTATAAAAACCGTTAAATGATAAATTGAAAAATAATAAATAATTTTATTTTATAATAGATTTCAAAACAAATATTTCAATAAACTTTAGATTTAGCGATGATGCTCATAAATTATCAATTCCTCATCAGAAGGTAGTATATTAATAACATTATAATGAACGTATCTATCCAATATCACGTTTCAAATGCGGAAATCGAAGGTGCGAATGACTGGAGGTTCCAGTATATAATAAAAGATCCATGTCTAAAGTATCTGGTTATGTAGATACAACTTACAATCAGAATTTTCCTAATTACAATATTAATATTTGTTAATGTAGAAACAATTACCGTGTGGTACATGTATATGGTAATACAAGACTGATTCATATGGAAAACATAATAACACTTTATTATGTTTCATCTTTTACATATACAGTAAGCCCCATATAATATGGTAGATTGGTTCCGCGTTATAGGAAAACATGTAGTATTCTCGTATAACGCGCTTGTGTGATCCCGTATGCACAAATGATTCAAGTATAACATTTCACGTCAAAGGTGGTTTTATTCGAATATTAAGAAAATCTATGTTATGAACAAAATATGATCGTTTTATTAAAACCAAAATAAGAAAATTTTAAATAAAAAAAAGTAAAAAACGTAAGTAAAAAACTTTTATATACTTACTATGTCGCTTCGGTATCAAGGAATAGAACTTGTAGATACAAGATGCAGAAAATGAGCTATGCGAAGAGACATGGCAGGAAGTGTCATCCTTCTGCCAGGCTGTGATGAAGCAGAAGGAGGCCGCCGAAAGGGTCAGAGAGCGAACATCTTCTCTGGCCACTCGACGGCCAAGGCACCGTCGCCAGAGGGACGCGTTCGCCCAGAGCGAGCATGACATCCCCCGGTATCAATAGACGGGCAGTAGACTAGAGGGAGTCCGCTGCCCGGATGAGAGGGAGGCAGTGTGCTGTGTCCGGCGCGCCGCCAGAGAGAGAGCTTTTGGAGAGGTGGGCTTTTACTCCTTCCCCTCCTAGAGAGGTAGTCTCAACAAGGCTTCTTGTTCCCTGGGCGTCTGGATGAATTTTGTTTACCAGGCTTGGGTGGAGCAATCAGAAGGATACCCCGAGAGTTTTTAGTCAGTAGGAGTTTGACACACCGGGATCGCTGCCTTCACAGCGTCCCAGATGGTCCTATGCAGGATTTCGCCCCGGCATACAAAAATAAAAGGAAATGAGCTATAAAATACGATGGATCATTTATATTAATATATGATTTTTTATATAGAAAATGATTTGATTTTTTTATTTGTCCTTAATCATTTCCACAATAGTAACTGTATTTTAAGAGTTTAATACCTTTTTAAATTGATATTTTTATACGTCCCAAGCATGATCGGTAGGATGAAGTAAATACAGTCAGATCAATAATCATCATACAAATGTATTCAGACCTCGTTTTTTAAAATATCAATACTATTATAGCTGTAAAATGTCAATAATTTTAATAGAATCAATAATATCCCTTTATAGTGAGGATACGCTTTTTTAAATTATTTAAAATTAATGAATGATATTAATTAATATTCATGATACGTCCATGAAGCAGTATAGTGAAGAGAAATCGATTATAAATTATGTATATTTGTAGGAAATTAGAATATATTCAGTTCTTTCTTAAAATATTATATTTTCAGCTTTAGTTGCATAATAATCACCGTTACCAATTGTAAATAGTTTTTTTCTTTTTTTAATTAACGTATTAAGTAGTTATACAGTTATGTATTATAGAACAACAGTATACCTCAATTGCGACGTTTCTAACATGTAGGTAGCACCTACGTAATGATTATTCCTCACCCTGAGTATTAACTCACCACAATTGTGATCTCATATAAGTAAATAAATAATGTTTCTTTGTAGCATCGAATGGAACCGGAGAAATTCAGAGAACTGATACCGTAGCAATACTATTGTTAAAGAGAAAAATGTTACGAATCTATTTATTTTTAAATGTGGCGTAGATCATATTTTTTTGGGATTCCACAGAAATTATTGCTTCAAATATGTTTTATTATGTCATATACATATATAAAGAATAATGATAAAAATGTATTAAAATAATTATTAAAGGAAGTAAATAATTAGTAATTTCTTCAAATTGATTCAAAGTAACATTCTACCGTTGCTCGTATCTGCTAATAGGGCATTTTTAAATTATGATAGATAAAACAGGACTATCGTATAACGTTTCGTTATTAGTTTGGAAATCTAAATTAATTATTTTTATTTATAGTTATTATTGATAACTAATTGAATGTTTTGACTTTTTTATTAATGGAGTATATATATATAAGTTTATACGGACAGGTCAGCTGTATATTTTTTTACTTTCGTGTTATCTTATCCATGATCAATGCTAGACTAACTGCGGAGCAAGAGCAGCAATTACTACGGGCCCTGCGCACTCAGATTCCTTATATGAGCGTAATTCTTAGAAATATTATTATTATTATTTTGGGAGTCGAAGCTGCTCGCGTCCGTAGGCTTTACCCTAGTTTCCCTACACGTGACTCCTGGGTGGTGCTAAACGAGCAGCAGCGAGGTGGTAGGGCGTCGGTGCCCGCCTGGGTCGCGACCACAGTACATGGGTGTAAAGCCCGTCATAGTAACCAGTTTTGGCTTGTCGCGTTTCGGGATCAGCTTATGTATATCCAGTAGCTCATATACCTAGAGACCTTCAGTCGTGGTATATGTGGGCCGACATGACGATCTAGACTATCAATGGATTTTCATCCTTTGATAGTCGCTTTCGTTTTTGGACTACACTGTACTTACCATCAGGTACTCTGTAGTCACTATGTCGTGCCAGAGTAACAAAAAATAGTATAATTTTACTTAAAATCTAGAAAAATTAATAAGAAGTAATAATTGTTACAATAAACGTCTTACTCTAAATTCGTTTCATTAATTGGTTTTGTTGTATCGGCTTCTACCTATTATTATCACACAGATATTATCTAGAATGTATTATATTCAGGCGAGTTCTTGAGTGTAGAGCGTGGATCGGCAGACGTAGCGTTTGGTGCCCCTCGACGAGGTGGAGCGACGACCTGCGAAAGGTGGCCGGAAAGGATTGGATGAGAAAAACCGAAGACCGGGCTCAATAGCACTTGTTAGCAAAGACCTATGTCCAGCAGTGGACTAGGATAGGACGATAATGATGATGAATTTCTAGTATGAGTTTATAGTTGTTATAACATAAACAGTGTTTTAAAAGTATATTGAGTACATAAAACCTTCTATTTTGTCACGGCTCTTGATATATTTAGATCATTTCGAGAAAAACCGCAAAGTTCATTATGCTAAACATCTTCTGCACCTTGAAAATGGTATTAATTTATCTTAAATACTTACCTATCTTCTCTTTCCTAGAATATTATAAATCTATTTTAAACCTACATAAATATAGTATTACTAACGTAAAATATATTTAATGAAACAATTGACTATTACAAATTATAGAATCATTGCCATTTTAGTGACATTTTCAGAGTTAAAATTATTTTTAATTTTATTTTCTTATATGTATGTGATATGTAGTATCTGGTATATGTATGTGATAAAGAGTCAATAGTTTTCCGAATAACTGATTGAAAAGATTCTCTCAGCAATAAGATCACTTTTTGTACAATATAAATTTTATATTATACACTTATTTTATAACGAAAGTAATATTAGAAATTCGTAAACTACTAATAACAACGAAAATGACACAAAGTCTATAACAGGTACTGTATAATAAAAATATATCGTCACGCTATGTCCCTTTCGGTGTGAGCAGAAATACATTAATAGCTGTATCACCTTTAAGCTTAATTGTTGTGCCTAACGATGGTTACGTTAGGCACGGCTGATTGCTGTTTATAAGATACTTACTCATAACATTTATATTAGATGTCATACGGATTTCCTCTATCTTTTTCCTTCACCGGTGAGCATGTGGTAGCTTAATCTTTATTTAGTCTAGTAAAACTCAGATGTACCTGCCTGGATTCGAACCTACGACCGATTGCGTCACCTTTATCGACTAAGCCACTACAGTAACAGGAACTGTTTTACTTTATATTTAACAAAATTACTAATTTGACGTTAATTCCAGGTGGATATTTGATAATGTCCTATCCCCACTTCTTGTATGCTGATATGAGGTACATTAACAGTGTCTTTGGAATGAAACCAGTTGAAGATATTCATCGTATCTTCATTGATTTGGAACCTGTGAGTAATACTACGCACTAATTAATTATATCTATGATATCTTTTTTACAGGATGCGTAAAGTATATGAGAACTGTGTTTTTGTATTAATTTACTCTTTGACAACTATGATAGTAAAATTAGATAGATAATATATTTCATAGAATAAAAATTTGATGATATTGTCTAGGTGGGGTTTTATTTTAAGAATTTTGGGCAAAGTTTTGAAAAGTCCTTTTCCTCAATCGTTACAATTAAATAATGCTGCAAGGTCTCAGTTTACCATAAAGGAAGAGTTACTAAATGGTTAAATGATAAGTTATGTTTCCTTTTAGCAAACTGGTATACCTGTTCGTGCGGCTAAAAGAGCGCAATTCAACATCTTTTCACGAGCCGTATCTGGAATACCAGCGACAGAGAATTTGCGCACATCTTTAATTCCCATTTTATGGCTGGAAGAGGTATAACAATTTCATAAACTTTACATTAGAAGTTGCATGTATGCAGTCATAATTCATCGGGGTTACTAATTGTATTAAGTATAAACCCTCATAGCGACTCGTTACGTCCTGTCACGTTTCGGAATCAAATTGTGTTTTGTTCACTCAGTTGTTCATAGACCTTCGTTTGGTATGTGTTTGTGGGCCCAGGTATTTATGGGCCGACGTAAAGGTGGTGACTTTCAATGGATTTCTTCCTTGTTAGTAAACGCAGTTCTTAGATTACTTTGTACCTACTTTCCATTAAATGCGGTTTTAACACGCTACCTATATTACATTAAAAAAAATTATAACGTAATGCTGTATTTTTAATAGATACATGTAATAATATAATAAAGAAATAGAGCTAAAGTACAAATATGTTTGCTGTCTGAAACTAGACACATAAGTACCTGTCACTGGTACAATATACATATATGTATAAGTTTTAATGGCAGGAAGGTAACTTTTGGCGCGGCTTGTTGCATATCCCTCTGCAAAGTTAGCCCTGCTGCCTGATGTCTATTGTACACCGATGTGTAATTCAAAATGTGAGACATGCTTTCTTGTCGTCCATGTTTTCTACTACATGAGATTGAAGTTTGTGCCGTTTTAAATGAATAAAGTACATGTAACTTTGATAATTTAGCGAAGTTGTTAAAGTAAAATCGATCCCTTTTTAAAATAAAATATAATTCCGCTTCCACGTGTTTCTTTAATATTAGTTACGAAAGTCAGAAGTTTATTTCAGTTAGGTCAAGTTTGTTTCAATATAAAATTATATAAACTAGGGAGTTTTTTGCCATTAGAAGACTTCCTGCCACCTGATTATTGTTGGGACCGTTAATAATAATTTTAACTTGTCTGTTTCTGTTCTGCGTTACGTATGAAGAAGAAAACTAAAATAATAATAAACAGCACTAGGTACGGTTATGAAAACAGTGAAATGATTAAGGAATTATTAAAGATTTTTTTAAATAATAATGATGGTGTGTGTTTTTATCATTTATAATTTCTAATGTATAAAACTAAAATCTGCCTGCGACTTCGTCTACGTAATCAACGATGAATAATGCATACTAACTAAATCATATTAGGAGTTGCATTCCTGTAGTCAGTAAAGTTATTTTAATGATATCGGGATAAACTAATTCATTTAACCTCTTGGGTTTACCCCTCCCGACTGTGGAGGAGCCCACAGGGCTGATCGCGCTCAAGTCCTTTTAGAGGACCTCGTTGTACCCGGGGACTGGTGCACACGCGACCGAAGGAGCACCCCAGGGGTTTTAGTCGGTAGGAGGCCGGCATACCGGGGGGCGACCTTCACTGCCCCCTGACGTCCATGAGGCTTTCCCCAGGGTTACCAAAAAAAAATTCATTTAAACTCTTTCCATAGTGGGAGAGGATAAGCTATTTTTATCGTTGTCGCTATATATTTTTCGTTAAAGTTTCTATTCTTATTTTTTATATCTACCTGATGAATAATATTTTATAAAATGCATTACACAAGCAATAATAACAAATCCAGTTCTGCATAATGGTGTATACTCTGTTTTAACCTAAGAAGATATTAAAATTGTCGATATTGCGTATAGACCTTGCGTATAGATCATGCGTACGATACGACAAGTGAATATTACTGTGGCGGACGCCAGAGTGACAGAACGTCTTGTAAGAACTGACTGCATCCTCCTGTTTGTATTATTTATGCTAATTAGTCTCAAACGTCTAGAATTGTCCATACCCTCCGTAAAACCACTTTGATTCTACGCGAAATCCGTAGATAGTTACACAAAATTGTTAAAACAATAGATTTATGTTAAATAGATTCCAAGTAGTTCATCATAGTCCGATTTTTTATATCTTTATTTTACAGAATTGTATCCGAATAATTTGATTTTTTTTTCAGGACTTTACCATGCCGGCTGATTTAATAGATGAAATGAAGACAAGATTATTTCGCCCGTTGTATTTAATAAGCATTCTACTACCTCTAGCAATAGCCTTATGTGCCTTAGTAACTCTTATAGGATTAGTGTTGATAATAAGAACAAGGATGAAGACTACAAACCCAACGATCATTCAAGGCCGCATATAAAGAGATATCGTTTCATTATACTTTCTTTATAAAGTCTTAGATTTACCTTATTTATTTAAAGATTCTACGCTATAGGACTTTATTATAATGACGCGGTCTACGGCATTGGTGGCAGTTGAGAAATTATAAACGCGTTAGCTTATTCTAACAGGCGGGAGAACTAATTAAATACTCTCATAATATAGTTCTACGACCGATTGTAATATTATCTGTCCATTATGCTAACGCAGGCTGCATCACTATAATCTAGACTTTATGTTGACTAATGGTGGTTATCAGAATTTGTGTGATATAAAAATGAAAACTGAATTGTAACTTTTACTGGAGACTAAATAAAAATTCAAAACAGAATAAAAACACGAATATTCCTATGTATAGTAATTATAGCGAACAGAGTCCTTGAGTGTTAGGTCTCGGACAGTTTGCATTGACCGTAGTGCCTAGAGGACCCTTTACGGATAGTACATTAAAGTGACTCGCGCTCACTGAGCAGTTTTATGAGTGATGTATCGCGTTACAACCATAACATTAATGAAGATTAGTCAACCAAGCTGCTGGACACAGCATTTATGTAAATTTTAAGCTCTCATCGATTAATATTTAATATTACAACCAAGTTCTGAACGTTATAAGTCAGTCTCCATTTTTACATATCGTGCTTATAGTGTATATGAACTTTACTGTACTTTTAATGTAAAATGGGTTATTATGTGAAATAAAACAAGTATTTCGAACATTGAGCTTTATTCAAGAAATACACATGATTATGTTCGTTTATTACACATTAGACATACAAGCCACGAATTCCATATGTGAACAGAACTATAATAATTACTCATTTTAAACATTCAAACAACACGTAGCGAAATATCTTGGATTGAAGCGAAGAATTCTGTGGTTCTCAATCTTGAATATGACCGATTTACGGACCATTCAAGAGCTCCCAAATGCTTCTTTTACTTAAAATTTATATTAAATTCACATACATTGGAGGCTGATAACGGAGTTTTAGTCTTTATGGGACTAGAAAAACAACAATAAATAATGATCAGATTTCCTGCTATATTTATTTTGTTTATTTATAAACAATTTAGTGGTTAAACAAAATATTACTGAGAAATACATAAAACAACCACAACGCGTTATCAGCCCCTTACGACCACTAGTACATATAGACATAGATATCCTAATTGAAGATCAAAATCTCGACAAAATTCTACGACCATAATATTCATTAGACATCATCCGCTTCAATTACACCAGGAACGGTATTATGCATTGAAACAGTTACGTCGGTATTTGGTTTAATAAACCAAAAAATAAGTCTTAATATAATAGAGATAATTTAATATAGACGAAATTCTTAATTCCACGTTTATTCACTACTCTATTACGTTACATTATTATTTTAAATATTATAATAGTTCTTTCGTACTACATACAAGATATTAATGAATGTATATTTATAGGCATAAATTGATTAAGACTTAAATGAAATATACCAGGTTATGTGACGACATCAATAAATGAGTTAATAAGCCCCAAAATATTTATGCTATAATGTCATTAAGATAATGCTCTATGGAGCATAAATAACATGCAAAGGTTTTACATACACTAATAGCACATTGGTAACACAGGACGCAAAAAGAAATTCATCCTACAGAAAGCCCAGTAAGGGGCTGTGCAATCGTCAGATTATATGTTATAATTTTTAAAATTACCATTGTCCTAATTAAATGCCCTACATCATAAATTTGTCACTAATAAAAGACACATTCACATTGAAAGAAAACTATTAAAGTCGTACCACAAGATACAAAACATAATATATCTCATTATATTTCAAATAAAAAAAATATAATTCTGGAAAAGATCAAAAACTATTCTAATAAACTAAAATATATCATATAAGATATACAGGTATTTACAGAACTCAAATCAATAATATATTTTCCCGTCAAATATAACTGATATTATAATTATAGAGAAAGAAGATATTATGTACAGTATATTTACAAGAATAAAATAACATAAAAGCTATCCTTATTCTACCAAATTATGTTTATCATCATTATTTCGTTTGCGACCCTTAGCGTGCGCTAACATTGTAACCAATTTCTTATGACTGTCCCCGACGATCCATCCGTGTTGCTGGAGGTGTTCTTGGTCATCGTCTTGGTCGGAGGACGAAAAATATGGGCTATAGCGTGGTTGCGCTTTATTCGAATACGCCGTTGAAGAACTGCTGGATGCTATTGTATATGATGTCCTATAAGAGCCCAAGCCACTGCCAGAGGGCTCTTCAAGTGTATTTTTGTAGTGATCCAACCAGTTTCCTCCGCTGCCGCTTGTGTTATCATCAATTTGGCTACGTTTAACATCAGCACTTGAGTGATTTCGATTACTATTCACTCTGCCATCATTTTGCTTCCTGAACGTAAAGTTTCGATTGCTTCCACGTCTTCCATTAGAATGATGTTTATCCTTCTTCCTGCTTCTTTTCTTGCGTCCAGAATCGGACTTTTCAGACTCTGCACTGTCCGGTCGTTGTGGAACTCCGTCCGGCTCAGATTCTGAGCTCCAAGTCTCAGCTAAGACTTTTTGTTTACCAACTGTACATTTTCTCCGCGCTCGTTGCCTTGCCACACCCGCTTCATCATTTGAGGCTTGATCGTATAACTCAGTAACGTAATCATAGCTTGTACCGCCATTGCCCTCATGCATTTTTAATGATGAATTAACTTTCGCTTTATCATTAGTATAATGCCGCGATTTTATTGATGTGTCAAATCTTTTTGGTGTACTTTCGTTACATTCAAACGGTACCTGATCGTATGATTCAATACTGTCATTATTAAAGTGCGTGGCTTTATAAAATGTCTTTGGTGAAATATCATGTTGATCTTGTGATATATAGCAGTGTTTCTTAGATTCAGTATGAAAACCAATTTTTAAAAACTTTTCGCGCTTCTTAGATTTTGTCGGAGCATACTCAAAATAATCACCGTATTTCTTTAATGAGCTATCATAATGTTTAGGTGATTTCACATGATATTGCTTGGGTGAATTTGTGGGTGAAACATTATTATTATTCCTTGGAGATAAATTCTGGAACGCAGTCTCATCATACTCTGAAATATATTCAGTAGAATGGTCTGTGAGTTTTGATGATGTTGAATTGTTAGCAGATGATCCAGGTTCATTTTTTAATAGGCTATCAAATAACTGATCCAAGTTTGACTGTCCCTTTACATTTTCTTTATACTTTGCGCATTTCTTCTCAGTCCTAAGAGCATTATGTTTAAAAATTTTACCCATTACTGCATTCTTATCAACAACGTCTTTTCTTTTCAATGACGTTATAGTCTTCTTTAGATCATTTGCCATTTTATTATTCACAGGTTCATAAGTCATGCTATTCGCAGAATCATCGTCACTGCCTACATAATCATCGGACATATATACAAAGTCATCGCCGTCAGAGACACTGGGGCTGGAATAATCAGCAACATTTGCAGCAGAATTAACTTTAGATGTGCTTGGCCCTGCTTTGGTAGTTATGTTTTTAAATCTCTCCATTAGTGTCGACGGTCTGAATTCAAATAATTCAGCATCTTCATTATCCATAAATTCATAGACATCAACTTTCTTGTGGGTTATAGAGGTATCTTTTACTCGATGATCTGTTTCGTGTTTAGAACTTGATTCTGAATACTTTTTGTCTCTTTTCTTTTTAGAACCACACCTTTTTCTTTTTTTCTTAGAACGTTCATGAGAGTTAGCGCATTTACTCGGCTTAGGATGTGGAATTGAGACTTTTAAAACATCGAATCCTTTCAGAGCGCCTTTTGTAGGTACTTGTGTGCTTTGATGCTTCTTTTTTATGTTTTTCTTAACTTTTTTCTTATCAGATTTTTTTCGTGTTTTATAACTGAAAAAAATAAAATATATGGGGAAGTTATCATAAATGGTACGAAATTAAAAATAAAACACGTAAAACAACAAATGCAGTTAATACAAAAATTAAAACTGCAAACTTAAAAAGTTTAAAAGAATTAGATATCTTTCTAATCGATTTATAAAGTGGTTATACCTTAATTATTTTAAATTTATTGGGAAACGTTACTATTTGATTGATGTGCAAATAACATGAATCATATAACTTAAATAAAAAAAAATGTGGTTACAAATAAACCTAAATGTTGGCATATTTTTATCTTTTTTTCAAAGGATTCCAACTGATAGTGTTTATTTTATTTGTATATATAATATTTAATCGATATAATACAGAATCCGATAAATCCAGCTTGAAAACCTATAACAAATAAACTGATCTTATTTATTAGTATAAACCCATTTCGTTGTAGTAAGTGTTACCATAGTCAGTATTAAACGTGATTTGTGTTACTATTGTTTTGATAAAAACTTGTATTATGTTTATGTCATCGTAGTTTACCAAATGCAAAAAACCCGTTCACCTCTGAACAGAAAGATACGAATCCATTTTTTATATGTACTACCTCACAATGTTTTAAGTTAAGAAACTGTGTTACTAATATATTATAAAAGATATACAATTCTTTCAGCACTAATCGACCAGACTTCGACTGATCAGCGATCGGTCGATGATCGGCTTATCATGTTCAATTTGTTGAAAATATCTATTTTCGTTTTAGTACAACTCAATAGCTTAAAGTAACCAACACATAGTTATTTTTATATTACTTGCACTCTGTTGCAGAAATAATATAAATGTTGGACCGGTGACGTGCTTAGGATATTTGGACAAGGTAAACAGAATTCGCGTAATTAATTTGAATACATATTATGATAGTAAATATTATATTGCTTTCATAGGAAAGATAGATGGCATGAATATAGAGTAGATATTAATATAAATTATTCCTTTTTTTTAACTTTAAGCAATTTATTCCAGACTTATTTATCGTCAGGGCATGCAATGCTTTCATGCATTTATGGAATGAACGCTACTATGTTGGATATGAATTAAAACCCTGTATTGAAATAATTTTATCTAATCAGGATAAAATTTAACATAAACTAATAAGTAACCAGACAAAATAAATTAATGATTTATTAAAATTAAAAATAGTTTTTGATATAATAGAGAGTGATTTAACAACTTTGTGTGGATCATATCAACAATGAAAATATTTAACATTTTTAATGCATATAAATCCATCAATATAAAAGTTTATTTCATTAAATTAATAGCTCACCTCGTACTTGGCTCGACAATACTTTGAATTTGTTTAGCTGCGGCTGCTTGCGACCTGCATTTCCTCTTGATTTTATCAAACTTGTCCTCATACATATCAATATCTTCTATTACATCAGGATACATCATTCGTTTAACTTCCGGTTTTTTCAATTTGCTTGTACTAGGTTCATTAGTGTTAAACATCTTTTCTGAAGTTTGTTCAAAGTTATTATAATCAGGAATTGTTTGGTTAGATGTAATATTCGTATTAATTGCAATGTTATCGGCGGTGTTTCGGTATAGTAAACAACCCGTATTATGTGCTTTATTTGCAAGAGCAGCTTCTTTTAAATTCAAAATCAAATCATTTTCTAAATTTCGAACTTCTTCACTTTCCAATATATTTTTTGCAGTTATGGAATCAACATCACCGTCACTTTTTGAGTCACCTCTGTTAATATTTATTTGTTTTTCTATTAAAGCTAATTCATCCAATGTAGCTTGTGGACAGATATAATTAGTATTAAGAATTTGTGAATCACCGTCGACATCATAATCATCTTTGTCCTCGTCTATTTGCTTTTCTATTAAAGCTAATCCAGTTAACGTAGCTTGCGGGCAACTATAATTACTATTAAGCATATGTGGATCAGCATTACTAATACGTGACTCTTTCAAAAGTTCACAGCAATGTAAAAATAAAGCTTCATCCCGACTGAGGCCACGTTGAGAAAGAATCTGTTCTCTTACAACTCTATTTACTTCAATTAAAATTTCTGTTACTGTTGGCAAAGTAATTTTTGATATAACTTTAGAAATCTTTTCTTTTTTAGCTAACTTGTCGGTAATAATTTTTAGTCGATCTATATGTTGTTTATAAACAATTAAGTAGTTTGGTTCTTCAAAAAGAGGACTTATTTTTATTTGAAGTTCTTCAGATAATGTAGTTAAGTGATACAAATTAAAATTATGCCTTAAACAGTTGTCAGTTCGCCTGAAATCTTTCTTGCAAATTTGACAAACACCTCGTCGTATTACTTTAGTGCATAATTTCTTTTTCTTGCCTCCGCGTCTAGGTACCTTTCGAGCAACAGCCGATCCTTGTTGCCTAGAACATTCACCTTCTTTTGCTTTTTTATTTTCATTCTGTAATGCTCTTTTAATTGCTCGCTCTCTGTATCCCACATAAGCGTCATCGCTTTCATTAGCAATTATATGGAAAGTTTCTGATATTTTTTTTGCTGCTAATAAGTTGGACTTTCGTGGTTTTCTTTCAGAGAAAAAGCCAAAGCTCTCCATAAATTGTTCGGACCTCAATCGTTCTTCAGTTTCATTAAGAGAACTGACTGTGTCAGCATTATTATATGTTACAAGAGTAGGTCTCTTATCTCTACATCCCGGATTACCTTCTTTATCACTTGACACAATACCGGTCAGATTAATATCAATATCCTCTCTACCTAATATAGCATCATGTGATTTTTTAGAGCGTTTTACACGTTGTTTTACATACTGTGTTAAAGGTACATCGCTTTTTGAAGAATCATCAGAATCACTAGAATTATTCTTGCTACGTTTTCCCCTTTTAAGGCGATCTCGAACTTTAACTGATTTCTTCATTTTTCTTGACTGGCTTGTCGGAGCCATTAGAGATGGATCTCTCTTTCTTACTTCTTCGGAAATTAAATGATTTTTCAATTGGTTTAATTTAAGCAATTCATTACTTGATGTCGGTTCATCATATTTAAGACGTTTTTTGTCTAGCGGCTCTGAATTAGCTATCATATCATCCAGATTTATATCATATGGATCGTAGATCAAATCATTATTTATAGATTTGACGATAACAGATTTAGACCGAGTTCGTTTTATAGCCACTGATCTGTTATAACATGTGGTACGCGGTTCAATATTAGGAAAAATTCTTATTTCTTGTTGCAAAACTACTTCTTCCTGTAAATTACCATCTTCGTCATACACTGCCGACGTTGCTGTTTTATTCTTACTTTTTGTTTTAGTTCTGTTCGATTTAGAATCTGATTCTCCGTCGGTATTCACCGTAGGCAAAATAAGTTTCCGCTTCTCTGTTGAAATTGACAACTTTTCACAATTTACACTACATTCGACTCCAGAAAGAGACAGGCATACTTTTAGTGTGCTCTCAGTAACTGTAGCATTTTCTTCGACAGTTGGCTTGGGAATAAGATCAAGTCTTAAAGTTGTTGACTCTATTTGTTCATCATCATTGGTTCCTTTGAAACTCATTAAATCTTTTCCGTCATCAGCAACATTTGTGTTAGTCGTTTCAGGATCATTTGCTGATTTCTTTTCGGACATGGAAGTCTTAATTAATTGCAGAGAATCATCTGAATCACTTGTATCCATTATTTGTAAAGATTTTTTCTTTTTAATTTTTCGTTTTGTAAGTGATGAATTTCTGCGCTTTTTTGTTTTATTTATGTAGTTATTATCAGAAGGGCTAACTTCAATGGTATTTAAATTTTGAGAAATTGTATCGTTATTTTCAATCTCAATATTTCTCGGGTAATCTTTTTGGGTTTCATTGTCGATATCTAGAGTAGAACGATCTGGTATATTACAGTGATTTTCACCATCTAAAAGTAGTTTAGAAAATATAAGCTGTTTTTTTGTCAAATGTGTTTTATGTTCTGAAAATAAATCGGAATTAAATGCATCATTACCTTCATCCAACGTAATATTATTTTCTACAAACAAAGATTTGCCGCGTCTACTACGACGTAAAGGAAGTCGAGTTTTTTCCTTATCTGTATTAGTTGAGCATTTAGTATCAGTTGAATATTTGTTACTTTTACATTCTGAAATTTCATCTTCCTTGGTATATTCATCTATAACATTTACACGGTGTGATAATGATTCATTTGTTTTTTCGTCATTTTTATCGGCTTCTGTTTGCACTGTTTTCTCTATTTCTGATCTAATTTCTAATATTTTATCAAAATTTTGTATTTCGTTACTAGAAGTATGTAGTAAAGACATTTTGTCTATTATAAGGCAGGTATGTTCACTTTTAGTATCTTTGATATTTAATCTGTTGTCGTTGTTTTCAACAATTACATTTCTATCATCCAGTTGATTTATTATTTTTACATTGTCGTTGCTAGCAAGACTATTTTTATTGTATAATTTCATATTATCATCAATAATACAAATACCGTCGTTGTAAAATTCTTTATCTAAACATTCATATTGGACACCCATGTCAATTTTTTCAATAGTTGGTGTAATTGGTTTCTTAATATCGCCAAATTTGTCAATAGTATTTAAGTTTTTTGTAGATTTTTTTTGTATAGCGTTCACTTCGCTATTTAAATTTTCATTTGCTTTAGTGGCAAGGCTGGTATCAACGTTTTGTTCATTTTCAAACAATATATTGGATTCCCCATTATTATAATTTAATTTGCGTGATGAATTTTTATTTTTAGAATTCCTACCATGTTGTTTTCTTCCCATGTTTGTCTTGAATGGAATGTTATTTGTTGTAACACTTTCATCACATGTAATGGGAGGTTCAATAACGTTTTTGGGTTTTATGTTGATATTATCATCATTTGATACTTTGTTTTCTGATTTGTTTGTAGTTTGTGTCTCGCGCCGTTGTTTAACAATAACGGCAAGTAATATATCATCTTCAGAATCATCTCCACCTGAGGCATCTTTCTTATTATCACATAAAGGGTTAGATAATTGGGCATGTTCATCCTGGGCAACAAAGTTTTCTTTATTGGTGTTCATAACCGCAGACACACTGCAATCATTACTAGTAACTTCTAAATTTATGTTTTCTATATTTTTTTTAGATGATGACGTAGTATTGTTTATAACTTCTTCTTCCATGATTGTTGAAGTTTTGATGTTAGTACTTGTCATATTTAAGTCTCCTTGAATGTTGCTTCTCTGTGTACAAATTACGTCTTTTTCTAGAATTGTAGTACCATTGAACGCAGAACGAATATTTTCTGTTTGGGAAGTAGGATCTACATCTATTTTAACTGTTATCAATTCGCAAGGATTTTTGTGTTGTTCATCTTTTGAAGCTATATCTACATGTGAATCAATTGTGAAATTATATTCACTATTATCCTTAATATTTACGCCAGACTCTTTTATAGTTAGTTTATCGGATTCTTTTATGTCATCAGCGCATACGCTTTCTTTTATAGTATTATTTGGATTTTTAAACAAAACGTTGTCTCCATTACTAATAGTTTTTTGTCTTTCAGAAGGCGCTTTTATTCTTACTGCTCTTAAACTAGCAGTTTGATCATTCGCTCTATTTTTATTTCCTTTGGGGATTACTTTGTTTTTCAATTCTGAACCTGTTACAGGCGTAACTAAGTCTACATTGTCAACTTCTTTGACCAAATCTGCATCAATATTATCATCTTCAGTGAGATCAATTACTTTAAAGTCGTTGTAATCGTCTTCTTTTGTAACGTCATCGTTATAGAAATTTGCATGTTCACTGTTTACGAATTCGGCAGAACCATTGATGACCGTATGGTAATATGTGGATGGTGGAGGTGAAGGCGGCAAAGGTATAAGCTTGACGTCCATATTTGCTTGATTTTCAGATATATTATTATGAAAAATATTTTCTGCATTCAATTTGATATTGTTTTTAGGTCCGGACGTGGAATCAGCTGTTTGAACTTGTAGATATGGAATTTTCTTATTACTTGTAACATCTGATAAAGGTGCACGCGATATATCTATATCGGTTGTAATGCGATTTTTGGTCGTTGCTAAGGAACTGGAACCAGATTCAGATGTCGACACATAATGTGGTAATATATTGATCAACTGTTTACGATGATCAATAGGCATGGTACCCAGAATATCAACTATTTCTTTAGGCAGCTTAGCAACTTTACTGGCAGTTTCTGGGTCTAGGTCCGCTTCTATCGACGAATATGAATTTTTGGAGTCACCAGAAATATTTGCTGACAAGTTATATTGATTGTTAGTTGTGTTGGTTTCACTAGTTGGCGATATCAAAGAGTTTAGTAGACTACTGTTGCCTATAATGTGCCGTATATCATTTACAGTTTGTGGCATTATTCCATAATTAATAGGTGTGCCTACTGAAGTTCCTGCTAAAGTGTAAACAGATGTGGTATTTGCTATTGTTGTTCCAGGAATACTGAGCAAACTATTTGTCAAAGTGGTTGAATTAGAAGATTCAATTTTTGTAATAGATATACAAGTGTTTGGCAATGTGTAAACCGGCCTTGTACTTTCAAATTTAACAGGACAATGTGTTTGAATTAGATTTGGTAAACTATACACGGGAATGCTGCCTATATTAGGACTGACAGTAACGTTAAGATGTTCAGGTGTACATTCGTACGACAATCTCTCTTGAGGAGTCATATCAGCATTGTATATATGTTGCCAGGTAACACTAGAAGTATTTAAAATTTGTTCGTATCCAAGTGTTTCCGAAACCTGACCTACAATAGAAGACGCATCTGATGGATGTATGATAGTATCACAGTCTTCAGATTCAATAATACCCGTTGCTTCAGATTGTGTCATATTTCTTATCTCATACTGTGATATGTCTGCGAATGTTTCGCAAACTGGTTTCAACACATAATCTGGTTGAATATCTGCAATCGGCGAAGTTGAAGAATTTGTTATGTTAGTATCTTGTATTGTTTCTATAGGGTCATTAGATTTCGCTTCTAGAACCTTTGAATAAGTTGTTTGATTTTCGTTCTTTGATTTTGTCGATAAATCAGCAGGTAAATCATCATTTCTGGTGAAATTTAGCTTGTCTTTTAGCCTGTTTTCGTTACCTTTCAAATTAACTGATGTCTGTATAAGATCTGACGAATTTTTGTTAGCTTTACCAGACAAATCTGTAGGGATATCTTTATCTGTATCAACAAGATCAGCATAAAGCAATCTATGTTTGCTAGCGGTTGGATGCTTACACCCAGATAAATCTTCAACTTCATAACTGAGATTGCTCATCGATGACTGACAAGATCTAATATCAATTGCTTTCATAGATAAATCTGTAGGTAAATGGTCTATTTCACGCCTCGATGTTGATAAATCTGTTACAGTATTGGAGATATGTTCCATAGCGTTATTGTATACGTTAACGTTTGTCTGGGCAGGTATAAGTTGCGTAGTAGGTTTAATGCTTAAGTCAACAACAATATCTGATACAGTGCTTTCCTTGATAGTTTTCAGGTAGTATGATCCTTTATTTGACAAATCTAATGTACCATATGAATCATATGTAGTACTGTAAGCAGGTTCCATTTGCAATGCATTTTCTGTTTGGGAGACTGTTACGTATTTACCAGATAAATCCAAAGGTGTTGATACAATAGAATCAATAGTAATAACTGAATAAGTTGGAGTAATTCTAGATGATTCGTCAATATTATTTGTATTGGAATAAATGTTGTTGGACAAATTTTTTGTTTTATACTGAGATTTGGCTTCATAAGTTTTCTCTGATGTAGATTCCGGATAAATAGCTTGCGTTTGATTAGTTTGTTGAGTTTTAATGTTGTTTCCGAGTGATTTATGTGCAATATATTGCCGTTCAGACAAGTTGATTTGACTTTCATGAGACATGGTTGTTACCGGTGGAACCACAATACACTTTTTCTGTATTTTTTTATTTTGTGTTTTAGAATCCACACTAGCTCTGCGATTTTGATGCATTACATAATCTAACATTTGCTGATTTAGCATTAGATTAGATTCACTGCTTTCATACTGATTACATGATCGGACTCTTGTTGGTTTCATATTAGGGAAATTTAGAGATGGTTGGGGTATAATCTCAATCTGAGGCGGTAGCCTCATTAAGTCATGTTGCAATTCGATTTGCGCTCTAGCAACCGACTTTAAACGTGTGGACTTCCGTTTCGCGACAGACTCGTCTTGTTTTTCTTTTAATAAAGGCTTGTCACAATTGTGTGATAATTTTTTTTGTCTGATTTTAGGTTTTTCTGCCCGTGTTATCGTTGGCAAATTCCCAGACGTAGCATATGAATAGGCAGAAAAATTTTGGAAATTCATATTGTTCGAAAGCATTGTACTTTGTGGTAGAATTGGTCTGTAAAATATTTGAGCAGGTGTCATATTAATACCAGATTCTATTATTGTTTTCGGTGGACAATGTACAGATTCTATCGGATCATCGTTACCACACTGCACAGAGATTTGATCAGTCAAAGACCTTGAAGGTGGGTCGACTAATTTGTTTTTCAACATAGCAATACAATCATTTAATCCTTTTCGAGGTTTGTTGACTTTTATCTTTTGAAGACTATGTGAATCCAGACATCCTTTTGGATAGTGTAAAGGTGGTTTGTCTAACTTCGTTACGACAGCTTCATTTTCAAATAATTCTCTCTGACCTGTAGGTGCATGTTCAGTAACATTATTACATTCTTGTTGGACTAAAAACAAATGGTGAAATTGAACAGACTTATCGTGTGTTTCTGAATTAGCAGTCAATCGCGCTATGGAATGTTTAAGAGGAGAATTTTGCACAGGTTTTATGTCACCGTTTTCTCTTCCTCCACTAAATTTTCCATTATTACTGTCTGATCCATCACCATTGGGTGGATTGTAACCACCTTTACTAGGACTATATCCACCTCCTCCTGGGTCATATCCTCCACCTTTAGGATTAGAACCATTGCTGCTTGAGTTAGTTTCTTCATGACCTCCGGAATGTTCTTTCATTTTATGAGGACTACCATTTACATCAATTCTTTGAGGCCATTCATCAGGTAGTCCTTCAGCTGGATCGTCATTAATACTTTCGTCAGGATCATAATCCTTATCGTCAGAGTGAATATTTTTCTTTATGCTTCTTTTTGCCCTTTTAAATATAGTTGGTTTTTTGAAAGATTCGTTTTGACCAATGCCGTTACTTGACATGTGTGTCATTTTAGATCGCATGGATTTATTGCCGTTGTATTCAATATTTGTTAGTTTTTTTTTATTTGGTTCGCCGATATTCCTTAAATTACAGACGTCTTTGCTACGTAGTTTCCGATTTACGCGATTTTGGGGATCGTCAGAAGGACGTCGTTTCATTAATAACTTGTTTCGTTGCAAGTCAAATTTTCGTCGCGGTCGTAATATGGAATTTATAGGATTGACCATAACACGGTGACGCTTAGCAGGTAAGTCAGCAAGCATTTTTCTTATAGTCTCAGCTGAAAAAAAAAAAAAAAACATATTTTAAGATTTCTTATGATCTTTAGTAATTTCTTGTTTACTTCCCTTTTTTTTTAATAAATACATTATTACATAATAAATACACGAAAATTGACATAACCACAGACCCACAAACTAGGCATATGCCTTTGTCTTGCAGGTAAGCGTTTTCATATCAAAAATAACAAAAGTAAATTAACTACAAACTACAAAGTAGCTAGGGATACAGAAATAACAGCCAACATAGAAAATACATCTAAGAAAATTTAGTCAGCAATTCTTCCGTTTCTTGGTAGGATAAAAACATGCATGTAACTTTTTTGCGTGATAAATATTCTTTTTTTTTATTATGAATACTTATCACTTTGTACCATCAAGAAAGTTCCTGTTAATAAATAATGGAATACAATAGGCATATTTCTTCTACGCTTTGTTTTCTTTTTGTAAATATTAGAATAATTGACAATGACGTACTAAATATTTAGTCAAAGTATACCGTCATGGTGGAATAAATACGTTACTTACTCATAATAATTTTGGGAACTGATTGCTAAGTTCTGTCGCGTCCGAGAATTGTATTTTTACTCTATATAATATATCCGCAATTCAGAATCCATGGCAACAATGCAAAGTAAATATATGTATAGTATCTTTAATGGGTTGCCTATTAGATTTTTTATTCATGGGATTTTTCTGTTTTATGATGATCTGTTTTCTGTGATCTGTTTTCTGATTCAGTATTAGTGCACCAATATGGACGTGCGACAGTTGGTTAAGTGGAAAAATATAATAGGATGAATTTAGGTTTAAAAAAAATGTTTTTAAGAAAAGGAATTTTGTTATACTAGACAGAAAATTTTCAGCATAAAGTATGAGTCTCCCTAAAATCCCCCACAATAGCAACAAAAATACTATCTTGAGTAACTTTATAGCTAAAGAATTTTATACATCATTCTGAAAGGCACTTTAATACACTATAATGATCTGTGAAAAATTTAGCATATTACAATGTCGAAAGCGTTTGTAAGATCTAAGAAAAATCTATAATATTTACTCTTATAATCTACATTTCTAACAATACCTTCCACAAAATTAGTCATTGCATCAACGGTAGAAAGACCAACTCTGAAGCCGTACTGATTTGGTGCAAGTATATATAAGTATTATTTTTAAGCACTGATTTAGGCTTCTGTTCATTATATGCGCGAGAATAAAAAAAAAAACAAAAAAAAACAAAACAAAAACATACCGTCTCCAACCTCTGTTTTAATTCTCGGTCTAGCTCTTGACCTAATATAACCTTTCTGTCGCTGTCGATTGCGTATATCTTTTCGAATTTTCTTGCGTATTGTATTATCAGGCAATCTGGGCCGGCGTCGTCGTACACCAAATGGTCGATAACGACACTTTCTGCGTACAGTTGGCATATCGCCTGCACAATCTAGCATGTGTTGATGAAGGTCCTCCAAACTAGCTGGTATCTTGCATTTAGTACATTCTCTAAAACCCCTAAGCGGACGTGTTCTGTTGCTCAACTGGCTAGGTGGTACGTACAGATGCTTTATAATATCAGCATTGAGTAGCGTTTCCCCCACGATTTCATAATGTTGCACTTGTGCATTTGGGTGCTGAGTCGAAATATGAGATGTGAGTGCTCGGGCATCACGAGTCTGTGCACCACAAGCACAGCACACATAGCATCTTGGACGGACCCATTCTCCACTTAAAATTGCAGGTTGTACTTGATATTGAGGTGTTAATGGTGTCAAGCCCAAGGAAGCAGGAAATTCTAGTTCTACTGCACTGACCACCGATTTGTTGGTATATTTCACATTTTGAGGTGAAACAACAGGTAAATCTCTACTTTCAAGTATCTCTTTCAATTCTTTATCAACTAGATGTCGTTTTTCTACTTTCTTTTCTACAAGTGAATGACAGAATTTATCTTCAAATTTACGCCTCATACAAAGCTGCGTCCATATATCCAAACTCGATACCAAAGAAATTATACAGTTGTTAGTGTGGGTATCACGTTTAAATTGATCTGGATCAACTAAAGTCTTTCCATTGTCTAAACTACCCCATTTATATTTGTGTTTCGAAGTTATGGCCCTGGGCAAGTATCCATCAAACACGTTACGGGAATATTGCTCGCAACTTAGTAATATTGGAAATCCTTCAACTGTGTTAATAACAGCACTATTTTTGGCTTTTCTAGTCTTTATAGCATTATCAGAATCCGGATTAAAATTGAATGTTCCATCTAAGAATTTAGTTAAATTTTCTTGAACATTACTGGCAACTTTTGCGAAAAAACCAGTGTCAAAACACTTATCTATTTTTTGTGTAGAGTCTTCAATACTCTTGAACCAATCTCTTCTAGTGCTTTCGCCAGACCTTGGAGTCCTGTGAATTACTCCTAACCGGGAAAGTATTTGATCTGCATCAGTATTGTGAAATGTAAAATTGGGCGGCAATCGTTTATTCCATTGTATATCATCAAGTACTATAACTGCATTTTTTTCAAGTAGGTTATTATTAGCAATGGTTTTATTTGACGGTAATATTAAATTCGTAGTGATATTGTCTTCTATATCTGCTGCATCATGAAACTGAGATGGTTTCAATTCACAAGATATAACAATTCCGTTGTAATCTGGTTCGCAAGCATATTCCTTGTTTTTTGAGTGATAATCACTTTTACAATTAATAGTTAGTGCTTTAGAATTTTTCTTTGTATCCGAAGATTTTGGTCGTAGTTTGCTGCGGTAAGGTTTTTGTTTCTCACAAATATTTAGCTTATGCTCGGCAAGTTCTGATGTTGAAGAAAACCTAGTATGACAATCGAAACAAGCAAAATATTGATTGGGATGACTGTCGACCATATGTCGAATAATATCATTAGGATCTGATTCAGTGTGGTTGCAAAACAAGCATCCGAAGAAAGAGTCCTGTTTAGATGTTGACAAGTGCATACGGCGTGCATGTTTAAATACTGTTTGCTTTGACACGAATTTCTTATCGCAATAAGGGCATAAAAAATCTAGTGCCTGTGAAGAATGAAGTTTTTCCGGTAAATCATCTTGACACAATAATGACGTTTTGGATGGGTCATTTTTTTTAGATTTATCTTGTAAAACTTTGTGGTCAGATTTTCGTGTTGCCTTTATTTGTGGACTGGGAATGGTAGATTTTCTCGGTCTTAACCTTCCATTTAAACCAGATAACAGATCTTCTTCCCCCGTATTCATCCTGTTTAGTTCCTCTGTCCTAAAATTTTAAACAACAGAAGGCATGTTTTAATATACTTATATAAATCACACAACGAATTGTTGCATGTTTTTTATTAATAATTAACTTTATTATTTTAAAAACCTAACGGGATCAAACGATTTTATTTGGAGCTATTATAAAACTGCAGTATACTATTCACGGCCTTCCGAACATGAATAGTTTCTATAAAATTATTCGTATTACGTGAAAACTATTAACCTTATTTAATAGAAGTTTCGCAGTATTTAAATACATATTTTCCATTTTAAAACATACGATATTGATTGTTTGAGCATAGCCGAAGATATATCTTAACTGATGTACTAATGTGAACCATTATTCATGACACCCCACGATAATGACGACATAATGTTCAGAAACAAATAGAGATATAGCTTAATTTACAAACCGACTTCAAAAATGGAGGAGATTCTATACGCAAATGATTTTTTTTATTTATGTCTATCCAGAGCTATACGTATCGTGGCTGATTTGGATAATTCTTCTTTTATTTAACAGGGCATACCACAAAGCTGGTCTCATTTGAATATGGTCCAGGCTTGTTAAAGGTCTTTGAATATACAAGATTACTGGCGATTTTTTTTAAGAAGAAGAAGAATCCTACATAGAACCTCCAGGGCTATGGTGAGGGCTGTTGTCCAAATACGTCGGATTCCTACCAACTAAAAAACTCCCGGGTACTCCCTTCATTAGTGTTACTGCCGGATTTGGGCGCGAACTCGCACCCTGTCACGAAGAATTGCTGATAACTAACACATAACGTCTTAAGGGTGACTTTGACGTATCAAGGCTGACAATTTTTGCAGTGCGACTTTTTTAATTCAATTATTTTTTCCCATAAGAAAAAACATATTTGCATTTCTAATCTTCTTAACTCCAAATAAATTCTCCCTAAGGTGGCTCGCAAAACAAAGGCGACCATATCTAGAAGATAGACAGACTTTTACGTGGTACGCAGTTCTTTATGTAATGTGCATTTATTTAGCAGAGAAAGGGCTTGCAGCGAGGTGGACAAGGTTGGGTACTTGTTCTTCACTCCAAAGAGTTATAATATACGAAAATTGTTAAGTCCGTAGCGCGTGCGCCTTTTGTAACATCTTAGTGATTCCTGTTATATGAACAAATCACAACGTCAAATTACAATATGAGCCACTCAGCGGACTGCACACTTACTTCCGAATCGAATGAATGATAAATAATAATAATAAATACTTAGGATTTATTACGTTTTGGCAAAAGTTGTTAGTCTTGAAGTATCTAAGCGACCTTTAAGACATTATGCGTTCGTTTCCAGTAACCCTGCAGGCTAGAGCTCCTTAATGGACGATAGAAAATAATTTCTAATATATATATATTTAACAGATATTTAAAAGGCATAGTTTCAAAGTACATCGTAAAATTAGAGTAAATACGATGATGACGCTTTACAGGGTGAATAAGACATACAGCAAGTATATCGTATTTTGGCTCATTTTTACCGAAATTTTGTTGCAATGTTGTATTGTTGTTTTGTGTTTCATAACTTAATTTGTATTTTTTTTTACAAATAATCTGAATTACTATTATGTTGGAGGCTTTGCACTGATTTCACAATAATAAATTATAATACGAGTATACTTTTAGGAGAATTTATGCGCTAGTCGTAAGGCGCAATCTATAAGAAAACCAAGTCTGTTATGACCAAAAGTAACATGCATGTTATACGACGATTTTCATCATACTTGTGAGAAAAAAGACAGTCCTATATTATGTTACTGACGGTTACTTATTCAAAAAATAGTGAAAGTATAAAATTCTCAGTTTGATGACAGTTCGCGTTTCGAACCTCAATTTGTATTTCCTACGGGATCAAATCAACGTCTTCTTCTTCTACACTATTTGAAAGGGATGATATATAATGATGATAATGATATATTTCAACAATATTCACAGTGTGAAAACATTCAAAACCAAAACCACATTTCCTCTAACAAAATGTTATCGATTTATAACATATAAAATGACTTATTTAATAATAATAATTATTATGGAAAATAGTATCGTTCCAATGTAAGCTTGCGCTTGAGTTATAGGTATAGTTTAGTATATATAATTGTTTACAATTAATATACCTATTTAAACACACCTTATACTACATTCATTACTCGTAATAAAAAAAAATCATAATATTTCAAATTCCTCTTAATGTTCGAATGCCATGATCATCTCTGATCATAGTAAAAATTTGATACATTTGCGGTATCATTGTAAAAAAAATGCGAAAAAGTTTTTATTTCGAAATTTTTTACGTTTTTCACGTTTGAATCGGCCTTTATTTCTCAAAGTCAAATCGAAATTTTGAGCTCACATTCTGAAAGGGCATCAAATTTTGCGTAGAAATAAAGGTCCTGCATATTTTTTTGGTCCTATAACATAATTAAAAACACGTTGATAAGTTAGTAAAAAAATCTGATCATCACGGCGTTAATGGGTTAATGGAAATACGAAATGTAAAGAAACCATATAAACGCGCTAAGTGAAACAAAAAAAAAAGTTCTTAAATAGAATTGTGTAATTTGTAGCGAGTTGACGAATTATGATCCCCTGATTTTGTATTACATGGTGAAGTTTCTGTGTCGTATTTATATTAAGAAATGCTTCAGAGTTAAAAAAAGAACACGATAAAATAAAATGAGCTGAAATGAACTTACAAAATCTAAAACATAATGTCTTGTACTAGATTATGCTTCTACGTATTGCTTAATTGCATATTAAAGGTTATAAATGGGTAATATATTGTTAAAGGGTGTGTTGTTCTGCGTATGTGTAAGTTTTCACTTTGAGTATTATCAAAATAGTTGAATTTAAATAGGGCAGAAAAACAAGATTTGATCCCGACGGATACATAGTACTAACTAGATGTGCCCACGACTTCGATTGCGTCAAAAAAGTACGTATACTATGATAATAATTATTTCAAGACGAAATGTTTGTATAAATGATATAAATGTCATCAATTATTTCTTTTTTTTTTAATTAGAGATAGAGGTCAAGAGCTAGGACCTCAATCTCATTCGATGGAAATTATGAAGCCGATGATGGAGCGCGCTCACCCTACTAATACAAATTCAAACGTCTTTTAAAAATTTCCATTTCACAAGATGTTGAAAAAACACGCAAGAAGCAAATACCATTGCAGTATATAAATTAAAGCTGATCCGTCGAACTTCGTACCGCCTAACAGTCAATGAATGTCGTGTTACAGATTAGTTGAACTTAATTTTATGATTTTATTAAAGTAATATTTTAATATATTTCCCTACTTTACACAAATTAAATTTCCGAAGGCACGTATAAATATTTGACAACCAATATAGGTCAATCCTTTTTCATTACTGCCATTATTCTACATTTTTTAAATTTAAAATACACCGTTATCCAAATATTATGTATATACTTAGTCGATTCGAAACCCTTATTTACGTTCTTTAATTTGAGGGGAGAGTTTACCGTATCGCCGGAATGTACATAAAATGTAAACACAGTTACGAGACCCATGAAAATTTTGTATGGGAAAATGTTTTTTCTTTTATTTATTTTTTCGTCAAACGCAAGTTGTCATCAAAATGTGAGAATTGAAGATTTTGTTTTTCTTTCAATGAAAATTGTCGTACTACACACGTGGGCCTTTTGGACTTTGCTTTCTTATGATGATCGCCTAGCGCCTCACGCCTAAAATTGCTTCGTTTGTAATAACCAACATAACACACTCATTTCATAATATATTATTATTTACTATTTGGCAGAATTGATTTTAATCAATACCAATTATGACGATTTAAAAGTGCATTACAATTATTACAATAATTTAAATAAACTTATTTTGTAATAAAGTATATTCAGCATTTTTTTTTACAAGTTTGAACTCGATATATATTATTGTTATTTTAAAAAAATCTTGACAATCATTATTCTACATTAGACATATCTACTGTTTTCATAAACTGCCACCAGCCACAGCATCGCCCGATTAGTCAATGTGAGTAAATAAAACGAAAAGAAAAAGAAGGGAAGGCAGGACATACAATATATCAATTTCAACTTGGATTGTGAAAGCTTAGAGCGTAATATCGGGCGCCTAGTTACTCGAGTCGAGAGGGTAGCAGCTGTTTTACACAGACTACTACCTAATGTGGTTATCTTTTGAGGAATTCCGCTGCTTCTGTGCCGGAGTAATACAACATTGGTCAATTTATTCATCCGCTGCTACAGAAAAACGTTATAGTCTGAAGCGAAGAATTTTCATTCGAATTTCACACTGTTACAGAACCATATCCTATGAAAAGGCGATAATATTGGCTAACTTGCCAACCAATCGATATCCTGACGGATATACACGTAGCAGCGTTTAATATGGTCTCTGATGGCTACCAGAAGGGTCAGAGTACCTTCTCATGCGTCCTAGAGTGCGTGAAGATGAAAGAGCGCGGATCAGCCGATCAAGAAAACGGGCAAGAGTGACACACAGAGAAGAGATGCGTGCGCCAATGCAGTTGTTGCGAAAATCAGTATCATCATCAGCTGATTATACGCCTCGTATCCAATTTCTGCATCCGCACTAATCGATACTGATTTTTAATCCTGATATTCGAGTCATAACATCACCGCTGGGGAGTAAGCGTTAACTGTCCGTGGTGAATGTGACTAAAATTAGAAGCACCCTGCTTTTTAATAAGATTAGAGTTCCAATTTAGGGCTTATCTGATAACTGGTGCTAGAACTCAGACTTCAGCCGATATAAATCCTGCATATCTCGGTTATAAGAAACATGTAAGGTATAAGCTGTACAGATTGACGAAGATTTTCTCTCAAGTAACAAAAGGTATTTTGTTCAAATGAAATTTCTAGAGAAAAGTTTTTTTTTACAATCATGCAATTAGTTATTTTATAGACATTAACTGAAACAATCATTCTGTAGCTTTAGATCCAATTAACGAATGTTTTTCACGTAGAAATAAATGCTGCTAATTTATTTTGTATTGCCGATATATTTGTAGCAATTTGAACTTGTCATAACATGACGTTATTTGTTTTGTATCTGGTAGATATTTGTCAGTAATAATAATATATCATCAAGCTATATGCCTTTTGGGTTCAGCTAACTTACATTAGTGTCATCCACTTTGCGCTTATATGTTTGCTACACATTTGTAAGTGTGTTAGATGATTTAACACAATTCTATTTCTACATATAATTTTTATACAATGAACTAAATTTTTCCGCATCGAACTGTTCATTGATATTAAATCATAATAATATAGATACGTAGTAATATGCATTAAAGAAAGTAAACAAAAGTGTTTGATGACATATGCACTGACCTACTATAACAAAGGTTTATAAATATCTATTTATCATCATACCAATCCCCTATTGGGGGTATGCTGAGAGAAGGAATTTCCATTTCTAATAAGTTTATAAAATTAATTAAAAATTACTGTTCCATCGAGACAATATACGAGTGCACATGTGTGTAGTCACTATGGCAAAAATCCATAAATTGGACTACGAACTGCTATCCCATCTAGCATCTTCTCCAAATTTGGCTCCCTGCAACTATTTTCTTTTCTCAAACCTGAGGAAATGACTAGGTGGTAAGAGATATGGACCGAATCAAGAAGTCATAACCTAAACAAACGCCTATTCGTGGGCTTTGTGTTGGCTGATTGATAGCCTTTTAAAAAAGCTGCCAAAAGCCACAAGTTCATTAGAAATTGATTCCTTTATTGTGCACTGTTGCGCTGGCAGTCATTGAATAAATATGAAGTAAATTTCAACAGCTAATAAACAGTGGCACTTAAAGCTAAACATTTTCTATCTACTAATTGTTACTGAAACTCAATAAATCATTTTATAACTAAGGAGATTGTAAAAAAAATTATTGCTACAGTTTCTAATATTTGCCTTTGAACATCGTTGAAAATAACTATCCTATAACTATATGTATTCTAAGGCACCGGTATTTGCCTCGACGCACCGAAGTCATTACCAAAGGTGCCTACACAAACAAATTTAACCTAATAAACCTATGTATGCGTTTCTCCGCTAAATCGAACCAAAATATATCTTATTTTCATATAGTTTGCGTATTTTATTTGTAAAGTACTTTTTTAAAACAGATTTCCCTGTTAAAGATCCCGTGGCGTGGTCACCGCAGTAACAAGTGTGAATTCCATACAATCAATAAGTAGGCTATAGCAAGCAACGTTTAGCCATTTTGTTAAGCTATATCTCTAGTTCTGTACAATGAATCATGACACTACAAATACCATGTTTAAGTTGGAAAATATGTACTTATAATTATGAAAGTCCCACCCAGATCGTTTTAGTAGTTTTATAGTTACTAAAGTATTTAATATTACTAAGAAAACGATTTCACTTGACCGCTTTATTAAAGAATGGTGTCCTAAATGGTGTCAAGTTTACAGAGTGGTTAAGCTGAATATTTATTTCTAATAAGTCGATTTTATTGAACATACAGTAATGGAGACTTTTAAATACATCTTCATGGTGTACATATGTGTATCAATACGTAACGATTTTCTTTATGCGTTGATTAAACTATAATCTCTAGTTCCGTTCAACTAATTGTAACCATACACAGACCATCTTTTAAGGTAGTAAGTAGCCTGGTGTAACAACCGAAAAGATTACGTTTATCATGATTAAAAAAATGTTCGATTGTGCGGAAATCTTTTCATGTTTTTATTGATGTTTTAAAACGTAGAAGCATTTTTTTAAATAATTCTCATATTCATTTATTACTATTTTTTATGTTAAATTAGAGTGTTAAAAGAAATAGAGTTGTTTCGGGGAAGCCTTCCGCAGTAACCTCATACAAAAAATTCAAACAGAAAGTTGTTCTATAGACTTTGATCAAATGCATTAAAATAAAATTTTTCTTTAAAAAAAAAGTTTTCAAAATTTACTATTTTATTGTAAATAAAAGTTTATATTAATTAGTTTTGTCTGGGGCATTACATAACCTTTTCGTTTATTTAAAGATTTCATTTTTAGCGGCTTTGAGAACCTACGAAAGGATCTGGCCTCGTTAGTGTTGGCTTCCGCAGTTTTCTCCGCCCTCAAAATTCGTGCATTATCAATAATTTCAGTATAGTATCTAACTAACTGACCTCTTATAACCGCCTTTGCCTTCATAATTTCAAACATAGGTAGAAATCTTCACTAAAGAAACTGGTAGCAGAATTGGTAACGATTTCCCGAGTAAAATTATGTTTGGCAGCGAAATTAATCTCTATGCTCAAAATGTCCTCACTAGTTTTATAGGATCTGATTTGGTTTTAACTTTATTCGTCAAATACGTTTAGTTACGATTATTCTTGCAATTAATAAACTTAAGGCGCACTTTCTTCTTTGGGCTATAACTTTTGAAAATATTTTAAATGTCCGTTTGAAACTTTTAGAACAAATTTTCAAGTTGTATTTTTTTTAATAAAATAATTAGAAGTTAATTCTTTATTTTTAAGTCCCAGCAATGGACTACTATATTAAGTTGGAAAAAATATAATAATACTGTGAAAATCTCAACGATATCTGTATAGTAAATGCGAAGAATCCCGAACAAGCACACAACCCGACATAAAACATTATTATTATTTATTACAATATACTAACGAAATCTATACGACGTAAGAATTGTTTTTTTTTTCATGTAATTTAATATATTCGGAATATTAGGTATAATACTAATATAGCATTTTATTATAATTTATTTTTATTTAAACTGGTTTTTAATTGTTTATAAGAAGTTGTGTCCATTTAATTCTCAACAATAATAACGTAAAACTCCAGCATCGAGCTCTACTGATATTTTTCGTAAACTATGTATATATGTTGTAGACCAAGTAACTAATTAATAAAGCATTATTCATAATGCAAGAGTAGTCTGATAAATACCCAATAAGAATGGGCAATGTAAGAAATAAATATTTCAATTATTAAATTATCCGGGCCTTATGTATAGCGAATGAGAGTAGTGGCGTTCTATTCTCTTTGCCTTCCCCAATAGGAATTAAACGTGATTATAGACTTATGAAAATACTACTATAGTTATTTATGCTCAGAATAATAAATTGGTATATTACACTACACGGAAATAGACATTATTTGAGAAAATTCACAAAAATATATTTGTAACTTCAAAATAGAATAAAAATAATGTTCTTTTTCAAACTTAGAATCTGACACTTCGTCGGCTGTTGCCGTACGGCTCAATAACGTAGCCTAACAGGATTTTTAAAACATTTTTCAAAATTACTTCTTTTACCTAAGAATGTTATAATTTTATATTTGAACCTAACCAAACTATTAGATAGGGCCTTTCACTAAATCAATAGCATTATTGTCTTTCGGGACCGGGTAGAGACATTAGTCTCTCAAGAAATAGGAATGGATTTTCTAGTCGCAGGTTCTAAAGTCAAGTCCAAACAAAAACGTCCAATTCAGCAGTAAAATTAATCTATGGCGTTTTCTGGCAGAATTTAGAATCACTATGCTCGTAAAGCTTGAGGTTCTACAATCCCTTAGTAGTGTTCATGATGACTAGACAATGTGATAGATAATTAAATTTAAATTATTATTAAACAAATAGTCCAATTGTAATTAGAATTATTCAAAGTGACTGGCCATAATAAATAAGGCTTTTATTAATCGTTTGGTTTATAGGTATAAAATTTTTTGAAATTAAATAACAATTTACCTCGGTTGTGGCTACGTACTACCTTACGATCTTATAATAACTTAGACTAAACGGTGAACTTTTACCGATATTAATAATTTTATGCTATTAACGCGCATGAAAAAACTTCCTTGTAGGTAAAAGAAAGTACAAAAACCCAAAAAGTATTTTAACTTTAATAAGGATATCGAATTCGGCACACTAATAACTAGCAAATTTTTGTAGCATATTATTAATAACTAGTAGTTTCCATTTAGAATGTATCAACAATTTCACAGAAACTAAATCTATCTCAATGTTTTCAATATTCAATTATTTATATTAGGCATCTGGACTAAACCGCTTAATACGAGTACTATCACATATTAGTGGCGTTTTGCATGTCAAATTCTATTCGTCATGGCATGTGCCCGAGTTTCATCGCAACAATACCGCGTTTGAAGATTCCTTCATACAGATTCTGTTAAATATGTTGGCGGCAAATAATCTCGTAGAGATGATGTCGTCTACGGGTTCTCCACGTGGGCAATTTATACACGAACGTAAATATAATTGCTCAGTCGCAACCACCTAAAGTTTTCTGCATCACGCCGCTCGGTATCGTATGGCAGCTAGATCTCTTCACATTTGCTGTTGCGTTCAGCTCACTCACGTAGAACAATAGTTATGTTACAAAATCCAGGATTCACCCAAATCAACCGTACCATTACAAAGTGACAGAATTCTAATTAATACACGTACTTGGTCAGCAGGAACTGTTGATCCGTTGAAAGAACATCTGAATCATTGTCTGATGAATACGACAAAACTCGATCATAGATGAAGGACTCCCAACTTATATCATGTTTATTTTTAATTGATGTCGATGAGACATCAGGCGGGTATCTGTTTATAATAAACGAAAGCTTTTATTTATATTTTTAGCACTGTAACCATCTGCAGATATGGTATACAACAAGTGATTGTCTATCTAAGCTACTAGTTGCAAATACATTGTAATTTCAGTCAAGAACCATCAAATTTTAAAACGTATCAAGCACCTAAGCATACAATTTATTTTTGTGTAATCAGAGTTGTGGTTTCTGTTGTTTTGTTAATACTGTTGAAGTAACGAATCTACGCATAAACATACTCATATGAGTAACAAAAAATAATTCTACATGCCTACTGAATAAAACTTAATATTTGATATCTTTTTAAAGATAGAAAAATTGGGCGGGTTAGATTTTGAAACTTAGGTAATGTATAAGATAATATATCATAAAATTTCATATTGAAAGGAGTTAAAAGAGTAAAAATAAAATTCGATTTAAAAAGAAAAGGTTGCGAGTAGTCTTTCAGGCTAGTAACGCAACAGTGCAAGGGTGGTGGGTGATAGGTGGCATGTCGCGGGTGTCGGCGGGTGTTTGAGTGGTGTTGGTAGTTTGACCGCCCACGTCATTCCCGATCCTCCATTTCCCATTCCAGCCCTTTCGATTTCTCCCCACTGTTCGACCTATATATCCCCAATATCAAGAGACGTACTAATTGACCACAAAACATCAACATTCATCTGTCTCTGAATTCGTAAAAAAGTGTTCTACTGCTGTTGTTTCCCTATATTTTTGTCATGAACTTTATAGTCAAGTTATTTAATGTTGGAAGTAATAAATTAGGCCCAGTCTGCAAAAAGACTTTATTTTTTTTAACAAAATCTTAATAGAAAGTTCGAATAGTTTTATAAAATAATAAGTATGTAACCATATATTTTTGAGAGCTTTAAAAATAATAGTGCGAACTAGGCCTGTTGTACGCCAGCGCTTTTTTAATGGGAACTGACTAAATTCTCACTACACAATAATTCAAAATTATCAATAGTACGACATTTAACACGACAAGGGAACACATAAAAATAAAAAGAGCATTCGCCGGCGAACACTTAAGAAATTAATACTTAAAGAAAAAAAAACTAAACAAAAATGAGAAAAATATCATAACTGGAAGATAGTGCAAAATTAATAAAATACATAACAAAATAAAAATTTAAAAGCAGAAACTTAGAAGAGCGTAGACTAATAGCGCAACAGGTAGAACGCATTCGCTTACTGCGCAATTGGTCCATAAAAAGCCAGGGAAATCGCAAGAACACTGATAATATTAACTTGAAATAAACCTTTTAAAAGTCTCTGTATCACGAGTAATTTCCAGGTAGCCCATGATGAATTTCTCGTTTTTCACTTCACCATAAGTTTTAAAAAGAATTCAATTTAAAGCAAACACTGCGAAATATTCTCGTTGCAGAGTCAGTAATGTCTTCTTGCAACACTGTTCATAACATCGGCACAATAAACAATGAAATGAAACACTAAATTAAAACAAAAAAACTTTGAAGAATAAATAATCAACGGAGCAGCTCTGAACACAACGCGCTCGGTATGCGTCCCGATGACGACTGGAAACGAGAGCGCAGCAGTCGTGTCAATAGCGCGACTAACGCGGCCCTGGCAGGTGAGATAGAATATATAAGTCTCAATCACCATGGAGATCTTTGGATGTGTGCACTATGGACCGATTTAGAATGCACTTACATATGCAGTAGAGGGGCGGCGCAGAGCGCCCGCCCCCGGGTGAACGCAGGCCCACACGTGGCGCCTTCTGCTCGCTGTGGCCAATACGCAAATTACCACTAGGAACTAACTTCACAACGGACGCGTGTAGTCACTGCCTCGAAGCAGCTCGTGGCTCATAGCAACACATAGCACCTGAAATACCATTTTTTTTTCTTGAGTAGCCCTACGGCGCCTTGAGGGCCGAGATGTAGGGTATATAGGGTACCACGCTGAGCTATCTATAAAAATATTTCTTGGAACTAAGTGGAATTCCCAAATTAATTTATAAAACTAACATAGATATGATTTTATTTTTAACTCACTGTAACTTATTTAAACGACTTGCTATATTATATATTATAGTTTTTTCAACTTTTATGTACAATAGTAATAAGTTTTAGTAAGTACTAATATTTTAGGTACCCTTAGTTTATTAGCGCTTATTAATGAACGATTTGTATATTTTTAAAAATAAAAACAAATAATAAGGTTCAGCAAAATTTCAAATATACTTTTTTCTTTTTGAATATTTTGTATCAATACATCATAATCTCTTGAAAGTATATTGAAATAATATATACATAACTTCTACCATCTCCTTTTTGAAATCGATTAAAAATCTTGTTTCTTCAAATATCCGGACGACAGTTTTTATAATTAGAAAATCGATTTAGCACAATAAGGTTAGCAGAGCAGGCACGGTAGTAAAAATTCCTTACATTCGTAATAATAAAGGTTATTTACAATAAATAAATACAAAGAATAATCTTATAATGTTAACTGTATAGTGTTTAATACGTATTCTTCGAGAAAATTATATCCGTCCTCTCTAAAATACTAACACATTTTTAATTTCATTTTATAGGTAAAGACAATTTGCTGTAGAAGTTACCTACATACCTATATACGTATATATATATAGGTATATATACGTATACCTGTTGCACAAATATAGCTAATAAATCAGTAAATCACTAAGGTTATTATTATATATGGCACAAGTTACCTACATTTACATCAGCTCGTCCGACCACCCACAAGGAGGGCAATGCATTTGGGGTGGGAAAATCAATTCTGTTTGTGTACCTACGTATCACATTGAATTTTGTTAGGAATACCTGATTAATTCCGGAAGGGATTACAGCTAAATATATTTTAATGTAACTTAATGGGCAGAGAGTCTGATTACTTCCAATTTAATAATAGTTTTCGATATAAACTGTCCAAAAATGATTATAAAAATATTTGATAACTTTGACTCGAACTTTAAACATAGCAACTTTATGATAATTTAGAAATGTGTTATTAGATTTTTGGATTTTATTTAATTTCTACAACGAGCATAATATATATTTACTCGGGCAATGTGTCGAAGCCCTAAACTATAAGACACAATAATATGCTATTAGGAAACTTAAGCTATTTTTGTTTGAAAATATAATTGCCTAGGTTTAATTCTTGGTAATGCGTGAAGTTTGTCAAAAAGTTAAAAAAAAAACTTTCTTTAACAAAGATGAATTAAGCTTCATGGGAGAATCATTACTTTGTATGACATACAATAATCTAAATAGTGGAAAATAACTTTAACATTTAATCAAAGTCATGTTTATTTGTTATATTTTAAAACTTTCCTTAAAAAGCATATGGTATATTTTTTTCTTTATATTCGTAAAATATTTATCGGGAATAGACCCCTAACATAGGATTTAAAACACGAACGATAACGATAGGATTAACGTTATTTGTCGCCGTTATTATATTTGAATAAAAATAGACTGATGTTACTTATTTTAATATCTAGTAATAAGCGATTTTTTTAAATAAATTTTATGAATAGAATTTAGTTTTAGCTGATAACAAAAGATTTCTTCATACTCCTTATTATTTTTAAAAATTATATATACTCAGTTTTTTGGTAATACAGTATCACGAAATTCAAAGCTTTAGGTTCTTTGTTTAAAAATAAAATTCGTATATTTTAAAATTTCGGTCAAGCGTGAACTTTCGACGAAAAATTAACAAAATTGTTGAACTTTTCTTTTACAGAAACGGCCCCAGTTTCGTGCGAGAATCATTTCTTTGTATAGCATTAAAAAAAATTGAACAGCGGAAATTAATTAAATTCAAATATTATTTTTCATACATTTTCTTTACACATTACCTAGTAGTTACTACTGTAACTACTATTTCCTCTCTACGATACAATGGTTCTCAGTTTTTTAAACTGTAACTATAAAATGAACGACAGACGAACCTGTCTTAACTGACTGTTATTGGTCAAAATAATTATGTAGAAATGTGTATTCTTTTAATTGATGCTTGTCTTTGAAGTTTCGATAATGTATATTTACATACATCAATAATTGTACATATTTATTAAATTACTGTTACGAGTTTGACTAAAAATTTGATTTTTTTTTTGAAACCTTTATGATATTTAATATTTATGACTCTCAACTCTTAACCACGTAGATGAAGGGTTTTTCCGAATCATATCCAATACCCAAATGCTTTACAACACCTCATACAGAATTGTAATAAATTTATGGACTTTTTTGTAGCTAACTTGCGCTATCATAATAAATCTTTATTAACTGACAAAATGATTGGCAATCATAAATGTATTTCTTTCAAAATTAATTTAATCATTGACAGTTTGATGGGCAAAAAAAAATTCCTGGCACGGTACATTGACACTATGCCTGATGGTAAGCATGGTGTAGTCCAAAAACTATGACTACCAACGGCAAAAAAACCATCGATAGCCGTAGCGATTACACGCCGACCTGCACAAATATCTCATCACGCTTCGCTTAAGGGGGTCGTCTAGTGTGAAGGCCGTTTTTCAATGGTTTCTTGAGTAATTTTGTTTTTAACACCGTTTGAATAAAATAATTTATAAATCGTATATCATTTTCATCAACATATCAAGAATCTTTGTGAATTTTTTCAAGTCATTATATCGAATATAGTCGGAGATACACCGCCTAACAGGAACACATATATAAAAAGTGGTGCTGCACTGCTGCCATGATTCCAGCCGTTCTGCTTATGTGAGATCAAAAAACCAAACGTAGTTTCAAACATGAGACTTGAGGTTCCAAGTTGAACTAAAATTAAGTTTGAATTCCAATAAATGGCGTTTTTGTACGCTTTAGAAAAAAAAGCGATTTTTTGTACTTTTTTAGGGGGCTATATGGCTGATAAAAATAAAACTAACGAAGCAATCTTAATTATTCTTGTTCAACTTTTAGTAATATATGTACTGAAGATGCTCTATGAATTTGAACAGAATTGATTGTATAGTTTTTGAGATATCATGACAGCAGTTTGAGAAAATATTGTTTCGAGAAAAACCCGTTTAAATTATAATAAGGGGCCCGCGCGCTCCGTATACTCACTCTGGTTTACGGTTTTAACTTTTCAACGACTTCATATTTCGAAAAATCCTTTTATCCATGTATTGTATACATGTTTTAAATGTGATTTATGAAAAAAAAACACGATTTTCTTTCATCTGACACACTAGACGACCCCATTAAACAAACCAATATTATAGGAGGATGGGAGCACGCTCGCCGGAAAACCATTCCATCCACAAACCGATGACTCGGCAAAAGTAAAATTTACAGAACTTCGTATACAATAATTACAAGTTGCTAAACTATAGATCACTATGGTATTCAGAGAAAATTACGTTACGAATTACGCAATATTCGAAGATTTGTCTAGAAAATGTAGGAAAAATATTATCACTGAATTTTTCTTATTTTCAGTGTTCTGATTTTTTCTTGCCGTATAAAAAAATATTTTTGCATGAAACATAGTTCGTTTCTGTAAAAAAAAGTTACCAATTTTGTTTATTTTCGTCGTAATTTTACACTTGTGCAAAGTTTTAAATATGCTAATATTATTAATAACCCAATAAGCTAGAACTTCCTTAATATCTCTTATAATTTAGGATTTTCCCTCACTGCTCTACTTAAAATTACTGTATACGAATTTTATGTTATATAAGAACATGGAATGTTGGCTAAGTATATAAACCAGACATAATAGTCCCTATTCATCTATCGAAATGAAATGATAATGGTGAGCGGTGATTTGTGGCGATTATCTTTTTAACAGATGCTCTATGGATATTATATGTATGTTTATTACAAGTATTATAATATTTTGTACATGGTGCTACTACGTGTACCACGAATATTGATTATTATTTTACTCTACGGTAATAGAATTAAAAGAAAATGAAAAATTTATGGCGACATAATAAATAAACTTTAGAATAAACATGATTGAAGCTGGAAAAGAACTCAAGTCAACGGGATTATGCAATGCCAATTATAAACAATCAGGAAAATTAAACTTTGAGTATAACCTTACTGTAGACTGTATATACACTAAAACAGCGCCGAAAAAGGATACCGGGTAAACAAGACTAAAATATTTTCTATTAAATATTGCCAAAAGACAACCCATTTGCTTATTAGTTGGCCAGGTAGCGGTTTTAATACGCAATTATTTGGTTACACAATAATTCTTGCAGATTAAGTAGATAAACTTTCGTGCTTGTAGTTTTTAATTATAAAACTAAAACGATCTTAAAGGTGAAATCGGGAACCGAGGATTCGTGGACGTTTGTTTATACGTTACTATCGTTTATGGCCTACTATCGAATTCCATAAATGATATTTAATATTTTGTTCATTGTGTCCATAAGAGGACTAGAATTTCATTTAAAAGAAAAAAGTTTTTCTTTAATATCTACGATAGAATCCAATTTATAATAATATGTTCTTAATTCATTTTTGTCTCCATATGAACGATTATAATACAATTCCTAAAAAATCTTTATAATTTTTAAGACCAATTTTGATGGCGAGGTTTAACTACGTAATTAAATTAATGATTTATTAGTGCTAAAGTTGTCTTCAAAATTCAATGGGTTTCTGCAACTGCTTGGTTTTGTCAGTAATGTAAATTGATGGCAGTTTGTAACATCCGAACTTGCTGTGATAAAATTAAGGTTTTGCATATGAAAATCAGTGTTCAAATTAATTACCCGATTACATACATATAAAAAAAGAATTATTTCAATCTTTAAATCCAGATTTCTTAAATCGCACGTGTGAGTTTTAGTAATTATACGTAAATACATCTTTATCATGTAATAACGTAGGTAATACATGATGATAGGTAATAGGTGATGATGATAAGGTATGATAATCACGATACAGTCCAGGTCCACTTTATCTATCTATAGAAGTACCTACTGTGCATTATTCAATAAAACTATCAACACAAGAATCCCTAAAACAGATGGTCAATGCGTAAAATTTGATAGCCTAAACTGGCTTAGTGTTCCCTTGTTTCATATCGAAGTATAAGTATAATTTTATGGTAGGTATTATTTAGTTAAATTTTAATAGGGTTATTTCATAAAAGTTTTCTCTTTCTTTAACTAAGAAAATTAAACGTGAGCTCGTTGCGAAACTATTGTAAAGAGAATAAAATTATTTAGAAAATAAACAATGTCACAGACAAATCTGTCACGTTTCAATATCAGACCCTCTTCGCACGGGGCAACTAGAAATACGTCGTCAATTCAAAACGTGCGGTAAACCAGTTAAGCAACAAGTTGTGTCGCAGTCGAAAACCAAGTCGCTGCATGTAAAAAACTGTCATTAAAATAATCGTTTGCAGTTGCAAATTTGTTTTTGCGTGTCGCCCAATGTGAGAAGTACCGCAGCAATGTTATATGCGAATCGTATGATGGTCGATGACTGAAATACCTTAAGTATTAGTAGCCTTTAAGCAAATCAAACATGCACATGCAAGGCAGAGATTTTATCTAAATTAAACTCAAAATGTATTTTATTTTGCATAAAACTGTACATATTTGTTTTAGTCATAATTATCATCATTACACACGGATGAATCGTAGAATTTTTATATAAGTAGTTGTTAAGGTTTTAATGGATATTTTACAGGCGATTATTAGCATGAGAACTATTTAGCGATGTAATATGAATACAAAAATTCCTCGAAAACCTCAAATCTGCTTTCATCAACATATCCGTGCATAATAATAACTGAATTCACAAAGAGTGCCCCGTAATCTAGTTACTTTGCAGAACATTATGCATTTCGAGGCATATTTGCAGCAATCGTTTCGCATTACACAAACTGTGTAGTCAACATTTGAGGAACTGTTCGTGGGAACGCAATGTGCACTATCATCATTTCGTAACTACCATCACGTCACCTAATCCCAGGAACAAAAGTTATAAATAAAATTAATATTGGTGTAGTGTATTGTAACAAAGTACTAAATGTAAAAAAGTTATTGATAATTATAAGTGGCTTTTACTTTAGATCTCAAAAATTCTTTGGCAAATTCCGAGCCTATTGATAAAAATTATCAAACATATTCAACAAAATTAATATTAAAAAATATATATTAACGATACAAAAGGTGGTTACGTGAACGACTATAACAAAGACAATCAAATACGATGAAATCATAAAAAAAGGGAACAATCTAATTAGAGAAACAGTTTCGCAAAAACTGCTCTATAGTTTTGAGGCTATTTTGCCTATACAATCGCATGTAACGCGAGAGAGAAAATATTTTGATGTTTAAATTTTTAACAATGTGTTACAAAAATGTTTAATATATTTTTAATTTTCGGTTTTATTTTTTAACAGAAGTTAATATTACTTCCACAGTTTTATTTGCTATTGGTGTTGTGTTTTTGACTTTTATGTTAAATTAAATTAAAAAGTTTTTTTTAGTCTTATAAAGCATTTAGTTACGTTTTATCTATAGTGAGAATATATTTTCGAAAAGAAAATATTTTTTATATATTTTTCAACCATTACAAAATATACGTTTATTTTAACGCAAGATTACTGGAATATTTTATACTTTTTAATATTTTTCATAAAGTTCCACAAATTGAAATATTGAAAACTTCCAATATATATAGGAGAATAAAAACCATTTTTTTTGATAAAATTTGGTTACTAACACTTCTTAAAGCAATTAAAAAAAGGATTTAAATTGTATTTTTTTCGCCGAAAGTCTGCTTTCTTTAGACAATAATTACGAAACCTTTTTTAATGTCATTTATGCCTAAAAATCGGGAAATGACCATTCATACATTTTAAATTTTACTATTAAAAATGAATTTTAATTTAAGTAACATAAATTGCAAAAAATAGGAATAAATATACAAGTTGGATAATATGATTTTGCAGAATAATGTCTACGTCTACACTCAATATCATGAAATAAATTTAAGTCAAAATAGGCGTTTTAGTACAATGATAAAAAAGCCATTTTAATTTCACCCTCCCAGTTTATAATTGTGAATAGCACGTAGATGCCACCACGTCGTATATTCTTTATATACAGTGGCAAGCATATAAATAGGGAAAATGTTTTTGAAGAATTCAATATAACGACCGCTTAAAGAGTTGTGGTGGCATCGTTTTCTGATTCAGTATCAAAAAGTGTAAATTATAAGCAACACTTCACCATGGATATTTGTCCGTGTAACGCTGTCCTTTTGACCTCTGAGCGATAAACACTGAGCACAGGCACATTTGTAGCGAGCAAATAAATTGGCAAATGTTCTTAGCCTCAGATAATCTGCAGTGTTCAACCTGCAAGGGTTCACAGTAAGTGAATTCGAGATTGCTTCATCAATAAGTTTACATTTACTTCAGCTGGGCTGCATAATAATGGGTCGGGGTAAACATATCACGCCGGATATGAGACGAGAGCTTTTGTTTCTGCGTAAAGAGAATTTCACGTTGTTTGAAATTTCAAAACGCATTAATATTTCTGTAAATGCTTGTCACCAAGCTCTGAAGATTGTCGATAAAAACGGGAACTTTTTTAATAATGTACGAGCTCTCAGGCCTTGAAAAACGACGGCTGGCACCGATCGTATTATCCACCGCTTTTCTGTAAGCGATCGTTTTAAAACTGCAGTGGATATACACACCGAAATTTCCTCAATAACTGAATCAAAAAAAGTATTCACACCCTTCGACGTCGTCTAAATAGAGTTTGGACCGAAAGGACGTGTTGCTCGCAGAAAACCGTTCATAAGCAAAAAAAATCGCAAAGCTAGGATACAGTTCGCTAAAGAGCACATCAAATGGAGTCGAGGAGAGGGGGTCAAAGTTATTTTCACCGACGAATACAAGTTCAATCGGCACGGTTGGGACAGGAAAACGTACGTTCGACGTTGAATAAGGGGAAAATTCGAAGAAAAGTGTTTAAAACCAACCGTCAAAGGAGGTGGCGGCTGTGCAATGGTCTGAGCTGGGATAACTGTCAACGGTTCTGGACCAATCTGTCGTATAATTGTAATAATGTATCAACACATTTATATTGATATATTAGATCGACATTTACTTCCCTTTGCTGCCAATAATTTGCCCAAGGACTGGATTTTCCAAGCGGATAATGATCAGAAAACACACGTCGCGTAAGGCGAAACGATTTTTGAACGAGCATCACGTTGAGCTAATAACATGACCGGCATAATCTCCAAATCTAAACCCCATAGAACCCTTTGGAATGACGTCGAAAAAGAAATTAAGCAATAGGTATAAGGCATCCAACGACAACAAATTGTACGAAATCATGGAGCAAGCATCGAAAAACATTCCCATTGATCGCTGTATCCGATTAATCGATTCCATGCCTCGAAGATGTGCTGAAGTGATAAGAAAGAAGGGTGGACCAACTAAATATTGATACAAACTAATCAGTTAACGAGGACAATTGTGATTAATGCAAGAACATCTAACTGGGTAATTTATTCCCTATTTAGCTGCTCGTTCAGAATAAGCGATTCTATAACACATTTATACATCTTTCGAAAACTAATTGGAAATAATATTGTACAATTATGGATTTTCATCATATGAGTAGCGTACTTTAATATGGTGTATTGTAAAAATAAATTACAATACAATGTGTGCAGAAATGGTTGTTTTAATTTGAAAATGAATATTTCCCTATTTATATGCTCGCCACTGTATAATCGTTTTTTTTTTCAATTGGGCAACACTTTGATGGTCAGGATAGATCTTCACAACTAAACCGGACGAGATTCAATCGATTTTAATCAAATATGTCTATAAACAAGTGCCCATTTTTGTTGACCTACCTGGTGTATTTTCTTTTCTAAGTAACATTCTTACCAAATATCACTGACTTTAAGTAAGAAAATGTAAGTTAAAACTGCAAAAGTCCGTGAATATCAGTTTTGTACTTTTTATGCAAAGTTATTGAAAACTGGTGGTATTATTAGAAGTGTGAGATAGAGGACCAAAAATGCAAAAATTTATGTCCGGGCGAAATACAATAGTTTTCTAGATATTCTGAGGTTTATTTTTGTTAGTATGGTAAAAGTCCATATTATGAGACACTGTCCCTATTTATGATACACAATGTGAATATAATAATTTATAAAAAAAATACCGAATTATGCTTTAAAAAAAATATAATAAACACATAATTTTATCGTTTTTGAAAAAAAATTACAAGTCTAAAAGTTAATTATTACTTGTATGTTTAAATTTTTTTTATAAAAGTATGAGGTTTGTTGTTGGCGTTCAAAACCATAGCTTAAAAGAGTTGAACGATAACCACTGTACAGTTTTTTACTTGGATGAAATTATATATTTTATTATATTTATATACATAATGTAAGTGTAATCTAAAAGCTTATAAATTATAGATATTGTATGCTATTTGCATTTATGTCAATTTATAGCAATATTATTTTATTTTTGAGTGTCTCACAATACCGACATTTGTTAACGTAGACGTACCGGTACATGGAACACTTTACACCGCGTATCACTCAATACGGACATCAAGTCTTATGATTGTCCCCATTAATGAGACAATGTACTGTTATGCGTTTTTAATAAAAATATCAATGATTTTTAGTATTAAAATTTAGTAAAAAATTATTAAATATAACAAATTATTTATCAGCATAACTTCTAATAGTTATTTCTGAGTAAGTATTTTCAATTTAATTACGCTAACCTAACCTAAAATCAAAACATTAATTTTATAAGTTTTTTTCTTAATTTTTTATTTAAATTTATTGGAATATTTAAAATAAGTTTTTTTATACTTTTATTAATTTGTGAAATATTTTAGGTTATGTGTTAACAGAGAAAAATAAAAAAAAAATATTGAAAATCGGAGTAATGGGGAAACAACAGCCGTCTCAATCAGCAAAAAAGAAAGTGTTGTGTTCAAAAGTGATTGATAAAACAAAAAAAAAGTAGAAGACTTAAATATGACCCAATAGATGGAGAAAATGCTTTAAAAGCAATAAAAGATACTGAGTTATCATTACGAGGAGCAGCCGTTGCTTTCGGAGTACCTGTGGCTACTCTAGGCAGGAAAAAAGTATTGGGCCAGATGAGATAAAAAAAAATCAGAACCAGAAACAGTCTTATCGTCTCAGGAAGAAGATGTTATTGTCAAATGGGTGCTGGACAGGGCTGCAAAGGGAGCACCTGTAACAAAAACTGAGTTATTGGATTGTGTCCAAAAATTAGCTGTAAAAACTCCGTTTACAGATAGTCGTCCTAGTCGCCACGTCCTATTCGGTATGAAGGGTTTAGAAAATGTGATTCAGAATTAGCTATAAGGAAACCCCAACATTTGAGTGTTACAAGAGCAGCTGTCACTTGTGAAGAATTGCAAGAGTGGTTTAAAAAGTCTGGAGCGTATTTAGAAAGATAAAATGTATCTAATATTTCTCCTACAAGAATTTTTAACTGTGATGAGAGCAGCTTACTCCTCTGTTCTGAAGCAGAAAGCGTGTTGGCAGAAAAAGGATCACCATTCCGCTGCAAAACCACTAGACATCGTGTGGGATACCATCCGTATGTGGTTGATGTTCCTTATATCCGTACGAAAAGATTCGCTTCTACATTCATCATACGAACGGCTAAAGAGTGGAATATGCTACCAGCGGCCATATTTCCGCGATCTTATGACCTGGGAGTCTTTAAGAGAAGAGTGAATAGGCATTTACTGGGCGAACGCGGTTCATCGTCGGACTCATCTTCACCTTCCACCAGGTGTGATTGAGGTCAAGCGTTCGCCTATAAGTAATAAAAAAAAGTTACATAAAGAAAAGAAAAAACTGATGGACAAAGTAAAAGAACTGCAGAAGAAAATGAAAGAAGAAAAGTGAATTAAATATTTTTATAATTTTCATTTATTTCTCATTTAATTTATTAAAGACTAATTATTTGTTATTTCAGATTCAAGTTTATTATCTATTTTATAAGTAGTGTGATTTAAAATTAATAAATAGTTATTTTAAAATGAGTCTTATTGATTTCTAAGCTGTCTCAAAGATAGGGACTTACATCTTGAGACATTGGGGCCATCTACTTTTTAAGTATCTTATAAATAGGGTCTTATAAACATTCATTAAAAACTAGTAATATTAATTAAATAATCATAAGACAATTGTACGATACGATTTAAATAGTATTTTTGACTTAAACAGATTATATAATAGCGGTAATGTACGACCAACCTGAAAATGTGTCTCATAATAGGGACTTTTACCTTATGCCTATTACTTTTTTGATATTATTTTTATTATTTGATACTTAATCTAAATTGTAAAAAACATCAAAACATATGGATTGTATTATATTTCAACGTATTTGGATAGCCGTAATTTTAATCAAGCTGTTTTATACCTATAAAAAATCTAAAGCTCTATCGGGATCCAAAGTTACGACCCTAAACAAAAAAAAAACTTGATTTCAAGTTTACTAGTTTTGTTACAAAAACTGTTATCTGGTTAAAAAACATAGTTTGATACAAATTCTGCATACTACTGGAATAAACATGCCTATCTAATAAGCTATTCAGAAAGGCTTCAATATTACAATGAAGTAATATAAATATTTAGAATGATGTCCAAATGTAAACGCAGGTAAGGAACAACATTTCAACTAAGTTATCATACATTTTGCTTGAAATAAGATCTTTGGTTAAGATTAGAGATGCCACGAATATTCGACAACTATTCGGTATTCGGCCTATTCGGCCACTTTTTTTGCTATTCGGTATTCGGCCGAATAATACGTACTATTCGGCCGAATACCGAATACCAAATCATGTAAAAAAGACACGTTATATTACTCAAAGTTATGTATTTATTTCCAAATTACAACACTTTAGTAATTAAAATTGATCAGTGGTAAGTTGTGATGGATAAAAACAAGCTTTTCAGCATTTTTTGGTAGCAAACGATTATGCTTTTCATCGTAAATGTTACCAGCCTCAGAAAATAACCACTCACACACACACTCTCTTTCTCGCTCACACACATACTAATAAACTTATACCGTGAATATCCATATAAAAACACAAAACACCCTCGAATAACCCGAACGGAAATGCGAGTCTCACCAGGGCCAAATATACTTAATTGGTGAGACTTATCACCCTATGTATATGCATAAGTTTTGTGTTGAAATAAATATTATTATTATTAATAATAAGCACGCTACTTCTAGGAATATTCAGCGGCCGAATATTCGGCGCTTCGGCCGACAGCGTTGCCGAATATTCGGTATTCGGCCAATTCACTATTCGTGGCATCTCTAGTTAAGATACAGATCCAAATCCTATGTTTATCCTATGATGCCATCTCTATTCTCTCTGTGTGTGTATGTGGAGTATATGTTCTGTTTTATTATTCGAATATCCAAAATAACTTTCCTCTTCAGAGTAAATTATTTTGTACAAAGATTAAACTGGGCATGTCGCATGGAAGCTCATAAGCCTGGTCTTTTACAACAACTCAAATATAAAATATGAATAGTGAGAGATTTGAGCTTTGTACTAGCTATAGAATTAGCGAGTAAGCCTGACAACAACAATTCAAGCGTGTGTCATTCAACCACTGTTGAATAGTGTCCTGGAAGTTAACCTAACTGCTATTCCCATGGTCTGTGCAAAGACAGAATCTTGCGCCGTTATAATTATGGATCTGTGCTTCCATAAACGACTTGATTTGTACGATTTCGATAGAATAACTTTAACAGCATAATAAGAATCTGTTTGGAAGAGATGACAACAAATCCTACTTCTGTAGTGGGTAACAATAATATACTTTATAGAATTTAAAAAAATGTAACCCCTAATTTATTGGGTATATCGGTCCAAATAGATGAAATTATAAAATTTTCACATAATAATTTGGCTTAATGAAGTATATACTACATACACCCACTTTTATATATCTTTCTAAATATTTACATATATTTATTATAACATTGATACCTCTCTAATTATCTTATTAAATGGACATGTTTTTTTCAGTAGATTGCAGATTTTGTATCATAGTATGTTTTTACTAAACAACACAATCTGTAACACAAATAATATTTGAAATTATTATCTTATTATTTAGGATCATAACTTTATATCGTTATAGTTCTAGACTTATTTAGATTTTATAGGTGTAATAGTTAAATTAAAACAACGGGTATCAAAATACGTTTCTATACTATTTCATTTGAGGTTTTTTTTTTATTATTTAGATTTATGAATCAAAATAGAGTATACTGTTAGTATTTAAAATTGAAATATCACGAAAACTATTGACTTTCCTTCCCATATTGAAGTAGCCGAGTTAACAATAACTCTGTATATACGTGGACAAAAAATATATCTAATAATTATTGTTTGACGAAGATAATTATAGATATCATAAATAGATTATAATGATTCTTACTTATTACGCTAAGTCGCAATATTAGATAAAAGAGTTTTTTTTTGCTACATATAATTTCTATCGTATTCATTGTTCACATTTATTCATCAAATAATTTTAACATGTATTTATGAAATACAAAAATTAACCAAGTACTATTGAGTTTCTTTGTTTAAACTTTGACAAAATAATAATAATTTAACATGCCGGCATGATCACAGCGACAGTCGACGAACAGTCGTCTGTTTATTAACAGTTGCCGTCGGTTTGCAAAGCTTGACAATTGGTACAATATAGTCACTTTGCCGATCTATCTTTTTTTTATAATAATAATACGGTACCTCGTCTGCCAGACTATATTAATCATTGTATTCAGCTGATAATTATAAAAATAGACATCATGTACAATGTATTAAATATAATATTTCAAATTAATGTTTTCTTTCTTGTTTCAAATCCAGCCACGAAGGATAACATAAAGGCTAATAACAGTAAAAACAAAAATTAGTCTTAGAAGGTAAATCTCTCGAGAACGCGACAATGTTGACTTTAAGTGATTTAGAAGGACGTTAGTGATCCTTGCAAAACAAGAGGACCCTACATATCTTTTTCAAAGAATTTCGGCGTTCTTTTAAGAGCTTTTCACTTCGATCTGAATAAATAGTTATTGAAGTTGTAAACCAGTCTACTTAATATTTTTGTAAACCACTTTAACCTATTTTATAACACAATCAAAGCCTCCAGGGTACATTGACGAAATAATATAAAGTGTATATAAAATTGAAACGTTTTGTCGTCTAAAGGTCATAATTTGTTTGGCTTCCATGTCCTTTACTTCGTTACCAGACAAGGGAGTGAGCTTTTAGTGTCCGCCGCAGCGCGTCGCGTCAGGACCATGCGAAAACGAAGGCGCGGTTATACAAAGCTTTGATTGGAACCGTTGCCGGAGATGGGATATAAGTAAAAAAAAAACACTAAATAATTGTATAAAACATCGTCATACACTATCTATAGCTGTAAACTCCGACTGCGCAATGCCTATAACTTGCTGGATTTATTAACTGCCATTTAAAAAGGTATGTTAGTTTTTATATTTAGATAATTATGTAGAATTATAAAATCTATGTATTTTATTTATGAAGGGAAATTTGTATATACTATTTTTGCTGCAGAAATATATAATTATGGACAATTATCTGTTATATTTCATTATATTTTCATAAAAAAAATTGGCAAATTATTTACGTAATGTTATTACGCGTCAATCTTTTTAAGACAAACATAAAAAGCTTTATTAAATATTACGGTTTACTGTAAATATGGGATGTCTAGATATTTTGTTGTCAAATTTTTGAATAGTTACGTTTCAGGAAATATTGTACTGCACACTTTATATTAAAAAAAACCTCCTAATCTTTTCTAATTTGCAAGGTGCAAATTAGAAAAGATTAACTTATTAATTAATAAAGGTAAGGAGGTAGCATCCGTAGTTTAAAGTATTAACGCTCTTAGTTCTTCACTATTTTAACAGGTCGATAGCCCGAATTACTTACTAGTCATGTTAAAATGTGGCTCCGTATGCCTGGTTCCTTATTATATTGAATTTGCGCGCAACATCGAGTCCGCGTGTAGATCGCATTTCATCAAATCTCTCGCGTAGCTTCCCGCCACGAGGTTGTCATTCCACATTGTTAATTATTTTTTTATTATATATAAATATAACAATAATAATAAAACAATAATGCTTGTTTTTTATGTTTTGTTGCGATTTGATTAGTAAAACTGATATCAAACTACCTATTTACAAACTAAATATTACGAATCACACCGATCCTTTTTTTATGAATAAACTAGCTGTCCCGGCAGACCTTGTTCTGCCCTATTTCTCTAAAACAAAGATACATTGTTTTTTTAATGTTAATAGCTTCCCCGTCAGATTTTATTCTGCCAAAACCTATTGGCCTATTAACCTATTTTTTGAAAATTGTTTGAAGGAACCTGGCCTTAATGCTATATGTATAAAAATTGACAAATATTGACATTAATATTTATACGTCACTCAATAATTGTTTTGCCTTCCCGGAACCCGTCCACTAACATTTAAACTTTATGGTATGGTGTTAAAGTTCAAATTGACTTATAACAAATCTTTTGTATGAGAATATAAAAAAGTGGTGTTTTTAGACATTTTCAGACAATTTTTTTAATTTTTCTCTCCGTAATAACCATCTCCAGTCTTCAACAAACACAAAAAAAAAGAAATCAGCCAAATTGGTTCAGCCGTTCTCGAGTTTCGCGCTTATCAAGACATTTTGCGATTCATTTTTATATTATAGATAATATGACATTAAATTGTTTTGAGACCTATCTTTAATATTTTTTATAAAATACTAAGAGTGAGATTTATACACGCTATTTTGACTTTGCTTAGAATTTACCCAGTAAATACGTTCATCTGACAAAAAAATAAATATGTAGTAAGAACTTGAGTGTAGCTTAAGTATTCACAGAACCAAATCCACGTTGAGAAAATCAGTAACTTACGAAATACTTTGATATTAATTAAATAATACAATTTATGTAATATTTGAGAAAAATCTAAGTAAAGACAAAGTAGCGTCTATAAATAACAGTCAAGTGTACGTTATCAGTAAACACAAATTTTCTTCTTTTATTTTTTTTAAATTACCAACTAGCACAAATTATGCTTTAAAATGTATAGCATTGTTTATTTAAATTTAAAAATAGAACTCGAGTCTCAGTCTTTTTTTAAGTGTTTGCTACAGGTAAAATCTATTGCGATGTTTCTTTATACCTTTCAATGATTGTAAGCGTAGGTATCCAATAAAAGGCCGCTCGGTACAAAAACAGCATCGATTTGAATGTGCGACACCACACCCATCGGTCGAGAGACTCTGAGACAGTTGGAAATACGACAATCTTGTTTATTTTTAAGATAATATGAGCCTTAGGAGGGTGACTTTATGTGCAAAAACAAATCAATTAAAATCTTTTTCTCTATTTAAGTGATATAATTCAGATGAAAACATATCAAGGCTACTCGTTTTGCCTTTTCCTTTTCTTCTAATTATATAACACACTTAAAAACAGAGTAACACCATAGTTAGCCCCAATAAAAATAATGAACCAATGAAGAATAATTTTAACATAATTTAACATGAAAGATCATATGAACCAATAAGCAACTTTTACAGATCTTATTAACACAGTGTAATTACGTGAAGTGTTTAGATGAGTTTACAGAGACAGCTTATACTGTTTGTAACAAAAAAAAAAATTTAAAGTAAAAAATGCAAGTAAATTGCACCAGACTGTTAAAAGATCAAAGTAAATGTCATAAAAATCAGAAAATATTAAAAAAGCTTTCACCGCTTTCGTTGGAACACTAAAAGCTTGTCATCGTAGCATTAGTGCCAGTCTCAGTTATAACTAAAATATGCTAAAAAATAAACACTATAATATGACATCTCGTTGAAAATGGTTTTAGTTATAATTAATTACTTTTACATGGGCAAATCAACTTTTAGGTAAACCGATCACAATGACTGTGAAGAACAAAACTAATATAGTATAATTATTCATAAAAAGAGCTATGCTCTCGTGTGAAGAAATTAGTGAATTTTCAAAATCCATAAGTGGACAAGAGCTTGATATTCGTTTTAGAGAAATTTTCATCCTCGGTTTTGTAATGCTCTCATCTGCGTTACAATTCTGTTCTACGTATAAGGATTAATTTAGTTATTGTTTTTGCTTTATAATGTTATATATTAAAAATGTAGGCGCACCGAAAATAAATAAATGTTATTAAAATTAATTAACTTACTTATAATGGCAAAAATACATTTAAGTGCTATAACTTGAATCATGTCTTTCTACATATTTAATTCTGCAACTTTTTCTTGATAATTAGCAAAAAAAGTACTTTGACTTTACTGCGTTACTTTGTACGTATATAAATATAACTTTATAATAAATCTATGTGCTTACTAGTTGTCCTAAATGAGAGAATTGAAGAAAACAGTCCGTAAATTATTATAGAGCTTTTACTTAAATTACGATATAAATAAAATCAAAAACAAACTATAATGCTATATTTTTCATGGAGGCACAAAACATGTGACTAAAAAGTTAATGCGCTCACGTTCCAATTGAATAAGTTTACTTAAATTAAAATTACTAGCGATCGTCTTATACCTTTTACCGTTAACAGTCGCATCGAATGATATCGATTTGCTGTAGAAAAGCTATAGTATAAGGTTTATACAAATTGATAAAATTATGAATAATTAAATTCGATATTATATCACAAGTTTTTAAGACAATTTTCAGAAGTAGTGTTATTTATGTATCGAAAAAAATATTCTAAAAGTAAAAATCTCTTACAAAACTTTTAATATCGGTGAATTTATCTGACCCGGTAGCTCTGATGTTAAAAAGCATTATGAAATGTAATAAAATTTAAGTAATTTTCTGTAGGGAACTAACTGTAAAGCAGTATCTCGCTTAGAGGTACCGAGTTCCTGAAATAGGCCGTGACCCAGTAAAGTAGGGCTTACAAATAAACTGCTAGGGACGCGTATATAAAAAGTAAAGCACGCTACCGACAATAATTTTACTAAAACAATCTTACAATAAGAGCATGTGATATTGGTTTAAAAGTAACTTGCCTAAAATCTGCCACGTTACAGTTATAAGCAACTGGTTAGTTGAATAGTAGATTATTTGCAAAAATAAAATTTTACTTACTGAAATGTTTGAATTAAAAATTGTTTCTTTAAATCGGTTTAAAGGAGCAGAAAATCTCATCGTGTACCGTGGTCTGAGTCCACACTGCAACATGCGCATTGACGCTCCCCCTTTAATGGCCACCTCTATTAGGTATAGGTGCCTACTTATAATATAACGTCATACATAGCCCTCGATGGAAGAAGCGACCCAATTTAAATTTACACGATATTATCCACACTAGAATGCAATTTTTCTTTAACTCGAACAAATAATACAAGTTGTTGACAATCACTCACATGCACATACTGGCGTAGTCCATTAAGACTAGTAATTATTCCGGATCTTGTTGTTTGTGCTACGTGCGTGTGAATTTTGTATCTGTACCCAGCAAAGGATTACGCTAAAAGCTATAAGCTCACGGTGACATGAAATATTTTTTTATAAATACGAAACTAATACAATTTGTATTATTGTAATATAAGATCTATGAAATAGGTGCACTGGGAATGTTTTATATTTTTATTAACTATCACTTTATCAACCTATGTTAATAATTGCATATGCACTAACCGCAACCCCTTTGAAGTAAGAAAAACCTCTGAATATATACAGTATCTAATAAGTTAAGAGACTTACAAGTTACTATTAAGCAAAAACTAATCAATTAATTTACGACTATTTCATGACAAAGATTTTAAAGTAAATAAAAAAAACATTAACCTTGTTTTACCTTTACTATATTATAAAATTGTATCGGCATAAATTCTGTTATTTAGAGATATTTAAAAAAGTATTTAAAACATTTATAAGCGTATCGTGTAGAAACTACACAACGGATCTGATAGGACTTTCGCGGGTTTAATACATAGTTTTATCTTTAAAATGTGGGCTACCTCTGGTTACTGCAGGCTGGCACACTTGAGGGAGTGTGTCATCCAACAAGGGCGCAAGCGGCGCGCGATGTGTTCCTGCGTGCCGCTCTACAGCACAGACGCATGAGAGGGGTGGCTCTATACACCACCCTTCCCCAAACGAGTAGAGGCCTACTTACGGCCACACGCCCAGCCGGTCATTGAGGATGAGACCCCAGTCGTGTCCTCGATGGCGGTAGGCGGAAGGTGGAACAACCCGGGGTTTTGGTCTGAGCAGGCCCGACACATCGGGGGGCGACCCTCACCTCTCCCCGAGGTCCGTTAGGGATTTCCCCCGGGTTACAAAAAAAAAAGGCTGGACAGAACCGAAGATACAACAGGACGAAAGAAAGATATGAATCATGATTAATATTGGAGGTTAATCTAATTGAGGATTTAAGAATAATATTCATTGGTTATTTGTCAAAATGTATTAAGAGCGTGGTAGAAATAAAGATATAGCTAGATTTCGCAGTAGTAGTCGCTGTCTTATTTTAAGAACTTCAGTGATATAAATTTATATCACAGTAGCTATTTTAAATCCACATCTAACTTGACTTAAATAGATGCTCATTTTTGCTACTTTTAAGGAACTCACCTAAACTTCGTATATACATTTTTTTACATGCTTTTATTTTTTTCTTTGAATATAACTAATATACAAAGCGTATTTGAGCTTTATGGGACAAATTAACTAGTAGTATGTAGCAAACGGAGATCTCGTCGCATTATTAGATAGTACAGGGTGGTGACCTGTCGCTGCCGGAACTCGCTCGCGCAATGGTCAGTAGCGACAGAGCATGGCAGGAGGCCCTCTCCTTCATGGCGGAGACAATGAAGGTGAAAGAGGCGGCGGAGCGGGTTCAGGAGGCTATTGCCACCCCCGATAACCCAATCCGCCGCCCAACTCGGACAGGACGCCGGAGGAGGGCTTTCGCCAGAGGCCTTCCTACATAACTGGACATACGCCGGGCGGCGCGCTTGAGGGAGCGCGTCGCCCAGATCCAGGCGTGAGCGGTGTGCGATGTGTTCCCGCACACCGCTCCAATGACAAATCAAGGAGATGAGAGGAGGGTGACACTTTACACCACTCTCCTCGCCAACTGTGTTAGGTGTACGCGGGGGGTAGCGACTATTTATCCACCCACTGCCAAGTAGGCGGGGCCTGTAGAAGGCTAGATGTTGCCGGGTGCCGAGGAAGATGGCTCAGCCTTGCCCTTGGCACTAGGAAGGCGGGAGAAAGAACACCCCGGGGGTTTTAGTCGGTGCACGTCCGGCACACCAGTGGATGGCCCTCACTGCCCCCTGAAGGTCCGTTAGGGATTTTCCCCTGGTTACCAAAAAAAAATTACATAGTAACGATACAGAAAAAGGATTTTTGGGATCTTGTCCTTAACACTAAAGCTGATATTTATAGACGCTATTTCGACTTTTCTTAGCAAAGTTCTCAAAAAATAGATTCGTTTTGACAAAAAAAACCGTATATTTAATAGGAAATTGAGTATAGCCATAGTATTCGCAGAGCCAAGTTCATGTTGACAAAATTGTTGACTTACTAAATCTTTTGACATTGTGTAATATAAATTGTGATGTTCTAGTAAAGTTTAAGCAAACTTAAAGTTGCATTTATAAATCTCAGCCTTAGTACCTTTAAAGTATCGGTTTTTCCGTTACTAAACGGAATAAGTGAAACTGCCAAGTTTTACAGAATTAATTTAAAAAATAGACCGGCCAAATATGAAATGGATTCGCGTACCGAGGATTTCGCACAAATAGACCTACAAGAAACAAGTATTTAATTATTAACGATTTCGATTTTCATTTTAGCGATATTTTTTGTACATTGTTATTACTATTTGTATACATATAATTGTTTTGATTTTATGTATATTATTTTTATTATTTTAATATACCTAAATTTTTATTGAAAGCAACGAATTTCAATAAAAAAAGTCGTGATTGAAATATGTCACAAAATATCACTGAGAAAAATCGTTCGTTTGTGTAGCTTATAGCTTTTTCCTTATACACTTATGTTATTTTTCAGTATTTATTGGATATTCAAGGTTTACATAGTACATTCTGATGTTAAACTGTTCTTTAATTTAGTTTTAAAGTTATAGGTCTCTGTCAGATAGATGGACAGACAGACAGGCGGATCAACGGACAAAAGTGCCAAACTCTCCAAATTGTCTCAGAAACCTCGCTTCAGTTGGTAAATTAGGAAAATGTTTAAATAGATATTAATTTTTGTAACGGGATAGTTATTTCCTATATATATGAGTGCAAAAACGAGAAAGGTTTATTGTTTGTATCTATAGTTCAGTGTGTCTGAAAGATTAAGGATCCCATCAGTATGTCCTACATGTCATGACGAATAGGATCCGAAACACTCAAGATCAGGTTAATACACCATTATGTGGGCGACCTGTAGAAAATTGATTATGGGGATTACAGATTCCGTAAATGCTCAGAAGATTACTTCACCTGGAAATAATTAACCGCTGAAAGTTCGGAACACCTCGCTGGGCACTTCCCACGTCCCTGAACGATCAGAATGATCCTAAGAAGATTTTCTCCAAGTAATAAATTACGTACAGACAAAATGAAGTTAATTGAAAGATAACCACAGCAGTAGGCAGGCTGAATATGCCAAATAATGAAAAACCCCTGAAGCAAACGAATTCTCCAGAGGAGAATGCAAATCGCTATTCCGAGTTTAAAACGCCGCTGATAGGGTTAAGCGGCGACATATGAAAGGTGGTCGGCAATAAATGGAAAAATAAGGGCTGAAAATCCGACTCATTGTTGCGAATTAGGAAAGGACTTACCAAGTAGAATAAAGATGGCTTGTGATAACAGGATTAACAGGAACCAAAATATTAACCATTATTTAATTTATTTAACTCAGTCTAAATGAGAGAGGCATCTAGGCTGATATATATTCACAGCTTTAAGTTTGCTTAGACTTTACTAAAATATTACAATTTGTTACTCATTAAATGTCAAAGGATTAGGTAAGTCACCGATTTAGTCAACAGGGACTTGGCTCCACAAATTCTATGGCTATACTCAAGTTCCTATTATATACTTAGTTTTTTGTCAAAACTAATTTTTTTTTTTTTAGAAGTTTCTAACAATGTCGAAAAAGCGTCTACAAATCTCAGCCTTAATATATTTGTAGCCAAGACAATTATATAAACACAAAGGCCATAACACAATAACCTAACAAATTCGTTATTTTTTGTGGGTAAATTGGGACTAGATATGTTGAATCTGAAATATGTAAATTAAAAAATAATAATAACAAGCTCTTAGATTTTTCAGATTAATTAATTTATTTATAAACTAAAATAGCAACAGGCTTGAAAGTTCCCAGATAAACCTATTTTATCAGTTAAAATAAACTCAAAAGATACAGATGTTTTTATAGAACCAACTCACTGGCCTTATATGAAAAATATGTTTATGTTATTTTTAAATATAGCGGCGTAGTTTTTCTTCATGGTTTTGAGGAATAATTTTTCTTTAACCTCCTGCAGCCCACTTTAAAAGTAGGTACAAAGAGAGAACCCACTGTCCTAATATCAGAACATAACTAATATAGTCCCTAACGCCCAAACCAAAACCTTTTCCTATCTCTGTAATTATTACAAATTAAGTTTTGATATTTTGAGGGTACTTTAATATAGATATAGAAATGCTAAATAAATAAATAAACAATTATAATATTTTGTTCTTTATTTAGTATGTTGGGTCATAAAAATGATGGCGTGTAATTCAAATGAAACATTTTACAGGACCATAAATATTATGTTCTAGTATTAGTATGGTGGGTCTTGGTCCTTAAGTAGCTGTGATTTTGCTGGGCGTTTAGTACTATATGATTTTGTCCTAGAACTATCACATTGAACCTCAGGAGGTTAATAATGACATCTAAAATAAAATGTTTAAAAACAGTACCAAAACGTGATATATTGCTCGATATGCCCTGTGTCCAAATTAGGTTCAAACTGGATAACCCAGTGTCTAGATTTTTTAAATTGATTTTTCATTATTTTAAAATATTATATCTCATATTTGTAGAATCAAAGAATCTTCATAGTACCAAAATACCTGCAAAAGATATTCCAGAAAAATCCCTGTGGCTGATCTTGTTATGTTATTTTGCTATAGTCTTTGCACATATTTAAACTTTTCACACATTTCACCATGCCAGAACTGAACTATGATGAAATTATCAGAGACAGCATGAACGATCTACCATAGCAACGGTGTTTTATACTTGTTTATAATAGATTTAGTGACCATAGCATCCACAGATCATCCACATAAATTCACCTATCTATGCATAGTTTTCTGTGTACATTTGTCTGGCAATGTTGCATAACATGCTTGGAGCATATCGGCCCAATGCTGACATCAATGGGCTTATGATGTTGATGCCGGTAGACCTATTGATATTATATTAAGACTTTGAATGGGATTTCGAATAAGATCCTGATATAAAATATATGTGTTTACTTAAAGTTGGAGCATCTTGGAGTCTGAGGAAAACTTTTGACAATGCCTAGAGGATTGCCTAATAGGTAGAACCTTTTGAATTACAGTGACTTATGTCTTATCTGAATAAAAACTTGTACTAGTGGAGTTCTCCAGGGTTCAGTTCTTGTCCAGCTTTATTCAGTATATTTGTATCAGACCTCTGCCTGTCACTTAAGGGGAGAGATACCTTTAGAAATTTCGAAAAATCTAGTTTTTATGCATATTTTGAAAGTATGACATCTTAAGAATATACTCACCAAAGGATAACTCAAAATATTGAATATTCTCGAAATTATCGCATATAGTTTAGAGCGCGGCGATAGCATGCGGTAAGGTGGCGAGTCAGGAGCCAGAGCCTTAGAGGCACACTAGAATTAAATCCTTATAGTGACGAGTAAACAGTCATTAAAAGTGAATGTATTGTCCACGTAGAGAAGAGAAAAGGCACCAGACTCCGTAACGTGAAAAAAACAAAGCTTTCTGGTAGAGGCAAGTTGACGGATAAGTTGCGCAAAAACTCAAAAAATATTACGGTTTGAGCATTCAAAGAAATGTAAATAGTATAGAAAATATGAAAAAAGAGATTATGGCTAATTTTCATCATACTTTTTCAACAAACGAAGACCCAAATCACGAATACTGACCAACTGGACCAAAAAGCTGATGCAAATGGCAAAAAGCGATGGCCTTAAATAAAAATCCAAAATTAGAAAATCTTGTACCGTTATTTGACGCAAATATCAAAGAGCATATGTTCCCAATTTATCAAAATTTATCCAGAGATGATTTGCTAGAGAAATGCCTGGGTGGCCATACCCAAAATGTTAACGAAAGCTTCAACCCGATGATCTAACGATTGGCTCAGAAACCCTTCCATTCCATTGAAATTTCGGCCTTCATTTCTGCTGGGGTATTCAACGATGGATTTTCTTCGATTTTAAGGATTATGAATGCATTGGACATAATCTTTGGCACCAACTACAGAGTATTTGCCGAAACGTCTGATGAGACGCGGATTGTTAGACAGAACCGGATAAGTTTTTCTAACACAAAAAAAGCTCGTATAGCCAGGAAACAACAGCTAGCAGAAGAGAATTAGTTTTTCGAGGAAGATGAAGGACTACTCTATGCGCTTGGAATCGCTGATTAATCGGTAAGTCACTAAAATCAATAGTTTTAACATTTTGAAACTTTAAACGCGATTATCTCGAACTACTTTTTCACAAACTGCTCGTGTTGTAGCTCAAAAAATTTGCGACCGATTTGGATGAAATTTAGAAAGGTTTCTCTCAGTACTATTACCGGAAGGATATACCTAAAGTTTGGAAGGTAGCCTGTAAATTTTTTTTTTGGGGTCATTTAGTTCGTAAAAATTTTCGAAAATTCAACTTTCCAAGTAAAATGGCTTCCGAATTTTCAATTTTGCACTTTTTCGTCATTTTTTAGGTATATCCTTCCCCTTAATATGTCAGTAAACAAATGAAACTTATTTCATTTTTTACAGATCAAAAGAAAAAAATGGCAGCTGGAGCACTTTTTGATGTCGCAAGAAACAGGCGTCCGAAGACTGTCCATAACGTCGCCATTTTGTTGGACATTAGGGAAAAAAATGTTTTTTGTTAAGTTCAAAGAATTACACAATAATGTGATTAAATTATCCTCTCTAAAAAAATTCGGGATAAATACCTATTTTTCACGCTCCTAAAGGTATCTCTCCCCTTAACTAAAATTCAGTCAATTTAATTGCATTGTGATAAATATATAAAATGTGAAATAAGTGTTGTAAATCAATTTATTGGACCAAATAAAATCATAGGTAAAGGTGGGTAGTAGGAATCAAATTTCCAGCAATTACGAAAATTAAAAAAACATAATATCTTTATCAAGCATTTGCAAGAAATTATAATACAAAATTATAAAACAACTACTTTGGTGAACGTTGAAAAATGCTTGTTTTATTGACTAGGTACACTTAGTACATTGGGCTACTCAATTAATCTATTGGTGTAATAAAGTACACATGGTAGTTAGTCATCTGGTGAAGTTATAAAGACCTTTCCAAGCCAACATTAATTTGAAAGATTGAAAAAATATGATAGTTAAATTACTAACAATCAACTGAACACTAGAAACTTAATCTTAAATACTTGCTAGATAGTTCACCAAAGTTCCTAGCACACTGTGTTTTATTTCACAGTCCACAGAAAGTGGAGTTACTTTGACTGTGAAAACAATGTACTGATGTGGGCCACACAAACCATGTCACATTTACTATCATGCCCCTCAAGCAATACTAACAGCACTTATGAAGATTTGATTGAAGCTTCCGACAAAGTTATAAAAGTGGCTTCATACTAAAGGAGCTACTCAATTTAAGTCATTTAACATTAATATGTAAGAAGAAAAAGACAGCATCAATTGGATTGGAAAATTTTAACTTTAATTTTATATAAATGAATATATACACTAAAAGCAAAATCTGTGATTGCAAGAGATAAAATTTTATATAAATTATAATAAAAATATAAATTATCAATTAAAAACCTTGAAAGAACTCATACCAATTTGGAATAGACTTACAAAAAAATCTGGACTGGATCTATTTGTAGACATTCTAGTAAATTGCTTTATTATTATCATCACAACATATTGTATTAAAATTGTGAAATAAACAATTAAAAGATAAAATCTAAAGGATACAAAACAATATTTAATTATATAAATCATGCTTATATTTCTGGAAGATGAATCTCTAAAATTATTAATAGGTGACTTTAATCATTTTTGAGTTGTATCTTGACAATTTTTATATATGATTCAAAACTTGCCATAGTAATATTTCTTTGGTTGGTAAGAACCCATAACAACTAACTCTGCAATATAGCTATTTATAAATTAATATTGATTTAATTATATCCCTAATGTACCTACTTTACTTCAACAAGAAGCTGAATACTGACCACTATGACATTCAAATATTGTTATTACTTCACTCAGAGGTCCTTTATATAGGACAAAGAGATAACCTGCAAATTGTACATTGTACAGTAATTAATCAAGTATCTTTACAATTATAAATTGCAATCTTGTTAACTATCTAAATGATTATTTAGTAGCAGTATTTAGTTAACATTTTTAGCTGTCCATGTTAGTTGTTACTTATAAGTTTTTAAGCAATACAAGTTTTTGTTCATACTTCTGAGGTATGCAAGATACAAATATGATATTTATTAAATTTGCACCCATGGTCACTACTTGTGCACAGCAATTCATGCACAGGATATTAGCAATCAGAATAAAGTGTTCATAAGATGGGGCATAGATGCAGCAACATTCCCCACACCAATTTATTACTCAAAGAGTGTATTGTGTATACAGTGGTCACTTAAAGTATAGTATCAGAAGAAATTGAAAATATTAAAAGATATAAATATAATGTATCTCTCTCTTCATATCACATAGCAATAGAAAGTGGCTAAAACTCAGTTCACTTGTAAAAAATGTATATGTTAGAATGCACAAACCTCTATATCACAAATTCTTTTTGCATTCACAAACTACTATTTTTTACATCATACAAGTGGATTTATAGGGTTTCTGAGAAATAAATACAAAGCATCTCAAAATGTGCATATGTTTTATTTTTAAATCTAATTAGCTATATTTAAGGGTCCATTACTTAGAACTTAAAAATATTTTCCATTAGGAAACATAATTATTAGATCTAAAAGCTTAGTATTTTTGAACATCAGATTATGTTTCAATTTAAGTATTCAGGTATATTTAAATACATTTTTGGAAATAAATAAAAAAAAAATCATCAATAGCCCATGATATTCAATCCCAAGATTTGTAACTACATCATCAGGGTTACTCAGCCCCGGAACTTGAAATTTTCCAAAATGAGCCAACAACTGCTGTCTTCCCGCAAGATCTTTTGACTTTGTTTCTCAAGTATATGAATTCATACAAGGAAAAATGTTTATGGCATAATTTTAAGAGATTTAGCAGTCTCCAATTTTGTAAAAATATAAATACCATTTATCACATAGGAACCTATATAATCATGAAAAATCAACTTTGGCCTTGTACAACTTAAGATGTGGTTACAATATCTTATGAAACTTTAGAGTTAACTTTTAAAGCAAAACTTTTAAAGGCTTGTGAAAATCTTCAGCCTATTTCTTATGAGAAGTTGGACTTCTTTTTTAGATAATTATTCAGTGGCAATGCCCTCATCTGCCACCCTTGGAGTTTGTTGTTGAGCAAGTTGGCCCCAGTTTACCCCCCCCATATTCGGTCCTGGGGTTATCAACAATTAAGCTATCAATTCTTTATTTACATACTTAAAGAAATCCTTTTAATTATATAAAAATATGGATAGTTGAATTCACTCTAAAAAATTTAATTTGACTCCAGTGTATAATGGAAGGAAGTACATACACACATAAATAAAAGGTAAAGATGTAAATTTTATACATAAAATGGTGTTAAATTAATATCAGCTTCAATAAAGTTATACTCTATTTTATAGAAGGATTTAGGTTGAGTAAATAATGTATACACATATCACCCATTTGGCATCCATAGATAATGAAGATAATATAGGTAGTTATTGATCATATTCAATATGATAGTAATAACAGTGTAGGTGATGATAATGGTGATGGTGATGATAATGGTGATGATAATGATGATGATGTGATCACTACATATGTTCAATATTTATGATGGGAATTGTGTTTTTATCGATTTGACTATCAGATCTGGCTAAGAAATAATTACATTTTTTGTAGTGTAATTTCATAAATAAGAAAAAGTATTTCTTATTTACTGAAAATAATTTGTATCAAAATCTGTCATTATTTATATTCATTAAAACGCATCAGAGGCATACCTACCACTAGCCTTGTTTCACAAGCTCAAGTTTCTATCATGTTCAAAATCATAATGATTAAACACTCTTTGTCAAAGGTTATACAAGAAAAATAAGTTTTGAAGATTATAATATTGCAATAATTATTAGTGTTAGTATTTAAACGGCGAGCATAAACGACCTAAAATATTGGGATCACAAGCTAAAAAAGCCTCTATAGCTACTTATGTTATGTAGTTGGTACCATGCACGTAGCAGTAAAATATGGAGGATGCTTATCCGAATTAATCGAAAAATTTGCCCAAACTGAAATATCTTACTAAACTACTATCAGAATACTACTTTTATAGTGTTTTTAGGTAAAATAACGCCGTTTTAAGTGATAAGTCACAGGCTAAACCAAGAGTTCTTGCAATTTACTACATTATCGAACCGCCCTGAGCTGATGTTGATGTATCAATTATTCTGACTTACCAAGCCCGAGAAAGACATATTCCGGAAACAAAATAAAAAAGATGAAAATAAATGAAAACTATAACGAAATTGAATAGAAATGATATGGAATTTAGTTAGGTTTCACAATATATTCCACAAAACAATAACACTTCGCGTAATCATTATCGCACCACCACACTGAAGTTGTTGACACCAAAATCAATACCACCAACTTACAGATAGAAAAATCAATTATTTCTGACCGCGCAGTAATATAAATTTCCGGACTTTAACAAGCTGGACTTGTTATATTCAAATTCGAGTGTCAAAAATTTGTACATATTTCTAAAGCCACATATAAATACTATTTTTATTACTTAATTTACAATTAGTATTTATAAGTGTAATATGCTCTTCACTAATTTATTTCAAAGTTTGTACTTTATATATAACTTTTTACCCACATTAAGAATAGGTAAAACTTATAAAAAAATATCACAAATTATATAATGAAGTTATATACTTATATATTTATAATAAGTTATATATTTATTTCTAGCTATTGCATTTACTATTATTTTTTGCAACAAAGTTCCAAAATAATAGCTTACGAAATGGCATGATAGAAAGATTTAAAATCATCTTAAGGTTGATTATTTTTTAAATAATTATTTTATCTGCAACGATAATATAAATATCAGCATCCATAGATAGGTACCTAAATAGTAGGTTTATGACTACCTAATCAATCACTGGCAAGTAGTTAGGTACTTAAGCCGTATAAGCATCCTGTACGCAAGAATATTAAGACAAGGTTATAACATCAATCAAATCGAAAGGTTGTATAGCGAATGCTTGCATTGTATATCGGAGGAAAACGAAGCGATAGAGTAGTCAAGTACCTATATCTTAGGTACCTATCTAGGATGCATAAGAAAAGAATAGGTTAGATAAGTACCTTCTTAGCACAAGAATATTTATTTCCCTCGTCCGGTGAAATTGTAAAAGCCTATACGCGACAATAACATTTTGTCGTGTTATAAAAAAAAAATCGTTTTTTACCCTGCGTTTCTAGTAAATGAGCATGTAGATCGATATAAGAAATGTTCAATGAGTTTGTATATAAATTACTGTAAATATAATTTAAGTGATTATATTATTGGAAACAAAATTAATTAATCGAAAATATAATTGGAAGTTCCCCACAATGATCCCTTTTCGCCAGTCACAAATATAAGGTTGGTAGCACGTCGCTATGGTAGACGAGTCGGTTCAACCTTGGTACGACACCTATATTTGTGTATGTTGCTCAAATTAGTAGGATACGGAATAATTTTAAGGTCTATTCCAACGTTGCTGTCTGACAGTTTAAAGATATTCTTTGAAGTGTCTATTTTATGCATACAAATGATTTTAGTAATCTAAATTGCCGTTGTTTCGTGTTGCTGCTGTCCATAAAGAAATGGATAACATACATATAAAAAAAAATTCGGGAGGTCCGCACCATATTAAATCTAAAGTAACATTGAAATACGGGAGAAAGCCTACGTAATTTGAATTTCCTAGTCAGAAGTTGAGGCTTGTATTTCGATGCACGGTAGTTTTTCATAAAAAAATTACCATACTAAATCAAAGTCAATTTTACGACAAAAAGTACCTGACAAAAATTCGAAATCCACCAACAACTTGAATTTTCGGGGAACATACATAAAAAGTATATAAATGAAAAGCCAATTAAACAACGTTTATATATTATATATACGTTTATATATTCCTTAAGATCGTTAGAATGAACTCGGACACGATACTTCTCCTTTGAGTTAATGATGACTTGAGTATTCTGCTGATTTCAGGTGGTGCTGCAGGATCAAGCATAGGTCACCATGTTTAGTTTTAGTTCGCTGATTCAGATTTTTTCTTTAATAATAGCTAAAAATAAATCACCTTACGAATATAAAAAACTAAATCAAAACCAGTTCATCTGTGAATTTATCTATCATATAAAATATAAACATACATTACTTACAACTACGCAGATAAACACATTTGAGCGTAATAGAACTAAGTGTCTATATTCTACTAATATTATAAATGCGAAAATTTGTGAATACGTTTGTTACTCTTTCACGATAAAACTACAGGACGGATTTGCATGAAACTTTTACAGCAATATCTTAATATATATAAATCTCCTGTCACGATGTTTGTCCGCGATGGACTCCTAAACTACTAAACCGATTTTAATGAAATTTACACACCACGTGAAGTTTGATCTAATTTAAAAGATAGGATAGTTTTCATCTCAATTCATAGTCGCAATATTATTTTATTGCAAATTATTTGTTCATTATTTAGCAGTCATAATTTACAGTTAGCTCCAACCGATTCTAAAAGATGGCGCTATCCGTTGACTGGATTGAGTAATTATTCAAAAACCAGTCACAGCAAAGCGTGGCTGGTCTGCTATAATTTATATGCCAGAACAACGTTTGCCGAGTCAACTTGTAAATTATAAATCGGAATGACATATAGGCTACAATTTGTAATAATTTTATGAAATTTTGGTCGTAATTTGACGATAAATGGCAATTAAGTCGGAAAAAAATCTAGCCTCTGAGAGCTATCTTGGCGTATACTAACTAAGCCATTGGAGTTACACAAAGATAATGTACCGTAGGATTGTTCGTCTTGAATAGTTGTAAATAAAAGTCCGCGACAGCACATATCTACCTTTTATGTGGAAGCCACTATGACCAAAATTGTATATTATAATACAGAAGATATTCACTTGAAATTATTTATATGGCAGAACAATGTTTGTCGGGTCAACTAGTATTAAATATTTTTAACAAAAGAAATATTTATCAGAAGATGTTAGACTGACAATAGAGTAGAAAAAAGTTTAATTTATAATTATTAAAGAGTTGGTTCTTATCTGTTCTTCCGTATTCTTATCTGTATGTCAATTTATTACTCCGCCCGTCTGTACTCACCTCGCCTGAGAGTCTATAAATAGATTTCAATTGTAGCTATGCTGGATTCAAGTTTAGAAGACTTTGTAGGTATTCCGAAAACCAGAACCAATTGTTTTAGAAGTTAGAAACGTTAAATTTAGCTTTTATGTAAGTACGTCACTATAATTAAAAATAACTAACTGAAGTTTATTAAAAAATTCAATTCGTGAAGAGTGTACAAGGGATGAACATTTTTATTAATATTATAATTCTCTACTATACACACACACACGCGCGCGCATTTACGCTCGTATGCACGAACGCATGCATGCATTTACGCACGCAATGTTTAAATATTAGGTCTGGGAAAAAGTTCTTGGCGTTTTTTCAATGAATTTCGACTAGTCTTCTTAAGCGCGTGAATGTATTTATTTGAACCAAATATGTTCCATTGTTATCAATAATGTTTCGACATTTTTTAGGTAGATCCACGATCCCATCGGTGGAGACCTTCTGTGGTTTCTGGTTAAAGAACTGGATCAAGTAGTTTTCACAGGCTTCTTTTGAAACCAAGTTAATTCCATGAAGAGAGCTCTGCAGAAATCAGAATAGATGATAGTCAGAGGGTGCTATATCCGGACTATAAGGTGGATGCAACAAAACTTCCCAACCGAACTCTCTAAATTTATGACGAGCCATCAAAGAAGTGTGTGATCGGGCGTTGTCATGATTATAGATATTACCTTTCTTATTTATCAATTCGGGCCTTTTTCTCTCAATCGCCAAGCCTAATCTTTTTAGTGAACCACAGTAGAGTTTATAATCAATCGTATCAGCAGTCGCAAGTAGCTCGTGGTAGACAATAACCATCCAGTCCCACCAACACACACAACATCACTTCTTTCGGCGTCGATATTAGTTTAGCAAATGATTGTGAAGGTTCACCATCCTTTAATCACAATATTTTATGCTTCCAGTTGTCGTACGTAATTCATTTTTCATCTCCGATTATTAGACGTTTTAGAAATGGCTCGATTTCATTCCGTTTCAGCAGCGTATCGCAGATGTTTAATCGGTCCGTCATGTTTTTTGCGCTCAACTCACGAGCTCTATTCGTCAAGCTTTTTTTATAACCAGCTTTGTGTAAATTATTCAAAACATTTTTATGGTCAATGCCTAACTCCATACCAATATTGACACTACTGATATGCTTATCTTGTTGGACTTTTTCAAGTATTTCATCAGCTTTTGCAGTGATTGGACGACTGCAGCGTGACTCATCTTTCACATTAAAGTTACCGCAATGAAAGTGGGCGAACCATTTCCACACAGTGGAATTTGATAAAGTACCTTCACTGTATACAGCATATTTTTTTTTCGTAAGCCTGCGCAGCGTTGTTCCCATTGTCATAATGATATTGTAGAATACAACGGATTTTTTCATTATTCAGCTCCATGTTCGAGTGCAAAATACTTTCGAACCACTGCACAGATTACAATGTTTCTTACATTTAACTAGCGTTCGGAAGGTCACCTTTAAATATGCACTCATTGGTGTTGCTGTAATTTATGTTTCTTTAGTTATATGTGACCAATGCCAATCATCGGGAAAAACGCCACGAACTTTTTCCCAGACCCAATATCAATATTTACAAAAACAGCTACCAATATATCAATTTCTAGTATACGTTAGCTCTAGTAGCTTGTGGTAGAAAGTTTCGAAATGAATCTAGATATTATAATGATTTCTACTTTTGCCTACATTAGATAACATAATCTAACTTAACAACCTTCACATATCATCATAAAGTATAAAATGTAAATATTAACTTGAATAGAGACATTGAAAGATAACATTGTACAAAGATCTTCGTTGTCAATGATCGAGTAACGGCTCTCAGGTGAAATCGGGAAGGGTAATTAGTCAGAGGAGGAGATGACAGATGGACTTATGTAATAAGCGTGGAGTAGACAGTCGATTAATGAAGCGTAAAAAGCCCAATGCAGAGTTGTAAAGGTCGCTTGAGCATGCCTGGATTACGATTGGAAGAGAATCGAATATGGTTACATTGTAGGAATGGTATCAGGGAGACCTACTATCAGCAGTGGGATGAAACGAGTTCTTGACTATGAATAGAGAAGTCCATTTATTTCATATAACTACGATGTCGTACAACTTATAAAATATGGTCTACGTTTATCCTAATTTTAGAATAGAGGATCTTAGAAATAAAAGGAATAAACAGAGCGTAGGTATAAAGTACCTACTCGATTTTAAACTGAGCAAGCGCTTAATGTTTAAATAACTACCTACATAAGTCAACAATAGGTAGTTCAATACAACTTTTTTGTAGTTATTGAGTTACTTTTCGTTTATGTGTTTACGGTACTTTTAAGCCTTTTTTTTTTTTACTTGGGGAAAATCCTCATAGGACCGTCTCAGCCGCACAGGGGGTTGTGCGACCGAGGTGTGTCGGACTTATACCGACTAAAAACCTCAAGGTGACTACTTCTGCGCATTGGTAGGACTGTGGGTCCTTTAATCAATTCGCCACAGCCCCGTCGCGCCGCGCCCGATGGGCACAAACTCGGGGGAAGATGAGACCCTCCCCGATAGTGCTCGTTGTATTTAGACAGAGCACGCCATAATGCCCTGCCAACTTCTCGAGGGCCGCTAAACCAGTTGCTTAGGGCCCCATCCTGAGCAGCCACGACCCCAAAAACATCAGCCAACCGGTCGTGGATCGACCGGTCGGCTGGGACTGATGTGCCAGAGCGGTTCCCGGCACCGTGGTGTCTCCTTCGAGTGGCCTCCTTTTGGAACATGACATCTTCACAGAAGGAGACCACAGCCCTCCAGTTGTCATACCCTGCCAGCATTGCCGACACCACTGCTGGCAGGGAGGTCCTTTTAAGCCTTAGTCTAAGCGGTCAGATTTTGATAAATACAATACCATGGCAAATAGTTACGAGTCTAACAACGATACTAAAAGTTGAAACAAGCGCGTCTTTGACACTCGTTACTTTAGCCTGGAATCTGGAATAATGTAGATGCAGCTTTATATACAATTTACTAATAAGATATTTAAAATGATGTATTTAAAATCTTCTTTTTTTTTTAAATATTTCTCTGAAAACAAAGCCAATGGTTTTTTTGTTAAGTAAATTCAAAATACGTACGATACTTATACAAGTTTATATTTTACTGTTAGTATTTTGTTACAAAATGTGTGGATCAAAAAGATTTTTTTGCTTATTTGTTAATACAAATAACCAAAAAACCACACAATCTTGATACAATCTTAAAATCTTATAATGTAGTAAAATGAAATATTTAATAATTAATAATGTTTCAATTTGTTAATGTTAATCATATTTATCAACGTAATGTGAAATTAAGTATATATAATCGACCCTTTACCATACTATACATCCAAATTCTGTCTTTGAAAAGCCAAGTATAAATTCCCTGAAAACCGTTTTATCCTAACAGAAAATCCCCTCCTTTAGAGGTATTACTCTTATCTTGGCATCACTATTTATGTCACAATCTTGACAATTTTTTACAATTGTTTGATAGTAAAGATGTATTTAACAAACAGCCACACCAGATAATGTTGTCGCTCAGTTTTTGTATGCAATGGGCATGGGCAATAGATGATATCCTTTAAGAAATAAATTACAAAAAAATACACATATTTCTAAAAATCACTAATTTGATAACGGTATGGCCTATGGCTGCCTATGTGAAATTATGTAATTTGTAAATTATGTAAATATATGGATTATATTATAGGTGAAAGTGAAAAGAAAAAACAAAATTACAAAAAATAAAAGGACCAAAATTTTAAATTTAAGAATTAAGTAAAAATGCAAAGTGGTCTATAGGGATTTTATAGAATAAATACTTCTTATACAGATAAGATATTGCGTCAATAAAAATATTATGATGTTTGTAATGTTTAATGCCGCATAAAATATATACATATATTCACGTGAGAAGACAAGATATCGAAATATTTTTTAAAGTTACACTAGATGTTCTCATTTTACCAGTCATAAAAATATATTCAATGAACTGCTGGAACTAGAAATAATATCGCAATAGACTCAATCAGCAATAATTTTACTACATAGAAACAGAAATAAAAACCAAGCAAACAATAATTATAGACCAATAATACTAATGTCAAAAATTGCATATTCTCTGTACCTTGTTCATTACTTCTATGATAAAGCGATAATAAACAATATGCGAAGTAATGAAAAAGGTAAAGAGAATTAGAACGATTTCGAACTCAAAACACACTCGTAACATATTTGAAATTGCAAATTTCACGTAAAACAATAAGTGTCTGAATACTTTTTGCATTCGAATATTTAATAAAGAACTAAGAAGGTTTAATTGTACGTGATTTATATTTGCACAGATTATATGTCGATAAAAAACATATCAATATCAGTACAGTAGTATCGATTGATTTTTTTTATTTTGTTTTCCTCTTTGTGGGGAAGGCAAAGGCTTTTATGCCATACAAATATGTCTGGAGGTCTTCTCTTTCCAATTTTATTAAATTTCCTGTCACGTCTTCCCGCTACATTTTAATATCTCTGACCTAGTTTTAATCTCCTATCCATCTTCATTTCTTGTTTGTTGCACCAATTCCAACCGTTTGCACACAACATAAATAGTGAGGAAGACTATACAGATTAGCGAAAAAACTCAGTGGCTCAAGGGATACATCACTTCGCTAGCATCTCGCTAAAAATCCATTGATTCGCCATCTCACATGATTAGCCGAGTTTAACATTGTCGAACAATCCCACAACACAAGCTCAGGTCTCACCCGAACGCCATAATAGCAAAACAAAAATTTTTCAACGATAGCACAGAAAAGATGCAACCACTTCAATTTGAAGTCTTGCCGCCAATGGTATCCGTAGACATTATTCATTTGATTTTTTCCCAAATATCAAGTAAAGATAAAAAACTTACAATCATGTCACCTCTACATCTCTATAGAATTATAAAAATCAAAATATAACATTTTTGTCAAAATTTAAGTCTGCTGAATACTTACCTAATGCGAAAAGTAAAGTTTAATCGAAATTATTGTATTTACTTATTAAATTATGGGTAAACTCATATTATACCAGTGTTTTTATTCTATAAGTGTCCGCTAAGGTTATTTTTACACTAATAAAATGAGACAAATATTTATATTGAAAAATATTTTTGCCATGGGTTTATTAATTTCTGCTCTTTGCATTTTAATCTTTTGGTTCGACGTGGAAATTTTAAGGTATGTTTATGACTATCATTGATATTTTAAGACAATCTTAGTTGATTTCCACTTACAAATGAATAATTAATTTTCTTACAATTAAATATTAATTACCTACTCTGTATACACTTTATACTATAAATACTTTTATAGAACAGTGTAGAGAATTTTTATAAAGTTATTTATAATTATTAAATATTCTTAATAAATGTCATCATTTATGTTTATTACATATTCTTAAGAAATTTAGTTTAATATGGATTTTGTTTCTACAATGATCTGTATTACTTTAATAATATTGTGATCACGACTGATATATACCACCATAACTATAATTGAGCTAGCAGCATGTTTAGAGGAAAGCGCAGAATCACCACTGCTGTAATCATTAAGTTATAATTACAGGAATGTCTAATTATAATATGTAATTTAATTATTTTTTTTATTATAGGCAAACAAACAGATAACATATTGAATATGTAGCAAGAGGGAAAAATAGAGTTTTTTATTTCCAATGTACAGTATCAGATTAACTTTGATATCCTCCTTTGCCAAATGAAATGAGTTATTTCAACTACAATAGGATAATAAACACTAACAACTTCAACATGACAATATTTTAAAAAACAGGAACAAGCGGCATTGTTTCTCTTTTTGATGTTTTGTTCATCATTTGGTGTTTTGTTCAGTTTTATGTTTGAATGTAGATACTATATTTATTTACTGGTTGTCTATATGGGAATGCTTCTCTTATAAGAAGATCCTTCTGGTGTTGATGACATCAATTAGCATACACAGATATTTCCAGACAGTCCCATTGTTTACTTGATTCCTGCTGGTGCCCTATTTTGTAGCATTCCTAGGACATTATACACTTAGAAAGACTTAATCTTTGTGGACAATTTTGCCATGCAACAACTATGTCACAGAAATAATTATTCAATACATCTAGTAGATTGTGACATATTGGAGTAGGGTTTACTGATAATTAATAATAACTAAATCAGTAGTCATAATTATCAATATTATGCCTCAATAGGCTGAAAGGAAAATATTTTAAACTGGCCCCATTTAATAAAGTGATTTGTTATTCTCTATGAATACTTTTTGGCTTAAAATATTTTATTCCCTGGCTTTATTATGGAGAGATTGTGTTTATTCTTAGCAACAATGAAGTGTTTTTACATTGCATTGTAATAAAATAGGCATGTGAAAATTAAAACTAATAATGTTGTCCTGTACGTCATCAACTGGAACTTGTAATTCATCTCTGCTTACCCTGAAACAGCTGTAGATGATGATAAATTGATGCTTAAAACGTACTTAAGTTTATTGTTGACAGAGAACTGAATAAGATTAGGTTTTCCTGTACACTTACATGTATATTTGAGAGTGATTATATCATTCTAAATAATGCAAAATAGGTGCACTCAGACATCGAGTTTCAGAAAAAGAGGCAATGAGAACCTGATACCTGATCATTAGGGATAGACATCTCATTTGATGGAACTTTTGATGTAGTTCAGTGTGGACTCACTACTAGCCCGGAACGTAGAGTCAGGCAGAGATTTTCTTCTCACTTGCTTGGGTCTAACTGAGCCAGTATGCTCCCCATATGTCATATCTATGTCGGTATTTGCATTCATGGTGATATATTAGCTATCAAGTTATCGCTAAAAAGTCTTGTACTTTAGAAATTGTTGACAAAGGAACTTAATTAATGAAGTCATTTCTAATACTAGTTAACCCAAATACATTAAAATTCATGTACAATAGATACATATACTGATAATTGTAAGTGAATTGTGCCACTGAACTTGTATTCACGCACTTTTAAATTCTGGGTATGCTGATCTAATTCTTATAATAATTCTAAGAGGAGCACTCCCATATGCGTGTACTGGTTTATCAATATATATAGTGTTGTCTCTACTCCCATGCATCTGTTGTCATCTAAGAAGATGTCACAATAAAATCTTTATGTGAATATGACTTGTGTCCTATCAGTGTAATATTGTTTTCTCCAACTAGAGAATAAAATATATCAGTTTGTTCAGTTGCATAATAAATGTCCCTTTTTGTATTTATAATAAATAAAAATTTGTGTTTCTGAATGTTTCAGCAAATGCTTTTAAAATATTAAACCAGTGGAGAACATTTTTATATTTTTCATTTGTATTTCATCTTAAAGGCTGTTAATTAAGCTATGTATTAATTGTTTAAACAACAACACCTACAAACACTTTCTAAGCAAGAAAGCGGCCGCCGAAAGAGTCAGAGATCGAACATCTTGTCTGGCCACTTGGTGGCCAAGACACTGTCGCCGGAGAGATGCGTTTGCCCAGAGCGAGCACGTCATCCCCTGTGACAATAGCGGGCCGGAGACTTAATTGAATCTACTGCCCGTATGAAAGAGAGGTGATGCAGGGTATTCGGCGCACCGCCTGGGAGAAAGGTTTTGGAGGTGTGGGCTTTACTGCTACCCCTCCCGGAGAGCTGGCGTCAACAAGGCTTCTTGTTCCCTGGGCATCTGGATTAGTTTGGTTTCTCAGACTCGGGTGGAGTAATCAGAGCCACACCCCGCGCTAAACTGACTAAAATCAGTAGGATTCTGACACACCGGGGTTGGTGCTCTCACAGTGTCCCTGATGGTCCTATGCAGTATTTTTCCCAGGATACAAAAAAAAGTGTTATAAAATATTAATATTATTGTTAAAATAAATTTCTTTGTGCTCCTTACTACATTTAACTTTTAATTCACAGGAAAATATTGTATATTATTTCAACATAATGTTTTAGTAGTGGATAAGTAGGTAGAAAGATTTAAGTTAAAACTATTTTTAAATAATTGTAATATTTTTAGTATTCAGAGTCAACAAGGGTCAACAACATTAGCAAAAGGTATTCCTATAAAAGTTAAGAACAAGGTTTGTTATGTAAATTACAAAGATGATAGACTTCACATGACCAATGACACAGACATTACCATGATATACTTTGTGACCCCAACATACCCACGGCCGGAGCAAATACCAGAACTAACAAGACTTAGTCATACTCTTATGCATGTACGGAGAATACATTGGATTATTGCTGATGATCAACCAGCATGTTCTGAACAAATTTTTAAATTGCTCAGGTGAGATACAGATTCATCCGAATATATATATTTATTATACAATGTCGGCGGACGCTTGACCTCACCCACACGTGATGGAAAATGAAGATGAGTCCAATGATCAACTGCGTCCACTCAACAAATGCCTATTCACTCATCTCTTAAAGACTCCCGGGTTATAAGATCGCGGAAATATAGTCATCGAAAGCATATTCCACTCCTTCGCTGTTTGCATAATGAATGTAGAAGCAAATCTTTTCATGCAGATATAGGGAACGTCCACCACATACAGATGATATCCAACTCGATGTCTAGTTGTTTTATGATGGAGAATGTAGAAAATGTCAAAGAATGTAGTTTCTGGGAATACTCTCCAATGTGCAACCGGTAAAAAGCCGCGAGGCAGAGGAAATATATATAAATATAAATTGCAGTATAGTCAATGCTACTGTAAAAAAGTTTTTCTACTGCTTCTAATAAATCCTTTATTAAAAATTTTAGTTTATTTATCTCTATAAGGTATGTCTTTTGTGGTAATTATAAGATTCTTATACATATAAAAGATACTTTTATGAGCTACTGATCATCAATTTTTACATTTTAAAGTATTTTCATCATTTGACATCATTTTATTTAAATTAACGTTAGCTCCAATTTACGCCTTTTAGGGAGGGAATGTTGAGCATTTAAATAGTTTTGCTGTACTGTAAATTGTATTTTTTCAGTCGAACTGGTTTGCCTTTTACACACATATCAAGTCCGAAGCCTTATTTATACAAAGGAACGAATTTTCCAAGAGGGGTGGCAAATCGTCGAGCATCCCTCAAGTGGCTGAGGGAAAATATTCAAGAAGGAGTTATGTATTTTGGTGATGATGACAACACAGTAGATCTACAACTGTTTGATGAAATAAGGTCCACAAAAAAGGTGTCCATGTTTCCTGTTGGACTAATAGGCGGTTTTGGCGTATCAACACCTATTGTTAAAGATGGAAGGGTAAGTAGATTTCTAGTAAATATATTTATAAATGATTCCTTTTCTCTAATGTCTTTGATGCAAGCAAAACATCTGGTTTGTATAGATTTGTCTGTCCGAACAATACAGTAGTGCTGTTGGCAGTGCTTCCAACTGTTAATAATATGTACTGCTTCATCTGACTACTCTTTATACAAATATACACAAACCAGGAGCTTTGCTTGCCGGCAGCAATGGCAGTGTATTGCTGCTTTCTTTGACATACCTTTAATTGTAGAAAAATGCATCACAATGGAACTTTAAACAGAACATATAGCTTTGGTTAGCTGTCTCTTTGCAGTGATCAACAGAGATATTTTTTAACTATGTTATATATTCAGCCCTAAAAAAAAATATATTTCTGTCTGACTAAGGTTGGGATTTATAGACGCTACTTTGGCTTTGCTAAGACTTTACTCAAACATTACAAATTATAATAATTGAATGCTATTAAAGTAATATTATTTTACGGATTAACTGAGTTAAGCTATACTTAAATTCCAATTATGTAATTAGTTTATTGTCAAAGACAAACTATAATCCTGAGCAAAGTCAAGATAGCGTCTATAAATCTCAGCTTTAGTGCTTAGCTTATTCTCTACTTGCCGCAGCTTTCTTTACAAATATTTTGCATAGTAGCAAGTGAAGTAGCATGTACATAGACTGCGCATTTATATCCATCTATTAGATATTATTATCTGATTTTAGGTTGTGGCCTTTTTTGATTCATGGCCAGGCTCCAGAACATTTCCTGTTGATATGGCAGGATTTGCTGTAAATATTAACTATCTAAAACCATCAGCTACAATGCCCTATACTGCTGGCCACGAAGAAGACGAGTTTCTCATTAGTTTGGGACTGAAACTTGAGGAAATAGAACCCCTGGCGGATAATTGTTCAAAAGTTCTTGTTTGGCATACAAAAACGGCTAAATTTAAGAAACCTTCGTTAAAAATGGACATTGAGAAATTAGATAGTTTGCTAAATTATGAACACTTCGCTAAACTCCTCAAGGAGACCACTCAACTGGGTATGACAAACGTATTTCCTGATAATGGATCGAAAACATTTATTATTAAGAATAAGAAAACTTATGAGCCATTAATTGGATTACCTTGAACCACAAACGTTTACAACTCATTTATTAATTATTTATATTGTGATTATCTGTGATTCTTCAAATTTACTGTGTTATAATTTGTAAGAAACCTTTGTGCAATATATGGTATAATAGCATTTTTGTAAAGAAATATCATAATCTATAAGATGGCGGCGATATTTGAGATGGGAATAGTTTGGCTGTTATTTATATAGTTTGTTTTTTGCTGAATAATTTTCTATCAATTCAATGATATTGTTTATATGTTGTTTAAACTTAAATAGTAATTCAAAATCTCAAATACATATTGTATACATAAGCATTACACAAAACGTTTAGCATATTTAATGCCAAATAAAAGATAAGTTACATTAAATTATTATCATTTGAATCTATGTACTTCAAGCGCTCTTATCTCGTAACAATAATATGAGTTCTCTCCATCAAAATCAAAATACAAGATGTACGCTTTTTACTAGATTTTACCAAATTTGATTATAATAACGACTAAGTTCTTACTTTTAGCTTTTTTATTTATAGATACATTAATACTAACCATTTAAAGAAAGCAACTATCTTGACCATAATTCGACAATAAATAGAACAAACAAAAATAACAAATGGCAAGTTTAAATATGGCAAGTATTATAAGATTTTTTTTTTCTTTGCAAATTTCTTTAAACACGTGATATTCGGTTGTTTTAGTTATTATCTTTTGTATAGAGTAATATTTAATACATAATTTATAGACATGAATAGCTTAATAAGTATGTTTTTTGCGAATAGAACTTTTTAAGATACCATTAAATTGTAATTTAATATTATATTGCACTATAATGCCAGGAATGTAGGCAATGCCCTTATTTTAAAATTGCAGTAATGTAATAATTTTTAAAGTCATTTTCATATACCAAGCGTAAAAGTTTTTCATTGTTTACACAATAATGAAAAACTTTACTAAACTATTTTATATTATTACTATATATTATTAATCAATATCTAGTCGTCAATAATCTCCAAATCTACTGATCTGTTTTTCGTATATTATTTAATTTTATTTATTATATTTAAAACCAAGTCCCATAAAGCCAAGATAACTATGTGCTTCTATAAATGTAATTGTAATATGTTTATTTTTATTTAGTAATCTAATAACTTTTTTAAATTATGTGATGATCTTTATTAAAATGTTATTAATTATATTTTGATTTGGTATTAATTTTTGTGCATTTGTTTAATTATTTATCTGTATTGTTTATATCGCTGACAATCTATATGTTATATTATTATATTCGGATAGAATTCTAAATTCCAGACAAAATAATATGTTGTCTTACAAAAGAAAATTGATAATTAAGTATACTTCTATAAACATATCTATAAAGTAAACAAACATATAATGTTAACCTAAGTTTGAACCTAACGAGCATAATAACTATGGTACGAGTTTTTATTCAGTGTTTATAAGATTTTTTATCATTTTAGCTGTCAATGTACTCAAAACTCTTTGAATTATAGATTAATATTTCTCAGGGCTCGGAAAGTCCTGGATATATTAACAAAGAAACATCTAAATATAAATCAAGAATTTATTATATTTTATTTTTTATTTATTTATTTATTATTCAATCCTTGTTATTTATACTTTGAATATGAAATAGTTATAATAAAATACCGCGTGTTCACATGCCGTAAAGAAATCAATATTGTACTGTAACTAACAGAAACCAATGAAATTAAGTGCCGGAAAAGCTAATAGTAATATTTTCTTAACATTCGTTAACAGCCTAGTGCATTCTTTCTAATTCCGGCTGCTTTTGACTATACCCTATTGTACACTCATTATATTATATGTATGGCTGTTTCTGTCGACCTTTGTTCTTATTTCCACCCACATTCATTTAGTTGTATATCTGTTAATATGTATATGTATAGAAAAAAAAAATAGACACTAGGCCGTCCGGCGACACCACAGTGGTGACGTGCGTAAACGTGCGCAGTGGTGACGTTATATGGAAGTAAGGGAACTAAGTTGAGAACTTATGAGAACTAACGATGAGATTAGTAAAACTTCACAATATATTTATCTCCCGATGATGTCAAGAACGGCCGGCGAAAAGGCAAGTGATCGGAATTAGCGCTCAAATAAATAATACGAATACATATTTACGAATCGTGCAGGCGGCAAAGTGTTATGTTAAAGAATTCATATTTATTTGGAGAAGCCTAAAGCTCCTGAACAATTATGGGTTGTTAAAGTTATTAGTCAACAATATTAATTATAATTGATATTTTATATTTTACTTTAAATAATGTTCTAATATTTTTATTTATTTAATCGTCAAATTGAAATAACGATTTTTATGAAAAAAAAATTAACGTTAGCAATAATTTATAATATCAGACACTGGGTAAAATTAGATGTACAAAGTGTTGTGTCATTATAATATTAATTATGGTTTCATTGTTTTTACTACACTGTTACTTATACTCTTTGGAGATTCTTATTGAATCTTAGTAAAACAATCTAAAAATAAATATTTTGTATATTTAATTAAATTAATTTATTACCATCTACTCAATAAGCCAGTATCAATTTATTTAAAGTTTTTCCAAAACTCAAAACGTCACCGACAATTATTACGTGAGTAATTTTTTATAAATTTTATTTTCAATGTCACAAGAACCTTTAAATGGTTTTATTAGTATTTTGTAATTATATTTTGATTGATATTATTAGTTTGTGTTGTTATAAATATTTTCTGCACGTTTAGTTTTTTGTCGTGTTTTAAACCTGACATATTTTATTTATACAGATATCACTGATATTATTATCAAATAGGCTTAAGAATTCCTTGTGACTAATATTATATGTAAAATTGAATTTTTAAATCAAATTATCAGGATTGTCTTTAAATACCTTTTTATCTTAATATTTTAATAAAATTATGATCAAACTTATATATTTTTTTAATTTCCCGCCTTCAAATTGATTTGGTGAATATGTTAGTTCTTGTAAGTTCTTTTTTTATTATTTTCTGTCCTATATGTATTAATTTAAAATTAAGATCGGGAGTTACGGAGTGGATATAAACTGCAAGTAACATATTTTATAAATTAATAACTCTGACACCCAGAAAACAGAACCATAGTTAAACTATTTTTTTTTTTTAAATAAACGATTTATCATTATTAGACTAGTTGTTGCTTGCAACTATGCTTTCCTATGGTTTCACACGTATATGCGTTATAATTTTATAAAAGAAGATTAAATAAAATATTAAAACAATAGATATTACGACTAAAAGATATTTTAAATTGATGTTAAACTGACATCTTGTAGTGTTTATCATAACTAATAGCACTTTTTGAAAAGCATGCATATGATAATCCAACAGCTTTCTGATAGATGGTGCTATTTATTACAACAAAAAATAAGATGTAGGTCTCGATATTCATATAAATACTCTATAGTCGATGGATTTTGTTGTGTATGTGTATAGTGCTTTAAAAACATCGTGTGGGTATGTGGTTCCTAGTAGAGCTACCATCCCGAGAGTAAAGTGTCACAAAATCGCGGAGTTGTCGGAATTTTCTTTTGTTTTTGGGACAGTTCCGGGAATATTCAGACTTACGAGACATGGAAGAAATTATTAAATGAATATAGAAGTAGAATATTATTATATTTCAATACAACCACAATTACGTTCATTACTCAATTTAATAAGTACAAACATTTTTGTAAACACAAAAGTTAATAATTTTATAAAACTTTCGTTTAGTACCCCTATCGGCTTGCTTAAGGAATATAAAAAATTGTTTAACTGACATTTTAACCTAAGATACATTTTAACAAAATAATTTGAGAAGTATCGTAAAGTTCTTAAATCTTATAGTCATTGGAAAATGTAAAAATATATATATTTAGAAAATTAATGACTCTTCACTTGAATTAATCTTCACACATTCAACTGTTCACACATCGCAGGTTTGACAGTTTGGAAAGGGACAGGGGAGAAGGAGAGTGTGAGGAGTTAGATTGTAGAGAGGAAGGAGAATAAGGAGGGAGGAAGAGAGGCAATCATTTTAGCTAAAAGATAACACCACCTTGACTTTTCAGCAGTACGAAATACAAGAAAAAGTTAAGCTCAAAATATGTTGTAATTAGAACATTAGGCAATTTATACAATCGTGATGTGTCATGACCTCCTGTTTTAAAGTTGTTGCACCATTTTTTTAATGTGCTTGTAACAAGGATTGGAAGTTAAAGAAAAAAACATGATGAATCAAAATGAGTACGGAACAAGCCTATGAAGTTATAAAAAATGTGATACTTTCATCTTACTTTCATCATAGTATTAATGTCATAAATTGATAATACATGATTTTTTAATACAAATTTGTGTTTTTGTGTGTCTCTTCACTATTTTTTTATTATTAAAAGTCTCTAAAATTATATAAAACTGACTCTATTTGTCCTCAAAAATATAATAAAAATCGTCCAAAATGCGCGTGTTCTTTTTAGCAATAACAGGATTGACATTTTTTATTGCGTTTGCTTATGGCTCACTTATAATTTTACCTTATCTGTAATGATTAACTTAGCACATGTGTACCATAATGTACTATAAAATAACTTATTTCCAAATATTTATGTTCTCGAATTTATTGGGAATTTCGAGATCGTATATAATCTCGAAACCATGTTCCCGGACACGAATTATTTTTGAGATTAGGGGCTCTAGTTACTACTACATACATATCCATTCGTATACGTAAACTACGAGTGAATGTGTAGGTGATACCGTATACATATCACTATATTGAATAGGTTGTAATAGCAGACCCGGTCACGGCTTCGCATCGTCGCTGTGCTGGTGACGGACTGTACACTTCACTTCAGTTTGTAGCAGAACGGGTGGTTGGATGCACGCTTGTTAGGAAAGAAGTGAACGTAAATCGAAAAGAAATACTAAACTATTTTTTCTTGGTACATCGTAAAATGTGAATAATGCTTGTATAACTACACTCTACTAAAGGTAAGTATTTGAAGTCTAAATTATTTTTTAAACTATCATTCATGTTTATTACTTGTTTACGTAAAGTTGTTTGAAGATGATTTATTTTGTGAGAAGCGCCCGTACATGACTCTACTTTGTCGAAAACTTTGTACTATTTTTTTTTTAAATCAACAGTTTTTTCGAAGTGTGGAATGTTTGTTTTGAAGTATTGAAAAAGTTTAATAATAATAAATGAATATTGACCACTTTAATGTTAGGGGAGTAATAATATATAAATATTGTGAGTCTGATAAGAAAATGATCTCATGACAAAAACTGTCTTTATTGTAAATATTTTAATAAAAATAGTTTATCTTTAGCATTTTGCCTAGGATAGCATGAGATATAAAGTATTGAATATTTTATGTCTGGACTGAATTATTATAAAACAAAGATATTTTGAAATTATTGGTGAAATAAAAAATACGAAATTTAATGAAATAATAAAGGAACTAGTTACAATAAAATAACTTATTACTTCATTAACTGATACAAAAGAACTTAATTATTGAAAAACGTCATATAATTACCTTATAGCTTTTTTCTTGGGATCATATAGAATAAACAATCCTTACCCGTTCTTATAAATATTTTTTTACGGATTTGGTTGAAGGAATGAAAGAAGATGAAAGAAAATGAAGGAAAGGAACTTAAGAATTTGCAGATTAATATGTTTTTATTAAAAATAATATTCTTATTACCTACGTTTATATTTGTTTCCAAGTTATATACTCTGATTATAATATTTATATGACCATAAACATGACATTGGGTTAAGTAAAAATATTATTCCGGGTCCAGAGGGCACTAGGAGTTTTGTATCTGCTCCTTGTCAGTCTAAAGAGACTCACTAAGGGAGACGTAAATGGCGTCGTAAATGATGACTGGAGGATCGTAGTCTCCTGTAAGATCGTCATTTTCCAGAAGGAGATCGTAGAGCGCGAATGACTGAGAGCCAACACCACTATTGTGAAGAGATATTTGTTCAGGCCGGCATGATCGCTGCGACTACCGATGGGATTTTTCTTACCTTTCGATAGTCGTTGGCGTTTATGGACTGCACCATGCTTACCATCAGGTATGGTGCAGACACTAAGTCGAGTTAGTTTAAAAAAAAAACTTGGAGAAGAACACTCAAGAATTGCTAGTAACCACTCCGGCGCTCCAATCCTAGACGATATACTATCAGATTGTTGACGTTTTAGTGGTCGTTGCTGCCCAGGGTGTGGGCTAAGAATTACTGGTTAGTGGATCTCGAGACTTCGATAGAGTATCCTAACGAGCTCTGTACAAGTACATCGGGAGCGATGCAGCCTCCCCCGAAATCATTTCAGGTCGGCACGGAACAGCGGTTCTCTGGCGAATTTACAGATTTCTCCGTTAATTCACAGAAGAGTGGCATTGAGATTTCTAGTTAGTACAAGTCCATCATATCTCGGCGGTGCCACTTCCTTGTGCGGCCGGAAAGGATCTATGATTCCTTTCTTTAAATAAAAAAAAACTCTATCAAAGCACCGCGTACGCGCGTATGCTTGCTTAAGAAAAATAATAATAGATTTTTTACACAATTACCTTCTCTATCTATCGCTATCTCATCGGATCCGCTTACTTTCTCTGAATAAAAATTAACTTTAAATGAAAATAATAATGTTTTTGCCTAATATTGTACAATCTGGTATAAAACATTTTATTCAACATCAAATTTAATTAAAATATCTTCGGGAAGAAGCATGTATATGCAGCAAAACAGACAAATATTCTTAAAAATGTTAAGTCTAAGAGGTTAGGGAAAAGTGTCTTTTGCATTTTATACGAAAACTAAAGTCATTTTTTTTAAGTTTATTTACATTTACTTACTGCATGTATCTGCAATTTTGTTTGATGACTTTCTGCCATCTTGTAGGTAGAGACATTACCTATTGGTGTAGTACAAACTTTGGCATTCCTGTCTTGATGTTAACCTGACATTGCCTAAATAATTCTGAAGATACTAATACAGGTGAAAATCTGAAATCGCAAGGTCAGTACTATATGGCGAATAAATTAACACATCCCAGTCAAAGTCTGTTAATTTTAGCTGAGTGGTAAAAGATGTGTGTAGTCGAGCGTTATCGTGATGAAAAACCACACCCTTCTTTTGATCAATTCATGCCGCTTTCTTTGAACATCTTGCCTTAATCTCGTCAGTTGTTGGCAGTAGAAGTCCGAATCGATGGTTCTGTGCGGCGGTAATAGCTTGTAATGAACAACGCCCTTCCGATCTCACCATACACATAGCATTACCTTATTGCGAGTTAACTCGGGCTTTGCTACATTCTGGGAAGCCTGATCGACCTTTGACCACGACCTTTTTCGCACGTTTTTATCGTACGTGATCCACTTTTTATCACCAGTTATTAATCTCTCTAAAAAGGGTCCAGTTTCATTACTTCTCAATAAAGAATCGCAAATGAGTACACGGGCTCATCAGGTTTCTTTCAATGAGCTCGAGTGGCATACATATCGAAGATTTTCAAACGAATCAAAACTGTTTTGTGTTCGGTCAGTTCTTCAGTAAAAAACAAATGAAAAATAGCTGAAAACAACATTTTCCTAATTTTCTCTTTTGGTTTTTAATGTAATGTAATGTCATCAAAACCAACCAGATACAATAGTACAGCCAAAAAGATTTTATTAAAAATTTATACATACTAAACGCGTAATTTTTTTTTTCATTCAATCAGGATTTTTAAACAGTATCTTTAGTTTAAAGAACATGAAGAAGATTGAAAGTATTCGAAATACGCATCATAGCCATTCAAAATGATTCACACATTGCTAATTATCATTATGAAATGAGCGCATCCAGTGATCATACCTACAAACCAAGTACAAAACCAAAAACAAACAAATCTTACCAATACTGCGTGAAGAAATGATATTTGTAGTTTGCCAATATTCAAACTTTTCTTTGTTTATAGAGTCTACAATGAGGTCCAGATTGTTGCGGTGCAGATTATACTCGGGCCGTATCCTCGTGATTTTGCTCCTGTTGGTCGGGGTCGTCGCCTATTGCTACTACTACACAGCTTTAAGCTATCCTAAATCAGGTAAGTACAGTACTAAATAATTAGAACATATTTTTCAGGTAGTCGAATTAACTAAGGATATTCTGCGTGTATACGTTTCTTGCCTCAGAACCATATTCATGCAAAATTACTTTGCATTTGTGTATTTAAATCAAATCTATAATAGTCCAATCTTTAATAAATACTTTTAAAATCTCCTATAATTATCCTGAAATAGTACTAATAATAAAGTAAATTATTATTATTATATAATAATAAAATAAGACAGGGTATTCTCCTAGGCGACAGTTTGAGTCCTTTGTTTTTTTTAGGTTTTGTTTGGCTTTAAATCTTCTTAGTACTTTGCTACGGGATTTAAAGTTAGGCTGCCGTCTACAGACACAATATGAACCTATCTTCCACTTGCTTTACATGGATGATCTCAAGTTATTTGCACAAAAAAGATAGATTTGATGAAATTACTGAGGGTAACTTAAAATTTCAGTAAGTTTATGAATACGGAATTTGGTGTAAACAAATGTGCGGTCGCCATTGTGGATAGGTAGTCGTGGTTTCAGATGATGTAATCAGAAACTACAAGGATCAGATTTATCTTTGGGACGGAAATCTACAAATATTTGGGTATGTCTGAACCTTTAGGTATAGCTGACAGGGATGTAAAACGGGCGTTGGAAGAGCGGTTCTTCGACCGCTTGGCAAAAGCCTTCTGTCGGGTAAAATCAGATCCGTGCGTTTAACAGCTGGGCTATGCCTCTGCTCCTATACATCTTTGGCATATTCTAATGGACTCAAACAGAACTGGATGCCTGTATCGAAAAGTCCTTACTCTTATGACTACATACTACGCTCCTTGGTTATGAGGTTGTGTATCCCGCGGAAATGTGGAGGCCGTGGCATGCTTAATGCTAAGGACCTACATAACCACGAGATGTGCAAACTTAGAAATTTTCCCTTCATAGTGAAGTGATTATGCATATGTAATATCAAGGTAGATAAAGGATTAACTCCGCTTTGTCTGGCGAATGAGAACTGGCTAAATCCAAAAGTACTGAGTATCGTGGATCACAAGAACATTTGGCAGAATAAAGAGCTTCACTGACGGTTTTATCGGCCTCTTCATGGGCCTTATGTAGGCCCGATTGCTTTCGTATCTTGGCTACGTTTCGGTGAATATTTTAGGGAAACCGAAGGTTTTGTTGTGCAATTATGGACGAGTTTATCATGACGAACAATTACATACAATACATCCTCAAAGACGGTACGGTCGACATATGCAGGGCATGCCACTGTCCTGCAGAAACTTTGAGGTATGTGGTTTTTGGTTGATCGTTTCTTGCTAACGTCGAGTAAATGCACAGACATAATCAATTTGTTAGATTATACACCAGCAACTTGCTCTTTCATAGGGTCTCGTGTACAATGAGGTAACAGTATGTACCTCAGCCTGTTCTTGAAAATGGTCGTGCAATAATGTACTGGATTCGATCTATTATCACTGATAGGACTATTTATGCTAATGGAACTGACATTGTGGTAGTAGATCTGTCGGTGCGCCGGGCATTACTCGTTGATATCACCATACCACATGATGAGACTCACGTGAAAGCGGACAAAGTAAAATCTTCAAAATATTTAGACTTCGCACAGATGATTACCAGCATGTGAGATGTGGGTTCAACGATTATTGTTCCCATAATCGTATCAACTGATAGTCTAATTGCTAGGAGCCTCGATTTCCATCTTAAGAGGCTCTCGTTTGGTTATTGGATCAAGGGCCGGATACAGAAGGCAGTATTACTCGACACGGCGTGCATTGTAAGGAAGTTCCTCACTCTGAGCTCCTAACTACAGGTGGCTTGGGCCTTAGGCTTCGCCCTCGAGGTCTACATGGTTTTATATTTTAAAAGTAAAAAACAATGTTAATAAAATAAATAAAGAGATGATAATATTACAGAAAATATATCAGATTTTGAGGTATGATTGTTCATAGCACACGATTGTTTTTTATTCTATTAAATATAGGTACTACTACATAGGTAGGTAGGTAGGTAGCTACGTAATTAAATACGATTTCCCATTAGATTACAAATATATACAAAACAGTCTGTTCCCAATAACAGGGACATGTATAAGTTACACGTATTAGTAGGGTTCGGGTTCGGGGACCATTTAAGATATTCTTATTTCTGTTCTCAAAACATTTCTTAATTTACATACGACTTCTGGCGTAGCTATGTGTAAAAGTAATTATAATTGTTAACTTAATACTGGTTCTCTAATATTATTAAGATGAAATTAGAAGTAGATAATAAATTTCAAGTGTAGAAATCGAATAATACGTCGCTGAAGTGTGATGGAATGAATTTTAAGTCCTTCTGAGAAAAAAACAGATATAAAGAACAAGAATTTTTTTGACTGAGAAATTAATATATCTTTACATTGACCATTTTTGTTAAAGCAGCGTATATCCATTGTATTTAACTTAGGGCGGCTTGCACTAACAAATTAAATCTAGTAAGAGTTATATAAAATGCTATTTAGCGCTGATCTGTACTTATTGTCTTGCACTAAATCAAAATCTAGTTGTAACAACTCTTAAACTGAAATCGTCATTAAGATGGAATCAAACCAATTCAATGAATTAGCGTTTTATACAAACTTAAACTAGATTAATTCGTTAGTGCAAGCCGCCCTTAATCCCTTCAAAGAATAGAACTCATGATGAGTAAGAATTTGTGTAGGCGTCCGGTTAAATTAACATAATGCTAAACCTCCGAACCTTTTAAAAAAAAGTTATTAGATGTAGCTAGGTTCGATATGTATGTAATAAATGTACAGGTAGAGATCTTTTACGGACTATATTTAAATTATTTGAAAGCTCTGTAGCTAATATGTAAAATAGGGATAGTCTGGAAACCAATCAGTTCGTAAATTTGTTGACAATATATTAAAACATTTCGTGTTATTAGTTACAATTATCATATCGAGGGGTGAAAGGCTATTTGGTTTAAGCGACATTTTTTGCTGATATAGTAATATAGTATATATTTGGAATCGGTAAAAAACGCTGATTCCGAAAATATATGTATTACTATATCACTAAAAAATGTCGCTTAAACCAAATAGCTTTTCTCCCCTTGGTATAGATTTCTGAAAATATCGTTTCATAACTCGATGGTACAATTGGGTTTTAAGGATGAAACAATTTTATACATTTTTGTAACAGATGTCCAAGTCAGAGCTACTATTTGAACTGCCTTTTGTAACCACATTGTACACCGCTTAACTCAATTGGCTGTAAAACGTGTTCTGTCGTTTACAGCAGCACGACGCGCCTTGGCAGGTTTATCGCAAAATACAGCAGCCGTCTTTTAACAGAATTGAATTGTTTTCAGTATAATTTTACTTAGATAAGGGGGATGATTGTTTACGTTGGATTCTTTCGAGATAGGTTTATTCGATACGTTGTTATCGAAAATATATTTATTTGCCTACTGAAATTGGCTTATTACTTGAACGGCTCTTATGTGCGAATCAACCTACTTTTAATTATGGCTCGACGTTCAAGCTCGACGCTCGACATAAATGCAACACAAGAAGTGTCATCATTTCGTGGCTGATTTAAAATAGCGTTTTCCATTCTATTTTTGAAGAGCTCTATGTTGTTATCCAGAGGAAATAATTCGTCTTGAAGCCCATTCAACAACTAGTGTACGTAAAGAAGGTTCTAGAGAACTGCACCGGTGTTGCAAGCTGTTGAGCCTTTAAAATGTGAAGGTGAGCTCAGATGCAATCACGCAAAGTATGCTCAAAGAATGTTGATGAGGGCACTAGATCAATCAAAGTTTCAGAACGCTTCCCATTGTAGATAAAATAAGCAGAAGGAACCGGTTTCTATATGAAGATTTAATTATTACAAGCCGCAAGTGAATATGGGATCATAGACAATATGAATAGCATGTCTTTGGATGGAGTCAAAAGGATTGAGTTAATAACCAGGAGAACCGACCTACAAGTGATCTTAATTTTGTTAAATTACGTAAAAGATTTCATGTCAGCCAAGATGGCGATAAAGATATATTTATACAGCAATTTTCTTTTGCCTATATTTATACAGCAATTTTTTGCCACAAATTTGTATTTGATACATTAGTACAAGTGCGAAAAATTATTAACCGCACTGTAGATATTTAACCCTTTATGGCGCAAGGTCGTTAAATTTGTTAATTTTGTAAAAACTAGGTGGTAAATAGTGTATAGTTAACGAAAATAATAATTATAAAAATATTAAAAATGTATCGTTTATAATTCTTAAAAACCCTTGCATGTACTAGAAATGCAACATTAGATTAGTACTAAATCAACAACTTAACTTAACTTAACTTAACGTAACTTAAAATTAGGAACAGATTATTAAAAAACATCCTCTTATCGTTTACTTACAAAAATTTCAACAGTCAAATATTATTATTTCACCAAGAATTAATTTTTCGTAAATGAAATTGAAAACCTGAAAACAGGCGTTCGTTCGACACTACAATGAAACATCATTACCTACAAGTCTCGTTACCTAGTAAGCTGAATTGTCACTAAATCGTAAGAATGCTTTGTTGGTACCGTATAACACCAAGCAAAGTCAGTCTGTCGGCATTTATTTTATTGTTTGTTCTATTTGAGTGGTATGTTGCAGAAATACAACACGGCGCCATAAAGGGTTAAGTATGGTATGCAGTTAATTAGTTTTATACAAAAGTTTTTTAAACAGCGGGTAAACTATTCGATTGTATTTCTAAAAATACAGAAAAAGTTTAATAACTTGTCCTTATTATAACCATGCCATTACACTAATCTAAATTAACGTAAATGTTTTACTTTACCCTTTTTTCATGAGCATAACGGATTGTGGATAATAGGTAGATCATGCACGAAAGTCACTCGCTGCCTTAGTAAACATCGGACCTACTAAGAGAATATAAAGTTGAAATTCACACAGGGTACTTTAATTTTGCTCAGAAATTACTCAAACATTACAAAGTATTATATATTATTTAATTAATTGCGAAATATATGGTAAGTCGTCAGTTTTCTCAACTTGGACTTGGCTCTGTTAATACTTAAGGTATAATCAACTTCCTAATATATACTCTTTTTTTTAATAATTAGATATATTAAATAACCTGTTCTGACTGAAATATCATTGTCAGATAGTCATTGTGAGATATCAGTGTAAATATGAAATCGGGACATTTGGTCCTTCGTATGACGTAGGTATCCACTAAGGGTAGATTATTTGTTATCATGTCTCTAAGGGGGTGAAATAAAGGTTTGAAATATAGTTTGAAAATTCATCTATTTTGAAGAAAACGTTATGAATATTGATATTTAAATTTTTGCTTAGAAATAAAAAAAAATACTTGCTTTTACGTTTTTGAATAATTTTTCTAGAAAAGGGTAAATGATTTTTACTCGGCAACGCCGGGTCACCAAAGTAGTATAATATAATTAGGAATACTGTGATCTTGGGTGCTGTGTGATTTGAGAATAATAATGTTAGTCGAAATCTATTTACTCAAATTGCAGCACATACTTCCACTGGCGTCAGCTTGAGTTATGATTTTAAATATGAAAAAGTGTTTTCGAAAGTGTGACTCTTTGTATTATTTTTAAAGTTTTTAATCTCTTAAATCAATCAAATTCCAAAAAAAATTCTTATAACAATGTGTCAGCCACATATGGCTGTCATATTCCAAACACCTACACGACCCCATTAAGAATTTTATAGCTGTGGCATGGCGACGCGTCAACCTTACATGGCTGACTTTGTTTATTTATTTCACTATTAAAATATGTGGAATATAATAGATAAATTGTAATTAGATAAAAACAAAACACAGTTCACTTAATAAGTTCGAATTACGAGTATGTGTATGTCCTATTGGCGTCAAATTGTTTGTTTTATATTTAGTTTGATTATATTATATCGAGGGGTGAAAAGCTTGGGGTGATGGTTACCGATTCCGAAAATATATATATTACTATGTCACCAAAAAATGCCACTTAAGCCCCTTCACCCCTCGATATGTAAGGTAGACTGAGAACCGTTTAAACGATTTGACTAATATCGTTAATGTAATTGTTATTTTATTATGTAAACGATGGGCACGATATGTTGAATTAAAAAGAAAAGGATGAAAAATGAAATTAAAATTTTTGTTGAGATATTTATAGTAATAAACATTAAAAAAAGGAGTTATTTGTTTCGACCATCCCCATGGCAAGAACGATTGAAACATTGAGTAAAAAATTATTCTTAGAAGTCGGCTGCAAACTGAATTCTAAAAATAATTTGGCACGGGGAGAACAATATTAGCCCTCACTGTTTTCTTGTAAACTTTTGATGACTTTTACTAAAAACAGAAATATTTTATTAAGCAACTTAGGGAGCAGTTTGAGTCAGAATTGTGACGTATATTTAGTCGGGCTATAAATACTGTTAAACTAAAAATAAACAAAATATTACTTTCGAATTTGGAATTTTGACTTTTTATACGATTGTGTTTTCTTATTTTCGCGCCAATATATTGTAAAATATTTTGCGATATTAAAATGAAGTGGGGTGATATCGAGAACCGAATCGCTGTGTTTGCGTTACGTAAAGTAGGTATGGAGCCAAATACAATTTTTAAAATCCTCCATACGCTTGGTATTAGTCAAATATTTGTGTACCGGGCTATTAATAGGTACAATGAAACCTCTGTTTGTTACAAAAAATGATCTTGCCGTTCACATAGTATTCATACGAAAAAGGCGATCAAAGCAGTAAAGGAAATAATTCGAAGAAGTCCTATTCGAAAGTAAAAGATTTTATCTCGGGGGATGAAGATAGCACCTAGAACCGTATCGCATATTTTAAAAGATGACTTAGAACTTGCAGCCTGTAAGACTGTAAGAGACGCACTGGTCATTCCTTACTGATAATTTAAAAAAGAATAGTGTGGTAAAATCAACATAACTACTTAAGCGGTACGCAAAGGGAGGTGGGAGGTCACAGAAAAAAAAGTTTACGGATGAGCTATTTTTTACAATTGAGCAATATTTTAACAAATAAAATGACCATATTTTTGCTGAAAGCTCTAAAGAAGCTTCCTAAATAGACTCCAGTAATGGTTTGGTGGGGGGTTAGCTATGAAGGAGTGATTGAGCCATATTTTTGTGAAAAAGGTATCAAAACATCGGCACAAGTGTATCAAGATACCATTCTTGAGAAGGTAGCTAAGCCCCTTAATAATACCATGTTTAATAATCAAGAATGGTCCTTTCCGCAAGACTCGGGCCCGGGTCAAACTCGATCGACCCAATCTTGGTTAAAACGAACGTTCCGGGCTTCATCAGAGCTGAATCCGTCGTCACCTAGTCCTGATTTTAATCCACTAGATTATGATTTATGATCAGTTTGAGAGAGTAAAGCTTGCTCTAAACGCCATGATAATTTGGAGTCCCTAAAACAATCCATAGGTTTGCCAGTGAAGCATTTTCCCATAGAAAGAGTGCGTGCTGCTATGGATAACTGACCTCAATGTTTAAACGTCTGTATTGCAGCCAATGGAGACCACTTCGAATAAGCTTTATATATTTTAATGGTTTTATATTAATGTATTAAACTAACACACTGTAGTAGTAACAAATGTTACGTACAATTAAATAATGTTGTTTTTCTTTATTACAATATTTATGGAAAGACTAAGTATATATCTCGGCTTTTACTTTATATTATATTGAGTCAAAATAAATATAATAATTTTAAAAATATTAAATATGTGCTTATATTAATGTAGATAATAATGTTACAAAAAATTAATTACGATGCAATATTTTTGAAACTTATATCATAAAACAAAACTCAACATTCTTACATCATAATAATTGGAAAAGTCACCGAATATAAATACTTAGTACTTAATAATAACTAGTCTGCTGTTAGCGGTGCAACATTGTGATTCGAGTTCACCTCTCTCGCCTTGTGTCACACTCTATGTAATACTTAGCGATATATTGGAGAATTAATGACATTCTTTTTTTTAACTCACCTATAGAAATGTTCATGAGTGTTTACAGATAATAGATCCACGCGCGTGGGTTTGCGGAGTAACAGCTATAGGGTATCACACATCCCGGCCAGGACTAAGATTTTCTCTAACTCCTTCTTTTTTCGTATCGTTGGGCTGTGGAATGGTCTTCTGTCGTTTGTTTCTACCATTCTATGATATGGGATTCTTTAAGCATAGCGTGAAGAGATATTTGTGCAGGCCGGCATGATCGCTATGACTACCGATGGGTTTTATTTACCTGTTGATAGTCGTTGGAGTTTCTTGGATTGCACCATCAGGTATAGTGCAGTCACTATGTCGAGTGAGAATAAAAAAAAGTTTCTGTGAAGATATTAAAATATTTTTAATGAGAAATTTTATCAAAGGTTGGCAACACTGTGATACGGACAAGACACGATGCTGCATGATGGCTACCCAGAATACCGATCTGACCTGTCGGTTAGATTCCAGAGATAATTCCGTACGGGTGCGGTCGAGCAGTCATTCCACGTAACTTGCACAGCTACGTTTCTCATTTACCCGTGTTGATAGTGAACATTTTCGAATTAAAGGCTTAATTACTGCCTGGACTGTTTCAGCCAGACGTAGCAACTAATTGTTCGCTCGTTATTATAATCACTTTCAACCTGCGAGTTCACAATGAATTGCACGATTCAGCTTTCACGTTGGTCGATTTTATGTTTAAAACTTAATAATAATATCGTCTTTCTATACCCCTTTTTGCAGTAAAACATTATCTACTTTTCTCTTTTATATCATGCTCAACGTGACCATTAACGCAGCCGATCGACATTCTCAAGGCACTTGACATTTATATTAGACGCCATGCGGGTTTCCTCTTGCGAGTTCGGTTTAAGTAGTTCTACGCTTAAATATTCCATATTATAATAATCATATAATTAATATTAAAATAAAAGAAATAAAATAATTAATATGTGTAGTGTAGTAGTGTTAATATTATTGCTCATTTCTATACTTTGATACGGCCGTATTCGGTTGAAAAGTCAAATCAATATTACCATAGTATTGTTTAGACAAAACCAGTGTCAAAACAAAACTGGTATTAAGGTGGAGAGTGACTTATGATATTTGGTGATAAATTGTAATGTATCACATCACCCCAGAAATACAGCTGCGGTTAATCGAACAGCGTTATGAACTTCTTATATGCAATATGAGGCGTCTAATTTCAAAACCCGCTAAACGATTTTTCGTACAAAATTACTTAATAGTCCTTATAGTAATTTAAAATAATAAATTCAAAGCAAATATTATATATGCTTTTTCACTCTATAATATTAATTTAAATACTTTATAAGAATGTCATTATTAAGTCAAAGATTAATTATAAGTTTTTTATAAATTTATGGGATTTGAAAAAAATATGTTATAGTGGGTTTTGAAATTAGACTCCTCATATATGTAATTAGGTGACCAGAACAACTTCGTGCCGTTTAATAGTCAATAAATGCCTTTTTAAATTTTAGTTAAACCTATAGCCCTTCATCTTTTGTCTTCCCCTTCTCCCCACTCTTCCCCCCTTTTATCACTATCCAACAACCTTCATTCCTCGTGTCTCCCTCATTCTTCTTCCCTACACCCCCTTTCTCCGCCTCCATTCCCAAAGTAGTTAATATTATACACTATTAACCCTAATTTAATAAATAATTATATTCTGTTGTAATTTGCGTCCCTTATTTCAACCCCTTCGAATTGTAGTTTCGAAATAAAAGATGGCCTATGTCCATCTCCAAAGTCTAATCTATTTCTATGTTAAAATTCCTCAAAACCAGTTCAGCCGTTTTCTCGTAAACGAAACATACAAACTTACAAACTTTTGAATTTATAATATTGGGAAGGATCAGCAAGGACGTCAGTTCGAATGATACATTTCAGGTAAATGTAACAAATAAATTGTCTCATTTCATTATTGATTCAACTACAAAGGCAAAGGGAGTATTCAGTGTGCACTTGCGTGACTTATTACTTCGGATTTCTACATAAATTGCATGCAAGTTGATACAGTGCGCAATAAAGAACGATCCATTGGATTTATCGTTGTGATCTACAAAGCGTCAGCACAATGATACCACCTATCTTTTCTATGACCTCTAAATAAACGACACTACTCTGTCTCACAAACATATCCCGAACAAAAACACTCGCATTCGTGCACGTAAACATAAAAGTTCCCTTTTTAAAAGGCAAATTAGATTAACGGTATGTTTATACGTACCTACATATTTACATAGGTAACCATGTGTTGTCGGGCCCAACATGTCTCTGTGTGTGCCGTGCTTTGTGGTATTTATGGGATACTAAGTTAAATATATGCAGATTTGAACTAATAAAGCCACAGTGCCTAATTGTTGGAATGTAAAATATCGATGTCTCGTTTGTTTGAAATATATTTCATATTTGTTATAATACCAATGTTTTACTTTATTTGCATGGTGTCGCAGTAAAATAGTTGTAATAATTATTTGTATAACGTATACGCTATATTCGTTTCGGGATAGGAAGAGATACATTAGTGGTTGTATCTACTTTACGCATATATGTCGTACCCAGCCGGGCAGTGGACTTGAGGGAGTCTACTGTTCGGATGAGAGGAAAGCGGTGCACGGTGTCCAACACACCGCCTGGGAGAGATGTTTTGGAGGGGTGGGCTTTACTCCTTTCCCTCCCTGAGAGGTAGCCTGAACAAGGCTTCTTGTTCTCTGGGTGTCTAGATGAATTTCGCTTCCCAGCCCAGGGTGGAGCAATCAGAGGGATACCCCAGGGGTTTTTAGTCAGTAGGAGTCTGACACACCGAGGTCGCTGCCCTCACAGCGTCCCTGATGGTTCTATGCAGGATAATCTCCCGGGATACAAAAAAAAGTCATGCCCAAACGTGACCAGTACTGCATCTGATTCTATTGCATGCCATTCGGGTTTTCTGACGATGATTCATGCACCGGTGAGCATGTAGTGCTTAATTCCATATTTATTCTGGTATCTCTAGATTCGAACCTAGAAACATTCGCGATGCCGCCCATGGTTACAGCTCCTTTATTCACCACAGCCACTACTAGTAGTATAAGAGATATAATTAAAATATAATAACCATATCCCGAAAGATAATTGTAATAGTTTCATAATTATCTGGAGTAAATAGACCGCATAATATACCGTGAGAACTTATGTACTGTGGTCGCGATTCAGTCGAGCACAGTGCTCTGCCTACTTCACAAAAATCAATAAAATCATCAAGGAATAGTAAATTTATATCCACAAATGAAAATACTATTTGCTGTATTATTTTTTTACTTCCAGATTAACTTTTTATCACATTCATTTAGTAATAGGTATGATATCTCTAGTCCTTTCATCGTTATATCATTAGAAAAACGTTACTAACAACTACAAATATTCTCCGCGATACATTTAGATTAACAAAAAGAATGCGTTTGAGATACATATACAAGTATATGTATACATTTACTACTTTGACTTTGCTTACACCTTATTCAAATATTACAAATTATAATAATTAATATAAAAGCATCTTGCATCGCTCCAATTGCATCATGCTCCAGTCTGTATCATGGCAAGTGTTCTGGAGAGTCATTTAAGTTAGTTCCACCCTCTCCCTTCCCGTAGTAATCCATGCGCGCGGGTTTACGGAGTCACAGCTATACGGTAACTCACATCCCAGCTAGGACTTAGAAGTTCTCTAACTATTACTTTTGCGGAATCGTTCTTGTGGAATGGTCTTCCGGCGAGCGTGTTCCCACCATTATGATATGGGGTCCTTAAAACGAAGCGTGACGAGATATTTGTAAAGGCCGGCAAATAGGTTTTTAACTGTTGATAGTCGTCCTGTTTGGAATTCGTCAATTTCGTCGATTTCGTCAATTTGGACTGGTTAGGCTACAGATATTCATGTTATAGTCAGTGAGAAGCTTATTTTCGACGGAAAGTGTGATGCAAATAAAAATAGTATTTATAAACACGTCTAGAAATGTACTCTGTAAATTTACTTTGCAGGACTTCATTGCGATAAATTTACGAATAAAATAATTCTTAAGTAAGTCATTGTCTGCTTCCATAAGTTTTTTGTTATAAAAATCGTATGTCTAGTTAAGATGCAAAATGGAACTCGAGCAATAGAGCATACGAGAATAAAGTCTAAGAGCTGGTGTACAAAATGCGTTGCGACGGCTGCGCGACGTTGCAACGCAAGCATGTATCGTATTGGATGTTATACGGTGTATTGTGACGTTACATAAAAATGTGTCAGAAAAGACTATCGCTCCATCATCGCACCGTATTTACCTCCCTTAGCTCGTTTCGCGATGTGTAAGGCTGGTACGCTTGCGGTACAGCGCTGCAACGCACCTTGTGTGCACCATGGATATATGTATGTAAATCAGTGATGTTACGGAGCTTCGACTCCGACTCCGATAAGTCGGAACTTCCTGTTGTGATTAAACCTTCGGTTCCGAAACTTTTTAATCGGAGTATTAATCGGAAGTCACCACCACTGTTGTAGTGATTCCATTTGATTTCATTTTATATGTTGTTGAAACATAATATGAATCCATCAAACAATCAATGCTACTTAATTTGAAAAAAAAAAGTAATAAAGTGGTGTTATGATTAAAATGATAAATTTAAAACTAATTGTACATTAAAATTTATTACTAAAAGGTTTTGTTTTACATTTACATTAAATAAAATGGAAATTAACACAAAAACAACCAAATTTTTTTTTCTATTTGTTTAAGGGACTTTTGTGCCTCGGCACATGCCAGCCCCATCGTATCCTAAACATGCACTACTAACATTTATTTCTGGTGGGGAGCCATCAGCCTGAACAACTCCTTTGCTTCGGCTGAGTAAGGTCTTGCTAAAATTCCGCAGAACATGCCTATATCAATGGAGCAAATTTGATTTAATTAGTTCACTGTTAATGGAAAAATGTTAAAAAGAAACACAGCAATTTTTATTTTCATTGTCTGTGGAAGTAATTTATTACTTTTTAATTAAACGGTTCACTAAATAATGTTTTTATTTGTTCCTAAATAAAACTACTTTCTTCTGCCATCACTTGTGATTACTGACATTGCCTCCGACTCCGATTCCGACTTCGGCACCTACTCCGATAAATCAAATTTAAAAACTCCGACTCCGACTTCGGTTCCGATAAAATTGCCTCCGTAACACCCCTAATGTAGATCAACAGATCGACACCGCCCGCCGCGCCTTCGCTGCAACGCGTCGTATGTCCCGATTGTTACTCGGAATTTCAAGTTTTTTGATGGCTTTATTATTATCGTCACTTTATTTATTTGCTATTCTGTGAAGAGACGGAATGGTTATCCGCTTATATGAAATATTGTAGATATAATAATTAATGCACGGTCCACTGCACTATACCTTGAAAACAGGTACGCTCATTGTTTAACTTATAAATACGATGAGGATATCAAATAAACAGTTAATAATAACCATTAACTACCGTTCTTCTTTTATATAGGTATTTATTTACAGTTTATAGAAATTATATTTATTATCTATTTTGTTCTATGAAGCATAAAATATATTATAACCACGTGCAGTCACCTATTTCGCGGTTTTTTTATTAGTTAGTAAGTGTGCATAAGAGTTACATTATTCAATTTCGCCATTCCCATTCGACGCAAGACATAATATATTAAATTATATGAAGTTCAAGGCATTTTTAATTGCTTTTCTGCATGACTTTGAAATTTCATTGTATTTTTATTAAGCACTTGTTGTAATTAGTTATTCATACGAATTTATATCGTTAAAAGATCAGCCGTAATTATTCTGCTTTTGTACCTTCAAAAAGAAAAATATGAATTCCTTGGATGATAGCGTTTATTTCTTTTTAATCACGTCCCTTTAGAATGAGCGTTATACATCCCTAAATTAAAATACGTTTTTGTGTGCGTATTTATGACTATATTTTATTATAACGTATTTTTGTTTCCGGCTGTATATCCAACTATCACGTCACTTTATACAAAATCTTGGGTATTTAAATAAAAAACGACATGTTTTTGAATTCTATATACAAAACCGTCATAGTGACTTCTTTCTACTACTCATGGTTTGGGATCTGCCGTTCTATATCCAGTAGCCGTACTATGATTTTTTATTATTGTTTCAGCTTTACTTTAATATATACTTTAATTATACAGCTATAGTACGTTTCTCTCTTCTTGTACTTAAGGTCGGCGGCACGACGGCGTCTACGTTGTCATGCGCTTAGGTATAGACGACTGGAGGTACTTTCTATTAGGTTACTTGTTAACCGGTTTGCCACTTTTTAGTATAAAAATACTTTAAACGAATAAAATAATTCATTCCATAGTTTCGCGAATAATCCGATGCACTACAAACGCTTGTTCATGCGTTAATCTAGGAGACGTCAATTTTGCTCTACTAATATAACCTTGGCAATGAATTGCAATTCAGTGAAGTAATACTCAATTTGCCCATTGTCCTACATAGGCGACAAACAGGGCAACGCGACGCGATGCGATATATTAGCGTTACATACTTCCTCTACTGCATTTAGCTGAAGAAGTGCCCGTTTTATCAAGTTTATTTTTTATCTCTTATATTTTCATTTTTTTTTTTATTGTAGGGATATCAACGTATTATCTTTTATATATTTTGAAAATATAAAACAGGTTGTAATAGATACAACGTATAAGTGACCTTGAGACCTTAAGTGCAGTATAAGTGACCTAGGTAATCGCGTCGAACTGTTCGGAACGCAGTGCATATTTGCTTTTCTCGCAATGATAACTTTTTTAGTTTTGGATATTAAAGATGAATATATTATTTCTCTTTAAATATTTAATTTTAGTATTCTTTCTCCTTTGTGGCTTAGATTTTTATATGGCTAAATATTTAAAATATGAATTTTCCAATATCAATGCAGTTAATTTCCTACTACGAGTATTATAATAAAATCGCGTCAGTCAGTTTAGCTACGTTCCATGAGGAATTGTGTTGCATTACATAGCAATGGGCTTGTAGCTCACGCAGAAAAATACCTTAGGAACTCTCAGTTTTATCTACGATGTAGCTGACTTCCACCTGCGACATTGTAAAATTCAAATAATTCGGTCATTTTTATAAATTAATTAATATATGGTTATTTTTACGACACTACACAATCGGACATTTATTTACCTTTTTTATGTGAGATTATTGATACGCCATCTTTTAATTAGAGAAATCTTCTTAGTAGCTAAGTAAACAGATTCTCATAATTTATCATTCGAAATCAGTACATCATTTACGATAATAATGTGTAAAAATAATTTGTTGTTTTAATACGAGACGAAAATAAAAATAAAGATAAGTTTCAAAAATATATTGCTTTAGAAACATTTCCATGAATCAATCAGGCAAATATTTATATAAATATCTTTTTTCTTACAATTTTGTAAAATATGGTAGATTCTTATTTGTAGACGAAATGTACAAATCTGTTGGTTGCACGCAACAGGTGGACTCCCTAGAGTGCAGTTAAATTCCTTTGCCTTAATGTGATTCTTATGTTCTAAGGGTTTTCAGACAGGTTTGAACTAATTCAAATCATAGTTGGAATAACATGTTGCTGCCTTTTTCAATATTTGTTTTATAAATTGGGAGGTTTGTTTCTTTTGCATTCACTCTTTTAATTTTTATTCTTGACACGCGCTGTAAATAAACTCATAAGTCACTAACATGTATGTAGTTCAGTTCATTCAAGTGTTGAATGTTTCTCTGTGTTATTTTTGTTTGTTTATTAATTGTTTCTTCGTATTTGTTCTCGCTTACTTACAAGAACTGCTTGTGGCTTAGACGCAGAAATAACTCAAAAGCAAACAAAGCAATTTGAACCATAGAACGGAAATGAAATTTCAACTTGTACAGTTTCTTAAAGAAAACTATATTTATAGCTTATTTTGGTTCAATTTAATGTTTGCGTCTAATATTAAAAAAAAGGAATAATAATTCATAATCTTAGTGAAAATACATCAGTTTTTTAAAAACTTCAAATGGTATGCTACTTCTCTCGACTTTTGCAAAGCTCTTCGCTTCTGTTGTCATAATTTTTTATTATAAAGGCTTAAAAATATTTTTTTATTTGCTATATCTGATTTTTTTTTCTTTTACATATGCCACATTGTATGTCGTTTACTCGTATATTTATTTTTTCATTTGTCAGTTATGCTTGCTATATTATACTTCACAGGTAATTATATGAATGATTAATTGCTACGCACTACTATTTTCTTACACATATTTTGATTGCATTATTTTGTTTGAATATTTTTTTTATATTATTTTATTTTATTTGTGTAGTAAAGTTATTTTATTTTATTTTGCTAGCGATTGCATATACGCAAAAGCGAAGTCTGCCTGTTACATGTGACCCAAATGCCTAGACAAAGTAACATAAACAATGACTCTGGTAGAATGTCGAAAAGTCTATAAGATGTTTTATTTTATATGAATTCCATAATGTAAACTTTGAATTAGCGAAATCTCTGATATAATGTTACTTAGTATAGTCATTGGAGTTACAAAAGTTAAAGCTCATAACAAAAAACAATGAGTCCTAATAACGCTTCCAATAAAGTGACGTACGTATTTACATTTTACATGCGATAGCAACATCGCTTATTTATAAATAGAATGGCTCACATTAACTCCTCGTCTTTATAATAAAACGGACTAATTATTTTTTGTAATTATTAAAATTTATGCTTATCATTATTATTGATATAGTCATGGTGACAGAAACGCTCCAAGCCTTACTCGACAGAATAGCGGAATCCGGTGGAACTAAATAAAACTAAGATTATCATAAACACATTGATATAGAACTGATAACAGTTCACGGCATTCCTCTTCTTTTTTTTTACACTGGCTCGACATAGTGACTACAGAGTACCTGATGGTAAGTACAGTGTAGTCCAAATACGAAAGCGACTATCAAAGGATGAAAATCCATTGATAGTCTACATCGTCATGTCGGCCCACATATACCACGACTGAAGGTCTCTAGGTATATGAGCTACTGGATATACACAAGCTGATCCCGAAACGCGACAAGCCGAAACTGGTCACTATGACGGGCTTTACACCCGTGTACTGTGGTCGCGATCCAGACGGGAACCGACGCCCTACCACCTCGCTGCTAATCGTTTAGCATCACCCAGGAGTCACGTGTAGGGAAACTAGGGTAAAGCCTACGGACGCGAGCAGCTTCGACTCCCAAACGACTTCCTCTTGAAGTTGTTTAAGAATACGTATACCCTAGACATAGTTTCCGAATGTGTAAGAGCAACTTTGAGGGAGAGGCCAACGAAAGAAAACAAGTATATAGGTTGGATAGCTTTTGGAAAATAACGTCGAGACTTCTCGTTATTAATACCACAAAGTCCGAAGATGAAAGTCTCAAACAAATGTGTCCTACCTGTAATGAGGCAAGGAGCTGAGGCGTGGGCACTCCGGTACGATTAGTCCACAAATTTGACTTCTCTTAGTGTGCTATGGAAGGTGCTATGCACGGTGTTTCTTCGAAAGATCGAATGAGCAATGAGGTGATTTGCCAGAGAACTAGAGTCATCAATACATCTCAGAGGATTACCAGGTTGAAGTGGCAGTGAGCTGCTTATATTTACCGAAGAACCGATAATCGTTGCGGTAGACGTGTTCTCCAGTGGAGATCACCCCTCTGTAAGCGTAGTGTAAACTGTCCTCTGGCTAGGTAGACCGACGATTTGCACAGAGTTGTAGATGATTGTTGGATGTGAAGAGCCTAGATAAGGCTCAGTGTTGAGCTTTAGGAGACGTCTATATCCACCAAAGCTTATGCTATAGCTTAGCTCATTAACACTTAACGGACGGGTCCCGTAGATTTACGTTTTTCCATTCTGACTTCCTAGGACGGGCCACGTAGATCTACGTTTTTGCTTTAACTTACAGACAAAATTCAAAAGCAATAAAAGATAGAGCAGATTCGTTTCGTCCGTTAAGTGTTAAAGCGAATCGATGTTTTCATTTTGCATTTTTGGCTTTTATGTTTTTTTGCTACTAAAATAAATCATAATTGTGTAATCATATTTAATTTATAGTAATTATTTAATTTACCATTGTAGTTAAATCCTAAATTAATTAAAATGAATAGTTACAAAGAGTTATTTTTAATTAATTTAATAACTTTAATAACATTATCAATAAATTGTCATTCATTTCTTGTATCAGTTTATTATTCCTCAAATTACTGTCAAAAAACGTATAATTACATCCTTTTAAACCTTAGTAGTCCACTAATACTATAAAGCAAAGGAATTGGAATTTATTTATTAATGGAAATAAATTGATTAGAGCTAGATTTATTTTTTTCTGAACTATGTTATAAATTCTAAAGAAGGAAATTTATCTAACACTAGATACACAGAATCGGTCAAAACGACCGATGTTTATATTTTTCTTTTATTTTTTTTTCTTGTTTCATATTTTTTCATTTTTAAAGCAAAATGAAACATGTTATACCTATTTCTAAAATAGATATAAATTGTTGGCCGGTGGATCTATTGTTAGATGTAGTACTTTTAAAATGGAAATAATTATTTTAAGTTGAAGATTTTGTTAATGATATAAATGTCCTCGATTGTTTTTATACAAATGACAACAATTAAGTATAGAACATAATTAGTATTCATGACTTATTATACAACAGATACTCGATAATAGATGTCGTTTACAGAGCTTTTGTACAGTTTAAAAAAAATGTACAATCACGCTTCCGCTATAATTTTATTAATATCGAGAAATGGCTCCACTTTTAGTCAAAATCAATGTCTGTTATTATTGACAGATTATCTTTACATTATGATTCATATTAAAAACGCCAAGAACGACGATCATCTTCGCTACTGATCACTTTGGGCACAAATTGGATACAGTCGTTATTGTATCTCTGTTTACCCAGAAAGGAATATAGCCTGACGATATATTAATATCATTATATTTTTAAAAACGTTATTATTAAAATTTTCATAGTATAGTAGGAGATTTCGTCTATTAAAATCCTAAATTATTAATAAAGAAAACTGGTAACCGATATGTTAATCACAAGGAAAACCGCAATCTAATTGATTAAACCGTTTCTGCCATTAGCGCGTACGAACACCTAAACACATGTTTTAACAATAATTGTTTCGGTTGCTAAGGCTGAGGTTTATAGACGCAACTTTGAGTTTACTTAGACTTTACTAAAATATTGCAATTTATATGATTACTCAATGAACGTCAAAGATTTTGGTAAGTCACCGATTTTGTCAACATGGACTTGGTTCTGTGAATAGTATGGATATGCTCAAATTCTTAATTTTTTTTTATTTTTTGAGAACTTTCCTAATCCAAGTTAAAATAGCATCTATAAATTTCAGCCTTAGGCACTAAAATACCCCTAATATTTTGACTCGTATTTATACCATATTTACACACAGCGTTAAGTTATAATTTTATTAAAAGTATAGTTCATGTATTTCAGCCAAATTTATTTAATAACATTTTTTAATTAAATAATATTTTTTACTAATGATCGACGAGTTTCTTTAACTGACAACTTTTTTATGTATGAACCGATTTAAATAAAATGTAAAATATCAAAGGCAGAATTTCACGATATATTTAATGTAAAATCATATTCAAATCGATTTAGGTATTACTGAAATTAGCGGGCACAAACGTACATGTGCTTATTGATAAACAATTCCGTTACATTTTTAATAACCGATATCGTGCAAGCATTATTTTCCTGTAAGGCGGTATGGTATACATAGAAGCTCTCAAATAAATTTATATATATTAGGTCCTTACATATGAAATTGGCGTTTTTCGTACTGGCCACTTTAATCACAAATTTCTCCTCTTTGGTAAGGAATTCCAAATTCAAATTTGTACAGCTATAGACTCATGTATTTGTGCTTCGATGATCGTCATTCATTTGTTTTTTTCTTCTGTTTTTTTCTGTTTGCGTCACTCATTTTACAAAATGGAAAACTTAAAATATCGCATTATTTACGAGTACGAGTTCCGCCGTGGCACTAGTGCTGCGGAAACAACTCGAAGGGTGAATGATGTGTATGGCGGTCGTGTTGCAAAAGAAAATACAGTTCGTTTTTGGTTCCAACGTTTTCGTTCTGGAAATTTCGACCTGCAGAACAAGCCCCGTGGACGGCCTGAGACTCAAGTTGATAATGAAGAGTTGAAGGCTATTGTGGAAGCGGATCCATCGCAAACCACGTCCGAGTTAGCTGCAGGCTGCGATGTTAGTGATAAAACTGTTTTAATTCACTTGAAACAAATTGGGAAGATTAAAAAGCTTGAAAGGTGGGTACCTCACGAATTGACTGAAGCAAACCGGCAAACGCGCGTCGACTGCAGCGTTACATTACTAAACCGGCACAATAATGAAGGTATTTTAAACCGAATCATTACCTGTGATGAAAAATGGGTTCATTACGATAATCGGAAGCGCTCAGCGCAATGGTTGGATCCTGGCCAGCCAGCCAAATCCTGCCCCAAGCGAAAATTAACCCCAAAAAGTTACTTGTAAGCGTTTGGTGGACTAGTGCCGGTATTGTTCATTACAGTTTTCTCAAATCTGGCCAGACTATTACGGCTGATATCTATTGTCAGCAATTGCAAACCATGATGGAAAAGCTAGCGGCTAAACAACCTAGGCTGGTCAATCGCTCTACGCCACTGCTGCTTCACGACAACGCTAGACCACACACTGCGCAACAGACGGCTACTAAATTAGAAGAGCTTCAATTGGAAAGTCTAAGACATCCTCCGTACTCCCCGGACCTTGCTCCAACAGATTACCATTTTTTTCGAAATTTGGATAACTTCTTGCAAGGGAAAAAATTCAACTCCGATGGGGCAGTCCAAATCGCCTTCAAAGATTTTATTGATTCCCGTCCGACTAGTTTTTTTAGTAAAGGGATCAATGAACTACCTATGAGATGGCAAAAGTGCATAGAAAATAATGGTTCATACTTTGATTAATTAAATATATTATATTAAAAAATATTCGACTTTTTGTTCCTCCCATACAAAACGCCAATTTCATATGTAAGGACCTAATATATATATGTAGATTGTTCACGCACTGTCAAATTAATTGTGGCAGAATTGCAATCTGCGTCTTTTTATGTTTTACGGAATTTTAAGTGCCAACCGTCTTTTGTTATAAATTCATTCAATTCAATTATACGTACGAAGAACAACAAAAATCTTTTATTCTAACACAATTCTCAAACAAGATAATATTATATGTACTGATAATTACTATAGCTTACTACCTAGTTCCCTAGTACCTAGTATATATTGAAAGAAAATTAAAAATAATCCTCTTAACTTAAAATTTTAAAACATATTTGATGAAAAATGAGTAATACTCAATTTACACTGGCCAAAGAGTCAACTATGGCTTCTTAGCTTCCTATATTGGCTCTGATCGCCTGTAATCCTTTCACACAAGCTGTATCCATTACCTAACTCACTGATACTAGTATGTCTTAAATCTTCAGCACAATTATTTAAGAAATGTAACTTTTGTTTATATATTATATTTTACCAGTTCATATTTTTCGTTAAGTCAATTGTTAAATTACTTCAGTCAATTGTCAAAGTGAATTATACGCTCTAAAGCTTACATATTAAGAGTTCATTTATTTTTAAATAATTGTACATAGCCGCAAAACAGTGCGTTATTTATTTAAGAAATAAAGACGTTAAAATAAGTGAAAAGTTATAGTTTATTATATATTAACGCGTACTGTTTATCGTTGGTCGTTGGCTCATTCCCTCACTATAAAGTCTTACAGAACCGCGAAAATGCGGTTGTTGTCGGGAACATTTTTGTGGCGCACTTTGGAGTTTGCCGGCTACCGTTTATCCCAGAGTTATGACATGGGGCTCTTCAAGAGGGCGGTGATAACGTCTTTCTTGGTTGGCAACACAATAACAAAGCTCTTTGCGTTGCAGTTGACTATTTGCGACGGTATTACTATCAGATGGGTTATCAACCAGTTTATTATTTAATTAGTGTACAACGTGTATAATTTGTAATGTTACACATTGTTTTGCACACTCAAATGATCATTTGAGCATGGTTTATAGGTGGTAGAGATACGGAAATGTAGCGAAGCAATCACTTAGCTTGCTTCTATCTATATGTCGTGTAAGTTTTAAAGCAAGGCGTTGGCCGGTTTATGAGTTGCAAGCGTTGTGTAATATTATGATTTTTTCAAACGTACATAAGCTCTTGTACAAAATAATCAACCGGTTTAATTTTGTGGTTCCATTATGACTCAAATTATTTTTCCTATGTCAACATGACATATATTTTAATGTTACTATCGAGGCTATACGTTGATAATTGAAATTGGGTTATTAAAATTTTACCCCCGGGCTACAAAAAAAAAAATAAAAGTTGATTTGTCGGTTAAAAATATAAAATTTTAATTAAACGTATTTGTTTATTATATGTTTGAACGGTTTTGATTTAATTAAATGTTTATGACATTTCATGTCATTTGTATTATTGTTCGAAAATATCATGAATAAAGGATCAGAATTAATAAAATCTGAAAATTGAGCATAATCAAATTTACTTTCTGTGGCTGTGGTGGCTTGGTGGATCAGAGTCCGAAATCCATGCTCGGCAACGCGAATTGTCGCTTAGGTCCGTATCTCAGCACGTACGAGATATGACACCAAATGCTCACCGGTGAAGGAAAAGGTCACGAGGAAACCCGCATGGCATCTAATAATAAATCACCTTAAAAACAACAATCAGCTTTGCTACTGATCACGTCGGGCACGAGATATAACCGCAACGTGGATACAACCATTGACGTATCTCTGCTCACCCAGAAAGGAATATAGCGTAACGACAGATTATATAATTATTTATTAGTATTCCAAAATACAGTGTCCAATTATAAAAAATCGGAAAAAGGCAATTTACTACTAAAATCAAAGTCCCTGGTATTATAACATTATCATTTAACCTTATTGACGTTAGTTTAGTTTTCGTTTTCATTTATTTTACCCCATAAATAATCTATACAGGATTTTCTATATATGATTTCTATTTATACAGGATTTTATATAGAACTTGTTATGGTAAATATGAAAGGATCTTTACAAATATCAACGAAATGTAATCTTCAATAATCTCTCAAAGAGATTTCCCTGAAAAACGAGAGCTTCCAAAATACATTTTCTTGTTTGTGTGTCTTTTGTACCATCTACATATATATCCAATCCGTTCCTATGAATTTTACACTTTTTTAGATTTCAAATAACGGTCAAGTTAAATTAATGAAGCAAAAATTACCTATCAATAAAACGAATATATTACGTACCTCATTCTTAGCTTACAAATAATTTGTAGATGGTTTTTCGACGCAATGATCTCAAAGTGGGATTGACAACTTTGCAAATTTCTCTCACGTTGACAGTTAGTGGAAGTATAATAGAAGTAATAGTTGGATGGGTAGTTCCTATCTTAATCAATTAAGTTCCGAATAAAGTAAGTAAATTAATACGTATTTTATTGATAGGTAAAACGCTTTCAATAAAATCAAAAGTAAGATGAATATCAAAAATAATATTAACGAGTCAAGAATAAATTGATGTGGGCACGATGCCCACGCACTGAAATGAATTGGTAAAATATTTTCCAAGAAATTAAATATAGAATATTGTAAAAAATAACCCGTTTTTTAAAATATACTATAGATTCGTTGACTCTTCTTTGTAGGATTACTGAAGCTCACTTTCGTATCTATTTTCAAATTAATTCCTTAATAACCTTCAAATATAATATTCAACAAGTGGTGTAAGCATTATAATATTAATACTTTATTGATATTTTAAATTTGAACGCGAAATTATTCGCTTTTTCTTTTTTTTTTGTAAACTACACGAAAAATAGACGCGTATATTAATAGACTGACTATAGATGATAAATTATAGTTATCTATATTTTTTTATAATAATAAAAGATTTTCATTTAAAATCTTTTATAATATATACCAGACGAAGCTTGGCTGTCTTGAAAAATACGACTTCTATTTCCTTGAGTGTGTCACATCTCGGTGGAGTGATGTAATAAAGAAACTTGGAAAATTCTTCGAATGCTTGACGGTATTGCATTTTCTGTGGGAAATATTTGAAGTGCATGGACCTATTATTGATACGAGTATGCAATAAAATCGTTTAAATCACGTCCTCGTTTTCTCATTCATATAAATATTGATTTAACGTGTAAGTGGAATAATGGTTTAGCTATAATACTTCTAAGTTAAAATGTCTCTAATATTAAAAATATATTATACATTATGTTTGTAGAAGTTTGTTTTTATATTATTTTATACTGGCTTGATAAAGTGATTACAGTGCACCTGATATGTGGCATACGTTCATATGTACATAATTATACTTGTGTACTGTGTACTTGTGAAGAGCATTATAATATCAACCTACTAAATGTGCTGCACACCTGCACATGTGGTCATTCCATTATCGCGGGTGCAACTTTTAGACGTATGTTTTAGTTTTATGTTATGAAATAAAAAACATTTGTAATTAAATTAGTCTTTGAAGGACTACATTTTAATATTTTTACTTTATATTAGTTTACAAAGATTTTAAAATACTATTTTTAAATCAAAAGGTTCAAAGTGCCATCGCGGGTGCAACACATTTAGCCCAACCTACCAGATTGTAGACAATATACGCACAAATCTGTTAACTGTGATACAATTAATATGTCATGTCGTATTATTTTGTAAGGTGTTTAAGCAACAAACTACGTAAAATAAAAAGTCTAAACAAAACTAAAATAAGTAACGACTTATTCATTTTTAAATCAATCGCGGGTGCCACCAGTCTCATTTAAGTGAATATAAACATCAATTTAATGTGCATAGGCACGAAATAACAGGTCAAACCATATTTATTTCTAAATAGTATACTTTTGTTGTCGCTTATTTCATTTCAAATTTCATCTGCTCATTCATTATTTCATTTCAAATAAGTCAATATTCGCCAAAAAAAATTGATTTATTTTTTTTCGAAAAAATTTATGTTAGTGGCTCGGACCGTCACAACTAAACCGGGCGAGTATAAAATTATTATTTCTATAAGTATTTTTCTCCGGCGCTTCCAACTTCGCGATAATATCATTACATTGCACGTCTGCTATATCATTAACGATTTCTGTGAAACGTTTGCCATCGATCGTCGTCATAAATTATACTCTAGTTTGTCCATCTTCATCCATATCTCTCTGACACAATCCCACATAATGATATTGAGTAATTTTTTTGCCAGTTTTGTACAGCAATTTTACGAGCACATACAAACCAGCGCCAATATCTTTCGATAAGACATCACCTTGGATAGTAGCAGTTCTAGGACATGGTTCTGGAGATAACTTTGAAGCTTGAAGAGACGTTGATAGACTTTAGTCATTTATAAATTCATTGTCTGATTCAGTGTCCTAAGTACTGTTTAAAACATCAGAAACGCTTTGAAATCATTTGATTCTACCCAATATTTTCAAATCTACATCCGTCTCTATTTTCCTTTTCATTACTTGTCCCCGTTTAGTATCACGAGCCCTTTCCCGATGGAGGTGTTCGGATTGAAGTATAAGTGTTTCTATTAATTTTTGCTCATATTTCTGCGAAGCAGTATCCTTATTTTGATCTGTTGTCATTTTAACCGATATTTCTGTTAAACATACAGAATATAATATAAGCACACATAGTAAATATATATCATCTATTGTATTCAGCATATATTATTAGTGGAGGCATATCAAAACTACATAATATATAATTAATCACACAAAAAGGTTAAGTACCAAATGTTGCACCCGCGATCTCACAAGAAGATCGCGAGTGTAACCGATTTAAATTATCGTTTATATTAACCTTACAATCATTACACTCTTAAAAACGATTGATTTAAGTTTATTTATGATTGCTTCTTACTTTTTCAAAGTTTCACAATGAAACTCTTTATTTCTTTAAAAAAGGAAACTTTTATTTTTGTATCACGGGTGCAACAAGTTACTTACGGGTAACTAGTAGTCAATGATGCTTAATAAATAACTTATACTTACATTTTTTGGTACAAGAGGATAGATTAATATTGTCACTTCACTTTTAGCGGGAAAAAAATAACCCCAAGTTGTCAGAAACTGCTGTTTAGCGTCAGGTTTGCTAGGTATGATTTTCCTGTATGTACCAATTCTTTGGGTGGTAATATTTTCAAACGCGCCAAAAAAGTAATTCAATAAATCAATCAATTCAAAAGGAAAATCCAATAAAAATAAATTAAATATAAAATTTTGACTTTCTTATTTTCAATAATAAATAAAAAACAAATAATAGCATGATTAAAAAAATAGTGGCGAAAAACGTCTCAAGCGGAATCGCCCCTTTCCAGCTCACCATAACGAAAATAGTCATAAAAATGTAATAAATACTATCGTAGTACATTTTAGTTTATGAACTTCTTTTATGCGTAGTCATCGAACAATCCCTGCAGCGTAGTTCACAAGAACACGGCATAATTTTACAGCTCATCCGTGACATCTGCACGGTGTAACGATTGAATTCGTAGTCGATAGGCTTATTTCTGGTTATTAGAGGTATGTGGAAATAATACTGAATATTCATGTCAGCATATTCTGTTGATTTTTAGTATTTTTAATTTTTTTTTAAATACATTTGTGATGTATTGCTTTTTTAAGAACTGTATATTATGATGCTCTCTTTTGTCTACAAAAGAAAGAAACAAACATAAAGTGTACACACTTTTTATTTCTAATTTTACTTTGTTATAGTGCAAAGGTAATTAATTTACTTTCTTGCGCGTTTTGTGCTTTAATATAATTTGATATTCAAGGTATATGATGATTGATTATATTATAGACGGATAGGTTGAACGTTCGGATGCGAAAATTCTCCAAAAATACGAAGTGCTTTATAAAATTTCATTTAAAAAATATGAAATTCCTCATGCAATACACTTTTCTAAGTCAGCAAACATATATTAGTTGCTGTATTTATTTTTCCAAAATATTTATATTAGCACATCCGAAATTATGAACAAATCTATCCTTGTAATTTATGACTGAGACATGAACACGCATAATTGTGATTAACCTTTGTGATAACGTCGCTTTACATATCGAAATAATGAAGGTTACAAATCCAAATTATTTTTATGAATCATTTACTAAATAATTATAAATTTAATAATTATTGAAACTTCTATAAAATTATGTCTTAGTCACATTACCATTCGAGGTGATCTATAATACATAAAAAATCTTGTGGCCAGATTATTCGAATTATGCTATTTTTCTGAAAAAATGTATGGGCATAAACTTAATATTTAAAAATAAACGACGATTTTTAACAATTTTTAGTAATAAAAATTTGTTTAATTTAACGTTATTACTATTATATTAGTAATATCCATTAGAAAACTGATTTGTTTTTCGGAATTAGGAATTTCGTATTTTAATTTGATTCAAAGGGGCATGGAACATCGTCCTTGTTGGGTTGCAACGAGATAACAACGGTCCTTGTGTTACAGTTGTCTTGAATCGACGATAATCGTTTACCATCAGGTGGGACGATAGCCTGCTTGCTGACGAAAGTTTAAGAAAAAGAAAACAAGATAAATTAGAATTAAAGAAAACAGTGATAGTCATTTAAGGGTTATTGTTATCACACAACATTTGGGGTTATAACAATTTAATAAAGAGTATTTTATTTGTAATTATAATAATACATCGTCACGGTACATACCTTTCAGGGTGAGCAGAGATATAATAGTGGCTATATACATTTAGCGCAAATATGTCGTGCCCATTGTAACCAATAACGCAGCTAATAGCTGTTCTTAGGGCAATATTTCATTATATTCATTTAAGCAAAGCCGCGTAAATTTTTTTGATTAATAATTATTAATTGTCTTGTAAATAAAATGTTATCACAACGTATAATATTTTAAAAATGTTACTAATACGAGTGTTCACAAATTATGTATTTAGTTTAAAATTTGATATACTTTAGTTTTCAGTTTTACTGCTCAAACAAATAAAGCTTTAAATAATTGTTGACAAACACCAGTTCGGTAAAATCAGCTTACGTTGCCAGTAGGAAAATAAACTGTTTTAAGAAAAACTTTTAAAAGGAAAAATATTGTTTTTGTATACGATTTTCTGTTAAAATTTACAGAGATCTTGTCTGAGGTAAACTCTGCTTTGACGCGTTCACTTCAAAGACAGTTCGGTATTATATAATTTATTAATTCTCTGCCTTTTCATATGCAAACATAGATCTTCAAACGATTTTTTAAAAACGGTAAATAAATATTTAAGTGATATCTGAATATTCCATTTAGGAAAAATATTTTAATTTTCGTGAATGCAAAGTTTGGCAAAATATCATATAATCATGGTATATTATGGTCTAACTGCGTAAGATTATAATGACGGAAACACACTTCCTCTGACTAGTTTCTGAAACACTTCTTAACATTAAAACGTTATATAACACCTCGATAAAAAAAAATACGAGTAAATGATCAAATGCATACAAATTTATTCTTTATTAGTGTTTGAAACTGCTTTAAAATCCAAAGAGCGTTTCTGTAACTGGTCGTTAGTGTACTAATAATATAAACTCATGGTAGATTCATTTGCTTAACTTTTTTACGTCCACGGGACGGATTTTCAAGCATCGAGTTTGAGCTGATAGCATGCCGTGAATTGGAACGGGAAAAATATGAGAATCGTTGTATCCTATGTTTTCGAGGATGTTCTTTTGAATAGTTATAGTTAAAAGGCGCTAAAAAGTGTAAAACTATGTAATAAATAGAAAAAAGAAAAAAAAACGAGATTTATTGAAAAAACATTTTTTTATTCATCATGCTTCGTTCTCTATACATTTTTTTACACTTCTAAAACTGATTTAGAAGACGTCCATGGTACCTAAACTATCAATAAAAAAGCTACACTAACTAAAAAAATATTCTGAAAACCTTCATTCTGAAACAGATTCAGATAATAAAGTAAATCTTGAATTCAGGTCGTTCTTTAAAAGTATACCAATTTCTGCATACAACCAAGTTCTCAATAACTACTATTCGGAAGATCAGAAAAAGTTAGAACCTGATCATATATATGAGTGGGTAGACGGCGAGAAAATTTACAATGAAGAGCTACAAAACAAATTTTTGCACTCAGAATCTCTCAATTCTTTCTTTCGTTCCAGCCACTATTATGCTCAACCAAAAAATTTTTTAGTTAGTGTAGCAATTTTTATTTATAGTTTAGGTACCATGGACGCCTTCTAAACCAATTTTAGAAGTGTAAATTTTTTTATAGATAACGAAGCATGATGAACAAAAATTGTTTTTTTTCAAATAATCTCGTTTTTTTATTTTGTAATTTTTCCATAGTTTTACACTTTTTGGCGATTTATAACTATTCGAAAGAGCACCCTCGAAAACATAAGATACAATAGTTCTCATATTTTTCCCGTTCCAATTCACGGAATGGTATCAGCTCGAACTCGAAGCTTGAAAATCTGTCTCGTGGACGTTAAAGAGTTAAATCACTAGTGATTTCATTTTTTCTTCCATTTCTACAAGTAACCTTGTATGGCTTACTCATCAAGTGGTTGGTTGTATTTTAATATTTTCAAAGTTATTCTTGGTAATTAGAAAGTTTAATTTATTTCTTATAAAATTAATTGGCTTATTTTAATGGCTTCTGTACGGAAAAATATTAAAGAAAACAAGGTAGGTTTGTAAAGTTTCAATTTTCTTTTTTATAGTTCAACTATATGATTTACATTTTGCTTTTATATACCTTAAGGAAATTTGATTTTTATTAGCCATTTTATGCGGTAGATAATTCCAATACTAATCGTAGTAATTATAGGTAGGCACAGAATGAATCTAGAATAGAGCCAGGCTTAGATTAAAAAATTAATTAATTGTAGTTAGTAAATTAGTAATTGTAATAAATTAAAAATGTATTGAAAAAGGCCTAATTGCATAAACTTATATTTTATTATATTTCATTTTTCATTCATTCATTTAATTTCATTATGGTTGCTCGCGTTATTCCCAAAGCATTAAATAAAACTCAATTACGTATAGTCGCTAAAAATTTAAACATAAAATAACAATACGCTTTATAAAATTGAGGCCTTAAACTTAGTTTATTAGCCTTAAAATATAAAACAAAAATTCTATGACAAACGTTTGTTTTGATGCTTTCCAAATTAGCTTTAACAAACAATTCTACGGCTGTCTGCATATTAATAAACTTTTCATATTCACAGTATTGAATTAAAGTAGTTTTTTCATTTGCACGTTGCGATAAACTGAATCGTCCCGGATGACGAGAATCTACGTCAACATTTCAGAGCTGTTATGAACGCAGTGTGGTAATAAAAAGGGAATAACCGCTTCCCCTTTTAATGGAGACTACGTCATGGAAAATCTCTTATTTAAATATTGCTCAACATTTTAATAGTAGTAAAATCCTAGGCAGTTATATCCGATTTAGATACTATTTGACAGTGGATTTTTAATATCTTCTTTTAGTAATAAATATAATTATTATAACTAAGCTTTATTATGTATGTGTGTTTGGTTTAATTGTATAGATATCATTACAAAATTTTCATGCTTATATAAAAAATAAATATTCCTGATTTTTGTAAAATTTAAAATGTATGAAACCAACTTTGGAAAGAAAACTATGAATAATAAAACTATAATTGTTTGCCAACTATTGGACAACAAGTTTAAAAAGTCATAATTATTTCATGATAACAATTCAACACTCAAAGTGTCGGATTTCAATAATTAATCAGGCGTTTCAGTTTATGTCAGGTCAGGTTCACACGGGCTCATTTTCCACAACCCGACATTTAAGTGCACCTATTTGGCGTGCGTCATCAGTCTAATTCTTGAATTATTTGTTATATTTTTAATATATTAATGCAATATAATATACATTAAGTCTTCATAATCATCATCATTAGTTTACTATAGTCTTCTTCTAGACATATACCTAAATCAATAAGCGCTATTGAGGTCGGTGTTCTCCTCTACTCATCCAATACTATGTCTGTGTTTACTGAAACATGGTACAGCTAATAAAACCTATTTTTAAACAAACATTTCAAATGCGTACGTTTCTATGTTCTACAAACGATATACACGAGTAAGCTTTTTATATACGTGTCACGTTTGTTTGGTACAATAACTATTGATCTTCTTAAGTCTACTACACCCAATAGAGTTAGGCTTTGAAATATTTTGTATTGGACTACTGCACAAACATTTACAATCAAACCCGTAGAAATTTCAGTTGCAGATGCTGCATTTTTTTTTATTAAGTTCTAGTTTCTGTATGTGGTTTTTATTCACGATCTTTTTGGCACAGTGACTGAACGATTGGCTTCTTCATTTCTGTCTGTAGATTTATTCTTAAAACGGAAAAAATATTTTTACAGTAACAGTTTTTAGTTTTTTTAGGAGCTCATGTATATAAAATTTGTATTTGAAAATATATCTAAGACCAAAAGTAAATATTGTCTAATATTTTAATCAATAAATATTTTATTGTTTAATTCGGTTTGCTTAACTTTATTGTCATTTCTGTTATTTGTATATTTTTTATAAAGATGAAAGGAAAAATTTGCAAAATCATAAAAGTTTCTTTTAAATAGACTTTATCGTTCAAAAATTACAACATTGGTAAGTATAAGAAGAAAAAATAGCTTTTCTGATCAAGCGTACACTATTTCTGTCTTTAGGTAAAATGGAGCTTAATTGAGTTGCTATGTTATATTAACAAAGTTTCCTATTGCTCGCTTCAATACATTACTTTCGAGAATCAATCAGTACATATTCTATATAGCTGAAGTCAATTTGCTAAAGCCTGGAATACGACCACTGCGACACACATAACATGCAACAACTCGCAGTCATTAGTGCACTGTTGTCTCGGAATATTCATAAAGAATGTTTACTATCATGTCCGAGTGTGTATGTGATCAAATCAAGTGTGAAACGACATAAACAAGCCAAAAAGTTGTTTCTCGCTCTTTTCCTTTTTTACTAAACATACATGTAATTTTGAAAGTAATAATTATTATCTTACCGACATACTACAGTACAGAGATGGGCAAAATGTAATCTGATTAATGATGAACGATTACAAAATGTAGTCGTACTTTTAATTTTCTTGCTCTGTAGTCATGATTAAATCCATTTAAAACAGTAAAAACATAAATCATAAACACAACACAACAACACACATCACAAACACACACAACACAAACAAACATCACACACAGTACACACACACACACACAAATCACACAAACACACACAGTAACACACACAGTACACACAAGTACAGTAATATCATAAATGCGTATACAATCTGGGATTTTGTAGTGTTTAAAACATAAATGAGCAAAATGCAGTCATATTAATGGCAAAAAACGTAAAATGTAATCGTTAATCATTTTCATTAATCTGATTACATTTTGCCCATCTTTGCTACAGTACAATATAATCACATTCTTTTCTTTGTTCCTTGACATTATATCCCTTCATAATTTTACCCATCACTCGCGCCAAACTCCCGTTCGATCATCCTCCATCTTGTTTTCTTATTGGTTAGATCAAGAGCGGATGATGAAGCCGTTTTCAAAATTATTTTCGAATAAAATATTTTTGTAGTAAACTTATAAAAGTATATTTTTCAAAAAATCTCTTTTAAATCTTTTCATTCTATATGTAAGTTTACTTGTTCCCGAGTCGTTGTTTTTGTTATACAATAAAATGTCAACCTGCGTTTTATAAACTAGAACTTCGATCATTTTATAATACATGGCACCAAAATGACAATAATTTTGTTTTTTTGTTTATGGAATTTCAAAAATGGTAGGAACTATTTTTTTAATGCAATGGATTTGCACGAATAAAAACTTATGGTAAATTTAAATAGTTTGGGTAGTTTTATAAATTCAGTACTTTATTCTGTTGTCCTATTGTTCGATTATTTTTCACTTTGTGGTAATATTGTTATATATATGTATATAGAATGACTGTTTTCTAATAGATTATTTAAAAAAAAGGTTAAACGTTGAATTTACCACATTAAATAAGCAAATTATTAAAAATAATACAATACTTAAAGTAAATAATGTATACTAAATTAAATGAATGACAATAGATAAATAAATGTTTTGTTTATCTTATCCATCTGTGACAACTCTTGTAAATTCGGCAGGAGTTTGACAGTTTCCTACTAAGCCAACCTTCCGGTACGATCGACTAGGATGGACTTGTCCATTCTTGTTATATATCAGACTTGTTTGTCGAATGCTACATTGGCCCGCATTCGAGTAAGCACGATTTTTTATTTACTTTTGGTATATTTTGTGACACTTTTTTATGTTTTACATTTCATTTTCATAAAAGTTCATTAAATTTCAAAACGCTGTTAAACATTTATGGATTCTCAATAGCATACAAATTTATGGTTCAAAAGAGCTTAAAACAGTGTTAAAATTTAATGATCGTTTCTCAAACTAGGTGATGATGTACTCATAAACTTGTAATCTAGATTAATTTAAATTTAGATTGTCATATGTGCTAAACCAGGAATGCATTATTCACGACCGAAATTTAAAACAAATATCTTTATTTATTTTAGAAAATAGATAGAGAAAAACGGGTCACTACGACAGGTTTTGCACTTATAAACTGTGTCACAATTCACCAGTTACATGCATAGACACCACACCGGCTGACTGCAAAAATTGATCCGGTATGCGGTTCACATTGTCCGCAGCATCCGTCGTCGATATCATATCTCAAAGGCATTAATTCTTGGCATATCCGCGGCTATAATGGTCATCGTAGTGTTACGTGTGTGTATGTTTTATTCATAAATGGATATATACAAACGGAGCATTCCGTTCCGGTTATCGATTCGCATTTTTTTTAATCATTCCTATAATTTCAGAATGTTCCGCTTTTGATTGATTTATCAATCATTACAACATGTTTACGCAAAGCTTTCGTTTTTTATTCTTTGTTTATTATAAAGGGGTTTTGTTACAAAGTGAATACGTTACCCCTGTGTACATGTTAATTAAGTTTTTTAATTAATTTATTTATTATTATTAGTATAAAATACATTCATATAAATTTACTTTGCTAGCTGTGGTCAGCTAAGTGCTTAGTAATGATTGTAAAGTAAATTTAGTAAGATATATTTGTAGATTTTTCTACAATATTTTCAATTAACAACGAAACTTAAAAATAATTTTACGGTTATAGATGACGTTATACCTATGACGTCCCCAGTATGAAATATGCGTGCTAACTCTATTTTTTGATTATGCAAAACCGCAGACTGTTCGTTAAAGCTACCCCTTGAGGACGAGGTATACAGCGCCATTTCAAAGAAAACAGGTTAAAAAGGGTGTGGTTATCAACAACATTGAATTTTAGTATTATAACTTTGATTAATTTTTTTTCTTTCAGTATTAAGTATTTGAGGAAATAAAACGATAGACAAGTTTGACCACGTCAAAATTTATTATTGGTCTTTGGATATGCTTAGTATAATTGTGGGCATAGTTATAATTTTAATATATATAAATTACGTTGTTTGTCCGCGCTGGACTTCTAAACTACGTAACCAATTTTAATAAAATTTAACCACGTGCAATTTGATCTAATTTAAAAGATAAGATAGTTTTTATTTCAATTCATAGTCGCAATATTATTTTATTGTAAATTATTTGTTTATTATTTGGCAGTCACAATTTTTCAGTTAGCTCAAAACGATTCTAACAAATGGAGGTATCTGTTGACTGGATAGAATAATTATTCGTTATATGGTGCTATGTTAAACGTACTGTATGGGCCGTTACTACACTAAATACGTATTCACATGTGTCTACCACGTATATTACTTTATTTATTAATCGTAATATGAGTTGCAATTACAAGTCGTATAATGATATATTAAAAAAAAAACAGATTAATTTATTCTTATTCTGAAAAGAGAATTGAATGTTAATAGGCAACAAATGATGGAAGAGAGGGAGGAAAGGGTATACGTTTAGCTATAAGTAAATACGACATTCAGGGCGGTACAAAGTACGCTGTGTCAGCTAGTATATCATAAAAATTACCAATAAAAATTAATAACATTTTTTTTTTCATTAAAAAACGATTACGTGGTAACAATAAAATTTTCAGTTTTCAATTTTTATTAAAAAAAAATGTATTTTCACTGTAATTTCGTTTAAATAAAAGGAAAGTAAACAGCCCACCTGATGGTAAGCAGTCACAGTCTCCAACCCACAACTGCAACTCAAGAAGTGTCATTATTGCAGACCGACATAAAAGAGTGCCTACACTCCTGAATAACAACACAAAACTAATCTCTTTCTTATTAACATATAGGTTTTTTTTTTACACTGGCTCGACATAGTAACTACATAGTGCCTGATGGTAAGTACAGTGTAGTCCAAAAACGAAAGCGACTATCAAAGGATGAAAATCCATTGATAGTCAACATCGTCATGTTGGCCCACATATACCACGACTGAAGGTCTCTAGGTATATGAGCTACTGGATATACACAAGCTGATCCCGAAACGCGACAAGCCGAAACTGGTCACTATCACGGGCTTAACACCCATGTACAGTGGTCGCGATCCAGACGGGCACCGACGCCCTACCACCTCGCTGCTGCTCGTTTAGCACCACCCAGGAGTCACGTGTAGGGAAACTAGGGTAAAGCCTACGAACGCGAGCAGCTTCGACTCCCAAAATAATATATTTACTACTATTTTATTTATTTATTTAGGTACCAATAATATATTTTTTAAATTTATAATAGATACAGAAATATACTTTGTATGTTATCAATGTATCAATATTAAATAAATGTATATCTGAACTATAAGTAATGATGTTAGTTACGAGTATATGAGAGAGTGCACCAGCCACGATATAGGACAGGGGGAAAATCTTGTTAGTTCGCACGCCCGCATTGTTTTACAGCAGGTAAACGTACAATGTACACAGGGTGACGTAACTCTATTAAACTGCTATATTAAATAAAGTCTTAAGTGGAAAGAAGTTGCTTACTACATTACATTGACCAAAAATAAATGAATATTAAATCTATAATATAAAAATGAATCGTTAAATGTGTATAAGCGCGAAACTCGAGAACGGCTGAACCGATTTGGTTGATTTCTTTTTTGTTGTGTTTGTTGAAGTCTGGGGAAGGTTATTACGGAGAGAAAAATTAAATAAATTTTCTGAAAAAGCCTAAAAACACCACTTTTCTATATTCTCATACAAAAAATTCGTAATAATATTTAAAAGTCAATTTGAACGTTAACATCATACCATAAAGTTTAAATGTTAGTAGACGGGTTCCGGGAAGGCAAAACAATCAAGTGACGTATAAATATTAATGTCAGTATTTGTCAATTTTTATACATATAACATTAAGGCCAGGTTCCTTCAAACAATTTTCAAAAAACAGCCGACAGGCCAATAAGTTTTGTTTTAGAGAAATAGGGCAGAACAAGGTCTGCCGGGACAGCCAGTAGTATATAGATTTTTTCTTTAAGTATAAAATACAATTAAATAAAACACCAATTTAATGGAAACGATAATATAATTGTTTGTATTTGCAATCCCCGCTGGGTTGGCAACTCTGTCAACTGTAAAAACCTCTTCGGTTGACCCGCTCAACAGACGGTGTGCATAGGATGGCACATGAATATTGTGATTTTGGTCGGGCCCCCGCGCCCAGGATGGTACGAAGGAACCCTAGTCTCTCGGATATATCCCTCTGTTGCTACTACGTACGTACATGTGCGTTTAAATGATAAACGTAACATTGTGAAAGTAAAATGGGTAATTAATACGAATACGGATACTTCTTTCTGCTGCGGGTTATAACCCCGCATGGGGGTTGTATTCGGTTTAATGAATGTTTTGAAATTCCTTATGAATTTCGAATGGCAGCGTGAAATAGGCGATGGACCATTACATATATGCCAAGCAACGGACCTGGGTACGTATCAAAGGATCAGAGGGATCTCGGATGAGCATGCATCCACCGAGAATAGTACTTAGAGCTCCACGGCAAAGGTAAGCAAATTCAGCTAGTTATATATACGGCATAAGGCGTGAATAGTTTAGGTTATGTTTTCACATAGCTACAGACATAAAAGGAAATATAGGCCCACTAATGTTGAATCGCAATAAACGGCGCTTACGGGCGCGTACACGTTGGGTACTCGTATTTAAAACTTGTAAAGATATGTGGTATATTAATGAGTATAATTAATTAGGCAATAATAAAATACAGTGATTACTGAATTTTAGTATGTTAATGTTAGAAGTAAAAAAGAAACACAATGTCCCCTTTGTTGAACGAAATTTGTTTTTACTTATTCTTACTTATTTATATTATTAATAGCGTTTTATTCTTTGTATGACTACGAGCAACTAGCCTTGATAATCGCATATACTAAATTTCTGCAAAAGTATCAAAAATGTTTCCAGTAAAGAACCGAAGTTGAAGTATTAATGCTGTAAAAATGTTACCTTTATAGTGATTATTTTAAAATACATCTCTATTTACATTTAAATGTCTTTACTTTATTACATCGTGCTCAAAGTTTCGGTTTTATTTTTTTTAATTATCACTATATGTAAGTAATCATCACTAATATTATAAATGCGAAAGTAACTCTGTCTGTTTGTCGCGCTTTTACGCTATAACTACTCAACCGATTTAAATGAAATTTGGTACATAGCTGGTATAAAGCCTAAGAAACGACATAGGACACATTAAGGAGCAAAAAGCGTTGTAAGCCTCAGACGCCCACACACCAACTAATTAGCTTAAACAATTAAAATACTACCCAAAGACACTATTCCACGCGGACGAAGTCGCGGGAACACCTAGTTTATAATAATAAACGACTTGCATTAACATATATATTTATATATATCATGATAGCATTGTTGCAGAATTGTATCAGACTTTTAAATTCGTATGATCTGCTTCAGTAAGCAGGCTCGAAATGAATCTAGACAGCAATATTGCTAATAAATATTATATTCATACGATTTATAGAAAGCGCGATGCGAGGATGTGTCTTCTTTTTTACCCAAAATGGAATAAAAGGACGTAGATTAAATATAGAAAACCGATCCGGTCAGGTTTACAAACATATTTTCATCCCCTATTTGAACACCACGGGGTTTGTCTTCACAAAAACTTCAAACAAAGTTTGTTTATTTTGAACCAAACAGATAATTTCCAATTTTTATATAACTTACTTCAAAATTAACGGGCTTTCAAATAAACTTTGAACCGCCAATCCACCTCTAAGGAGTGGAATAAAAAAAATAATGTACAATTTTCATATTTTTAGTTTTAGTAGTTTAAGGTCTACGATGATATGTCAGGACAAATATTTTTATATACATATGTAGATGTTTAAAGAATAAATAATTAAATTACACAATTGTTTAATAACCGACGTTTTGTGAAGTATTATGATCCTGTAAATGTGTAGTATTTATACGTTGACCAGCTACACTACGTTAACATTTTATCCAGTATTTTTAGCGAACGAAACTCTCTGGAGGAAAATTAATTTCCAAGAGCTGAACATGAAAAGGTATTGCATTCGAATTGATGGGTTGCGTGAAGTGAAAGGTACATTTTATCTCATGTCATACACATGAAACATGAGGTGTGTAAATGGAAAAGTCAGTAACACTTTTCATCTGTACGTTCTGCGTGGCATTTAGTTGTTTATTCGATGAAAAATAAATATAGTTTTCACTCATTTTTACGAAATAACTGAATCAATATAAATATGACTAAACGATTTGTTTTATATTATAGTTAAACTAGACATCTATAGTTGATTCCGATATTAACATATCTTGTTTTGAAAAAAATATCTAACAATATCTGTAATTTAAGACATATCGGATAGCTCTTCCAATACAAAAATACTACATTTCTTAATGTAATCCTGAGAGCATTCAACACTTGTAAAACACCTTGATTTTAACAAATGTATCATGGGATGATATGCTATTTTACGTACAGCTTCGTGCCTACTTAATTCACAATATTATATTAGTAATACTAATATCAACTCCCCTTGACATTTTCAAAACGAAGCTCGAAACGTTTCTAAAGTTATCTAAACTTTTTCCTGTTAAATATTCTATGTTCCAGTAAATATTTTAGAACATTACAAATACGAAAATGTGTATTTTAAATGAGGGTATGGAGCAGTTATATTATGTTTTTTTTATTTTATATTATGTCAGTTGTATTTTGCCTCACACTAAATAATTGTGTATTAATAGAAAAAAATCAATACCAAAAGCAACAAAGATAAACGATTTATTTACGTCGATAAAAAATTTCATTGTAACTCAAATCTGTAATTCAACTTCCGTAGCAAAATTCTACACCAAATGTTAGGAAATAAAATAATAAAAAAGCATATATCAATACAATAGTGTTTCTTATCGTATATGTTACAAAGTATTGGTTAGTGTCAATACATTAATTTCCAACGTTCCTAAAACACTTTCGAATTAAACTTAAGATCGCGATCGCTATTTTTAAACAGGGATTTACTTTTACACTATCTGAAACGCAATAATAACATTTAAAATTTCACTTACATGTTATAAGTAATTTAAACTTTGTTGTAGTATTTCTTAATATTTTTGTTACTGTGGTGGTCTAGTGGATAAGGGATATGCTTGCCGGATACATGCGTGTCGACGAAGATGTTCGTCGATTCGAACCCTGGTAAGGTTCATCTAGGTCTAACATCTTGGTTTTTTCAGACTGAGTAGAATTTAGGTACCATATGCTCACCGGGGAAGGAAAACATCGCGAGGAAACATGCATGGTATCTTATAGAAATTTGAAGTATAATTGTTCTGAGAACGGCGATCACCTGTGCTACTGGTCTCTTTGAGCGCAAAGTGGATACAACGACTAATGTATCTCCCCCTACTCCAAAGAAGAAGTGCGTATATTGCGTACGGGGTATATAACGTGACGATATATTTTATTATTATTTCTTAAAAATAATCTTTTGAAAATATAATAGAGAATTTTTTTTTATTGTCTTCGGTTTTTTTTTGGGACTTTGGATCAGGCTGATCATGTCAGTCCCACAATAGAGAATTGGAAAGTTGTTTATTCTTGATCGAAAATACTGCGTCATAGTCTATTCTATCTCGTGAAATGTATTTATATATTTTATGACTTTATTGTGCGCAGCAATTAATAAAGTAAATAATATTAAATTGTGGCTTAGGTTATAAGTTATGCGTTATCAAAGTAAAAACTAATCGAGACAAGTTTGAAGAGGGGGTCATTTAAAAACAGTTTACTGACAATTAACATCACAAAGCAAATTAATCGTATTCCAGACATTGTGGAGTGCACTGATGCGATCTTGAATAAATAAACGGAGTTTATTATTCTACTCTGTGCAAAACGGAACTGCAATATCTCTATCGAGTGCAGAGACGAGACGGTATAAAGACAATATTTTCACAAACATGAAATCAAAGTGAGTTGGAATATTCGTCTTTTTAAACCCCTTTGAACCATAGCTCTTGTTGAAAAATTCATATCACTAAGCTTCGGTAGATTGTTTTTTTAGTTATCTACTTGGTTCGATTGTCATGCTACAAAGCCGGAGTTTATTAATTAAAATAATACTACTATATCTAAAGGCGGCTCGATCTAGCAAATTAAATCCAGTTTAGACTTACATAAAATGCTATTTAGCGCTGAACTTTACTTATTGTCTTGCACAGAATCAAAATCCAGTTGCAATAACTCTTAAATTGAAACCATTATTATGATTGAATTAAACCGCTTCATTAATTTAGCGTTTTGTACAAGTTTAAATTAGATTTAATTTATTAGTGCAAGCCGTTCTAATAGTACGTATAGGTTAGTCAAAGAACTGTGACCACTATCAAATACATCTATGACGGCTTTTGATTATAGATATAAATACTCAGACGATATAGTTAACGAAACTCACACGAGGTGATTTCAAAACCTTAAAGAAAATAAGACAGGCTTCGTATTCGTACGCTGAGGCCACGAATCAGTTGGCAACAGACAGGCCCTATGGAAGGTTAAACCAACAACCTCGAGCTATATATTCCAACCCCCAATTTAGGAAATAATTTAACCCAAAATTTAGTTACAAAACAAATTTATTTATTTTAGAGTTCTACATTTAAATATCCAATTACAGTCATATATAATTAGGGTCATGATGTAGTCATAATCATGGAATACTATTTCTATTTTTTCTTGTGTGTTTTCTATAGGATTATATTTTTGAAAATAATGATTGGAAAGTCATCTTTACCTTACAGTCATTTTTCCCATATCAATATAATAATTGTATTAGTAGTTTACATATCTTAATAAATGACTTAAAGATATAAATGGGAATTGTATAAATATGCTATGACTATAAACCACTAAATAACCAATTTTGATAATACTAGTTGATTTCAATTTTAGATAAGCATCAGTCATTACTATTAAGGAAATTCTATCGTTATGCTATTGAAGAGCCTTTTAAAATGTATATTCCAGGAGAGGTAATAAAAACTTTAACATGATTTATTTACCTTATTACTATAATCTGCTTAAAGTATTATATATATATAGTTATTCCGAATTATTTTTAGTATAAATTGACAATAATTGTAGTAATAATTTATTTATTATAGATATACGTTTACTCCAATTTAATAACTGCAGGGTCGGTTTCATAATCAATGATTAAACAGATTTGACGAGTGTTTGCAATGAAAAATAATGGAAAAGGTTTTTTATTTTTAATATTATTCTAAAGTTTTCAACCGCACATATGCTTACGTTTCTAAAATCTGACAAGATAAGGAAAATTGTATCATCGCATTTGCACGGTCTATTATATCGACTTCCTCTTGCAACTTCGCTTACGTAACTCGTTATTTTGTAGAGCATATCTAGCCTAGAAATGATTTAACTCTAGATTCAATACGTGCTTAAAATGAATTTCATATTGAATATTGCTGGGACTCTTTAAGCATTTGTACGTTATAGTTCTAAGAATATTTATTTTTAATTATTCATTAAATAAACTGATATCTTTAGAATTTTGCATACAGAAAATCCATGTTATCTTGCTATATTCCCATCATATGTACACTTGTGCCATTTGCAACTAACTATTAAGTTTATATTTTTATATTGTTTTTAAAAGCAAACAAGTCGAAAAGATTTGGTGTTTTTTTTTGTGTCCCGGAGGTTATACCTGTAGAGGACCATCAGGGACGCTGTGAGGGCAGTGAACCCGGTGTGTCAGACTTCTACTGACTAAAAACCCCCGGGGTGTCCCTCTGATTGCTTCACCTGGGCCTGAGAAGCCAAATTTATCCAGACGCCCAGGGAACAAGAAGCCTTATTGAAGCTACCTCTCTGGGAGGGGAAGGAGTAAAGTCCACCCCTCGAAAACCTCTCTCCCAGGTGATGCGCTGGACACCGTGCACCGCCTCCCTCTCATCCAAGCAGCAGACTCCCTCAAGTCTACTGCCCGGAAATTTTGGTGTTGAATTAATACATCGTATACGTAGGATTTTATTCTAATGGACTTATCTACTTAGTTGCTTTATTTAACCCATTGTTTTTATATTTAAAATATTATTTGCATTCCCAACTTAACCAATAATAACATATATAACCCTAGGGTATATGAAGACTTTTACATTTTACACACATAGACATCCAACTTGCAAAGGTTTACCAAACGTGACCATTAAAAAGTTTTATTGATCACGAGGGAATACAACCAAACTCTACGACCGACCAAATGCTACTACTGTATCGTATATTTGAATGAAGTCAAATCAATATTTACTTATTACTTACATTACATTCTTGATCTCTTCTCATTATGTAAATCAATTTTATGTCCTCACGTATTCACACCATTTTAATAAATATTGGTTTTGTTTTATAGCACAGCTTAATATGCTTTTATAAACCAGTTAACTGTGTCGCTAGAATCGAGCCATGACAAGTATTTTCGTCAATCACAGAATTAGTTGCGCTGGTAAGATATAAGATGAAAAATACAGGTCTATTTTATAAAATTGAAAATGTTTACTTCTATATATTTACTTCTTTGATTAAAATAATCATATATTACACACATATTTAACTAAAAACGCAGTTAATTCAATTAAATATTTACATATAAAAGTATTCAAATTCTTGCTGTGGAATTATATTCAGCGAAACAGGGTTATTATACACAATGGGACATTGCAAATCGAACACCGGTAATGCGATAACTTCCTGATCTTACAAAATAAATATAGAACATTAATATAATAAATAAATAATATAAATTAATTAATCATGCGAACTAGTAAGCTTTTCCATCCAGTATATTCCATATGGAGACGCATGATATCATCTCAAACTGCTTATATTTTCTATTTGTTTGTTTTATTCCGGCATGGCCTCAAAATATTCTGAAAAACTTGATATTTGAGAATTAGTTTTCGCACATGGTTGCGTGCCGCTTGCACCCTTGTTGGACGACCCACTCCCTCAAGTGTGCCGCCCGGAGCTGCCGTTGGAGACGGACGTTCCTTATGTACGCTGCTATACGGCGTCTCGTTCTTGCGGGTCAGCGGGTGGGCTGGAATGATACTGCTATAAATGTTGAAGCAGCGCCTACCGAACCCGCTCCGCCGTCTCCTTCTGTGCTGGTACCTCCTCACTGAAGTGGAGTACTGCTCTCCATGCACCTTCGCTGCCAACCATAATTGGGATAAGTGACGGCAGCTAGAGGTTTCCACTCACATCCCTTTAAAAAGCGAGAGCCAAAATTGTATATTATCAACCGAACAATGTTAACTATATCTATTAAGATAAATAACTTTACAACTCTTTAGTTATTAGAAAAAATATAATATAATACCGTTTTTATGGTATAAGATGGAATATGGTCTTTTAAAATAGTGATAACTATTTATGAAAAAGTTTGCTATTTAAATACTGTATACAATTTATATATATTGTTTAAATATAGTATTGCTATAGATTGTTATCAATTCGCAATAATAGAGATGACTGAAGTTAGATCTTTTTTTCAAAGTTAATTTCTTGACTGTAAAGACAGCCTGACCAGTCAAATTCAATGCAAGAATGCTTAGGAAGATCCTGGAATTTGGCATTAGTGATATAGTTAGGAATAATAATTAATTGTTGCCTAATGCGAGTTGAGTTGTAAGAGGAACTGAAGAATACACCATTATCTGGTTTCATTTTGATTTCATTTTCGATTCATTTTTCATGTATTGTTGTGTGTGTTGAGCCACGACTGCAATACTGGAAGGAATACTATGTAAGAAATATTTTGTTGTTTAAGCTTCTTTGTCATTGGCTAAGTTTTGCCATTATTGTTCATTACAAAACCTTAGGGTTATCATTGTATTGATAAGAGTTATGTGACAAAATCACTCGCACGATATTGACTTGTTTAATGCGATCATATCATATTCGAGAGTGTTATATATCCTTCTTTCATTAGTTTGTAAGCTTTTTATTGTATTTCAATAAAAGGAACATCAGTTTGACACCGTCATTGTAAACAATGTAATATTATAATAAATACGTAAAATTCCATATATTTATTATTTAACAAATTGGCGACGATGGAAGGAGAATTGGTTACCTTGAAACGGCTACGTAGCGCAATCAAGGGACAAATCACAAAACTAAACAACTTACTAAGCAACTTACAAGACATATCTGAATTCGAGTACAATACAAGAATTGCAACGGTACATAATTATGAAGAAAAATTTGACAACATACAAGAACAAATTGAACAATTAAGCCCGATGACCCAAGATGAAACCGATTTACGATTCGAATTTAAAGAAGAATTCACGCAATTAAAGTTGACGTTACACAACAAGAAATTACCGGCAACTTCAACTTCATATTTAAATAACAGTAACATACACACGAACATTATTGCAACTCATAGCCATTTACCTAAAATGAACTTCCAACCATTTCAAGAAAATGAGAGCTTTAGTAATTTTTACAAACGCTTGGTTACATATTTTCATATTATCGGCTGCCAAGACCGAAATATGATGACTTATATATTATTGAACTCCTTAAGTACAGAACTACACGAAAGAACATATAACTTGTGTTCTCCAGAAGATCCCGCAGAGATGGACTTCAAAAAGTTAGTAGAATTACTAGAACAGCACATAGATCCTAAACCCAGTATATGGGCACGTCGACATAAATTTATAACGCGAACCCAAAATGCCGAAGAAACCGTACAAACGTTCAGCACAGAACTTAAAAGACTAGCACATGACTGCGACTTTACCTGCAATAGCTGCAAGAAATCGATAAACGACAATTTCTTAGCTCTGCAATTTATAAGAGGAATTCGCGACAATGGAACACGCACAAAAATTTTACAAGAGAATCAAACCGCTACATTCAAGGACATTGTGAAATTGGCAATCACTAGAGAAATAGCTAAAGCAGACAACGAATTCATTAACGAAAGAACACTTACAAACAATAAAGTACCAATACATTATGTTAAGAATAAAAATTATTCTCAAATTAGATCTAAACAACCCACTCAAATAAAATCAATAAGAGATTTAAAAGGGAAATGTTTCCGCTGTGGTAACACTCACAGATCAAACGAATGTCGATTTATAAACACTTCTTGCGCAAAATGTAAGAAAACAGGTCACTTAGCCAGTGTCTGTCTACAATCACTATGGAGACAAAACAGTAACAATCAAGTTGACGAACCAGATATAGATGAAACGGATAGCATCTGTGATATCTACATTATGAATACAAATTGCACAGATAAATTTATGGTTAATGTTACAATCGAAGACAAGAAAGTTCAAATGGAATTAGATACAGGAGCAGCACTATCTTCAATGTCTTTGAAGAATTTCAATAAATTAAAAATAAAAAACAAAATTTTTAAAACAGGAATACGTATGAAAACTTACACAGGAGAGCTGATTACGCCAATTGGAGTAGCTTATGTCAACTGCAATTACCGCGATCAGTACTTCAACGAAAAACTATACATTATCAAGCAAGACGTAGACGCTATTTTTGGCAGATCCTGGATACGTCAAATTAAATTAAACATAGCAGACATGAAATCAGTATCGTTAGAAAATTCTAAACATTTAAAATTGGATAAAACTCTTGATAAGTTTTCAAAGGTATTTGATGGAAAACTGGGATGCATACCAAATTATAAAGGGCATTTAACATTAAGTGAAAATACAACACCCATATACATCAAACCTCGGCGCATTCCATACGCACTAAAAGTGAAGGTGGATGATGAAATTGATCGCTTATGTCAAGAAGGTGTGATCACTAAAGTTGACAATGCCGAATGGGGAACACCTGTAGTACCCATAGTGAAGCCCAATGGAAGTATTCGTTTATGTGCTGATTATAAAATTACATTGAATAAAGTAATTAAAGACGAACAATACCCGATTCCTATCATAGAAGATATATTGGCAGAAATGAATGGTGGAAAAATTTTCTGCACATTAGACATTAGTCAAGCATATTTGAACATGCAGATGGATGAAGAGAGCGCCATGATGCAAGCACTTAGTACACATAGAGGTACTTTTAAAGTTAATAGGCTGATGTTTGGAGTTAAGGTAGCTCCAAACTTATGGCAAAAATTCATGGACAGAATCCTAAAGGATATACCAGGAGTGAAATGTTTCTTTGACGATATAATAATACAAGGTACCACGGAAGAACAATTACAAGAAAGACTAGAAAAGGTTTTAGAGAGACTTTTAGACAACAATCTTAAGCTCAACAAAGATAAATGCAACTTTTTCAAAAAAAGTATCAATTATCTCTGTTATATATCCTTCTTTCATTAGTTTGTAAGCTTTTTATTGTATTTCAATAAAAGGAACATCAGTTTGACACCGTCATTGTAAACAATGTAATATTATAATAAATACGTAAAATTCCATATATTTATTATTTAACAAATTGGCGACGAGGATGGGATATTGGTTACCTTGAAACGGCTACGTAGCGCAATCAAGGGACAAATCACAAAACTAAACAACTTACTAAGCAACTTACAAGACATATCTGAATTCGAGTACAATACAAGAATTGCAACGGTACATAATTATGAAGAAAAATTTGACAACATACAAGAACAAATTGAACAATTAAGCCCGATGACCCAAGATGAAACCGATTTACGATTCGAATTTAAAGAAGAATTCACGCAATTAAAGTTGACGTTACACAACAAGAAATTACCGGCAACTTCAACTTCATATTTAAATAACAGTAACATACACACGAACATTATTGCAACTCATAGCCATTTACCTAAAATGAACTTCCAACCATTTCAAGAAAATGAGAGCTTTAGTAATTTTTACAAACGCTTGGTTACATATTTTCATATTATCGGCTGCCAAGACCGAAATATGATGACTTATATATTATTGAACTCCTTAAGTACAGAACTACACGAAAGAACATATAACTTGTGTTCTCCAGAAGATCCCGCAGAGATGGACTTCAAAAAGTTAGTAGAATTACTAGAACAGCACATAGATCCTAAACCCAGTATATGGGCACGTCGACATAAATTTATAACGCGAACCCAAAATGCCGAAGAAACCGTACAAACGTTCAGCACAGAACTTAAAAGACTAGCACATGACTGCGACTTTACCTGCAATAGCTGCAAGAAATCGATAAACGACAATTTCTTAGCTCTGCAAAGATAAATGCAACTTTTTCAAAAAAAGTATCAATTATTTAGGACATACAATTGATAGTCAGGGACTACATAAAAATAAAGATAAAATTCGAGCTATTTTGGAAACAGATAGACCAAAGAACATAAATGAATTGCGAACATTCTTAGGTATGACTAATTACTACAACAAATTTATACGTAATCTATCCTTTATTACCTCACCTCTAAACGAACTTCTACAAAAGAACACCAAGTACATATGGTCAGATTTATGTGAACAGAGTTTTAAGAAAATCAAAGAAGAAATCACTAGTAACAGAATTCTTATACACTTTGACATAAATAAACCACTTATTCTTGCAACAGATGCATCCCCAACAGGTTTAGGAGCAGTACTGTCTCACCGAATGACAGACGGCTCAGATAGACCTATCGCTTTCGCATCACGTTCACTGTCTACAAGTGAGAAGAAATATAGCCAAATTGATAAAGAAGCTACAGCTATATACTGGGGATTAAAAAAATTTTTTCATTATTGTTATGGTCGAAAATTTACGCTTATAACCGACCATAAACCACTAACAACAATTTTTCACCCGAACAAAACATTACCTGCAATGAGTACGATGCGTCTATTCCATTACGCTCACTTTCTGTCCGGATTCGACTATAACATAGAATATAGAAATTCAGCATCTAACTGCAACGCAGATTATCTTTCCCGATTTCCAGTGGAAATAACTCCTGACAACAAAATAGACGTACACTCTAAATTTCAACAACATCAAATTGATTTACTTGCCATTAATCGTCACAAAATAGCAGAAGAAACAGCAAACGACAAGGAATACGCAATGATAGTAGACACTCTAAAGAAGGGTCGAACTTTAAAAACACTTGGACACAATGATAATGAAATTACATTAGAAGACGGCTGTCTCATTAAAGGAACGAGAATTATGATTCCTGAAAACTTACGAAATGATATACTAAAAGAATTACATTTGGGACACCTTGGAATGTTGAAAATGAAATTACTTGCACGTAGTTATGTATATTGGAAAAATATCGATAAAGACATCGAGGAATTGGTTGGGAAATGCCGTGAATGTCGACTTAAACAAAACGAACCACAAAAAGCACCGATACATCATTGGGAAACACCATCTGAACCATGGCAACGTATCCACATAGATTTTGCCGGACCAATAAATGGACACTATCTATTCATTATAGTTGATGCAATGTCTAAATGGATAGAGATTATCCCAACGAAATCTATCAACAGTGCCTGGTGTATTTCAAGACTTAAAAACTTATTTGTCGATTTTGGCATACCGTATATTATCGTATCAGATAATGGACGACAATTCATATCACAAGAATTCACAACATTTTTACAACAAAATGGTATAGTACACAGGACATCTGCACCATACCATCCGGCTACGAACGGTCAGGCAGAGAGATTTGTTCAGACAATTAAAAAAACACTGCACAGTATAAAGAATGAACCAGGATCAATTCATGAGAAACTGTTAAAGATCAAATCTCAAATGAGAAGAACTCCAAACATAACATCAGGTAAAAGTCCGTACGAACTAATTTTTGGTGGGCGAACAGTGAGAACTTTGTTACATGCCCTGTTTAAGAAAACTCCAATACAATCGAGAACACCAGCGAGCTTCAACGTTAAGATAAGAACGTTCCAACCGGGCCAGAGAGTTCAAACTAGAAAATACAATTGTCCCAACACAAAGTGGGAATTTGGAACAGTAGTAAGGCGATTAGGACAACTTCATTATGAAATATTAACGGATTCTGGTCAACTGTGGAAAAGACATATTAATCAGATCCTGATTACGGCGGTGGCTAAATAAAGGCGGAGACTCTGTTATATATCCTTCTTTCATTAGTTTGTAAGCTTTTTATTGTATTTCAATAAAAGGAACATCAGTTTGACACCGTCATTGTAAACAATGTAATATTATAATAAATACGTAAAATTCCATATATTTATTATTTAACAGAGAGTATTATTTGCGAAAGTTAATAATGAATTATAATTTGTTATTTGGTACTAAAGAGAAAGTATTTTTTCATTACCAATAAGCATACTCTCAGTGTTTTAGTTTTGAAGAGACTTGAAACGATGAAGGTAGGCTTTATTAAGGTAAAACTAAAAAACTAAGAAAGGTATGTATGTCTCAGGTGCATTTTTTCATCGGTCTTAAGCCCACTTAGGTCGGTTCCTTTCTGTAACCTCTAATCTCTACTGTCTAAGTTTGACTTTAATCTCGCTTAATGAAAATTGATGATAAGGTCGATTTAATGCACTCCACAAGCGAATACAGATTCAGTCTTTATTTAAAGGCTACAATAGTTCACGTAAGTCTTATATTTCTCGAAAATTAAAACGTGCATTATTTTTATTACTACAAATTGTTTCCTCTTATCTAAGTGCATCTCAGGTATGCAATCAAATTTGATCCCCCCACTGTGAAATAGAATCATTTATAGAGCACGGCTCAGGTTGCTTTACGTGTTATTCATTGAAATTTCTGGATTAGTATTGTTTGCGAATGGAGCGTGTTCAATCATAAATATCAACATGTTTACAAACTTTTATATTTCTATTGATAAAGTATCGGTAATTTACTATACAACAAGAGAACGTAGCATTATAATAATTAGATAATTAAATATTTCTGTATTAAAAACTGGTAATAAAGTTAATTATTTTATTATCAGTTTTCACATGGAATTTATAAAGCCTGTTAAACTATATGTTTCTGTAGAACTTTATAGTTTCTTTCTTTTAATCACTGATATTTTACCAATTAATTCAAACTAGCTTCTATACCCTATTTTATCTTGAGCTTAATTTTAAAAATTATTCAAGTTACTTTTACTTACAAAGTATCATTTAGGACGGTCAATGGTTTTGACAACAGTGTCAATATATCGGAGCTCAATAAATCCTCTGACACAATACCCTTTGTCGCTGTCAATCATTGATTAGTGTTTCCAATACAGTGCAACAGAACTTCGTATAAATGCTTCGACAGCCACATGTCAAGCGACGCATAGGGGCGACACTCCAACGAAAATGTATGGATTTGACAGCAAAATTCACACAAGCGTCACGTTTTGACACTTCATGTCTATAAATGAATTGTTGCATTGTGTGAATTTCAGGATTAGCAACGGCAGTATTTATTAAGAACAAATTAAATAGCGTCGGATTATTATGTTAAAAAAATATATATCGATAAAGTATAAGCATATCGAACCAAGAAGGAAGTATTCACTAGAGTTATAATAACATGACCGCTATCACATTTCCCAATTAAGTGAGGAACTTATGTAAAAGAAACATTATTAATATAACAGAGTAATCCATCTTTTAAATACCAATATAGATATTTTTTTATGTCAGCTGTGTGTCCTGAGCGTATTGTTGGCGTCGCGAGTAGTACAAAAAGTTTTATTTATTTTCTTTATTTCTTTTTTTCTTTTTAAATTAGCGCATCATTTCATTAAAAAAAAAACGGTAATACTGTAGGATAAAATAGGATAGTAACCAAATTGTTAGAATTGATTTTTTTTACTAATTGTTTAAATAATTAATATTTTATAACATAATATGAAGCTTCTTTGTCCTTGCAAGTGTGATCAATAAGGTCAGATAACACGGGAATGCTTTGATAATTACAAGACTAGGCTCCGTCTCCTCTTTAATGATCAGATTAGCACTTTTGTGTTATAATGTACTATTATTTCTTTATCAAATCAAGGGCTGTCGACACTGACGTAACAAGAACGGGATAAATGCAACGTGTGATAAATTCTGAGGCAATTACATCGTTACTCACAAACAACCACAATATGCACTTAATGTAACTTTAATTACATAGATATATTACAAAAGCAAGGGTATGCAATATAAATTATGTTATCAAGGGTTGAGTGGTTATTTGGTTTAAGTGACTTTTTTGGTGATATAGTAATATATATTCGAAATAAGTGTTTTTTACCGATTCCAAAAATATATCGAGGTGTAAAAGGCTATTTATTTGATTTAAGCGACATTTTTTGGTGATATAGTAACATATATATTTTCGAAATCACACAAACAACCACAATATGCACTTAATGTAACTTTAATTACGTAGATATATTACAAAAGCAAGGATATGCAATATAAATTGTTATCAAGGGTTGAGTGGTTATTTGGTTTAAGTGACATTTTTTGGTGATATAGTAATATATATTCGAAATAAGTGTTTTTTACCGATTCCAAAAATATATCAAGGGGTAAAAGGCTATTCTTTTGGTTTAAGCGACATTATTTGGTGATATAGTAACATATATATTTTCGAAATCAGTGTTTTTTACCGATTCCATATATATATTATATACTACTATATCACCAAAAAATGTCCCTTAAACCAAATAGCCTTTCACCCCTCTATATAATACTTCATTACGGAGCACATTCATTGTAGCTTACGAGAAAAGTTTTTTAGCAATATAAAGCTAATCAATATTACAAAATACTTATTTATACATTTTAATATATTATAAGGAATGGAGTAAAGTATTAAATATCAAAAATCGAAAAAAAAGGTCGCTTGTGACTTGTCACCGGAATTGATTTTAAATACAGATTTACTGACATACATACCTATCGTTTGCTTTATATTTCCCTTACAATTGTTTATTGTTCATATCAAAGAATGGGATCTTCTAAACTTTAATTTGAATATTTGTGCATGATGATCCTTTGTACTGAATTCGCTTGAAAAGAGCTTTTGCAATATTTCAATCTTTAGACGTGAAAAGTCCAGCCGGAAATACCTTTTCGAATAAATAGGAATTTTCAATGCATAAAAGCAAGCACAATGAGAATGACAGCATATCTGATATCATTTTTAATGTGAATTATAGTCAAATAGTAGAATGACGGAAAAAGTTATTTGACAGTTATTTAAATTTTGAATAATACGGATCCGATTTTTTACGTTAGCGTGAAATGAATTTTTTTATTGCACGCACTGTATAATCATTTGAAATTGAAACCGAAATTACCGTCAATTGACTGATTATATAGGTCTAGTGGTGATATTATTTAAAACTTGGTAATTTATATTTCCTAATTTTATTTTCATATTAAAAGAAAAGAAAAGTTAAAAATATTGCTTATTAAAAATCTCGGTATAAAAATATCCTTAATCAGAATTTTTGGTATAGCCATATCGAAGTGTAAAGCGAGAATAATGGTCAAAAAACAAATGATCGAAATATTTTTACACATTTGGAGTTAGAAAATAGTTACATCGAATGGTCGCACGATTCTACGTCTATCTAAAGCTATTTACCAGCTAGTTTTTGTGTAGCAAATTAAAAAAACGTTGAAGAAACAATTACAACGCGGCACATTACACATAATAGAAGTAATTGTTTAAGAAAATGACAATAGCAGATTGAATAATAAAAAAATATGATTTTACAAAAATAACCAAGACAGTTTTATGACTTTACAGGTTTAATTTTTTTGTTCAGCGTTCTTGTTTTTAGCGTGGATATGATTGAAACCTATTGTAATATTCATACGAAATAACATACTTATACGAAATAACACTCAGAGAGAGTACTTACGTAAGTGGTCTGTTTTGATAAATCTCACTAAGATATCATTAATGAAACGTCACTATTTAGTACGTACCATATAAGATACAATCTTCTTATATATAAAAATGAATCGCTAAATGTGTTGATAAGCGCGAAACTCGAGAACGGCTGAACCGATTTGGCTGATTTCTTTTTTGTTGTGTTTGTTGAAGTCTGGAGAATGTTATTGCGTAGAGAAAAATTAAAAAAAAATGTCTGAAAAAGTCTAAAAACATCACTTTTCTATATTCTCATACAAAAAAATCGTAATACCATTTAAAAATCAATTTGAACTTTAACACCATACCATAAAGTTTAAATGTTAGTGGACGGGTTCCGGGAAGGCAAAACAATTGAGTGACGTATAAATATTAATGTCAATATTTGTCAATTTTTATACATACATCATTAAGGCCAGGTTCCTTCTAAAATTTTCAAAAAACCGCCGACAGGGCAATAGGTTTTGGCAGAATAAAATCTGACGGGGAAGCTATTAACATTAAAAAAAACAATGTGACTTTGTTTTAGAGAAATAGGGCAGAACAAGGTCTGCCGGGACAGCTAGTATGTATATATGTGTAATGTATTATAATGTAAATAATAATGCAATGGTTGCGCTGGATACTACACACTTGTGTATGAAGAACATCTCTGCAAAACACCCAAATTGTAATTATAACATATTATTAATAACCTTCTTTATATCTTGGCTCGTATTGATAATTTTATAAACTTACTTATAAATTATGTGACACATACGTTTTTCGTTGTTTTCAAAAGTATTTTAACAACATTAAAAAAAATCACAAAAACAAATTATCAGATTTCGAAAAATTATAATTTTTTATATTTTTATTCCATTTTGGAAACATGGATTTTTTTTGTTATCTCATTATATGATATTATAGTTTTCAGTAAAAGAATCTAAATTATTATTCGATATTAGTAAACACTATGGATATACATATAAAGTGGTAGAGCGACTTTTTGAACTAGTTCGTGACCACAGGTACACATGTGTAAAGACCATCATAGTGACTCCTTTCGGCCTGTCGCGTTTCGGGATCAGCTTCTATAAATCCAGTTACTCATATATCTAGACACCTTCAGTCGTGGTGTATGTGGGCTGACAGCAATGACGACTGTCAACAGTTTTACTTCCTTTGGCATCGTTGCCTTTCTTGGACTACCCTGTACTTTTCTTTAGTTGCTATGGTGTCATTTTGTCGAGCCAGTATAAAATATATATAGGCAATTATGCTTGTTATAATATCGGTATTATTATAAGACAGGTGTAAAGGTTAAAACAGTGTGAAAATAGTTATTATAATATGTATTTTATTGCTTATATAAAAAAGTATAGTGTTTCATATAGTATTATTATACATTTTGTGATACTACTAAGATTATTATATTAGAAATGATATAATCTTTATAAAAACACATATTTGCCACTGTTTGAACTTTTGTTTGAATAAAAACCCGTATTTTTATAAATTCTTGAGTCAATCGGCAGTCTAAGTTTATTTATCAAACCATTTATGTTATATTCTTCCATCTTATTATCTTTACTTAACCTGCCCGCTTGAGAGCCACGCGGCTACGTCGAATAATGTAATTAACTTCTCAGTACAGAGCAATTACATAACGTTTTAAGAAACGCAAATAAATTTTACGGCGTCCGTTAAAGTTTTCCGTACAAAAATGTTCATGCTCGATTACTAATACAGGATACTATGACACAAGTTTATTTAAATATAACTACGGTCAATATACACGTGTTTTCGTGTCGTGGATCTTTTATAAACACGCTTAGGTATAAACTGGAATTTGTAACCCAGAATAACTACGTGTGTGTGTGTATTTTCACCACATGAAAATCTGCAATTAAACCTTTCTCAGCACACAGAAAACATCACTCATCCTCTGTGTTGATAAAATCTTTGAAAAGTAACATATTGCAATATAGGAGACAAATCGAATCAATGGAATAATTACTAACTGTACTTTAATAAATGTTGTAGTCATGGTTGTAACAACAGTCGGCACTGAGATATATACAAACACGCGTATCTTGAAGTAACGTAAAAAAATTGTATTATGTTAAAGATTTCAGTAATTTAGGCTTTTGAACAAACGAACATATACATTTTTGTTGAAGTTCTTGTTTTGTTGCTTGTGTCATTAATTAACCTTGTGATAGTCGGACATTGTCGCAATTTGTTTACTGTATAATTTAATTTATTACACATAATCATGCTCCTTTATACGGATGGTAGAGGAAAAGTACGATAGTTATTTTTACACACTAACTTAAATGCTTTCATTTCGAAACTAGGTGATCAAAATCAACTTATATATGTGAATATTATACTTTCCGTAAATTCAAATAATGTCAAATATAAAAATAAATAAATACATTGAGAGAATTGTATAGATTTGTAGGAAGCGTAATATAAGCCGGGCAGTAGACTTGAGGGAGTCTGCTGCCCGGATGAGAGGGAGGCGGTGCTCGGTGTCCGGCACACCGCCTGGGAGAGAGGTTTTGAAGGGGTGGGCTTTACTCCTTCCCTCTCAGAGAGGTAGCCTCAACAAGGCTTCTTTTTCCCTGGGCGTCTGGATGAATTTGGCTTCCCAGGCTCGGGTGGAGCAATCAGAGGGACAACACGGGGGTTTATAGTCAGTAAAAGTCTGACACACCGGGGTCGCTACCCTTACATCGTCCCTGATGGTCCTATGCAGGATTTCCCCCCGGGATACAAAAAAGCGTAATGTAACGAAGCTGCAATATTGCAGGCAGCACGTCCTGCCGACAGTACTTGTTTCGTACAAAGTAGTCGTTTTGCTTGCAATGTATTGCTGCTATCTGCTACCACTGCTTTATCGACATGTCACCTTTGATAACATAGAAACTTTTTATATACTTGCATTTCGCAGATTTTTATGCTACAAATATCAATTAAGCATTTTATTAAAGATGAACCGATTTTGATTATTCAAAAGGCTTGGAATTTGACTATTTTTTGCTTATTCGCAGCGAAAGCTTGCTGCGCCCATAACCTGTTAAGATAAAGACAAATATACATAATACTTAATGAGATTCGTTTGAATTATATTTTATGTTTTATATAACGTCATACACAATTATTTACAATGACATCTATTTTTTTTGACCTTACGTGGATATAGGTTTATTTTACTTTATTATTAACTATACAAAAGTTTTCAACATGTTGATTAATGGATAACTAATAAACCAACCTAGCTTACTAATTATGAAAATACTAGAAAAACTACGGAACACTACTAGTATCTACTATTATTTGGACACTTAGTTTTCTATTTCTATGTTTTTTGATAGTAGGCACTGACGCCATCAACACAATGTAACGACTAGTGCGGGCGTAACTTTAGAAATGTATGAAATATTTTTTTCATTTAAACGTATTATTATTACTTTATTTACCGAATAATTAATTAACCGATTAAATAGTCCATTATTTTAAAATGCTTAGTAATATTATTGTATAAATGAAAAAATACAAGTCTGTCTGTCGCGCTTGCACGCCCAAGCTACTGAATCGATTTAAAAGAAATTTGGTACACATATAGTTTAGAGCCTAAGAAAGAACACAGGCTACTTTTTAATGCGAAAAAAGAGTTGTAAGGGGTTGAAAGGGGCATGTAAAGTTGTATGGAAGTATTGTGATTATTAGGGCTAAAAGCTTGAAACTTACTTTTTAAGCTTTTGCTTCGATATAAATAAATATGATATTCAAAGTTTGTAAAAGTTTTATCCTTAAGAGTATAAAATAGCAATAGGAAATAGGGGATATAAGTTTGTATGGAAATATGTAAGGTTTATGTGAATGTTTTATAAATTTTCAACAAGAGACAAAATATTAGAGCTATTCTGATGTAACATTTACAGAGTCATTACAAAATGTGAAACTGAAGTAAGCGCGAGTAAGAAACTTGCCAAGCACCGCGCTGAACACAATTAGCTCTGTGCAGCCGCGCGCCGTGGTACGGTGCAGTGCAGGTGGGGAAATATGTCTGTGCTATCCTCACGTGTATCAAATCCGTAAAATCTTTGTTTTGGCAAAGATAAGAAAACAAAAAACGTAGTTCATAAATAAAATATACTTAAACTAGCTGACCCGGAAAACGTTATTTTGCCATATAAGTTGTTTCTAGGTAATTTCTAGTGTAGATAAAAAATAACTAACTTATTGTGTGTAAGGCTACAATTTAAAAATTAAAAAAAATGTTAAGGGTGATCAACCCTTATCACTTAGGGGTATGAAAAATAGTAGCCGATTCTCAGACCTACTGAATATGCATATAAAATTTGGTAAAAATCGGTAAAGCCGTTTCGGAGGAGTAAGGTAATTAACATTGTGACACGAGAATTTATATATATATACTTAGATATACTCATATTAATACTTCACTAATATTTATACCATATGTACATATACAGGGTTATAGGTAACTAACGCACAGCCTCTTAAGAGTGGCTTTGATTTATCAAGACTGACAACTTTTGTTGTACGACTTTTTCTAATTCAATTACTTTTTTCCCATACAAAAAAAATAAAAATCAGATTTGCAGTTCTGAACTTTTTAACTCTTCCTAAGGCGACGATCGCGCCACGCCGACAAAGGCGACCGTAGACAGACTTACGTAGTACGCGGCGTCTTGTGTCGCTACTAACAAAGAAAGGGGTCTGCGGCGCGGTGAGCGGGCGTGGCGACATGTGCTTGACTACTGTGTGACACGAGTCATGTCAGTCGCAAATTTGCTTGCGTGTGTGCCGGCTGTGACGTGTTAGTTGTCCCAGTGACGCGTTCGTTTCATAAATCACAATGTCAAATCGATACACTAACATTGAATATACCGAAATTGTGCGTGTTTATGCTCGGTGCGGTGACAATCTGTCTGAAGCTTGCCGTGAGTCCGCGAGACTATTTCCGAATGTGTTGACACCGAGTAAATAGATTTGTGAGTATTTTTGTAAATAGTTTAATTATTGTAAATAAAGTGATTCCACTTTTTAAATACGCCTACATTAAAAAATAGTTTGCAATTATCTATCTTCAAACAGACCGCGCGACTCTTTTGGTGCGATGAATTGCTTGATTACGAATCAATGTTCGTGTTTTTCTATTTACTTTTTTATTTTTTAGTGTAGCCAGTCCTAAGCCTGGATAAGTATGAAGGGATTGTGGATTCAGTGTATAAATATGTACAGATTGTACAACCTTTGAAACATTAACTTACGTAGAGGCCTTTACCTTGTTCATTTTACGATGTTCCCTATGGCAGACAAATAATAGGTTGGTTTTGTTTGTGAAACAATTATTTAATGTTTTATTTTGATTCTAGTTTGTTTTAATAGTGTATTAGTACGTCAATCAATAAACATTTATTTTCACTACTTAACTAAATATGGAAATTTACGTTCAAATAATTGTTATAAGCGACTTTGTAAAATAAACAATGTATAGGGTTAATAAACTTTCTGCTACACGATCCTTAACGCTGCGTAGCAACGTAACTTGGCGCACGACTGCATAGCACCAGCTGATTGGATACCTACGCCAGATCGAATGAAAGTTGGAATATAGAGCTAACGATGACTAGATATTCACACTAAAACTAAAAAAAAAAAATCTAACGATGTATTAGGTTTTGGCAAAAGTCGTAAAACAAAAGTCGTTAGTCTTGATGTACCTAAGCTACCTTTAAGAGGTTGTGCGTTAGTTACCAGTAACATTGTATACTTCAATAATTTAATAAGCTCTTTGCAAGAAAACACTGCCAGTAGCTCATTAAAGTATACATACGTATGTGTCTTATTTGTAAATTAAATTAGCCTAAATGATTACAATTTCCACCCAAAGGCACCATTCCACGCGGAAGAAGTCGCGGGCACAGCTAGTAAACAATAATTTAAAATATAGTTATTATTCATTACGCGTAAGTATTAGAATGACACTGTCGTATTCAACAGATAAGTATAATTCCTAATATGTGGCGAACATTCAATTAATGAAGCTTATCAATAATTCCCGTTTAAGGCAAACGTGAGACAGTCAAATATAAAAATTAAATTAATTTAGTCGCTCTAAATCCTACATCGTAAGACATGGATTAATATAAGACAGATCTTTTTTTATACTTTTTTTCTACGTGACGTTTGCTTGTGACCCGGGTAAGGGCCTCTAAAGCTACACCGGACTTGAGTGGGCGAGCATTGAAGGTGCTCAGCCAGCGATGTAAGGGTTGGGTGGCTAAGCAAGGGCACCCCTGTGGGTATGAACCTCGACTTGTGCGGCCAGCCAATTTGAATTTAATACCTAAACCTAAGGTTATCTACTAGCGTTTCGGAAGCGACTACCTTAAGAAGAAACGCCGAAAGAAACTCAAGGCTGTGTCGGAGTGGAACTGCGTCTCGGGCCGATGACGACCCGGTATAAACAGATCTTATCGTCGTAAAAAAAATTAAGTAAGAATGGAGATGGCGAGCGGAAAGTGAAGAGTGGAGTCAAGAAGAATAAAAACTTGATACTTTAATTTTGGTCTTTTTTTAATACATGGGAAAAATATAATCAATACATTAATAAAAATGTTTACGATTACATTTTACGTTTTACCATCCAGGTGACTGCATTTTGCTCATAAACACTACAGAATCCCAGATTGCATACACATTTATGATTTCTTAATGTTTTAAACGGATTTAATCATGATTACAAAGCAAGAAAATTAAAAATACGACTACATTTTGTAATCATGAATCATTAATCAGATTACATTTTGCCCATGTCTGTTGGTAACTATATAAAAAAAGGTGTTGAACAAAAGCTTTATATATGGCGTCAGCTATTGATGTTTTACAAAAATCCTGTCATTATGATATTTTTGAAAAACCAGTCCTATTTTTTTATTACATTTTCCGGGTATTCGAATGTCAAACGGACAGTGCGTGATTCTATTATAATTAAAAGTGAACTGCAACGGGAGACGAAAACACGGACAACTCTATGATCAAAAAGCTATTCGTTGTTTGTAGCTACATATTTTGTATTCTGAACAAATTCGATCTTTGTATATTAATTTAAAAGGTGTCTTTTTGTTTATTGCACTATACCTAAATTAGGAAAACAGTATGATGTTATATTGCACTCGCATATTATCCTTCATAATGCAAAATCATTATTTTGGGCAGATATATTTCAATTTGTATTTAGATAAAAAAATACATCATAATTACGTAAATTTGTTCTTGAAGGTTCGTAAGTACATTTATTATATTTAATATAAAAATAGTATATAGGTTTCAATGTATTGATGATGTTTAATAAAACATAATGTGACGTGTGATTAAGACTCAAGGAAATCCAAGAAAGTTAAAATCTTTACGCTTGTGAGACTTAAACAATAATTTCGATTAACTTATATTTGAAATGATTTTAAAATCCCTATCGTAATGTGTTTGCTCTGATTGTATATGAGCACATTAGTAAATACCGACCAACTAGAATAGACTTACCTATTCTTGTGCTATAGGGTTCTTATCATAGGGACAATCAATGAAACTATTAGTTGTTGGAATATGACACGAGGTCTTTAAAAAATCCTAGTATCTATTAAAGGATAAAAGTAATACTGTATTTACTGACGAACTACATCATACAGTTTAAAACGTACTTATTTCTACAGTCTTGTATTATTAGATGTTATATCTCAAGTAGTAATTGGTTGTAAATCATTGTAATGTGGATAGCCATGTTTGTATGTACTCGTATATCTGCTAAAGTTCAGCGAGCCAACCTTTCGATATCAATGTATATTATTACACAAACGATTATATATATACTGTTTAAGGAATCGTGTGATGCAAGAATAAATAGGTATTTACGTAGGTACGTACAAGTAAAATAAAAAGATATATTTTCCTGTTCGTCGCTGAGATGTGTTTGCTAATCTATTTTAGCCGTGAAACTTATGGTTGAATAAAAATCGTAACACAGATAACAAAATTAAATAATATATCGTCACGTTATATTCCTTTTGGGGTGAGAAAGGATACATTGATGGCTGTATCCACTGGTGAGAAAATCCGCAATAGAAATGTCATTTGTAAGTGTCCTGAGAACGGCGATCTGCCTCGCTACTGGTCACGTTGGGTATGACATATAATCGCAAAGTGGATATAAAATTAAACAATCATCTTTTTGATTTAATAATGGTTTTAACAATAATTCATTTATTTCAGTTAATAGCGTCCGTAAAATATAAGCACTGCATTAACTCTAGTATGAAATTAATTATTTGCACGTTTATATTATAAAATAGATAACTTTGACTAAAACTGGCATTTCCATGTTAAAATGTATATATAGTTTTATGAATATAATACGTAAATATAATTGAATAGTTAAAATAAAATTGACATTAAAATGTGTCTACAGAGAAACTATTGGGTGTAAAAAGTTATTGAAAATAGAAAAATCTCCAATAGTACATTAGAATAAATTTAATAACACATTTACCTTTATTGGAACATAATGTCAAGACAATAAAAGTTTCCGTTCGACTATTAAACAATGCATTTCATCTGTCGTATGTCACACTGTCGTAAAACCGAAGCGCCTGTGGTTTATGTTCGAAATCGCACTGCATTAGACAGACACTTGAATTAAGTTGTATATTTAGTTAACAGCAGCTACCTATATGTACCTCACTTTTAGTAACAATTCGTCCCCGCAATAAACACAGTGCCATTAACTGACTTTGTCCGCAAGCTTCGTTTCAGAACGGAAATTTAGTATCCACACTCTGTTGGCTGGGTGTCGTTCAGAATTGCACTAACTTTATTTCAGATGTCAGTCAATGCTTCTGGATATTTGGAAGCTATAGTATGTATAGTTATACCTAAATTTATTTATTTATTATCCAGATCAACAGTGTAAAGAAATGAAAACTCAATGATGACTGCTGTAGATACTGTGTTTCAGCCACCAGTGCTCATATCCTATAAAATACTAAAACAAATAAACATCTAATCAAATACATAATTATGTAATAAAAAATGTGACTGTGTGTATATGTTCTAATAAATATAAACAGTGAAATTGTTTTTAGATGCGATTGTACTAATATGATGAAAATACTTAATGTACTTGGCAAGATGATCGTTGTTTGTTATTGGAGTTTAGTATGGAACATATTTGTTGCTCGACGTACGTAATGTGTAATCATATGAAAAAAGCACTAGACTGAATAATATCGAATCAAAATTGTGAAAACAATCAACATACAGTTGCAAGAGCATTCTGCAGTTCAATGAATGGAAAAATTTAATGGTTAATTTCCGTAGCTTTATATTGATGTTCGCACGAACGTTTACTAGTGCATTTTACCTTAAGGTGATCGATTCTCACTTGGATATTGCATTCATTATAGCGTTCGCCTGGGTTAACAAACAACGCGTTAACAAAATGCGGGTTTTTTTAAATATCTCTACAGAGTTACTACATCTTATCTGATGAAAAGTACATCATACATCCATATATATATCATATAGTCTATCTGCGGTAAATGAGAAATCTATCTGTGACACGCCAAGATTCTCAGTATATAAGCTATTTGATAAACAGAAGCCGTTTCTGACACGCAACAGGCCGAAGTAAATCTATATGGCGTTGTTTCGACTTGTGTACAGTGATCAAAGTCAGTCGAGCTATCATTCTACGTGAACCGTGTTTTAGGATTTGTGGCGTAGCATAGATACAGTTTATGTAGCATGTGTCTTACGGTAAATACGGAAGGTGGTAATTAAGCCTTGCACAGAATAGATTCACTAGTGAGTACTATTTGACTAGATAGCCTCTGTATTTCAACATAATCCATTAAACAAAGGCGAGCTACAGGTACGAATTGCAATTCGATCTGGTACGCAATGTTATATCAAGTGTTCGGAGGGATTCCTAGCCTTTTGTGCAATTAGTCGAAAGTATTTCAGTGAATCTTTTGAGAAATTTGATTTGGTTACTACAATGCTATTACAAATATATAAGGCTCAAGTATTGTAGTGAATATTAGCACACACTCGAACTCTGACTTTATATGGGATTTCCATTAGAGAATTCTACTTAATAACAAAACAAAGAATAGAACTAAATAAAAGACAGAAAGAAGAAACAAGGAAATAATAGTTTATTAAGAAAGAGTAATGTTCAATTAAAAGTAATAAAAATATAAAGATTACCAAAATTGCAGTTGATAGAGACATGTATTCTAATATGACCATCTTTTATCTGCTTATGTTATCCTCAAATCGTATGTGGCCATGTAGACAATACAGAGTTCACACCGTATCGTATAGTACTTCATAGGGTACACTTCGGATTCTGCTATTCGTTGCTCGGCAACGGTTGCTGGGTCGCGACGTACCACTCAGTATCCATTTATATGGAAAGCCGCCTGATGTACGTGACTGCATAACGCTGTCAGTTGCCACGATCGCGAGTTTAACGCGCCATCTGACAGCGATGCGCAGTCGCGTACATTGGGCGGCTTTCCACGTGAATACATACAGAGTTGTGTACATCATGATCAAACAGTAACTGCTAGAAACTGTCAAATAGCCGCTGACAGTGGCTGATAGTGGAGCTCTTCTACAATTTTCAATACAATTAATACATTTTTTTCATAAACAGAAATAACTCATTAATATGGACAAAAATATAAATTTCACCGAACTAATTAATGAAAGTGATTTTATTCTTGTAAAATAATTGTAAAATAATTGCTTGCATAGCTACTGTATTAAATAGTCAAGAGCTAAGTGGTATCACTAATATTATGTTATAAACTGTGTATAATATATTTATTTAGGAAATGGCGAGTTACTACTGTTTTTATTAAAGCTGGGATACCATAACACTTGTGCTTTCTGATTTGATGCAGTGTGACAGTATTTTTGTAGCCTTTAATCAGAATTACTCATACATCATACCTATATGTACCTACTCCGAAATATTTGACATGAGTTTGCACCAATCGGGTCAAGAAAATTGATGACAGGAGCCACGCGATCCTTGTCAGTGCGCATAAAGTCACTATGAGGTTTTTAGCTGGGTAAAGTTCCTTTCACCTTGAGCGACCATCTCCCGCCGAGACGTGACTAGGACGGTACTATGAGGATTTTCCCGAAGTAAACAAAGCATCAATTATCATAGCCATAACTTAAAATAAACAAACAAATAATTTACTAGGACTTGCTTTGATTTAAGCATCTAAATTACCTAATAAAACATATTGGTTTTATAATACAGAAAAGAGTAACTTTTGTCCTCTGAACATTTTTCAGTTAACTGTTACAAAACGTACAACCCTATTGGAACTGTTTTTTTTTAAGTCGAAAAGTCCGCTACTCTCACATTGCTCGACCACCGCCGGCCGTACGTGTCGATTGGTGCCTGCGAAGCTGAAAATTGAAGCTTACATAAAAGGAATGTTTCGAATATATTTTTTTCATTCATATTTTTCCTATCTAAGATTTTATTACAATTTTATGAAAGGGATTTCAAACAATAATAAGTATTTTTGTAATATGTGGCCGTACCAGTCTATTTATAGCAATATTGTTTCCATCACTCCTTCACATGTAATACTAGTCTAACGTAGCGTGAAAGTAATAGTGCTATATAAACATTACACAGTATATTATCTATTCATCCACAATCGCCTATCATTTTGTTATAAATCTTCAGCAATAGGATAGGCTATTGTGGTTGTGTACTTGTTAAAAAACTTTTTAAACTATGCTGCAAAACTTAAGAATCCTTTGAGAATAAAAAAATGCTTATCTAAACACAAAAAAATCTAAGCAATATGTACTTACGAGTATTTGATTTTTTAAATTATATTATTGTATCTATTCTTATTAAAAGTAGGTTGGTATTAAACCTTTTTTGTTCCAAATCACTTACTGACTGGTTGTAAAATAATTTATTCGTTAGTTTTGTTCGAATGCCTTTGTTTGAATTTAAATGTGTTTTCTTTGGTAATTGAAATTTGATATTTAGACTTGATTTTATAATTTTAATACAGTTTTCGACTAAATTAAATTATGTGACATTCTTTGCGATTTAGAGCGACGTAATTAGACTGCAGAGGAAAGTAAGAATGTATAGGGCTTTAGGGATGTTGCAAGCGGGAAGGAATCAATCTCAGATATCTCGATTTATATTTTGGTGTCAATAGAAGCATTATTTGTTATATTGAATACCGTTATACTAACATAAAAGATTCCGCTGAGCAGCACTTGAGAGCTCTAGTGCCGTCACACGTTTGCGCGGCTGCGAAGAGTACAATTACTTAGAAGGCCGATACATATAACTGACTGCTAGACGTCAGCCGATGTTAACCACCCGAAAGATATAAAACTCAAGTGGTATTGTTGTTAACCTGCAAACCGTACAAAATCTGCTGCATGAGTACGGTCTACGAGCTCTACGCCCAATCAGGTGCCTACCTAGACATCGCTCGTTAAAATTAATGATGTAGGAACACATAATATGGACCCAGGAGCAATGGGATAACATTTTATTTTGTGATGAGTCTCGATTCGTATTTAAGCCTGGTCAAAGAAGGGTATGAGCTTACCGTCGTACCGGCAATACTGAGAGGTTTACGTGCTAACAGGAAGTTCATCCATAAAGAGACTTGACAATTATAGTATAGGCGGGAATTATGAAAAACGAATGAACTAAACTAGTTTTTGTAAATGGAAACATAAACGCTGAAAATTATGTTGAGGATGTTTGTAAGCCCATCCATTTACACAAAGCCTTGGCTTCGATTTCAATTTAATGCATGACAGTACGCGTTCTCATACATATTTGCGAACCAATGAGTATTTACTTGGCAATAGAAAACATCCTGGTATTATCCTGTCGTACGGGATTGTCAGTTCTCTACTTCATTGAACATGCATGGGATGTGCTTCAAAGACGTGTTTTGGAGTGTTTGGACGGAGGGACAACAACTAAAAATGTGAGCATTTGCTAAAATTCTATTTAAAGCGTTTGCCGCGAGATAACATTATTTAGACTCATCGATTCTATGAGTAATCATTGCCGACAAGTATTAATAACAAAGAAGGCTACATTCTGTATTAAATTATCTAATATTAAGCATTTCAATTTCGTTTTTAAAAACATTCTTTGCTTATGTGCCTTAGTTTGCACTACACAACAATGTATACAATAATGTTGTTAATTTATGTTATAAAAAAGGAAAAATAAACAGTTGTTGTTTTTACACCAGTAACACATTACAATTATTATTTAAATTATAACAAACAAACGTAATAATGTGAAAAAACATTTTACAATTCAAATTAGTACATGTCGCTTACCCTTTTTGATGTTTGTATATTGGCTAAATGATTGATATTGGTTTAAGAATATATTTTATACTAGCTGACCCGGCGTACTGCGAACCGCAATAAATGCTGTTACTTACAAATAATAACTAATAACACAAATCAATGCACAACAACTTATTTGAGAGCTAATATATATACCGCCAAACAGAAAAAAAATGTGCAAATACATTTAATACTTAACAGCAACTCACAAAAACATATTATAAATAAAAACTATTTACGTCAGGAACATTTAATGACAATGACAATAAAAGCTGAGAGATGAGTTGCGTTCCATTTTACTGAACACATTTAAAAAAAAAAAACATGTACGTGTTTTTTAAAAGTAACATAACTTTTTTTTATATATTAACTAATTGAAATAAAATAAACACTATATGTTAAAGGCGCATTTAAAACGGTTATGCCGAATCAGAGATCAGAGTCCACAAACGCGTACAGATTGATTAACAAGTCTCATATGTTTCTATTAACCTACGTCGCGCAAGTGAAGTTTTTCTAGGCACTCACATAATGATAACAGACAGTTGCAAATCATAATAATTACTGAACATCGGTGAAGTGGCTGCTGAACAGATTTGTTATATGTATTTATTAAAATTGTATTAATATTGATAATGATGGTTGATGATTATATTAAATAATACATATACATCATCCCGCTATTTTTTTAAATATACAATTTATATATATATAATATTTTATTATGAATTCCTACTTATAGTTCATTTCATAATATATCTGTAAGTTAAGTGTGATTATATACTGCTTATTGTTCCTATAAATGCATTAGTCTTAGATAATTCCAATGCACAAATTAATTTATACTGAAACAATAGATAAAACTTAATACAGAAATTCATGAGTAAGTACAAATATTTCTATTAATCCTGAAATAGTCTGCCATTTATTGCAACGACAAAACGCCTCCCGCAGCCGACAAAATGCTGCGGCCGGGTCGAACTATTCAATGCAATATCCGACGCAAAATATACCTATAGAGATATATTATATGGCATTCTAGGTATGTCGCAGGCGGATAACAGATACGAACGTTATTGGTGTGAAGAGATTGGCTTGTAGCCATTCCGCTTGTCCAGTGAAGCGTAACTTCATTAATGCGTTCACCTTAACAGCGAATGGTATCGATATTTTATTTTATTTTAATCTTAATTACATTTACATCTGTATGTATCACAGTGAATCCTTTTATTTAGATAAGGATGGATAAATTTATCGAATACCAAATTAAGAACGCACTTCAATCTTTCAATAATCATTTCTGTCTAGTTTAACCGGTTCAAAAGTTGATTTGATGCATCCGTTAGTAAAATCATTATACGCGCGCCGTAGCATTATATATTAGGTTACTATTCTAACGGATAATCCGAGGGAGCAGGTTTATTTCATTGTGAACAGGTATAATCTCAACAACATGTGTTGAAAGATGAAGACGAGGGGCAAGTAACGTTGGAGAATGGGGCGCGTATTCCTTACAAATACAGATTCATACCTCACCTAAATACTCCGATGTTGTGTCAAGAGTACATACACATAAATACTCATACTACACTCATTCGTCCACTCACACACTATAGAACGACCCAAAACACACGAACACATTGTAATATGTAAGTGTAACTTCGTTCAAGGCACTGTAGCTTTTTTATTTCGTTTATAATTAATTTTATGTAAAAGATGCTTCTTAAAAGAGCGTCTTATAAATGAAATTGGTGTCCAAAGTATAAATAAAAGCGACCTATACTTAATATTATTCTCAAACAGCATTACGCTTCTAGACAAAGTAACACCGTTCATTGATAACTCTAATAGAAAAGTGTAAATGTATGGAATTGACATAATATGTCAACGTGATATTTTGAAAGTTTATACCAATCCTATACATGTTGGATTTACGTTTGTCGTGAACACTAAGAGGAAAGATTTTTGTCTAAGCCTCCAGGAACGCATAGTACGCTTAAATCTATTTATAGTAGTATTATTTTACCAATTAATATTTGATACCAATTAATTAAAGGCCGTTAGAAATGACTCATTTTATACAAGATTCGATGTTAAAAAGTGTTGATTGTGGAATGTTAGCATATTTGTAATGAAAAACTATTAAAAATGTCTAATTATTTCAATATACTGATGCTGTTAAACAAATACGTTGAGCGTAATACGAAAATGAGGTAAAACGAGCAAGGCAATTCATGTAGCGCAAATTTTGCATGGCGTGTATGCAAAACTTTGCAACAAGCTGTTAGTTTAAATACTGAGATAACTTCTAATAAACATGTTTTAGATGCACGGCATCGCCGTTATTCAGACATTTATTTTCCTTTGGTAAATTAATTTTATCTTTCTATGAATAATATCTTGTGTTCATTTGATGTATTATTAATGATTCGTACACTTTATTGAACACATAACTTACTTAAAATATAAAACTTACTACTTAAAATATAAAAATATGTGGGCCATAATTTACCGAGGCCTGAGGCCCAAGCCACCGGTAGGTTATGGTCTCGGAGTGAGGAACGGCCTAACAATGCGTGCCGTAACGAGTAATACTGCCTTCTGTATCCGACTCTTGATTCAACAACCAAGCAAGAGCATCTTGAGATGGAAATCGAGGCTCTTTGCGATCAGCTCATTAGTAAATACGACTATCGGGACATCAATCGTTGAATTCATCCTACATGCTAGTAATCTCGTGTGCAAGGTTTAAATATTTTGTTAACTTTTCATTTTCTGCTTTCGTAAGATTCTCATCGTGTTATGGTGTTATCAACAAGGATTACTCGGCGTGCCGACAGATCTACTATCACATCTTGTTATTATTGTATTATATTTGAGTTTAAAATGTGTAGAAATGATCAAGCAAGAAACAATTTAATTAATTACCTATTATTAATAGAATAATATGATTATTATCATGTAAATCTTAGTTATATAAAATATTTGTTGAATCTAAATAAACTTTGTACACTTGAACGCCATATAAAATCTCCTCTTCCCCACTGATTTTCTTTTAACGTGCTGTCAAATGCAAATACTTGCATAAACCACAATTCAAATTCGCACCCGTACGATTGCTATGTGGCATAAAGGAAACATGAAATCGTTTTGAGAGCTAGATAGCATTTTCGATTTTTACAAAGTATTGAAAAATGTATAAATTTTTTAAAACTTTTATCGAAATGGTTACTAAAATAAGAATTGTAATATTTAATTGATTTATCAGCCGAGTCGCTGGTGATTCTAGCATTTAGCGCCAAGAAAGATTTTTAGACAAATTTTAAATTTACCCTGTTAACTTCAAAAATACCCACACTTTTTACCACTGAAGAATGGTCTTTTCCAAGACTTGCCACTGATCTATATATTGTGTAATATGTATTTAAAAATATTCAGATTCTTAATGTAGTCGTCATCTAAGTGACCCCCGCCTCCAGTCTTCCTACGCTACGCATCCCGTGACAAATAGTTACGTACTGGCGGAAGATGAGTTTTTCCAGAGACACTGCTGACCCACTGCCACGTAAGCTTGCCTGCTCCGTCAGCTACATCGATCTCTTTATTCCACTGCCTAAACAGTTCGTAGTCTATTTACATTTGTTGTCTATTTGTAAGAATGATTAGAACATTATTGGGGCTTCTGCTGTCTTATGGAAATTAATTATGTTTCGTTCCATAAGACTTGATTTCTTAAAATAAATATTGATCTAGTCAAATCTTGCGACTTAATATATAAAAACAATTAAAAGCTTCATCGACAGTAATAACGATTTCAAAAGTTGAAGCTTAATAGGGGTTCAATATGATTTGTTTACAGCTAACTTCCTTGTAATTTTGTCTGAGTTTCGAATGAGCCAACAAGTTCATGGAAGGTAAATTAATCCGTTTAATCTCTGCTGCGTAGCCTCAAAAGTTATTTTTACTGACTTTTGCTATACTTTGGCATTTATCTTTGTATATGTATATGTATACCTGCTATTCCGGGTATACATATACAAGGTTATTGGAAACTTGTCGTATTAATGTAATCATGGGATAGTAAAAGTAAAATGCAACAATAGTAACCACAATGTCAGAGCGAAATTCAGTAGTTTTTGAGATATTTAAGTTTTCACTTTTTTGTTAGTATGTCCGGTTTCGACACTTAAATTTAAATTATAAAAAATCTTCAAGTTATATTAATGGTATTTGAGATAGAGATAAGATAATTTACTGAAGGGTTTAGAGTTTTATAGGTGTAATAGTTCAATTAAAGTATCTACTATCCAAATACCAATAAATTGATATTTTTTACAATAATGATTTTAGTATTAAAATCAAATATACTACCAAAAACTTTGAAATATCTTGAAAACTATTGCACTATATCCCTGCGTTAATGTAACTTCGGTGGTTGCATTTCAGGTCCTTTATCATATGCTTCCATTTATACGAAGTTTCCATTTAATTTGTTTATAAATAAAATCTTGAATGTTATAATATATGCACAAGTGTCTCATATGATGGGGAAAATAATAATTGAACTATATTTATGTGCCGAATGCCAGTGAGATAAATTTTCGTTCAAAATTATAAATTATATTTAAATACTGTACCTTGAAGCCGCTGGCATGGAGACGTGTCGTGTAGCTATCGAAAAGCAGTTTCTGATAAGTAGTATCCTGTAAGTACTGGAATGAAAACACACATTGTAAAGCATTTATTAAGCAGTAGTTTGCTTAATGGGACATGTAAAACATGTTCTTTATGTCAATTACATAATTTATGTTATCATGTCAACAAGGATATGTAGACATGTGTATATAGATTAATATTACATTATTATGAAAGATCATACCTTAAGTAGTTGGAAATACACGTTTTATTATTTTCTTTTAAATAATTTAAATTTCGCATGACTTCAAGCAATGTGAATTTTACTGAGTATAATAAATAAACTAAAAAGTAAATAAATGATCTAAGGACACATAGGAAGGTGGGTGGGGACCTTTCGCTGCCCACGCTTATTCCAATCATGGTCGGCAGCGAGGTTGCGTGGAGAGCTGTACTTCGCTTCTACGAAGAAGTCCTGACGCGGAAAGAAGCGGCGGAGCGGGGCGGAAGGCGTTAGCTGCATCATCTACAGCAACGTCATCCTAGACCGCCCGCCGCCCCGCAAGAACGGGACGCCGTATAGCGGCATTCATTAGAAATGTCCGTCGATACCGGCAGCAGCTGGTAGCACTCTTGAGGGAGTGTGTCGCCCAACAAAGTTGCGAGCGGCACGCGGATTGCTTTATCGTGCTGCTCCAAAATCACAGAGGCAAGAGAGGGGTGGCACTTTACATCTCCCCTCCACAAGTAAATAGAAGCTTTACCAAGGCCGCACGGCTAGCGGGGTATTAAAGATGAAGCCCCAGTCGTACCCTCGATACCGATAGGTAGAAAAAATACCTCGAGAATTTTAATCAATGCGAGTCTGACATACGTGGTGCGGCCCTCATCGCCCCTAGACGATCGTAACTGATTATACCCAGGTTACCAAAAAAAAAAAGCAGGGCCACAATATTTATACTATAATATTATTTTTAGATTAGTTTTATAAACTATAAAACTAATCTTTGATCGAATTACGAAAAACCGCATTGTAGAATTTAAAACGTATAATAATGCCTAAAACTTAACTGGGTGTTTTAGAGAACTGAAGTGTATTGTAATGTGGTTAACCGTTTCATACAACAGCGTCTACCACGTATATACTCTGCCCATACACTTCACCGCCAGTGACGATGTTATAATTGAACATGAACGTTGTGAGAGCTTAATATTGTTCCTGACTATTCAATTTACGATGCAAACATCTTTGCTATAACAGGTTCCATTACTCTATACACCCCAAAGTGTGTATATGTTTAGGGTTGATTTTTAATAGGTTATTAAAACGAATAAAATTCTAAAACAGTAAGAGATTAGAGTAATTTATTATGAAAAGTAAAATTGCTATATTCAGAGTATGGAAAAATTGCTTTCAAGGATTTTCAATTCAGAATTTGGTGTTTTATTGAGTTATTTGATAGTAAAAGTCGTAAAAAACGTTTACTACCCAAGTTTACAAGAAAGAAAAGTTATATTTCGTTCTTATATATTATTACTGAAATTTTGTTATACCAGAACACTCTTCGGTCGCATCTTTACACATGACTTGCATATGTTTATTTATTAATTATATTTTCGATATTTTGGAACTTTTTGATTCCATAACATTAATGTCTTATGTAATCTTTAATTTTGATGAACTTTAACTAATTATTTGATGATAATAAAACAACATCATAAACAATATATAATAATATAATATAAACAGTATATGAATATCCTAAATAAAGTATCCAGTTTTCATATTTATCTCAATTTTTTTTTTCGAGTTTGTCGCGTTTTGATTGACCGGGGAAAGGTCTTCACAACTAAACCGGGTTGAGGACTAAACCGGGCCAGAGATTCAAATTGATAAAAAAACCGCTTCATTATCATATTAATGGAAATTAATTGTAGTAAATTCTTTACGCGGTGATCTTGTTACCTTTAGCGACAGTTGATTGGCTATGCTTGCTCAATAACTCCGCCTCATCATGCTGAACCATAGCCATAGGCCATAGGCAGACCTTCTGAATAATTAACATGCCCACATTTTTAAAAATTGTTTCATATTTATTTACAATTTTCCCGTATAAATGGCCAGTAAATATAAATGTTCCTATTTTACTCGTTATAAAACACTTTTTATAGTTTGTATTTTATTTATTTTAATATAACTTTAGCCGAATAAATACTACAACAAAAATTATTAGCTATCACTTTCTTCGCCGGCCCTCAGAAGTATTAGTATCAAGGCTCGGCGAAGGCGAAGAGTAGGCAATACTTGCACCCCGGTGGTTTTAGTCGGTGCAAGTCCGTCACACCGGACGAGTAGCCCTTACTACTCTCCTGACGGTCCGAAGGGATTTGCACCGGGTTAACAAAAAAAAAAGCTATCACTTTCTGGGTGAGCAGAGATATGTCTATACAGTATATGCCTGTATTCGCTACAATATTGTAGGAATTCTACAATAGTATCTTAATTGCAGTTAAAATGTAATTCACTAAAGTTCCTGGCTTACAGATAAAATAAAGTTTGACAAAGTACAGACGTAAATAGAAGTATTTCACCGAATAATAGCAGTGCGCTCGTCGTCGACAAAGTGAGATAGTGAATAACCCGTGTGGGCGCAAACTAAAGCACAAAGAGAGCAACTTTCAGCACAGTTTCTCTTCCTTTACATATCTATTTATGTGTCGGCATACAATACGAGTACAAGAAATGTTTTGCATGAATTAGTTTTTAGGTACTTGAATTTAAGCTGTAAATAACTTTATTTAAATAATACTATGTTTATCGTTATAATATAATATATTTTAACTATTTTTTTAAACTGGTATGGCTATCGTCCGAACTGGTTCGTGACCACAGTACACAAGTGAAAAAAACGTAATAGTGACTCGCTTCGGCTTGTCACCTTTCTGGATCTTCTTGTGTACATCCAGTAGCTCATATACCTTTTTTTTTAAAAAAAAGCTCATATACCTAGAGACCTTCAGTCGTGGTTTATGTGGGCCGATATGACGATGGAGTTTGTCAATGGCTTTTCGTCCTTTGATAGTCGCCGTTGTTTTTAGACTACACTGTACTTACCATCAGACATACTGTTGTAACTGTCGAGCCAGAGTAAAAAATAGTATCGTTTTGAAAAGCAGGATGTACCGGAAAGAGCTTGTAAGAGATTCTGATAGTAGTTTTTTTTGCAAAATATTGTCTCTTAGATATAAATTAAATTAAATTGGAAGTACGGTGAGAAATCCAGCATACTAGCCACGCACCCTTATCAGCCAAATAATGATTGAGAGAGTAGTAAGCTTCCTTTATCATTGATCTTTTTGATACGTACGGTTTCTATATATAGTATAAAAAATCTCCTATGATTTTTAGTTCATATTTTTGTAATGTAAATTTTTAGTTAGTTAAAATTCATTGAGCTTATTTTCTTTTTGGGTAGTATATGTAACTTTTTTTAATTATGGGGTAGCGATATCGAAAATACAATTATTTCTTTTGATACTTCTACATACTGTTGTAGCCTAAAATCAGAGGTAATTCAGCCAGTCGTGATCATTTTCTGATATAGAGAATAAATCATTTTACACGCATCTGTTTAAATTTTGGTTAATACAATATAAAGCAGCAGTTCTGTGTGGAGGGGTGCATGCATACGCATTATTTATGGTTAAAGTACTGAAATATATGTACAATATATTTATATATTAGTGTATATGTATTTACAAATATATGTTGCATAATATAACACTTTAAAATCCATGTCTTAACATAAACATGAATGAAGAAAATGGTATTTTGATAAAATAATTTTTAATGACTAAATGAGTTTTTTACACTCGATTTGCTTTAAAATATACTTTTTTATTTATATATTATAATTGAGACACTTTAATTGAAAATTTTGCTCTATTTTAACAAGATGGGGGTTTAATTAAATATTTTTGTTGTTTTGTTTTAGATAATGACTTACTTGGTGACACGGAGCTCGATTTAAAATCGCCGCATATATTCAAGTCTTGGAAACAACACAAAAAGGTGAGTAGTTACATGATTACTGGATATATTCCTCTGATTAAAAAAAATCTAATAAACATCCCCAATAATATATACTCGTATATAATCTATGAAATAAGTTCAAATTATTATCAATGTGTTTAAAAATCAACGACGTGCATCTTTGCTCCAATAAAGGTATAATATTTAATACAATTTTTATTACACGGTTTCATATAAAGCAATTTTGGCAACAAATAAGTTTGTATTGCTTCTTCTTTGAAAATATAATAATACCTATAATACTTTTATACTTTACGAGATTCTTTGTCAAGAATGGTCGTTAAAATTTTCAGGCTTTTTGATTAATACTACAAAATAATACTGTTCTTTATTCCTGTGATATATCTTCACTTGGTACTACATATCTTTAAGAACAAAAGCTATGACATGCTTGTAAACTTTGATTTCTTCATTAACCGATATTATGTCGTAATATAATTATAATGATCATATTTATTTTGTTACTGTCCATTGCTCCCATAACACAAGTTAAATCTTAATTTGGGCACCGGAGTTTCAACAACACTATTACGACCTAAATAATGTTAAGAATTTAATATCCAAATGTATGTGTAATGACAAATGTATATCTATGAAATAAATTTTTATTATTATTATTATTATTATTGCTTAAATATATTTTAAGCTGCAATTATTAACTATAGTTATAGGTTAACTATAGTAATAAGTCGATTTCCGAGAAGGTCAGAAGTACACGGTGGGTTTGGTGTTTGTGAGGAACGCAAACATACTGCAGGCCTGTGAAGAACTTGAATCGCATGTAAAATTAAGCATGTACAAACCGCCATAGAGTAATTTTGATGTTTTTGTGTAGATATTAGAAGATGCTTTAAAAAAGTAAGTAGATAGTGTGTGGTAACTTAGATGTTAATGTTTCAGAAAGTTATCTTATATATAAAAATGAATCGCTAAATGTCTTGATAAGCGCGAAACTCGAGAACGGCTGAATCGATTTGGCTGATTTCTTTTTTGTTATGTTTGATGTAGTCTGGGGAAGGTTATTACGGAGAGAAAAAATAAAAAAATTGTCTTAAAAAGTCTAAAAACAACACTTTTCTATATTCTCATACAAAATATTCGTTATAAGTCATTTTGAACTTTAATACCACACCATAAAGTTCAAGTGTTAGTGGACGAGTTCCGGGAAGGCAAAACAAATGAGTGACGTATAAATATTAATGTCAATATTTGTCAATTTTTATACATATAGCATTAAGGCCAGGTTGCTTCAAACAATTTTCAAAAAAATCTGACGGGGAAGCTATTAACATTAAAAAAAAACAATGTGACTTTGTTTTAGAGAAATAGGGCAGAACAAGGTCTGCCGGGACAGCTAGTTATAAATACTTGTAAATTGTTAAGCTTATTTAAACATATTTATTTAAAGCGTCTTTTCAAAAAGCTATTCAGATTTTCAGCTAGTTCAGACACTTGTTTGGATCATTTTGTTTGTAATTGTGATGAAGACATAAAATGATGATTATGGTCAATTAATGGTTAAAACTGAAAGTGTATAATCAACACAAGGCAACTTCCAAGGTGATAACTGAACATCGTTAAGCTATAAATATAATGTTTAATAATTTCCACAAACATGGTATTCTAGATAATACATATAAATCCTTTTTTGATTTCGCGTTAAATAAGTTCACAAACTTGTTAAACAATAAACATTGACAGCTGGGGCCAGGATGAGATTTTGGACTTATACCGTTGCAAAAAGCACCCTTAGAAATCTTTTTTAAGTAAACTTTGAGACAATTGGGATTTATTTATGAAAGTACTTACCAATTGCCAGCGACAATCAGGACACTAACAAATCAATCACTTTGTGTGACAGTGTGTACGTGTATGATGTAAAGTGTGGTGTTATTAAGGATTTGTGATGTGCGTATTAATTGCATAATTATTTTGCCGATTCTGACGCGCTAAATGTGATGCGGATCTTAAAATTTTCAAAGCGAGAACCATAATAATTCTTATATCCCAGATGGCGTTTGAACTTAGCTCCATTCTCATATTTTAACTTGATTGGTTCTGGGGTCGCATATTTTGGCGCGGCTAGACTGTAAAAAAAACAGTAACTGGACGACTGTTGGTATATATAAAAGTAGAAGAAGTTATTTAAATTATATTATAATATATGATATAAAAATATACTATTGTAATCCAAGTTTTATAACATAAAATTAAGATTTATTGTATTTTTTTAAGTTTACTTGTGTGCAAACTCCATGTACTTTAGTATTTAATTTAAATTAAACAATCGTCTAGTAAAGCTACTTGAAACGTTATTAAACCAGAAGACGCGAAAGTTGATCACTTTGACAAAAATATCTTTGTTTGTGTAAATATTATAATAAAATTATAGATAATGATTTTGTTATTCCTCAATCTTTCAATTAAATTTTCTCAAATATCCAGTTGGGTATAACTCGCTCCCTGAATTAAACTAAACAGTTGGAACTAAAGCAGAGTTCTTATTCATAGGCAATTTATAATAAAAATAAATATATAATATTGTATCGTTATTGCAATGTTTGGTAAGAAAGCGAGTAACTAGATGAATCAGAAATAATTATTATTTTAGTCAATCCCAGTCACAGACGAAATTTAAATTATTAATAATATTTAAACATTTGTTCTAAGTAAAGAAATAAGCAACAATACGTTAAAGAAAATAAGAATCTAAATAAAAAATGTAATAAAATCTACATTTTTAGCGTCAAAGCCTTTAAAACTAACCACTTTCAAACTTTGTGATTATATTGAAAACATTCCCTGAGAAAATTCTTCACTCTTTCCGGGAAATTGAGTCAAACAAGACCCGGAGCCAGGCGCCTTAGTAACCTTATAAATGCTATCACAGGAACTCCGACCGCGCATTTCTTAAGTAGATAAACATGCCTTTAAAAAATTGCAAGGAAACTAAATTTTAATACTGTCGATTTATTTTGAAACTAAATTTTTTATATAAATAATCTTATGCTTGGAAGGAAATTGTTAAAAACTAGGACATTGTTGCAGACGCTTTGGTACAATGCTCGGTGAGACATTAAGTTAGATGTAGCAATAAATGTCACTAGGCTCAATAAACGCAGACAGTAAGAGTTCACAAACAACAACGCTCGATGTGTAAGGTAGTTATGTAGGAGATATAATTAAAACGTTGTAGAACAAAACTTACCACCCATGACAACCCATTCTTATCAATTAAACAATAATTGATGAAATAATATCCTTTTTCTATTCAATGTCGTTTTTATATTTATTTTCAATTTCAATGGAAATATTTTAAAAATGTTTTATGTTTATTATAAAATATGCCGATAAACATACGACCAACCAACCAACGAAGCACCATATAAGAATTAACAACATATTTAAACCCGCTATTTAGATAACACTATTGGCCGAAACAGACGCATACTTGGCCGCATTTGCAAAATAATGATGTAAATATATTGCGATGGAACAGTTAAATACGCAACATTTAGTCTTGTCGATAAAAAAAATGTAATAATACAAATCCACACCTAAATACCTTTTATATTTAACTCGCTGTCTCGGCAGACCTTGTTCTGTCCTATTTCTCTAAAATAAAGTTACACTGTTTTTTATGTTAATAGCTGCCCCGTCAGATTTCATTTTGCCAAAAGTTATTGGCCTGTCGCACTCTAATAGAAATAAAATTGCATTGAAAAACTTAAGTCATATCTAAGGTAATTATATTTTACTATAATGCCTTATGAGACATTCTTGGATTATTTTTTGTTTGATTACTTGGCGTATAAATTGTAATTTTCATTAATAACATGCAACCTATAATCAACTTGAAAGCATATCTTTGGTTTGTTTTGATTGACATCATATGTTTGACAGCTGGGGACAGAGTTGTTTTTTATGGGAAACCGAAATTGTTGTTTTTACTATATTCTTTCTATATTAGCATTTTTTTCATATTTACTCACTTTTTTTTTAAGGTTTAAAAAAACCTTCCCTGGACTTCATCAATTAATTCAAAACCAAAATTAACCAAATCTGTTCAGCCGTTCTTGAGTTTTAGCAAGACTAACGAACAGCAATGGATTTTTATATATACAGATATGCACGCGTATAAAATTTGTTATTATAATATCAATAACTAAATATAGCTATTTATCACATATTGGTTCAAACATTAACGTATTTACTTCAGCCTAATCCATCTTCAATGTCGTTCAATCATTCTTTAGGACGTGAACGGCTCGGACTCTCAACGATTTTTAATATTGCTTTTTAAAATCAGCTTAGAAAAGTCTCTTATGACAAGAGTCTATATTTGCTAGTATCTAAAAGCCGAGTAAAGTTTCAATAGCTCTTCTTTCGCTGATTTTTTTTTTAAATTTCTATATTTTTTTGTAAAACGATCTTAGTAGCTAGAATTTTATCGAGGGGTAGCTATTTGATTTAAGCAAGATTTTTTTAACGATATTAATATATGTATATTTGTTTTTGAAATCAGTGAAAAACGTTTTTTCTGTAAATATAGTAAAACTTAGTATCGTTCAAAAAAGGCGATTAAAGCAAACAGCTGACGTCATACAGAGCTTTTTTATCTCATGCTGGGATTTCCTAAATAATCTACCACAGTCCTAATTTTAAATTGTAATACTTTGTTTTGTGGTTGTGGTGGCCTTATAGAAGAATAACCGACATCCATACTTGAAAATACGTATGATCTCCAGCTTGATTTGCGGCACATATTCCCAGTTTTTTAGTATTAAAAAATTTATCATGTGTAAGGACCTTGAAAACGGCACTACTGGTTACGTTAGGTACGGAATATAAAACCAAAGTGGATACAGCCACTAACGTATATCTCCTATTGAGAGGTAGTAAGGGGGTAACAATTGACCCCCTTCCAGAGAGGTGGCTTGGCAAGGCCAGCCTCTCACCGGGTCCATTGGAAGTATACGGATACCCAGGCCCTGCGAAGGCAAAGAGAGGATATAGTTGGCACCCCGGTGGCTTTAGTCGGTGCAAGTCCGACACACCGGGGGAGTAGCACTCACCCCTCCCCTGACTCTCTCACTCCGAAAAGGGTATAGTGAGACGACATAAACACATCAACAAAGTTTAAGACACCTACAATTGTAATTTTTTTAATAGGCATCTATAGTCTTAGGCTGAGATTTATAGACGCAACTTTAAGTTTGTTTAGACTTCACTAAAACAATTCATATTATTACTCAATGAATGTCCAAGTATTTGGCAAGTCACTGATTTTGTTAACATTGACTTTGCTCTGCGAATTCTATCGCTATATTCAAGTTCCTATTATATATTCTGTTTTTTGTCAAAACTAATTTTGTTACGTCTATAAATCTTAGCCTAGATTATAAGAGATTATATTTTTAGAAGATTTTATTAGTATCCATTCTTGAGTATTATTCAAAGTATTTTTCCTTCATATGGAATATGTAACGAGTGCCTTTTACTTCTACAGGTGGGTGCCGACCAGTGTCCAGTTGTTAAGGAGAGCATTGCTGATATTGACACGGCTGCTATTTATCCCTATTTCGATTTTCAGGTGAGTTATTATTGTGTATATTTTGTATATTAGTCATTGTATATATTTTAAAATCTACAGATATGCTTTTTAGAACCGATTACGCTATAAAAATAGTTCTATGAGCAATTTAATCTATAACATATTAAACATGTTAGCGGGCCCGAGCGAGCTTCGTCCAGGTAAGATTTGCCATCGCCGAGTTGCGTGACGAAGCTGGCTCTGCCTTTGCGTCAGCACTCGGCAGACGGGGGAGGAGGAACGCCCCAGTGGTTTTAGTCGGTAAGAGTCTAACACACCGGGGCGTGATGGTCCATGAGAATTATTCACCGAGTCAAAAATAAAAAAAAGTACGATTTGCCATTATTTTATATCAAACTAAATACATATTATATTAATTATATAAAGTTTTAGTAAAATCAATTGAGAACTATTATTTTATAGTACAGTCAAAACCGTTTATGACGATATCGTTAACATACCGGTTATATTGACCCAGATAAAGATCATGGCAAAAGAATAGGACTTCGAATCTCGAAAACATCACCGGTAGTTTCGACTATCGGTTTTTACGACTAAATATGGGTAGTCCATTCTATGTCTTTTTAATAAATTTTGTCCATATATGTTTTATTTTATTTTATTGCAATGAATGTTTAACTTTTTTCTTTAAAATGATATATCTTTTCATTTATGATTTATTGAAGTGAAACAGATTCTAAATAAAGCTAAGCGAAGCTTGGTGAAAACTGTTTACAAAACGATTAAATTGCTTACACGCTTGATTTACTTCTTCATACTAACGCTCTCCCCCGTTTTTATGCTTGAATAATTACAATGAGTGTTACCATTTCATATAGTAATAATTATCATGTTGAGAGACAAAATTTCGATGTCACACTGAGAAAACTTTAACCCATTGACTGCCAGACATATTTAGAGCGTCTTGCCCGGGTGCCAAGGTTTTATTTTGAAGAATACATGAACATTTACAAAATATTATTATATTAACACTAGGTTTACGGACGTTTCTTATATACCTATCTCTACGCGCAAATGCGACAATTTGACGCATGAACGAATACATATAACAACAGCGAGCAAGCAATGTAATTTATACACTAACTAAAAAATGAAAACATGATACTTATATTTGTGAAAAGTTTTTATTTTTCAATAATTTTATTAACATTATTTTTATATTCTACATTTATTTCGGGCATTTTTTACACACATGCTCCAATTTGCTTGTACATTTTCTGCAACAACCTTTTCACATATTTTATAAGTGTTATTGCTCCTATTTCTTTTACAAAAGCTAATTTGGCAAGTCTTACATTTATTCGAAGTACTAGGTGACGGGATATTGTAATCTATGTTTTTGTAATTTATCTCTTCTTCTGCAAGTTGTTTGGCTAACTAAAATAGAAAATCCTTTCTGGTTAATTTTGACCCAGTACACTCTCTATATACAACCTATGCGTTTATTGAAGTTGAATCTAAAATGTTGAAGAACATTTGAAGAGGCCATCGAAAAGATGCTGCTTTGGTAGTATATTTGCGAGCCACTTGGTCTACTACGTCGACTCCAAACTTTGTTTTATTGTAATATGCTATTGTTTCTGGGTATGCTTTTTGCTATCTTTTGTTGGTATAAAAGTATGCTTAGTACTTAGTAATAGCACTTTTAGATTTGTCTTACTTTTATATATAGTGTGTACGCATTTTCCTGATTTATTTTAGTTTTATGCCCCTTAAAATCAGAACACTCCTAACAAATGATGACTATGTAGCTGCACGTCTGCACGGCGCCACGATCGGAACAGAAAAACCCGAGTATGATTTCGCCCAGGCTTATATGCACTCTCGACTGTAGCACTGCCGCTTTCTGATTGGCCGATCAACTTAGGTTAAGGATAAGCAAGAACCGTGCGCGTTCTATTTGTTAGGCTTAAGATGTAAATATAGTTTGTAAGGATTTTAACTAATACATGTTTTTCGGAATGTAACACGCTATTTATTTCGCTACGTGCTCCAGCCTCAACAGTGGTGACCCCGACGCTCAGAAAATCGGACCGCGATGCCTTAGTATTGAAGCTCTGCAGAATTTCGCGTGTACCCAGCCAGCACGAAGACACTTACCTGCACAAGTGGTGTCGTTACGCTGAAGCTACGGTAATCAACGGAAACATCAAAATAAGAAAAATATGGCGAATCAAGAGCCCACTTGTTCTGTTACAAGCCATGAAGCAGCCGCCATAGCCGTGTCATTAAGATTGCCGCAATTCTGGCGTCAACGCCCGCGGCAATGGTTCATCGCATTTGAAGCTGCTACGAACGACCTCAAACGTAGTGATGCCCAGCTCGCTCAGATGACTATTGGGAAGTTAGAACAGGAAGATATCGATCAGATAATGGATCTAATTGAAAATCCAGCAAAAAAACAATATGAAAGCATCAAGCGACGGCTGATATATCTTTACGAAGAATCAGAAGCCAAACAGTTTCAGAAACTTCTGGACATGGAACTCGGAGATCAAAAACCCACACAACTCTTACGTTGTATGCGTCATCTCGCAAGAAACAAAGTTCCAGACAATACCTTACAAATGATGTGGATGAAATTACTGCCTCAGCATGTACGATCCATCCTAACAGTGAGTGATACATTAAAAAAGGATACAACTCTCGAAGAACTGGCTAAGCTGGCCGATAAAATTTTGGAACAAAATGACCAACTATGTTCCAGTACATCAAACAAGAAGTCAGAAGTACCAAACAATCAGCCATTGATCGAAGAGATAAAAAAGCTCAAACACGAGATTACAGCATTAAAATCATCACGTTACAGAAGAGGTACGCAGCGACGATTTTCAAGTCACCGACAAAACTCATCGCGGCCATCCACATCTCGCTCCTACTCACGTAATCCTCGCACCGTCCCGCTTGCAACATATTGTTATTTCCACCGGCGTTTCGGCAAGGACGCAAGACGCTGTAATGCGCCATGCAAATATTCTACGAAAAATAAACCACAAGAAATACAATCAGAATTGGCAGCCACAGAGTCCAGCGGTTCAAATCGTCTTTTCATAATGGACAGGAATTCAAAACAGAAATTTCTCATCGATACCGGAGCGAACATTTCAATCATACCAAAGACCGGACGCATGAAGTGTGAGCCGACAAATTTTTGCCTGTACGCGGCTAATAATACCATGATCACAACGTACGGCGAGAAAACTATGGAATTAAACTTTAATCTACAAAGGTCATATCGCTGGAAATTTGTTATAGCAGCAGTCAGTAAGCCGATAATTGGCGCTGATTTTCTTCAACATCACAAACTTCTTGTTGACATCGCAGGACGCTGCATAATTGACAAGATAACTGGTGCCTGCATTCGCACATCTCTCTCCAGTTCAACTGAGCCAACCGTTCGTACCATCGATACAGAACAAAAGTATCATAAAATACTCGAAGACTTTCCAGATATCACACGTCCGTCTCCAACGAAATTTCATAATAATAACGACGTTAAACATTTTATCGAAACAAACGGACCACCGCTACACGCAAAAGCAAGGCCAATACCACCACATCGGCTACTCATCGTTAAAAAAGAATTCGAGCACATGATAGAACAAGGGCTGTGTCGACCAAGCAAAAGTCCGTGGGCTAGCCCCTTGCACATAGTGCCGAAGAAAAATGGTGATATACGAGTTTGTGGAGACTACAGAAGACTAAATGCTGTTACTAAGCCTGATCGATATCCCGTACCCAGACTGAAAGATTTCACCTATCAGCTTCATGGCATGAACATCTTTTCCACTCTGGATCTCAACAGAGCATATCAACAGATCCCTGTTCTAGAAGAACACATCGAGAAAACCGCCATCATCACACCTTTTGGATTGTTTCCCGAAAATGTGTCCAGGCTTAAAAAACGCCGGACAGACATTTCAAAGGTACATTCACGAAGTTCTTTCCGGCCTTGATAACGTATTTTCATTCATCGATGACCTCATTATTGCATCCTGCGACGAAGAAACTCACATACGTGACTTACGTACCGTTCTGGAGCGACTCGACCACTATGGGATAACCATCAATCCATCCAAATGCAAATTTGGCCAAGAAGAAGTCAAGTTTCTAGGCTACAAAGTCTCACGACAAGGAATCAAACCACTGGAAGAAAAAATAGAAATTATCGCCAATTTTCCAAAACCAACAACAGTTGAAGATTTAAGAAGATTCCTTGGCATGATAAACTTCTACCGAGATAGTATACCAGACGCTGCCGCAATTCAAGCTCCATTACATGAGTATCTGCATAATTCTAAGAAAAGAGACAAGACCACGATCGACTGGACCACAACTGCATCTCAAGCATTTGAAGCATGCAAGTCCAGTATTAAAAACGCCACAATACTCGCTCACCCTGCACATCATGCGCCAATCGCTTTAATGTGCGACGCTTCAGATAAATGTGTGGGTGCAGTCCTGCAACAAAAACACAATTCGAAGTGGCAAGCGCTTGGCTATTTTTCAAAAAAACTCTCTGCAGCGCAGCAAAAATATTCAACGTTTGACAGAGAACTTCTGTCGATTTATATGGCGGTCAAACATTTCCGCAAGATATTTGAAGGACGTGAACTCATTATCTACACGGATCACAAGCCGCTCACATATGCCATCAACAAATCTCCGTCTGACAGCGACACTCCACGGCGAATTCGACAGTTGCTCTTTATAAGCGAATTTACAACAGACTTACGACATGTGAACGGCTTTGAAAACGTCGTAGCCGATGCGCTTTCTCGTATAGAAACCATAGAAGCGCCTTCATATTTAGATTATGAAAAACTGTCACTATCTCAAGAAAAGGATGAAAATGTCTGTCGGCTGCTACAGCAAACCAATATTCAACTCAAGAAATTTTCAGCACCAGGAACCAATTCTAAAATTTATTGCGATATCACAACGCCTCATATTAGGCCGTACTTAACAGAGGAATTTCGACGTACTGCTTTCAACGCTATACATAATTCAAGCCATCCTGGCATTCGATCTACTCGGAAACTGATGCAGCAAAGATATTTCTGGCCATCAATGAACAAGGACGTCGGCAACTGGGCTAAAGCATGTGTACCGTGCCAACAGTCAAAGGTGCAACGCCACTCAAATAGCGATTTTGCATCATTTCCAGACTGCGATCGGTTCCAGCATGTACATATCGATATAGTTGGACCACTGCCTACCACATCACATGGTCATCGTTATCTCTTAACTATGATCGACCGACAAACTCGATGGCCCGAAGCAATTCCTTTGAATGAAATAACTTCAGAAAATGTAGCAGCAGCATTTTATGAAAATTGGATTTGCAGATTCGGCTGCCCTACGTCTATTACCACTGATCAAGGTCGGCAATTCGAAAGCCAATTATTCCATGTGCTGGCGAAACTACTGGGCGCCGAGAAAAATCGCACTACAGCCTATCATCCACAGAGCAATGGAATAGTCGAACGTTGGCATCGATCTTTGAAATCCGCACTAATGGCAAGACTCAACACGAGTATCAAGTGGACAGCAGAGCTTCCTACAGTTCTCCTTGGACTGCGCGCAGCCATCCGATTGGACACCAACACAAGCGCAGCCCAATTAACTTACGGCCAAGCTATCCGCCTACCTGGAGATTTTATTACGCCATCAAGATCAATATCAACAATGAATGCCAGTTTTGTTGATCGACTCCACCAAACGATTACGGCTTTTGCACCTGTTTATCAACCACATAGTAACAAGCACAACATCTTTATTCATAAAGACCTGCAAACCTGTGAAGCCGTATTCGTACGAGTCGACAGCGTAAGAAAACCACTTCAGCAGCCTTACGAAGGACCCTATAAAGTACTGCAACGAAACAGTAAATTTTTCAAATTAAGACTGCCAAACAGAGATGTCAACGTGTCCATTGACCGGCTCAAACCTGCATATATAATAAACCATACAGAATCTGACCACAACGTCAAAACAAGCAATAATTCAACGGCCAACTCCGACATTCCAATAACAACTAGATCAGGAAGAATTATAAAGAAACCCGTACGCTTCGCTTGAGGGGGAGTACTGTAGCTGCACGTCTGCACGGCGCCACGATCGGAACAGAAAAACCCGAGTATGATTTCGCCCAGGCTTATATGCACTCTCGACTGTAGCACTGCCGCTTTCTGATTGGCCGATCAACTTAGGTTAAGGATAAGCAAGAACCGTGCGCGTTCTATTTGTTAGGCTTAAGATGTAAATATAGTTTGTAAGGATTTTAACTAATACATGTTTTTCGGAATGTAACACGCTATTTATTTCGCTACGTGCTCCAGCCTCAACAACTATGTTGTGTAAAATTTTATTTCTTCTTCTAGAAATATTGAGGTCATAAATAAGGCCAATTAGTCAAAATAATGTAAAATTGAGGTTGTTCTAGTATCTTATTTTTTAATACTCGAACTAGGCATACACTCTTACTTCAATTGAAATTCTGCATTTCTTTTTACTTTTCTTCCGTTCTTTCTACTGATGCTTATCGGCAACAGATACTTATTGTTTGTTTCATTTGAGAAAACTATATCAGAAAACAAAGATAACGGATCGAAGTTATTGTAATGTGTTAGTAATGGAATTATGTTTGTAGTGTAAGAGGTAAATATATATTGAAGCTTATTTTCGTCAAAAGAGCTATAAAAAAACATACATCAATACTAAATAGAAATATACCGACATTCCTAGTTATTATTATTGTAAAGTTGGCATGGATAGAAGTAATTTACTAAAAATTTTGTCTTTATTACGATTGCGTCAGATTGACGCATACCGTAGAGATAGGTTACAACATAGAGAATTTCAATATTACAACACTTTTGAAGAAGATAGACTACAATATATATTTACCTCATTTAATGAATGAATGAAAGTCAATATTCGAGATAAAATAAAAATGCACACACTTTTTGTAATTTTCCTTATAAAGTTCGAAATGCGTCAAAATGACGCGTCCCGTTAACCTAGTGTTAAGTTACTGATATAATATTGTAATATTATTTACAGTAATTTTTATTGAAAAAAAAATACTGAAATGGCTATTTGAAATTAATCTAAAATTGCAGCATGCACTACGAGATAACTCGTAGCTGGCAGTTTTGATACACGCTTAATACGAGATATGTCGTAGCTTGCAGTCAATGGGTTAAGTCTAAGGTCTTATGAGGGATCCAAAGCTAGTGTTCCAAATGATTTTATAAAAATTATACTGACCCAAATTAAATGGATTATTCTGGTCTAGAATTGATGCACAAAAATTACATTACAAAATAATCTATATTATAAGAAAAGTAATGCTACATTAACCATACTTTATGATGTTTTTTTAATAATATAATTCTGTGAAAAACTGCTTAAACAATACATTTTCACTTATTCCACTCTACCACTGAAGACCTCAAATGTTATTGGTTCATGAAATTTGAGAGCAAATAATTATTATGAAAGAGGAACAGACGGCAGTAGCATTAACATCAAGATTGAAAAAAATTAATTAGGAATAAAATACCTGCTACCTTTATCATAAATCGGAAAGTTGATTTAGAGCTGAATGCATAAATAATTATCTGAAATATTGTATACTAGCTGTACCTATGGCTTTGTCAAGGTGAAATTTCGTTTCGCGTGGGACGGGATTAATTTTTATGCAGTAAATCCACCCTGGAGGTCATTTTATATATTTTTTAATATTTATTTCGATCGAATGGATAATTTTATATTATCTTCTACATAAGAAATGGCGATCTTAACTCTTTGTATTATAATATTAATGTGCATTGATTATTTTGTTTAACTGAGTGGGCTCTGCCCGTGCTAAGTAATATCCGCCCTTCCTAAGAAATTACATAATTAATGAAAACAATATTGAATCGTTGTTTACATCTCAAAGCTTTTTGATGGTTAGTAAATTTACGCCCAGTTTTTGAATCACCTATGAAATTTCAAAAACCTCTAATATTAATGAATTTCTTGCAATTGATGATTAAAAGCGTTTCCGAATGTAATGAGCATTTCTGATACGAGTACTGGCCGTTTCGTGTTGTAATATATGTATTTATACTAGACGTTGAAATTTAATAATTTTTTATATGACACATTACGCAATAATCCAAGTATTACAAATCTCGAAAACAATTATTTTTTATTTGATAGGAGGATAAATATGATACCAGAAATACGGCGAGAGTTCTATTCCCGTATATTAAATATGAAATGCAGTGTATTTATCCAGTTCAATATTAACATCTGTAATAGTTCCCTGCGTGGTTATGCAATAGTGTATGCTCCGTAATAAAATGACTACGGTAAACGTTAGGGGAGATGCTTATAAGTCATTTCTGAATCGCTTTGTCTAGACGTACAAACCGCTCACGTTAGTTTTATTGCTTCACTAGCTGGTGCCTGCGTCGTCATCTACGTTTCAAGTTTCAAATACACAACTTTGATACGACTTAAAATGCTACTTTTTACAGCACGTTTTCTATAATATCATAATATAATATATTAAACATTTTACCCGACCTTCCAACTGTATAATGATGCGAACTAATGAGAGATCGTGATGCATCTCTGGTTCTTTGTTTTCGACTCGACAAATTCAGTTTACCTGGTAGGGCTTTTACAACTTCATAATATTGCATCTATTAGCGATTTACCAGCTACTACCATGATAGGATACTCAAGGCTGCGCCAGAGTGGAATGGCTAGTAATTTGTATAACTCGTAACCAATAGTTAATACTCATATCTAAATTACAAAACAGCGAAGACGGTTTAACAGAATTCTTAGTACAATACTTGGGTTTTTGGTTAATACAAAGTCTTACAGTCTCTTTGGGAAAGACATTAATAATTATTATATAAAAAATGTAATCGTTTGACACGAAGTTGTGCTCTATAATCTTTCCCCTCAGCCAACGTTACAGGTCAATGTAATGTGCATTCGCGCCTCAATCGTCACTTTGAGGGGTGATTGCGAGGGGTTCGCATTAAAATGTGGTCCTCAAGCTTTCAGACAAACTTTAGCGTATTTATTTATATCTTCATATGTATGTTCCAAGTAAGGATGTTAAGAATATCTATATTTAGATCCGATATATATATTTCTATTTAGTGTTTGAAATCGGCAAAAAAAAACATACTTTTGAAGACAAACTTAAATTAACTATTATATCTCGACTACATAGTATATAGGTATAATGCAAATTAGAATGAGACATATTTTGAGTAATTCTTATTTCAATCCAGAAACAAAACGAGCCTTTAAAAATTCACATTATTAAATATCCATATCCCTTTTGAAACCGCATATCTCTATTAACCATAGTTTAAAGAATAGTAATTAACTATTTAACACTTAATCAAAATTTTGCCAGAATACGAATTGTTGAAATGGAGGAGGCTTAAACCCGACGAGGGTTCTCATCGACCCTGTACTCTAGCATTATTAAAAAAATTAGCTAAAAAATTTGTTTTAACCACTAACAAGTACATACAGTTAAAATGAAAGTTTTTAGCTATATACTACATTAATTATCGCTTTTTTTTAATTTAAATTAATGCACTGAATATAATTATTCATTTTTGTTATTTTATATTTTATTTATGAATTTGTTTTATGCTATTTTAATTAATTTGTCATAATAATTGTTTTTTTTTTTTGGTTGATCGAGAAATAAATGACTTTTTATTTCTTTAATATTGCTTTACTTATTATAAGGTCATAGGAATTAATATAATTTTAGAAAAAAAAAATAGTTGCATAATATTTACCTTGAGAATCACCCAATGACTAATAATACTATTTTCATAAATACGGCTTATTTTATTCGATATGTTTTGCAATATATCTGCTATGTGATAAGTTATTAGCACACTCGTCCAGCTTTTATGCAGAAATTATTGTACCAATATTGGCGGAATTTTAACTATTCTAGTACAAATTTTCCATGTAAACCGATCGATACTTTTGTTTGTGGTTGGTGAGAAAAGGAGAATATACCTTTCCGGTATATTATAAGAAGGCCAAGTTATTCTGAATAATATTAAAAGTACATGTCTAGTCGACTCAAACTGAAGAATTTCAATATTAGTAAAGTAGGGGATGCAGCAGGAAAATGTTAGTGTATAAAGTAATGTAATTTGCTTTGTTTTGATAAATAGTTTACTTTGTTATTTTTAGAAGTTGGAGGACACTAATTACAATTATAAGTTCAGAAAAGATAAGCATCAAAAAGGGAATCGGTGTCGTTAAATATGTATTTTACGTTCATAAAGTTAATATTGTGCACTATAATTTGCAGTTAATGAATGAGAAGACCATTGTTGTACATCTTACCTGCTGAATAGCTTTTTCCAGCTCGACACAATTTGTTCCAACGAAGTTTTATTTACAAAAAGATAATTAAAACATCGAGTTACGAACGTAGACTATAAATGTAACGTACCGGCTTCGCTTCTTTATTATCAAGCAACACTACAACTGCGTAACGAAATACATAGTGTTATAAAAATACAGTGGACGATCAAAATATCTGTGAATAAGAAGCAAATTCAGGGTTCATTTGACTAGAATCCAGTATTTTTATAACTGTAACTGCACAAGTTTCTTGTTTTTTTAAACTAATTATAAGTTACGAGGGTGTGGTGAAAAGTTTCCGGCCTAACCTAGAGATAACGCTAGTAGGTAATTTTTTTTATATTCTATAGTACCATATTTCAGTAGCTTCTGTCAAAATGTTCTAATCGATTGTTTTATTAGTATATATTTGACAGCCGATTCAACAAACCGCTTAGATTTCTTACGTTACGTTACGAAAATGGAAAAATCAGAGAAGCGCGTAGTCATCAAATACTTCTTTTATTTGGTAACCCGGGGGAAATCCCTAACGGACCTTCAGGAGGCGGTGAGGGCCGCCTCCCGATGTGTCTGATTTGCGCCGACTAAAACCTCCAGGGAATTCCCTCTCCCGTCTGCCGAGTGCCAAGGGCAAGGCTGAGCCATCTTCCTCGGCATCTATTTAAAAGGCCTAACACCATGTCAAATTAAAGAAGAGCTGGATTCCACACTGAACGACTCTTCGCCATCATTTTCAACAGTTAAACAGTGAGTTTCCGAACTTAGGAAAGGTCGACGCCCCGTTGAGGTCAAAACTCCTGAAATGACTGGAAAAATTCATATAACGGTGATGGAGGGCCGCAGATTGAAAGTGAGTGAGATAGCTGAGGCAACTATGATGTCAACTGAACGTGTTCACTATATTTTACATGAATATTTGAGCATGGAGAAGCTCTGTGCTAGGTGAGTGCCGCGTTTGCTAATCAAAAATTAACCCGGAAAACGGTTTCAATCGAAAATTTGGCGCTGTACAAACGAAACCCCAGCGAATTTTTGCGTCGATTTATAACTGTAGATGAAACTTGGATTCACCACTACACTCTTGAAAGTAAACAACAGTCGAAACAATGGATTGGACCAGGTGAACCAGGGTCGGTTAAGAAGGCAAAAACAATTTTATCGGCGAATAAGGTTATGGCGACTGTGTTTTGGGATGCCAAAGGAAGTATCTTAATTGATTATCTAGAAAAGAGTAAAACCTTCAAAGGTCAATACTACGCAGAGTTATTGCAATGTTTGAAGGACGTAGTGAAGAATAAACGATCACACTTAGCGAAGAAAAAAATCTTGTTTCACAGTGACAATGCACCTGCCCATTCTTCGGTCATTGCGATGGCTAAAATCAACAAATTGAAGTTCGAATTGTTCCCCCAACCACCATATTCACCAGACTTAGCCCCCAGTGACTATCACCTGTTTCCTAACCTTAAAAAATGGCTTGGAGGTAAAAAATTTAAGAGCAACAGGAAGTCATCGATGCTGTTAATGATTATTTCGAGGGGCTTGACGAATCACACTATAAAAATGGTATCACCGCTTTAGAACTTCGCTATGAAAAATGCATTAATCTAGATGTAGATTATGTTCAAAAATAAAACGAAAAAAAAAAATTCCAAAATAAGTTGTTTTTCATTATAAGGCCGGAAACTTTTCACCCCACCCTCGTATAATTAGAAGTTTATCTGACGTTCCATCATGTCTCCGCATTGGAATCCATCGCAAAATAACTTCGCCAGTGACATGACTGACTTGGAAAAACCGAAAATTTAGATTAAGAGAAATTATACATAAATCCGTGCAAGAGCTTATTCTATGATAATTAATTTTAATATAATCTAAGAATCGTTTAATTTTAGAGAAATTGAACAACATTCTCAGTATATATTATATTTCTTCTGATATCTTCGTATAATTACATATGACATGGATATCTTCAAACATAATATTGATATAATATGTTAGACAAACGTTTTATCATCCGTCTTAACATCACTTTCAGTTATGTTCTCAGCATTTATTATTATATGCTAACTGCATTTACACAATTTTAGATTTTAACATATGTTGAAGGACCTTTAATATCCGAGATTAAATTTAAGCAACCCGATTTCGCATTTATTTTTACTTGTAGAAAATCCTTTTAGTGTCGTACTGTCCCGGCAGCATATTGGGGAATGTGCAGCCTATATGTTTCGATCTTATACCTAAAAACCTCGAGGTGAGTTATTTTGTGCATTGGTTGAAACTGAGAGATCTGTAATCAATTATCCACAATCTAACCGTGCTGCGCCTTCCTGGCACGATTTTTGGGGGAATTTCGATAGAACGCGTCACGATGCTACGCCGACCCGGATTTCATTTCGACTACTTTTTATAAGGTGACGCCAAAAGCTTCTGGAAGAGATACTGAGTGGGATATACTGAATTAAAAATTGTTTTATTTCCTATTCAAATCTTACTAATTACGTATTGAATATTTTAGCGTGATTTGTTTAATTTCGTCCCAATACTAACTTCGATTAAATACGAATAAAAATATTTTATCAAATTTAAATAGTAAAATATTAATTAATAAAAATATTTATAGTGAGTATAAATAGTACTTAGATTAGGCACTTTGACAAGGCTAGAAAGCACTACGCTGTAGGAATATGTTAGTTACATGAGAATATTAAATCAAAATAGACTGTTACAAACCAATACGTATGACCTTTATACTGACGTGTTGTGGTCGAAATTCAGTTGAACTGACGTCCTTTGCTACCTCACTGTTGTTTGTTAAGCCGCCGGTCACGCGTAGAGAGAGAGAGGACTGAAGTTAAATCCTATAAATGTGAGCACTGAGCATCATCAATCCCATTCCCGTATTAATCCTATTATCTGTCACAAGCTTCCAATGGCAACAACGCGAACCATATAGAGATCATTAAATGAGATTGTAAATTTGTATGCGCCATTGAATAATCAATATATGCCTATTGTGAAAATTTTTATCAAATTATCTCTCAAATGTCAAATGTCATTTCAATCAGTATGTATTAGAAAATGGGCACTGTAGTCACTAATTATTTTCTTTATATTATTTTATTGTTCACATTCCAGATACTGGGACTTGATTGGAACTCGATCTTAGCTACATTTTGAACGATTTTATCCGTGTTTTGAATGTTTTTGAGTTCAGAGATTATTCATTTTGTTTTATTTTTTTCTAATGGTACATGTAACTCTTTGTGAGATGTACAATTTAGGCTATATAGTTATTTTAACTAAAACATATGAGGAAATACCGTGTTACTTTTTAAACAAGTATTAATAGACATCGATGCAACAAGATTATTTTATTGTCCTCTTGAATTAGTAAAATAACTGTTTGACTTTTTGCAGTCAATCAGATGCAGTGTATGCAAGTATCTCTAGCTTTATAAATTGTAATCTTCAAACTTCAATCGACTCTAATATTCGCTTCCGTTGAGCTGCTGTTATAGGACACTCTAGTAAAGTAATTTAAATGTAAATTCCATTTAAAATTTCCATTTTTCAGCCGAGTTGGCTCCGTACAAAGGAGTTTTGGGATAGAACCTTTGAGGAGAGATACGAGAAAATTCGCAACGATAGCCACCGGCCAAAATTAAAAGTAAGCTTGTCTTTATATTCGTGCTTGTGTTCCAAAGTAATGTTATAATCATACAGTTGTTATTGTTAATGTGCCTTATTCACTTATTAAAATATAAATTGTACAAAAAACCCGCCCAATTAGTGGTACATGTAACATTACTATGGTACAGGCGAAGTAATGATTGAAATAACATAGTTTAACACGTTCCCTGCCGCGTGGGGCGTTGCGCCCCACGCTGAACTTTCCGTTCAAGCCATTTGGTATTATCATTCTAAAATAAAGTATTTTTAAAAAATTAAATATGCAGTCGATTACGGGCATCTTAGTACTACTGATGATGCCTTCGTTTAATCGTGGGCCGTATACAACCTTTCCTTGATAATTATGATTTTTGCGGCATTTTATTTATTGTAAGGCATTCGCCAGAAACAAAATAATACAAGTGTAAAGCGTGGGACGCATAGGCCCCACGCGGCCTGAACGGAAAGTCTTCAATAAACGGTCCGGTAGGGAACGTGTTAACTAAATTCTATGTATTCATTATATACTTTTATGCTTATATCTGATTTTTCTCAAAAAGTTTCCTTAATATTAGTCAATTTTTTTTTTGGATTTTGTTATTTATGAAGGCATCTAATATCCCTGATGATTTTATATCTGTATTATCAGTAACCCTCTCCGATACAAAAGAATCTGATAAATAAGTATTTTTCGATTTTGTGAAGAAGATTGAGGTAATAGCGATTGGGCGATAGTTCGAAGGGTCGGCACGATTACCCTTTATTATTAATAAACGAAACTATTCTATATTATTGAGATAACAGAGATATTATCCATACCAGTAATTGAGTTCGAGATTAAATTTTAAATATCCGCGACCATATCCGAAACCCAATGTTCTTTACATCCTTAGTGTAAAACATATCACGAATTATAAACTGTTGACAGGTATTTGTGGTTCCGCACTCACACAACGATCCAGGATGGCTGAAAACTTTCGAAGAATACTTCGACTGGAAAACGCAGAATATTATCAACAACATAATTCAGAAACTTCACCAGTATCCGAACATGACTTTCATATGGACCGAGATATCTTTCTTGAATGCATGGTGGGAGAGATCGCATCCTGTTAAACAAAAGGTGCGTTGAAAACTTTTATTTCGTTTCACCATTTATATTTTATTTTGCTTAAAACGTGTTTTAGCATTACTTAGATACGAAATAAACAGAAGTCGCTAATCTTTTATATTTACGTAACACTTGACTCTATGCATAAACGTGCATGCGTCTACTGTATGCTCTATTAATTATCTACTTTATTTTATAATTCTCTTGACTGTTATCTCCAAAGTCTGTACGACCTTTAAAGTGGGTTATAATTTTTTTCTATTCCACATGTTTACTACATTTTCTATTACTAATCAGTAAGTGGGATAAATCTTACAATCTTTTAGGTTGAAATTTATAGCGCTACTTTGACTTTGCTTAGACTTTACGCAAACATGAATATTCGCTGTGATGTGAATCTTAGGGATCATTGAGATGAGGTGAGGTTTCAGGTGGTAGGGTGATTGCCCGAACTGGGTTGTCAACACCAGTATACAAGGGCAAAGACCGTCATAGTGACTCATTTTGGCTTGTTGTGTTTCGGAATCAGCTTGTGCATATCCAGTAGTTCATATACTTCAAGACCTACCCTCCTGGTATTTGTAGACCAACATAGCGATGGCAACAGACAACGGGCTTTCGTACCTTGGCAGTCGCTACACTGTTTTTCCATCAGGTATATTGTACTCACTTTGTCAAGCCAGTACTAAAAAAATTGAAAATAATATCACAGTATATGGTGAGCTACCGATTTTTTTCAACTTCGACTTTGTGGTTACTAAGAAAATACTCGAGTTCCTATTATATATATCGGATTATTGTCAAAGACGAACTTATTTCCTGAGCAAAGGCTAAACAAAGTCAAAGTACCGTCAATAAATCTCACGAATAGTAATTAGTAGTAGTTGATGCTTCTAGTTGTTACTAGGAAGAACTTTAATGTATACTAAATAATTAATAGCCAGCTAGCTTTGTGCTTTGTCTGCGTTTCGCTCTTTGTGCGAGTTTCTCTACTGACTACTTAACGTTTGTCTATCGAATAAACTATGTACAATACAGACTTCATGTATCGTATAATTAACAAAGGCGATGATTCTGTCAAATGATTGGATGCTTTAAGTTCCTTAGATTCATGAAAAAAAATACGTTAGTAGATCCAATTGTCTATAAGGCAACAATAAATGATGAATTACTGAAGAAAAAAAGTAGAAGTAACATTACATTAGTTTAATTTCATTTATGTGCTACCAGAGACGTCTGTGTAACATTCGAACGTCTTCGGAGTGGTATGTAGCTTCAATACATTGTGTATCAACTCAAGTAATAAAAGAGGATGTCGTAAACATAACTATAACGAATTAGTTTTTTTAAATAATACAGAATTATATGAATTTTTGGTAACGTTATATATTAACAAAATAATTGTACTAACGAACCAGTAATTGTAAACAAATACAATGCGGTTCAATAAAGATGACCGCAACCAAGAAACCGGAATCTGCTTACGGTCGGAGTAATTTTGTCAGTTAGCTCTAAAATCTCTAGACATATCCAATATACATACATTGAGTAAATTCTCGTGTAGCACACGTAAGTGAAGAATTGGATTACCGGACACTTGATCCTGTTTGAGAGGTCATGACCCGCGTCAAAAATGTTATGTTATACGAAATCTCAAGCTTTACCGCGTAAAAATAAGTAAACAATATGGATTTAGCTTTTTAATATTAGTTGTTACTGCTTAGTAGGAAAAAAAGAGAAATTAAATAATGGAGTTTTAAATAAACTACTATTAAAATTGTATTTAATTAATATATTAGAAGGAAAAAATATACATGTGAGCGTAAAGAATAATTATTTTATCGAGGGAATAATAAAAGAAATTGATCTCGAAACTAAGTTAACATTCCACAACATGCCATCGTATACTTTCCATTGTACAGAAGTAGGGTACGAAGTTATGTCAGACGCACGTGGTCGACTTTAGGGATAAATGCCGCATCGCGGGGTGCAAATAAATTCCAAACTTTTTAGATACCATGTAGCGACATCTAGTATACATTTGAATAATCCACGATCATAGACAATCTTTTTTTCTCTAAACTTGATTTTTTATTTTTCTTAAATTACATATGAATTATATGATTTTAAAAAATGTGTTGGTTTTTATGGTAATCTCATGTAATTAATCAAAAAGAAGTAATATGTATAATCGCTTCCAACGCTCCTACATACAGTTTATGTAATGAAATATAGATGTCTCTTATACTGAATAACGTTATAAAATGTTTTGATGAACTTAATAAATATTTTACCTAAAATTATACTAAAAAGGTAGGTTAGTCACCTGAACTGAGTTGTAACCACAGTACACGAGTGCAAAAACCGTCATAGTGATACGCTTTCACCTGTCTCGTTTCAGGATCGGCTTGTTTATATGCTAAAAGAAAGTCATATTATATATGGCATGGTGACGATGATTAATGGATTCTTGTTCCTTTGTTGGCCTTTTTCCCGTTCTTGGGCTACCTACACTATATTATCCATCAGAATCACTGTAGTTACTGTCGAGCCAGTATAAAAAATCTATAATATAAAAATATAGAGAAGGAATTTACCTAAATATAAAATTGACCTCATGTTCTTATATTATAGTTAATTGAATTACCATATGTCTTTTAAGTGTGATCTTTAATTGTTGATAACATATACTACTTAAGTGTTTATAATAAAATGAGAAGAAGTTATCCTAAGATTAGTATGGTATATAAACAGTATAAAAATCAGTATGATATTGATCCTATAATGATACTTACAACGCTCTAGCGTTGGATGAAAAATTATAGTGAGATAATTATCCAAATAATAGTTTAAAAGGTGGCATTACGTTATGGTCAATCATACTTAAATATAAATATAGGCCGTTTACTGATGTACTTGCAGACTCAAATGCTGTATACATTACACTCACCGTGCATTTATTTAAAAAAAAAAACTTAACTTGTTGTGCATGAAATTGTCGAAGAAGTTGCAGACAGCCGTTGACTTGTGCCGTGACGGCACTACTATGCTATATAAAATTAAATTGATAATTACCAAACAATGTTTCCACATTAAATTAATACATCGTATTTCCATATTTTCGTTAATTATCTATTTTTCTGTGGTGTTTTGAGGGCTGGTCCTGCTCCCGTCCGTCAGGGTGTACCTTGATGTTGGATTCCTAAGTGGTGCTACGGCAAACACACGATGGGGTGCAAAAATTACTTAGTCCTATCGCGTTTCAAAATTCGCTCGAGTATTTCCTCCAGTTATCTATAATCTCGAGGCTGTCCATCGTATATTTAGGCAGGATCTTTGGATTCTCTGTTTTCCTGGAATTTTTTTTAGGACTGCACTATATTTATCATCAAGTGAGGTCACTTTACCGTGCTATCTTAAATAAAGCGTAATACTGATCTTAGGCTGAGATTTATAGACACTACTTTGACTTTGCTTAGGAAATAAGTTTGCCAATAACGAAAAGTTGAATATATTGTAGCAACTAGTCTATAATTATTTACAGAGCCAAGTGCAAGTTCAGTAAATCGGTGACTGACTGTATTGTTACAGGCCCTGAAGCGACTAATCAAAGAAGGTCGGTTGGAGATCACGACTGGAGGTTGGGTAATGCCTGATGAAGCGTGTACTCATATCTATGCACTCATCGACCAGTTTATTGAAGGTATATGTTTATTTCTATTGAAACTAGACGTCCACAATTAAGCAATATGACATACATACTCGTAGAATATCTATTTTAGGCTTAATCTAAAATGTGTACGCAATAGCGAGTCTTGTCTACGCATTGTATATGGAGTTTATGTGGGAGTTGCTAGAAAATCGTTTATATAGAAGCGATTTAGAAAATGTCAACAGAGAGATGGAACATAAAAAAAAAGTTTTTAATCATATTTTTACTAAATAAATTTTGCAAACGATCTATAAAGTATTTGACTCTTGAATGGAAAATGATTACTGTAAATCTGCTCAAATATGTTATACCTAACTATATACACGTCCTGGACATGACCACACAACCAAAAAATATAAAAAATGTAGAAAATGTTATCATCAAGCTTTTCAACTAATTACTCGATACTTTTTTTGTAACCCGGGGGAAACCCGGTATGGCCCGTTAGGGGGCAATGAGGGCTGCCCGGTGTATCTGACTCAACCAACTAAAACCTCCGGATTGTTCTTCCTACCTGTCCGCTAAGGCCAAGGGTAAGGCTGTGCCAGCATTCTCGGCACCCGGCGACGTCTGGCCTAAAGGTAAGGCCACTTCTCAGCATTTGCGGAGGGGTGGTGTAAATGGCCACTCCCTGCTCATCTTCGTTGTTATGAAGCAGTGCGTGGGAATACATCGCGCACCGCTCTCGCCTTGAAATATGTTGGGTGACGCACTCCCTCAAGTTCACCGCCCAGGCGTCAGTCTATGTTAGGGAGGGAATAAGCTTCCCTCCTGCGTTCAGTTCGACTAGGGCGACGGAGGGGAGGGGGAGGACAAGGATGATGAGGCCTGCCTCTTCCGCTCACGCTCTGCCTCCTCCTTAGCCTTCAACACTTCCTCCGTAAAATGGAGGACTGCCTTCCAATTACTCGATACTGACATATTTGACTGCTATTTATAAATAATTATCCATGACGCTAGCTATTTTTATTATGTATTTTTAATTACAGGGCATAACTGGGTGAAAACAAATTTAGGTATCACACCGAGAACCGGATGGTCAATTGATCCTTTCGGACACGGAGCCACGGTGCCCTATATCCTCGATAAAAGTGGCCTCGAAGGTACTATAATCCAGAGAATACACTACGCATGGAAGCAGTGGCTGGCGGTACGACAAATTGAAGAGTTCATATGGATTCCTGGTTGGTCTACGAAAAAACCATCGCTTATTATACACAACATGCCATTTGACATCTACTCTATCAAGAGCACATGCGGACCGCACCCTTCAGTTTGCCTAAGTTTCGATTTTAGAAAAATACCCGGGGAATATTCGGAATACACGGCCAAGCATGAAGACATAACTGATGCCAATCTCCACAGCAAGTCAAAGACTCTGATCGAAGAGTACGACCGCATCGGATCTTTGACTCCCCACAATGTTGTCCTCGTACCTCTCGGTGACGATTTCCGATACGAGTTCCCTGTGGAATTTGATGCTCAGTATATAAATTATATGAAAATGTTCAACTATATTAACAGTCACAAGGAAATTTTTAACACTGAAGTCCAATTCGGAACACCTCTGGACTACTTCAATGCATTGAAAGAAAGGTATAACAACTTTCCGACCTTAAAAGGCGACTTTTTTGTATATTCTGAAATATTCAGTGAAGGAAAGCCGGCTTATTGGTCTGGCTATTACACAACGAGACCTTATCTTAAAATACTTACTAGGCAGTTTGAGCATCACCTCAGAACAGCGGAGGTTTTATTTACTTTTGTATCGAATTTTATTAAACAATCCAGCGATCACAGGTTAATATCTTCTGAGAAGAGGCTCGAAAAATCATATGAACAATTAATAAATGCAAGGAGGAACTTGGGTCTCTTCCAACACCACGATGCTATCACCGGAACATCAAAGGCCAGCGTTATGTACGATTACGGAACCAAACTGTTCACAAGTTTGTACCACTGCATTCGCCTTCAGGAGGTCGCTTTGACTACCCTCATGATACCTGATGAACGTTTACACTCAAATAATATACTGCAGAGTGAAGTCGAATGGGAAACTTATGGCAAAACGGCAAAGAAACTTCAAGTAACTCTAGTTGACAAGAAAAAAGTTATACTGTTCAATGCACTGACTGAAGAACGCACAGAAGTTATCACGTTACGATCTAATACCACAAATATAAGAGTATTTGACACCCGAAAGAAAGAGTACGTACAGTATCAAATAACACCAAACATTGATCTCCAAGAAAACGGTAAATATATTATCAGTGATACAGACTTCGATATCGTTTTTGTAGCCACATTGCCAGGTCTCAGTTCCGTAACTTTTAATCTCGAGGAATACACCAACAAGTCAAATCACGCAGTGGTTTATTGCAATAATTGCAATGATCCGCAAAAATCTGAAGCAGATAAATTATTTGTGATTAGAAAAATGTTGCCAGGAGACATTCAGTTAGAGAATTCCGTTTTAAAACTTCTCATTAATAGGCATACTGGATTTCTGAGGCAGATATTTAGAAAAGATATACGAAAACGTAGCTTTGTCGAAATGCAGTTTGGAGCATATCAGAGTGCACAGAGACATTCTGGAGCTTATTTGTTCATGCCCAATAATGAGGAACCTGAGAAAAATGTTCTAAACCCGTACGCGAACTGGAACAGTCCCGATGATGAAAAAATTGTTATAGTATCTGGACCCGTGTTCGGAGAAATTACCGTCATGTACTTACCGTTCTTAGTCCATACACTTAGAATCTACAATATCGACGACCCTGTACTATCCCGTGCAGTGCACGTTGAAAATATTGTTGACTTTGAGAACCCACCAAAAAATAGAGAAACAGAACTGTTCATGAGGATACAAACTGACATTCAGAACGGTGACTTACCTGAGTACTATACTGACCAAAACGGTTTCCAATATCAAAAACGCATAAAAATCGCCAAACTAGGTATCGAGGCGAACTATTATCCCATAACCACTATGGCCTGGTTGCAGGACGACGAAACTAGACTTACTCTCATTACGAACCATGCGCAAGGTTCAGCTGCATATGAACCGGGCCGGTTGGAAGTGATGCTCGACCGGCGTACATTGTACGACGATTTCCGTGGTATAGGGGAGGGTGTTGTCGATAATCAACCTGCAGTCTTCGAAAACTGGCTGCTTCTTGAATCGATGACCAATGTGCGGAAAAAAAGAGAAGCAAACGATTTTGAAGATCTCGGTGAAAGACATTTCAATCCCAACGAGAAATCCAAAGCATACGAACTGCCTTCGGAAAATGCAGATTATTTGAGCAGAACTATGAATTATCCGGTAAACGTTTTCATCTTGGATACGAGCGACGTTGGCGAAGTCATTGTCAAGCCATATCAGAAGTTTATTAATGATTTCCCGAATGGAATACACTTAGTTACTCTGCGAACTATCACCGACCACAATTTAGAACAATTCCCGAGTACGTCATGTTACATGGTCCTCCAACGATCTGGATATAGTTGCTCTGTAGGCCACAAAAATAAAGAGAGATCGCACCATTTCACGGCTAAGTCTAGATTCAACGGTTTGAGTGTTAATAATATTACTTATGTCAGTTTAACTGGACTGAAAACTTTTAAACCTTTATCAGGTCTGGAGGACATCCAATTGGAGCCTATGGAGGTTAAAACTTATAAAATTAGATTTTAAAGACAGTTATTCTATAGTGGTTGTCGATATGGACTCGCCGAAGTTGCTTGCGAGCTTAAGATTAAGCTAAATTAATCAGTGCAATTGAATGTAAACTTAGACAAGTAGGAACTTACTTTATCTTACGTAAGAGTGTAATTTTCCACATTAACATGCTCTTTATGGCACCAAAACTAGCTTAATGAAAATACAATAATTGTCGGTAGCATAAAAAACTCTCCGGATAAATCTACCTCAAGACCAAAAATGCTTCGATGGCTCCTACATATGAGGCCTAAAGAACCAGAGTGGCTCACGTGATGCCAAATTTATAGTCACCCAAATTATATGGGCTATTCTAATTCTAGTCTAGTAATAATGAATAAAAATTTCACTGTTACAACAATATCCTTCGCAAAATTATCGTATAGGAATAGTAATACTAAATCAATGAGGCTTTAGGATGTTTTTAAGCTAATTTTTCTGAAGCAAATTGCGCATGCACAAAATTTTCACTTAGGCCAATCTGGATCTGAGAGCTTCATATATTATAAAACATGTCTTAATTCATATTTAACATTAGGTATATTAAAGTTTTAGATATACATAATAAAACTGTGCGATACAACTAATAACTTTATAGCACCAGCAAACAACTTTAATGTTTAATATCAAATTTATTGTCTTTACAGAAAAAGTATAATTTAATTAATTAGATCATTTTATCCAGTACCAATAAGCCTAATTTTATATATTTATATAATAAGAGATTGAAATTTTCATTAGTTTACGGGTATACTAGATGTGGTAATAATTATTAAAATGAAATTATTTACTTCTTTCCCAATATCCAGTGTTAATTGCAATCGAATTGGCGAGAGTGTATGAAAGCCTTAATGTATGTGGAAGAATCTAAAGAAGATTGGAAAAATTGCGAGAAATAGAATTTCATTTTTTGTGCCCACCTAATAGGGAAACAGCGTGATGCAGATATTGAGCATATCAGAATTATTTAATTACACGCAATACTTTTACTTCAATATCTAAAATAAAGATGATATTTTTTCTCGTCCTCACGTTTTAGGGGTATATGGAAGAAAGCCAGTGAACTGCCACTGGTTTTCTTCTATATACACATTCTATTCGCACTTGTAAGTCGTGTTTGATGAGACGAATAAGTAATAATAATAGTTAAAAGTTCTCGGTGCACTAAACAATACACATGACATTTTTGTCAAATTCCATAGGATTTTCCTCACAATTTTGTCTTCACTGGTGGCATGTGGTAGCTAAATAAAAAAACAGATCACATGCCCGGACGCAAAAACTACGATCTTTTGCTTGGACGCCGGTCTTTAGGTCAATAGATCGCAACAATATTGATAATTAGACGCAATTTATGTAAAATTATATTTTTGACATGTTTTATATACGTAGAGGCCTTCGATTTATTTAATTAACGTTCATTTAATATTTTAGAAATATGTTGATTCCTTTTATATTAGTACAATACAAAATAGTCAATTGAAATCCTAAAAATATTATCTTAAATCCTAATACAGTTGTCGTAAATATCTATTACATTTTCTTTTATGTTCTAGAATTAATAGGCAAGGAATAAATGAGGTCAGTTTTACGAAAGTCTTCTAGATGTTAGACTATTCATAATAGTAAAATTGATCTCAGTTGTTTTAAAATAATTGTGGCATTTAATAGAATACGTTTATTATGTCCCGTTTAGTCTTAAATACTCTGTTATATAAAGCAGTTACGCTGTGATAAAATACATGACTATTTTATTTATTTATCTCGAGAATTATATAGTTACCATTTAGGTTGTCATAATGATATTAATAATTTATCAACATTAATTAATAAAGATTCACAAAGGCAAATGACGTTTAATTATCTAATGTAATTCTGTTTACGATAGTAAAGAATATGTTCATATCATTACTAGCAGGCCCAGCAGATTGTGATCTGCTCACACAGGTATACCCGATATATGTAAGCCTTATTCTATATCTAACGGTAATACGGTGCGAATGTTAGTTTTATCGAATGCGTAGTTTAAAAGTTGAAAGTCATAAATGTATGCTGAATGTTTATATATAGTAATTATAATATTCAAATAGGAATTCATTCCAAGTAATTTTTAATGAATATTGTCGGAATCTCATTTGTCGATCTCTATGATAATCTTTAGATTTATTTTGAATATTATAAATTAATAATATATTATTCAGTAAAATATCTGGTTCTATAATAAGTGTAGGATAATGTATTTAGACATTAGTTATACATATAGGATTTTTAACATTTGTTTGTATATTTATAATTGTTAATATATTGAATATTTCTTTTGAATATAATTTTAAAGTTCTATCGGCTTAGAACATACAACTTATATACTTGAATTAGACATAATATAACCTAAGCTTATATAATACATATATTACCAAAACTATCTTCTATCTTTAGAGCTATTTACTTTCACATACACAGGTATATTGTGGACCAAATTAGTTTTTTTTCTATAAACATATAAATTAATTAAAAATTTGGCAATTATGGCTCAGAGACCTTATTATTTTACGGTTCCATTCATTTTATGAATATTGTTTTTATAAACTATCTTAGAGTAATGTCTTAATGTATCGTGTAGATTATTAGTATTTTAAATTATATTGCAATTTGTAAATATAGGCTTTCAGCAATTCCTGAGAATCCAGTACAAAAAAAGTAGTGAATACACGAGCGTGATAGATAATACTACACGCGGATGTATATTAAATATCTAGCGTAAATAATATTAATTAAAATAAATAAAAATAATAATTGTAGCACCGGTGTGCTACTTAAGAAAATTAAGATAGTTAAATATTATATATGTAATTAATTAAACATTGCGATCACGTAATCCAATGTCCTTTGATAAAATGTGACTACTTTTCTCGTAATATTTATTGTACTACTGTACTGTTAGAAAATTTAAGAAATTCAATATAATTGTTAATGTAACTTTAATACTTAAGGATCGATGATAGGTTAAGGCATAAACAATATTCAAATAATGTAATAATTATGCTTTATTAATAAATATTGTATAAGGAACCTCGAAAGAAGCCGCATATTTGTCTTAAAAACTTTTATTGAAAATCTTTTTAGCAGATCTTTCTCATCTGAAAAATGGAATCTTAATATAACTTTCTTAAAGAAAATAATACGATTAATATAAAACATTTGTTTTTTATTTATATTTCACACGTAAACGTCCAGTCACGTGATATTTTACAATGTGACGTGAATTAAATTATGTCCGCAATGTTGGTTTTTTTAGTGTAAAACATAAACTCTATTTTTTTCTATACTCAAAATTAATTTTAATTATACAAATATCATCCATTCTCTTTAATAACATTTTGCCACCATTCTTGTAACCTCATTATATCGCGCTCAAAGAATTTCTAGTTCTTAACAGCGAAAAACTCGGCTAAGTGCAATTTGAAGTCAATATTATTACTAAAATTTTTATCATTTAATACGTTTCTTTAAACTTCGAAATAAATGATGATTCGATGGTGCAAGGTCAAGGTAATATGAAGGACACGACATAATTTCCCAACCAATTCCCAATAATTTAGTACGTGTAATTAAAAATTTGCAAGGTCTCGTATTTTCGTTGTGGAACACTGTTCCTTTGCGATTTGTCAGTTCGGGCCTTTTCCCTTTGAACACTTCCTCCAATTTTACAAGTTGTTGGTAGTAAACATCTGAGTTTCTCGTTTGGTTGTTTAGAAGCAGCTCAAGGCACAAGACACATTGAATCCCACCAATCTGATAGCCACCAGTGTTCCAACAATACGAGGCCTCACAAATCTTTAGCAATATATATGAAGCTATTGGTGCTTGATTGGGCAGTAATGTCGCATTCCCCATTCAGTGCCGACCCTGCACCATAGGATAATCATTTATTCGGCAGTTTACATAAATGGTAAATAAATCAGTAATAACAATGACCTCAAATTGCACTTAGCTGAGTTTTTGATGTTTAGGATTAGAAATTCTTTGAGCGCGGCATCATGATTTTCCGTAATTGTGGCAAAAGGTCATCGAACAGAATGAAAAATATTTGACTATTTAAAGTATTTTTTGTAGAAAAAAGTCGGTTTTATTTCACACTAAAAAACCGAAACTACTTGCCAACCTAATACAAAACTGTTGGTTATTTAAGATGATATTTTAATTTACGAAAGTAATACTACAATTTTTACTTGGAAATAAATCATAATACTTAGTTATTATTTATCGGTAAACTATATTTTTATTTATTTTATAGAATTGATATTACATATAAAATGTATAGAACACTATTAAATGATACCCAAGTAAGACTTTTTACATTAACTTTAAATCTCACTTGCGCATAAAATATAACATTGTATGGCGTTTGTCAGCGCCTTAATCGAATAGTTTAAACAGTAAACTTCAAACGATTCCACATATTTAACAGAAATAAGTTAGTGTGTAAATCTTGTAAAACTCACTTTGGTCTAAGCTTTATTAATTCTCTACTTTCTTAGTGACTAGTTGTACTCGTTTACTGTTAGTAAGAATGTTGTTTCATATTATTGGTATGTATACTCGCATGAATCATAATGTAATAGAAAATAAACATTTTTGTTTGTATATGTAGTTGAAATAAAAATTAAAACTCAAACATATTTTATTTATTAAATGAATAATATAAACTATTATATATTTAATACCCATTTATTGGAAATAACAGATTAAAAAAAATACATCATTACTGATTATAGATTAAATTGAAGTTTTGCACTTCTATATTAACCCTTTACGGCACAAGGTCGTTAAATTGTTTAGTCATGTTAAGTAGGTGATAGAGTATTGTTAATATAAAATATAAATAATATTTAAAATTAATCATTTATAATTCTTAAAAACCTTAATGTTGCAAAAATGATTTTTGAAATACACCTTAATTTTTGTTCACACAAATTTCAACAGCCAAATATTCGTATTTCACCAAGAATTAATTTATCCTAAATAAATTTGAAGAGTTGGAAACAGGTGTGTCCCCATTCGCCACTTCAACAAAACACTATTCCCTACAAGAATTATCGATGCTTCAGGGAGCGAGCTAAATTGTCACTAAATCATTAAAATGCTTTGTTATAGCTGTATAACACCGAGTAAAATTTGTTTTATTGTTGCATATTTTTAAGTAGTATACTGCAGAAATACAAGAAAACTCCGTAAAGGATTAACATGTTTACAATATTAAAAATAAATAAAATATTAAAATGCAGATTTCAATGTGAAAATTAACAATTTCGTAAATGGTTGAACGAAATTGTTAATGTGTATCTATCTACAAATTAATCCTGATACCACCCAAATAAAATTGTCATTTCTTCTTTATTCTACTAGCAATCCATTCCAATCCTAAGTGTAATCTGGAAATAGAAATAAAGTAAAATTAAAGAAAAATAGTTACAGACATTACCAATACTTACTATCAATATAAACCAATTGGTAGTATATAACCAGTGAGCAAATTTAACAAATTAATATCCTGTAACACAACGAATTCATGGCGACAGTTTTTCTGACAGAATTTACTTTATTTTCTTTAAAATTAATTAAAACAACACCAAGTTTACTGTTAAATCAGTAGTGTCCGACCGAAAGTTCGGTTTCGGTTTCGGTTTCGGCCGAGTTTCGGCCAAAAATCAAGTTTCGGCGGCAGTTTCGGTTTCGGCCAAAATTGGCCGAAACTTTTGCCGAAACCGAAACTGATTTCGGTAGTTGTCGTACAAGCTTGCCTAGCTTCGTTTCTCGCGGCAACGCTTTGACGGACGCTGGCGGCCCTGTTAAGGATTCGTGCGCCGTTCGCATTGCTTCTTTTTTTCGAATTTACGCGTGTTTGTTGACCGGGATAGGTCTTCACAACTTAACCGGGCGGATGGGCGAACACTGAGGGTGCTCAGCCGGCAATTTATGGGTTGGGTGGCAATGCAAGGGCACCCCTGTGGGAACGAACCTCGACTTGGACCGCCAGCCAGAAATACGAAACCTAACGGTGATCTACTAGCGTTTCGGAAGCGACTACCTTGAGAAGAAACGCCGAAAGAAACTCAAGGCTGCGTCGGAGTGTAACTGCGTCGTTTAGACGACAGTTGACGGATCTAATTCGCATTGCTCTATAGCACCACAACTTAGTCAGTGCGTTATCACCCGACGTAAACATTCTTTAGAGGTTATGCTTTGATGGAACTGATTACATGTAAGTTTTTGTTTCATTTTTTTACTTGACCACGTTGACTTTTATACTTGACCACGTGAGTTTCGGTTTCGGTTTCGGCCGGAAAACCAGTTTCGGTCGGACTCTATAAATCAGTGATGATATAATTTCCAACGTTATTGTAGTACACAATTACAATAAAAGAATTTTGTTCATTCCTTTAATAATAATATTTATGCACATATTGAACAATTCACAATACTATGGATACTGGACAAATAAATTTATAATTTTTTTTAAATACATTGATATATCCTTGCCTTGCGATAAACTAATCTGTTCAGCATGTAAAAGTTTCCCGCTACCGGAAATCGAACACAGGACCGACAGCGTCGTAAGTAGGATCATACATTATCTGATTTTTACTATAGTTCTATTATTATTACTTATTACTATTTTCTTTTATACCATTACGCTGTATAGCTATAATAAAATACTTTCTTTGCTGTTTTCAACTCTGTACACTTCTACTCAATGTTTTTCCATTCGTACAAACTTTTAGCAATAAAACGTAACTCAAAATCAAACAGGCCATCGCTTTTTCGAAAAACTCGATATTCGATTGCTTTGTAATGTACAAAATTATTTTTAAAATACACACCCTTCTCCAGTCAAAGCACAGCAAGCTTGTATGTGCCAAGGATGTTGCTTAATTGAGGTAAGGTCCAACTGTTCTGATATCTCAGCTGCTGTCATAGACCCCTTCACATCCTGAAATATTAAAATGGTTTATAAATAAACATAACTTTGTAAATAATAATGATTAAATTTGTCCGTAAAAAGTGTGGACACTGTAGCGCGTGTAACGCACTATTAAATGGTAAGTAAATAAAGTTCCTTTTACACAATTTAAGGTAAACAGTAATTTATTCGTTTTCCCTTCGTTCTTTATACTGGCTTAGGAGCAATCAGAAAAACCTACTTAATAATTACTTAATAATTGGTTGTTATTCATTCATTTATGTGTGTAATTATAGTAGTTATATGTATGTAAATATAGTAGTAGTGCCCCTAAATATCTAGACTATAATTTACTTTGTTTTAATGGAAATAGTAAGATATCATTATTTTTACATATTTGGTATTAGAATCGAATAATGAATATTATCCCTGAATATCTCTGTCGTTTATAATATCATTTTGTATATGTAGTACTTGGCACCCAGCATGAAAGCTGGTATAAAAAAAAACATATCCTTACTTATACTTAGTCACGGCAAAAGGCGCAGCCCCAGCCCGTCGAAGAAAAACAATAAGATGTAAACGCACCCAAACGCTAACGCCATCTGGCGAACAATTACTTCTTTTCGTAACTGTTCTCGCTTCAAACTTAAAATATCGCATCGTATATAATTATTTCAAATTCGTCAAGAAACATCACAAATCCTCACCTACACCATACTCCAAATCATACACATACCAAATACATACACAGTGGGTGATTTGTGAAGTGCTCGATTACCGCTGTAATTGGTAAGTACTTTCTAATTGTCTCAAATTTTATTAAAAATTATCCCGCCTACGAGGGTGCCTCTGTGCAACGGCATAAGACTATAGACTTATCCCGGCCTGAGTAATACTTTTGGACCACATGCCAAATGTAGTCTGTGCCAGTAACATTCGTTCACGTTAACACGTTTAAGTTAAAAATCATTCAAACTAGGACCGTGTCGACTCAAATAAATATGTTTTAATTTAATTTGTAAGCCTAGTTTTATAGACAATAATAAGAGCGGCTTGCACTAAAAATTAAATCTAGTTTAGAGTTATATAAAATGCTATTTAGCGCTAATCTGTACTTATTGTCTTGCACTAAATCAAAATCTAGTTGTAACAACACTTAAACTGAAATCATCATTAGGATGGAATGAAACCTATTCAATTAATAAGCGTTTTATACAAGTATAAACTAGATTAATTCGTTAGTCCAAGCCGCCCTAAAAGAGATTTATAACCAGAAATGAATTACAAATATAAATAAGTACTCAATTCTGCGGAATATTGTTGTTTCGTTAAATCGGTTTCTAACCTAAAATTGAATATATTTTTTTATGAAATAGTATTGTATTTAAATTAAACACTAATTACGATAATAAACTCTGTCTATTATTTAGTAAAATAGTCTTACATTATTGTTAACAGAGTTGAAAATATTAGGTCTGGGAAAATGTTCGTGGCGTTTTTTCCGATGAATGGCGTTGGTCGCATATAAGTAAAGAAACATGAATTACAGCAACACCAGTGAGGGCACCTTTAAAGGTGACCTTTTGAACGTTAGTTAAATGTAAGAAACATTGCAATCTGTGCAGTGGTTCGAAAGTATTTCCCACTCGAACATGGAGCTGAATAATGAAAAAATCCGGTGTATTCTACAATATCGTTATGACAACGGAAACAACGCTGCGCAGGCTTACGAAAAAAAATGTGCTGTATACAGTGAAGGTACTTTATCAAAGTCTGCTGTGTGGAAATGGTTAGCTCACTTTCATTCCGGTACCTTTAATGTAAAAGATGGGTCGCGCTGCGGTCGTCCGATCACTGAAAAAGCTGATGAAATACTTGAAAAAGTACAACAAGATAAGCATATCAGCAGTGTCAATATTGGTATGGAGCTAGACATGGATCATAAAAATGTTTTGAAGCATTTACACAAAACTGGTTTTAAAAAAAGCTCGACGAATGGAGCTCGTAAGTTGAGCGCGAAAAACACGATGGACCGATTAAACATCTGCGATACGCTGCTGAAACTGAATGAAATCCAGCCATTTCTAAAACGTCTAATAATCGGAGATGAAAAATGGATTACGTACGATAACCGAAAGCATAAAATATTGTGAATAAAGGATGATGAACCTTCACAATAATTTTCTAAACTAACATCGACGCCAAAAGAAGTGATGTTGTGTGTGTGGTGGAACTGGATAGTTATCGTCCACCACGAGCTACTTGCGACTGGTGAGACGATTGATTATCAACTCTACTATGGTTGACTAGAAATAATAGGCTTGGCGATAGAGATGAAAAGGCCCGAATCGATAAATAAGCAAGGTATTGTCTATAATCGTGACAACGCCCGACCGCACACTATCTTTATCTTTGATGACCCGTTAAACATTTAGAGAGTTCGGTTGGGAAGTTTTGTTGCATCTACCTTACAGTCCGGATATAGCACCCTCTGACTATCATCTATTCCGATCTCTGCAGAGCTCTCTTCATGGAATTAACTTGGTTTCAAAAGAAGCATATGAAAACTACTTGATCCAATTTTTTAACCAGAAACCACATATGGTCTTCACCAATGGGATCATGGATCTACCTAAAAAATGCCGAAACATTGTCGATAATAATGGAACATATTTGATTCAAATAAATTCATTCACGCGTTTAAGGAGACCAGTCGAATTTTACTGAAAAAACGGCACGAACTTTTTCACAGACCCAATATTATGATCTCATATAAAATAATTTGGCTTAATTGAGTACATTCTACAGTTTTATACATCATTCTACATATTTACACATTACTGTAACATAAATACATTTCTGTATGGCTTATTAAATAGACATATCTTCCAGTAATATGCAGTTTGTGTCATAGTGAGTTTTTAACTAGACAACACTTTCTGTCACAGAAATTGTAATTTTTAATTAAATTTGTTATAAAGATCATAACTTTAGACTTTCAGAATTTAGGAGGTTTTATTGGTGTAATAGCTCAATTAAAGTGACTGCTATCCAAATATGTTTAAATACAATCTATTTAATTTGAAGAAGAGAAAAGCAACATCAACAATAAACATGTTCAACCATCTTTTCAAACAAATAAACCTTAAAATAATTCAAAAACTAATGAATTTCAACCGTATAGTAGGTATTTTAGATTCTCAATCATAAACTTACAATAATATTTTTCTATAATCCTGTATATTAGGTCCTTACATATGAAATTGGCGTTTTTCGTACTGGCCACTTTAATCACAAATTTCTCCTCTTTGGTAAGGAATTCCAAATTCAAATTTGTACAGCTATAGACTCATGTATTTGTACTTCGATGATCGTCATTCATTTGTTTTTTTCTTCTGTTTTTTTCTGTTTGCGTCACTCATTTTACAAAATGGAAAACTTAAAATATCGCATTATTTACGAGTACGAGTTCCGCCATGGCACTAGTGCTGCGGAAACAACTCGAAGGGTGAATGATGTGTATGGCGGTTGTGTTGCAAAAGAAAACACAGTTTGTTTTTGGTTCCAACGTTTTCGTTCTGGAAATTTCGACCTGCAGAACAAACCCCGTGGACGGCCTGAGACTCAAGTTGATAATGAAGAGTTGAAGGCTATTGTGGAAGCGGATCCATCGCAAACCACGTCCGAGTTAGCTGCAGGCTGCGATGTTAGTGATAAAACTGTTTTAATTCACTTGAAGCAAATTGGGAAGATTAAAAAGCTTGAAAGGTGGGTACCTCACGAATTGACTGAAGCAAACCGGAAAACGCGCGTCGACTGCTGCGTTACATTACTAAACCGGCACAATAATGAAGGTATTTTAAACCGAATCATTACCTGTGATGAAAAATGGGTTCTTTACGATAATCGGAAGCACTCAGCGCAATGGTTGGATCCTGGCCAGCCAGCCAAATCCTGCCCCAAGCGAAAATTAACCCCAAAAAAGTTACTTGTAAGCGTTTGGTGGACTAGTGCCGGTATTGTTCATTACAGTTTTCTCAAATCTGGCCAGACTATTACGGCTGATGTCTATTGTCAGCAATTGCAAACCATGATGGAAAAGCTAGCGGCTAAACAACCTAGGCTGGTCAATCGCTCCACGCCACTGCTGCTTCACGACAACGCTAGACCACACACTCCGCAACAGACGGCTACTAAATTAGAAGAGCTTCAATTGGAAAGTCTAAGACATCCTCCGTACTCCCCGGACCTTGCTCCAACAGATTACCATTTTTTTTCGAAATTTGGATAACTTCTTGCAAGGGAAAAAATTCAACTCCGATGGGGCAGTCCAAATCGCCTTCAAAGATTTTATTGATTCCCGTCCGACTGGTTTTTTTAGTAAAGGGATCAATGAACTACCTATGAGATGGCAAAAGTGCATAGAAAATAATGGTTCATACTTTGATTAATTAAATATATTATATTAAAAAATATTCGACTTTTTGTTCCTCCCATACAAAACGCCAATTTCATATGTAAGGACCTAATATTAAAACTATGTTGGTTCTATGAAAACCTTTTTAGTCGTTACTGCGTGATGTGAGTTACGACGTGAGTACATTTTTTAAACATGATTATTGTGCGGAAACCTCTAAAACGCGGTGGTCAATTAACAGCCCGTGGGCCTCACAAAATCTGTCAGTAGTTTTGTTGTGGTCTTCAAACTATAGTCAACGAAGCTTAACTGTTGATTTACGTCTTAATCCACTATTTAAATGAGGTCTGGTTAAAAAGATTAGCATCGAACAGAATTCAACCCCAAACAATTTAATTATATTAGATTTATAAGTGTTATTTTATTTTTTATTTTTTTAAACTGACTCAACATAGTGACTGCACCATACCTGATGGTAAGCATGGTGCAGCCCAAAAATCGCCAACGACTATCGAAAGGTAAGATAAAACCCATCGGTAGTCGCAGCCATCATGCCGGGCTGAACAAATATCTCTTCACGCTACGCTTAAAGGATCCCAAATCATAGGATGGTGGGAACACGCTCGCCGGAAGACCATTCCACAGCCCAACGACACGGCAAAAGAAGGAGTTAGAGAACTTCTTAGTCCTAGCCGGGATGTGAGTTACCCTATAGATAAATACATACCAAGATTGTTTATAAATTTATACGTGCAACAGGCATCAACATACAGTTAATATCAACTGTTTGTATAATGACGTTATTTGTTTACATAATTTACATGTATATACACTAAACGTGTTCTTGACAAATATGTACTGTATTACTGCAATGAACGCGTACTTGAAAATCATAAATGTTTACATTAAAAATATTAAAAGGATCTTGGAAATATGTTTCGGTCCATGTAGTAATTACACAATTATTCTCAAATTAATTTCTAGTAGTATTAAATACATTTAATATAAGGCTTTATTCAATCAATAAAAAAAATGGAATTATAATACATAAAGTAGAAAAAAATATTAATGTCTAATATATTATATTTTCATGCACCTAGAGACCTTTTGTCGTGGTGTATGTAGACTGATATTGACGTCGGCGATTGTTAACCGAGTCCAATCTTGATAGTTGTTGCTTTTCTTTGGCAGCAATGTACTTTTCATAAGGTTGCGATGTACTCACATTGCCTAGCCAAATAAAAAAAATGGCCGAAGAAAGTAAATCCTATTTTGAAATGAAGAATCTCTATGTATGTATATCTTTCTTTCCCGTATGTTTTTCACAGGCCTTGACGTGGTTTGGGCATGTCGTTTGGAAGCGCGCAGTACTATATCTATCTTAGAGTGATGCTTGCCGAGCATTTTCATTGATCGGATCGTTTGTCAGAAGTTGAATTGAGTAGGTCCTTCGTTGCGACGACTTCCCACGGGACCAGATTCAAACCACTCTACCTTGCGCATTCAGGTGAACCACTTCATCCTCACCTCGAAGAGATCAATCTTTCTTCTATGTTTTTGATTGACCTTCCAAGTTTCAGCTCTATATAGGAATATAACAACAACAGACGCTTAGAAAATCTAATTATATTATGAGATGAAATGTAGACTTGATTTACTTATGTAAATCAAGTACTTATGTAAATAATTTTGATTATTCAAAAGTACTGTAAATTAATGTTATTTATTTTAATTTGTGTATAGTCACAATTTTAAATTTGAGCAGACGCTACTTAGCTTATATATACAAGTGTCTTAAATTAAGTCATAAACTATTTTTAGTGTATTCGCACGTATATAAGACATGATCATTGTTTGAACAGCGTTTACATTAGATAACAAAAACAACGTACAATGAAAAGTAATTCTTACAAAATTATTTTAATCACAGACTGCTAATTAGGAAAAGAAAGTTTTAGTTATCGTTCATTTTGTAATTATAATTATACAAACTGACAATTATTCTTGTATTCAACGAAAATAACGGTACTTTAATGTGTGTAAGGAGGCCGTCTATTTAGGTTGTTTTATCTGTGGTGCGAAAGAGTGATGGCCGTTAAACAAAAAAACCTGTTTTTTTTGCATAGAATGGAAAAAGAGAAGATTGAAATTTGTTTAAAAGAGGAGAAAGATTTTTCTAGTAAATTACGATTTGGGAAACAGACAAGGAATATGGTATAAGTTAAAAATAGTGTTTCCGATACTTATCGTGAAGAAGATATGAATGTTTAATACGAGTAGAAAAGCTCCACAACTCAACTGCCTTAGAAAAGTATTACAAATCAGTACAAGATGTAAAGATTCAGGTATATAGAAAATGTATGAAAAAAGTTATCATTTAATCTTACAAACCTGCGCTCTTTAGATTGTTTTCATTCCAAACAATAATCCTTGCGTGAAACAAAGTCAACTTGTGTAAAAAAAAGACTAATTCTGTAACTTTTTATTGAGAATTTATTCTTGACCAAAATTTTAATAATACAAAGTTTTTTTTTAAACAAAGACCGAATTTTCGTATTTCTTGTAGTTTAGAATTTAGCCCTACTGACTTACTTAAAAAGAAACACTCTGTATATTTAATTTGTTGTAGGTCTACTTAGAATTCACGATAGAAAACATTTGTGTTTTGTTTTATTCCATAAACATACAGAATTATCTGGTACACGTAATATTTTAGTTGTTGACAATTTACCTGTTTATTAGCAAACACTAGTAGACAGGCTTTGCTCAACTCTTCGTGTGTGAGCATGCGATGAAGTTCTTCCCGGCTGATGCCAAGACGCTGACGATCCGTGGAATCAATAACCATTATCACAAACTGAAACAAGCACACTTTCTCCTTCAAGTACAAATACAAAAAAAACTTACGTAAAAATAGAGGATTAGAATACTTTTTCGGCGTGATTACTATTTGTGGCCAGGACAGTGCTTCATTGATTGTGAATTAGAGTCATTGCATTCCTTTTTAACATTCTTGGCATGATAAAGATAGTATTATATTAATAGTAACATTAGAATTGGTACCTCACACTGGAATAATCACAATACTGCAGGTAATATAGCAAAAGAAATCATACTCGTTTACAATTTTGTTTTATTCTGACTCGATACAGTGACTGCATCATACCTGATGGTAAGCGCGATGCAGTCCAAAAAAACGCCAACAACTATCGACAGGTAAGAAACACCTATCGGTAGTCACGGCGATCATTCCGGCCTGCACAAATGTCTCTTCACGCTACGTTTAAAAATCCCATATCATAGGATGGTGGGAACACGCTTGCCGGAAGACCATTTCTTAGCCCAACGAAACAGCAAAAGAAGGAGTTAGAGAACTTCTTAGTCCTAGCCTGGATGTGAGATACCGTATAGCTGTGACTCCGCAAACCTGCACGCCTGGATCTATTCCGGGAAGGGTGAGGGTGGAACAAGGTTAAACAACTCTTCAGAACACTCGCCATAATACAGACGGTAGAAAACGCTCAGTGAGGCAACATCTCTGCGCAACTGAAGCGGTTCAAGATGCTTAGTCACGTCAGGATCATTCACAATGTGAAAAGCCCTCCGCTGCAACATATCTAGGGCGTCAAGTATGTGCTGAGCAGAACCGTCCCAAAGATGCGAACAATATTCCATGGAAGGCCTGACCTGGGCCTTATACAATAGGAACAGTTGATACGGCGAGAAAAACCGTCGCACTCTATTCAAGACACCAAGCCTACGTGATGTTGCGGAGATGACAGATCCTAAATGATCTCTAGGGTTGAGATCACAGCGAATATTCACACCTAAGATATTTAGACTGTCGAATACTGCAAAGGGCACATTCTGGAGAGAAAAGGGTATTTTACTAACAAATGGTGTTAAATTAAACTCCATGATTTCTTAGGAATTTTAATGGGTGTGGTGATTGAATAACCATTTCCCGCAATTATAAATGTTATGACTGCGACATATCAATGTTGATATGTTGCAAATGATTGATTATAAATTAGTTCATAGGTGCTTTGAAATTAGTTGAATTTGCTTAAAAGTGTGGTTTGCGCGTAGCGACTATTTAAGAAATAAGACTTTTACGCCGACCTACTAGACGGCGTAAAAGGCTGCAATATTGAATTACGAGGCGTGGCACAAAAAAAGGTCATTGTCGCTTTGCCAATAGATATATTTCATACTATACATCAAATAGTCAGCTATCATTGCTAGATATATTATAGTTACTTCTCACCGATACTGCAGAAACAAAATCACTAATTATACTTTTTTTTAAACAAAAATCTTCCTTAGTCATATACTCTTGGCAGAGTGGCCGTGGTGTCATGATAATGCATCCACTTTGGATAATACTAGCTTCGTGATACGTCTTCACTTGTTGCGGTCCTCAGGGCATGGAAGCATTGGACTATAGATGCCTAACAAATATTTATTCCTAAACAATTTTTCAGTATTGTACATCTTATTATGTTAAAATCAAATGCACCGTGCATTTGAAACCACAAAAGAAAACATACGAATTCTTCAGTATAAAAAACAAATATAAGGTGATACAGCAATTTAACGCGTGTTTGTTTAAGAAACAGGGATTTGCAAATACCGTTTTTGTTTTTTAGAGATACAGATGTATTAAGTACCTATTCTAATCTGTAGCTTACAAAAATGTCTAAAAGAAATTTTTGTTTCCTTTCATTTTTTAAAGACATCTGCAGAATTCATCTCACTGTGTCAAAATGAACTTTTATTAGTGGAAATTTCAGTAACAGTTAATATAAAATACATAGATTTGAAAAAAAATTTAATCAATTAATCACAAGAAATTGTCTGAGCAATATTCAGAGAATAGTACTCGGTAACGTTAATTCCAAATTAAGTAAAAATTTCCTCCTCCGACCAGTCACCTAATCTTTTTTCTTCTACCTTTATTTTTCCCATCAGACCAAAATTCTAAAGCCGGAAAATAAGAATTAACGCACAGACATTACACACAGCATATTTATAGTAATAAAAGCCAACAGTTCTACTCCAACATTGGCTTGAGTTTTTCTGAAACGCTACTAGATCACCATTGGTTCTTTTTCTGGATGTCAGCCAAAGACAAAGTTCGTACCCACAAGAATGCCTTTGCGTTATCACCCAACTCATAAACATACTGGTTGAGCACTTTTTAATAGTCGCCCCTCTCGCCTGGTGAAGTAAATAAGGTCTTTGCTGGTCAAAAGAATTTTTTCTTGCCCAAAAAAAGCAAGTCAACAAAAAGCCCTAATGCCGAATTTTCGTGAAGAAACAAAAATATATAAATAAGCACTTTCTCTGTGGATTCCAAACAATTTTAATTATAGATATAGTTCGCTTTGTAATTGATAATAAGGTTAACCTTATTAACGTTTTTATTTACTATACAGTAGTCACATTAAAGATCCTTCAGGTTTTAGATCTTTAAAAATAAAAAAAAATTGTCAACATTACTTTGATGTCCACTCTATAGAACCTACAAGCATCTTTTTAGGGTTTCGAATCTCAGAAGAGAAAACGGTATCATTATATGATAATTATTTTTATACTGAGTTAGCATACTGACCACACCTGATGATAAGTATTATTTAGTACAAAAATTGGCTATGAAGCTACCTTTTTTACCCTCTTTTTATCTATGATATATTGATGTCATAGATTTTACCTATCAATTAGTTTTATGAACATTTCCGCATGCAGAAATATCTCTTAATACTTTGTTTAATTTAAATATCATAGGACAATGGTAGCACACTTGCTGGTACACTATTTCATAACTTGACAACTTGAAAAAAGTAAGAGTTAGAGAACTTATTAGTTCTAGATGACATATGAGCTACTATTTCTTATGTGTTATATAAGCTGTGACTTTGTAAGCCTACACACATGATTTTGTTATTACAAAGAGAGATTGGCAGAAGAAACTTGAACAGAATCCTTAATAGGAGAGACTTACTCGCACTTGGCCTGTGTTTTATAGAATAAATAGAGTATGCATCCTGGTTAGTCTTATATGTCTTTTAAATTGTTCTATGAAACATACTACACATTTTATACAGCAAGACTTAAACTGTATGAAGTTAAGCCAAACACAGCTGCTAAGGTACTGGTGATTCATTTCAATGCCAGGGGGTCTCTCAATGACCAAGATTTTTAGCTTGGACCTGTTTAACAGAAGACCTCAAGGGAAGGCTTGCTTCAATTTGGATTTCACCTAGATTCTCAAATAGAGTTATTAATGTAGAAATTACTAATAAATTGCTCTAATTGAAAGTAATTTCATCACTACTTTCAAGAAAATGCTGAATATATTAAAGATATTTCTGGTAATTCATCCAAGAAATTGTATAAGTGTATACATCTAACATAATATCAAACTTTTGGTACAGTAATCAATGACCACTCATTGTTGATGTAAAGAAACTTAGACAAATTCAACATTTTTATCCAAATAAAATCCATCAAATTATTTGATAAAAACATCACTCTATCTTTCTTATATTAAAATATAGACAGTTTATGATTTTACATTATGTATATTTCCCTTGTTTAGTATTAAATCTTTGGAATGATTTATAAATATATGGTTGAAAAATGTTTGATAAAATTAGAGTTAAAAAACAAATCTCTGACTCAGAATATTTATATATTATAATTACATATATTTATCATAGTTAGGCTATATCATAGATAATATAACAAGCCTTTAAACCCAAATACTTTAAACCCAATAGATGAAAGGCCCATTCACTTCCCAACCAGTATACTCAGGATAGCATTGCTATTCACCCTTACCCCTAGACAGCACCAAAACCGATCACTGATGCAAGATTGTGTGACATTCGTTAAATCTCGCTTTGGCAAACTTACCCCACATATTAAAGAATTTATTTAATTTTAGATAATACATTATTAAAATAATAACTACCTCACTATTGGTGTAATAAGTATTCCATGCAGACCGTAGGCTCTGTTGTCCTCCTAGGTCCCACATGACAAAGCGTAGGTTCCTCCATACTACCTCCTCTACATTTGAGCCTATTGTTGGTCTTGTATGTACAGCTTCACCAAGCAGTAGTTGGTAGAGTATGGTTGTTTTACCTGCATTGTCCAGGCCAACTAGAACCAATTTGTGTTCTGGAAACAATATAGTATTGGATCTTTGATGAGTATTAAAATGTATAGTTTAATAAAGATATTAAATTGCATTACTTTATATTATGTTGTCATGTAAAAATATATAACATTATATCAGGCCATAAGATCAAGTTGTAGCCCAATCCAAATATCGACAATGTGTTGTGGTAATAATGTCTTTTAAACAATGTATTAAAGACATGATGATATTACTTTGGTTTTCTCATCAATTGCTGCTATTAAGTACTTATCATTTGTCATCACCACTAGATAAGTGCCTATCTCTGCCCATTCTGAAAGGGATATAGGTTAAGGGTATGTTGATAATAATATAAAATTTAATTTATCCTTTTTTAGCTATGTGTACAGATGTTTCATAAAAATAAACATACATACTTTAAATTCAATAGATAACATAAAAGATCCAAGGTCACAATGAATGACTGCTTTGAATTTATTTGTCTAGAACAAATATAAACCAAAATGAAATTATTAGCAGGAATTTAATTTGGCATGGAATTAAATATATAAGCTTATTTCACAATTTCTGAAAAATAAGGTTTGATTCTGCTTTACTAACGTATGTATTATCTTACAATATTGTATCATTATAATTTTATTATAGTCAATCTGATATGGCTTATGCTATTGATGAATATGGCATTTAGTGTTAAAGTTCATAAAAAATATTTAAAATGTACCTTCGTTCCCAAATAAGCTCCAAATTTTTGATATAAGCAAGCCCATTATGCGGGACCTTCATAAAGTGAAAAGGAATTAAGGCGGAACTACTTAACGTTCCACATTCTGAACTAACATGTAAAATTGACTAAGACGTATATTAAAATTGAACTATACTTTAGACACAACACCACACTGTAAAAATTTTATTTGCTTATATATTTGTATATATTATTTATCTAACAAAAATATATATAATACGTAACGATGACGGACTTCATTGTTCACCTATTTTGTATACGACATTCACATTACGTCTCATTACTTACGACAGTTTTGACATTTGGTGACAGCGACAGTTCCATTTATAAAAGTGTTTTCACTTACGATATAAATTTTACCTATGTTTCTTTAGGAGTTCCCTAAATATCCTTAAAATATTTCAGTAATCGAAGTTAATGTACGTACCTGAACTTAACTTTCAATTATTTCATGGTATCCAACACTTTATAAAAGTTAGATTAACAAAAATTGATTACTACTACATATTCGTTCCCTTGAATGATACTGTTGTGTTTTTACTTTTATACTGAATAATACAATTACTGCTGCCGTAAATATACAAAACAAATAGTCAAGAACTATTTTGCTAAAAATAATTTCCCCATTTTTATAGCTCAAAGAAAACAAAGCAATCTTTTAATGTGGATATCAAAATCTTTTTTTTTTTTAATCCTAATCAATTAACTGCCCTGAGTTGTCTATGATATATGTTATTTTGACTTAAAAAACACACATTGAACCATTGATTACGTTGAAACATTAATTAATAATATGCACTCATATCAAAGTAGTAGAGAGTGAGTATTCGTTAATCACTGAGTTGCTAAAAAAATTCACTACTATAAGCAAGTTATTTTTGTCACGTGCCCACTAGCTGCCCATGACCCATTACATATATATATGTCGAAACCAGCTTCCGTCAGCACAGCCAGTGAACAAACTTTTGGCTGTGTAAATTATTATCTTATTTTTATACTTATTATTATAATTGTTTTCATTCCACATTTATATATCAGTTTGTTGTATTATTGAAGCGTGATATAAGATGTGTCCACATTTATCTCTTAAAGATAGCTCTTTATTTGAAATTGAATATAACGTTCAATTTAAGTTTTTATCATCATCTCCGCTATATAAAATATATTTCTAAAAATAGTAGAAATAAAATTGCTGTAAATATAATTCTCTACAACTTAATTTCTTGACAAATGCCAAAATGCGATCAATATTTTTTAAGTTAAAAGCAAAATTATTATTTATAATCTATAATTATAATAATCGACTTAACTCCTTTTTTAACCACTAAAGGAAATAATTTTCCCAAGAAAAAGTAGCAAAAAATCAAATTTGCAACAATTTTTATCTTTACAATTTTTTTGTACAGCTCAGAGCAAAACTAGTCAAGATATCTTAAAACTTAAATTCAAAATGGCGATATTTGATCGGTATTCTGAATTTCAATTTCTGATAACAGGGTACATTTTTTTATTAATGTTTTAAACTATAAAGAATTAAAATTAGCAATATAATATTGTAAATATAAGTACTTTGGTCTTTTCATAATACTCCATTCAACATTGTACAATTATTTTTTGTAGCAATATTGTTAATTAGATAATACATCACTGATGTAATTCCCTATAGATTTTTAAAATAAAAAAGTTAAGAGTGTGTGCTTTGGACTCAATTGATCGCCGAGCTCGGCGACTCATTGCCGATGAGGCTCTTACGTCGCGTAAACTACTCAGTTTGGAACATCGGCGTAAAGTAGCTTGTCTTTCGGCTTTCTATAGACTATATTCTGGAGAGTGTGCGGCTGGGTTGTATGATTTAGTTCCCCCTTCCCCCTTCTACCATAAATTGACGAGACGCCGTGCAGGCTTGCACCCTTTTGTGGTTGACATTCCTGCTGCTCGCACAAAGCGATTCGCCTCCTCCTTTTTGCTGCGAACCGCGAAGGAGTGGAACTCGCTTCCTGCGTCGGTGTTTCTGGCATCTTATGACATGGGAATCTTCAAACGTCGAGTGAATCGGTACTTGCTGGGTGAGCGCACTTCATCGTCAGCCTCATCATCACTTTCCAGCAGGTGAGATTGAGGTCAAGCGCAAGCCTGTATGTAATAAAAAAAAGTTATAAATTTACACCACCTCATAAAACGAACAAATTATTGAAAAACAATATAAATATTGTTTTATAAATACGTAATTTATAAATGATAACATTCGACACACTTAATAAATTAGCAGATAAATATATGTTTTGTTTAATTGTTCTTATCTTTCTGTGACAACTCTTTTAAATTTGGCATCTTTCCATTCAGTGAGCCTTCTGGCCCGACCGATTAGGACCTACGATATATAAATGAAACAAAGACGGATTTGTGCACTCTTGTGATACAAAAACGTTATTCAGCTTTGAAAATATCATAAACGAGCTTTTGCCCGCGGCTTCGCTCACGTTAAGAAGTATTATTATTAATTAGTTATAGTTTTTGCGCCTTTACTTTTGTTTAGCATGTGTAAAAAATTAGGGCCTACAAAACTTCTTTGTACACAATATTTTTAACTAATCTATCATTATGCACTAAAACTATCAAGCTATTAGCTGAACTTACTCGTGAGCAAGCAACATAAAACTGTCCATGAGAGAAGTAATGTTCTCTCAAGTCAATACCCGCAAATTTGAGAGTTTGCCCCTGAGACTTGTTTATTGTCATAGCAAAACACTTTTAGGGGAAACTGTAATCGTTTAAATTCGAACGGGATATCATTAGGTATTAATAGGATTCATGTTATAAATAAAGTTTCCCCTTTCACACGCCCTGTTAATATAGTGGCTTCCACTATATTGCAATGTAACACTTTCATTTGCAGTCTCGTACCGTCAAGTTCAATTAGTCGAAAATCTAAGAACATTTATACAAACTTTTAACCCCTATTTTGTCCCCTAAGGGGTGGAATTTATCAAAATCCTTTCTTAGCGGAAGCTTTACGCATGCAAAGTCTCAGCCCAATCAGTTTAAAATTGACAAAGTTTCATACATAGATGGGCAAAATGTAATCAGATTAATAAAAATGATTAAAGATTACATTTTCGTTTTTTACCATTAATATGACTGCATTTTGCTCATTTATGTTTTAAGCACTACAAAATCTCAGATTGTATACACATTTATTATATCTTAATGTTTTAAATGGATTTTATCATGATTACAGAGCAAGACAATTAAAACTACCACTACATTTTGTAATCGTTCATCATTAATCAGATTACATTTTGCTCATCTCTGGTTTCATACAAAGTTTCATACCCTATTTTTCCCCTTGGGGGTAGAATTGATCAAAATCCTTCTTAGCGGATGCCTACGTCATAACATCTACCTGCATGCCAAATTTCAGTCCGATCCGTTTAGTGGTTTGGGTTGTGCGTAGTGATGAAAATGCCCGGGAATTTTCCCAAAGTGCCCAGCACTTCCGCGAACATTTCGTAAATTCCCGGGAATATTCCCCATACAAGTTTTGGGCACTTTGGGAAAATTCCCGGGCATTTTCATCACTAGTTGTGCGTTGATATATCACTATGTCAGTCAGTCATTCAGTCGCCTTTGAGTTATATATATTTAGATTTGTTTTTTTGTATTTATGCATTTTTTTTTCATCCAAATAATTTATTCTATGGTAATTCTATGGTAGGTTTTCTTTAAATATATATATATAAGCTATTTTTTAAATTTAGTGTTCACTGTTATGGCATGTTTGGTCGAAAATCACCCATTTCGGAGATAACTATTTATATATGTACACAAGGAAGCAAACCTTTCTTCATTTACATACATACATATATGATAAAACTAGGCAAACCATAAACTAAATTTAAAATGTCACTGCACTGTGCTCTTAGCAAAAATAAAAGTTGAATCAATCTTCACATACTTAGTACAAGTGTAGATGACTTAATTTATATTTTCTAAATCACACGACAAATTTTTATGCAGTTTCATTATCATTTTACTGGCCCGGTGAAGTTGTAAAGGCCCTTCTAGGCCAATAATTATTACGTGGAAAAAAAACGATCAGTTAGCAAATATATTGTGGATAGTGATAGTGTATAGCTAATACATTTATATTGATTTAAAAAACAATGAAGATTTATTTTATTATAATACAGTCATATATTTTCTCAATGTTGCTTCTAATTGTTCGAGGTTTAAAAGAATTTATCAAATCAAAATCAGTTATTTATTTTTTTATTTTATATAATACATTAATTTTATTATATTTCCAAACATATTTATAGTTAAGTAATATTTAATTCGAAGTAAAGAGTAATTTATGCTTCACAGCAAATACGTAGGCTTATATTAATATTTTTCAATAATTTATTAATATTATAGTATTATATTTTATAGTAGCTTAACTATTCACATAATAACATGTGAATTTTAATTATGTCTGAACCAAATCCCCTCTTATATATTCTCATCAATTTCTGTTGATATATTTTTCTAAATTCGAAGTATACTAGTGAAAAACTTTCCTACTTACTATATGCATATCTGAATAGAGGGTTATTGGAAACTCGCAGAATTAATGAGAGTGTGTGATAGAGGACGTGAAATGCAATAATTTAGCCCAACCTAATGTTTGCGTTAAATTCAATAGTTTTCGAGATATTTCAATTTTAAGATTTTCTTGTTAGAGAACCCGATTTCAACACTTAAATCTAAATGTAAATATATATATATATATAGCTTTTATCTGAACATATTTGGGTAGCTGGCACTTTAGTTGAGCTAATAACTATAAAAGTTCAATACTTTATTACAATCTAAATTTAGATCCATAACAGAAACAAATTTAATTTCAAATTACAATTTATGTCAGATAAAGTGTTGTCTAGTTCTAAAATATACTATGATACAAAGTCTACAAACTACTGACAAAACATTCACATCTAATAAGTTATCCAGAAAAGTATCAATACCACAGCAAAAATTCGTAAATATTTAGAAAATACAGTTTGCTTGAAATAAACTCCTTTGGTTGAAATACAGGTCCAAATCCTATTTTTCATTTCTTTGTCTCTCTTTGTGTCTGTTTTCATTAGGTACTTAATTAATCGAAAAGATTCTCCTCTTCTTTTCGACGTTTATTATTTTGTACTCGAATTGGATGGGGTACGTGACCTGAAACTTAAACTTAATGTTTTACGAGAACCCTAATCTAAAATTTTATTAGTATAAAATCGGGAATTTTACAGGCTATGAAATTAGAGACCCAGCTTTAAACCAATGATTCATGTGAGAGTCAATCAACCACTGTGGAATAGTGTCCTAGAAGTGAGCCTCTTTACTATTATTTAATTAGTTATAATTTTGCATATATAGTTCCATTAAATACTTTATTTATGCGATTTCTGTCAAGCTAGTAGAATGTCTTCAATAGGATAAGAAGGAACCGTGCGCAATCGATGAGAGCAACTTCAACTTCTAAAGTAGGTAACAATAATATAATACAAGTTAGAAAAATTACGAATATTTGAATTTGCCAAGTTATTTCGATCAAAATAGATGTAAACGAAAGTATTATAAAAATTTCATATAGTAATGATTCGCCTTAACTGAGGACATTCTACCTGCGCTCAATATTATATATCTTTCTAAATATTTATTTATCTTTACCGTAACATTGATCTATTCCTGGATAGCTTATTACATGGACATATTTTTCCGGTAGTTTGTAGATGTTGTGTGATAACATTTTCTGTAATATAAATTGTAATTTGAAATAAAATTTGTTTCTTTAAAGGGTCTGTAAGAGATATGAATTAAAATTATTTTATTTTGGTATATTATAGGTTACAATGAGTTTTTATATATAGTAATATTATGTAGTATAGTATAGTACTAAGATTTAAGAGAGGTGTTCAATATGTAATGAGATTGATATATCTATAGGCGATAGTTTGACAAAATAATAATTATTTCATATAAATTTGATCTTTATCAGAATACCAACATACAGTTATTTTTTTTGTCTCACCGGTGTCAGCTGTGGAACTCGTACGAATTTGCTTATAACTTCTCGATACGTTTCGATAAAAATGGAAAAATTGAAAATCGAGAGGTGATAAAACATTTTTACATGTAATATTTTACTACTAAACAAGGTTTTCAAAAATTACGTGAGATATTTGGGGGAAGAGTCCATATTCAACAGTGATGATCGGTGATGTATAGAATTTAGACGTGGAAGACAACAAAATTTGAAAATGACGAAGAGGTGAACGCCATCTAAATCGATTTTTTAAATACCCAATTTTATGTAATTTAAAGTAGATTTTCACTGTATATTAACGATGTATCAAATATATAATATTATACCAAAGAGTCATGACATAGAATAAAATTATATTAAATCTATCTTCCAACACAACTGTCCACTTTATGTAACATGATAAATAGATACCCTTATTGTTTATATTTTAAAATAAAAGGTTAAAATAAAAACACATACATTTTAATATATAAAAATATGTAGACCTATGGGAGCGAGGCTTGAGACTTAAGACACCAATAGTTAGGAGCTTAGAGTGAGGTACCTGCTTACAATGCGTACTGTATCGGTGAATACTGCCTTCTGGATCCGGCTGTTAATATTACTTTTTGAACAACCCTCGTAGGATAATTTTTGTCAAAGCGAGTTTTGGATTTCAACCAGCCAGCATCGGCTGCCAGTTGCGTTACCCCGCTCTGTATGCATTTAGGAGTATATGGAAAGCCTTAACAAACTTACTACTGGAATTAGTTTGTTAGAGCTTTTTGTTGCTTGGACAATCTCGAAAAATTGATTGTTCGTGAAAGAATATTCGAAAAGCGCTTCGTCTGATCAATTGGTTTCTATTGTGGAGTATCGATAGAATATAGTTTGTTGTAATAGAGAAAAATCGACATGTTATGGGTTTTTGATCCCCATATGCAACAAATTATACGTATATAATCCTATAGGTAGTTGTTCCCAGTCTGGGTGTTTTTGTATATGAAATGAATGTACTTATTTAAATTCACCCTTGACCGCTCACCAAACAAACGGCTCTGGTCGATGAATATCAATGATTATGAATGATTCAAGAGCATATTTGCTTGATTATTAATTACTTAAGTTTCTTCCGACGCATTTTTCGTCGAAATGCGACCACTCTTATATTAGGTCCTTACATATGAAATTGGCGTTTTTCGTACTGGCCACTTTAATCACAAATTTCTCCTCTTTGGTAAGGAATTCCAAATTCAAATTTGTACAGCTATAGACTCATGTATTTGTGCTTCGATGATCGTCATTCATTTGTTTTTTTCTTCTGTTTTTTTTCTGTTTGCGTCACTCATTTTACAAAATGGAAAACTTAAAATATCGCATTATTCACGAGTACGAGTTCCGCCGTGGCACTAGTGCTGCGGAAACAACTCGAAGGGTGAATGATGTGTATGGCGGTCGTGTTGCAAAAGAAAACACAGTTCGTTTTTGGTTCCAACGTTTTCGTTCTGGAAATTTCGACCTGCAGAACAAGCCCCGTGGACGGCCTGAGACTCAAGATGATAATGAAGAGTTGAAGACCATTGTGGAAGCGGATCTATCGCAAACCACGTCCGAGTTAGCTGCAGGCTGCGATGTTAGTGATAAAACTGTTTTAATTCACTTGAAGCAAATTGGGAAGATTAAAAAGCTTGAAAGGTGGGTACCTCACGAATTGACTGAAGCAAACCGGCAAACGCGCGTCGACTGCTGCGTTACATTACTAAACCGGCACAATAATGAAGGTATTTTAAACCGAATCATTACCTGTGATGAAAAATGGGTTCTTTACGATATTCGGAAGCGCTCAGCGCAATGGTTGGATCCTGGCCAGCCAGCCAAATCCTGCCCCAAGCGAAAATTAACCCCAAAAAAGTTACTTGTAAGCGTTTGGTGGACTAGTGCCGGTATTGTTCATTACAGTTTTCTCAAATCTGGCCAGACTATTACGGCTGATGTCTATTGTCAGCAATTGCAAACCATGATGGAAAAGCTAGCGGCTAAACAACCTAGGCTGGTCAATCGCTCCACGCCACTGCTGCTTCACGACAACGCTAGACCACACACTGCGCAACAGACGGCTACTAAATTAGAAGAGCTTCAATTGGAAAGTCTAAGACATCCTCCGTACTCCCCGGACCTTGCTCAAACAGATTACCATTTTTTTCGAAATTTGGATAACTTCTTGCAAGGGAAAAAATTCAACTCCGATGGGGCAGTCCAAATCGCCTTCAAAGATTTTATTGATTCCCGTCCGACTGGTTTTTTTAGTAAAGGGATCAATGAACTACCTATGAGATGGCAAAAGTGCATAGAAAATAATGGTTCATACTTTGATTAATTAAATATATTATATTAAAAAATATTCGACTTTTTGTTCCTCCCATACAAAACGCCAATTTCATATGTAAGGACCTAATATTCATGTGGCTGGTGAGACTAATCGTTATGACATTTGACACAAACGCTTGATCTCCGAACGACTACCCACAAGACGTACAAATTATTGTTCGATGAGGAAACGAACGCATGATAGCCTTTTGCAATAACTGCGATATCGTCAAAATAATAAAAACTAACCTACGTATACATACTGCCTAGTATGTATACGTAGGTTAGTACGCCTGTATCTGTTGTCATTTGTGATTCTAAAAAAAGATTAGTTTCGAATTCTCGCAGTTGTGGCTCGATAGTGATGCTCTTTATGTACTTATATCAAAATAAAACTGTATCAGGGGGCGTGTCAATCTCACAAGACAGCTGGCAGCGTAGCGCAGTCGTTTACATCGGACTCTAGTCCATATAAATGCATACAGAGCTATATTTTTTTTTTCAAATTTCACACCACTCACATTTTTTGTACTTCATTCTTTCATCTGTCCGCTGATAAGGGTTGAGTGGTGTCCTTTATTTGTTCAAAAATTTACATAATCTTAAACCTAACTTAAGCCTACATTATACATTTAAAAACAAAACTAAACAGACTACAACCTTAACTACCTTACGAATAAAAACTAACTTAAGCCTTAAAATAAATATAAAAACAGCAGCACAGGAATATTTATTTTACAAATAAAACTTAACCTAGTACGAAGTATGTAGGGGGCTGACAGTGAGCGGGAAGCTGTATCGAGGCGAACCTCCTGACGGTGGCGTTCTTCTCCGTCTGCGACGACAGACGGCTCACTGATCGAAGGTAGCTCGCGCGTTCTTCTTGGTGGAAGTCTACGGAGTCCGTCTGGGTCTCTTTCTTTTCTTCAGTGAGATCGAGATGACGAGGGTGTGCGAATCTGTCGCACATCCGCCTAGTACTCTCCAGCGCGCCCTCTCCGGGTCGGACGCAGTCTAGGTATTGACTAGATCGCGGGCTTTAGGCTTTTTCTTTTTAAGATATCTAATTCTTTGTCTCGAAGCGTTCAACTGTATCTGGAGGTCTTGCGTGTAGCGGTACAATATTCTGGAGGTGAACGTACGCCGACAAGTCCGCTCTATTGAAAATTCTACTAAGTAACTAGTAGTAGTAGTAGTAGTAGTATTCTAGTAACTAAGCTGCTCACAAAAGCTTCCAGGATTTCGACTTTTAAATCGCGGGCTGTGGTCGCGTTGCTCACGTACCACGGCGCGCCCAACACCGCACGTAGAAAAAGGTTCTGTTGAGCTTGAAGCCACTCCTTCATCCGTGAAGACAAGTATGAGTACCATGCAAAAGCCACGTACATGAGCCGCGACCGGATGTAGGTCTTGTAAAGCCCTAACTTCGTTCGAAGTGGGAGCCTCGAAGCAAGCACTGGATGCAGCAATCTCTTAGCTACTTTAGCCCTCGCGATCACACCCTCAACGTGCCTCTTGAAGATCACGCCTCGATCGATATCGATAATAGTTCGGCACCCTAACGGCCGTTCCCTTCTTCCGTTCTATCTATCCTCGATTAAGCCTTACTAGGGATAAAAATATCTGTCTGTATTCGTTTTTGCCGTCCTAATATAATTACTAAAAATAATTAATCTTATCCTTATCTTTAGTCTATCGTTGGGAGGATGGATAAGATATCTAATATAACTTTTCTATGAATTTGACAATGAAAGCGTCTCTATATATTTTTGATAGCTTTCGGTCAGTTACTTTGGTTATCGCTAGTAAAGGCATATTCTATCCTACATTTTAGACGGATAAACAAATAATCTGCAACAAGAATTCAATGCTAAAATAGAATAATCACGAATTGCATATACAGTGATGTCCGTATCAGCTTCGTCAAGTGATGTGAAGTGCCTACATCAATTATTCGACTGGGAGACAAGAAAATTATTCAACCCAAAAAAAACGTAATTACCGAAAAAATTCAGCTATTTAAAAAAAATATATGAAAATTAATTATGAAAAATGAATTAATTTATAGATTTCGTTTACAGGATGGTGGGCGGTGATCTGTCACTGCCGGGGCTCGTTCGCGCGATGGTCGGCAGCGATAGAGCATGGCAGTCGGTCTTCTCCTATTGTGAGACTGTGATGAAGGTGAAGGAGGCGACGGAGTGGAATCGAGAGGCTATTGCCAACCATAAAACCCAATCTGCCACCCCGCCAGGACAGGACGAAGAAAGAGGGCCTTCGCCAGATGCCCTCCTTCATAACGGATATACATACACCGGAAGACGCTCTTGAGGGAGCGCGTCGTCCATTATCCAGGCGTGAGCGGTGTGTGTATATTCCCGCACACCGCTTTAGTGATAAACACACAGAGATGAGGGGGGTCGCACTTTACAGTACCCTCTCCGCTATTGCAAGAGTGAGCGGGGGACATTCTTACCACCCCTGAAAATTTGGAGGAGGCCTGAGGAGGGCCAGATGTCATCGGGCGCTGAGGCTTAGTGGCTCAGCTGTGCGCTTGGCTCCCGCAGACGGGAAGAGGATCACCCCGGGGGTTTTAGTTGGTGGGAGTCTGACGAACCAGGGAGTAGCCCTCACTGCCCCCTAACGGTCCATAAAGGCTTCCCCCGAGTTATCAACAAAAAAATTGGCTAAGTTTAAAAAAAACAGCTGTAGAAGAATTTCTCATTGAAATCTTAGTACTTAATAATAAATAGCTGCAGGTGTATAAAAGCATGCAATACTTATTTTATAGCAAATATTGTACATATGGACTAAAATTATATGTAAATTTCGTTAAAACGATAAATATTTGTACAAACTTCCTCAGTGGCGCTGCATACATTGAAACGTATGGGAGGGAGGACACGGTAAGAAAGTATATCTACAAATAACTGGAAATATGAAGCGCTTATCGGAATTGTAGGGACGACTTTAAGAGACAGCTAAATATTGAGGATAGGGGATAGCTATCTGTCTGTTGTCGTAAGTTGAATATTGAGAACGGCCATAAAAGTGTCGACATCACACAGGTAGGATTCTGATATCAACATCACGTCGACGTTTTGCTCACGGAGGAAGTGCGCCAGCAACTTTTTCTTCCTCCGGAGCCACTGGGCGTTCCAATGTACCACTCTTAAGGATTCATTATCTATTGTTCGGGAGCTTTAACAAACCCTTAAGTGCGGCGTTATAACCTCGTTCGCCCTCCTGCACGGCCTCAAGGATTTCCTTGATGACTCCAATGGTATTGGCAAGCGTATCGAGCTATCCTGCCGGCTGTGGCGATGCAGGTGTGGGGGGTGCAGGCCCTCCCCCTCTCATTGTCCGCTATATTCCGCGGCTCGGCCCCTTGCCGCGGCAGATTTACTTTTCTTAGAGCGTTTGCCGCGCGAACGCTGGTTACCCGGCCCAGTCGATCCACTGAGGCCAGTGGGATCGTTGGCAGGCGCCATCAGCGACCCTGGCGCTGCCTCCTCCACGACATTGCTTAGTGGCAGAGCTTGTCCGGTACGTTCTGTGCCCGCGCCCGTTCGTGCAAGCGTCCCAGCCCGTTTATTGCGCAGTTCGTGCTTAAACACTGGGCACCTGGTGAAATGTGCAGGGTGTGGCCCCTTGCAATACGCACAGGTAGGAGGATCCTCCTTGGAACGACCGCAGTCACGTGCGGTGTGTTCACCGCCACAACGGACGCAAGCTAGCGGCTTGTGGAATTGGTGGGAGCTGTGCCGAAACTCCTGACTCTTGTGGTACTGTACAGAACCCGGCCGGCTGCGCCAGGCCTCCACGACCACACCCCGCATATACATGAGCTCATTGAGCTCAAATATTGCTGGGGTGAGGCCTTCATGCCGCTTCAGAATCGCATAGAAGAGGCGACTGGGGTTGCCTCCTCGAGCCCTCACATTTTTACAAAATTCGGGCTGGAAGCCTCGCTCCTGTAAGGCGGCCATGATTTCCTGCGGGTCAGTGTCCGCAGGAAGTCCTCGTATGGCCACCTTGAGGCTTCGCTTGGCCGGGAGCGAGTAGGTAAACCACGCCACCCGCTCATCTTTCTCGAGTTTAGTCAGATAGCGTTGCACGACGCGGTATTCCTGCTCGCTCTTTGGCGAGAACCGCACCCCTGTCCCGTAGGGGCGTGCGTTCGGTGACCGTCCGAGCTGTTGGGCAAGCTGCTTAAAGTGGCGTTGCCAGACAGGTAACTTCTCAACAATCAGAGGAGGGAATACGTCTACTTTCCTCTGTTGTTGTTTCGGTTGCGGTCTAAGTCGCTGTGAAGCAGCGGCCGGGTCTGCGGAGGCCTGTCCCGCCAGCTGAGAGGCGGCCAGTGAAGCTGGCTGCGCAGTGGGCAGTGTAGTAGGCGCACGCACGGTGCCGAGGGGTGGTGCGCTCAATGTGAGCGATTGTGCCTGAAGCGGCGCATGTAGTGCGCCGGCGGGCGCGGCCTTACGGGCCAAAACAGTCGTCGTTTGCTCCGGCGGGACGGGTCTCTGCTTACCGGCTTTCATTTTACTAGCATAAGTATCTCTATTTCCGGGCGGCAGGGTGGGTGTTGCGACGGCGCCTGCGGTGGAAGTCGGCAGGCGTGCAGCAGAATCGACGGCGGGCGCCAGCGCATCGCGGCGTACAGGCACCGCAGCGTTCGCGGGCACGGCGAGCGGTCCTATAACCGGGGCCGGTGCGACGCACGATGGCGTGACGATGATAGCACCCGCGGTGAAGGCAGCCGCGTACTCGTCGAATGGCAACTTCTTTATTCGCCTCTTTTCTCTAGGCGGCAAAGGTTTGTCCCGGGCGTACACGGTGGTGCGCATCGGCGGGATCTCGCTCGGGGTGGGCTCGTCACCAACGATGGTGGTGGGTTGCGGTGGTGGTTGTGGCAGCGAGATGGACGCACGCATATGCCAGTGGGAAGGGTTACGGCACGAGGGTGACGGCGACACGGAGCGCGACAGGCGAGAGTGGACTAGTCGGCTCAGGCAACCGTCGCCAACGCTGCTCCTTCCCTTGCGTTTCCCCTTCCTGGGGCTGCGGTGCGGCCCGGCGGGCTGGATAGCTGGCAAATCGATCTCGCCTTTGATTGCCAGATTGAGCGCGGAGATGTCTATTGGGTCTAGCGTGCGACCCTCCATTTCCGCCTCCCTGATGCGTTGAAACAGCGCCATCCATCGGAGCATCGGCTCCGACAGGAGCCCAGTTTCAACAAACTGGGCGAGTATGACTAGGTCACGTTCGTATATCCGTATCGGAGTCGATGCACCGGCTGACGGCGCGTAATAGTCAGCACGGGGCAGACGTACGGCAAGCGGTGAAGGATGAGTCTCGGAGGGGGAAGCGGGGGCAGGCAACATAATGTGCCGCTCCAACCGCTTCTGTAGCTCGACGAGATTCTGTGTCGATTCGGAGCGATGAAATGAATCACTGGCTTGACGCGATGACTCACCAACTCTAAGCGGCGCATCCCTGGTGCTTGGAGGTCCCCCGGATCGGCGCGACGACATGTCGGCCTGGCAGCGCAGTCCGGCGATGGGGCTCGACGACGACGATGAGGAGTTGCAGCCCGGCGTCACGACGGCACGGCGACGGATCGCACCCCCGGTACGGTGCCGAGCATCGCCATCAGAGTGCGACTGCTCCCCTACACAGGCCGACGCGACGACGGGGCGATCCGGCTCGGCGATGCGCTTTGGCGAGTCGGTGACCATCCGCGGCGGCTCGAAGATCCTGAGCGATGCGTCCGAGAAACTTAATGAAATGGGAGGGGCGTTGGCATCTCCAAGGTCGGGGATAGGATCCGACAACGAACGCCTGACGCACCTACCGCTCCTGTTGGCGGTGGTGGCAGATGGTGGTGTTGCTGTTTGGCCCTTAAAAGGGCTTTTTAAATACTGTGATTTGTCCCCGGGCGGCATTTCCCGGAGACTCCTCTTGGGGTGATGGCTTCTTTAGCTGGGTCTCTCTCAGCGCGGCCCTGAGGCCATAGCCCCCGCAAGTGCGTCTCCTTTTCTTGGTGGTCTCAGAAGAACACGAAGCCGGTGACCTGGGACGCGCAGGGTAGGAAAATAAAAGGTTCCGGGCGCAGTGAGACACGTGCACGCGTGGCCAGGCGGCGAAAGTTGTTTGGCTGAGCGAGTAAGGTGGCCAGATGCGTGGCGCGACACGGACGAGAGAGAGAGGCTGATCCCGAGCGAACGCACACGAGACACGTGCGCACTCGACCGCGGCTCAAGCCAAATCCCTACAGAGTTGTGGTTGCCGGGTTGCTGCTGTCATGTCGTAACCATCAGAATCTGAATCATATCTTAAGTTTCAACACCATTACTCGTGTCGAAGGAAGCACCCTTAGAAGTTAAACGATTAATAAGTATTTAAAAATAAGCGTGCGTCAATGGTTGGAAAATTTCTTACAAACTCTCATTAACTTTTAGTAAGTTGCAAAATTAAATGAATAATTTTATTTCTGTAGCAAGTGACTTATCAACGTGAGTTCTATTTAAGTTCGTATTACAAATAAAATTTCTGGAAATATTATTGGTAACGCCACAGATAATAAGTCCTTGCTTTGTCTGGCTCTTGTTGCGTTTGCTTGCCACCCAGTCCGAGAGGGGGGTAGTTTGCCTAACTACTGTGAAACCGTTCGTCTTGCAATCAAGACATATGCGTCGACGGTGCACTTTAATAATTTATATATTTTGGTTTCATACATTTACTGTGTTGTGGAAGTGATATCACATATCGTCAGGACTGCTGAACAGCCTAACAGGTGGGTGGCAACAGTTATATCACATGAGCCAAGACCTAGAAAAATTACAGTCCACTTTTAAATTCCACGGACCCTCCAACTCATGGCGGTTCCATTTGGTCCAGTCGATACCGGATCTATATTTTGATCCAGTTAAGGCCCGATTTATATTTGGCCTAATTGAAACAGTTCCGTCCCACCTTGAAAGGTTGCCTATTTAGTAATAATTTGCCTGGATATTGTGTTTACATATCAATTTAGTATTTTAGGTATACTAATATTAGTACTAAATACTATAATTCCACGTTAAATAACCAGTTTCATATGCCTATAAGCCAAAACGCAGGAAAAATTGCTAAATTTTCTGTTGATATTTTAGTGTCGTAGGTACAAAGAAAACAAATCGTGCCGTGTTTGTATGTCTAACAGTTATTTTGTACCTATAAAATACCGTTCGATGATAATTTAGCAATCCAGGAAATATATATTTCATATTGTATTTGTATTATTTACACAGTTGTAGTATATAGAAGCTGTTTACTTTATTGTTGTTTAGCATTTTGTTAGTTTCTTTGTATTACTGAACAACAATTGTTAGTATACAAGAACTCAAGCTAACACAGTAATAGTGATTTTTCTGTATTACTTACACGGTGTTATAATACACAAGTCTATACATATAAATAATATTAATGTTATATTTAAAATAATATTAACGTAAATAAAAAATATTGCAGAGTCAGCTTGACTGTATATTTAATTAATTTGCGAAATATAATGCAATTACAATTTATTTTAAAAATATAACATTTTAACTTGAGTACTATATCATTGTTTACTTTCAAATTTAATGTTAATAGATTGTAATACCTCCTCGAGCGCACGGTTGCTGTGATATACTTACTGTGGGTCATATTTTACAATAGTTGAGACGCAAAAGTTTTATTTATAACTTAAATATAGCTGATCCTAATACGTGACCATCATAGTTATGATATATGTCCACAGAAACAGCGCTTAGTTTCATTTAACTTAATTATATGCTCATAAATATAGTGTTCACTATATTCTAATTTCTTATTATTGAATTCATGTTTTGATATGTTGTATGTTTGTTTGTGAATGATACGAGTCGATGTACAGTCGAACTAATAATTTACTGAAACAATTTAACTTTGTAATTTAATAAATATTTTATTATCTTAATATTAATTGCAGTACATATTCACTTATTGCTTTGGGGTTTAAAAAAAATGTCTCGGAAGGAAAAAGAAGATAACTCAGATGAAAGTCCGCAGTTTCGTCTTATCTACGCTAAGCGCAATGCATTGTTCGCACGTATGCAGAGTGTATATAATTTATCACAGAATATTACGGGCGACGATACGCAGAATAGTTTTCTTAACGCGGCGAGTACTATTAAAGACATTCGTACGGAATTTCAGGCTGCTCTTGATGAGTTTAATATATTGAATATGAAGAGAGACCCTAATGCGACACCGAGCTATGATTCTTTTATTGCGTTTGAGGATATGTACTGCGCGGTTAAACGTGTTTCAGATAGTTTGAACTCGGTCAACTCGACACAATTTGCACATATTAATGACAAATATCCTACGAGACCTAAGCTCCCCCCTACTGAGTTGCTGCCCTTTGACGGGGATGTAAGGAATTGGTCATTGTTTTATAATAATTTTAGGAAGCTCATACACGAGAACCCATTGCTTACGGACGATGAAAAATTATATTATCTTTTTGGTAAATTGTCTCCGAAGGCTCTTGAAGTTGTATCGAGTATTACTGCAAGTAGTGAAAATTATGCGCTCATTTTGCAGACCCTGATTGATAGATTTGAAGATAAACGTTTTATGGCCAATACTTACTTAGAACAGATATTAGAGTTTCAATTTGTTGGTGGACCGTCCTCTAATAATTTTCAGTTATTTACTGACAAGGTAGTCACTGCTGTGAACGCTTTAAAAAATTTAAAGTTATCAGATTTAGCAGATTACATATGTCTTTATCTGGCATTGTTAAAGCTGGATACAGATACCGTAATGAATTTTCACATGTACACCCGCGGTGCCAAAATTCCAACATTTGCTCAGTTAAATGATTTTATTAGGACACAGGGTCAAGCATACCATTACAGTTCAGTTCAATCGCGGTTTGCTGCCGGTGGTGCGAGTAAGAACTTTAAGCTCAAATATCAGAAGCCTGTTCAGAAGGTTCCAAGCCCGCAGTCGTACGTAGCCGAGGTTTCTCAAAATAATTTAAGTTGCTTGTGCGTTAATATTATTCATGAACATCTTTTTAAATGTCCTGAATTTCAAGATATGTTTCCTTCCAATAGATACAATTGCGTTAAGTCGAGAGGTGGCTGTGTTAATTGTTTATCCATCAGACACAATACAGGGCAATGTAAATCGCCTATGAGGTGCAATGTATGTAACAAAAGGCATCACTCGTTGCTTCATTTTATAGACAGTACGTCCGCACAGGTTCAGTCTCCACCTAGCTCCGATTTCTCGTCACCGCTTGAGGTTCAGCCGACATTGCACAACACACCCGATATTTCTACCTCTTGCATTAGCAATACGTTGAGCCAGCCTAGTAATATATATACTACTGTTGCTCTTGCCACTGCGCAGGTTGTGGTGTATGATATTCACGGTCGTCAACATATCGTGCGGTGTTTATTAGACTCGGCTTCACAGAGTAACTTCATCTCAAGCGACTGTTGTTCGAGATTGGGTTTAGTGAATTATGAAAGGTCTAATATCATAGTGAGAGGTGTAGGCGGATCTGAGAAGCGAACAAAGGGTGTTGTTGATATAAGATTTCATTCTAAATATAATCCTAATATTTTCTACGATATGAATGCTCTCGTAGTTGATTGCATCACGGGCTATTTACCTACGCTCACTATTGACCAGGCGGCTCTGCCTCACTTGAAGCCGTTGCAACTTGCCGACGAGACGTTCGCAACGCCTGGCCCTATTGAAATGCTTATAGGTGCCAGCCTGTTTTCTCATTTGCTGCTGCCAGGTAGGGTAGCCAGCAATTCTCGTAAAATACCACCTGTCATTGAGACTGTGTTGGGCTATGTCGTGGTTGGGTCACTACCCACAATGACACCGGCACCGATCACTTGCGTTACTACGGTGTTATGTTGTTCTGTTATCAATGAAAATTGTATTGATTCTCTTCCACAGCGCTTTGTGAACCTAAAAGCGATATCAGTTCCTCATGCTGAAGATCTAGATGATCATAAGTACAAAGGGAATTCTACTGTTGATATTACTCAGGACAAACTCGGTAGATATGCCGTTGCTCTGCCGTTTAGTAAAGAATCCTACTTGTTAGGTGATTTCATGCAAAATGTAAAAGGGCGAAATTTATGTTTAAAACGCAAGAAGGAGTATTCACAGCCACTGAGTGAAGCCATCGAAAATGTATCCAGAAATCACATAGACAAAAATTATTCAACATCTGTTAAAATTTCGGTAAACGAACAGACATTTCCTTGTTTTATACCTAATCATGGTAGGCTTAGATCCGGAATATCGTCTGCTTTTAGCCTCGTTCATAATATTGGGTCTGAGACCAGGTTAGGTATCTGTTCAAATCTTATCCTTCACGTAGGTTTTGATCAAAGTAATGGTTTGTCTAGTGTCCTTCCAAGCTATAGGCTGTATCTTGTTGCCTTTTGTATTGAAATGAAGCAGATACTTCTGCAAATAGGTATGCGTGTAGATGACCGGCGATATCAGAACCTTTTGTGTCAAATCAACAACGAGTTTGCATATGCTAAATTTAAAATATTTTTGACTAAAACACTCACTTTATCAATATTTGAGCTTTGTTTTGTTAGATTGTGTTCACGATTACTCCGTTGCACCCATAGTATTAATAGCCCGCGTTACGTTATCGTGAGTATTTTTGAATTTACCAACTCAAAGGTTCTTTTTTGGTCTATTTCACTGACATACCGATGGCAGATATTTATTACGAAACGCGTTGTGAAGACTATGAAGACCTTTTCGTCGAGCATATTTTACTATGTTGCACAAGAGAAAAGTATTGCTATTTGCGTTTTATTCGATTTACTATCTTGTAACTTATTAAATCGCTTTATCCCGTATAATGGTCTGCCTTGGGTTTTACTGGATCCAACGCAAAAGCTTTTACATCGAATTGCCGATATTTTAACTGCTGAATCAGTGTCCAAGAAGAGACCTTATTCTCTTCCAGGTAAGGTTTTCGAAAAATCGTTCTTTATGAAGTGGCGACTCGAGTATTTGCATATATTGCAAACTCATCCGAAATGGAAAATTCCCCTCATCCCAATCATTATGGGTATCGGGGTAGTTATAGTTCACTATGATCTGTCTGTTTCATGGCCATTAGGTATTGTCAAGGCGTCTCATTTGTCAATTGATGGTGCAACTTGTTTCGCGACGACCAGAACGTTTAAAGGATGCTTATTCATCCTATGGTAAACTCTTTGCCAACTCAATAACATTTTATTATAATTATTTTTTACTTGTTTATTTTATATTTACTCATTATTATTTACTTTTAAGGATTTTAACATCTTAAATACTAATATAATCTTTATTAGATTAATAAGTTCGCAAACTGTACGCTTTACTTTAAGTTCATTACTGTGCTATATAGCAAGTTTATAGTTATTGTTAATACATTTAGTTTAATACTTTCTTAAAGGCAACTCTTTAAGGTCGGGGGGAAATGGTAACGCCACAGATAATAAGTCCTTGCTTTGTCTGGCTCTTGTTGCGTTTGCTTGCCACCCAGTCCGAGAGGGGGGTAGTTTGCCTAACTACTGTGAAACCGTTCGTCTTGCAATCAAGACATATGCGTCGACGGTGCACTTTAATAATTTATATATTTTGGTTTCATACATTTACTGTGTTGTGGAAGTGATATCACATATCGTCAGGACTGCTGAACAGCCTAACAGGTGGGTGGCAACAGTTATATCACATGAGCCAAGACCTAGAAAAATTACAGTCCACTTTTAAATTCCACGGACCCTCCAACTCATGGCGGTTCCAATTATACTTAGATACACTTGCCACTCAAATATTAGGTCTAATTTCTCCAACGTATTATAAAGCAGTAAGTAACAGAAGTATATTCATTTCACTGTCTTTTACATTAATTGTAGAGCGTGTCTGTCCACTACTGGGTATAACATTAAGGAGTTTTGGACTGAGATTTATAGACGCTATTTCGACTTTGCTTAGCAAAGTTCTCAAAAAATAAATTCGTTTTGACAAAAAACTTAATACATAATAAGAACTTGACAGCCATAGTTTTTGCAAAGCCATGTCCATGTTGATTAAATCAATGACTTAACAAATCCTTTCACATTCATTGAGTAATATAAATTGTAGTGTAAACTCTAAGCAAGCTTAAAGTTACGTCTATAAATCTTAGCCTTAGACTGAGATTCATAGACGCAATTAGAACTTTAATTAGACTGTGCTCAAGCAATAAATTCGTCTTTGAGAACAAACTGAATATATAACATGAACTTGAACTTAGCCTAAGTATTCGCAGAGCTATGTCCAAGTTGACGAAAATGGTAATTCATTCACATTAATTTAATAGTAGTTTTTTAATATTTTAGTAAAGGCTAAGCGAAGTCCAAGTAGCATTTATAAATGTCACTCTAAGTCTCCCTAATATAATACCAACATCCTGGATACCATATAAGCTGCATTCCATGATCTGTTTTCCTAATCTAGACTACTAAAAATAATTATTTTAATTGAAATAAGATATATTTTTTTATTTATTGAAATAAGCAAGTGGTTACGATTATTAAAAAAAAAAAGTTATATTTGTTTGCAACTGCGTGTCAAATAAATATGGAATATCTTGTACGGTTAAATAAAAAAACAGTCAAGAGCGAGTTGAACTCACGTATCGGTGTTTCCGTACAAATTAACTATGAAAGTATTGTACATTAACGAAAAAATAACCATATTTAGAGGCAAATTTTACTGTTGGTAAACATTATGCCCACACATCAATATAGGTTGTGATCCTTTTACCAACTGCAAATACATTTATAATCACAAAAAGCATACTTTTTCGTAATATAATACAATTTAAGGGTTTTTAATTTTCTTGTATTTGTATTATAGGGCATTGCTTCTTGCCAAATTTCATGGTTCTAAATCAACAGGAAGTAGCCTATAGGTTTGATTCCCTACTGAAAACGATAATAAAGGTAATAAATGCGACATAAACATAAATAACTTTGATTGTGTTGACTAAAAAGATTGATTTTTTCAGGGCCGTAAGAGATCACGGACTTGAGTATTTGATGTTTATTTCAACTTGATACCTTTTAGTGATCCTGAGAAAAAGGACCCTAATATATAGACGGACAACAAAGTTATTCCATAAGGTTTTCTTTTTAGATACGGAACTCTAAAAGTCTCTTTTAGAACAAGTCAGCATTTTCTCTAAGTTGATTTGCTTGGCAATCATTCTTAAAATTGTATTGTTTGCATCCGTCGGGCTTCCACGAAACTTTACACGTGTCCCGTAGTTAAGTATTTTGAGGTATTTGCGTCAGCCTTTGAGGATCGCAAATATAACGAGTAGGAGTGTAGTGATAGTGATTCCCTTTGCTTTGATATTTTTGGTCCATTCCCGGTATATTTCGTTATATGATTATAAAGACATTCAGCCGAGATAAATTTACGTCTATATCGAGGGGTGAAAGGCTATTTGGTTTAAGCGACATTTTTTGGTGATATAGTAATATATACTTTTTCGAAATCAGAGTTTTTTACCGATTTCAAATATATATGTATATATATTACTATATTACCAAAAAATGTCGCTTAAACCAAATAGCTTTTCACCCCTCGATATGATGCTAATTGTTATTATATATTGAATATTTCTCGGAACTTACTTACAATCAAATACTATATATAGTCTTCCTAGGCAAAATATATTATTTATTATACAACTCTACAAAAATATTTTTTGTGTTTGACCTAAGATTTATTTTATGACTTCTAATTCTTATGCTCAAAAATAAAGGAAATATAATTATATCCCTTAAAAATATTGCTTTTGTGCTATATAATATTATTTTTTTAAGTTATTGAAGTTTCTGAGTTGTGAGGATAAATATTTCTGTTTTTTTTTAATAATGTGACCTTAATTATGTGTGTGATCTTAATTAACACTTAGCATCTACGGATGTCCCTTAAGTGGAAAACAGCAATTATCTGTTTTGTGAAAGACTCGAAGAGGTGAAAATGTTGCTTAGAAAATGTAAATACGCACTTAATTACATACGTTGCAAAGTACACTGTAGTTAAAAAACGGTAAGAACTATCAAAGGACAAGAATTCATTGAAAGTCGCGGTCAACATGTATTCCACATATATCACGGTTGGAAGTCTCTAGATAGATGAACAACTGGAGGTATACAAACTAAAAGATATAACATTTTATTTGACCGCTTTGTGAAGCTTATGAAGCTTATTTCAACTGCCTTTTTCGGAAAATAGACAAACTACTCGCCTGGTTTAGTTGTGAAGGTCTATCCCGGCCAACAATGTATTACACAGTGCGAAAAAAAAAAATTGGCAAACTTGCCCAGGTAGCTTGTAGTAATTGCTAAAGATATCTAGAGAGTGGACAAGTTTGGTAAGAAAAAAATATGTTTATTTATAAATAAATGCATATAATATATATATTATAATAAGTGGGTATCCTATGTGATATGAAATATGCAATTCACAGTAACAAGAATTAAGCGAGAGCCAAAGATCACGTTGAAGATTATTAATTTTGTGTACTAATTCCCCTGGGCTTAGTGAGAGAATATACTTATAGATTTTTAAAAAGTAATAGAATTCTGTTTTAAACTTTTTTTCAGTATTTTATAATATGGTATAATAGTAAAAGTACATTTGTTTCGATTTATTAATAGATAAAAATCTAAGCTAAGGTTTTTTTTTATATTAATCAACCGTTCTCCTGGATATAAAAGCAAACTTTTTCAGGATATGTATCTAGGTACTTTTAATCTTACTATCGATAAACCTATAAAATTTCACACACTCTTATCAGAGTCAACATTCGTGTGGACCTGAGTGTTATTTATGAATTTCTTCAACGCAAAACAACAAGTTACTTACTGGTTATTAAAAAAAGTAACGTAATAACGGATTTAGAATTATTTACCTATCTAGATTCACGATGCTAGTTTAGATTTAGAGATATTTGTTCCTTGCTAGCATATAATAAATAATAAAAATAGTTTATTCAAACGTAAACGAATAAAAAAGTCACTGAAGAGAATAAAAAATATTTTTGTATTGTTTTCGACTGAGAATTGTTCTGAAAACTAATCTTTGAAGTTTACCGAATAGACCGATATTGAAACCAAAGCAAAGTTAAAGCATTCTTACATCACGCACTGTCTGAGAGAGAGGTATTGGAGGCGTGGGCTCTTTATACGCAGCCCTCCCAGAGAGGAAACCTGAATAAGGAAGTTCGCTACCCGGGCGACTGGCCGAATTTGGTTTCAATTAGATTGGTGGGTGGAGTGATTAGAGGGACACCCCGGGGGCTTTTAGACAGTAGGAGTCTCACACACCGGGGTCGCTGCCCTATCAGCGACCCTGATGATCGTATGTAGGATTTTCCCCCGGGTTACCAAAAAAAAAACATTCTTACAGCAATAATGCTAGTAGAATACTCCAAAATGAACTATTAACTTAACGTTTCGAAGTAATATTTCGAAAGCTTATATCAACATATTTGTATTAGTAATTTTGTACTAGTGTTATTGATGATGGAAGGTTACTTTTCACCCTCTGATGCTCGTTTTGTGTTCGTTAATTAATAAGAATGAATAAAAATTGAATTAATACAGATGACAAATACTAAAAGAATAATATCGAGGGGTGAAAGTCTATTTGGTTTAAGCGACAGTTTTTGGTCATATAGTAATATATATTATCGGAATCAGCGTTTTTTTACCGATCCCAAAAATATATATATATTACTATATCAAGAAAAATGACGCTTAAACCAAATAGCCTTTCACCCCTCAGTATATATATCTTTACAATTTTATATGAATTTGTAGTATTTTTTATAATTTTTGTAAGCTTATTTAGCTACAATTTAAGAGTTGATTAATTAAATAAATTTCAAATTATGTAAAATTGATTTTATTAGCATTATTTAGCACTCATATTTAAGCTTTTGATCTTGCTCTACTCCCTCTTAACATATAATTTGAATGATAATGGAAGTACTAATAAGATTGGTTAACAGTTACCTACGAAATAGAAACAAACAAACAAAGGGTTTTAAACAGCAGTTTAAATTACAAGTATTACAAATAAGTACATAAGATGATATAAAGAACATAAAGAGGCATAAGTTCATTTATGACTTGAGATAAAGAGATGTGGCGTTTGGTTTTTGCTTTGTTTTAATACGGATATATTTCGAGAATATTAAAAGAAAATAATTGGCAAAAACAGCGCGCGTATTCAAATAAATCTAGAATATGGTATAAGTAAAAAATAATTTATATGATCTGCTTTTAGGTCATATTAATATTTAGGTGAAGCTGAGAACTGTCTAGATGCATGCGCTGATTTATTGACTTCTGCACCAATTGCAGGGCTCGCCAGTATTAAACTCTGAACGCATTCTGCTTTGTGCACTGCGCGGAGTAGAAGGTATTCTGATTATTTTAAAAGTAATTTCTTTCAATATTTCTTACTACTGGATGCTTCAAATATCTCGAGTTTAATTAATTCTGGAGGAATATCTGAACGTTAGAACTCACAAGTACAAAAAAGTTTGGTTTGTTCGCGCAGCCGTATTCCGTTCTTCCTGATTACCATCTTCATCTCTCAGTTGCGTTCGCTTGTCCGGATAAAGAGGTCGTGTAGCTTGATAACATGGAATTTCGTATACCTAAAATGTTCTATAACAATTTCGGCGATACCGGGATAAAGGCATCCCATATCGGGCTAGGGGGTGCAACCTTCAGCAATCTCTACGGGTATGTTATTACATAAATCGTATCAAAACTTGTCATTTATTTTCTGTCTATATACAATCAATTGTTTGTTTTGATTTAACGTTTTCTTTCTTTAATTTAACTATTCATTTGCAGATTACTAAATGTGTATTATTTCTATGCTATAATTTCTGTGTTTTACTTTTCTGTGGTTTAATTTTTTTAATGTTGCTAATCTATGTGCGAAACTGTATTAATTGCGTTCAGTTTTAGAAACGCTGCCTCTTTAAAATGCTTTTAAGCACTAAAGAGTCATTAATTACTTACTAATTTATGATTAATTAGTGTTTAAAACTGTCTTAAAATTTAAAGTGTTTCTAAAACTGTACGTTAGTTCGCATTTATTGAGAAGCGCCTAATAGCTTAGGTCCTAATAATGCTGCCTGCCACGCAAGATCCTGGGTTAGAATTCTGACTACGGCAAGTTTTTTTGTCCAGCATGGAATTATTTGTCGTCAATTATGGGTGTATATTATACACCTTTATCTGATACCCGTGAGGGCTATCTATATATCTTATATTATACACATAACATATAACTATCCGATTTAATATACATTTACATATATGTACCTAGATCCTGTTTCTTGTCCCTATCACATGACCAAATCTGTAATTAGGTACTATAAAGATTTTAGGGCGGTCGTTAAAGCCCGCATATTGCCCGGGCAGAGCTATAGCTCTTTGTTCGATGGAGACCTGCGCTGCATCTATTGCATAGGGGGTGGTAGGGGTTGGGAGATAGGAGCGGGTGGAAGCGGGTGGGAGCTACGACTAGGCTCCACAGGTAGCATCTTTATGGATATATGAGGTCTTATTTATAATAGATATCCGATTAATTTCAAATAAACTGATCTTATTATAAAAATACATTTTATTACCGCGGTATTAAATTGTAATTTAAATTTGTGAATTCAAAAAATATTTTGTCTTGTTTACAGGACCTTTTATTAAGTAAAGATAAACTCTTCAACGAATTGTTATTTTAACGTATATAAAATATTAATAATTTATACCGAACATTAAAATAAATGAATATATAAAGTATTAATTACATTCGTACATTTTCTTAATCAGGCTTATTTATCGACAGACTTTCGCGGCATCATTGTGATTTAAGAAGCATAATATTTAAAATTTTGAATAAACTTTTTTTTGGGAGTTAATCAGTTATGTAAAACAATACATAAAAAATGTCTGTTATAATAATATCCTAACAATAGAAACAAGCTATCTTTTGTAACAAAGATTTTTAAACACCTACTAAATAAATACTGTATCGAAATAGATCTCATACAATTATTATTAATCAAAATTATAATTATTAATTAAAATTATATCGAAGGGTGATAGGTTACTTCGTTTAAGCAACATTTTTTGGTGATCTAGTAATATACCATATATATATTTTCGGAATCTGTAAAAAATAGATACAGTCGTATATTATCTAGTGCAAAATTAGAGGTAACATAGTCTTGTAGCCGACTTCGAAGAGAATTGAAAAGAGCTGGATATACAAAACGTCATCCTGAAAGAGCACTTGTCAGACTAGTTTTAAATGCTTAAAGGTAGTGCAATAATTTAAAAAGAATTTGGAGTATAATATTAAAAGAGCAAAAGTGCAGGATATTATTTATGTTCTGTTCTGTAGATGGACTACGATAATGTAGCCTAACTACGGTAAATACATTCCCTTCTCGTCGCAGTGGCCAACCCGGGCACAAAGCCCAGGGCTGCGAGGCACAGCCTCACTGTTGTGTTTGCGCCGACGCCGGTAAGCGGGCCAGCCATCGGCTAGGCAGCGCAGCCTGCGCAGCTGCCAAGAGGCCCATCAAAAGGCCCGTTGGTACGCGTGAAGCCTGTAGAGAAGGTGGCCTCTCCAGCGGCGTCACCTCCGACGCAGCTCAGGAAATTCGCTCCAAAGGGAGCGTTGGGCAACGAGCTTGAGGGGGCCGTAGCCTGACTTTAAGGCTTCAGTGGTGGCGGACGTGTTCCCACGCACCACTAGGCGGCGGTAGAAGGGCTTTGCCCCTCCCGATTTGTGGAGGAGCCCATAGGGCTGATCGCGCACCAGTCACTCGGAAGTCCTCCGTGTACCTGAGGACTGGTGCATATGCGACTGGAGGAACATCCCAGGAGTTTCAGCCGATGCAAGTCCGATACACCGGGGGCGTGGCCCTCACCACTCCCCTGACGGTCTGTTAGGGATTTCCCCTGGGTTACCAAAAAGAAATCCCTTCTCGTCACGGGGTAGGCAGTAAATTTTTGAATCATTTTTTTGATGGTAAGGCGATTGTCCTAACTGAATCATGACCACAGTACACAAGAGTAAAGACTGACATAGTGAATTGCTTTCGCCTGTCGCGTTTTGGGATCAGCTTGTGTACAACCAGTAACTTATATACCAAGAGTCCTTCAGTCGTGCTATCTGTGGGCCGACATGAAGACGGAGACTATTAATGAATTTTCATCCTTTGATGGTCGCTTTAGTTTTTGGGCTACACAGTACTTAACATCAGGTGCATTATAGTTACTATGTCGAGCCAGTGTAAAAAAAATGTCTCAAAAAAAAACTTTGAAATCTATCGATAAATACCGAAGTTAACTGAATTAAATTAGAAAATGCGCTTTTTATGTAACGTGTTGACCACTGCCCGCCCTTTAATTATAATAAAATCATATAAAATAACATTATATTATTGATGTTATTTGTATAGTGTTTTTGATTATAATTACGCAATTTTTTAATTACAGTGAAACAGTTACAAAATTTCTTTAGTGGCTTATTCACATGCTCGTAAATCATATACTGAACTTTTATCAATTTATTCTCTGTAGAAGTATAATTCAGTATGGTATATGAGAAATCGTAGTTCAGCTAAGACACGTCGCGCGAATTCTCTCGGCGTTGGCGATATATGATTTACAGGTTTCTAGTTATAGAAGGTAGCTTACGGATAGAACTCATCAATACATCTGGTGCAGGCAATTGGGAGGTTAGTACGCATGCCCGTTGCGCAGGGCTCTGCGATTACCTATATGTACCTAGGTACTTAGTATTTTATAGTGCACCTAGCTTGCAGCGGGGTCGGGCTAGATCGATCCATGGACAATTCTGGATTCTCACGGCGCGTGTCGCTACGAACAACATTGTACCGACCGGCTACCAATAGGATTAGCAAAATATGTAACTTTGCCGTTTGATTAAGGTTTTTATTTTTGGTCAACAGCTACACGACATTACATTAGAGCCGCTTTTAGTAATAGAAAAACAGATTACAAAAAATAGTATATGATTTAACATTAGTTAATATAGATTTGGACATAATTATTTTCTAATATTTATCAATAATTATTCAATAAATAATATTCTTTAAATTTATGTATTTAAAATTATTCATATTAAAATATAATGTACAAATAATATTTACAAATACACCATTAAACTATGAAAAAGTAATTAGGAATTTAGTTGTATTATAAATTGTTTATTTTAATTTCAACAGGCAAAAAAAATTATGAATGCTATATTTTTAGTGGCGTTTGGTTAATTGGAACACGCGCCATTGTAACCCAGCATAAACCTGTAACATGACATGATGATGATGTCCTAGCCGAATTCGGCCACGGCGACTGTTTCAACGCCGATTAAGAAAATCAAGGCCCAGTTTTCGGAAACAGTCAATTGCGCAGGAGATATTTAAGTGCATAACTGGACGCGCTGCCAGAAAAGCACTCTCTCGTCCAAGCTCCCTCGGGCCCGATGGAATGGAGAATCAGTACGATCGGGAGGGAGCGGGATGCAGGTTTGGTCGAGTTGTCCTTCTCTGAACACCTGGTGGAATTGCGGTGTTAAAGAGATACCTTAGTCGCCTTTTACGACACCTCAGCAAGAAGAGGGGGGTGCTATTCTATTCTGCCAGCAGCCACCACGGCTAAACAACATGACATATACTATATATATATATATATATATATATATATATATATATATTTGTTCAAAAGTAGTTAATATTGAGTTTGATTGAGCTTACTTAGCATTCATAATGAGTAATGCATTTCGAAATTGTCATTGAATAAATTTTAAACGTAACTCGTAGTAAATTTTATCCCTTAGTGTAGCTCATTGCTTTTTATATATTTATACCCTTAATTCTACGTGTATAAATCGACTAAATCTCATTAATAACACTCACAAGACAAATATATATACATTATATTAGGAGTATATTACGTCAATTGATAACCTTTGTGTCTTTGAAAGAGATATTTACAGCGCAGTTGAATTAATCTTGGAAAAGTAATATAATAATAGATACACTAAATGTCTAACAGGTAGCTAATATACAGTATTATTTGTATGTTATATATATAATATATTTGATATGTGAAAAGAATAGGTACTCGAAATATCTCCTATATGACATTAAAGCCGATTAAATGGATTAATATACAATATTAAGAGCTAAGACAAAAAAATATTCTTAACAACTGGGAAGGAAAGTTATTAATATAATTTTAAATAATTAAAAATTGGGATATTCAGTTAATTAAGTCGATAAATTAAGTCGAGTTAATCGAGACGATAGTATTAATAATGATGATAATTTATAATGTTCGAATCTATTATCACTAACCAGAGCTTCAATGTTTACCAACGTAGTGTTATATTTACCTACTTGTTACTATCAGGGGGATTGATGAACGTGAAGCCATTACTCTGGTGAGGGAATGTCTCAAGAGCGGAGTGAACTACATCGAAACGAGTCCTTGGTATGGACAAGGCTCCTCTGAGAAACTCATTGGAAAGGTGAACAGACAGACGCTTTAAAATCTATTTAAATTAGTCTTTTAATAAGGTACACCAAGTTGCATAAACGCTTTTTAAAAAAGGTGATTTTATCACTACTTTAAAACTAGCTGTACCTGCGATTTCGCTTCCTTTGAACGTTTCGCGAAAGAACAGAGGTATATTCTATATATAGCTATTTTTTAAGTCGGTTACACACAAACAAATATTGTCTCTTGATATTGATATCCTTACAAATATTTTAAATTAAAATTTGTATATGTTTGTATGATCTGTTTTCACTTCAAATCGGCTGAACCGATTTTGATAAATTTTAGCACTGAAATAGATTAGCTTGAAGACAGTCATATGCTATCTTTCGTTGCCAAAATAAAACTTGAACAGTTTGAAATAAAAAAGGGGCTGCAACTTACTCCCGAGCCTAGTTTGAAGTCAGAAGGGGAATACCCAGGTGGTTTTCAGTGAGCAAGTGGCCACTTCGCCTTCATGACCTCTGTGATAGACTTATAAATTATAATTCTTTGATTTGAATGCGATTCGTATGGATTATGCCACATTCTAATATTATTCAAATTTCTTTTTATCTTTGTTTACGTGATTTATAAATTAGATTGACACATAATATATGTGTGTTTCTCACGTAGAATTGCTTAATTGATTTAAATGTAATTTAAATTCATTACTCGATTTTCAGTGTAACATTCACAGTTGAGTAGTTATTTAGTATGTGGCAAAATTATAATTTATTTTATGAATTTTGAATTTGTTTTGATCGGTGTAAATGATTACTGTTCAAAACATAAAGTTATTGTCCCGCCTGGTTGAGTTGTGAAGACCTTTCCCTGTCAATACTACGCGACAATTCGAAAAAAAAAAAAAAACAAAGCATAAAGTTATATATCTTTCAGTCATATTTTCTTGTATTACAGTCCATTCTTATGCGCGAAAGTCGCGGGTACCAGCTAGTAGGCTATTATTGTAATTGGTATTATAGATTCATATTATTCATTTAAATTAACTATTTATTAACGTTAAAGATAATCTTTAGTTTAAAAACCGTTTCTGTAACACATACTTTGTAATGACATTAATATGTAGATAAATATATTTTTTATTAAAAAATACTACCTAAAAACATTTCTTAAGCACTTAAAAATAAAGTTTACCAGTTTGTTTAAATTATTTATTTCTGACGTGAGTTGCTTTTTTGATAAAACTTTAACCGGGGCGGTGGTTTAATCGTTATGTGCGGTCTAGGCTCTCAGAGGAATTCCGAGGTCTTCGTACTACATCGCCAGCAAGGTTGGACGCTACGACACCGACGTGAAAGGGATGTTCGACTTCTCTGCCGAGCGAACTATCGCTGCCGTCGACAGGACCCTCAAGCTGCTCGGCTTGGAGTACCTGGATTTAATTCAGGTAAAAGTTTGCTTTTATAATTAATATTAAACAATAAACATCAGAAAATAATATCAGAAACATTTTAAGTCAATAATCAAGATTTCCTAACATATATAGACAATTGTTGTAAGAACGTATATTATATTTAGACCAACATTTATTTAATTTATCGTTGAACTTTGTATATTTACAATCATAGTCGATTTCAGATTGTGATTTTACTTACCATCATATTATTATTATAGAAATAATTAGTAATAAATTTTTAGTAGAAGCTAAGAGAGATTTTACAAATAATAAGGAGCAGTGAACATCTCTGTAACTATCTCTCAAAATACATACAATATTTCATAATTAAATGAAAAGTTCACGTGTGTCTGTACGTTTATATACTACGGCTTCAAGGAATAATATATGTATATATATTTATTAAATAAATAATAATAAATTATCCTAAAAATCATCTAAAACAAATATTATTGAGTCCACATATTAACAAATGAGTGATGTACCTTATAATTATAGAAAATAATTACCCTATTAGATTTTTACTCCTTTATACATGTTTTTGTTATAGAAGATATACAAATTATTATAGGATTTTTTTTTAATTAGGTAAAACTTAAAATATTATCTTAAGATTTGTTTTAAATCCTAAATCCCGCATTAGGGTTTCCTGTATTGCGGAGTTTAATCTCTTCAGTTCTATCAAACACAAGGAGAATATCCAACCTAGTTGTAAGAGTGAGTACATGTTTCGGCCTAATATTTACAGAAAAGGTAAGTTACTGTATTAAATATCCAAGTTAACCTATACTTTGTATGGATATTTGCTTATGTACTTGTTTTTGCATTTGCTAGAAACTAGAAATCAATTAATACCTAGGAATAGGTATTGTATAAGTAGTCGGAAAGTAATAAGTTGTTCGAAAATAAACCATCATTAAATTATTAGTTTACCAATTTCTACCAAGACTATATAAGACAAAAGTGCAGATTTTGCCATATTTAAAATATGAATTAATGTAGTGTATTCAATATTATTAAAACGTTTCCGTAAGAGTTATTTTACTACAATAAGTTTTCTAATTAGTACAATGTATATTTAGGTTTTGAAACTTTCTATATGTAGATTAACAGCTTCTAAATCTTCTATCGTCCAGCTTCCATCTATGACAGTCTGAAGTTCAACAGGTAGTATAATATTAGGTTGAGTTGCTTACAGTTACTGCACAAAACCAATTATAATTTAACACTTGCTAACTGTATGCACTATCACCAGCAAGCTGTAAATTTTAGAGCATTATATAACTATAATTACAAAATTGGCTCAAATAATATACATATATATATATATATATATATATATATATAATAATATTCAACAATAAGTTTCGTTCAACAAACAAGTTACAAAATATCAATTTACTTTAGGAAAAAAACAATTAAAATTGAAATTTATATGATTATCAAAATATTTCCTTTTCCCCTTTATAAAATTCTTAGGATGAGTGATAACTCAATGCTTTAATTTCTATATATTAACCATCGAATGTACTAACGAGCATGTTAATAAATATTGGGAATCCGTAGGTTTTATATTATTATTAAATTTTTAGAGCAAATGCTAATATTGCATTTCCACATTTCACATTTATACTTATAGAAAATCACAACTACATTTTAATTGTTCAATAATACGTTACTATAATATGAAAATGGCTAGTGGAAGCAAAGAGCTATAAATCTACTTTGATGACGCTGATTACAAATATCTAAAGATCAATCAAAAGGTGAAAATAAAAACGAGTCATATGATTTACTTCCCACGCCCTTACAGTAATCTGTTTTGTGTTTATTCGCGCTGATATTCGCAACAGAAATTACTTGTTTTTCACAAGTTACGGGGTTGGCAACGCGTGGGTGAGAATTATACGTACCTAAATAGATACACCTTCTCTCCCACTCACTTATTACATTCAATCGATATCTCCAGAACCTCTTTCTATGACGGCTTCCTTCAACTTGAATAGTCACGTATTTATAGATTCAATGACAACGTGATCAGCTGAATGTAATTATATTATTATTATATCTACATCTTAATCTATTGTTGAAAGTAGGACGCTATAGTAACTATTTCTTAAACTATCGTATAACGTCTTCATCCATTGTTGAAATTTATCATGACGGTACACAAAGCAATAACATACTCGGGTCTTGAAATTTTTTGGGGAAGGCAAAAAGTACTATCTATTTCCACCTTCCTGTCGAAATAAAGCAAATTACCTTTATTTCTCAATTCTATGGATGAATTCCCAAAAAAAATTTTGACAGCATGATTTGTTATCTACAAATACATAATATGTTTTTATAATTCATTTATGGTATATGAAGGGAAATAATCACGAAAAACTAATTTCGTGACATTTGAACTGAAATAACTTAATACATAGTGACTTTATTTAATGAGACTTTTGAGTTAAGTTTTAAAATGTCAAAACAAATACTTGTACAATTTTTCAGACTTTTTTAGGGAAAAGTTGGTCTACTTTTTTTTAACATATTATTCAGTGGGTATGCTGGGTACCCCGTCGATTCAATTACCCGCTCCTTGCGACCGCCGATCCTATCAACAACGAGATACAGACAAGCACTTATCACATCTCGAGACACCGTAGTCGGTGGCGCCGCCGGCCCGTACGCACAGGGGTGCCTTTGCTTAGCCGCCCAACCCATAAATTTCGCTGGCTGAGCGCCCTCTGTGTTCGCCCACCAAGCCCAGTTTTGTTGTGAAGGTCTTTCCTAGGCAACGTACGTAGGACATGCCGATAAAAAAAAACGCTGGGTGATGTACTCGTCTGGAAATAAATTTCTCCTCTTGCTTGGTTTGCCTCCTCCTAGACCCGGAGCTGCGCAATAATGGCAACGTCTTAATTCATTCTGGATAATTATCAGTACGATACATAACTATTACCATTCAATATTTTCATAAATTGGTCAATACATTTCAATAGTAGCTTCGTCTATCCACTGTCCAAATTAGTATACGAATAATAGTAACATTTTCTATATATCTTTGATGTTGTGACGAAGTGCTTTTGTTGGTGAATGTAGGAAACAGCATTGACACTAATGTATTCGTATTTAATGTCTACAAATTATAAGAATAGACCAAATTCGATATGTTCCATGAAGTTGATGTGAAGATTGAAGATGACTTTATAACATTGAAAACTGTTGTTCTTGAAATGAGAAAACATTTCCTCATTTCAAGACAAATTACTTTTGTACCTTAACTTTTAGATTTTCATAGATCTTTGCCTTGCCGCTGGGATCAGATAACCTTTGTGTTCCGGAATAGTTGCGTTTCGAGATAGCGCTCTTTAGGTTATTGCCATACTGTTGACATGAAATCGACTTGAACCGATTACGTACCTATCACTAGACATATCAAAATAAATGTGTGGCCGTTTAGGTATCATCCGATGCGTTTATTTATATTTTATGACGTTAATGTATGATCGTGAATTCCTCACTACGGAAATTCGTTACAAAACGGTATCGTGTTTCGAGTCATGTTGTTCCATCAGAAACGAGACGAGTTTTGTCTATTTGCTACTTCTATATAGGCACAAGAAGGGTTAGATAGAATAATTTTCATTCAGCGATGATGCAAGCAGCAAAATGAGCTGACTCTCCTTTGGCACAACATCACAACACAGGATATTTGCTATTATTGTTTTCTGTCTTCATTAACCTATCCTTCTGTGTTATCTGTTACATTATGTGCCAAATAAATGATTTTTTTTTCTTTCAAAGTGCCAAATGTATCGCAGTGACATAGCATGTCAACGTAATATATTTTAAAATTTTTACATATGTCCATCCCATATATTTTCAACTTTTTTATTAGCGCTATCGATGATAGAACGTTACTTTGTCTAAGTCCTTGTTGGTATCTTTCTGAAGTCCTTAAGGTGTTTCTCCGATTAGTGTGAACAAACCCTAACTCTCTCTGATAAAAGGGAACACACAACAATGAGAATTCGTGTCGTGTCATCATAAGGTCGGAGTACCTTTTATATGAACTGTACAATATATAAAAACTTAAAATAGCTAAAATATCTTATCGGCTAATATAATACTTCTTTTTTTCACTAAAGGTGCTTTTATTATTTTTAATTGAAAGCTATTACTAGTATTTTATAAACTCTTAATTATTACAAAATATTAACAAAAGCACAATTATTTTTGCTAAGAGCTTAGTAACGATACATAATATAAGTACGAATGTGTATCTATGTGTATATTAATAGCTACAAGATTCATATTCAAGTTACATACGAAAACATGACAAATTAAATAATCATAATTAAGACGTTTAATAAATATATACTAAATTTAAAATAAACTTATATTATATGTCTACAATCTAGTATAAACTGTCGGAATAATTTTGGCTAACTAGCGCCTTCGACTAATCATTCGAACTTTTATTATATAGGTATCTCCTTATCAACAGTGGCATATAACATATATATTTATATTCAGATAGCAAAATAATATTCCTAGAATTTTGAAAGCAAATGTAATTTGATATCCAATAAAAGGTAATTTGATTTGTCTGAATACAATTTGATTGGAAATTGCTCCATATTATTAAATTAACTTTCCTACAACCTATATAAATGCTTGATCATTCACTGCTTCATTATGACTCTTGTTGATTGTATGAATAGCATTCATGCTACTAGGGGAATGTTTTACTTCTAAAAGATTATCTGATAGCCAGACAAAGATTTGTTTGGATTTATCTCTTTAGGACTTATTTATTATCGCTAAAATTGTTTTTAATATTTTCGTGCAATTTTATAAACAAATGCTTAGTTTTGTAAAATTGTATTAAATTACGCGCATAACATTAATTTTAATATCAAAAATCATTCACTAAGTATTGTTGATATTTACAGGAGACAGTAAAATCAGAATCTTGATATAGTTTTTTTTTTGTATAAGTTAACATAATACTACGAAATTTTGGAGTACAATATTGTACAATCTTGATTAAGAAAATAAACCCGTGTTAAAAAAAATTCAGCCTAGCTGTCATACGGGATTATAGTTAAGTTATTTTATTTGCAATTTAACAACAGTGTGGTGTGGTGTGTTTTTTATGCATACGAGTATAAAGCACAGTAAAATAAACTTATAAGCTTTATGTCTTTGATTCACTTATTTCAGAGCACTGAAATATTAAAAGATTACTCGTTCAATTAAATACGATGCAATAATTGTGTATTCAAAGAGACATTCTAAATAATAAGAAAATGTATATAAATATTTCAAGTTCGTTGACATTTTTATTAATGTTTAATATTATTTTAGGTCCATGACGTCACCTTCGCTGACACTAACACGCTGCACAGGGAGACTTTGCCGACATTGGCCAAAATAGTGGCTCAAGGAAAGGCTAGATTCATCGGCCTTGCTGACTACGACGTCAGTCTGATGAAAGAAATTGTCGAAGACTCTCGCGTGAAGATCTCGTCCGTCCTGTCGCACTCTAAATCGGTCATGTTCGATAATACCCTTCAGAAAGACACTTTCTTCTTCAAGGTGACTTCAATGAGTACATTCAAAACTTTATACATCTCTTTTTAATTTGGGGAAAATTCTCGTCGCTGGTCTCGGCCGCGCATAGGGGGTGGCGGCCAAGGTAGGTCGGACTTGTACTGACCAAAAATCCCAAGGTAACATCATCTGGGCATTTACGGAGGCTGTGATTCACATTATCAATTCTCTACCGGTACACCGCGCTCACTGGGCATAATATCGAGATTATATTACAACATCCCAATCCTACCTATAATAATTGTATCGGAATGTAGAATATAGAATCAAACCGATTGCTTGTTTTCACGGAGCTGTGAACAATGACTATATTATATATATATTACCGTTAAATAAAAAAAATATTAATAATAATATATCCCAATACACGATAAAACAGTAATGCAATACAGTACGCAGTTAAAAAAAGAATTACAAAAACAAATTAATTGATTGATTTTACTTTCGTTTTTGAGAGGGTTAAAAAACAATTACAAATCTATATATAAATACGTGAAGCAAAAACTATGTACCCATTTTGACTAATATTGACCGGCCGAGGAGTATGAAATTTGGCACACTTATAGTTTATATCGAGAAGGGTTTCAGAATGCTAATATTTTTTAAAATAATTCATAAAAAATACATTAAATCAATAAAAAAACATTACACACATACAATGCATTTAACATACCCACACTATTGTCAGGTGATGACGTTGCTATGGGAACTCATTGATTGGTAACCAAGTAAATGATAGAACATGAACAGTATTTTATTATAATTTATTTTATTATAAATTCCAAACATTACATGGCGCAGTCGGCATTAGGATCTCATTAAATAAATTAAATAATTCAAGAACGAAATATGGAAGCTATATTAACGCCGCCTTCCCCTTTTGTATACGACCAGAGTGCATCTGACATCACATCAGGTACGGTTCATGAAAATTGGAAAAAATGGAAAAAGAGCTTTATTATATATTTCAAAGCTTGTCAAATAGATAAAAAGCCAACCTCGATCCAAGTAAATATATTATTGCATATTATTGGAGAACAATGCAGGGATCTATTGGATTGTCTAGACATTGATAATATAAAGACAGTAGAAGAAATATTTCAAAAATTAGATGAAAATTTCAACATTAAAAGAAATATAACTGTAGAGCGACACAAATTTTTCACAAGAAACCAGACTGAATTTGAAAATATTGATCATTATGTACTTGAACTTAAAAAGTTAGCACAATCATGTGAATTTGGTCAATTAAACGATGACCTTATTAAAGACAGAATGGTATGTGGCATTGTAAGTTCTTCTATTAGAGAAAGATTACTTAGAGAAGAAGATCTTACGCTTAACAAAGCAATAGATATTTGTCGAGCAGCAGTCACTTCGAAAGTGTATTCTGAGAAAATTACACAAGACAAACCTGAAGTGTGCATAGTTCAACGTAAACAAAATTATATACCAGCAAGAAGTTTAATGGAAAATCGTAAAGAATTAGATACTAGCAAACAGAACATTAGAATTAATAATACCCGTAATGACTATACATACAATAGGAACCCAACAACTACTCATAACTGTTATAAATGTGGTATGACACATATGAAATATCAGTGTCCTGCTTTTGGAAAAAAATGCTCTCGCTGTTTTCAAATGAATCACTTCGCTCGCGTCTGTAATGTCAATTATGTTAAAAAATCACAGGTGATTTATTCTCTTAAATCTTACAATGATTGGTATGAGACATTAAAAATAAATAACACTAATATTACTTTCAAATTAGATTGCGGAGCAGATGTCAACGTAATACCAGCAAGATTCTTGTTTAAATTAGGTATTTCTAAAGATAATTTATTAAAATCAGATACTAAACTAAGTGGGTATTCAGGGGAGAACATACAAGTTCTTGGAAAATTACATTTAAAGGTAACTTTTAGAGATAAATTGTATTTTTTAGAATTTGAAATTGCAGATGTATCTAATATTCCATTATTAGGTCGCCATACATGTCAAGAGTTAGATGTAATACGTCGAGTTATGTCTGTGGAGGTAAAGAACAATAATGTTCCAACAATTGTATCTCAGTATGAAGATGTATTTCAAGGGATAGGATGTTTACCAGGTGTATATAAAATACAGTTAAAAAATAATTCTATACCGGTGGTTCATGCACCGCGTAAATTACCTTTTGCTATAAAAGATAAAGTCAAGGAAAAATTAATAGAAATGGAATCTCAAAATATAATATCTAAAGTAGAAGGGCCGTCAGATTGGGTTAGTAGTATTACAATTGTAAAAAAAGCAAATGGTGATTTGCGTATATGCCTAGATCCGAAAGAGTTAAATGAGGCAATTAAAAGGGAATATTTTAGATTACCTACATTAGACGAAATTTTATCAAAACTTGCAGGCTCTCGATATTTTAGTACGTTAGATGCAAAATCAGGTTTTTGGAATATACGCTTAGATGAAAGCAGTGATTACTGTACATTTAATACTCCTTTTGGTAGGTATAAATTTTTAAGAATGCCTTTCGGAATTTGTTCGGCTTCAGAAGTTTTTCATAAAAGAATGCAAGAAAATTTTGATGATATTGAAGGAGTTTGTATGTACATTGATGATTTATTAGTATACGGTAAAACAAAGGAAGAACATGATGATAGGCTACAAAAAGTACTAGAAAGATGTAGAAAAATTAATCTAAAATTAAACAGAGAAAAATGTAAATTTGGGTTGGAGGAAATAAAATATTTAGGTCATAGAATTAGTAAAGACGGACTTTATCCAGATGACACACATTTAACAGCTATTAAAAACATGCCAATTCCACAAAATAGGAAAGACGTAGAAAGATTCCTGGGATTAATTACATATGTAGGTAATTTTGTTCCTAATCTCTCAGATAAAACTTTACCGTTAAGAGAATTACTTAAAAAAGAAACTGAATGGCAGTGGAATGAAAGACATGATAAATGTATCAATGAATTAAAAGAGTGTTTATCAAAACGTCCAGTGTTACAGTATTATTCAATGTCTAAACATATTACTATATCTGTAGACGCAAGTAGTTTTGGTTTGGGTGCATGTTTAATGCAACAAGGTCTCCCAGTTTGTTATGCATCTAAAGCACTTACAAAAACTGAGCAAAGATATGCTCAGATAGAGAAAGAATTATACGCCTGTGTATTTGCTTGTGAAAGATTTAATGCATACATTTATGGACGCAGTGATGTAACTATCGAAACCGACCACAAGCCCTTAATTAGTATAATTAAAAAACCAATTGTCGATGCACCATCTCGACTCCAAAGAATGTTGTTAAGATTACAGCGTTATACTTTTAACTTAATTTATAAGCCAGGAAAACAACTGTACATTGCAGACACGTTATCAAGGGCATTTGAAACAAATAATATAATACATGACTTTGAGGGTAGTATGAGTGAGCAAGTATGTGTGGTCGAAATGGCAACGGCACAAAAATTGTCCGAACATTTTACCGATGCAAATTTCATTGACTTACAAAAACAGACAGAAAACGATGAAGAATTGATGCATCTTAAAAGCTATGTATGTAATGGATGGCCTAATGAAAGGAATAATGTAGATGATATTATTAAGCCATATTGGAATTATAAAGATGATTTAAATGTTGTGTATGGATTAATTTGGAAAAATGACAGAATTGTAGTTCCTAAGATTTTAAGAAAAGAAATGTTAAAAAAGCTTCATATAGGACATATGGGCTTAGAGAAATGCAAATTAAGAGCAAGAGAGCTAATATTTTGGCCAGGCATGAACAATGATTTGCAAAACATGGTGTCAAATTGTAATATATGTTTATCTCATAGGAGACAAAATCAGAAAGAGGAATTGCATTCACATGAAATTCCAGATAGACCATGGGCAAAAATAGGTATCGATCTATTTCAGTTTAAAGATAAAAACTACTTATTGTTAGTAGATTATTACAGCAAATTTTTTGAAGTTATTGAACTGTACACTACTACCTCAGAATATATAATAAATTGTTTAAAAAATACTTTTACTCGTCTAGGAATTCCAGAAATAGTCATGTCAGATTGTGGTCCGCAGTTTGTTTCATATTCATTTAAACAATTTGCTAATGAATGGAATTTTGTTCATAAAACATCTTCTCCACATTATCCTCAATCAAATGGACAAGTTGAAAGAACAATACAAACTGTAAAACATATAATGACCAAAACCAATGAAGATCGAATTGATTATAGATTAGGACTGCTAGAATATTTAAATACTCCGTTAGATACTAACTTAGCGTCACCTGCAGAATTACTGCAAAGCAGAAAATTAAAAAGTATTCTTCCAACTCCTGTTAAATTATTAAAACCTAAAGTTCAAATTAACGTTCAAGAGAAGTTATTTAATAGACAGAATTTGCAAAAACTGTATTATAATAAGAATGCTAGGAATTTATCGGTGTTTGATATTGGACAAAAGGTCAAAGTTTGGGATAAATTTAAGCGATACTGGATTTCAGGTACTATAACCAACATAATTAATAACAGATCATATGAAATACAACTATTAAAAGGAAATAAGGTTATTAGAAATAGGAGACATATTATCAGAGATTCATCACAAAGACAAGATGTTTCATCTGATTACAATTTTGAATATGATCATTTGAATACTTCGCAAAATCCAGAATTTAATGAAAATAGAAATGTAAATACTGGAAATGTGGTGAACAATTACATAACTCGTTTCGGAAGAATGGTGAGGCTACCCAGTAGATGGGGCTATGGATCATAAAGCGGTGTTAAAACATATTATTTTAAGTTAAATAGTTTCTTTGTTATGTTATTATTTTTTTTTTTTAATGTAAATATGGTGAATTATTTCAATTCATTTTATGCTACAAATAATGATGTGTTACGTTTATAATTTTACTAATGAATAGAAAATAATAATACATATTAATATTAATTAATATTAATATTTATATTTTTTAAAAAGGGGGATGTCAGGTGATGACGTTGCTATGGGAACTCATTGATTGGTAACCAAGTAAATGATAGAACATGAACAGTATTTTATTATAATTTATTTTATTATAAATTCCAAACTTTACAACTATCTTAATTTTTTTTTGTTTCTTGTCAACCCTTAAATGCATAATGATGTAAAACTGCATCATACCACTTAAATACAATAGTGTACAGTAAATGCATAGTATTGTATATCTGTAACAGGGTTTTTTAATAAATTAGTATAAAAAATATTATTAAATATTTCCCGTTTTCCCTGCATTCTAGTGTACTTATCTGCAAGGTATATATTTTTTAAAGTGTAAATAAAAGTCATGCATATAAGGGTTAAAGTCTGTGGTCAAATTGAGAATAGATTAATAGGTTTTCTCTTTGACAATAGGGTTTTTATAATGTTCAAACTTATCATTTAAATTAATTATAGTTGAATTTCGACCACTGGGCGACCACTAGTTTACTACTACCGCTACAACATTAACTATATAACACTACTATTAACGCTATAACATTGTGAAAAAAAAGACTTACTCGATTTTTTAAAACGATGTTGGACATCAAAGTATCGCATATCCAGTATAAAATTTTAGCTATACCTACGAATTTCCCACGTCCACATCTCCAATTTAGCTCATTATGAAACTCCTTAACAAAATAATAATGGTACGTATGTATAACCGGCGGGATGTAAAACCACGTTTGCCTTAAAACAATATATCTGGCAATCATCCCATATTTCTCATTTATAATCACTTTAATTCCCATATATAATCACTTTAATAAGCAACTTTACCTTTACAACAAATATATTTACGAATGCGAATGAAAGCGGGTACTTTATTTATATTTAAAATCTCTTTCATACTATTGTATAATACGGAATCCCTTATCAAATCTTGAATCAACACAATATACACACACACACAAAAACATACACACTCTAACATATACTTATAACTTTATCCCATGAATATATTTAAAAATCCGTATATCTTTAATTTGTTTTACAAAAATCAGAACGGAAGTGCAAGTCTCACCAGAGACAAGTTTTACTTAATTGGTGAAACTTATCACCCTGTTCTATACATTGAAGTATTGTTGTGAAATAAAGATTGTTATTATTAAGATCATAATAATTGGCAGATGAGGTAACAAACATACTTTTTTACTAAGTATTAGAAGGGGCCATTACCCAGCAGTGGACTACGGTGGGCGGATGATGATAATGAGGATGTATTTTCTTTTAAAAGCGGAGAGGCGTCGGCGTGATTAACGCTGCAGTTACTGCAATGGGTCTTCTGACTAACGCGGGGCCCCAGGATTGGCACCCAGCTGGCCCCGAAGTGAAGGCTGCCTGCCGTGGGGCTGCAGAATACTGCAAGGTATCACATGCTTTCTTACACTTTACGCATCTTAGTTCACGATCACAATCATTTTTATCATAGTGGAAAAATGCCGTAATCACATCGACGTGTATATACTGTATTTTAAGTTATATTGTCCATAAGTGCCTATAGTCAGGCTCAAGCCATTTTAAACCTGTTTCCGGCACGATTTTATGTATACCTATTTCCCTTTGCCTTTAAGTGAAAATAACTATGGAACCAATTAAAAAACTTTATATTTTAGAAAATAATGTAGCTTTTTAAGTTTAACAATTATTTCAACGAATTGTCAAAACAATTGAAAAAAAAATTGGTATACAAAAAAACTTCCAGTTAAATAAATACATTGGATCATTTTGGCGCCTTTGTAGAAATAGAAAATACACGAACTATATTTTAATCAGTCTAGCTAGCTGTCAGAGATATGGTACCAAAATCAAAAAAGTATGAGCTAAATATAATTAAGACATTTTTGATAAAAAATTAGTCACGCCCTTATATTTTTGACGATAGTAACTTATTCATTCTGAGGTATGTTTTTTTTAAAAACCTTCGAACTTTAATCACTCATTAATTAACTTTACATAAAAAGGGATTTATTAAAAAAAAATTAAAAGATAATAATAATAACACAACATCCCACTATATCCATTTTCGGGTGAGTAGAGAAACATTAGTAGCTGTATCCACTTTGCGCTAATATGTTGCTGCCCAACGTGACCAGTAGCGCAGCTTATCGCCGTTCTCAGGGTACTTAGACATGACATTTCTATTAGATGCCATGCGGGTTTTCACAAGATATTTTCCTTCACTGGTGAGAATGTGGTGTCTAAATCCCTACTTAATCTGGAATAACTCGGATGTGCTTGCCGGGGTTCGAACCCGCGACCATATGAGTTCCCGAGCATGGATACCGGTTCCTTATTCTCTAGGTCATCAGCGCTACAATAAACAAAATTAAAACAAACAATAATAAAATAAAAAAACTTTCGGCTTAAAAAATAAACACTGTATAAGCAATATGATCACAGTTAAATCAAATGCGGTGGAATCCATTTTTTCTTGCAGGAACGCAACGTTGAACTAGCTCGCCTGGCTACCTGGTTCACTCTGAACCAGCCGGACATTGCCATCAATGTCTGCGGCATCTACAGCATGAAGCAGTACCACGATATGTTCAACGTGCTGACCAAAGGCCTCACCAACCACGAAATGTCCACCATGTACGAAGTACAGTCGAAGTAAGTATCATAACAAAAATCAAATATGAGATCTGCCCATAGTGTTGAATTTATGTTTACTTATTCTCTTTCTTCTCCTTCCCACGCATTTGTTTATGTAAAAGGCAAATTGGTGTACAGGAGACCCTCTAGAAAACGGCTACTATTGCGTATTAACAACTGCAAAATAAGATGTTTCATAACTGCGCTGCAGACCTAGAAGAGCGTTTTACACTCCTATTTTTAATTGCATTCATCTTAATCCAGAAGATTTTAAAATGTTAACTGATCCTCAGCAGAGGAAAACTGTCGGAGCTAAGCGTTAATTATTAATTTTGCTACAAATTCCATGATTTCAGGTTCTTCGAAGACAAGGTGCTGAACTGGGATGACGTTGAGCTTCCAGCATACAAAGCTCTTCTCACTGAAGCCACGGCTAAATAAATTCGGCCACTTAATGGCACGAATTTATTCTCCTTTTAACCCTGCATGTCATCTGCTACGAGCTACAGTCTTAATCCATATTCTAAGTAGAAAATATCTATACAGGGCATTTATCAAGCATTACAGAATGTCTTATTCACGATAGTTAGTCGAATTACGTGATTCACCTAAACACATTATCTAACTTTTGAGTACCTTTTGGACCTTTAAGAGCAGTTGTTGTCCGCTTAGCAAATACGTACGTAGGTACGAATATACGTACTCTTCTACATCTTACGATTACTCTATCAAAGACGATGGATTTTCAGGATAATTTATTAAGCTAAAAACATTAACTGTAGCCTCAACGCGATGAAATTACGCTTTTGTGTATCCTGCTTCTAAGGTCAGTTAATTTATGACCGTTTTTAAAATCTTGATGTCTATATAAAAATATATTAATCAAATTACGTAGTTTGATCATATTAAATGATTGAGAAGTCCACTAGATATGCTGTATTCCAACACCAGGAGCGAAATATTTAATCGTCAAAAGCGGGTTTGTGATTTTCAAGAAATGGCTTGGTGGAAAAGTTTATGTATTTTATCTCAAATTTTCTCAAAGTAATTACTCTTATTATCTGCGACGTAGAATCAATAAAAATATAGAAAAGCAGTCGTTGGTTTGTTTGATACCCACAAATCATTTTAAAAATTATACTACTATAGAATAGCTAAAAATTATAATATCCTAATATGGTATAATACGACGAAAAATAAAATGTAGAGTTCTATTACATTTCTCTCTCTAGCAAGAGAGTCGTTGGTGTTATCTTTCCCTCTCTAGTAAGAGAGAGACAAACAACTAACAATATATTGAAAGGAATATATCGTGGCCATATAAATATAATTAGATATCCCTTTTATTAAAATTAGAATTGTATATACATATATAAGCCTAAACTGTGATCATTTATTAAATAAATGTGTACTAAATATACCTATACCTATAGATAAGCTATAGGTAAATCGGTTTCTTTTAAGGCACCCATCAAAGTCTGGCAGCCATTGCTCGATACCAGCACACCAGTAACAATTGATAGGTCACGATATAGCGCTCTGGTGAGCAGAGATTGATAGAATCCAAATCGCACTTCCTGAAAGATAAATGTGATGTGATATACGAGCCGAGTAGCAAGATGTTGTCTAAATGTAAAAAATAACCAGATACATACCTTTATCTACTTTGGTACTTGCAGCTATGTCTTTTTTCATATCGTGACTTGTTTTTATTTGACAATAATTCATTGCAATAAACATAGAAGCGTTTTTACTTTATCAGATTATTAAAAATATAAAGTTCAGAATCCTTTTAAATATAAAGCTTTATTTATATTATCATAAATTTATTAAAAGTACACTCGAACCGTTGTTAATTCCATTTGTGGGAAGTTGACGTAGTTGAAGTTTAGTACTGGAGTACCTTTAGTTGTTCCCACTAAATTTGTTTGGTAAACTGCTTTGATATTTCGAAGTATTTTGTCCATGGAGAAATTACTCTCACCATCGCAATGAATAATAACACTGTGATCAATGTGGCACGAAAAACTCTGTCTATGCATCACCATAAGTGCAGTATTAGGTGTCATGTGTAGGGTTGGTCCTGAGTTCAGGATAATCCTATAAGTTATTACTGAAACATCACAGGGGAATGCAGTCTTTATCAAAGGTAAAAAAGTGAAATAACAAAGGTGCGTCTGATTTTTCTCAACTATAAATAGATCTAAAGGATAATTTAGCATTTTAGACAGTTGAAAAGCAATTAAGCTCGGCAATTTTATGTCCATTTGGTTTAAATTATTAACGTAACTTTGTACAGGTTGAAGGAAGTTTTCCAGTAGTATATAATGTCGGTGATATGTGACACTGCTGTCAGCAAGTCCTTCGTTTGTTCCTCGTCCGTCATTAAACAAAACTCTTCTATCCAACATAACAATCAGTTGACCTTCTTGCAAGGCTGTTAGTCCTTGAGCATGGTCTGTAATAAGAGTCAAACGGCTTTTTCGATCTTGCATATAAGCCATATTTGTAATAGGATACATGTTCGATTCTACACGTCTACTTATATTCAAAATACGTGCAGTAAATTGAAAACCGTTGTTATCTGTGAATATTAGAGGAGAATTACCATTTCCTATATCGGTCTGTATTGATAAAAATATTTCTAATTCTCTGTTCTTTGGTGAAACCTCATAGTCAAGTTTACTTTCGATATAGATGGCACCAGACAATGGACTATGTAGTAAATTAAATATTTTAACCGTGTGTTGAAGAAGTCTACCGTAAACAGAAGTGAATTCAGTTGTCACCGAACCTGACGCAATGAGAATAATTTTTGATTTTGATCCTATTCTGTATGGTAGTAATATATCATGCAACGGCTTAGAAACATTGGTGTTGAACAAAAACATTCCTGAGTTCATATCTGATGATCTAAACGCTCCATAATCCAATACTAATGTTCTTTCCTGGTTCGTTTCTTTTTCAACAACAGTTTTAAGAAAACCAGTTATTTCGTCGAAAATGAGTCGATGTTTATAACTTTCCAGTTGTATATCACCTGTTTGTAGAGGCTGGATATTGAAAGGAAATATCGAAATGTTAGTAACAACATCTTCTACAACACATGATAGACAATACAATGTAGCTGCGCTCTGTGTGGAATCATATGTATTTTTAATTTTGAAAAGCTCTAAAGTCATAGGGGGTACAGTAATTACGAATACGATTTTGAAAAAGTTTCTAGATATTTTGATATTGTTATTAGAACTGTAAGTCCACACGGGATTAATTTGAATAGTGACATCTTTTTTATTATGATCCACGATTCGTATATTTGAATATCTTGTAACAAGTTCGACAACTTCAGTTCTTTCATGACTTAACGAATTAAATACGTATATTTGATCTTCGGGTATAATCGTTCTAAAAGGAGATATGAATTCACCATCTCTATAAACATATTTCTGAACATTTGGCATTGTTTGGCCGGGTTTCATACTCAAGAGGCTTGCTGACACTTCTTGTATATACCAACAGTCCTTAACTGTCCTCAGTATTAAACGATGGATGTATTTCAAGGCGTAAGCATTGAAAGTGCCGCTTACTACATTACGATCCTGTAAACGAGCCACGTTTTCTCTAGCTTTGATCAGAAGTTCAAATATATTTGTCGTATTGTATCCTCTAAAAACATTAAAACTAATAGCGAATGAAAATAGGATTTCTGTACTTCTCAAAGTTGATTGAAGACGACGTATTAAAATCTTGATTTGAGGTCGTGAAGTAAAGAATCCAGTCCAGTAAGCAGGTGTACCCGAATTTAAATCAGCAAAATTCAAAAAGTCACCTTTCAAAGTAGGAAAGGTTGTGGATTTTGAAAGCACTGTAGTAAAATAGTCACTAGGAGTTCCGAATCGAATCTTGGCTTTATAAATGTCGCTGTTAATATTAATAAAATCTGCCAGTCTTAGATAATTATTGTACTGATAATCGAATTCAGGTTGAAATTCATACCGAAACGGACCTCCAATGGGAGCCATAACTACATTATGCGGAGTTATTGTGCCTGTTTTAGAATATTGTTCAAGTAATTTCTCTGCCCTTTCTTTAACATTATAAGGATTGATATCTAAATTTCTATTATTTTTAGCGAAATTAAAATCAGATGTGCAAATATGTTTATTCGGACCGCATGCTCTAAAACTATCCGAGTTAAACTGTAAGTAATGTGTCAGAACTGAATGTTTTGCGTATCGATCGATGCCAATTTTATTTAATGCGGTGTTAAGTGGAGATGCTGATTTATTATTGTCCCAATTTTGCACCCATATAAAATCGCTAACCTGGTATTCCGCTAGGTATTGTTCCCATGAAAAATGAACGTTAGTAAAAATCAATCGCGATATATCTGACGCAGATAATAAATAAGGTATAGTGGGACTATGCGTGACGCTGTTAGTCAGCCAAGCGACTTTTGGCTGATAATTAAGATGGTATTTAAGCCATTGGTGCCCTGGAATAAGAAATGCTGTTAGTAGTAGTGTTAAAGTAGTTAATAATATAATTGTTTAATTAGAGATTTAAATAAATAACTAGCCTTCTATCAGCTGGTGCATAAGCCCAAACAGATCTGAAGTAGCTTCATCTGTTTCGACCCATCCTCCCGTTGTTATTTCTAGCCTACCTTCTTTCAATAAGTTCCGAAATGCCTGTAAAGTTATAATATTTAATTTTAAAATTATGTATCAGCAGTTCTGGCAGTGACTTTGTCTGCGACAGCATTGATGAGACACATATGAAGGTTTGGATAAAATTACATTCGTGAATCGATAGCTATAGTAGAAAAGTGTAAAATGAGGATTGACCTTTCGAAATATTACGTCAAGTTATGCGAAGATCCATACATTTTGCACTATTTTACTACTGTTATCACTGATCTAGCGTTACTTTATCTACGTGCTCTGTTGATATCGTCTTAGTCGCATAATCATACATACTTTTCTACTTAATATTTGGAAGAAATTATGATTACGCTTGTGCGGGCAGAACCTGAGATTTAACTTACATAGAGTACACATAATATGTTGATATTAGAGATGAGCAAAATGTAATCGTAATTTTAATTTTGTTGCTCCGTAATCATAGTTAAATACTTTCAAAATATTAAGGAGTCATAAATGTGTATGTAATTGAGGATTCCGTAGTGTTTAAAACATAAATGAGCAAAATGCAGTCTTATTAATGATGAAAAACGCAAATTTAATTGTAACAACTTTTCATTAACCTGAATACATTTTGCCCATCTATGGTTGATATAATTTCAACAATTGTAAATGACGGAAATAAAATTGAAGATGTATTTATACACACATCAAAAAAGTCTAAGCAACATGTATTCATTTGAATAAAAGATTGTTTTTTCACATTATTACGTTTGTTTGTTATATTGTAATAAATATTGTAATGTGTTACTGATGTAAAAACATTTTTTTTTTAATTTTATTTTTAAGACATAAATTACCAATATGAATATATAATACTGTATGTATTTGTAGTACCAAACTAAGCAAATAACATGTTATAACAAAAATAAATTGTTAAGAATCAAAAACCATAAAAATTATTTAAAACAACACTTTAAACTTAAATAAATCAATAAACAATGAAAAATGGTCCATTGCGTTGATTTATCACGAAACCTCTAAATAAACCTTACGGTAAAGAAGAGAACAAAATTTCAGCTCTTCAAATCTCCAAAGAGTTTTTTCAGTACACCACACGGTTGAATACTTATGGACGAAATTCTTCCTTAATTCATTATATGCAAAGTTATTCCAAGTTATCCAAATATCCTTGTATTTTCGATTTTTACCTTATTTTCAGTTAGCTTTCTTTTCATAAAGTTATGTTTTATAAAAAAATAATAATTTTATCTTATATAAAATATTTTGTAGTTTACATAGCCCTGCTTCGATTCTCTATGCAATCATCATTACCCAAGTTATCGATTGTCAAAGTCAAAAAGGACTTTTTTGTTTTAATCAACCATAACTTCGGATTAAATTAGCTCGTAAGTAAGATAAATGAAAGAGAATTAGATTATCTAAAAGAATTTTAAGATAAAACTATGGAATAAAAAAAATTAAACTCGTTAGATCATTTAGAAGCCGAGAAATTTTTTAGAATTTTTGCTTCCAGAATTTTTCTTACAATTACTCAGAAACTCTGCGCATAAAATAATGTTAACGCTTAAAACTGAAACTAGACTCTTGAAGCTACAACTTATTTTTTTTAAACTTCTATAAGACCATTTCCCACAAAAGAACAGCATCTTGAAAATTACCTAAAAATTTGGGAATTTTCTTGATATAATTTCATTTATGTGTCTAGTGTATGATTCTTCGTTTGTTTACAGAAAGTACCAAAATTTTAGGATCGTAATGATAGTGTATCTAAAAATATGAACATTTTGTATTACCGGGCTGCTTATTGAAAATTTGCATATCCTATTTAAAAAGTTTATGCTCTCCACTGGGCATAAGGCTTAAAAATATCCTCAACACAATATTCAGAGTTGATGTTTTTATTTTAAAAAAATACGAGCTTTGTTCGTCTGTTCTTCCTAATACCCGCCTATACTACAATTGTCGAGGTATGAATGTCCTATATGAATAAACTTCCTATATGCACGTAAGCCTTTCAGTATTGCCGGGATGACGGTACACTTGTACCTTTCTTTTATCGTGTCTAAATACGAATCAAGACTCATCACAATATAAAATTTCATCCCATCGCTCCTGGGTCCTTGTTACAAGTAACAAATACATTCATTCCCACGTTAGTTGGTAGGCTTATGTTTAGCAGTCAGTTTTATTTATTAGCCATGCCATGTAATTGTACTTGTTCCAGAGCTTAAGTACTACTCAGCGGAATCTCTTGTGTTAGTATTACGGTACCAAAGAAAAACGCTTCTATTTACTCCAAAATATTTAGATGCCTGACATTAATTCCTTCCCGCTTGCAACATCCCTCCACCTTTTTTCGTTTCCTCTGCCAAATTATATCGTCCCATAACGCAAGGAATGTCGCACAATTCAATTTAGTCTAAAGCTCTATTTAAATTATTGTTAAAATTATAAAATCAAGACTTAATATCAAATTTTCATTAGCAAAGAAAATACATTGAAATTCGAACAAATGCATTCACTTTAAATTTTATAATAAAAAAAATCGAAAAGTTTTCTTTACGATCAGATCAATAAGTACTCTGGAATAAAAAAGGTAATTATTCGTTTTACGTATTTGTCTGTTATCACATTTACTTACCGAACGACTCCTTTGAGTTGTTGTTTTCCACCATTCACTTAAATGCGATATTTCATTCCACGTAAACGTTAGATTATTATAAAATTGTAGCTTTTTCACAACATTTGACAAAATTTTATTCGCAATATCGTTGTGATATTGTCGAAACGATTTCTTCCAAATTGAATCTACGTGACTGCGTGGAACTAAAATGACCTGATAATAAAGTTTGTCTTTATAAGAAAGCTATACTATTCAAGAATAATCTATAAAAGTAAAATATATATTGTATTAAAACATACAAACGTAAGCAGCATCAACCCACATAATATTTTATTTAACTAACAGAATTGTGGATCACTTAAAAAATATGAATAAAGGCGTATAATTGTTAATACGAATACGATATAGTAAGGTGAAATACTAAAACGAACTTACCTGCAAAGCTGGCCATTTCGAGTTTCTCATTAATGCCTCATATCGACTATCAAAAATACCATTCCAAAAGTGTTTCTTGCTAACCCAATGTGGCTGAAACATATGATTTGTATTGCGTTAATAGTACTAACTGACTGAATATTGATTTCGAGCCGAAACCGATACTAGAAGTTTAATAATTATGAGAAATTCAGTTCATGACTGACTAAAACTATTAAAAGTGAATGATATAATTGACTGTGTAAAAAATTCTGAAAATGATAAAAAGTACCTTCAAATTATAAAAATATATAAAAAGCTATTTTTGACCTGTAAAAATTAACTATAAAATTAAAAAACAGTTAAAGTGTGAATCACGCACCAGGGTTTCCTATAAGCTTGCAGGTATATAATGGCCAAAAAAATTGACTACAGCGTACAGGATAGATAATACAGTGTAGACTATGAATGGTAGCGACTATAATGGACGCGAATTCATTGAGAGTTTGCGTCGTGATGCCAGGGCACATAAATTACAATAGAAGGTCTCTAGATATATGGACAATTGGATACACACAAGCTGAACCCGAAACGCAGCACGCCGTAGTCAATAAGAGGGTTTGTATACTTGTATAAAGTGGTTACGACCTAGTTTGGCCAATCGCCGTACCACCACAAAAACAGGACAGTTACAGTAAAGTAACAGAGAGTGAGTTAGAGGTTAAAATACATAAAACATCCTGTTTTTTTTAAACCAGTTAATATGACTTCAAATAATATCGCAACAGTTTGTTCGATTCCGCTTCTTTACAGAAACCTTCGGCTTGGGCCAAATTTGACTAAAAACCCAAAGCAAATCCAATGCTTTGGTCGAGTACTGATTAATAGTTACAATGCTACTAGCTTTACCTTGCACCTATAAAATTACCTCTATATTAAACTCCGCGAATTTTTCTTGTGCATCCAAACTAGCTTCAATTTCTTTAACGTATGTACAAATATAAGGACTTGTAGTAAGATTATAACTGTACAAAAAACTGGACGCAACTGGTACACCTTCCAAAAGAAAATCAGCTTTGTCATTATCGCTATCAATATTTTTGTTACTCGTTTTAGGTGCATAGGTTGCTAACTCTGGTTTAGTTTGATAGATGCCTTTAACTAAAATAGTATCGTTTTCACATGCTGCATCAACACGTTTTGGAAATGTTACAGTATCTTTTCCAATTGTTTTTTGTTCCTCACTCTGTAATTCTCGCTCGTCAACCGGTGGGAAATATTGAGATGGTATTGGCGTTTTAGGAAAATTCACGATTGCTAATTTAGACTGATTATTTGGATTAGAATTTTCAGATGAAAATAGATTTGTCGTTAATTCACGTGGAGTAATATTGTTTGTATTCCTAGTTAATCTCAGTTCATTAGAGATTACGTTATCATTTTTTCCTAATTTCATTTTCGAATATGTCATTTTACTTTTTCCCATTTCTAGAGACGACAAAATAGTTGACATTTTTGGGCGTTGCATTTTGTGTACCACTTTTTTCGCAGCATTGTTACCCGGGAACAATAATTCTAAACTAGGCTGCTGATTATTGTATGTTATGTTTGAAATAATGCCTGCACCACCACTGTCACTAAATGGTCTATGCACCATTTTTGATTGGTTACGAACAATTTTTCTAAGCGCTGAAATAAAACAATTTAACATTAGTAACTGCAAAAAAAGAATTTTATATTTAAATTATAATGCAAATATTTTTAGTTCCATTGGCTAACAGTAAATATAATAATAAATAATATATCGTCACGCTACATCCCTTTCGGGGTAAGCAGAGATACATTTGTGGCTGTATCTACTTGGCGCTTATATGTCGTGCCCAACGTGACCAGTAGAGACGTGCCGTTCTCAAGGCACTTACACGTGATATTTTTATTAGATGCAATGCGGGTTTCCTCACGATTTTTTATCTCAACGGTGAGTATGTGGTGCCTAAATCCGTACGTAATCTAGAAAAATCCAGAGGTAAGTGCCGAGATTCGACTCTACAGCCAAAGTAAGTAAATATCAAAATTACTTTTTTCATGAGCAGCTATCTCCGATGTCTTTATTATCACCATCAATACTATCACCCAAATAATATTATTCTTGCGAGCCATCAACCTGAGGAACGCTCACAAATGGATACTAATTGAAAATTATGCGTGGAAGTGTTTGAATTCAGTCGTAACAAAGGAATTGTTTTTCCTTGTATGTCACCATTCATTATAGACATTGTTGTAATACGAAGACTTGTTTGATTTTAGCAACGGATGCGCTTAAAATTTCCTTTCAATGATTGCAATAAACTTTCTATGTTAATTATATCATAATAAGAAGTTTACAATATACATATGACGCATGCGTAAATTCATAAAAAAACGTCTTTCTTTTAACGTATCAGTTGTATGAAAATGAAATAAAGTTTTTGATTAAAAAAAATATGCAAAAAGGTAAAAACTTGCTTAAGTTATAGTTTCTTCATTTTTCTTCGATACTGAATTTAATTTGGAGTCAATAACTCCAAGTTATGTAAACTTGGAGTCGAAGCTGCTCGCGTCCGTAGGCTTTACCCTAGTTTCCCTACACGTGTCTCCTGGGTGGTGCTAAACGAGCAGCAGCGAGGTGGTAGGGCACTGGTGCCCGTCTGGATCGCGGCCACAGTGCATGGGTGTAAACCCCGTCATAGTTACCAGTTTCGGCTTGTCGCGTTTCGGGATCAGCTTGTGCATATCCAGTAGCTCATATACCTAGAGACCTTCAGTCGTGGTATATGTGGGCCGACATGACGATGTAGACTATCAATGGATTTTCATCCTTTGATAGTCGCTTTCGTTTTTGGACTACACTGTACTTACCATCAGGTACTCTGTAGTCACTATGTCGAGCCAGTGTAAAAAAAAACTTAATTTACGGCCCAAATGTGTATATTTATTCAGGAAAGTATATTCTTTCACCGTATTTGTCTTACATAGGTGAAGTAATATTGCGAAGCGCACAAGATGTATGTTAATATTTAGTTTTCATTATTTTTGTTCAGACATTTACATCTCTACTGTAACATTAATTCTTTTTGAACAGCTTATTAGATGGGCATATTTTTCCAGTAGTTTACAGATTTTGTTTCATCATTTTGAACAAGACAACGCTTTCTTTGACATAACTTGAAACACTGAAATTAAATTTGTTTCTGTTAAGGATTTACTTTAGATTGTGACAGAGTTTTGAAGTTTTTATTGGTGTAATCATTCAATTAAAGCACGAGCTATCTAAATACGTTGAAATACAATCCATATAATTTGAAGTTTTTTTACAATTTAGATTTAAGTGTCTAAATTGCGCATTTTAACATAAAAACTATTGTCTTTCGCCCATTCATTGATGTAGCTTAAAATTTTGCAACTTATGTCCTCTATCACAGCCTTGAATTATTACGATGGGTTAACAATTCAACGTCCAAACACGTCCAAAGCGCATGCGTATTAGTTATTCGTGAAGTTAGTTTCAAATTTGGTTGCGGCCCACCAGTAAGGACTAAGCAATTTATTGATCGAAATCCGCCCTTGGCCACCCCTAATACATATTTCACTCCTTGCCGGTTCCTATTTTTTAAAGCAAAAAGTAATACAAATGAATTGGAAATAAATATTTGTTATGGTATGTATTTTGTTCGTTAATTTGAGGCGTACTGTTTCGTTTATAGTATCATAGGTTTTGTTGACTTTTGATAATAATAATGATGTAAATAACTTGGCGCGGATCCTTTTATGTTTAATTAGTTCCCAATGTCTAGACATTTTAAAGTTATCGTCGTATTTAAACAGTTTTTATTTTCCTCCGAGTGTTTAGTATCTAATTGTGTCAGATTCAACTTAACTAGCCCCGTCTTTTAATATTGAAAGTTATTTTAAGATTTGTTTAAAAAATATAGCAGTCTTACAATACCTACGTTTTTATTTGAAATATATTTTTTAACAATAAAGTTTATAGTTAAAAAAATATTTAGGTGTATTTAATATATTTTTACCAGGATTCAAGCGTAATGAATTCATCTGGCCTTCTGGAATGGGAATTTTCCTTGCCTTCTGATCAGATTATATCTCATGGTTGGTATCACGGAGCGCTAAGTCGAACGACGGCAGAGAGCTTACTGCAGCAAGACAGAGAATTCCTAGTTCGAGACTCTACTTCTCAGCCTGATAATTACGTATTGAGTTGTAGGTCAAATGGACAACATTTACATTTCGTTATACAACGAGTAAGTACCAATATTATTATTAGATCGCCCTTTTATAGTACACTGCACGAAGCAGATATTTCATTTCATGACTTTTTAATTTAGTTAGAAAAACAAATTATAATGAAGCAAAAAATTAGTGCTAGCCGGTACTGATAGCCGGTCGGTACTGTAAGACCGACCCTTACATTTAATTTCAGTGTCCCTTTTCATTGGTGACACGGGGAAAAATCCTTCATAGAACCATCAAGACCGCTATCAGGGCAGTGACACCGGATTGTCAAACTCCTACTGACTAAAACCCCCTGGGTGTCCCTCGAATCACTCCACCCGGGTCTGGCATCTGCACCATTCTTCCAGACGCCTAGATAGTAAACAGCCTGTTTAGGCTTCATATCTGGGAAGGGTGGGTGTAAAAAGCCCACTCCTCCAAATCGTTCTCACGGGCGGTACACCTCTGGCCGGCTAGTGTCACGGAGGAATGTCGCACTCATTATGAGAAGAACTTTACTCTATGATGAAAACACCCCACAATATATCCACCATGTTTCTCTCCTCATGCCTTTATTTATTATAACACTGTTTTTTTTTAGATTATTGTTCATCCAGATACTGTATATGAAAGATATCAATATCAATTTGAAGATGAAGCGTATGATACTGTTCCCGATCTTATAACGTCGTATGTCGGCTCAGGAAAACCTATATCTGCTGCGTCTGGTGCAAGAATACAGTATCCAGCGAACCGTGTGACTCACTTAACAAATTATATCCAAAACGAAGACATGAATTCAGTTTTATCACCAGCGGGAGACAACTGCTTCAACAATCCCTACAGTCTATACAGTCATTTCGCAGCCAAGCCTGGAATGCAGTTACGAGTTCCTATGAAAAAGCAACGATCCCATTCGTTAACACCCATCGACATGGGTCAACACGTAAGTCATGGAAAAAGCGCAAGCGCTGATGGTGTCATTCAAATTCAACCAAATAAACATGCAAAGGCTATTTACAATGAGTCCAATTCTAATATGTGGGATGCAAATTTGCCAACCAGTCCGCCAGCAAAGCCGGCTAGATATGATGGTCCAAAGGCTGAGGACAGGCGAATAGAAATACAAAGACTAAATCAAGTATCTGGGTCTGACTCCGGCAATGGTTCTGGCGATTCAACTCAAAGTGCTCAAAGTGATCCCACAAAATCTAGAATGGATGCCGATTACAATATGGTGACGTCTACTATGAAACAACAGTTTGATTACGACCTTACAGAGACTAGACTTTTACAATCGGAAAATCTTGATTATGTAGTTGATTCAAGAATCAGCTTGGAGAAATTTCACTCCCAAATTATAGCTCCGGGACTAATAAAACCTTTGGAGTCTGAAACATTACACACTATTAAACTTTTTTTGAGAACATCTGGCCCGAGGATTTTGGCTAATCATATGACTAAGGTTGATTTATTTTTCTTATTTGAAGATTCTGTTCAAATTGAAGGCTTGGATAAAACTGCTTCAGGATTAGAGCTGTGTTTCCTACCTCAAGGGCGCCCACTACGTTTAGATATTATTGAAAGGTAACTTGATAATATAAATAGGTATTTTCCACATATTGAGCAAAACATACAAGAATATATTAACAATAACAAATACACAAAAAAGATACATATGCCAGCAAAGTTTTCACAAAATAAAAATCAAGCTATGGGACTTAAAAGAAAACATAAAACAAATACAACAAAGAAAAAATAAAACGTATAAATAGGATAGAATAATTAATTATACTCGTAATCAGATTATACCAGATCAAATCGTAATTTCAGGGTGGAGACTTTTCGACTTCTCATTGCTGTTACCATACTCACATGTCAAACAGATAGACAACGAGCTGATATTATCAATGACTGGATTCTATTAGCAATAGAAATCAAAACTGCTTTGGGAAACTTGTACGGTTTTTCTGCTATAATGTTTGGTTTATGCATGCCACAGGTGATATACCTATTAAGAAATAAATAAATACAGATTAGCAATTTTATTTTTGATACTATAGAGACTTATATATAATTTTACAGGTGGAGTGCTTGGAAAATGCATGGAATATATTGCGCCGCGTTTATACAGATAATGCATTTATGTTTGAAGCAAAATTGAGGCCAAGTTTTAAAAGTATGAATGAGGGAACAAATCCCTTACCGCCCAATACAACCACACCGTACATTCTTCCTCCAGTATTGTGCTTTCATATGTTTGGTAAGAATCACAGTGATTATAAATGTACACAACCCTTTAGAAAATTTCGATAGTATGTTATCTTGTGTTAAACAGTTTACTCGATTATTTCCATCAAGTTTTTACGCAACCAAATTGTCCGTTTTATATTTACAGATGGTGAAGGTGGGGGTCTCATGCAATTAGATGATTCCTTTCCCTCTAGTTTAATGAACACCTTAGAATTCGACTTTAATGCTACAGCAGCACATCTCGAAGCGGCTCGGCTATTCCCAAACCAAGTAGAGATGTTTAAAAGGAACGCTAGGACAGTAGTTCAAGAAATGTCGTCCCTAGGTCCAACATTGGATCCAATATTATTGGAACTATTTAGATCTGAGTTTCATATAAATTTCCTGTGGGGAGAAAGGGGAGCACTCACCACATCTAGCCAAAGATTTGCCAGACTTACGGATATCTTGACGACGATGTCGAATAAATTGGCAAATCAACCAGCTGAAATCGACGATGTGGTCTAGTCACAAATAGTGGTTGTGATTTAAATAATTGAGTGATTTTTAATATATTTTGCATAACATATTATAGAAGTAGTTTATTGCCCATATCATCGAATTTAGGTATTATGTTAGGATATGCAAATGGTCCAAAGATGTATTTTTCATTTGATACCTTATTATTAATTAAGTATACCTTTTTTTTTTTTTTTGGAACCCGGTGGAAATCCCTACGGACCTTCAGGGGAGCGGTGAGGGCCGCTCCCCCGGTGTGTCGGACCTGCCCCGACTAAAACCACCGGGGTGTTCCTTCTCTCGTCTGCCGGATGCTAAGGGCAAAGCCGAGCCATCTTCCTCGGCATCCGGCGACGTCCGGCCTTGTGCAGGCCTCACCTACTAGGCGGGGGGACGGTTAAATAGTCGCCGCCCCCCGCGTGCACCTAACACATTTCGGGGAGAATGGTGTAGAGCCAACCCTTCTCTCATCTTCATCTCCTTGAAATTGTCATCAGAGCGGTGTCCGGAAACACATCGCACACCGCTCACGCCAGGATCTGGGCGACGCACTCCCTCAAAGCGCGCCGCCCGGCGTATGTCCGGGTCACGAAGGAAGGCCGTTGGCGTAGGCCCTCCTCCGGCGTCCAGTCCGAGCTGGGCGGCGGATTGGGTTGTCGGGGGTGGATATTGCCTCCCGATCCCGCTCCGCCGCCTCCTTCACCTGCATTGTCGTCTCCGTGAAGGAGAGGACCGCCTGCCATGCCCTGTCACTACCGACCATCGCGCGAGCGAGTGCCGGCAGTGACAGGTCACCACTCACCACCCTGTAATTAAGTATACCTGACTTATCAACAATTTCGTTATAAAAGTGTTTAATTTTACAAATGACAAACATTCGAAATAATTTCGGAGTTCTATATTTCCTAAATCAAAAGGGCTATTGCCCGCCTCGATTCATATCGTGGTCGTGAGAGCAATAGCGAACTAAATTTTAAAAGTACTCGCTTAATATATTTAAACTTCAATATTTGCATTTTTTAACTCTTACTATGCACAATTTTTTTTTTCTAATTATTATAGGTATTTTATTCATATATATAAGCTAAAATTCGTTTCTACCTTTTTTATAAACATAAGTATAACAATAACTTATCATGGTGTAAACTCAATGCAGTAATTTGATTATGAGTACTTATTTCGGGATAAGCCATTGTTTTCTTAATACATATGTCAGTCCACAGGGCTTAGATAAAGTAAAATGATAATGTTTCAAAATTTATAGAATTGACATAACGTGACAATGTAATATTTAGAAAATTTATGTCAATTTCATACATTTTTCCAATTAACAAATTATCGTTTATTAAACGTTAGTTCGTCTGGACGAACCTAGTGGGCCTGGGCCCACTGGCATCGTGCAGAAACATGTCTACTGAGTTATTATAAGATGTCTGAACCTTTTAAAATTGTATAACTAAGGTAATGTTGGTCGTGATTGGTTGTGTGGTGTTGTATCAGACGTACAGTTTGACCATTCCGTAGTCCTCAGTCATATAGTGGGAAGGTCAAATAAAAGGTTTAAGCACAGTTATATTACTATTATTGTACTAATAATAACTATCTTCCAGCAATAATTGCATATAAATGTATAACTCGTTTAAAAGCGCTTTAAAATAAAAGCGATTCTGAACCTGGGAGTAAATGTCTAACACTTAGTTGGACATTGCGAACATTTAATCAATAATAAGGCCAAGGTCACGTCATGAGAGATACCCGACTTAAAAAAACAAAACAATTGAAACTAAATTCTATAAATTTTAAAGAAGGTGTGGAACACTCGTGAGTATTTACCACCTCAACCTAGTTTCTGGAACTTGGAGACAATTGATGTTGATATTTCTTGTCTCTATTAAGGAAAAGTGACGGGCAGAAGATAGTAGTAGAATGTTATTAATTATGTAGAGCTTCTTAAGACAACTTTGGCTTTTAGGAGATTCTTGTGTTTTGATTACTGTCATCATTTTTAATAATATTTACTATCGGGTGTAATGTGACAGATTATTATGCAAAACCAGATTTGATTAAAGACTGCTAAATGTAACTTTGTTGTTACATTTATTCTAAAATAATACTTCCAAGTTGTTCCACGTTTTATTGAAATATTTATACAATAAGAAGAATTAAGTGATAATAATTGAGTGTTTTTATAACCCAGATTGATATTATTCCACATAGCTACAATATATGGTTTACTTTATTATATATTATATAACAATGATATTACCTATTATAAAATTTGTTATACATTTGTAAAACTTCCCAATAAAGATATAACTATAGTTGTTTCTTTTATTATGGTTTAGATATATACAAATATATATATTTCATATACACTATTGAATTCTTTAGTGTTTTAGAGTTTAAACATATGCCATTAAAAGTTATTTGGTTACGAATTGTTGTTGCGCAAGACATGGTTTTTCTTCGCTTTTAAAAATGTCGAATTTCGTACCAGAAAAATACTTTTTGCGGAGGAATTTAATAACATTTTTGCACTTCAAGAAAACAGCTACTGATATTATTAGTAGAATTGTTGTAGATTGTTAGTAGAAGCTTATGGGGAACATGTTCCTACTCAAAAAACTCGTGAACGATGATTTCAATGCTTTAATATGGGTATTTCCATGTAAGAGACAATAAAAGTCCATGCCAGCCGAAGAAGTTTAAAGATGCAGATTTACTAGCGATATTAGAAGAAGACGCAATTCAAACCTTGAAACAATTAGAAAATGCATTAAATGTTGCCTATTATACTATTTCCGTACGACAACACCTATTAGGAAAGATCCAGAAGAAAGGAAAATAAGTTCCATATTAATTAACACGTTCTCGCCGGCATGAACCAGTAATGGTACATTAAGGACTGTTCCATCGGTCGGCGTGTACCATTTATGTTACATACACAATTTTCCCATCGGGCGGCGTGTACCATTAATGGTACAATGAAAGAAATCAATTAAGTTTGTATTTTTTTGCTAATAAAAAGAAAAAACGTTTGCAAATGAACGCAGGCATTAATGAGAGATATGCGATTACGTGCAAACGGCGCCGCCCGATGAGACAAATTTGATTTTACAGAGCCGTCGGATGCCGAAGACAGCAAACTCAGCCGCCGGCGGATACGTGTTAAAGCAGACATTGGACAAGGAGGCATTGAAAGACGAAAAACCATTTGTGAAATTATACTCGCTAGACAAAATAGAAAAGGATTTTTGCATCGAGTTGTCACAGGGGACGAAAATTGGATACATTTCGACAACCCCAAAGTGCACGAAATCATGGGTAGATCCACGATAGCCTACAACATAACAACCAGTGCTCAATATTCATGGTAAAAAGTAATGCTATGTATTTTGTGGTATAGTAAGTGTTGTTTATTAGGAACTGCTAAAACCTGGTAAAACGATTATTGGCGAACATTATCATTAACAATTAATGAAACTGAACCGAACATTGAAGGAAAAATGATCTTCTCTTGATGTTAACTTGACACTGCCTAAATACTTCTGGAGAGACCGAAACAGGTAGAATTCCAAATTTCTCATAATTTTTGCTGAGTAGCTAAAGATGTGTGTGGTCTAGCGTTATCATGATGAAAGACCACACCTTTCTATTGACCAATTCCTACCCTCAACTTTTTGCTTTAATCTCATCAGTTCTTGGCAGTTGTGATCATAATCGATGATTCTGTCCGGCGGTAAAAGCTAGTAATAAGTAATGCCCTTCCAATCCCACCATACACGCATCATTACCTTATTCCATATTAATCCAGGTTTTGCCACACTCTGTGAACACTGAGCCATGTTCGGTCACGACCTTTTTCACACGTTCTTGGCGTAAGTAATCCACTTTTCATCACCAATTATCAATCTCTTCAAAACAGTACGATTTTATTACGTCTTAATAAATAATCGCAAATCAGTAGAGTTCATTAGGTTTCTTTCAGTAAATTCGTGTGGTACCCCAATATCGAGCTTTTTTAAAATGAGTCAAAATTATTTTGAGGTCAATTGCCAACTCTTAAGCTATGTGGTAACTACTAATATGACGATAATGCTCCATTTTTTAAATAAAAATAATTTATTGATTCCACATCCTAATATTTTACAAATTTCAAGTGCGGCACTAATTACAATGCAGGTGCTTGACTTACGCTTAAGAGCAAGTGTACAAGATTTATCTCATTAACGGGAACACGAAGCGACTTCATGCACAACAATGGCTAAATCCGCCCAATCGAATCGTCATGGTTTAAAAAAAAAACAAATAATTTTCAAAGATAATTTATTTAGGAAATTTTAAAATACAAACAATTCATTTAATCGATTATAATTAAAATATATTAATATGTACCATCAATATAAATTGCAAAATATGTTTTAAATCTAAGCTCTCAAAATATTATTGCTTTAAGTTGTCTCGATTAGCCGATTCACGAACATGTGACTAGACTATATGAAACAGACGCTTAAGAACAAGGCAGATGTGTATCTTATTTTAATAAACTAGTGTACTTTCGATAGTATTAAAGATAGAATAGCATTGCAGTGAGACAGCGCGGCAAAGGCACTGTCTATTTTGTACGTTGACTGAACGTGTCTTTTAGCTTTCTTTGTTCGAAGATTGCTGGTCTGTGAATGCAACGGTCAGTTAAAAATCTCATTGATGTCATAATTGTCATTTTAATACATTTTCAGTTTTGATTAAGATCATATGTTCGGTTTGCCACTGCCGTCGGGCATATATTATGGTTTTTGGTGAAGCACACACAAGGGATATTATAGAGCGATGTCTTGTCAGATTAGGCACTTTTTCAGTATTATTTACCTTCTTCCTAAACGTTATTTAATGTTAAAAGGAAATTTTGTTTATCCAACTACGCCTTTGGCATTAGGTCAACCTTTTATACAGAATTCCTTGGCTTTTTTTTAATACATTTTCTTACTTAACGTATGCACAAATCAAGCCAAATTAATATAAAATAAGCATAAATTAAGTTTTTTTAAGTAAATAAAATTTTAATATCACATTTAGTACACAACCATAAGCTACGTTTCTAACAGCGTCGGGATAAAAAACAACCATTTTAATAAGCTTACAACGAATATGAAGTTCATATAAAGAGGAAGACAGGATATCAAAGTCAGGCTCTAGTTACATTTCAGGAAACAGAATAAGAATTCATGTCCTTATGACATGTCATTGATGAATTAATGTCATATTGAAAATAACATATCTATTATCTACGATGTATTTATCTGTAATCCTATTATTTAATGGTTTAATTTCGTAACCCCAGTCTCAATCTCCATAAATACAGTCTGTCTGAACACTACGTTTCGACTTCTTTTAAGAAATCTAGCAGTGAGTGGACTCACATTCGAGGAATATTGCCCTAATGTGCTACATTTTATTGTTTCCTTCGGTATTTTCAACTTGCCTTCAAGCAGATTTCAACATGTCAATATAATTTCGGGCCTCTTTAGAAAACTACAACGATTTCAGATATTGTCTAACCGTCATTTGTAGGTTCACTAGGAGGCCTGAAGTCTGTTCAAAGCTTTCGATCACCGCAGTGAACGTCGCGGAACCTATTACTTGAAGACTTTCACCGTATTGATCGCATCGTTCATCAATATCCACCAAGAAAGCACAAATATCGGCTCTGACATATTCCGCCACTAAATTAATAAGAAATAAAGGCGTCACTCAAATGTTTTTTAGTAGCACACATCTACCGGAATACTCTACGGCTTCATTCACTCAAGAACCATCATGTCTTTCGAGTTCGTTGTCTGTCATCTCTCAAAGTCTCTTTCAATGATTTAAAGGAAAAGACAGCCGAAATATTTTATACTGAAATGCATATACATATTTCCCTGAGAACTGATTATATCATGCTCTGTTTACAACAATATTTACGATCCAGCTTATTTCGTTGAATAATATAGGCGTTTTATTACAAAATTCCACCTATTTCTGCATCCTGTCATTCTCAGCTAACATTCTTTTAATTAAAGGACTCGTCGTCAATGCCGTATGCGACGTTTGCGATAACATCTGACGCTCTTAGAACTATGTGGACCCATAGCTCACGAACAATTGCTTTATATATCATTAGCAAACGCGTCATAAACATTTGGAGAAAAATCTGTTAAGCCGAAACAGTGGATGCGTGAAAAAAACCTATTAAGTCAACTTCTCTCAACCTTTTGCAGCTTTTCTATTCATGCCTTCATTGCACGTACAGTCAGAATTTACTACCCAACAATTACTTCAGGCCATGTTTAGTAGACAGATCTAATAATTGTCGACGTAGTTTTTTTTTATTTTAATATAAGGCGTATTGAACGTGCCACGCTGCTACACTACAGTGCTATTTCACAGAGTATGGTCTAGCGTTAATAATTATTAATAAAAACGAAAGGTGTTAGACATAAATTTTTAACAATTATTAAAATGTCAGCCTTAGACAAAAATCCATTATATAATACATAATTAGCTTCAGGCCAGTCTTTTCCACTTGGTGCTGCTTGCTATCAAATGTACTTTTGGTTAATAATACTAATTAATTACCAAGCAAGCTATTCTACTTAATATGTACATACAATCAAAACCGTTTATGGCGACATCGTTTAGAACAACATACCGATTATATTGACAGAGAACAAACGCCCCGGCAAAAGAAACAGGATTTCGTATCTCAAAACCATCACCGGTTGTTACGACTATCGGTTTTTACGACAAAATATGAGTAGACCTTCGATGTCGTTATAACCGATTTTGACTGTACTAAAATAAATATTTTAATAAGTACAATTTAAGCATATATGTAAAGGCAAAATACGATATTTGAACAATTAGTATACTCATTTTCATAGATTAGTCAAAATATCTATAACAAAGACTGTAAAAAAGTAGAAAAGCAAGCTTATTTTAATTACAGATTCTTATTTTTTATACGTCCATAATTTATTAAAACCTCAAATTTTCTTTCAAACATTAAAATACTTCTTTAAAAAACTTTTATATCCAACACCATAAAATATTCTAATTTATTATGTTTCTCTACACCTGTTTTAATCTTCATCTGTAGCTATTTCAGCTAGTTTCACTTTTAGATATTACAGGCATTCTAATGCAATATTTTAAAAACACCAATAGTTGCGGTGGAGAAAAATGGCAAAAGGTATTCAATAAAATTCTAATATACTAGCCGAATATCATGAAGGTCATATTAAATTCTATAATTATAATACACTACAATTTAAAAAGATTAATCAATGTCATTACAATCACCTTACTTAATTATTGCTACGATATGCTACTAATTTACTTTAAAAAAATCACTGCAGTAATGCTAAAAAATATATATTATATATAAATTCATCTGTAATATGTTAGATTGTGTATATTTATATACAAAGTATCATTCACGTTAAAATTCAATTATTATTTGAGACAGCTATTAAAATTATATAAATATAGATTAATTGAAACGATTGACGCGAATATCCTTAAAGCCAAACCAGAAATATACGAGAGCGTCTTTTTCCCAGATTATTAAAGCAACATGCAATACAATCGGATCAATTCGAACTGGCTCATGGCGTTGCTTTGATTTTAGTGCGACAATGGTTACGTCTTTCTTTAACAAAGTCCATAGGCTCGACAAAGAATGACCTACTTTTTTGATATACAACTGATTTTACGCAGTAGATAGAATTTCTAAAGTGTGTAATGTTTGATTAATAGAAATGTTACAAAAAAGGACAGGACAGAATTTTAAATTTTAAAAAAGTATTTAAGTGTCTTGCAGAAGTACTAAAGAAGTAATTCGAAATACGTTATTTGATTTTATAAAATGTTGTTTGTGAATTTGTTATCTATAAAATGTTAGCCATGGTTGCTGACGGCAGAATAGAATAGCACCCCCCTCTTCTTGCTAAGATGTCGTAAAAGGCGACTAAGGTATCTCTTTAATAATGCAATTCAACCAGGTGTTCAGAGAAGGAAAACTTGACCATACCAGCATCCCGCTCCCTCCCGATCGTACTGGTTCTCCATTCCATTGGGTCTGAGGGAACTTGGATGAGAGAGTGTTTTTCTGGCTGCGCGTCCAGTTATGCACTTAAATATTTTCTGCGCAATTAAATGTTTCTGAAAACTGGATCTCGATATTCTTAATCGGCGTTGAAACAATCGCCGTGGCCGAAGCTGTCCAGGACATCATCATCATCATCTATAAAATACCTCTTATTGTTTGTCGCTCATGATATACCAACAGACATCAGTGACTGTGTTAAGTATGTATATTTTTAAATAGTACGTACAATCTTAAGCTTGCTTTAGGGTTAAGTCACTATATGAAATTACCCACAAATATTATTATTATTGCATAATAGTATTTAATACTCCCTCATATATTCCTGGTCAGCATTTGCTTGTAATTGCTCAGAAGTATTTTAATTGTAAGTTTCCTAGGCTTTTAGCTATTACAACAGTAAAATTCGAATCCAAGGATTGTCGTCACTCACTAAGTACTGTTGCACAATTAAATTGATAATAAAATTATTTGAAATATTAAACATTATTTTTATATAATTCAATTAAATCCATTGTTGTCATTCCGATATTATTACAAATATAAAATTGATAATACAAGTATTTGAAATATTAAAAATATTTTTTATAGAATCAATTAAATTCATTGGTATCATTCCGATATTATACAAATATAAAATTAATAATAAAATTATATGAAATATTACATTATTTTTTATACAATCAATTAAATCTATTGTTATCATTCTGTTATTACTACAAATATATCGCGCGCTATTGTGAAACACTAAACAACATGACGGTAAGTGGCTCAATAAAACTCTGCCGTTTTCTATTGTAAATAACAAACATTAAGCTGTAACAGTAATGATTGATCAGATAGCTACACTAATAGAGTATGAATAATATTGCTACTCTTTTATAAAGATAATCACTTTTCCCTTTATATACACAATCTAAAAAATAATTATTTAAATATTTTTAAAAATGACAAGGATCAAGTTTATTACATTGTATTAAAAAATCTATAACTATTGCAGCTGAACGTTGAAAATCAGCTAAGGCAGTATAAAATGGCGACGCCATATCAAGTCATTTGATTCTCCTATTTTAATAACGGACTTCTAAAAATATTTTACAACCTCTAATCTCACATTATTCGTTTTGCGCGAAATGTTAAAATGTAAATAAAGGCCATTTCATGTTATTATTAAATATTAAAAATAAGGGCCTCGATCAATATAGATATAATTTCTATTGAAATCAAGATAACGATTTTATCAGTGACCACAATACAAATATACGAAAATAAATATTAGAGGTCAGCATGATTATTTTATGACAATTTTAGTTCGCAGTATAGTTATAACCTGTTCCATTGCGTAAGAAACAATTTAAATCAAAGATTGCGTCCGATTTGTCAGGTATTAATCTAATTTCACTTAATGATCGTCGAATTAAGAATTCTACTAAAAAAAATCCTCGGAGCAGTGTGCATACTATAACCAATAATTATACTACATATAACATATAGAACAGGCCTCAACTAAACAAAAATTGATTAAATACATTTTTGATGTTACCATTTTTCTTATTTCATTCTTTGACTTGTCAACACTGTTTTTTACGATTTTTTTATATACGTCTTGTCATGGTCTCTATTTTTATAGCAATTAGGTTATGTTATCTTCGTCACTTTTTTTTCCCGCTATTTTCTTGCAACTCCATAGCTTCCTTGATCTTTCTTTCTTCGAACTCCCTCCTAGATTGATTAATGATTTCATCTTCCGAGGAACCCGATAGCCGAGCGCATTCTGGCAGCTCAGATTCAGATAAAAACGGAGTTTCAGTACCCGTAGTGCCGATACGAAGCACGTTCCGTTTCAAATCGATATTACACTGCCAAAAAGTGACGATAGTAAAACAATGACGTAATGATTAATCAACCTCAAAAATAATGATTTTAGATTTAAAAAAAAACCTATTGTTAACACTTAACGGACGGGTTTGGACTACACTGTACTTACCATCAGGTACTCTGTAGTCACTATATCGTGCCAGTGTAAAAAAAAACGGGCCACGTAGATCTAAGTTTTTGCTTAAATTTTAGGTACGTTGTGATAGTTTTTTTTATTTTACAGATTTTTACTTGGTATTTTTTTTTGCTTAGTGCCCGAATTAAGATTTAATGTAATTAATATTTTGTTCGATTAACGATTTGTTTTGTAATAAATACCTGATGTCTTTTAAGCATATCGAGTCCCAGCAACATGTCCATAGGCTGTTCAGCGAGCACAGAGAATGATGTGGTGAGAAAATCAATCTCGATTCTCATTTGGACCATGTGAATGCGGCCTATGATTCTTTGGACCCCGACTCCTTTTGCTATACCCGCCCATCTATAGATTTAGAAAAAATATACTTTTTTTCGGCACGACAGAATGTTGTTGGTCGGGATAGGACTTTCCAACTTCGCCGGGCCAGTAAAATATACTGTTATACACGGTTAGTCGGAAAGGGTATATCAAGCCAAGGCTATTGGTATAGGTATCGTATATACTTAAAAAGGAATATAGTAATTTTCCTAAAAGTTGTAATTTATTTTTACATACTCATAATAAATTATGTCATTTATTCTTAAACTTTGACAATCATAGCGACAAGGCCACGCGAGGCATGCCGAAAGTCGGCGGATTCAGAAATAGATCGTTTGAATTGTGCCGCAATGTTTGAGGCGCCCAATGTGCCTACTTATTTTAATTTTAGATATTTAATTATTTACCTTTGCTTTCAGTTGATCCATCGAACTAAACATGTAATAAAGTGTTACTTAAATATGCGGTGTCTCTTTACACTCCATTTAAAATACAAATACCAATTTCGTCAATGTTTTATATTCTAAACTATATCTCACAGATTTTAAACAGTTGTTTACGTTTTTGTATTTCATTTCATCACTATTTTCATTTATACGTACCTACTATTCAGTTCTCTAGAAAAATGGCTCAATATGCCGTCCGTTTTTTTCAATACACAAGGTGGCACGTCAACCTACGGAAGCTATAACATCAAGTAACATTTGAGGAGAATTTCTAATTTCTTCAAACGCTAATGATATTTTCTCTCTCATTTCATTTTCACCTTGTTTTAGATAATAAATTTTGGAATTTAAGTATTTAATACAAAAATTGTTTATTTATAACGTATCTAAAACACTAAAAAATTTAGTACGTCTAAATTTCGATGATATAGGGAAGTTCGTGCGAACTGAATAGAGTTGTTGTCTGTTTCTAGGTACATGCCCAACTACATTAGATATTCATCTTTGGTGGGTCGTTGACACACGAAGAAACATATGATTTCTAGGGCTGCCTCTTTATACTTTTAGTATGTAAATGTATAGGTACTTGTATCTCATTAGTTATTTATTTTTGCGAAAAGTTATAGTACACAAGATGTATGTTTTAATGGCCCCCTTCCTAGGTTTTTCGCTGTATATACCCTTTCCGACTAACCGTGTACACTACCGAAAGTCACGGATATACACCAGTTAATTTGCAAATTAAAGAATAGATCATGTTTATAATGGCCAAGTAAAAAAAAATACAATTATGTATTTATTTTCGAGTGTCAGCGTAGTGTAACCCTTAAAGAAACATATCAATAATCTAATTTATCACACAATAGTTATCACCAATCGTGCCCAAACATATTCAAGATTTTAAATGAATCATCATCAGCCCATTCTGGTCCACTGCTGGACGTAGGCCTCCTAATAAGTGCCATTGAGCTCGGCCTTCAGCACTTCTCATCCAATTCTTTCCAACCACCTTTCGCAGGTCGACAGCCCCACCTTGCCAAAGGGCGCCCCACACTACATCTGCCGATCCACGGTCTCCACTCAAGAACCCGTCTGCTCCAATAACCATCCATATAAATACCAACTGCCACTGCAACTTGTTAATACGAAGAGCAATGTCGACAACTTTGTTTCTGTCGGATAACTTATTTCGGACTTTATACTTCAAAGAGATTCCCAACATAGTTCGCTTCATCACACGCTGAGCGACCTTAAACTGATGGACTAGCCCAACCGTAAGTGTCCACGTCTCGGCTCCGTACATCATAACTGGTAAGACGCAATTGTTGCTAATTTTGGTTTTCCGACATAGTGGAATAGTAGCCGAAAAGACCCGACGTAAGTTCCCAATTGCTACCCAACCTAACTGAATTGTTCTTTTGGCTTCCCTCTCGAAGTTGTTCCTACCTAACTGCAGTGTTTGCCCCAGGTATACAAATTCTTGGAAAAAACTCAAGTGCTAGTCAAGTGGAGATGTTACACCTAATTTTGATCTTATCCATGTTCTTACCAAGTCCTATCCGCCCAAAAGAATCAGCTAGGTCGTCCATCATTCCTTACAACTCAGGTAATGATACTGCCATTAGGACTATGTTATCGGCAAACCTTAAATGTGAGATGTGCCCTCCGTTGATGTTAATGGCCCTAATTTTCCAGTCCAGCCTTTTAAATACATCCTCCGATGTGTTTGTGAACAGTTTATTTAAGTTTAATATGTAACACAAATGCTTGTTATTTATATGTAGAACCAAAATGAAATAATACAAACCTTGTATCCACTAAACGCATAATATTGCAACGTTCCGCACAAGCAGCTGACATTATGGTTGTCTGGGCTCCAGAGTCTATGAAGGCTTTAACTGGAAATCTAGAAAATAAATATATATTTCTTAAATTATAATAATAAACCCTTAATATAATACATAACTCTTCATTGATTATTAGTTTCATATCGCTATAATAATTTTATAAACAATTGAAATTTGATTGTAAATTGGAAAAATCTAGTGTATATATTGTAATAGGAGAGTTTTATTTTTTCACTAATAAATAGTTTAATTATCCTTGAATATAATAAATTAATGAAGTCAAGAAAAATATCCTCATCAAAATGTTCTAGAATAATTGAGTTATCTATATCAAAGTCTATGTATTGCGTTTTAGAATTAGTCACAAAGACTGCACATCCAGTTGTCTAGAGGTCTTCTGTTGAAGTAGATTTAGGCTGGCATAAAGACAGTGACTGTCAATAGAATTTCCATTCTAGGTTGTAGACATCTTTCTTAGACTGTACATCAGGCTCTGATATTTTAGCAAAACATTATAAAGTAATGAAATATTTTGTAATGGTTTGATTCCAATGGTAATATATGACTGGATGGTCGTTATTTATAAAACGTTTGATTCTACAAATGGGTAAATTATACGATTGTATCTTATATAAGTCTGCATTTTTTAGACCATTTATTGTCCATCTACTTGAATAAATCCTTACCTTCAACAGGTGATATATTTATAGTACTAAAATGTAGGAAAGAAAACTAAAATAATTTGGTTCAACAGTAATTGCTGTATTCAGTAATAAAATTTTATAAGTAAACCCATAGTTTGTATTAGTATATATAGCATCTTACAAACGTTTAGGACATGAATAACAGTATAACACATACATATGTTAATAAAATGTGTAGCCATTTTGTTTTTTGTGGTTCTTTTAAATGAGTACCTAATTGAAGCACACATTTTATGACTCAAAATGTATATCGAATCTATACACACACCTCACTATAAATTTATATGAACTTACCCATTGACATGACAATTGATATATAGCATAATCACAGTTCCAAAAGTCTCAGGGTTATGCTCCATTGCTGCTTCCATGTTTGCTTCAATATTCTTCTGTCTTATTTCTTCAGCGATCATTCGCTGTGCTTCAGTATCAAATGGATCAGAATTCATCATTCTGAAATCAATATTCCTAAGCTACAATATATATGCAAAAGTTTTGTTTACCACATTAACCTTATATGTTTACCTTATCCTTTGTTGCTGTCGGTCCGTCCTTGCTTTGATTTGTTCTCGAAGAACAGAAGCAAATGTATCTGTGAAAAAAAAGTCCACATTTGAATTTCAAATATCAACTCACTGCAAGTTCTTTGGAATATTAACATTGACGAGTTACATATTTATATACTCACCAAGGTTACCACTGACTAAGGCGTCTGCTAACCTGGGATTGTTTTGCTTCAGCAAGGCAAGCTGGTCTGGATTGGCAAGAAACATTTCTCTTATAATACGGGGATCTTCTTCTACTGGTGGTGGACTTCTTGTAGCCATTGAAGTACCAGCAATAGCGGTAGATGGTATGGAGATATCACTGAAGTCTATATTCGGCAAGATATCAGCAGCTAAACAAAATAATTTTCAATTTAAATGTTTTTTTAAACAAACTGTAATTTGACAATGGCGTTATTTCTTCAAAAATGAAGTATGTTTTTTAATTATCCTGCCAGTACATATAATTATCATATAGTGAAAGTGTGACAAAAAAGTATAAAAATAAGCATTAATTACATTCAAACTCTGGATTCAAAACTTTATTTACAGCATAGGAAATTTAAATTGAATTTACAAAATTACCATCAACTGTAACCTTAACTTGATTAGATAAATTTGTGATATATCATATTTAATTGATTTACAAAAGTGATTAAAAAAAATTGTGATTTTATAAGCTATGTCCAACAATTAAGGGAGCAAATATTCCAATTTTGGAATTTTGGAAGGGTTGTATCTCAATGAAAGATGATCTTATTGCAAATCTAAAAAAAAAAAGGAATTTTGAAGTCACACAACTCGTTTTTCGTTTTTTTTTGGTAAAAAAAATTTTGAGCTACGATTTTTGCATAATCTAAAGTCCATTGGTATGGATATTTTTCAATTATATACTACATAGAACAGATAACCTGTTTATTCAACTTTAATTTGCTTTTTCTTAGATGCTTGTTACGCCCTCTTGTCACGATGATATCCCAAATTGAACGAAAAAGAACCCTTTTGTTTTTAACTATCGATGTCTTAGCAAACAATAAATGCACAGCAAATTAAAGAATAGTTGCAAAAAATTAGAATAAATTTACTGAAAGGTACTATCAAAACATTAAAACAACAATTGTTTTTCCTTTTGTACTCGCCATTATAGTGTATATATATGTTTCTGCAAACCTGCCGCTAGATGGCGTTATTCGGTGGCAAGCACGATACACTCGTTCGGAAGCTGCCATGGCATCTGCATTTCGGAAAATCTGTTGTTTATTTCATTGAAGGTACGGATTGTCTTATATTTTGTTTTTGTGCTTTCGGTGACTTGTGCATGTGGGACAATATATTTAGCACGGAGTCAGCCTTACATTTCACGGACTTGTGAATATAGTTTTCGGGCACAAGGAATTGTACAGATTCGCTCCCCAGAAGCTGTTCCTGGATCCAAACAGGAATAGACACTACGGCGGCAAGGTAAGCGGAAGAATTATATATGAATATTGTATTTAATGGTCGTGTGCATTTATTAAGGCCCGAAGATAACTTTACCAGAACCTATAATAATACAGTGCACTACATCGCAAAACCCTGTGCAGCCCTGAGCGGCGAGCACAACTTTCTGACTATTGACTTAAAAAAAAAAATTGTAACCCGAGGAAAGTCCCTAACGGGCCTCAGGGGGGCGATGAGGGTCGCCTCTCGGTGTGTCGGACATGCACCGATTAAAACCCTTGGAGAGATTCTTCTCCCACCTGCCGAGTGCCAAGGGCAAGGCCGGGCCAGCTTACTCGGCATCGGGCGTTGTGTGGCCTTATTCAGGCACCGCCTACTTGGCGGGGATTGGTTTAATAGTCGCCACTTCCCGCAACCACCGAACACATTATGGGGAGGGTGGTGTAATGTGCCACTACCACCATCTCCTCCTCTCTCCTTGAAATCTCCTTGAAATTGTCACTAGAGCAGTGTACGGGAACACTTTGCACACCACTCACATCTGGATTTGAGCGGCGCGCTCCTCGCGCCTCGGGGGAAGGCCCTCCTCCGATGTCCTATCCGAGCTGGGTGTCGGATTGGGTTGTTGAGGGTGGCAATAGCCTCCCAATCCCGCGCCGCCGCCTCCTTCATCTTCATTGTCGTCTCCATGAAAAAGAGGACCGCCTGCCATGCCCTGTCACTACCGACCATTTTTTTTTTGTTAACCCGTGGGAAATCCTCATAGGATCGTCAGGGGGTGGTGAGGGCCACCCCCGGTATGCCGGACTTTTACCGACTAAAACCCCCGGGGTGCTCCTTCACTCGCGTCTGCACCAGCCCCCGGGCACACCGAGGACCTCCAAGAGGGCTGGCGCGCGATCCACCCTGTGGGCTTCTCCACAATAGGGAGGAAGTTCCTGAAGCAACGCCTAGTGGTGCGTGGAAGCACGCACGACACCACTGGAGCTAAAAAATCAGGCAACGGCCCCCTCAGACTCGTTGCCCGACGCTCCCCTCGAGGCGAAATTGCCAAGCAGCGACTTAGGCCTCTTTTTCTATGGGGCCCACGCGCACCTGTGGTAGCGAGGCCGCGCTTCCGGGGCAATAGCCAGCCCGCTTACCAGCGTCAGCACAAACACAGCATCGAGGCTGAGCCTCGCAGCCCTGGGCTTTGTGCCCGGGCTGGCCACACTTAAAAGCGACCATCGCGCGAGCAAGAATGCCGGCAGCAAGAGGTCACCACCCAATTTTCTTTGCTTTGTTAAATTAACTGCAACTTTGAAAAAATTAACATGACTTTTAGGAGTTTTTATATCATAAACTAAAGCTGAATAAACAGACTATCTGATCCATGTAGTAGTTTAACCAAGAACAGGAGTTTCCACACAGTGGATTTTTTTTTTCTTTGTCATAATAATGTTGAGTTTCAGGCCAAGTAAATTTGAATTAGAGGATATTTTACTGCACTATATTATTCCAAATAATTCTGAAGCGAAAGCACCCAAAATTCACATTTAGACTTATGACAATTATTATGTGTCGCAAATGACATGCAGTGACTAGTTTAGTTGCTTTAAAAATATGGACTATGTTTATGAAGGTAAGGGAGAGAAAAATTTTTAGACAAATATTTTTACAATTACTAGATAAAAACACATGCCAAATCATTATGAGTATATCACACAATAATATCAACAATTTTGAAAGCATTATGGATGAGCCATAAGCAGGATATTGGGTGCTGCATGAGTTGAAGCTAAAAGACTTTAAAGGACATTTTTCTTAGGTATGAATTGTTGCTTCTGAGGCAAAACAAAAAAAAAAGGTTTTCTATACAGTGTGGTGATTGGCAATAAATTTGATTACATTATGATAACCCTAAGCACAAAAATAGTGTGGGTAAGCTTTTTTGTTTATATAGAAACTCTTATTCACATGTTGAAACACCTGTAAAAATCTAGTTAAAAACACTTAAGCATCCTGTTAAATCCTGTTCCACCCACTATAATCACAAGATATGTGTTTTCAGATTACCACTTAATTAACTCAATAGGATAAAACCTGGCTGAGTAGTGCTTCCATTCTACTGGAGATACATAAAAAATAGCTCAATTAAGATATACTTAAGAGATAATTGTTTTTTTTACTTGGGATTCATTTATTGCCAGTGAAATAAGAGAACTTAGTGGTAGGCAATTACTTCAAATAGGAAGTATTTCACTACATATGTTTAATATAGCATTAATTTTCACAAAATTTACTCAAATATGCCATGTGGCCTTCTTCAGACACATTCATAGAGCATTGAGGTCAAGTGTTCGTTCATAAATAATAATAAAATAGAAAAAAACGAGAGAGAGTGTGAGAGAGAAAAGCTCAGGCCATCAAACACGACACACACACAATTTTGTAAGTTAGAGGTTGACAGAAGGCGGAATAATCAAAGACAATGAATATCTATATTCTACACTATGGTGCAGTTTATTGTCATAATCAAAGTGCTTAAGATTCTGCTAAGAAATTATTTTATGAAGTTCCACATTCATTATTCAAGTTGATATTATAAATAATAAAACTTTCATTTCTATGCATATAAACAACAAAAAACAACAATATATGTTTAGGTTATAGGTGGTAGCCTATAGAGTTCGAGGACTATGGAAATAAAATGTGTGTTGCTGTTAACTGTGTATAATCCGAACTGTCTTAATCGACGGATGCAGCGGTCTCTAAATACATGCATACATTCCTCATTTATGCAATGTTCGCACTTTCATAAATCACGCTATCAAAATCAATTACTTACGTTAACATTATACTATGTGTCCCTATAATATGTGAACAAGTCTTAAGGAAAATAATATTCTAAAACATAAATATATACTGAACAAATTATATCGATTATTTATATTTATACTTAATATCATTTGACTCACACAATACAGTTTAAAAACTCAGGTTACAAATTGCTGTGAATACTTTTATACTTTTTATACTTTTTTTTTTGTGTGTTCTTTTATATAATGTTAAATATTTTCAGGTACAGTAATATTGTTTAAGACTAATATTAATGATTTCACTTATCTAAATTCATATGTATTCTTCAATAATTTTACTCACTGCGGTTGATGCAACAATATGGTGTAGTAACAGTACCTAAACATAATTAACTTAGCTCCATGTAAAAGCATTGCATAGTATAAGATCATTTAAAAAGATAGTTCAAGTTTTGGCAAAATATTATTATGGGCACCAGAGTCATTTCCTGCTTATGTATCTACATTATAAGCACAGATGCTTGACTACATATTTGGGGCCTTATGGTTTCCTTTTACAATCAAAATAGTCTACGCTAGCTGTGCCCACAGCTTCACTTGTGTTAAAATTCACTTTTCCTATAGTAATAGGGCAAAAAATAGCTTATCCCACCCTGAATATCTGATTTAAATATTGGTGAAAATATTATTCAAATCAGATTGATGGCTTCTAGGATGTCCTCCCACATCTAAACAAATTGATGGCTTCAAAGATGTCCTCCCACATCTAAACAAAACTACAAACTTTTTTTGCTTTATAAGCATAGATATAGATTAAAAATACTTAACATAACCTATAGAACATTCTCACCATAACTCTTTTTTAAATCCAAGACTGTATATCTCATAAAAAAAACTTATTATAATTAATAATAATAAGCAATCATTTACAATATCTGTATTTAAAAAATGCAACTGTTTAATGTTTGGACACCATACTTATAGTTGGCCCTTAGTAGGGAATGTAACATAAAATCAGTGAGAGAAAAGCTGTGGCTGTTTTAAATGAAATATTAAGTATTTTGTGGCATTATCGTAATGCCATAATAAGGTTAGGATTAGTTACGAATAACAAAGAGATGACATTGCATTTTCAGAGAAATATAAAATTAGTGGGACCGCGTACCTTGATTATCGTTAGTCTCGTGGATAACGTCGAAAGAGCGGTGAATGATCATCAGCATGTCGCCGTCTTGGACACCGAGTTCCTTTAGTGTTTTCTTCTTACCGTCCAGTGGTCTACTGTGCAAGTTTAAAGAAAATTGTTGTCCTTGATACCCGCATTCTGTTTCGCAGAACACCATGAAATTTTCCAATTCCATATCTTCAGAAACTTCCAACACAAAGATTTCATCTTCAACAGTGCTGACGGTAACTTTCATTGTGAAATTTAGTTGGTACACGAGATAAATTCACGATAATAAGTACAATGAGTTTTGCGATTTATGTTTGGACAATGACTGTCCAAAACATTTTACAACTGTCTATTTAGTTTGAAGACCTACTCGTGCACGCACAAACAAAGTCGGAATGTGCTCCACGGTCATTTTACTCATTTCATTTAGGGTACTCACAAATTGTCGAACTTATCAATATAATTAAATTTGAAAAGTAGTGCACCCTTTCTTAACAAATTTAATCATAAATGCTTAAAAATATACGGTAAGAAATTAAAAAATAATTTAATAATAAAATGGCTCTAATAGATTTTAACACGAGAGTAATTTCATATTATGGACTTTTTAAACACACTTTTTCATGTTTAGTGTAATTATGTATCATTTTTTTGTGTCGTTCGTTGCTGACAGGGAAAGGCCTTTACATCTACAACGGGCCTGAGAGGGCGAACACTGAAAGTGCTCAGTTAGCGATTTATGGGTTGGGTGGCTACGCAAGTGTACCCCTGTGGATACGACCTTGACTTGGGCGGCCAGCTAGTTAAACTGAACCTAACGGTGATCTACTTGTGTTTCGGAAGCGACTACCTTGAAAAGAAACTCAAAGCTGCGTCGGAGAGGCATTGCGTCTTGGGCCGATAACGACCCGGTGAACGACAGGACATGACCCGGAATCAGCGCGCGCAACGTTGTGAACATTATATCGACATGCTCTTCTGATGAGAGGATTTGGATTGTGCGGCGTCTTGTTGAAATACCGACGAGACGCCGTCTGCATGAAACTAGCGACCGTCTCGAGTTCAAGATCGGCATAAAGATCTATACTGCGCACATGCCACGTTGAACCCACGACATTGAGCAAGAACTTGATTTGAATGCGCTGTAAGTGTTTTCGAGACCATTCGGAGGAGTGATACCGACGAGACGCCGTCTGCATGAAACTAGCGACCGTCTCGAGTCCAAGATCGGCATAAAGATCTATACTGCGCACATGCCACGTTGAACCCACGACATTGAGCAAGAACTTGGTTTGAATGCGCTGTAAGTGTTTTCGAGACCATTCAGAGGAGTGATACCGACGAGACGCCGTCTGCATGAAACTAGCGACCGTCTCGAGTCCAAGATCGGCATAAAGATCTATACTGCGCACATGCCACGTTGAACCCACGACATTGAGCAAGAACTTGGTTTGAATGCGCTGTAAGTGTTTTCGAGACCATTCGGAGGAGTGGGCGAATACAATGCTAGCGTAGGTCATCAGCGGTCTGACTATGGATGTGTAAAGTGTCAACTTATTTCTGAACGACATTTTACTTCTTTTACTCAGTATCGCGTGTAATCTACCAAGAATGAAGGCAGCGTGATCGCGCACGACCTTGGCATTAGGTCGGAACGATATTCTTCCGTCAAGAATGACTCCTAAATATCTGACATGCTTGACCCAAGGGATCATTCGGCCGAAGAGTGATAGAGGCTGCATGTGAGTGGTACTGATGTTTACAGTTTAGATTGCCTCCAATAATTACTGAGGGACCTAATTCCAGAAGTGCACCAAGGTCACTTTAAATACCAGTACTTTTCTTCTAGACCTTGCAAAAACAAAATTTTATTTACCCTTTTGGCTTGCAGTCTGGTTCTTTGCGGTGTAAGAACCTATGCGGCTTTTAAGAAAAGTCGTTCAGATGGAACTGAGCTAGCCAAAACAAGTGACCATAGACACCACAGATTATTTTAATCCGGGGTTTTTCGTTTTATTTTTACTCAAATTGACAATGTTGCAGATTTAAAGGAATCTAAATATGTATAACTCAAAGGTGACTGACTGACATAGTGATCTATCAACGCACAGCCCAAACCACTGGACGGATCGGGCTGAAATTTGGCATAAGGTAGATGTTATGACGTAGGTATCCGCTAAGAAAGAATATTGATAAATTCCACCCCTAAGGGGATAAAATAGGGGATAAAGGTTTGTATGAAAGTTAGACCATTTTAAACCGATCGGGCTGAGACTTTGCACGCATTAGGCTACTATGCCGCAGGGATCCTCTAAGTAAGGATTTTGATAAATTCCACTCCTAAGGGGATCAAATAGGGGTTGAAAGTTTGTATAATTCTTCTTTGATTTTCAAGAATTGCTGTCTAAAGTTTATCCAGACATTCATATACATCTAAATATATATAACTCAAAGGTGACTGACTGACATAAGAATCTATCAACGCACAGCCCAAACCACTGGTCGGATCGGGCTGAAATTTGGCATGCAAGTAGATGTTATGTCGTAGGCATCTACTAAGAAAGGATTTTGATAAATTCCACTCCTAAGGGGATCAAATAGGGGTTGAAAGTTTGTATAATTCTTCTTTGATTTTCAAGAATTGCTGTCTAAAGTTTATCCAGACATTCATATACATCTAAATATATATAACTCAAAGGTGACTGACTGACATAAGAATCTATCAACGCACAGCCCAAACCACTGGTCGGATCGGGCTGAAATTTGGCATGCAAGTAGATGTTATGTCGTAGGCATCTACTAAGAAAGGATTTTGATGAATTCCACCCCCAAGGGGATAAAATAGGGGTTGAAAGTTTGTATAATTCTTCTTTGATTTTCAAGAATTGCTGTCTAAAGTTTATCCAGACATTATTCATATACATGACAAGCCTATTGAATGGTTATGTGAGCGTGCCATACTTACTCCAAAGAACGATCAAGCAGCAGCTATCAACGATATCCTGCTCATGTCGTTTGAGGGAGAAGAAAAGGGCTATATCCAAATATAGAACGCATGCATGTAGGTGAAGTCTGCTTTGCCATGACAATAAACAAGTCTCAGGGGCAAAATCTCATATTTGCGGAAATTGACTTGAGAGAACATTGCTTCTCTCAGGGATAGTTTTATGTTTCTTGCTCACGAGTAAGTTCACCCAATAGCTTGATAGTTTTAGCGCCTATTGACAGATTAGTTAAGAATATTGTGTACAAAGAAGTTATGTAGGCCATACTTTTTTACACACGCTAAACAAATGTAAAGCCGCAAAAACTATATCTAATTAATAATAATACGCACATTCTTAACGCGAGCGAAGCCGCGGGCAAAAGCTAGTAAGTAGATATAAAGAAAAAAATATTGAATGTGACACGATATTTGGTATATCGGATGAAATATATCGATATTACATTCGATACTAGATGATTCGATAATATCGGATTGAAGCGATATATCGCGTACATGTATCGATATTTTTTTAAATATCGATATATATCGCCCACTACTATTGCACCTTTGTTTTATTTTTATTGACGTTAAGTGGTTTGACAGATGCGGACAGAGTGGTTTGTATGGGATAAGAAAATTGTTGTTTTTATTATTTTCCTCGCATTTTTCCGTTTTTCTCTCCATAAGAACCTTCCTCAAAGTTCATCAAACACAACAAAAAAGAAATCAGCCAAATCGGTTCAGCAGTTCTTGAGTTTTGCGCTTAGCAACACATTTTGCGATTTTTTTATGTACATATGTATATAGATTTACATATGTACATAAAAACATGTAGCACCATTCCACAATACATGAATAAAGCCTCGCCTCACCTATTTAATGAAGGCCAGTGATCGATCATTATTTTCTCGAAATAAATATTAATTTATTTCATAAATTATTATCATATTCATGTATACATGTATCCACAATCGTTTACATATTTCAGTTTTTGTTTTTTCTAGTTTTATTTAAATGTGTATTTTACCAATTCCGCACAGTTGAATCCGCCACGCATAAGTTTAAATAGAACCTTAAGTTGATGCAGTGATCTAACAATTTAAGTGTTACCGGCTTTAAGCCGAAAATAAATCGAGATTTACTGACATGAATAAAACAGTATGAAAGAAATGAATAAATAGGCATGCTATCGATATAAAGAAATAAAAAGTAGATAAATGAAAATGATAATTAATAGAAAAAGCATAATTAACTGTATAAATAAAAATAATGCCTAACTAAAATTGAAAAATAATATTCTTGTAAACCAGATAAGAGAGGGCTTAAAAAATGCCACGCAGTTCAACAATGGATTTCATAAATGTACAAAGAAAACAAATCGACTATTTGAATCAACAAAATCTTAGGGCAAAAAAAATCCAAGCAACCTGTACCGCTCAATGTTAAGAAATACTCCAAGAAGGTTTTTTTTCGGTTTTCTTTTTTGTTCTAAAAACTTGGATTTTCTTAGACTCAACCATCATATTGATCATATAACTTGATTATTAAGCAACAATTTTCTTTTTTAGAAAAATCGATGTCACTATTTCTTATAGAGATATTGGACATTGAATAGAAAATCAGATTTTCATCTTTGAATCAATATCTCACCAACTAATGATTGTTAAAAAAAATTGAGACAATTTTTGTAACCTTGAATATATTTTCCACGAAACCTATTTGAAAAACTCCTAAATATTTGGGATTATTTTTGATCCCTTAATTTTTCCACTAGTGTGATTTACGTGTTGTAAACAACGGAAATAAAAAAGAGAGAAAAATTATAATTAAAGAATTAAGTTAAGCCGAGTTGACTTAAAAAACAAGTACCCCGCTTTTGATCTTGTAAACCAGAGCTCTTTTTAAAATAATAATAATAATAATAAAGTCTCTTTGACTTAAAAAAATTTTTCAATAATTATTTTCTTGAGTATATATATTTTCTTCTACTATTTATTGCTTTTCAAATATGTTATTTTAAATAATATTTCATATGCGTTAATAGAAACATTCATTAAACAATATAAAAATTCAACATAAAAATGTGACACGAACAAATGCCAATTCAAAAATGAATCAATAGAAATAAGTCAAAAGAATGAAGCGCACAGCCAGAAGACGAAACGCACGCGTAACACCTCTTGAGAGCTCGTCGAGCTCCGCATCGTGGGCGTCGGCGACAGCGACTCCACCGTTGTCGCCCAGCGGTGATGCGTCGAGCCTGCGCGACGAGCCTTTGTCGCCTCCGCCGCCACTAAGACCTGTGCGGCGTAGAAGGCGACCACCTACATCGGTCGACTTGGGACCTACGGGGCCTAGTGTCCTGCCTGTGGCCCCCGTCACCGGTGGAGTAGTGCGCCGCATGAGATGGACAAAAGCAATAAATGAAAATGTCATGCGGGCCTACTATGGAGCGACGGAGGGGGGAACTGCTTTTGCAGGAACTGGTATTAAATACCAAGATTACAGGCTTTGTGTAACAGAACGTATCGATTTTTGGAAACAGAAAGTTTATGCATGGGCAAACCGTATTCGCCGATATAGAATGCGGGTTGATAGATTCCGCCAAAATTGTATCTTCCAAAGAGATCAAAAGAAGGTGTATAGACAGTGGGAGTGTCCCAAAGTTAGTTTGAGTGGGCGGCAGTTTCCGAATGGACGAGAAATGCATAGGTATTGGTCGAATATCTGGTCGCTGCCGGTCACTCATTCTGAGGGCGATTGGTGTAGCGTTGTTGAACGGGCTTGTGAAACTATTACACCAATGGAGAACATTGACATTAACCAAAACGACATAATTGTTGCGATCCGTTCAACACAAAATTGGAAATCTCCTGGCTTGGACGGATTGCACAATTTTTGGTTAAAACGTTTCTCCAGTTCGCATGCTCGTTTAGCAGCACAGTTCCAAGAAGCCACTTCTAATGGTACACTTCCAATGTTTATGACTACAGGAGTCACACACCTTCTTTTTAAATCGGGTAGTACCACAGATCCTAAAAACTACAGACCCATCACGTGCTTACCCACCATCTATAAGCTTCTTACATCCATTTTGAGAGCAAAAATTTCGGACCACGTTAATAGAAGTAAAATTATGGCTGCTACTCAAAGTGGATGTAAGACTGGATCCTGTGGTACGAAAGATTCCCTTCTCATTGACATGACCATTTGTCAGCAGGTTCGACGCAATCGTAGAAATTTGTCTGCTGCCTGGATTGACTATAAGAAGGCATATGATTCGGTGCCTCATGCATGGCTCAGCAAAGTGTTGGATTTGTATAAAATTAATACAAATGTCACTACCTTTCTTGGGTCGTGTATGGGGCAGTGGACGACCATTCTTAGGTATCCAGGTGGTGTGGAGTTCTCCGGTTGTGAAGAACCAATTAAAATAAGGCGGGGTATTTTCCAGGGCGACAGTTTGAGTCCTTTGTGGTTTTGTCTAGCTTTAAATCCTCTTAGTACATTACTAAGGCATTCAAAGTTAGGCTACCATCTACAGAGACGATCTGAACCAATCTCTCACTTGCTTTACATGGATGATCTCAAGTTGTTTGCATAAAATAAAGTACATTTGATGGAATTACTGAAAATAACTAAAAATTTCAGTAATTCTATCAATATGGAGTTTGGTGTAGACAAGTGTGCGGTCATCCATGTGGAGCGAGGTAGAGTTGTAGTCTCTGATGATGTCATATTATCAGAGAATACACGAATCAGATCTATCTCTGGGACCGAAACTTACAAATATTTGGGTATGTCTGAAGCTTTAGGTATAGCAGACGGAGACGTAAAACGGGCGTTGGTGGAACGGTTCTTTAACCGCCTGTCCAAGGTCTTAAAGAGTCTTTTGTCAGGTGGAAATAAGATCCGCGCCTTTAACGGCTGGGTTATGCCTTTGCTGCTATACTCCTTTGGCATACTCAAATGGACTCAAACCGAATTGGATGCCCTGGATCGAAAAGTCCGTACTCTACTTACTGCATATCGTATGCATCATCCACGTTCATCGGTGATGAGATTGTATATCCCGCGGAAATGTGGGGGCCGTGGCATGCTTAATGCTAAGGACCTACATAACCGTGAGATATGCAATCTCAGGAGTTATTTCCTTCACAGTGAAGTGGATATGCATATGGATGTAGTAAAGGTGGATAAAGGACTAACTCCGCTTTATCTGGCAAATAGGAACTGGCAAAATCCAAAGGTACTGAGTACCTTGGATCGCAGGGATATATGGAAGAGCAAAGAGCTTCATGGACGGTTTTATCGGGCTCTTCATGCGCCTGATGTAGATTCGATTGCCTCCGTTTCTTGGCTGCGTTTCGGTGACCTTTTTGGGGAAACCGAAGGTTTTGTCTGTGCAATTATGGACGAGGTTATCAAGACAAACAACTACAGAAAGTATATCCTCAAGGACGGTACGGTCGACATATGTCGGGCATGCCACCGTCCTGGAGAATCTTTGAGGCATGTGGTTTCTGGTTGTTCGTTTCTTGCTAACGGCGAGTACTTACACAGACATAATCAAGTGGCCAAGATCATACACCAGCAACTTGCTCTTTCATATGGTCTTGTGGACAATGAGGTACCGTACTATCAGTATGTACCTCAGCCAGTTCTTGAAAATGGTCATGCAATGCTGTACTGGGATCGATCTGTTATCACTGATAGGACTATTTTTGCTAATAGACCTGACATTGTGGTAGTAGATCGGTCGGCGCGCCGGGCAATACTCGTTGATATCACCATACCACATGATGAAAATTTCGTAAAAGCTGAGAAAGAAAAACTATCAAAATATTTAGACCTCGCACACGAGATTACCAGCATGTGGTGTCACGTTTTATTTTATTTAGGGTAAAATAAAACGGCCAAATTTTTAGTTTAGATAATTAGATGAATATATTTTTACATTAATAAATTACAATAGTAGCAGGGTAGGTTGATGCCGGTCAAAATCAGTACCACAGTATGTTTTTTTATGCTTACTCCCCTGTTCGGTGATGGCAGTCCCGGCGTTGCGCGCAAGGCGGGATGATCCGAGCAGGTGTAGCAGTAGTAGTAGTTGTATGTAGCAGCTGGACTTGTACAGTTCAAATTAAGGCCCGGTGGAGTTCCTGGAACCACCATTCCGAATATATCATTGACTATCCCTCTATATGCTTTTACTAAGCGGGACCTAGCACCTAACAGCGAGAGTGAAGCAATTACTAGTTGGCTAAACTAGGCTAAGCAGCAAGATAGTAAATTATTTAATTACTAGAGCATTACATTATTCTTTATAAACACTTAAGAGTTATGAATCTAGCTAGCAACACAAATATATATTAATTGTGCACTACAATAAATCTACAATATATTAAATAACAATAGCAACTTAACATCATAATGAGCATTCTTTAATTACACATTAAGCATTTTTTAAAGAAACTAAACCGTTACATGTTTGAAGGTAAAACAAAGTGACTATAGCTATCGCATTATAAAGCATAAATAATATATTGTACAACTTACCCAAGTTGGGAAACACTAGGCACATATATGCGTAAAAATTATTAATATATTAATCGTTTATAAAAAAACACAAGTTGATGATTAAATATTACGTTTAAAATTCACGACTGTTTAGGTCAATCTCTCATCGAAAATGAATGTCCACCCGCATCAAACTTCATTCGTTTTCACATAACCACCGCGCGCGGTGGGTAACAGAAATCTCTATGCGAATGTCCAAATCATCTAATCAGACTGTCTGTTTGTGTATTGAAAAATATTTATTTAAAATTGTGACAGTGGGATGTAGATTATACGATTATTGTCCCGATAGTCGTATCGACTAATGGGCTGATCGCAAAGAGCCTTGATTACCACCTTAAGAGGCTCTCGCTTGGTTGTTGGATCAAGGGCCGGATACAGAAGGCAGTTCTACTCGATACGGCACGCATTGTTAGGAGGTTCCTCACTTTAAGCTCCTAACTACCGGTGGCTTGGGCCTTTGGCCTCGCCCCTGTAGGTCTACATATGTTTATATTTTAAAATTTATATGTTTTTTTTATATGTATTTATTTTAAAATGTAACTATATTGTATATATATAATGAATAAATGATAATAATAATAATATGCCACGCGGTTTAACAATGGATTTAATAAATTTACAAAGAAAATAAAGGGGATTTTCTTGATCGAGGCTGGCAGCATTAATTCACTGTCGATTGGTCGGATTGTCGTCTGGTGAATTATTCTCGGGGGGAGGGGAATGATTTTTGTTTTATTTTCATTTTACGTGCATAGTCGCAGAGGTGTACAGTCTCTGACAAATTAATAAACGATTATGCGATTAATGTAGAAGCATACAGTTTCTTTTTTGATGATTAGGAGATGTTATCTTTGCAGATACTAGAATTTACAATGTGACATCGAGACATGATGGAATGGTAAGTGCATTATGCTTTTGATATGTTTGCTAATAAGCTTTAGTAGCTAGTAAATGGACCTTGTTTCGTTAATTTTTTATGATGTGTTATTGAACTAAAGATGTTTTCCGAACCGTGGTGAAAGTGCATAGACGATGAATAGTTGTTACTGACGCATCGTAGGATTTTTTAGTTGGACTTCCATGTGTATCAAAACAATACGCTATAATACATAGATACGGCAAAATTGTATATGTAATTGTAATAATGTTTTACTAAAGAACTTGCTTAGGAAATATACTTGTTTTATAAAAAAATATAGATTGCACCTTCTTTGAAAATAACGCTTCTTTGTAATATAAGTACAGTATATTTAATTATATTAAATTAAAACATGAATGTTACTACTAATTATACTATAACATAAAACCAAGACTGTCTACCAGAGATAAAAAAAAAACGATTGCTATAAGTTTTGTAAAAACATAATTATCTTTTTATTATTAAAATCAATAATGTGGTGTTTAGCAATTATCATCTATATTTTATTAGTATTATTTCACAATTATGGTAATATTTCATGTTGCTTTTTAACAATATCTAAACTTAGTATCTAACTTAAAAAAAAATTACTTATCAAAAAAGAAGACTGAAATAGCTGCAGAGATAGTCTTAGGATAGCCTTGAAATGAAATAATATAACATTATTCAAATAGGCTTAGGTCCAAGCGCTTAGAATCATAAAAAAAAGGTAGAACATATCTATCACCATAGTAAAATAGGAGACAGAGTTTGACAATTTTATTTAGAATTTCCAATATGTAAAGAGACATACAACTAAGTTAGTGACATAGATATCTCTTACTACTCCCTGCCAAGGTTTCAGTTCTCATTGATAAAATTGTATGCTACTTGACCCTCTTGATTATTACAAAAGTAACTGATAACTCTTTAGTACTAGTATTGTGTATGCCTGTAAGGATATAGCACACTGTCTTAGATTCCATGTGTATGTTATAAATAAAAAAATAATAATTGTGTATTGATTAAGAAAATATGCTAAAATAATAATTGTTTCAACAGATATCATTTAGAGTGTTCTCACCCTTAAGTGTTAATATCAATTACATCCCTTATTTATAGGTAGTAATATATTTTTAGCTATAATCAAGTTTTTGCTTGTCTATTATCATTAAGGTACATAATAGTATGGCTGAATGCTATTAATTAAGCATTATATTGTGATGACAAAAAAGAACTGAATATACATGTAATAAGTCTAAAGTTAAGATTTATAGTTGCTATTTTGACTTTTCTTGGATTTTACTTAGACATTACAAATTATATTATTTTATTACATTGTATAATGAATATGAATTATATAATTCATATCAAAGTTTATGGTTAGTCACAGATTTTTTAATTTGAACTTTGATCTGTTAATGTTTAGGGCTATACTTAAGTTACATATTCAGTTGTTTGTCAATGATGAACATATTTTCTGTCAAAGCATAAGCAAAGTCAATGTAGCATCAATAAATCTCAGCTTTCAAGCTGCTTGGATGTTCCAGGAAGTTTAAGAATTGAAACTAAATCAACTTTCTTTAAATGGACTTATTACAAATCTTTTTTCAATTGTTAATAAAGATAATCTACCATCTGTAGCAGATCATATACACCAGTAAGTAGGAAGGTACTACTTTTGGTATTAATATATTTCAAATTTATTTGTTGTAACAAGCAAATATGAGTTTATAGGATAATTAAATATATACCAGCATTTTATTACAGCACACCTTAGACTGTATCTGATGACTGGAGGGCTGATTGCAGATAAATACATATAAAAAAACCTGTATTTTATTAATAACAATCAATCAATCAATCCTATCAGTACATCATATAAGACCTAATATCAATATATTGTCATGCTATTTTGCTTTAAAGGGGAGCAGAGATACATTAGTGGCTTTATCTACGTAAACAAAATTAATGACAATTGGGATTGAAGATCCAATATCCATGAATAATAAAATATTGATTATGATATTAATAAGATATTTTTACTTAGACCAAGTCATTTAAATAAAAAAAAACTACAAAAAAAGAAATCGAAAGATAAACTGCAATCTCTTATAGGCAATATTGAAACAGGTTGGTATATGCGCATATTGAGGTGCATATACATGTAGCAAGTCAATTGTGTATTGGTTAATGGTCCACAAGTAAAGATGTTGCCATCCAAAAAAGAGTTCATCCACCCATGACTAATTAATTAATAAGAATTAATTACTTAGTTACAATTTTCTTTTCAAATTCGATATCTCTAATAATTATGACCATGAAAATAAAACATTTATAAAGTGAAACTAAAAGTCCTCTTTATCCCATACTGATTTAAAAAATATGTTTCTATTTCTTGTCTATATCATAAAGGAATTCTGCAGTTTTCTAGGTCTAAGGGTTTTAGTTTGATCTTAATGAGTTAGTCACTGAATCTGTCCTTGTTATATTAAATACTATATTTACAATTTTTAATAGTTCAGAAGATATTGAGAAAATACTGATTTCCTTATAAAGCCATCAGAAAAAAATAATTTTATATAATTTCTGATAAATTATGTTCATTTGGTAAAAGCATTGTTTCTAATATTATAATAAGTCTCATAAATATTTAAATGCCTTGCAAATTTTAAATTACAACAAAAACAATAAAACCAAATTGTTGCAGAATTTCACTAAATATTGATCAAATAAAAATCAACACTTGTAAAGAGAAAAAGATGTCAGCAGTTGGTCAACTAGTGCCACACGTGACCCATAGCCCTCCAAACATGACATACAAATTCAACGGCCCTCATATTGAGGGGTCATTTTGCTCATCCGTTGACTACAACTATGATCCAATCATTAGTGTGTTATGTGCTATGTACATCGCATTTGGATTTGTTTACACAATATTTGGTAAGTGTAAAAACATGTTCAAAACATGTTCTGTTGTTCCTTTTTTGGTCATTTTAATTTTTTAAATTCATATATTAATTTTAGGATATCGTTGTTTTAAGGCCAGTATGTTTCTGACTGGTTTCACTTTTGGCTCTGCAGTTGTCTATCTCATATGCTTACAAGAATATCTTATGCCACCATATGGTAATGTGGGTAAGTAATAAAATAATTTTGACTTTATTTTTGTGGTATTATAATACATAATACTTTTGGTGTAAGTATAACTACATTAGAGAAAAAGGACTACCAAATTTTTATCTTCTGATTTTAAGACTCTTACTTGGGCTGGGATAAGCATATGATGATGATGTCCTAGCCGGTTTCGGCCACGGCGACTGTTTCAACACCGATTAAGAAATTCGAGGCCCAGTTTTCGGAAACAGTCAATTGTGCAGGAGATATTTAAGTGCATAACTGGACGCGCTGGCAGAAGAGCACTCTCTCGTCCGAGCTCCCTCAGGCCCGATGGAAAGGAGAACCAGTACGATCGGGAGGGAGCGGGATGCAGGTTTGGTCGAGTTTTCCTTCTCTGAACACCTAGTTGAATTGCGGTGTTAAAGAGATACCTTAGTCGCCTTTTACGACACCTCAGCAAGAAGAGAGGGGTGCTATTCTATTCTGCCGGCAGCCACCACGGCTTATAGCATATATACTTATGCCATTGCACAAAGTCACCCTCGTAGTCGGAATAATTATATATTTGCGATAATTTGAGACAACTAGTTATCAAAGGACTTACCAGTTAGCAGCGGTAGTCAGGCACTTCACAAATCACCCCCTGTGTGTGTATTTGTATGTGTATAATGTGTAATATGGTGTAGATGAGGATTTGTGATGTGTGTTAATGAATTTCAAATTATTAGAAACGATTGTGACGGGTAATATCTATTCCCCGTCACAATTATTTCGCGTATTTACGCGAAGCGATATTTAAGCTTTAAACCGAGAACAGTAACATATAGAAAATTTTGTACCCCAGGCGGTGCTTGCGTGTGGGTGTATTTACACTTTTGTTTTTTGACGGTCTGGGGTTACGCCTTTTGGCGCGACTAACTCTATAAATACTTCAAGTCGATATTTAGATTATATGTAATCATATTCAAAAAAGATCTAGTTTTATAGATCGTTTTAGCTGCTTTTAAGAATGGTGTGTAAATTTCATGCGTAACGTGTAACAAGAAGCAAAAAAATCTACTTTCGCTTTTTTATTTATATATGTATTATTCACAGGAGTTGCTCTTTGTGCCGGTCTGCTATTTGGTTTGATTACTATGCTCATCCAGTACGTGGGTCTGTTTATGACAGGATTCCATACTGGTTTACTAATGGCTATTGCTGGACTTTCTATCTACGACCATTTTCTGGAGAACCGACCTGCAAACGTACGTAACTACCTCTAAGTTATCCATATAGTCATGCCCATATATTAGAGATTAAAATAGATCTCAGTATCCGTAACCGAAACATTTAGATACTACACTTATAATTTACAATCTTATAGTGACTATAGAATATAATTAAAGTATAACAATATTATTTTTACTCAGTACTGGCGTATTGAACCATAAAAGACGTATAATAAATTCTATAATCGAATGACAATACTTCCTATATTCAAACATCTTCAATCGAAAATATTCAAAGTTATCTAGCTATCCGAACCAAACCAGATATGCGTATTGGGAACCAATTTTTTTAATGTACAAATCTTTCTTTAAAATCATATGTAGTCCGTTCAAGTTAGGTAAATAAAATACTTGCGTAATACTAATAAAATACGACCACCGGTCATATCTGACGCCCAACGTGGGGTGGTCGTGGGTGTGGTGGTAGAAAGATACGGATTTTGGTGTTTTACTGTTTATTTGCACTTTAAGGCACACCGAACTGCAACGCACACGCACGTACTCTAGCCTCGGGTCTCGGTAGTCAACTAACTTAGCTAGAGCATCCCTTGCGCGCGCGTCCCATAACACTCTAACGACCTTTATGGCGTTTACCACAAATGCGTATCGGGTGGCGTCTACATGCTATATTATATAATTATTTTTCTACTTTTTTTTTATGAAACTTACTTTTTCTGAGATATATGTAGCCTTTCAAAAAGTTGCGTTTTCCATATTATGTACACTAATTTATCCCAAAAAAATCTAAGTGGATTAATTTTGAATGCATACCCTCTATATGTTGTTCTTATTATCTTAAATTATTAAAATAATCACCAATAAAATCATTGTATAAAAAATTTCAGTTCATTGGGACCACGATAACCAATTTTGCATTTTTTTTTATCCCGGTGGAAATCCCTTCGGACCGTCAGGGAAGTGATAAGGGCCACACACCCGGTGTGTCGAACCTGCACCGACTAAAACTACCGGGGTACCAGCATTGCCTACTCTTCGCCTTCGCCGGGTCTGGGGATCAAGATACTTCCGAGAACCAATTTTGCATAACATTATTTTATGATAAAACTTTTCGTTTGGCTGAAAAACACAAATATAGTCAAAATTTATTATAACGACATCGAAGGGTCTACTCATATATGGTCGTAAAAACCGATAGTCGTATAGAAAGTCGTAAGTGATGTTTTCGAGATACGATCGATCAATAGCACTCAGCCGAGACCTTTGTTCTTGGTCACCGGTTATATATTGGTACGTTGTTCTAAACGATTTCGCCATAGACGGTTTTGACTGTATTCCTACATTTTCGAACTTTATTTTTAAAAACTTTTTTTTGTTTGGGGGCTTATGCTTTCAATGGGGACTTCATTTCATTAATAATTATATTCTTAACATTTCTACCAATTTTGCTAAATAAATAAATGATATTAAGTTGGAAAAATAATAAGTGCTATAACTGTTTAAGGTTCGTAAAATTAGTCCAATAACTACTGCGTGATGCAAATTACAATTTTACAATAGTTAAGAAGTTTGTTTTTATTAGATAAGTTATAATAAAAAAGTATAAGTTGAAGGTAAACGAATGGCAAAACAATATTTATCGAAGCTGAATCTTTATTTAGACCATTCAGCGTCTATTCAAGATAAATAAGTATCTCGTAAAGAAACCAGTGCTTGTAATAAATTTTCCTAATAAATTGTTTGTTAAACATGTAACTTTTACTAATAGCACAGAGACGAATGAATATAAAGTTTCATTTGTAGAATGATTGAACAATGGGAATAGGAACATATAAAAAATATATGTACAATGTTTATCGCAATGCGATAACAGATTTAATTTTAATATTACAAAGTGTACTTTAATTTGGATAATGAGTATTATCCAAATAATTTGGAGTGCTTTTTTATTTTGTTAAATTGTATAAAAACGTTTTGTTATGTAAAAACACAAGCAAACATTGTTGTTTAACGGGTAACAAATAGAAAATATAAAAATTAGTCCTACGGTAATTAATTAAATTAATTAATGTAGTGGGTGATATTCTATACTCCTCTAAATTTTGTCGTAAACTTGTAGGTTGTACCCGTATTAGATGTCTTTTCCACCTTAAAATGTGATATCCAAAAAAATGTGCCGAAATTCCTTCATTTAATGTATCCGTAGGTATTTAGACTACTTAGCATTTCTTACACTATATGTATTTTTTTGGTTTCTAGATCAATTTGTTTCTTTTCAACAACAAAAAAGTCGAAAACTCTGATTGCATTCGTCGAATACCGATTTATTTATTTACGTAAATGACGTAAGCTTCTCTTAACCTATAAATACGTAATCATATTATAGCTATCGGCAAGTATTCTGTATAATTCAGATATGATTCATGAACTACAAATTCATTGTAATAAATACTTTGCGAGTTACTGTTTGAGTATATTTGCCCAATGCGTTTGTTACAGGAATAATATTTTTAGTAAGCACTGAAAAGTACTCATGTAGTGTTTAGTACTTATGTGGCGAAAGATAAGAATCTTCTTATAAAGGTTGAAAGATCGTTCTTATATTAAAATAGAACCCTCTAAAAATTTAGCTGCTCATAAAATCCATATAAGATTAGAAATAGTTAAGCAAAGATACTTCAATATGGTAAGTTTTCTAGGTAGTAAGATGTAAGATGTTTATTATTAAAGTATATCCTATGTCCTTTTCTGTACCCCTCATAACGTGTGTAAAATTTCATGTTTATCGGTTGACTGGTTAAGGCGTGAAAGCGTAACAAACAAACAAACTCGCATTCGTATTTACAATATTAGTTCGGATGTCACGATATAGTGTTGAAAAATTACTTCTAATAAGATTCAAACATATGTGTACAGTCAATTTTTTACCTTGACTAAAATGCAAAAAACGTTGGCTTATTGACCAATATGTAAATCATATTTCGCAATTACAGAACAAATGTTACACACTTTTTTTTTAACTAATAGAGTTGATCGCAGAAAATAAAGATTAAACATGAATCGGGCAGTAGACTTGAGGGTGTCTGCTGCCCGGATGAGAGGGCAGCGGTGCGCAGTGTCCAGCGTACCGCTTGAAAGTGAGTTTTAGAGTGGTGGGCTCTTTACTCCTATGCAGAGATGGGCAAATTGTAATCAGATTAATGATTAACGATTACGATTACATTTTGTAATCATTAATCATGATTAATGATTAACGAAATTAATCAAAAAAGTAATCATTTTTCGGTGATTAAGGATTATTAATCATTAATCGGATTACAAATAATCATGATTACTTTTATGATTACTTATCTGTTTGATACGTAAAATGCGCTGCCGACAGCAAAGCGCTCGCCTTTTTTATTTTTAGTATGCGACTACTACTAGCTAAACTGGCGAACTGAGTACCACCACATAGTTAGGTGTTAGGGCGATTACCCGAACTGGCTCGTGACCGCAGTACAATAGTGCAAAGACCGGTATAGTGACTCGCTTCGACCTGACTACTTTCAGGATCAGTTCGTGCTCGGTGGACATTAATTAAATCCAACGAAATCTAGTTAATCATTGATGCTTTTACCATTGTTCTGAGTGATTCCTGGACTGTTAGAACTGATTATCAAACTACTGCCCATATTTTACTGAAATACCGTCTCCAACTCGATAATCCACGCCCGCCTTCGGGATGGAGATAGAGAGACAGAGCAAGATAGCGCAATATTTTAATTGATCAGAATAAGACATTATTTTCTCAAATTTACACAAGCTTCTGTTGCGCAGAGCGCAACATCACCTTTCTTGGTCATCCGTCTCTCTCTACTGACTCGGTTTCGTCTTTGATGTAAACCGAGCCGCCGCGCACGTTCGTATCGTATTTTGAATTTTAACTCGTAATTAAAGTTGAGATATAGATCTGTTTTTTTTCCGGATAACTGTCCTTCTATCTAATAACTTTGATTCTTACAATATATCAGCGGGACACATACATAGTTTTTTTTCTCAATTCGCTTAATTTTTTTTTTTGCAGTTGCCTTCTAGTTTCTTAAAGCCTAAAAAATATAGTACTCAGAAAAAAGAAGCAAATCGACATACGGGCACGCGCCATTTTTATCTCAGTAGAACGCTTTTTTGTTTACCAAATTATATATATGTACATATATTGTTTAATGAGTAATAAAAGTAAAAAAATAGTAACTTGATTTTTCTGTTTTAAAAATTTAACTTTAACTTAAAGGATTGCACACAAAGTCTTTGGCCATTATCAGAAGTATTCTCCATCTCGAAGGCGGGCGTGGATTATCGGGTAGGAGTCGGTATTTCAGTAAAATAATGGCGGTACTTTGATAATCACTTCTAATAGTCCAGGAATCACTCAGAACAATAGTATAAGTATCTATGATCAGCTAGATTTCGTTGGATTTACTTAATGGCCACCGAGCACGAACTGATCCTGAAAGTAGTCAGGTCGAAGCAAGTCACTATGCCTGTTTTTTCACTATTGTGGTATGGTCACGACCCAATTCTGGCAATTAACCTACCAACTCAAACGGCTGAAAGAACACAAAAAATGGTCCTGAACGTAATCAGGTCGAAGCCAGTTTCTATGAGTTGGTAGGTTTATTGGCCGAACAATGTCGTGACTCGTGACCACAGTACACAACTGCAAAGACCCTTATAAGGATTATGATTCGCTCAACGAGACAGATATTCGGGGGCGGACTTGCTCCGGCTAAAACCACCGGGTGCCAGCAATGCCTAATCTTCGCCTTCGCCGGGCCAGGGAATCCAGATACTTCCTAGGGGCCCGGCGAGCGATTGGTCTTAGACAGGTGTCCTCCCTGGGAGAGGGTCGCAAAACTACCCAAACAATACCTCCCATTGGGGCGGCGTGTGAGCACACACACGACGACACCACCCCACCCTCCGCTGGACGCCACCCCCCCTCTCTGCTGGACGACACCCCAACTCTCCGCTGGACGCCAACCCCCCCACTCTCTGCTGGACGCCACCTCCCACTCTCCGCTGGATCCCCACAATCTCAGCTGGATGCCACCCCCACTCTTCACTGGACGCCACCCCCCACTCTCCGCTGGAAGCCATCCCCCACTCTCCCCTAGACGCCACCCCCTCTCCGCTGGACTTCACCCCCCCTCTCCGCTGGACGCCACCCCCCCTCTCTCCGCTGGACGCCACCCCTCACTCTTTTCTGGACACCACCCCACTATTAGACGGAAGTTTGGGGTCATATATAATTCGAAATAAAATAACTTGAAAAATTAAATAAACGAGTATTTAAACCGGTCTCTCTCTCAGCCAAAACTCAAAAGTAATCATTAAAATAATCATGATTAATTGAATGATTACTGTAATCAAGATTAATGATTACTCATGTAATCATGATTAAGAATAATCAGATTACAAGTAATCATGATTACATTCGTCATGATTACTTGTAATCTGATTATTAATCTGATTAAAAGTAATCATGATTACGCCCATCTATGCTCCTATGCTTCTCATAGAGGTAGCCTCAACAAGGCTTTTTGTTCCTCGGGCGTCTAGATGAATTGGGTTTCCCAGGCCCGGGTAGAGCAATTCGAGGGGCACCCGGGGGTTTTTAGTAAAGTCCGACCGAAACTGATTTTCCGGCCGAAACCGAAACCGAAACCGAATATTCGGCCGTGGCTTGAGTTTCGGCCGAAACCGAAACCGAAACCGAAACTCACGTGGTCAAGTATAAAAGTCAACGTGGTCAAGTAAAAAAATGAAACAAAAACTTACATGTAATCAGTTCCATCAAAACATAACCTCTAAAGAATGTTTCCGTCGGGTGATAACGCACTGACTAAGTTGTGTTGCTATAGAGCAATGCGAATTAGATCCATCAACTGTCGTCTAAACGACGCAGTTACACTCCGACGCAGCCTTGAGTTTCTTTCGGCGTTTCTTCTCAAGGTAGTCGCTTCCGAAACGCTAGTAGATCACCTTTAGGTTTCGTATTTTTGGCTGGCGGCCCAAGTCGAGGTTCGTACCCACAGGGGTGCCCTTGCATTGCTACCCAACCCAAAAATTGCCGGCTGAGCGCCCTCAGTGTTCGCCCACTCGCCCAGTTAAGTTGTGAAGACCTTTCCCGGTCAACAAACACGCGTAACTTCAAAAAAAAAAGCAATGCGAACGGCGCACGAATCCCGAACAGGGCCGCCAGCGTCCGCCAAAGCGTTGCCGCGAGAAACGAAGTTAGGCAAGCATGTACGACAACTACCGAAATGAGTTTCGGTTTCGGCAAAAGTTTCGGCCAAATTTGGCCGAAACCGAAACTGCCGCCGAAACTTGATTTTTGGCCGAAACTCGGCCGAAACCGAAACCGAAACCGAACTTTCGGTCGGACACTAGTTTTTAGTCTGTAGGCGTTTGATACACTGGGGTCGCTGCCCTCACATCGACCCTGATCGTCCAATGCAAGTTTTTTCTCCGGGTAACAAAAAAAAAAAGATTAAGCATGGAAATATTTCATCATAAAGGTGCATTTTCTCAAAGCTTCAAATCACAAATCTTAGGCAAACTCACGAAAACACTTTTTATATTTAATTTAGTTAATTAGATTTATTTTGAGTTGAGATGCAATTCCTCATTGAAGCTTTATAAAAGTTCGGTCAAAGGTTGAATTGTTTCTATGTTTTATTTGAAGTTCGCTAGATGATAGATGTTCAATCAAACTGGGTGCATTCAGGAGATGCGCTCTTACTCTAACTACATAATACGCTGTGACCTCAATTGTATGCTCCGGCAGTTTTATTGTTTATACTATCTGTATAGTCACTCTTCGTAATCTGATATCGACAAACCTACCTCTGGACACCTTTTTAGCACGAGTATTATTGTTGGCTGTCTCCATAGATGGGCAAAATGAAATCAGATTAATGAAAATTATTTAACGATTACATTTTACGTTTTTTACCATTAATATGAATGCATCTTGCTCAATTACGTTTTAAACACTACAAAATCCCAGATTGTATACACATTTATGATTTCTTAATATTTTATATGGATTTAATCATGATTACAGAGCAAGAAAATTAAATTACAATTTGTAATCGTTAACAATTAATCAGATTACATTTTGCCCATCTCTAGTTGTCTCCATATAGAGCTTGAGGATTTGCATCATTATAGTTCATATGTATATATCTAAATAGTCAAATTAAGAACTGAATTTAGAGATTTTATAAAGATTACCAGATTTCTCATTATTTTAAAATTTTATTTACGTACTTATATGATTTTTTTCAGTATTATAGCCTAAATATTATATCTCTGTAGGTATTATGTTATCTGGCAGTTGGATTAGGTTAGGAGCTGCCAGTTTTTTTTACCTAAAAATACTAATTTTAGTAAATTTTTCTCGTAAGTCACCTGAGAGATTCGAGATAAATTACTTGTCCCAGATTTACAAATAAGTAGAAATAATAAAAATTCCAAACATGTTTTTCGATGTTGAGTATAAATCAAGGTCGTAAAATGATGTCGTTCAATACTAGCTGATATCTTCCTATGTAGTGATACAATATTTCTCTGTAGTAGCGATTTCAATCGTATTGACCCCGTTATTTAACGTGGGGTGCAATTGTTGACTGCACACCGTTGATCTATAGTGAGTTGGCATGGCAACATGGTCGATATGATCGAGTCAAGATTCGAAAGTACGTAGAATATTACTTTCTTGATGTTTGTAAACCATAGTTACAGACTAGGTACTACACCTAGGGTACTAGGTAGGTGGTAGGTAGGTAGGTAGGTAGGTTAGTTAGGTATAGTAACTGAACTGATTCGATTAAACATTTTACTATGAAACGTTTAAGATTATGAACACTTATTATATTTTTTCTAAAGGGGTTTTATGTTATCTACAACATCATAAACATAGATTTCGGGTTCGAGAAATGAAAATTAGTTAATAATAACAACAGTAAGTGAAATTTATTTATTTGTTGACTAACTGCCGAAATTAATAACCTATCTACGTTTAATTCGAAAATTGATGGATATACCTCTCCCTTTCCAACTTGTATATGTGAAAAGAGATGTGCTATTGTTGCTATAGTAACAAATCTAAGATAGGAGAGAGGAGGATAGGTTATTAATTTCGGCCTTATATGATATAACAAGAAAAAACGGGAGATACTTAAGATTAGCTTGTGCCTGTCATAGGTTATCCGAGTTGCAGGTCACCGGCACTAAATTAAGAAACTGTAATATACTAATATAAATATTTAAAAATATATATGAAAATGGAATTCCGTGCACTCTTTACGTTATTTTTAAGAGCAAGAAATGCAATGAGTTCCCTTCCGATTTAATTTAATTCTAGTTTCCGCAGTTTAGTTTGCTTTTCCATCGAGCTGTGGTCTTGCTTAAACTAAGTTTACTCAATTTAAACGATCCTGATGTTGCAGTCAAACGCTACATCGAATTAGAGGGTTAGCCGCCACGAGCTTTGACTAATTTCAATTGAATTGGAGAACTTTGTTACACTTACGTATATATTAAGGTTGTTCGGGTTAACAGGTTTCAGATAGAGATATGAATCTTAAAATAAATCATGTATTATCATTCGATTAAACATCTGATATTTTCACTTATTCTTTAAGACATATTTATCCACAACATCCCTAGCTTATATCAATGATAAGAGGTGAATTGTAATTTTTTCACTTGCCTCTGTCCGCCAATGCGCACGAATCGGTGCTTTGCTCGGTTTAATCGATACTTACATTAGATGTATAAGATTTCGATCTGATACTCAGAAGGCCAAAACAAAGTAATAATCGATCTGAGATAAAGCTAGTCAAATAGTGCAGAATGTGTGGAATTGACATACGCTTTCGAAAGATCATATCAAAACGTTATATGCATACATTTTCAACTATTATACTGGCCTTATGGTGATTGGCTATGGCTGATTTGATGGTACTTTGTTGATGCTGTCAAGACGCACGAGTTCATTCTCAGTAAAACATTCTTCCTAAAAGCGCAATGTCGCTAAGGTTCGGCTATTTACGTATTTACACAATAAATATATAAATCAATAAAAATTGTATACAATATGGAAATAAATAAACTAATCAATCACTAGTTTTATAAATTGGATTGTATAAAAATATTTAAGATGTGTTTTCGAAACAAGCTCGATAGGAAAATGACTTAAAGGCGGCGGGCCGATAGAAGCAGCATCACTATTCTCGTGCTGTTTTATCGGCATGAGCTCTATACAAAGCAGTTATTAGTTATTTGTCTGCTGCCTAGCAACATTTGTGCAGCACTGGATGGCTGCTGCTTTAATGACATACTACCTTTACCCATATGAGTGTAAATCAAATATCTTAGTTATTTATTAAATGACGTTAGATATTTGGATCGATCGATTGTCACCAAAGTTTACACAATGTGTCTTTTATAACCACCGTAAGATTTCCCGTTCGATGCCAAACGATACGCGATTGTATCTATGATGAAGTACTTCCTGCATTTGTTTACCTACGGAGAGTCTGATTGAACTTTAAATCCAATCGGGAGTTACCAATGGTCTGCTTTCCTATTTTCTCTCTTTTAATTTATAGACCACAAAATGATAATACGAATATAAAATAGATTCTGGATTAGAAATAACTTCTTTTTTAATGTTCATAGCACCGACCAGAATACATTACTGTTGTTCTATTATTTGTTTTCATGGCTGCATGAAATAAACTTCTTTAACTAGTACCACTTCTATTTTTTTTTTAATATTGTGCCTTGTGCAAATTAGATAGTTGTCACTAATGCCTTTGACTGATAAAATTCATTCACCACGTTATTTTGTGGTAATATCATTGGTTTGCAAAAATACCTTTTTACTTGGTTTCTTTGAATTGATGTTACAAATGAAGCTTTATTAACGCTGTTTAAATTTCAAATACCTATACATGATGAATTCGACAAACAGATTTGATTTGTTATTATTATATTCATTAAAGTTATAATCGTTTTTGATAAATGAGAGTTCTGTAACGGCAAAATCAATATTTTAGCCCTGTTACCTAAGTTAGCCCTGTTACCTAAGTTAGCCCTGTTACCTAAGTATATTATTAAGTTTTAATTTCAATATGTGTTAATGAAGAGGAATTAACTTTATTTTGATTTTGTTGCAGAACTGGCTGTGTGTGGCCGTGTTGCTGGTGTCTGGTATTTTCTTCGCAGTCATCAATTTATTTTGGAAGAAAAGTTAGTTGATATCTTATCCGCTTTATATATTAGGTACGATAAGATGATGCAACTAGATTACACTGTCAAAGACCTCGTATGCGTTCGTGGAATATGACATACTTTGGTCCATACTATGTTTATAAGAAATTGCGACATTTTAAAATCGTGTTTCATAACTTTTGTTAACGATGTTGGGTATTAATACCGTGAAGCTACTACATTTATAATTGTTAAGCTTTATCTCTTTCTGGGTGAGCAGATATATATAAAAATATATATACATTTTGCGCTTATACGTCATGACCTCGTGTCCAATGTGACCAGTTGCGCAGATAGCCGCTTTCAAGTCATTTGATTTCGTTTCTGGATAGCGTTTGGGTTTACTCACGATGTTTTCCTTCAATTGTAAGCATATAGTACCCGAGTCTATATATAATCTGAAAAACAGAAAGTATTTATAATCAGTATGTATTATAATACGTTGACCTTATAAAATGTTTGCCAACATCAGCAAAACCGAATATAAATGGCTGCTATTGTATTTGATTGACTCTTTATGAAGATTTCATATCTGATAGTTAGCTATACAATACTTGTTGCATTGCAGTCATTATTGGATTACATTGTTACATATATTGAATAATAATGCCGAAATTATGCTAATAAATTATGAGTAAGCATCCTAAAACTGTAGTAAATTTAAATTACTATTTCAGTGCTCACAATCTTTGGTACCAGCGTATACGGTGCTGCCGTCATAGCGACAAGCCTCGACTATTTCTTTGAAAAAATGGTGATGTTAAAATGGGTCAGTGCTTGAATTCATTAAACCTGTGAGGTACACGTTTGTAGAATTCAGTTTTTGTTATCATAGCAGTGAATTCTTGAAATCTCATTACTCTTGAAATACGACACAATTCCTGATGTATATTTTGTAAAATAAAATTGAAATAATGTATGTTCTACACTCCTTTAATATTACCTTTACGATTATAATCTATTATGTTTTATTTCTTGCAACACCGCGTCATACGTTGTATCGATGAAAGTTAAATATAGGATGTATTTGGGTTAATTTTCAGATATTTTAGGATGAAAGTACAAAGGTTTCTTTGAAGTTAATGTTAAGGGGTCTCAAAATTAATAAAGCGATTAATCTGCTCATATATCTTCCAAAGTGACGAAGATTAACCTTTTTTCTATTTAATACTTAGTATTTTGTGACGTTGTAGGTAATTCCATGGTTTTATAATTATTTTTTGAACGAAATATTAACATTAATTACTTATGTAGTGTTTTGCATGGGATGAATTACTATTCTGGAAAAGAACTAATGTAAACCCTTCAACTGCGAGTGACGTAGAAAATCGCATATCGCTTGTCTTGTAAAATTTTGCGGACCACGCTATTAACACGTTGCATCAATTTTTTATGCGTTCCCTCTTTCCTCAATTTTTCCATGTCTGCTCTATGCGGTTCACATTTCGAAAATAAAGCATACAATTTTTCAGTATTTTTTTAGTGGGTTACGTCACAAGCGATTTAGGAACAGATTATAGATGATAGAGATTCTGCTTCATAACAGGTTTTTTTGTTATCAATTAATACAATGCGTTAACGATAATGCAGTTTATATACATCGTAATAATTGTGAATTTTGATTGACTCTCGGCTTTCATTGCCTTTATTGAATTGGATTATATTTATCTGCTTTGAATCCGACATCGTACTAAGTAAGATCCGCGTAGTTTGAGGTTGGATAATGGCTTTTAAGTGGAATTAGCGGGTATATTTGGCTGGACGAATTGATGACAGATGGATTGAATGTGTTGTCTAGTACAAAATAAATCTTCTATCACAAGTGCAAACTACTGGAAAAACATGCCCATCTAATAAGTTGTCCAGGAAAGTATTAATGTAGATGCATAAAACAGCGTAGGTAGAATGTAATCAATAAAGTCAAATTATTATTGTAAGATATTTTTCATAATACATATTTTCATCTATTTTTATCGAAATAACTTCCTTGACATCCAGTATTCCAGTATTAGGCTGAGATTCAGACTCAACTTTAAATTTGTTTAGACTTAGGCTATACTCAAGTTCCTTTATATATTCGGTTTTTTGTCAAAACGAATTTATTTATTGTGATCTTTGCTAAGCAAAGTCGAAAAAGCGTCTATAAGTCTCAGCCTTAATTAGACCTTTTTCTTACTTCTATTATATTATTGTTATCTACTCTAGACGTGAAAATTGCTCTTATCTGTTTCTAATCGTTCCTTATTATACTTTCGAAATTATTTTTACCACATTGACCAAAATTAGACTAGATAAAATTGACAATACTAGAACACTAGAATCTAAATCCAGAACCGTTAGCTCCAAAAATAGCAACACTCCCAGTCTGTCAGTAACATAATAGATTATTTTTATTATATAGCTGTGGGAGCGAGCGAAACTGGAGCCAGCAGTGCCGCCGCCATGCCGGTTATCGTGGCTGACTTTGGCCGCTTGGCCGGCCGCAGCTATAGTCGGACTGACAGCTCAATGCGCCCTCACAGCCACCGGCATTTACCACGAACAGAGTGAGTCGATTACCTTGTCTTTACTCTCTGACTCAAGTCTTGAAAACCAACAGCAAGTTCTTCACTTGTAGATTTATGTATTATAATTCATTAATTGATTTATAAATATAAACTATATTATCTAATGATATAATTAAAAAATATAAATCAAAACTAATTATTAGCCTGAGACTGACCTTAATTATGTATATCCTTAGTGAAATAATTATGAAATAATCTCTTAAAATTGTTTTCCGGGATATGGTTTTATAACCAGAGGTATAATTAAATTTGTAACGTTATAATTTTACAGCGACATATAATAAAATGTTGTAAAAGATAATTAACCACAATTGCTAATTGTCAGTATGGCTTAATATCGATGACATGTAGGTATATTAGTATTATCGAGGATAGGAACTACTTAATACCCCAAATTAACTTATCTATCTCCAATTTATAGATAGGTGGGTGTATGTTTTTCTGTAGATAATATGGTTACCATAGCAACTGAAGTCAGACAGGAAATAGATATAGGTTGTTAATTTCGATACCTTGTTTGTACGATACAAACACACTGGAAGATATGTTGAAAATAGCACCACTATTCTTAAAACACGATTTGTACAATAAATGCCAATGTTTTTTTGTATTATTAATTAAATATATTTATATTACATAGATATGCCGCGTTTATATGTGTCTATATTTAATATAGTTAAAATGACCATCCAGTGCAATGATAAATCGCATTCACTTTTGCAATTATAGCATCAGAACATGAAACGTTTTTTTGTAAAAATATGAATTTAAGGAGCGTCTGTCGAGTTAATAATTATCAACAATTTAAACTAAATTAAGGAATTTTCCATTGTTGTGGTTCTGGTGCAAACAATGTTAAGACACAGAACAATCCCCTTTATCGTCTGTATTTCTGAGAGGTAATGGAATGTCGTCCATAGTAAACAATCAACCAAGTGGTGACGCACTTTGTTGAACACACCATCTACTGAATAGTATCAGGAGAAGTGGCGCCTCAAAAAAATATGTCTTGACTTTTCATATAAAATGTTAAAAACCTTTTTCTCCAACCTATTAGTTTTGAATTTAATATAATCATAAAAATAAGTAAAAGACATTTAATTGAAATTTCTATTGTTGGTATGTATTGCAAAGTGCTCGAGGCGCTAGAACGCGGCTGGTATAAATAGAATATTTTTGGAATACTGGCGGGACATAAACTGTGAGATGTATGGTGATAACCCTAATTGTGAGCCCCGATTTTCCCACCGGTCTAGGTGCGGGGCACCCTAGCGGACAAAATGTACGTTTCAAATTACTTAGTGTACATTTCCGTTCTATTATACCTACATCGAGCGATGCTTCTGCGTGGCAACGGACATTGTTTATGGTGTGATTACGCCAATTTTCTCGATTTCATTGATCTAGGTCATTTCAATACATACAATGTAACGGGAATGTAAAGTATGTTCTGGTAACAACGTGTTTGTTGTTTGTCAAAGCATCAAATTATTATTTATTAGTATATAGAATCATTAAATTTACAAATGGATCTAAATGCTTTTTACGTTTTTATTGACTAGTTTTTATTCGTGACTTTCTCTGCGTTAGCAATATTGAAATATACCATATTGAAATTGCTTAAAAATGCATTTTTATTTAGAGAAATATTCTAAAATTTACTAAGTAGTATTTATTTTTCTTGGCTATTTTAGTATTATATCAAACACTACTTAAAGGTCCAGTTATATATCTAGTTCTACTAACCGATTATGTAGAAACATTTAGTCGACTCTAATTGTGAATACTTTTTAGAACTATCCCCCGTCCTTGTCGGTTCAGTATTTTTCACAGTAAATCGATAGTTTTTCTTTATATATAAAAACACATTAAAACTCATTGTTTGATTTATCACGACAGTGGGCACTTGTCAATAAACGAACTGTGAACAAAATTTCTACCTTTGGCAATATAGTAATTGCAATATGTAAATCTAATTTGAAAAGATTTAAATAGTTGTTGAAAAATTATCCAAGATATGTTTGTAATTTGTACATTTTGCTTGTGTTGAAGGTATAGGCGCTCAAAAGCGTCGACTGAAAGCACAGCAAACGCGTCCCATCACCCGCGAACAACGGGCTGAGATGAAGCAACGAAAATACAGATATCTATACCAGGTTCGCACGGCACATGGCGATGTTATATCTCAGGTATGTTTATCTCTTTTAATTCCTCTTTGATTTGAACCTTGACACCTATAGCAAAAACTCACCCGGTTCAGTTGTGAAGGTCTATCCCGGCCGGAGTTCCCCAAACTTTTTTGTGTCTTAGACCCCTTGCCATGATTTTCCGTGTTGGGTAGACCCCCCTACTCACCTAATATTGATTTCCTGTTAATTTCTAACTGTACTGAAGTTTAGTGTTAAAAACTTAAAGCTATTTGGCTCGAAAGTATGTTCCCGCGCCGTGTGACGTGTCAATTTAAAGCAGCCATTTCCCCTCCCCGTCTTCCCCTTTACTCCCTGTCCTTAGTGTTTCTATGCCATGGCGCTAGAGATAGTCCGTGCGACTATTCACTGGCGCTAACACATATATAATACATTTTTTACTTCATAGGTACTTTTATAAATAATGTATGATGTAAGTAAATAGGTACTATCAGTGTATGTGTTGAGATCCACTATCTTGGATCCCCATTATAATTTCATGGACCCGAAAATTTTTTTTCGCTGACGTAGACCCCTTGCAGGTTGTCATAGACCCCTAGGGGTCAATATAGACCACTTTGGGAATCACTGATCCTGGCCATCGACTCATATTTTGTTGGAAAATAAACCTGTAGCAAAATGTTGAGTAAATATACTATTAAAAATAAAATTGTTTAGGACCGCTAAACCATAGTAACAAATATTATTAATTAATACTATAGCACAGTGGCTATACTGGTTGTAGTAAATGAGGACCAGGTATCCATATGCCATAACACGAGTGCTCGTCGTTGAAGGAAAGAATCGTGAGAAAATCCACATCGCATATATTGGAAATGCCTTGAGAACGGCGCTCTCTGCTCTATTGGTCACGTTAGGCATGCCATGTCAGTGCGAAGTGAATACAGCCACTGCATGTATCTTTGCTCACCTCGATAGGAAGTGTGACGATATATTATTATTAAAATTAGAATTATGGCCATATTATATTTAGTCCGTTTGATATGCTGCGCAAAATGTAATTAGATAAATGAAAAACGATTACATTTTGCATTTTTCATCATTAATATGATTATATTTTATCCATCTATGCTATAAACACTAATAAATCCTCAATTGCATACAAATTTGTAACTTTTTATGTTTAGAGATTTAATCATGATTACAGATAAACGATATTAAAAGAACTATTTGATTTTGTAATCGTTAATCATTTATCTGTTTATATTTCGCCTATATCTGTTGCGCAATTATATGCATTCTGTAAATATTTTCTTTGGTGGGAGTGATTTGTCACCTCAGTTACTATCGTAAGGTTAATAATCACATCGCGTCTTTATTGAACAGTCGTACGTGCAAGCGCTGCAGAAAAAGGCACAGTGTGGCAACTGGAGCGGCAGTGGGGGCGGCGAGTGCAGCACCTTGCAGAGCGATTCGACTCACCTGACCGTCCTCGCCGGCTCCGAACACGCGCCCCCTACGGACTCAGACGACGATCTCAACCAGATTCGGGCCGCTCATTAGACGATCCTCACAGGTACCATTAGCGTTCTTCTATAATTATCTATTGTCTTATTTACGGCCGTAAAAAGAAACATTTCAAGAGATGGTGCAGTGTGGCAACTGAAAATACACTATAAAGCTATAGAGCGAGTCGATTCACTTCACAGTCCTTGCAAGGTCCAAGCACGCGTCTCTGATTGATTCAAACTACGATCTCAACCAGATCGAATCATTCATAAGACAATCCTCACAGATCAGTATTCAATTATTACTGTACGGTTCTGGGTTATTTGCTCTGGGGTTGTATTGTGTTCATACATTTCCTTGACATGGAACCTGAGGAAGAGTAATTGCTCCCTGGGTCCTAGGCGAAATTATAATTTCCTAGATCAAGCTTGCAGAATGTATGGGACAACCTGGAGGTTTTTTAGCCAGTAGGAGTCTCGCACACCTTTTCTTTTGTTAACCGGGGAAAATCCCTAACGGACCTCAGTGGGCGAGGAGGGTCGCACCCCGGTGTGTCGAACTTGCACCGACAAAAACCCCCGGGGTGTTCCTTCTCCCGTCTGCCGAGTGCCAAGGGCAAAGCTAGGCTAGCTTCCTCAGCACTCGGCGACGTCTGCCCTTTTGCAGGTCCCTACTTGGCGGGGGACGGTTGAATAGTCACCGCCCCCCGCGTACACCTAACACATGCGTGGGGAGAGTTGTATAAAATCATCTCCTTGATTTGTCCCTAGAGCGGTGTGCGGGAACACATCGCACACCGCTCACGCCTGGATCTGGGCGACGCGCTCCCTCAAGCGCGCCGCCCGGCGTATGTCCGTTATGGAAGAGGCCTCTGGCGAGGACCCTCCAGCGTCTTGTCCAAGCAGGGCGGTGGATTGGTTTATCGGGGGTGGTAATAGCGTCCTGATCCCGCTCCTTTATAATCTCCTCCATGTATGAGAGGCCTTAAGAGAAAACTAACGAAGCACGAGATATATTGTGGCGTTTACACTTGCTCCCGCCGATTAAACACATTCCGCCGTTCGATATCTTTTGTTATAGCTAAAATAATGTACACTAAGTAAAAACTATGATTTGTTTTTAATCCTATTTCTCATTTTTCAGTTTCTGGTGACATGTATGACGGTGAGTGAAAACGATTTTCAATCTATCTATTCAGTATTATTGTAAGAGAAATCCACTCATTATTATTATTACATACTAGCGGTTATTCATAATTATTAGTAAACATATATTTGTATTCGATGTGAAATTATTTTATTATTATATTGTCTAATTGACAACTGTAAGTGATGGGGTTCAAGGCCTAATTATTTTATTTTGATATATTTTTGCCAAATATATAAATAGTTTTAAGTGTATCTGTCAATTTTACCTATATACGTATAATGTCGAGTCACTGAGAACTCCCGTTTCAATATTTTGTTTTGTGACTTTAAGAAATAAACATTCCAAAGTTTTTTGATACATATTTTAAGAAATTATTTTCATATAATCGCAAAAGAAGTATTGGCTCTAAACCTGCAAGTAAGAAATTGAGAGGGGAAATGCAGTATAATAATTATTGTAAATAATACTGAAATTACATAGCACAATTATACACTTTTTTACTTCAATCGAATTACTGTAATGATAAAAAGCTCGGTCAAGTTGGCTCAAAAGATAAGTCAGCTTACATTAATTCGCATACAGCTGAAAATTGGTAGGAATACGACCATGAATGAAATGTAAAAATCATCATTGATTCCATGTCGGCAAAAAAAGTGATTCAAGATCAAAATTCGAAAATATTCGAAACGGGTGAACAGAACCTCCATTCTAGTCTAGTTCTTATTGTTTCACTAAATCATAATCGAGAAGCCACTTTTACTAACCATTAAAATAAAAACAGATCTCACTGTGCGTCAACATTCCTACTAATATTAAGCTTTGCGAATTAATTTAACCTTGAACGTCTGTTTTGGCTGGAATTTTATTTGAATAAAAAAAATGTAGAAATTTTTAGGCGATAGCAACTTATATTATATTGCCTTTAATCACTGCCATTATTATATGGTTTTTTTCTATTAGCTATTAAGCAATCTGTCTATTACACCGTATCATATCATGGCCGTGCTAGAAACTTGTCAGACAAAAAAATTTACTTTGTGTATAGAAATGTATGTAATGTATATATTGTTCCCATTGAATACTTCTGTCAAGGCCCAAGATCGTCGCGTGTTATGCACGGAGCCTTTGTCTATAACTAAAGGAACTATCACTATAAAAGGAACAAGGAGTATGGCACGTGTTGTTATTAAACCGGTGCGGGTAGACGCTTAAGCGGCCATGTAATGTGCACGAGGATGGTACACGGATACTGTACGGTCACCAAATCAGTTATAAATTATATGTTCTAGTGGGCAGATTCGACTTTATCGTGCTATGTTTTTCTTCATACGTTTAAATCACGGTCATGTTGTGATACGATGTAGTGGGCAGACTCAGTTATTGTGAATAAGACGGTCTTGGACTCCTTGTAAAGTAACTTTGTGTTACCTGTTACGATATTTTGACGTAAAGCAAGCACTTGAGTGCAATCCTTTGTAGGTTATTGATTTACTGGTTAGGGAATTTGATAAAATAATTATAATCATTTTAAATGATTTAAATTGTTCTTTCGAATTTGTGTTTTTACGTAGTCTATTAGCCTAATTTACATTATGAAACTCCAGGTACAAAAGTAGATTTGTTCACCCGATACTAAGGCTGAGATGTATAGTCGCTAATTCAACTTTGCTTATAAAAGTACTCAAAAAATAAATTCGTTTTGACAAAAAACTGAATATATAATAGGAACTTGAGTATAGCCATAGTATTTGCAGAGCCATGTCCATATTGACAAAATCGATGACTTACCAAATCCTTTGATATTCATTCAGTATTATAAATTGTAATGTTTTCGTTCTAAGCAAACTTAAAGTTGCGTCTATAAATCTCAGTCTAAATTATTTTATGAATCTGCTTTCACGAATAGTGAAATTAATTTCGTGAAATAATATTAACTTATACGACATTCGTTTCCTAATGTAAATTCGGTATAAGTGTTTGTAATGTTATAGATACCTACAACTGATTTTGTTGTATCCAAAGGTTTTGTTATTGTTCGAAATTGACTTTAACAAATCTTATTAATAAGTAAAATTTGACTTGTTCGAAATAGGGCGCACAAATATTTATTATTCCTGTCATAATTATAAAGATATCAATTTTTAACCTGATAATTTTACTACACTGACGTGCTTTAACTATGGGGTAATTGTGATTACCCCTTATAAACCATATCTAATAACCCATAGTGACTTGTGAGTCGCTTAGGTCTGTAATAAATAAAGCTCAGGGATGGTCAAACTTCTTGATAATCCAAGTCATTTTTATAAATTTGAAATTTTTCACGAGCCGCAAATGAAAACTTATTTAACAGGTTTGCGGAAAAGGTATTCGTTGTTTTTTTTAAATTTAGAATAAAGTTTTTTTTAATAATAAGGTAATACCGCAGAACAGAAATTAAAGGGTTACAGTTATCGAGAGGCACAAATAATCCTTCAAAAGGCCGCAGGTTGGCCCTCCCCTGTTAGACATGGCTATGAGTACATTTTTTTTAAACATGAATAGTAACTGTATATAATATAAAGGTTGTTATAGTAGTAAGAAATATTACTTAAGGGTAAGTAATTTGTTCTCGTGTATACCATGAGAAGAACTAAACGTGAATATACTACTGTGCAAAGCTATGAATTTATCATGCAACCTATTATTGTCTACCTCAATTGTTATGAACTGTGTTGATGTTTATAATCCTAAGTGAAATTCAAATAAAATCAAGACTTTGAGCAATAATACAAGCATAATTAGGTGGACTTATGGCACATACATAAACCCATAAGTGTTATTTCATACTTCTGTAACATGCTACAGAAAGAAAGGGTTCATAACACTTTGCCGTCCGCTCGATTCTTAAATATTTATTCGATTGATGCCGGCAGCGCTAATTTTGATCACTTGACTTGTCGCTGGCCGTGCTTGACATTATCGGGAGTTTATAAATTGTTAAGTTTTACTAATTTCATCGTTAGTTCTCATAAGTTCGCAACCCTGTTCCCGGGAATACTTTCATGAAATTTCGAAGACCGAAAGTTTGCGCACGTTAACACCGTGGTATCGCCAGACGGCTTAGTGTTAATAATACGTACTATTATTATATTTTCTATTATATTAGTTATTATTATATTTTCAAGTCCTTGTCATGTTATTATATTATAAAAAATTAACTTATAAATCTTTTTAAGAACTAGTAAAATCCTTTTCTAATGCATCCCAGTGTTATGTGTTTATCAACAGATAAGAGATTTGGGAATCTCTCTGTACCTTTCATTATTACCCTTTTAGTTAGCACATCAGTATGTATATGAGGTTCTATAAAATCCATTAAAATTTGAAATTTAGATGAATATTAATGGATGTAACTTGTTGTTCAAATCAAGTCCGTTTCATGTTATTTATTGTAACGAAATTACAATTGTTTGATATAGAAATAGTTATGGTTGTCAACTTTCTGTAGTCTTATTAATTTATATGGCATGACCGACGTTTTTTGCTGAAGTTTATGGACGAACCAATATAGAATATTTCCTATTACAATAATCTTTATTGCCAGTGGTATTATAAGAAACAAAAATATAAAATTTGCAGTCAAGCGTAACTAAAGAAATGTGATTTAAAAAAATATTTCGTACAAAATGTAATGTTGTCTGTAAAATAGTTGTAAAATTAAATCATTCGAATATTGCTGGTTATCCGTGAGTCGAGTTTTTATAAGGCTTAATTCTCAATTTTATCTACGTTCAAAATGAGATAATCGATTTTTTTGTCAATTTCGCTTCCGAATACCGTTGGCAAAAAAAAAAACTCAATATAACACGATAACAATGTAATTATTATTCGAAAAGTTAATCTTATTAAAACTTAATCCCCGAGACCTAAGGTCTTATATGTAATATACATAAAAGGGCTATATTTCAGATTACGATTGATTTGTGATAAGAGAAAGATTTACAGGATAAAAACTTGCGCTAGCCTCATTTTTTTTTTCTTAAAACGAATTTACCTAAGTTGGTGATAGTGAAGTCGATCATCGTTAGAAATCTGAACTGTAACACAATTACATAATTATGTAAGGCTACGGTCCTATGTAGGCAATTCAAAGCGAATATAAATGCGAAGAGATTCGATGCGGTGACGCGCGAATTCAAAGCGGCGGCGCCGTAAAAGAAAGATAGCTCAATCAATCGTCGCTAACGGGTGCGTTCACGCTCCGAGGCGCAGTTCCACTCCGACGCAGCCTCGAGCTTCTTTCCGCGTTTCTTCTCAAGGTAGACGCTTCCGAAACGCTAGTAGATCACCGTTAGGTTTCGCATTTTGGCTGGTGGCCCAAGTCGAGGTCGTACTCACAAGGGTACCTTTGCGTTGCCACTCAGCCCATAAATTACCGGCTGAGCACCTTAAGTGTTCGCTCTCCCGCCCGATAATGTTGTGAAGACCTTTCCCAGTAAGCAACGTATCAGCAGTTTGAAAAAAAAAATGCGGTTCAACGCGGCGGTTTTGTTCTACGTGCGTGCCAATCGCTCCGTCGCACCACCGCGTCTTTGTGTATTTCTCGCAGCATGGCAGCACATAAAGTAATACTTTTAGAGCATTAATTGGTCAGATATCAAATACTGAAGAAGTATGTCGACTCGGATAATCGCCACTGCGTCACATACGTGCGAAAATATCAAAAATCAACTGATCGCGCTCTCCGGCCCTGTCGTTACTACTCCGCGCCTGTGTTGGTCACGTAGGCCATTTTAATAGATGTCGCCTGTTTGTTTTCTTCGCGCTGCATGGAAATCGTTTGCCTAGGACACTGCGTAACACTTTTTTTGACAGTTAGTACAGGATAATAGTTTTTTGTTCTTCTTTTCTTAAAATTTATATTCACTTATTAAATATTTTCCTAAAGAACTAATCTCTGTGTAGTTGTTATTTATAACATGATTTTAAAAATATAGGAGCACAAGGCGATTTGGAAGTGATTAACGGGTACACTCTTAAAAAGAGTTTAGATTAAGTAGAGTATGAGGAATAAAAATTCGAATTTCGTGAATATGAATATTGGATACTTATTGGGTTTTATTAAATAAAATAAGGCTTTACGAGAAGCCAATGCAAAGCATAAACCATTTGTTACAGTGATACGCTGAAATTTTATTTATTAATGTGATTGTTTTTTTTTTGTAAATGTCTATCAGTTTAGAATGACAAATATTTTTAAACTTCAGAAAATATTTTATTTGTAAAAATGTCTAAAAATGTTAACTTTTTAATTATAGATTTTGTTAATTTCAGTAACTTTTTATATCGGCATCTTTACTTTTAAATGTTTTACTAAACTGCCTATTATAGACATTATTCTGTGCAAAGTGTGATAATATTATTATTTGGCCAAAGTTTATTTTAATCGTTAAATAGTTATGAGCAAGAGAAATGTTTTCCTTGGATGTTAATGTTTAGTTTACTTTACTTTTTTAAACCGTTTATAGCATCTATAGTAATAGTGTTTTATTTTACGTATCTTTGGACGAGCTATTTATTGTCAGTGAACTGAATAATGTAATTAAAGTTGTTTTAAGAGTCCAAATATTATAACTAAGATATATAAAGTGTGCTCGTGCAATAAAAATTACAATAGGGATGGAGCGTCTAGTAGATACATAATGGTACGCTTTGTTCTCTTCTATCTCTAAACATTGTTCACTTGATCGCTCAATTTCTAGTCTTAACTTAGTATTTTCGTGGTAATTAATATTTTGTTCTCGCACATGTTCACATTAATACGTCATAATATTATGTAAAAACGGCAATTTACAATGGATGTCATTTCGAATTTTACATTCCTGACATACGAATAATATTATAGTGTATTTTTCAGTTACTTTTAAAATAATTGACAGTTTCGTTAATTTTATTTTCATATATAAAAGCTGAAATAAAAAAATCTTATAAAATTTTAAATTAAAGTAAAATATTATTTTTTATGTTGGTAAATATTCTATTTTTTAATGCATAATTAATATTTGTTATATTGAAGTTGTATTTTTAAGTTGTTTTATTTTGTAATTGACAATATATGAGTTTATTTAGAAAAATATGTTGGTTTTTCATTTCAAACTTTTTTTATCCGTGTTTTTGCTTTTTAATTTTTATTGTTTTGTTTTATATTTCTTATTCTTAAGTGCTTATCATAATTCATTTGCAAAACGTAAATTCAAAAATCTGTGTAAAGTAAATAAAAGTGAAATATTTTCAAATATATCTATAGCAAAGAAATAGTATATGTATAAGATGGATTGCTTAACTTAATCATCGTCAAACGTTTTTCTCTTCACAACATAAAAACTGGTTTTCTCACGGAAGCGGTATCTGTACAAATACTCGTAAGTATTGTTAATTTTGGAGTTGGAGCTAGCTAGAGTGATAGGGTTAGATCGCTAGTATAAGATATACATTTTTAGATAGTTGGAGGTTGTGTGGTCCCGAAAAATGGTCAGCACTGTTCTTAAACATTTCTTTTTAAATTGAATATGTTTTTGCTTTAGTTACTTATTTGTAAGAAGATAAAATAATAATTTTAATAACACCAATAATTCATATATATATATATATATATTATTTTAAAACAATTGTACTTCTACGTCAATATTTCGTGTAATGTTAATTATTTATAATATTTCTAGTGGATATTGTCGTATTTGGTTTATCAGAAAAAAATAGTGAAACTTAGCGAGTTTAAATTCATTAAATTTTAATATTGTAATACTTAATGTTCAATAATAATATAATAATAAATATTAATTTAGTATGATCCGGCCCATTTTTGAAATAATTTTGAAATTTAAGGCGATATGTCGAAGGGAGCAGGAAGCTGCCGTAGCCGTTATTCCGATAAAGCAGCACGTATACATCTAAAATATATATATTACATCTATACAAAACAAGTCGTTTTGCTTGCTGCAGCTGCTGTTTTATCGACATATTACCTTTAGTATATTCGTGAGAAAATTGATCTAAAATTGTTTGATGTAAAATATAAATAATAGGTAAGACCAAAGGTCTATAGCGACCATAGTTTATGTATGCTTAAGATAAAATTGTCTCATTTTTTAATTACGATATCAACGATTTTTGAGAGATTCTTTAATAAAATTATAAATATCTAGTTGTTAATGTATCCAATAATATTTATTATTTTTATAAAATTTGGAAAAAGATGGCTTAAATTTAAATCGTAATATGGTAAAAGTCCGTATTATGAGACACATTTTCAGGTTGGTCGTACATTACCGCTATTATATAATCTGTTTAAGTCAAAAATACTATTTAAATCGTATCATACAATTGTCTTATGATTATTTAATTAATATAGCTAGTTTTTATTGAATGTTAATTTGTAAAAATAAAATTAATAGCCTTTTATGAGAGGAACCTCTATGTCCCTATTTATGAGACACTTAAAAAGTAGATGGCCCCAATGTCTCATGATGTATGTCCCTATTTTTGAGACAGTTTAGAAATCAATAAGACTGATTTTAAAATAACTATTTATTAATTTTAAATCACAATACTTATAAAATAGATAATAAACTTGAATCTGAAATAACAAATAATTAGTCTTTACTAAATTAAGTGAGAAATAAATGAAAATTATAAAAATATTTAATTCACTTTTATTCTTTAATTTTCTTCTGCAGTTCTTTTACTTTGTCCATCAGTTTTTTCTTTTCTTCTTGTAACTTTTTTTTTATTACTTATAGGCGAACGCTTGACCTCAATCACACCTGGTGGAAGGTGAAGATGAGTCCGACGATGAAACGTGTTCGCCCAGCAATTGCCTATTCACTCTTCTCTTAAAGACTCCCAGGTCATAACATCGCGAAAATACTGCCTCTGGAAGCGTGTTCCATTCTTTAGCCGTTCGCATGATGAATGTAGAAGCGAATCTTTTCGTGCTGATATAAGGAACATCCACCACATACGGATGTTATCCCACACGATGTCTAGTGGTTTAGCGGTGGAATGGTGATCCTTTTTATGCCAACACGCTCTCTGCTTCAGGACAGAGGAGTAAACATCTTTCATCACAGTTAAAAAAAATTGTAGGAGAAATATTACATACATTTTTACTTTCAAAATATGCTCCAGACTTTTTAAACCACTCTTGCAATTCTACACAAGTGACAGCTGCTCTTGTAACACTCAAATGTTGGGGTTTCCTTATAGCTAATTCTGAATGACGTTTTCTAAACCCTTCATACCAGTGGCGACTAGGACGACTCTGTAAACGGAGTTTTTACAGCTAATTTTTGGACATATTTTTGAACACAATCCAATAACTCAGTTTTTGTTACAGGTGCTCCTATTGCAGCCCTGTCTAGCACCCATTTGACAATATCATCTTCTTCCTGAGACGATAAGACTGTTTCTGGTTTAGATTTTTTTTTATCTCATCTAGCCCAATACTTTTTTTCTGCCTAGAGTAGCCACAGATACTTCGAAGGCAACAGCTACTCTCCGTAATGATGATCCGGTATCTTTTATTGCTTTTAAAGCATTTTCTACATCTATTGGGTCATATTTAAGTCTTTTATCAAGCACTTTTGAACACAACACTTTCTTTTTTGCTGATTGAGACGGCTGTTGTCCCCATTATTTTATTGTTGTTCACTGTTGATACGTAACCTAAAATATCGAGAGATATGTCGATGGGGGGAGTCGAAGCTGCTCGCGTCCGTAGGCTTTACCCTAGTTTCCCTACACGTGACTCCTGGGTGGTGCTAAACGAGCAGCAGCGAGGTGGTAGGGCGTCGGTGCCCGCCTGGATCGCGACCACATTACATGGGTTCAAAGCCCGTCATAGTGACCAGTTTCGGCTTGTCGCGTTTCGGGATCAGCTTGTGTATATCCAGTAGCTCATATACCTAGAGACCTTCAGTCGTGGTATATATGGGCCGACATGACGTTGGAGACTATCAATGGATTTTCATCCTTTGATACTCGCTTTCGTTTTTGGATTACACTGTACTTACCATCAGGTACTCTGTAGTCACTATGTCGAGCCAGAGTAAAAAAAAAAATTTCACTAATTAATAAAAGTATAAAAAAACATATTTTAAATATTTCGATAATATCAAATAAAAAATTATAAAAAAAAGACTTGCAACATTAATGTTTTGATTTTAGGTTAAGTTTTGAAATTAACGTAATTAAATTGAAAATACTTACTCAGAAATAACTATTTGAAGTTATGCTGATAAATAATTTGTTATATTTAATCATTTTACTTTTTTAATACTAAAAATTATTGATATTTTAACTAAAAACGCATAACAGTACACTGTCTCATTAATGGGGACAATCATAAGACTTGATGTCCGTATTGAGTGATACGCGGTGTAAAGTGTTCCATATACCGGTACGTCTACGTTAACAAGTGTCGGTATTGTGAGACACTCAAAAATAAAATAATATTGCTATAAATTAACATAAATGCAAATAACATACAATATCTATAATTTATAAGCTTTTAGATTACACTTACATTATGTATATAAATATAATAAAATATATAATTTCATCCAAGTAAAAAACTGTACGGTAGTTATCGTTCAACTCTTTTAAGCCACGGTTTTGAATACCAACAACAAACCTCATGCTTTTATATTTTTTTTTCAAAACATACAAGTAATAATTAACAATTAGACTTGTTAATTTCATTCAAAAATGATAAAATTATGTGTTTATTATATTTTTTAAAAGTATAATTTGGTATTCTTTTTATAAATTATTATATTCACATTGTGTATCATAAATAGGGACAGTGTCCCATAATATGGACTTCTACCATACTCTTAATGACAAAGCGTAGAAGCGGCTTTAAAAAGCTTTAAATTTTTTTTTGTAATAATAACAACACAGTCTATCTATATCCTTTTCGGGCTGAGTAGAGATACATTAGTGGCTGTATTCAAGACATTTTATATGGAGGCTATTTAGTTTGCTTCAATTTAACAAAATAACTTTTAAAATCTGACCATATAGTTTGGAAATAAACATGTAATTTCATAGTAATTATTACATTTGGCGCTAATGTATTTAATGTATTTTTTACAAAATTACTTATTATTTATCTATTATTCGCAAGATATATTGATGTTAAGATATAGTTAGCAACAAAGAGTTCAAATTACTAAAAAAGAAAAAGAAATTGTGATGGTAATTTTGTAGCCGTTACGGTTAATGAAAATACCGTTTTGCTAATACTGGGATGTAATACATTATTTTAATAAATGATTTGTTGTCATCTACATATTTGATTTATTTGTTAGAAATCCTGTCTATGCCGTTTAATTATTGTTAACCCTTTGCACTCGAGAGTTGACTTTCATTCACCACATGCGAGCGAAAATGGTCTCAAGTGCAAAGGGTTAATCAGTAAAATGATAAAATATTTTTTTATACCTCGGTGGGAATATTATTAGAATGTTAGTACTTAGAATATCTAAGTTTTCAAGATTTGCTTCTTGATTCTACTTTTCAATAGAGCCACTGCCTAAAAATTCCAAAACACAATTTTATATTTTAAACTATCTAATTCAAGAAAAATATCCAATAAATTAACTTAAGTTTCTGAGACTACAGTGCGGCTAGTATGTGTGTATGTGTGCAGTGTTATAGTATGAGGAATAACGAACTTTATTAATTAGGAGATATTCCGATATGATCCAGTCGCCTGCAACCAAACCACACGTGATGTCTGGCGACATTTAATGGAACTGCTAGGAAGGTCGTAAGGCGGGTGACTATCTTGGATAAGTGTTTTAAAAAAATATTCCATGCATATTAGCATTTTTTATCATACCGATGGTTTAATATTTCACACATAAATTTATGCTCAGGTAACTTACATTAAAATGAATTTTCAAACTTTTATACTTGAATATTTTATTTTCATAATAAACGACACTTTGGTTTAATTTTATAATAATAATAACTTACAACTCATCACTGCGAAGGTCTAAGTCTAAAAACATTAATTCAATGCAATTATTAGGTGATTTAATTTTCAAAATTAAATGGCTACTGGGGGTCTAAAAAGTGAAAACATTATGCAAACAATGCATGGAGTGGTTTTGATGCCTACTTAGTTGTACGGCAACGAAGGCTGAGTATGTCGGAAGAAGCATGAAAACGGAATTAATGCAGTAGAAATACGATCTCGGTGTATATGTCTCGATACGGTGTATATGTTTCTTCTATATGCTTGCGGATCGCGGTGGCAACGAACAGATGCATGGACAAAAGCATGCTTCGATGGTTCGGACATGTAGAGAGGATGAATGATGAAAAGGATATGCAAAATCAATGTGAGTAGAAGTAACAGCCGATGCCGATCGAGACTTGCCTACAAAGACCAAATAAAGAGAGTTCAGATGGAAAGTAATGTCAAAAGTACGCGGAATTGGTGAGAGTGTATGAAGATATTAATGAATAAAAAGTTTGCAAAGAATAGAGAAAAATGGCGTTCCATTCACTCTGCTTACCTCAATAGGAATTTTACGTGGTGATAGACAATATTCACAAAATTGGTTTCAATTGCAACTAGGTAATTCATTACATAAAATTAATGCTTTTAGATTTGACCCGAAGTAATATTTTAATAATGAAAGATTCATTTACAATATTTTGTAACTATTATACAATTTTATAATTAACTATATATAGTTATAATAAAATAACTTATATATATTAAAATATTCCTTATATGATTAGATAGCTTCTTTCTAATTTTGGAAGACTAAAAAAACATTTATTTTCTTACAAAAACAAAGTTCATTAATATCATTATTACTATTATGTTGTTATCTTAACAATATTTAAGATAAAAAAGCATTTTGGTGATAGGCAAATCCTATTTTATTTCACATAAATATTTTCACTTATTTTCTTTTTAACATGCAATTAACATTTTATAGACATACAAGGTTAGTTTTTATCTCATATGAGATTTCTGAGTAGTACACGTACAAGTACATATATTATATTCTAGTAAATTTGACTGAATAAAGAAACCTTAAAGGGGTTTTTTCTTCACAATACCTTTCTATGTTTCATGATAACACCTAATTATTCCTGTGAAAGAAACGCCAAACGTAAAAGAACTTTCTAGTTTTTTGTAAAAAATAAAATCAAAATTGTATGTAGAAATTATTACATTCTTAGCTTAGTCTGATTTCATTTAGCAAGGATATAAACACATCAACAAAGTTTAAGACTCAGGCATATATTTGATGCCTACTGAAAAATATTGCAATTGTTTAAATTATCAATTTTATACAATTGAAAGCACAATTTTATGCTTGTTTGTAATTTAAAATAACAAAAAAAAAAAAACAAAAACAATTAAAAATGCAATAAAAGACTTTATTATAATAATAAAAGACAAAAAGGTGTAAAAAAAAGAAAATAAAATACAAAAACGTACGTATAACATTGGTGTGCCAAAGTTTTAAACTTTATTGCTGTGTTTATTATGAAATTAAGTTTTTATTAGTCAGTCTATAAAGCAGTTACAGAAATACATTTTAAATGTTAAAGACGATTTAAACCAGTAATGATTTATTTTGGCAAACAAAATAATGCATTACCTATAGTCCTACGTAAGCGATAATCGCAGCAACGCGTCGCGACACATTGCAAAATATCAAAAGGTAACTGTTCCTGTGGTCTACTGTCGCGTATTTTAGTTTGCGACGAGAAGCGACTAAGTTACTCCGTTTCGTGTAGCGTCTCTATTCATCGTTTACGAAGAACAAAGTATTAGTGTCAAAATAATCTTTAAAATTTAAATAGCTTTTGTACGACTAGGTATCATGTAGATCTGTACTACATACTAACGAGTTATATAAAATGACGTAGAAGTTTTTAATATAATACTAGAGTACAATTTATTACTGTTGTTTCCGTTCTGATTAGAGTACGGGCTTCAATAACTTTTGAGTAACATACTACTAATTTTTTAGTAACCCAAAAATAAATCCTCTCAATAACAAAAGTACATAGCATGCGTTGTTTTGTTTCAAGTGGGTTGTGGTGCGGGTGTTGTTGAATATAGATACTGTTCTCACGTGATAAATAGAAAAAACTGGTTTTCAACTGCAACATAAATATGTTTGCATATTTGTTTGAAAAGATTTCAGGTATCAACTTAGTTTTTGTTATATTGGGCCAGGAAGGAGGGTAAGGAAGCGAAGTAGATGAATGCAAACCGGAACTTAGAACGCAATCAATAGTACGGTAGATAATTACACAGAAGTCTGACAACATTTGCTCCGTGGTCTCTATTCCACTTTCGAAAATTCCTTTTTCTTGGCAAAACAATGCTGCTCTGCTTCACTCATTTTTATCAGCTACACTAAACCCTTTGTACGGAGCTGAACGGTGTAGGAAAGGTTATAGAGATACCCTATTTGTTTCATCGCTCACAAATCCCCCCTCCTTTAGATTAATTATTAACACGATTATTATTTAAGTCTCCGCCACAGTGGAGTATATTATCATAACAATATTTTGGGCAACATTAGTTGTTTATTTTTTATAAGAATGACAGTTTAAATGCAGGAATTGATCTCTTCAACATACGATGATGGGAAGATACCATAAGATCCGTTCAGGTCCCCTGACCACCATCCGTCATCCTGTTTCTCGTGGATGATTATTATATCGCCTGTAAATAAAAAAAACTATATCAAGCAGAAAACAGTGTAACTGTTTATTACTTCATATATTAGATACGGGAATATATTCAATTCATAAGAACACTCCACATAAACTATACAAAATGAACAAATTTCCCAAAATATTATAATTTTACGTCGTAGTTAAATATCCTAAACATTATCATATATCATAAGCCCGTATACTTATATAATTATTATAATATACATCTAATATTCGTAACAAACTTTCAACTCCGAGCAGCGCATTTCCTTCTCGTTCTGAAATTGAGTCCTATAAAAGAAATGTGAAGAGAGTTTTGTGACTATCACGGAATTATTCCCAGTAATGAAATATCCTGACACAATATTTAGTTGGGTTTGGATAGGCTTTAGCGGATTTCGTGGAATATCCGCGGTAAAGGAAAGCATATTCCTATATACAAAAAAGGATATTATTACGACGTGATGATTCATATATAGATATTATTTATTAATAAATCATCACTGAGTCAATTCTTTAAATTATTCGTTCAGGTTAGTCATACAAACGCGTGCTTTACGTGTCTGCTTATCTAATATCCATACGTCAGTAGGTATATTGTATAGGAAGTAATGCAATAAAACTTAAAAGAGATAAATTATTCGCAAAGCAATAATTATTAATAATATAATCGTTGATCTAGAATGTATATAACAAAAAATTAAATATTTTTGTTGTTCTTTTCTAAATGCCAACATGAATCGGTTTTTATTACATTAAATGCCTCCCTTTGGTTTTCTATATCGGAGTTAATTAATAGTTAATAATTATTTTCAAGGAAAGATATAATATATATATACATACATATATAATATATTTTTGAGGTGGTAGGACGATTGCCCGAACTAGGTCATGATCACAGTATACAAGTGTAAAATCTACAATAGTGACTCGCTTGGGTCTATTGCGTCCTAGGATTAGTTTGTGTATATCCATACATGTAACAACAATGTACAATACAATCTAGTTAATTTATTGAGGCAGAATTAAATAAAATAAAATCATAATACTATTGAAGTATAGCTAAAGTAAGTGAAAAATCGAATTGATATTTATTAAAGACAGTTTTTATCAGCAAAAACATGCTTCAAATAATTAAAAGCAATCACAAGATGGGACTGGATCGCTCCTCAGAACATGGTTGCAAATATCATGATCGTAAGTCTGTTTGGTTTATCGCGTTTAGGGATTAGCTGGTGTACTATCGTTAAGTGTAGTAACTACATATACGTCATGTATTTATGACGGAATAATAACGGCAACTGTGGAAAGTCTATAGAGCCTTGGGGGTCACTATAGTTTTTGGAATACACTGTACCTACTTCTTATCAGGTAATGCGAAGTCACTCTACCGTACCATTGTCAAGAGAAGCCAAATTGTTTTTAACATTATATTGAATTAATTCGAGTGAGATATTTTATAAAAATCAATTTAAGATATAAATGATAACATACTCCTCACCTCGACGAAACCATTAAACTAAGCTTACGCGCATTCCAAAAACCCATTAGATAATGAATGTGGTATTTATTATAAGAAATAATTAACCTAAATTCTTTAAAATACCTGTTTAATTAGACTGTTGGTACTTCTTATTGACATTTGTCTAATGATTGGCTGTTAGATATTCAATATTGCATATTAGGTTAGTTTTATGATATATATAATTATATGCTAAGAAGTTTACAAAAAGCTGCAGGCAAATTATCGAGATTGTTTTTCGTTTTGCCTATATTATAAATATACGCATAAATATATATTGTCCGTTATATTATTGTGGTATATTTGAGTTTATCAAAGTTGGATTTACAAATATGGTATACATGAGCAATAAAATGGAGTCCTGTAAACTTAGGAATAATGTTAGTTCGCTGGATTATATTTGCCTAATAAGTAATATAATACACTCGACATTCTTGCTGCAGTATAGCTGTATTAGCTCAAGTTTACCTGGTGTTAGGGTTAGTTCATCATTGAGCCTTGCTTCATAGGTATATAAAGCGCGGCATTTTCCAATGGACGGCGTTTGCGAAGCTGTTTCTCCGTTTTCATTCTTCAATATATCATTCAAGTCTGTAGAGCTGCCACTCTGTGAGGAGAATTCATCTGAAATAGTAAGTGAAGAAATGAGTATAAGAGAAATTTATACGAAGTGGCTAAGGCCCTGTTCTAATACACGATCGTGACTAAGATACACGATTTAGATAACCTGTGGGGCGTAGATAATACTCAAAACGATTCGCCTGATAAATGCAGAAAATTAAAATAAATGTAATAAAAAATTAATTAAATCACAAATCTGCTTATTTATTGCCTCTTAGGCGGAACAAAGTTCGCCGGGTCAGCTAGTTCTTAATAATTTGAATAGCCACGATACAAAACACTCACAGTACAAAAGAGAGTAGAGGAAGTAACTAGTAGCTGCGGCTGAAACTCCGCGTCATGTCAATCTGCGCGTGGCTATGACCTATGTAATAAGGTGGAAACGTCGAGACAATAAAAAGTAAGTAATTTCGCGCATAAGTCCCGTTAAAGTATTTATGATGAGAATAAGACGCGATAGTTAAAAAGGAACATTTGATGAGCGATGACGCAAATAGAATAATGTATAATGTTAAAAAATCTCAAACTTTTAACACAGATATTTTAGGATTATTAAATCCTCATGTAGGTTAGTCGAATATATTAAATTTTAAATAAAATCTTAAAAGTATAGAAATAAATTATTGCGAAGGAATATGAAAAAGAATCATTCGAGCACAGAGATATGCTTCATTGGTTCGGTCTGCGGATATTTAGAAAATAATAATTATAAAAGGATGACGATATCGAAATACTATATGCGTAATAGAAACAGTCGAGGCCGACGAAAACTTTCTATTTCAAAGTAAGCATTACTTGGAACCGGCGGGAGTGCAACAAGGATTAAAAATTCCAAGAAAACGAATGTCTTTTTTTCTGTATACAATAAAGTAATAAAAAAGATCACCTGGTCTAAAAATGTGCGTGTTTTTTTAGAATTTTGCACACTCATCGTATTGAAAACACTAAACTTATTTTTAAATAACTTATATGTAAATATTTCAAAGATGCCAATAACACAATAATTTACTCGTAAAATTTCGTACTAACTAAAGATATGTACATATGTATATGAAGTCAGCTCAAACAGAAATATGAAACTAATAAAATAATAATAATATGAATTAATATGAAATAATAATATTAATATTGTAGTAAAATATTAGGTATAAAAATTGTTAATCAGAAATCTAAGAGATTTTAACAGTATTATGGTGTATTAATTTAGCGTTTCTAAATCTTTTTAAAGCCTTTTAGAAGAAAACAATAATTATTGTCTGACCCCTTTAAAAACAAAAACGATAATTGTTAACATATACGAAGTTACGAGTAGAAGCTATTATAGTGTAAAGCAAGAATCTCACCAAAATCACTATCGTGTTGGTTAGACAATCCATCTCCCGCTCCGCGTTCACTCCAGTCCAGAGGACTTTCAGGGGGTGCGTCCAGGGCTTGAGATTTGCTACCTATAAGTGTAGGAGTTGCTAGGTCGACACTTATAGGCGTCACTGGAGCATTTTTGTTCTCAGTGTTCCTTCTAAAAGAGAGGTGTTCTATCCTTAATTTGCTAGATGCCCGGCTCATTATAGAATCACGCCTGTCTCTCTCTTCGCCACCATTAACACTTTTACTTAGCGCTGAATAGTTTGGTTGTAGATTTTTGTTTACTTCATTCTGGTAATCAGTTTGAAGCCACGGTGGAACCTGTGAACGTTTGCATTATCGATTTATATAGCCCCATTATAGGTTTCTGCATGTTCCGTATTCGAATAAGTGTATGGACAACTTCGATTCTGCTCTGGCAACACCGTACAGGTTGTCAATTGAGGTTTACTCTCGCTCGACCGATCCGCCGAGTAACGACATAGAACCATACAAAAATTAAATTCCGTTCAAACAATCCGATTCCAAAGTGTACAAGTGTGCGAGTAAGATCCTTAAAGACACCAGTTTCCTGGAGGAGAAGCAGGAGCACCTGAGGAGTTGGCGAATTGGTGGTCGCGGTAAGTGAGACTCTTTAGGCAGCTCGTGCCACTGTTGCGGAGCTATTGAAGTACTGTACACTGCACAATCATTTACAGGCTGTTGGTTACATGAAAATGATATAACGGTTGGACAGGCTAACAGGCTTGTTCCAAAAATAGAAGAAGTAATATTTTTAGCATATTAATAGTAAATATAGTATTTAATTCGTTTTTTATATTGATCTAATAAATTGAATACAGCAACCCTGATTGAAAATGGAAAAGGACAGGACGAACGGACGAGAAATATCACGAATTAAAGTCCCTAGGACTTACTATTAACTAGCATTTACTATTTACGATATAAAGAAAGATATTAAATTAAATTAACACTTTATAGAATAATCCATTTTTCAATCCCAATAAAAAAAGACAACAATAGTTTTAAATATTTATCCGCAGTACAACAGATTGGGATCGACTGCGCTAAAGTGAAAATACATTGGACTAATGAGGTACTTACTTTTAGTATGCTTTGCTGTAATCCTTGCTTGTCCCTTACGATTTGTATATGAGTTGATAGAGGGTGCTGAACCGGTGACCTGCTATCGAGCTCATTTAGACTTGCTGTTATTTTGTACCTAATCGCTTCTAAATATGTGAGCATACTCCTCATCTAAAAGTAATATAAGTATAATCAAAATAATAAACAACATATCGTCTCGCTTTATCCCTTCGAGGTAAGAAGAAATACATTAACTGCTGCATCCATTAAGTTACAGGAAGTAATGTTTATCCACAAAACCACCAGAGTTAGATACCATACGTATGTGGAGGATTTCCATATATCCGCACGAAAAGATTCGCTTTTAATATTCATCGAACGGATAGTATAGGAGTGGAATATGGTTTCAATGACAATATCTCCTCGTTTTAATAATTTGAGAGCCTTTAAGAGGAGAGTGAATAGTTACATATTTATTAGACAAGCGCGTACCATCATCAATCTTGGCTTTACCTTCCAACAGATAGATGTTTTTGAGATGAAGCTTTTACTCAATAGGATAAATAGGAGGTGAAGTGATAGGGTAGGGCGATAGCCCGAACTGTGTTGTGACCACATTACACAAGCGCAAAGACCGTTATAGTGACTCACTTCGCGTTTCGGAATCAGTTTGTGTATACCCAGTTGTTCATATACCTAGAGATTTTCTTTTGTGCTATATGTGAGCCAACAGCGACGACGACTGTCATCAGAAAAGGAAAAACATGGATATGTTTACAATTTTATCGCAACCTAAAAAATTGCAAATTAATTTACAAGATTTTTTGACAAGAAAACCTTTTCGAATAAAACTACACCGATACGCATTATTCCCTACATTGAATGATACATACATGGTATAATTTATCAGCAACGTTTTGCTGTGAGTCATCGTTGCCGAATGTCGGTGTTTGTTTCATCGCCATTGACAGCTTTTCTAGACCTTGTTTTGATTTACGCTCTCGATCTATATCCTGCTTTACTAATTGAAGAATTTTCAGCAGCGCCTGGAAAATTAATATATGTTATTTCGTTGCGGTTTTAAAAATCATCTGTTTTTTAAACTTACTTCACTTCACGAGGATATGTATAAAAATGAAGATATGTATAAAAAAAAATTATGTCATATTTAAAATTTTTACTTCAGAGGCGTAAAACTTGTCGCTGGTTGCCGTAGACTTGCGTCGCCAACTAAAGCAAAGCGACGTCATTAGACAACGCGAGCCCATGTACAAAATTACCTGCATTTATATCACGCTAGCCGCGTAGCTCTTTGACACTACACAGGTCGCAGACGAGTTGTCCGTATTATAAACAATGCAGACTTCACTTAACGATTAGAACCGTTGAAACTGCGTAGAAATATCGCTTCGCTTAGCGTCTTCTATCGTATCGTGACTAGAGTTCTGTTAAGTTTTTAAATCTGATTCTATCTTCTCTCTTTCATACACGTACACTGGTTTGCGAAGCCACAGTTTTACCGATACTTTCTTTTTTATTATTTACAGGTAAATATGAGTCCGAGGATGGCGGAGGATGGACAGCGTCCGCCCAACAAATCTCTTAATTTCAATTTTTCTTTTAAAGGGTCCTACATCACAAGAACGTGAAGATATGGTCAATGGAAGCAAATTCCACTCCATTCTGATATTCACTTAAATGCTTTTACCTTTACCGTGGCATCAGGTTATGGATTGGCTTTCCAGGCGGTATAATTCCTTTTCTCCTATGATATTGTACAATTTAAAGAGCATATACGTTTTTTAGTATGTTGGTATGATTATGGTGATTCTCAAGTAACAGTCTCCTATCACTTGACCGTTGTGGTAGGTTTTTGGACTGCGCTGTGCATATCTTCAGGTGTAAAAAACTGAAGTCTGCAAGTATCGATGATTTATGTAGTTTTGTGTACGTAGAGCGTAAATAGCCTGTAAAGTGTCTTCTTACTTGTTTACGTCTTTCTCGGTTCATCGCAAGCGTCGTGTGTTCGCAGTAAAAGTCAGGCAACAGCTGTTCACTGGCTCCGGCCGGAGCAGACCGCACGCCGCGTACCACTCGCATGTCGACGTTAGCGTTCGCGTTCTTAATCGGATTAACTAGAGAATTCGTGGCCTGTGAATGTAATTCTACTATTATATAAAATCATTATCGAATTATATGTTAATGTTATCGAAGTATATGAGAACTATTGCATCCATTCTTAATTATGATAACTTAAATTATTGATATGTTTAGTTATAATCGATTGCGCAAATTTCGATAAAAATGCTTTGTGTGCCTTATTGTACGCTATTGAAAGGCTAAGATTTGTAGATACTATTCAAACTCCAATATAACAAAATTATATTATTTAAGTAATGTCAAAGCTTTGGACAAGGGAGGTACAATATTGAAAAAATATATATAAAGAGGGGAAGAAACTTACGTCGAAGGACGAACTGATCTATAATAGAACTATCACATATAAAAAAAAAACCAGTAATAAAAGCTATCAAAAGATCAATCTTTGTATTTTTATGGTAAGTCGCTTGGTCTTGTTTGTACTAAATTTTTGCTATACATTCAATTCTTTGTCAAAGAATAATTTATTTTTAGTGCAAAGTGTGAGTAAAGGCAAAGTGACGTCTATAAATCTCAGCCCAAGTATTAATTATTGGTATTAGCAATTCTCACCTCAGCTAATTGAGAAGGTACTGCTGCTGTTAGTCTGAGGTAGCAATCGGCAGCACTCTTCAACTGAGAAAGTCTCTCTTCTTCAAGAGATTCCAACATACCAGCTCCTTTGACTACACTTGTCTCCCACTCCAATCTGTCAAATGTTTTATATTACATTTATGCCGGCGTAGTGGCCTGCCTTTCGTTTTCCTATAGACTATATATTCTGGAGAGTGTGCAGTTAAGTTATATAATTTAGTTTCCCCCTCCCTCTTTAACTATAAATTTGCAAGACTCCATGCGGATTTGCACCCTTATGTGGTTGACATTCCAGCTGCTCGCACGAAGCGGTTCGCCCCCTCCTTTTTGCTGTGAACAGCCAAGGAGTGGAATTCGCTTCCTGCGTCTGGGCTTCTAAGATCTTATGACTTGCTTATGAGATGTAGAGAGTGCGCTCCATCGACGGCCTCATCATCACTCTCCAGCAGGTGAGATTGAGGTCAAGCGCAAGCCTGTCAGTAATAAAAAATGCACATAACGATATCCACACATATCGCTCACATGGAATACGGATGCAGGCTTAACAATTGGAAATATTCTATACCTAGATCGTTCTGCTTGCACACAAACATTATAATATTCGGCTTCTGTTTTTTTAACAGCATCTTCTGTTTTTCTTTTCTTTACTTGAAGTTTTGCCGCATCTTTTTCGCTGGTTGCGTTCGGTAATCTTTCTGCTCTCGCCGCACTTAGTATTGAATGAGCATGAGGTATATGACCCACACTAGAACTTCTGGATATACGACTGTAAAGACAGACAAACATTTATAACAAACACGGTAAAAAAAGAAATTTATCGCACAGAATTGAGATAACATTCGCCAGCGCTTTGCAGGAATGGATCCATCTTAAACATTGAGATTACTTATCGCGAATATCAGACCTAATTTCCAGTGTTGCATCTTGTAATTTTTCATTTTCTCTTGCGGCTACGTGGGACTGTTTCTTGGATTTTGCTTCAGCTGTTCTCCAATCAGTGAGAGTCCGCGTAGTTTTGTCTACGTTGCCTTCAATCTGAAAAACAATTAATTTGTTAGATATTGTATTATAAAGTTATATGTGGTAAAGTTGTGCGGCGGTTCATACCTTTTTCCTAAGTTTCGATTGATTGTCGATTACATGTTTCATTGGTTTCACCAGTTCTTCTGATAGAGCACTTGAGTAGTTTCTGGAATGTAGGAATATTTATTTAGACTATAAAACTACTAACTAAGAACTTTTTTTTCTTTCTTTGCATTTCTATGAAAGCATTTGCTCATACATATTTTTACTAAGTATTAATATTTAGATATACCTGTGAATTTCTGCGCGTTTTTCCATTTCTATAGCCACGTGTTTCCAAGCCTCGGCGCATGATCCTACGCTTTCCTTGCAGGCTTTGCTCAGCTTCGTTCCGAGCTTTGCCAAACATTTTGAATAATAATTTTCCGCCTCAACCCTAAAAGGCAGTCATATCATTTTATTGCAATAAATGAAATAACGTTTTTTTAGTAAAATAAGGAAACAAAATATATCCAGTATTGGCGCTATGTTGTAACATTGTATTTAACGACAATGTGAGTATCTCTGCGGTTGTTTAAAAGCGATAATGCAGTCTCGTCCAATGGGAGGAGATAAAATTTTAGAGCGTGATATTTATGTACTCGTCTGGCCTACTTGACGGAACCTCGCGACGTGCTATTTTTGATTTTGTTGCCATTGCGTTGCCCTTACTTTGCTTTGGTATGTACTTATTTGATCGTTATCGAACAGTGAAAGGTATGCGTGTTAATAAAACGCTTAATCAATTATATACAATGAGGAAAACTTTCTTATTGTCTCTGTACTAGTTCAAATGGACGGAGCGGAATGAAGGATCAACTGATTGGGGCGAAAACAATAAACTATTGTTTTGTCTTTGGAAAGTAAATGTTACGGAGAAATATCGATAAGACGGCTTATCTGTAGCGTGCATGACTTGGTTTCAAGCTGGATCATTGGAGCATAAACCACGGATGGCAATGATGCGTAACGATTCTATTATTTGTAAAGAATAGACGTCTTTCATTATAAAGAAAGAAATATATGTTAGGTTCCAATTTTCATTGCAACTTGTTAGTCGAATAATATTAAATAACAATAGGATGGACGAGATAAGTGTTTCAATAGTTTTGCTTTGTATTATTTAATGAATATCTAAAATGTATCTTAGCTTACAGCTCTCATTCAAAATTACCTCTCTTGTAATATGGAGGCCAGCTCCTTGCTAAAATCACTTCCCTGTTTTACATATCGCCGCAACTCATCGAAACCGTTCTGGGCCTGCAATAGAAACGAACATTATTTAAAATATATTGAAACTGGACATGAAATGTAATATAATTATATTATTTGTAAATATAGTTTGTTTTTAGGAATTGGGCTGTATATCGATTTTTACCCCTCTGTGTGTTTTGTAACAATAAGGTTGATTTGCATCAAATAATAAACCTAGTTAAGACTTGTATAAAATGCTATTTAACTTAATCAGTTTAAGTCGATCTCAATGAAGATTTAAATAATGTTTCTGAGCAAGGTAATAATTACAGTTTAAAGCTAAATATCATTTTATTTATACAAGCTTAAACAAGATTTAATTTGTTGGAGCAAATGGTCCTTAAAATTACATAAGTACTCATATAATTATTGGCAGGAAAAATCGTAAGAAGAACATTGCTAATATACTGTGGTGAAGAAACATAACACGCAACAAAAAGCTGCTGCACAACTCATGTCCTAATTTTTTTTATGTGTAACTTAATTATAATATGTACTTGTTAAATGATTATACTGGTGAAGTGAAAAATTTTGCTATAAATATAATATTATTATAGATAATACTTTAATAATAAACTTTAGTGTATACTATTGAAAAGTTTAAATTGTGTTTTTAGAAATGTCCAAAGGTACAGGTTATGAAAGCATACAGGCAAAGTTATAAGGTAATCTGCTAGAATCCAAATAACAATTGGAAATAATACGATTACTAGTTTATTATCTCTGCTAAATAATAGAATTGTTAATAGCGCATGAAAATGTTCAATGTGTCTTGAAATAGTTAGTAGACAATTATAGAATTCTTTTAGGTTTGTATAATTCTCCTGATATTAATTTTGTTGTATAAATGTTATTAACAAAATATATCAAAAAGATACTAAATTAAGTGACCATATTCTGGTCTTATATACTAAAAACACTACCAAAGATTATTACTTAAATAAAGCTTTGAAAAGTAATGATATTCTATGTGAAATTTTTATTTCTGAGGGAGGTTTCTAAGAAAAATTGTATACACTAATTCTTACGAAGATATTCGCCTACTCATGTATTTTTATTCGTATTATTGGAGTTACTATATTACTTTAAGAACTAAAGGCGGGACTTTGTTTTCCAATTTTTTTCTTACAATTTTTCTTACATCGTAAAACATCAAAAAACTACAATCGAAGAATTAATCGATTTCCAAATTTATACACAAGTAGATACTGTCAGCAATATATCTCTGCTCACCTGGGAAGAGACAAAGCGTGACGATATATTATTATTATTATAAAATTTATGCATTATTACGATTTGACTATCAAGTTAAGAATGATCAAAGGACGTGGTTGCCAATTATATGCGGCTATGTATCAAAATCTGCAGCGATAAAATCTTTATGATTAAAAAGTACAAGTATTCCATAAAGAATAAAAAAATGTATTAAAGTTTAAGTAAGATCCATGTTCTGCAGCAGCAGTGAAAATGTTATGAAGCTTTTAATGCTAGATTTTGTCGCAGTATTAATGAAAATAACAAAGTTTTCATTTAAGTTACAATATTTCGTTATTTTTTTTAACCACTACTTAGAAACGAAGGTAGATCGTAAACCATATTTATTCATTTTAAGACTACCAATGACCAACCTTTATTTACTTTATGCCAACATTTTTTATCGTTATGCACTAATTATTATATAACTGATTTGCGTTATGCACTAAGTGTGTTAGAGTAGGACAAACATGGGCAAAATGTAATCAGACTAATAAAATGATTGACGATTACATTTTACGTTTTTTATCATTAATGTGACTGCATTTTGCTCATTTATGTTTTAAACACTACAAAATCCCAGATTGTATACACATTTATCATTTCTTAATGTTTTAAATGGATTTAATCATGATTACAGAGCAAGAAAATTAAAATTACGACTACATTTTGTAATCATTCATCATTAATCAGATTACATTTTGCCCATCTCTGGCTCTGTGTATATATATATACATATATCTGTTTGTGGCATCGTAGCTTCTAAACTTATTGAATAAATATATTAAGTCAGAGGATGTTTTAAAATTTTAATTTAATGATTATATTTCTAGTTAAATCTCTGGAGTAGGATAGGGTCTCGCCTAGTGATGAAAATGCCCGGGAATTTTCCCAAAGTGCCCAAAACTTGTATGGGGAATATTCCCGGGAATTTACGAAATGTTCGCGGAAGTGCTGGGCACTTTGGGAAAATTCCCGGGCATTTTCGTCACTAGTCTCGCCGGGTTGTAGTAGTAATACAAATCTTCAGGCTCGGCTTACAGGGAGTTAAAGGATATCCCGAGGGTTTTTAGACTGCAGGAGTTTGGCTCACAAGGACCGCTGTTCTAACGCCGGTCTTATACAGGATTTTTCCGGGGTTAAAAAAAGAGCAGGATAGAGCGTGCTTATTGAAGTATGAAACAAGAAATCGATTCGTATTTAGAGTATAAGGAACGGTCGGTCATTTAATTAGACAGAATGAAGGCAATTTAGTTAGATGAACCTGGATGTTTTTGTTACAATTAAGATGAACAAATTAATGCTAATTTTCACGTATCTATGTTTTCAATGTCTCTGCCAAGGATAATGTTGATAAGTTTTTGTTACGTCAGTAAAGCGATTTAATATAGCTAGTAATCATCAGTAAAGTATTTTTGCAAGAGTATATTGTACTGTATAGTTAAAGGTTGTTGACATCGTTAGTATTAATTAGATTTCGTCATTCGAAGCTTCGCCAAAATAGAAGCCATTTTGTGAAATCTCGTATAAAAAACAAAATTAGTGATTGTTTTAAATCAGCTTATTTAAATATAGCTACTGTTAAATTTTATTATACCTTTGTATATTATTTGCGTTTAATTTAATAAATAAATAAAAGTGGGATTGATGCCCGGCAAACATCTGAAAACATATAAATAATGAAAAGAAAATTTCGTGAAAATGGGTCGTCTGTAATATCGGAATGAACTGGAATGGTTTCGACCTCGAACTATATAAAATAAAAAAGATTGTGTTGTAACAATTTAAATTTAGCAGATTCTCTTTAGTAAGATTTATTCTAGTTGAAATCTTATTAAATATTTTAATGTTGGAAATGCTACTAAAATAAGAGGTTTCATTTAATTTAGGATTTCTATAATTTTACAGACTTATGACGGTAGTATACACAATTTCATTTCCTTGCGGAGTTAGCTTCATGTTTAAAGCTTTATTTCAAATTTTGTTTCTTGTAATGCTTATTTCCTAATGACCTTATTTTATTCACCTAAATCAAGTTGTTTGAAGGATATTGTCAATGTTATTTATATTTGTAACGAGAACAAAAATATTTAAAAACGTGTTCATTCAGTTTTTGCAGATGAAGACCGCATCGTATTCTTGAGATACAAAAAACGGAATTTGAAATCTATAGCATCTATGGCAAGATTATAACTGATGGTTATAATATATAATAAATAACATAGTTATAACGAATCTGGTTTGAATTAAATGAAATTATGTCGATAAAGGTCTAAACCTCTTTACAAACTTAGCCTTGTAACTAATTTTTAAGCAAAGTTTATTAGTTTGACAATACTGTTTTGACCTGCGGTGGTGGTATAATTATTATTACGCTGTGTGGAGCTATGCAGTCTTGTTAGCCCTGTATCACTACGACCAAAAAGTTCTCTGTAAAATACTATAGTTTTGAAGAAGCGTAGTAATTTATTGGCAGAGATAGTTTGAACCTTTTTAGGTCTAGCACGTGACTGCCCAAAGTACGATTGTGTTTGAACATTTTCAAGTAGCCTTCATACACGATGTGTTCGGGTGTTTCGTTCTCAGTTTTGCAGAATATGCGATCTCTAGTGTTCTGGCCACCAGTGTTAAAGAAATGCTTATTCGGACTGCAGTAACCAGTCAATACTCTTACTGAAATTTGTAATTAGTTCTCTGGAGCATCAAAACCTCTGCAGCTTTATGTTGGTTAAACATCCCGATTAACTCTATCGAATGTTTTATCCCTGAGATTATTTTCTGGTGGTCTGTAGATTTTTCTTTATATAGGTTTCTAAACGTCCACTAAACCAGGCTTTTGAGGGTTCAAGACTATATTGTTTCTTATCTTGGACTTAGGGTCATCGCCGCTTCAGGTTTAGCTGGTTTGTAATAATTTCTTTGCATGGACCAATTTCGTCCTTCATGACCTGGACCTATTAGACAATTTACCTATAATTCATACCCAGTATGGCAGTTAATAGGCCCACATAGTCGGAAACTAGCTTAGAATCCACTGAATCTGAGTCCAGCGCCTATAGACTCGATTATTCATGTGTACATGGTATAGTTCACGTAGGCTTTTTTTTTGTTAACCCGGTGGAAATCTCTACGGACCGTCAGGGGAAGTGGTGAGGGCCACTCTCCCCGGTGTGTCGGACCTGCCCCGACTAAAACCACCGGGGTGCCAGCACTGGCCTCTCTTCGCTTTCGCCGAGCCTGGGAATCCGGATACTTCCGACTGGTTCACTTAGGCTGCCCACTCTAAAATGCTGGCAGTAGTTTTTAGATGTAATATATTATAGCTATTAATAATATTGATGTCCATCACTCAGAACCGAGTCGGACGGGGCCGTACTAACAGTGCCTCCCTCTTGGACGCAAGCGTGCGTTCCGTTTATTTTGTACTATGCAAAAACACACGCGCGAAACCCAGGCGAGCTGTGTGCCGACTACTCAGATCCGAAAAATGATTATTTTTACTATAATAATAATAAGGATATAAATTCTTACATATTTTCAGATATTTATTTGAAGTTAGTCAAAATTCTATTTCAAAAATTTTGGTTCTCAGGTACTATTTTTTATATATTTTTAAAGCATTAAATATCTTAAAGATTTATACGTTAGAATATAAAATCTGACCATGGTTATTCGCAGGTCATTATAATACGATCTACAATTTGTGCAATAGGGCAGATATCATCACTCCATAGAAGACATCTGCAACACAATGTTTTTATTGTTGTGTCGAAATTCAAGGGCTGCCTTTCGTTTACCGTCGACGCAATATAGATGACTAAAAAAGCCCTTTATTCTATAATGACGATGTTTTTTAAGGTATGTTATTAGCCACCCGAATCTATAACCTTGAAACATGATAAATTTATCTCTATAGCTCGGATCTACTCAGTTTTCTCAGAAATAATATTTGGATGATAATTACCTCAAGAAATGTCGACATTTTACTATTTAATCTATGGTCTATTTTGCAAAATATAATTAAAAAATTAATCATTTGGTTTTTCGAAAATACTAAAACATTTCTTTAATTTTCTGATATAATTATGAATTATGCAAATTGCTTATTACTTAATTTAAGCGGATATATTTTTGAGGTAATTTAGTGGAATATCTAGCATGAAATATCGAGCGTCTATCGCGAAAACAAGATAGACAACTTAAAGGATATTAAAAGAAAGTAGCGGGTAAATTGCGGTGATATCAATGGTTGATATTGCGGGTTCTCTAGGAAATTGAAGTGGCATTATACTTGCATAGACATTATATCAGCTATAATCCTTATTACAGTATTGGAAGCACGCGGCTACGTTTTCACTTAGTGATGTCTCTGTCAGTGGCGTGCACCCCATATAAAGCATACAATGCATTATCTCGTTATACTTGGTTACATTTAAGACATGTAACATATATACTTAAAATTAGATCCAATTTGGACTCTCAGGCTGATATTTTGGTGAAAACCAGATTTTAAGTCAATATATTTATTATTATTACGTCCAAGTATAACAAGATAATGTTTTTTTGAACTTTATATGGTATGCACGCCACTGGCTCTGTACCATTGTAGGTATATAAACATATTATAGTCTTCATCAGAAGTTGCTAAATAGACACAGATTTTCAAAACCCTTATGCACCGTACCTCTTCAAAGTCCTACCATAAGATTAGCACCAAAGTTTACTATTTATCTATAGCCAAGTCGAATCCCCCCTATTGGGGAGGCAGGAAGAATAAATCGCAATTTCTTTCTATTCTTGCAAGCCTCTTTCGATCCTTTAATACTCATTAATTCCTTTTACGTACTCTCGCCAATTTCGCGTACTTTTAAAATTATATTCCTTGAGAACCCTCTTCATTTAGTCTGTGTGGGTAGGTCTCAATCGGCATCGGCACTTATTTCCACTCAGATTCATGTTGTATATCTTTCTCTTCATCCTTACATCGTTCGTCCTCTAAACTCACCAGAACCATCGAAGTATGCCTTTGTGCATGCTATCGATGAAATGATCAGTCAAACCAAGCAATCCGCGTATATCTTCCTAACACAATCCGCAAGCGTTACACCGCATACAGAACGAAGAGATTGCAATTCCACCGCATTCTACTTACATGCTTCTTCTGACATCCCCAGACTTCACACGAAATTTCGTGAACATCGGTAAAGATTAAAAGTGCCTAAATACCACCTTTTCAAAATTAGATGAATTTTATGTGGTTCAAAATATTTTAGCACAGTACGTTACAATTGTCACTGGACATTAGTTTTTGTTTCGGCTGAATTTAAAATCTTGTCAATAATAACGAAACACTATAAAATGTTATATTATTATGAGCGTATTTTTTAACCCAACTGTACTTTATGTAGGAATAAGTGATACCACATGTTACAGAACATAATCACAGCTGAAGTAGTTCAAGATGAGGCCGGTAATGGCTCGTGTTTGTCCAACAAATGTATATTCGCTAGACTTTAAATCATTGTATCTCATCATTGTATATTTCTGTATATTGAGCTTTCAGCATTATATAATCTTTATGATTCGTTACATATTATGTCTATTAATCGGCTTATAATGTAATTTAATTATATTCATTACCACGTTACGGGAAAAACATGCCGATTGCAGAATTAGAAATCTAATAGAAGCAAAACCTCTGACTTTATACAAATTTTCTTACACTGGCTCTGTTGACACTTCTCATTTATTAGCTACCGACAGAACATGTTTACATTTCTATTTATTGTATTCACGTCACTTCGACAAACGCTCTTTATCTGCTAGTCACGCGCCCAACGGTATACGTCAATGGATTAAAATTATACCACCTTTGGATACGTCGACGGCGGTTACTAACCACAATAACTTTCTATGAAATGCTTTCACTCCGTATCAGATTTAATATTCAAAAATAGCGGGATATGGTTTACAATTGGATGGTACGGATGGATGGTTACGTCGTTTCATAATAGTATTGGTGCCTGACTCGAATAAAATACACCGGAATTTCCATATGTACCGAAAAGGTTCACGATTATAAACTTGAATACATATACTGAACCAATTGTTAGTATTCATTTAATAATTACAATTATGATTGCGTTTTTAATAAGTGTTTAAACTATATTTGACAACTACAGGATATTTTATGTTATGTGCTTTTGAAAAAATATATTTATCATTAATGATTTTGAAGATTAACACAGTACAAAAACACCCATTTGTTTGTTACTTTTATATCATGCACGATATTTTTTAATTTTGTATTATAGATTTAAATTAAAGTACTTCAACTATTTATATAAATGATGATTTCATACGTAATGATATTCGTCGCCTGTCTTAAATATAGTACATTCCTTTTTTTTTTGGTTACCCGGGTGAAATCCCTAAAGGACCTTCAGGAGGCGGTGAGGGCCGACTAAAGCCCCCGGGGTATTCCCTCTCTCGTCTGCCGAGTGCCAAGGGCAAGGCCGAGCTATCTTCCTCCGCATCCGGCGGCGCCTGGCCTTCTGCAGGCCCCAGTTAAATATAGTACATTCCTAGTTTTGGTTTCTAATATCATAAACAGTTTGAAAAACAAACAAAAAATTTCTAATACGCAAGTGTGATGTTAGAAAATTTGGCCAGTTTCTTTTGTATAATTAAAATTTAGTGTTAATTTGTTTTGTTACTTTGTTAATAAAACATTTGAAAATAATTAACAACCACACTATTGTCGAACTTGAGAGTTTTTAAATAATTGTTTTTATGTATTTTTATTCGGAAAATAGTAAAATAACTTAAATGTCAAGATACGTTATAGGCATGTACGTGTTTCTACGTTTCAAAACTATTCGAAATTAAAGTCCACTCCACCAATGAGAATTAAAATAATTATAAAAACTATTGAACGACATAAAAGTTCTCAGTTCTTCGACGTAACAATTATATTTCGATGATACAACAACCATTTCGCTTTTTCCATTACCCCGATTACGTGGTTAGTTCACTTTCTCTAAATTTGCTTAAACGTGTGTTGCCTGTAAACCTCGAAATTATAAGTTTACTCAGAAAACAGGAGACAATTCACTATTATTATATAAAATAACAACTAAAATTAAAAGAACTGTTGTATTTCAACGCAAACATCGTAAACATTTACTTGGGGCAAAAGTTTTTTACTTTTACAATCGTTCGTAAACTTGTTTTGACAGTGTTCCATAAATGTAAAAATACTACCCGCTTTTCTCGTCAAAATATTCACCTAAGTATTAAAACATTCATTATGCATGTAAAACAGTTCAAATAAATTTTGGTTTTTCTTTATTCATACGATATAAATCATTTATGTTATAATATTTGTTAAAACGACCACATATGTAAACCAATATAAAGATACAAGGACCTTATTTCCCCACTATAAACAATCGATATTACCCGCTTTAGTGATTATAGATAAGACTGTCAGCCCAAACCAAAGACCAATACAATTAAATCACTAAAGTATCAGTCAAAATATAGAGGGGTGAAAGGCTATTTGGTTTAAGCGAAATTTTTTGGTGATATAGTAATATATATATATATATATATATATATATATTCAGAATCAGCGTTTTTTACCAATTCCAAATATACATATATATATATAATTATATCACCAAAATATGTAGCTTAAACCACCTATAGCCTTTCACCCCTCGATATAATGTTTTTTTGTTTATTAACTTAAAATATTCGACAAGACGCGGCTTTTTCTAAGCAAGCCGATGACTATTCTAGCCGTTACTATTATAGAAGAGTACAGATAATTATCATTGATCTGTGAAGGAGGTCGTCGTGAAGAAACCCGCATGGCATCTAATAGAAATTTCATGTTTAAGTGCCCTGAGAACGGTGATCAGCTGCGCTACTGGTCACGTTGAGCACGACATATGAGCGCAAAGTGGATACAACTACTAATGTATGTCTGCTCACCCCAAAAAAGATATAGAGCAACGATATAATATTGTCATAAGTATTATTTAATTGTGTCTCCTGTCGTAATTAGCCGGTGCCTGCCTCTTTCTCCTTCTTCTACAGATTCGGCAACACAATGGCAATACTTCCTAGTTACACTGTACAGGCAGTAGAGCGAATAAAAATATTACAGGACAAGTGCGAAAACGATCTATTGCGTTTTGGGATCACCTTGCGTACATTCAGTCGTTCATATACCTAGAAAGCATTAATCGTGGTATATGTGGGCCGATATGGTAACGGCGACTGTCAACAGATTCTGGTCCACTGGCGATTGTTGCCATTCTTGGATTACTGTCTACTAGCCAACAAGTACAGAGTGGTCACATTGGCAAGCCAGTACAGAAAAACTCACCCAATAGTTGTCTTTGAAAACGTGATTATTCGAAGAGCGAAGGTTTATCATATCTTCCAAAGTGTTCTGCCACCGGTCCATGCCGGCGGCTATTTTATTGGACACGTTTTCTCTATTCATGGTGTCGCCATCTTCATCTTCTTGTTTTATTGACGTACCATCACTGCTGCTTGACTCCCTCGCTGACTCCCTGTGCGAGCTCGAGGAACTGCTAATAGCGCTGAAGGTCCTAGAAGAAATATTAGATTTTTTTATTCGTACATTTGAACAAGTAATTTATTATATTAGAATAAAATCACGCTTTGGATTCTAGAATATTTATTATCTATACTAATATTATAAAGCTGAAGAGTTTGTTTTTTTGTTTGAACGCGCTAATCTCAGGAACTACTGGTTCGAATTGAAAAATTCTTTTTGAGTTGAATAGACCATTTATCGAGGAAGGCTTTAGGCTATATAATATCACGATGCAATTATTAGGAGCGAAGAAATAATGGAAAATGTGAAAAAAACGGGCAAAATTATTCATCCTTGAGGGCTTCCATTGCGTGCGCTGCAAAAACGGTTCAAGATACCAAAAATATATGTAAGAAAGAATTATTCCTCTTGAAATGATCTAAAAAAATGTCCGCGACAGTATATGTCTATCTTTTAAGATTAAGTCACTAGAACCGTTTTTATGGTAAACAAATTTGGTCGAAATTAATGCATTATTAGTTAAGAGTTGTATCAACGTAATAATATTAATTTTTATCCAAATAAATGTGTTGTTGATTAAGAGTATTAATTGTGAACAAAATTGTCTTTGACATCACTTAATTTCAATGAACATCTTAGAAGATATTACAATAACTTATACAGCAAAACAACGTTTGCCGGATCATCTAGTTAATTATATAACTAGTAAATCAATCTTGCCGGTGTTTTCGCGATTTTAATATATTTATATCTTCTAATGTAAAACTTGTACTATATTTGATCTAGATATGCTGGAACGCTTATTTAAGAGCAAATATTGCTTGGTTATTATTACATATTAATAAATAGTGGTTGGTACTGGCCAATGCTAAATTATTTATAATGGAAGTTCTATTTTTCATGTTTCACTAAAATCAGTTGGTCAAATGAATTTTACGTATTATTTGCCATTAAACGGTCAATAAAAGGTCAAATAAAGGATTTAGTACCCGTAACATGAAAATAGCTTTATTGCCGATTTGAATACAACTTTGACTTAAACGGGAGTTATTTTCTCATTGTCAACCCAGACGAAGTCGCGGGTAGGTTCGTTAGATTTTAAGGAAATTTTTACTAAAGAATAATGATAAAATACTACGATGAACTAAGTTATGCAAACTTGTGATTCATACTTCCTACACGCTTCGTAATGCCTTTCTTACTCACCGTTTCCTATAATTATGAGAATTTATCCGTGAACCATTCGCGACTCGAAATGTTTTTTTCAGAAATATTTTCATTTCATCGGGATATTTAGATTACCTAAATCGTTAATAGAATAATAATGGATTATTTATTTATTTATTTATGCACTATCATTGATCAGCACATACAATTGTATTACATACGGTACGGTTTTAAAGCTGTGCCAATTACAAAATGTAAAATGATTATTATAGTGATTCATCTCGACCGAACGCTTGTCGGGATCAGGATAAGAATGCCCAGTCACTTTTTCTTCATTTTATATCAGGGTCGGTAATATTTGTAAAGTCGCAGGCGTCAGAAGGTACTTTTCATCACATGACCTCTTAATCTGTCAGCCGTCATTTAATAAATTATTGTCTCAATTAAAACGTGGATGTCGAAAATATAATAGATAAATTAAAATTTTCTGCAGCACTACATTTGAATATTATTTTATTAGTAACGAGTTCATGGTACTAACATTTAATACGATATTCGCCTCAAGATATTTCAGGTTTCGTAAATACTTAATTACCTTTTAGAACTCTAACGTACGTTAGATTTTAAGTGCGATTAGGCGTTCAAAAATTTCATATGCTGCAGATAAGGTCTCACGATTTATCACCATCAAAGATGTGCCAACAAGATATCATAGGATTGCTAATGATTAGTTGAAATTCTTCAACAGGTTCATACCAGAGGTGTAATTAAACTGTGGTGGATGAAAATCCCAAAGGTCAATTTAATAATATATTATGTGCTTTAGAACAATATAATAATGGTCAATTACGTATTATATTTGTAATCTGTACAAATATAGAGTTACAAAGCTTGTAACTTTAATTGTGGGAGGTAACCTTCAAACTATTCTTTAGATTTCAAATTGTTTTTCATCAATATTTAAAAAGGTTCTTCAATGTGTACAAAGGCTTTGTCAGCCGAATGAAGCCAGTCAAATTTCTGTGTCAAGTTAGAGCGTTCGGAACTTTATCCGTCTATCTGTCCGCCTGTCAGAGGCCTATACCTTAACCAAATAAGATAACCACGATTCCCCAAGTCACTCTAGGTAGCTTGGTTTTAAGCATGGCGAGACGATACTAGTCAGTGCAATAGGAGATTGTTCCGATAACGAAATGATGCCTTAACATCCATTTTAAGTTTAAATTTGTATCTCATAGCGTTTTTCGTTTTTTTTTACATTTTACTTTTTTATCATGACTTTACACACCCTATGGTAAGCATGGTGCAGTCCAAAAACGAAAATAACTATCAACAGTAAGAAGACATATCGATCACACACACACATAGCCACAGCGATCATACTGGCCTGGACAAATATCTCCTTTTTTTTATAACCCGGGGGAAAGCCCTAACGGACATCAGGGCTCTAGATGAGGGTTGCTCCCCGGTGTGTCAGACTTGCACCGACTAAAACCCCTGGGGTGTTCCTTCTCCCGCCCGCCGAGTGTCAAGGGCAAGGCCGGGTCAGCTTTCTCGGCACCTGGCGACGTCGGGCCATGTTCAGGCCCCGCATAAATATCTCTTCACGCTTCGCTTAAAAGGACCCGAATCGATTTTGTTCTTTATTAATATACTTTTATTTTTTATTCATTTGGCTACTTTTTTTATTTCACAGACAGGTATAAAATTTGGCATTAGATTATATAAAATTGTTCATTTCAAAAAAATTTTTTTTTTAGTAGGCATCAAAATTGTGCCCGTGTTATAGACTTTGTTGATGTGTTTATTTCGAACTCTGCTTTAAGTTGAAAGTCGTTGCTGTTACATACAATTTCAGTATTATTTTATATTAAAATGGTATAAATAATAAACATAGAACATATACAGATACTGATGAATGTACAGGAGCAGCCGCTAGAGTGAAAAAAATTTTTTTTCCCAATAGTTATATTCATAAGGTAAGCTATAATTATCCACAAATAATTTTTAGAAAGATTTGTACCATATATATTTTTAACATACAACCGTTACTTAACAAAATTTTCAATAAAATAGGATTATTTTAAATCTTTCTTAAGTTTATAGCAATACCAAATGTCTTTGTTATCCATTCCTTAAAGTGTCCGCCAAAATACAGCTTATAGTATCATAAGATTCTACACTGTATTAAAAAATCTGTATGTTTTTAAGGTTTTATAATCCAAGATGAGAAAAGAAAATCTTATAGAACCACTTCGTTATCAACGTATCTGTGTTTCAAGACTTTTTTCTTTAAGGACCCTTGTGGAAGTGTCGAGTTGAAATTAGTATCAAAGACTCTGTTTTTTGTTTGTTTCTACGGAACAAATTTAGACAGAACGCTCTGTACGTGAATCAGATAGGTACATAGGATATTTTTTTTAATTCTTCTTTTGTAAAATTTCGTAATTTCGCTTAATAAGTAATGGTTTTACATTAAAAGAGCTTAGAGTTAAATGCTAAGAGCAAGGTTCAGAAAAGTCCTTTTTCCATGCCAGTAAAATCCAATAATGCCGTGAGGTCTCCCTTTGTCACAAACTACTAGTTTAAAAAGTGATTTTCTTCATTTATAAATATGTAGTTCAATCAATCAATCTTTATTTATAAACATGTAGTTCATGTTTCGAAAGTTATGGAAGTATTTTGGACATGTTAAGCTTTGAAATTAGTTGAGTTGATTGAGATTCTTAATCATTTCTTTCACATATTCAAAATATGATAGATGTTCTTAATAATTTAGTTTCTAGTGATATAATGTTTGTATTTTTATGTCTTCGGATTTATATAACATTTTTGAAATATATACGAATGATATCACAACACATAACGAAAGTAACTTTTGAAAACACGAAAGATCGATTATCTGTCAAGATTTCATTAATATTTTATTATTCAATCATTAAAACCAGTTAGTTTGTCTACCTGAATTAACAAATGAATATGTAAATGTGACAATAACAAGAAAAGTATACTGTCTGGAAAAATATTGTATGTTGTTTTGATATGGCCAACGATTAAAATAGCTCTAGCCTTCAGATATTCGTAGTTTATATTTTATTGTGTACAACTCAGATGTACAGACCATATGAGCTCATAAATATTAACATCGGCTCGTTGTTTTGATTTTTCCGACATGCCAAATTTTAGAAACACAAATCTTGACCTGAAATCACGGAAAAGCTCATGTATCTTCATAACTAGTCGTCCTATTATGACAATACGTCATCCCATTTTTAGATTACAATAATATTGACTTACGGATAAAGATAGGTGTTATATTGCATCGGTTCTTCTTGCTAATATTAATTGTATGACTTCTTTTTGAACACAAATCCATACCTGGTCAAATTTCACAATATCTTGAACTAACTTACACGATATCGTAATGATAAATGGATCCTCAGAGATCAGATCGTCAGATTAGTCTTCGTTTAACTACTAAAACGCACTCTATCATTAAATGAAGGCTATTGCTTTTATGAATACTTTGAGTTAAGCATTCACTTATTTTAATTACAGGCTTTTAAATACCGTTTAAAGCGTAAGAATAAAAATTTAACTGTTGTTACAAAATATAGTTTGTTACTCTTTTATATAAAGACACTAGTGGGTTTTGTATAATGAATAAGAAACTTTAGCCTTAGTTTCGTACTAGCTCATCCGGCAAACGTTGTTTTGCTATATAAGTTATTGTAATATCTTCTATGATGTTCATTGAAATTAAGTGATGTCAAAGACAATTTTGTTCATAATTAAATACTCTTAATCAACAACACATTTATTTGGATAAAGATTAATATTATTGCGTTGATACAACTCTTAACGAATAATGCATTAATTTCGACCAAATTCGATTCCCATAAAAACGGTTCTAGTAAGTTAATCGTAAAAGATCGACATATACTGTCGGTCGACATTTTTTTAGATCATTTCAAGAGGAATAATTTTTTCATACATATATTTTTGGTATCTTGAACCGTTTTCGCAGCGCACGCAATGGAAACTTTAAGGATGAATAATTTACCCGTTTTTTTCACATTTTCCATTATTTCTTCGCTCATAATCGTTGCATCGTGATGTTATATAGCCTAAAGCCTTCCTCGATAAATAGTCTATTTAACACAAAAACAATTTTTCAATTCGAACCAGTAGTTCCTGACATTAGCGCGTTCAAACAAACAAACAAACTCTTCAGCTTTATAATATTAGTATAGATTAAAAATAAACTTTGATTTTAACTGTATTTAGTTGAAACTTCTACATGTGGCATTTCTAGACCAGCCTTACTTTTCCCTAATGACATAATAATACAGGCAAAATTTTTAAAACTAAATTGCTTTGTGTCTTTAAGATTATAAAACAGTCTAACTCGTGTGTATTTTAAATATACGAGTATTTAATGTACAGTCATGATATCGAAGCGATTTTATTATAAGCATAGATAGACATACATTTTTACTTTGAGTGTTCCGTTCCTCTAAAGGGAAATGGAATTCTTGTAGGATCATTTGTACGGCCGTCTGTCTTGTTTATGGTTCAGAGAGATGTTTGGCTTCAATCATACCTGGTGGAAGGAGAAGATTGGGCCGAGGATGAATACCGTCCGTCGTACTAATGCATATTCACTTCTTTTTTAAAGGCTCTCAAATCGTAAGAAAGTGGAAAAAAGTGCAAGTGATAAACCAAATTGTAAATGAGATTGGATGAGGTTTGCTACAGATGAGCCAAGGTGTAAACAGAGTTTTTTTTATAATGATCGAATCAGTATAAAAAAAAATTAGCTGTGGTGCATCTAATGAAATATAATATATATAAATAATCTAATCTAATGGAAAGTACGATGTATTTAAAGACAAACCTTCAAGAGGCGAAAATTATTTGTCTGTCGGTATCAATATGTTGGCCCAGATATTCCATGAAGGAAGGTCTCTAGGTATGTAATAACTGGATATACAAAAATTGTTCCCGAGACGCAAATAATTGAAACGAGTCACTATGACATATACATTAATAGTAATATTTGATTTAGGCTTATATCTAACGCGGAAGCGGTAAGTAAGGATCCTTTGCACCGCCTGATTGAGAGGTCTTGAGGGATTGGCTCTTAACACCCATATCTCAGAGATATTAAGCCTAAGAAGCTATTCGTTCAGTGGATCGTTAGAAATATATTAATCCGTAGGCCCAACTAGTAAAGATTTGATGAGCTGCCTGAGGGTTTTTAGTTAGTAGGAGTCAGGTATGCTGCCCTCACAAAGTCCCTGATTGCTCTATGTAAAAATTTCATCTGAATTACCAAAAAAGGGCAATGTCTTATAAGCTAATATGGAATCTGGAAGCGATCAGTGACTATCTCCGACAAATAAATGAACTCGTCTCGGCCGTAGCACGGCGCAGTCGCAACACTCGCAACTCGTCGCGGTCGGTTGGCACTTACGTAACGCTAATAATTTGCGCGACCGTTGGAAATAGTCAATCTCCACACCATACTGCTACTATTTATCGAAACGTGTCCATTATTTGCATGTAAACGTAGACTGTAAATCTACCAGGCAGTAGACTTTTGGGAGGCAGCTCCTTGTCCCATCCCTTCCAGACGGGACGCCTATAAGGCTATTCGCTTGCTGGGTCGTAAGAGGAATCTAGACTCTCGAACTCGACTTGCAGCGAAAAGAGGAATATCCCAGTGGTTTTTATCAAGTAAGAATCACATCGCAGGCGTCACCTCGTGGTGTTTGTGACGGTGGGTGATAATTTTCCACCGGGTTGACAAATAAGGCTATAATAAATCTAAGCATGCTACAGAGATACGATTTTAAGTCACAAGTATTTGTATTGCCAGAAACTATATTACACAAGAGTAAATCCTAGTGCTGGAAAACGGCGACCTAGCATGAAAATTTACGATAATCAGCTTTTAAGAGATTCTGTAACCAGCGTTGTATTTAGAAAAGGCCAATAGCATGATATTTACTATTTTTCTAGATTCTGTACCTTAAAAGAGAAAACTTCCTATATAGGATACCTTTGTAGTCCCTATTTCTTTCTGTTTTCTTCTTTTCAATCAGGACTTTTATTTATCAGAAACGTGTAGGAGTATCAAATACTAAAGTGTGTGATCTTATGTGCCCCTTAAAGAAACCACACGTCTAAGCCAATTTAATGATCAGATATGTCCGTTTATATCGTGCTTTTATCTTTTTTTTTGTTTTCGTAAATTAATTCAATCCTATAACCGATATCTAGAATCATGGTATTTGCAGGCAGTGCAGGAAACAGTTGGAAAACCGTAAATTTGTTGGTTACATTACAAAAAAATAGTTTTATGTTATTATAATTGTTTTTACAGTCGACTTCCCTGACCTATATTAACGTATAGGGATAACCGTTTAGCAACGCTAAAGTTTGTCCCTAAATCTGATTTATCTTTCCGTTAGAGCAACGTACAGTATTTTAATTGTTTATTTGTGTTAACCCTCGACGCGGGAATTCGACTCGCACTCAGGTGGTTTTTTACCATAACATTCATTGACATTGTTAATAGGTTTATGTAATAAATGCCTTTAATTTGATTGTGATAATATTAGTGTACGTATACTCCTACTATATGTTATAATGTAAAACTAAGAAGAGTACAAACCTATAAAATAGTATAAATTAAATGATGCTACAAAGGTTATATCTTAAATAATTTGCACTATGATTTATCATGATTATATATTGGTTGGTACACCTTTTAGCATAAAACATTCTTTAGGAATCTTATTAAACCAAAAACACTAATACAATTAATCCATAAATAAAATCGGACGTTACTTTTGATTGATGATAAAAAGCATGTATGTGATATATAACTGTTATTCAAGACATGTCGGTTTTGATTGTAATATGAATAAATTCGATGTTACGTAAACCCCTGTAACACGAGGAAATGCGAATAGATTCATTAATTTAAGTATAAATATACTGTTGACATCCGGTAATCTATGCTTTTGATAAATGGATGTCATGAATCGTCGTTATTCCCTTTTTGTCATGTGATGACATGACAATATGATACTACATAGTCAATATGTTTTAAAATACCCGTTTAGTTTCAGATATTTTAGATGTTCAGTTTATTTCGCAAAGTCGTTTTTGTGAATATTTTAGTTCAATTCTAGTAATTGTATAAGAATTTTTTAAGAATGAATAAAATTGTGAATAGTTTAAGATTTTTTAAATGAAATATATTACTTACTTTCCCTCAATTTTTATTAATTGATTTTGTAGTATGCCACAATTTTTACACAAATAAATAATTTCGTGTATAATATTTGTAAACAAAATATCTGAAGATAACAGAAATCTTGCGTAAACGAGTTATTATAATACGTATATTATGTTTCTGGAATGTAATTTTGCATGAAATATTATGCACTAATTGTCTAAAGCATTAAAATTTGTAATACTGCAATTAATTATTTATTATTTTAAACGCATATTCTAAGTTATAACAGTGTTCAATTGTATGTTTTCACTAATATTGTAAAGGAGTAATGCCTTTTTATGTCTTCGACCTGGTGGAAATTCTCATAGACCGTCAGGATAACGGTGAGGGCCGCTGCCCTCTATCGAACTCTTAGCGATTAAAACCACCGGGGTGCTCCTTCTCATATCTGCAGGGTGCAGAAAGAAAGTTAGGGCCAGCTTTCTCACGCAACTCGGCGAGAAAAGCAGTAATATTTGCAACTTTACTTGTATGTAGGAAGTAATTTTTGAAATCTATCCAATATTTTATCATCAGTATTTATAATGGACCATCAGGTTAAGTTTAGATATCATTAAAGTATTATTCCGTTCATACCGAAGACATAAATCTTACAGGGTTGAAAAACCTGCATTCACAGCAATTATTTTAATAAAAACAAACAGTTTTACATAACTATTATGCTGTATTAAACACATACACAAAACGTAACTTGCCTACATAATACCTAAACACCACGGCGTTATCTTCTAGATTTTTTATCTCACTTAGTATGTGAAGCAATAGTTCGTATAAAACGTTCTGGTACTAAAATTTTACGAACCAACCATTGTAAATAAATAAGCACAATATGTTCTCATGCAATACCTATCAGAACACTATGACATCACAATGTACTTGTACGTAAGTGTATCATTAAGGCAGGGTTGCCAGATTTGTAAAAAAAAAAAACAAACAAACTAATATTGTAGGGTCAATCTACTTTTTTATTTATCTATTCCTTGTTTGTTAAGACTGCTTTAAATTTAACAAAGATTTACCGCTTAAACTAAAAGGTTATTCCACTTTCTCTATTTAACAACAAAACCTCATGGGCTAGTTTACGAAGCTACAGTTTTACTCTTATCCCGATGATTGCCTATTTTTTACATCTGGAAGAGAATGGAATGGTACTAGCTTCCAGCTAAGGTATTTATTTCTTATGATTTAGCTTTCATTAAAAGTAATGTGAAGAGTATTTTGAGATTGTAGGCGTAGAAATAAATCGTACGATCGCTGCTCTACAATCGACACTACAATTAAAGAATCCGTATAAACCAATTTAAGAGTATTTACTCGCACGTTATCTAGTTATGAAATTTCACATACTTTCAAGGATATCTGAACATTGTTTTGCTTGGTGTACCAGGACTATCTCGTCTGGAGATCAGGCAACCCTAAGCACAGATTAATTTCATAATGGTATCAGCGGTAGAAACGTAAGTCGACTGTATAAATTTTGCGTAATGCCGTTTTTTGCGAATATAATTAATATAATGCAAATTGCACTAATTATATAATAAGTTACTTTCGGCCTTGTTTACGAAGCAATTAAAAAATACCTACAATTATGAGAACATCCTTCCTACAATCGCGGTAGTGTGTAAGAGGCAATTTTAATTAGACCCTAATTTATATCAACGGATATCTTATAAATAGATCAGAAGTAGTGGTCTCCGTTTGAAATTGGTATCGAGGATCAGGGTTAGAATTACAATTGTCGATTTACGCCGTCGAAAGTGTTGCGGATCGAAACGTTCGGAAACCCCACACGTATTGATAACTTTCACTACTCAAACGCCGGCGTGTCGTCGTGCTACGTCATCATTGATTGATAGGATCAGTCAATGACATTTGACGTCTACCTCCCCGACCTCCGCAATCTTCATCATCCAGTTGAATCAATTAACTTTTAATTTCTACGAGCTTCAACAATGGAATACATTATGGTTAATTTCTCTCAGACTGAAGTGGGAAGAATGTTAATTCTACCCTATGTCAAAGTAAGGCGGACTTAATTCGTTACTTTGTTTTCACTGCATTAAATCACGTAGGTACTTTATGTTAACACAATTCATGTTATACTATTTCTATTCATGTCAGCAGTAGATTCTTTTATTAACTGAATTATAAAAGGATTAAGAAGAACAAATAAAATATATGGATCATAAACCGGGTAAAATTATTATCTAATTTAAAATAAAATAGTTTTGGTGTACGTAAGACTATGTAAATGGACATGAATTTGGAAGACGGTTGACCGAAGAACTGAAGGGCTTTCCCAAGGTTAACCACAATCGTAACCTTCAAGTAAAAGTGTTGTTTTGTAGGAATGATTGGTCTTTAAGGTTAAGATTTAAAGACGCTATTTCGAGTTTGCTTAGCAATGTTCTCAAAAAATAAGTTCGTTTTAACAAAAGACTGAATATATTATAGGAACATGAGTATATCCATGGAATACACGGGAAGAACAAAACATCATTTTCTTTATGATCCATGAAAACCATTTCGAATTTTTAATATTAATTTATCCCTTGCTTCCAACTCCCCAATACCTAATAAGTGAAATAGTAAGACGCATGAACTAGTAATATAACGAAAGTTGAGAATACGGGTACAGATTTTACTTTTATGTGAAAAAAATATTTGAAAGTTGTACGAATTCTGACGGGATTTGACATTCCACACCGTATATTTCAATGAGCATATACAACATAGCGGATATACTCTTAATTTGCTTTCACGTGTAATCCAAATTCAATATAATACTCGTAATATATATTAAAACGAATATTCGACATTACTTTAATAATTACATACATATCAGATCTCATCGATACTGTCTCCACATGTGAAATTAAAATAAAAGCCTTGAATGTATAAATTAGATTTGATAAGACGATTATTATTTCCGATTACTAAATGTGTCGTGTTATTTTCGGCATGTGTTTACCAATGCAGCCGAAATCAACCAATAGATACAGCTTACGAGATTGATGCTTGTATAGATAGGTGATAGACATTAACGATATTGGTAAATCACAATCGAGATTCTAATTACCAGTTTACCTTTGCATTAATTAACATGTTAACAACATATACAACGTAATAGTTTAAAAAAACTGCTAAATAATTACTTTGGTGAATGTTGTAGCTTCTTACCTGAGACGATTAATTTAAAAATAAACATACACGTGCAAAACAATGTAATTTTTACGCGATTCTAGATTTCTCTACTGTGGAAGCTACAAGATATTATTTGAGTAATTTTAAGAATTTGTTTATTAAGCCTTTCGAACCCCCTGGTAAAAGACTAAATGCTAAATGGTTTAATTTATTTTAATCAAGTTTAGTTGGGTTCACATCGATACCACGTATTATTATAGTGTCCTCGTAACGTTTCTTTGCATAGTATAAAATGAAGTCACTTCCTCAGTCTCTTCGCTTAGATCTTTTAAACTATTTTGACGTAATTTTCAGCAGTAAATAGAGTGATTTATGAGGAAAGTTTATATGTATAGTACATACGTATTATAGTACAGAAAAGTCGAAAAATTCAAAGATTTTTAATGTGATATCATAACAAACATATTTTTTGTGCGCTTACATCGCACACTCTGGCTAAACCTTACGAGATACATCAAATTAATGTACTACGGAATTCCGTATATCTTCAAAAGATCAATAACCAAGTCCACGATATATATTTATCTCTACAGGATAGCCCACAGTAAAATAATTTATATAGCAGAACGTTTGCTGGGTCAGCAAGTTTATTAAAAAAGAGATTTTTGACCCATGGTATCATAAAATAATCTCAAAATAGTTTTAAACTTTTCCAAATAAAAAATCGTCTCGAAAGAGTTAAATAGTATTTTCATTTTTACTGACAATATATTACACTTAAAAATTGATTACTGTGCGTGGTTATAACATCTAACATTCAACTTCGGTTGTTTTCCCATTACGCGTTTAACATTTTAGAAGTAATGAAAGTGTAAATATATGCATACTGGTTTTTATTTGTCAATGACATATTGTTATTTTGGTGACAAGGTGGGCGTAGGACCTTAAACGTTAATTATAAATGCAATTGAACGTATTAATTGTATATTTACACATTTAAAACATATAACACTTCTAACGGACCCGGTTTGTACGTATTGCAACGATTATTAAATAAACTATAAAATATTTTATTACTCACAAGTAGAAATTATTAAAATAAACATGTTGAGTGTCTGTTGTAGGTTTTATACCTGTTACGAACAGCGAGCCCAGGGCGCCGGAGACGCAAGAATAGGGGTGCGGGAGAGGAGCACGTCGACCGGGGCGACAGCAGCGACAGCGGCGGCCGGACGTAGGAACTACGGCGGAATCCGGCGTCGCTATTGGCGGACTTAGTTTTAAGGAATGCTTTGTATATAGTACTAGTTGTTAGGGTAGCCCGAGGGGATATATATAGCGACCTAATCGTTGGTCGGCGGCGAAGATCGAAGACTCGAAGAATTCCCTCGGAGCTACCCTCAAGAATAAAGAAGCGAACTGCGAACGAAGAAGTGTTTTTTTTACCAAGAACCCCTGTTAATAGCGATCGAGTGTTGTCCATCGTGTACATCCTGGTCCATCGGAAGCCGAATAAAAGAAAGAAAGTAGAACCAACGCATCGATTTATCGAAGATTGCATCAAGAATTGGGGAAAATGGTCAAGACTCGATCACAGGGGGCCGATACTACGGACGAGTGTGACATGTACGCACCGGCCTCGGTGCGTCATGTTGAACCACCACGCTCTCCGTCAGTGCGGCCTGCTGTTGAGACTACGACAGGGGGGTCAAACGCTACATTGACATGTGACAAGTCAAACGCTCGATTGTCAAACGCTCGATTGTCAAACGCTGAAACGTCAAACGCAGTTTCTTTCCCTACAGCAGCAAGACAACGTTCGCCAGCGAGGTCACGCCGCACAAGTACAAGCTCAGCTGCCAGATTACGGTTGCAGTTGGAGCTGCAAGCGCAGGAACGTCTCGCCGAGATCCAACGGCGGGAACTGCGCATGGAAGCGGACCTAGTCAGGAAGAGACTAGAAGTGGACCTCGAGAACATAGAAGAGGACGAACAGGGCAGCAACATGTCACAGACGAACGAACGCGTGAACAGTTGGCTGCAACAAGCGACCGAGGGGGATTCAACGTACCCGGCCGAGACACCGTCAGCAGAACGAGGAGGCAGAACGGCCCTCCACACCTCCGACGATCAACGGGGGGAGCTGACCATGGCCCGAGTGACCTTTGAGGAAGAAAGGTCACAGCAACGTGATGCGACAGAACGGCGTCGCACACGTTCGCCCACGCCCACGAGGGGCAGATCAAGGGCGATCGAGGAGCTGGCCGAGGCGTTGAAGAGGATGACGGCACGGGAACGAGTGCCGCCACGTCAAGCCTCGGACCTACCAGTATTCACCGGGGCACCGAACGAGTGGCTGCCATTCAAGGCAGCCATGCGAGATAGCACGAAGATGTACCACTTCTCGGCGGCGGAGAACTTAGCCAGGCTACGGGTGTGTCTCCGGGGAGAAGCGAGGGACGCCGTGGCACCTCTACTGCACACGGCGGAGAACCCGGATGCCATAATGCACACACTGGAGCGCTGTTATGGCCAGCCGGACACCATCATCAACGACGCCATGGAGAAGCTGCGCCAGCTGCCACAAGCAGGAATGACAGCGCAAGAGCTCAACATGTTTGCAGTACGAGTGCAGAACATAATCGCCGTGCTCAAGAACGTCGGCCACAGCGGTTATCTACGGAATCCTCAGCTGGCGGGAGAAATCATGGAACGAATGAGCCCGCTGCTAGTCTCAAGGTGGAGAGACTACGCACATCTGCACCGAGGAATGGAAGAGTGCGAAGTGATCACTCTGTCTCGCTTCCTCACACGCGAAGCGGACTTGGCATTTAGCTACACGCGCCAATCCAGTACATTGGGCGCCGTCACCACTGCAAAATACGCCGCGCCAGCAAGATCGAGGCAGCAGAACGCGAAGCCAGCACGCCGAACGACGCGTGGGGCAGCCGTCTACGCAACGGTAGAAGAGCGACGCGCACCACAAGGGTGCTTCTGCTGTGGAGCGGACCACGCTACGGATAAATGCAAGGAGATCAAGAATATGAAGATCAGCGCCCGCTGGGACTGGGCAAAGTCAGCGCGCGTTTGTTTTAAGTGCCTGAAGAAGAGGCATCGTCGGGCCGACTGCCAAGCTGACGCATGCGGTGTCAGCGATTGCCGCCGCCCGCATCACCCGCTGTTGCACGACACCGAGCAAGTGCGAGCGCAGCCAGAGGTGCGATCCAGCGACGAGGAAGAACCACCCCGCCCGGCCAGAGAAGAAGCAGTGATGTCGATAGCAACACCCAGTGAAGATAGCAGCGTGTTGCTAAAAGTCTACAACGTCATCATTACAGGTCCTGGGGGAGAAGTAGCTACGTACGCGCTCCTGGATGAGGGGTCATCAATAACCCTCATCGACCAAGAACTGGCAGACAGCATCGGCGCCAAGGGGACTCCGGCACCACTGAGGCTGCGAGGTGTCAACGCGACGGAGCACGAGAGCAGCAGTCAGCGGGTCAGCATCAGCATCCGAGGGCGGCGAGAACGCGCCGCACACGAGATCACCGCTCGCACGGTCAAGAAGTTGGACCTGCGAGGACAGCGGGCGCCGCGGGAACTGACGCGGTACGCCCACCTGCAAGATCTCCGGGAGGCCTGCTTCGAGAACGCGAAGCCGAGGATCCTGATAGGTGTCGACAACTGGCACCTGATGGTCTCCCAGCAGATGAGGACCGGAAAGAAGAACGAGCCCGCCGCATCACTCACCAGCCTAGGGTGGGTCATCTACGGCGTCGAGCCTCGCCTGCTCCATCGACGGGGGGAGAACACGGTGCTGCATCTGCACGCAGCGGAACGAGACTGCGGCAGCACCCCCTCGAGCACCGAGCAAGAAGACGACGAGCGTCTTCAAGAACTGGTGAAGAAGCACTTCACGTTGGAAGCGCTTGGTGTGTCGCTGACCACCAAAGAGAAGCCAGAAGATCGACGAGCGATCGAGATTTTCAACAAAACGGCGCGCCGAGTGAACAATCGATTCGAAGTCGGGTTGCCGTGGCGCACCGATGACATCGTGCTGCCGCCGAGCTACAGTGAAGCATTCATACGCCTCAGGGGCATAGAAAAAAAGATGGATCGCGACCCGGCATTTAAAGAGGAATACACGCGCCAGATTGAAAATTTGTTGAAAAAAGGATACGCGGAAAAGTATAGCGAGAGTGAACGAGACAGCGCTATACAGTGGTTTCTACCGCACTTCGCCGTACGAAACCCGAATAAGCCAAACAAGATACGGCTAGTGTTTGACGCAGCGCACCGCGTACAGAACAAAAGTTTGAATGACTTTTTACTCGAGGGACCGGACTTGTTACAATCACTTCCCGGAATATTATTTCGATTCCGGGAACGGCCGATCGCCGTAACAGCGGACATTTCTGAGATGTTTTTGCAGGTGAAGGTGCGAGCGGAAGATCAACCGGCGCAGTCATTCTTGTGGAGAGGCGACAACAGAAAGGACCCTCCGGAGCAGTTCAAGATGACTTCGATGATCTTCGGAGCAGCCAGCTCGCCCTTCCTGGCCCACAGCGTGCGGGACCGGAATGCGCAGGATCACGCGCATTCGCACGCCAGGGCACTGCCGGTCATCACCAGGAGCCATTACATGGACGACCTCGTGCACAGCTTCAAGACCATGGAAGAAGCAAAGAAGACAATAGAAGAGGTCATCGCCGTCCACGCTCAAGCAGGCTTCACGTTGAGAAGCTGGAACTCCAACTGCCCGCTCCTGCTGAACACCGTCCCTCGAGAGCTGCGAGCCCGGGAGCCGACCGCTCTGGGCCACGAACACCAGCAGGAAAAGGCACGACCGAGCAGCACCGGCAGCATCGAGGAGGCCGCGTGCTGCGCAGCGAGCATCATCGACAACGCGAGCCCGTTGCCGGACATTAGCCGCTTCTCATCATATGAGCGGCTGATCCGGGCGACGGCGACGGTGCTCGCCTTCATCGACAAATGTCGCAAAAGAGCGACCCGACTTGAATTGCAGCACATCGAGCGAGCGGAGCACCTATGGCTACGCAGGGCGCAGGAGGAAGACTTCGGCGAGGAGATCGCGAGGCTGCGCGCTGGCCGAACCTTGCCAGCTGCCAGCCGCCTCGCCAAGCTGGACCCGATGCTGCAGGACGACCTGCTGCGTGTGCGCGGACGGATCGATGCCGCGCGCGCGCCGTACGAGACGAAGCGGCCGATCATACTGGGCGGCCGCCACCCGCTGACAAGACTCATCGTGCTACGAGAACACGCGGCTGCGGGACACGCCAGCAACGAGCGCGTCCTCAATGACATCAGGCAGCGCTTCTGGATACTGCGCGCGCGCCCCACTGTGCGCGCGGTTGCCCGGGCTTGCGCGCTCTGCCGGGTGCGCCGAGCGAAGCCCCGGGTGCCGCCGATGGGGGACCTGCCGCCGGCACGCCTGGATCAGCATCGCCGACCCTTCACCAACTGCGGGGTCGACTACTTCGGGCCGATGACCGTCACTATCGGCCGCCGACGTGAGAAGAGGTGGGGCGCGTTGTTCACGTGCCTCACTACCCGAGCTGTCCACATCGAGGTAGTGGGCAGCCTGTCTGCCGACTCCGCAATCATGGCGCTGCGACGGATGGCAGCGCGACGCGGATGGCCGCGTCAGCTCTGGAGCGACAACGGGACGAACTTCCGTGGAGCCGACGCGGAGCTACGGGCAGCATACAGCGAGTGGGAGCCGGCGCTGCGTGACTACGCGCAGCTGCGCCGAATGGAGTGGCGCTTCATCCCTCCTGGCGCGCCGAATCAAGGCGGCGCATGGGAGCGACTCGTGCGCTCAGTAAAAGCTGCGCTGAGCGCGACTCTACACGACCAAGCACCGCGAGAGGAGGTGCTGACGACGCTGCTGGCAGAAGCGGAACACGCGATCAATTCGCGACCGCTGACACACGTCTCCGTGGATCCGGCGGATCCGGAGGCGTTGACTCCGAACCACTTTCTCATCGGGACGTCGGCAGGGCTGCCCCAGACCGGGGTGTGCTCGCCGGCGGATAGGAGAGCATGGAAGGCGACACAAGGGCTCGCCGACCAGTTCTGGCGACGGTGGGTCCGGGAGTACCTACCGACGCTGGTGGCGCGTGGCGGAGCGCACGATCGACAGCGCCCGCTACGCCCCGGAGATCTAGTCATCGTAGTCGACGCTGCATTGCCCCGCAATACATGGCCTCGAGGCATCGTGGAGGCCGTGTACCCCGGGCCAGACGGCGACGTGCGCAGCGCTCTCATCCGCACCAGAGGTGGAACCTTCGTGCGCCCTGCAAGGAAGCTGGCTGTTCTCCGGCTGGAAAAAGAAGGCTTCGACGAGCTACGCCGGGGGGAGGATGTTACGAACAGCGAGCCCAGGGCGCCGGAGACGCAAGAATAGGGGTGCGGGAGAGGAGCACGTCGACCGGGGCGACAGCAGCGACAGCGGCGGCCGGACGTAGGAACTACGGCGGAATCCGGCGTCGCTATTGGCGGACTTAGTTTTAAGGAATGCTTTGTATATAGTACTAGTTGTTAGGGTAGCCCGAGGGGATATATATAGCGACCTAATCGTTGGTCGGCGGCGAAGATCGAAGACTCGAAGAATTCCCTCGGAGCTACCCTCAAGAATAAAGAAGCGAACTGCGAACGAAGAAGTGTTTTTTTTACCAAGAACCCCTGTTAATAGCGATCGAGTGTTGTCCATCGTGTACAATACCTGTGGTACAGGGCACCGGGACCTCACATGTGCTCTTTCAAAGCATTATTACATTCAATTCAATATATACACAAACTATCTGTAATATATTATATTTGGCAAATTATGTATAACCTGTATTTTGACATATCGTTTATGGACAATACAAACATTAACCTAGCTTCAAACTATGCTGACCATTGTACTATGTGTAATAGGTCTAAATATACATACTTATATAGAAATTAACATCTATCACACTATTAAAACGTCTAAGATTAAACCATATTAAGATCTATTATGTAATTTAGAAAATATAAGCACATCAAGAATATTGACTTCAATTTGTACTTTGTAGAGGAAATAGCGCCATATTACAACGGAATATTTAAAACCTTTTTTTGTAATATAATCTGGCTTTATATGTGGACTTAATTATAAAGAAATTTAAAATTCCCATTTAAATACAATACATACAGCGGTATACTTATTGAGTTTAATAGAATGTGGAAAATATTTTAGAAATCGCAACAAAGGTAATTTAATTTAATACAACATTTATAATTTCAAAACTGTGATAAATATGTCAGTTAGCAAATCAAAACATTAAAAAAGTTACAAAATGTTAATAAGATAATATATTAATACAATTAACTATACAATTTTTTACCTGTACAAAAAGTAAAAAGCAAATTTTCGTCATGTGATGTCTAAATAGCGAGTAATTAAACTTATAAAGATGCACGCATCCATACATTTTTTGGATTAATTTTAGGTAATGGCAAATCTATTATCCTGTAAACGTAGTTGTTGCTGAATGCATAAATCCCTGGTTAACTGTATAAGCTTAAGGGCGGCTTGCACAAACAAATTAAATCTAGTTTAGAGTTATATAAAATGCTACTTAGCGCTGATCTGTACTTATTGTCTTACACTAAATCAAAATCTAGTTATAATAACTCTTAAACTGAAACCATCATTAAGATGGAATCAAACCAATTCAATTAATAAGCGTTTTATACAAGCTTAAACTAGATTAATTCGTTAGTGCAAGCCGCCCTTAGTATTACAAACTAATCATTGTTAGCTGTTGGATTATTTAATAAGTAAAACAAAGACTTTAATGATAATTTTACATTTTATTGCTTTATGTACATATAATTGTTAAAAAAGAATAAGATCTGAATAAAATATAATTTAATCGGTAAATAAACATAAAGTATTTTTGGCGCTAGGGCGATTGCCCGGACTGGGTCATGACCACAGTACACAAGTGTAAAGACCGTCACAGTGACACGCTTTGGCTTGTCGTGTTTCGGGATCAGCTTGTGTATATCCAGTAACTCATATACCTAGAGACATTCAGTCGTGGTATATATGGACCAACATGACGACGGAGACTACCAACGGATTTTGATCCTTTGGTGGTCGCTTTCATTTTTGGACTACACTGTACTTGCCATCAGGTGCTCTGTACTCACTTTGTTGAGCCAGTGTAAGAAAAAAAATGGGGAATACACGTCCATGTTTACAAAAGATTCTACGCTATACTAAAGTACACTCTAAAACCTATTCGTAGTATTAATGATACATTACTGTTATTATTTTTAAGAATGGATATACTTACGACAAAAAACACAAGAAAAAATGGCTCATTTTACACAAAATTCCAAGTTAGCTGTAGTAAAAACCGTCTTAAACCGGAACAGAAAATGTATTTAAGTGTATGGTATAGGCGACAATTATTTTTAAGCATTCTAAAGTCATTGTTTTAAATAAGATATTTCGTATAACTAAATAAAAGAATTTCTCTAATATGAATCTACATAACGACTTACAAAGCGCTTAAATTAACATTTGACTGATAGTAATTAATTAAATAATTATATTTTGGTATTTTTATGCAATGAATAATTAATTGTTGTCAAAATTCCAAGTCAACTTTCTAGATCATTTTCATATTTTTATTCAGCCCGAGGGCATAGTTTCTTTGCTATCCACTTTGGCAAACTTGGTTTTTAATAATACACAAAATTCAGTTAACGAAATCTACAGACGACAATAAAACCTAAGTTGTTTATAAAAAAAACTTAGGCACTGACTTTTGTTCTTATTATGGTTATTAATTGGCTGAGAACGGAATCATATTAATGTTTATTTCGTTCCGGTTAAAGCTTTGTGTTAAAAATTATACGGTTTATTATCCTTTCTAAGACTTTTTATAACAAATCAATCGAATAAGAAACTAATAAAGTAATTTCTGCCAAACAAATGTAAACAGAGTTTATTTCTCCAATTATTCCTCAAAGTGATATAGAAAGTAAAATGATATATATAAATCAGAGAAACAAACACGTTTATATGTCGGTTCTTGTATTTTAATTATATTAGTTAGGTATGTAAAAAGAAACGAGTTTAAAACATACCGGTTATCGATATGTTCATTGCCAGAGCGAATCCATATAAAAAAACTATGCCTAGTGCATTCGATCATTAACCTACATCTACCGCTTGTAATGATTGGACTTATACTACTGCCATTAGATATTTTTATATGAAGATAGAATGAATGAACAAGCCGTAATTGAGGCATGTAGAGAGGTAATGACGGTATATTATTATTTACAAACAAGAACGTAATTATAATAGAAATGCCGCGAGAAGTATTTGTTTAGGTGGTTTTATCACAGAACGTTTTTATTGAATAATACAACGAGTTGAAAAAAATAATTTATTACTAATTTTAATACCACACTAAGCGGTATCATGTGTCTGAAATAAGTTGTATAATAAAATGGTAAAATAACTTTAAAGCAAGTTTTTCGAAGTTTTTGAGTAATTACTCTGATTTCTCTAAAACCTTTCCAAATTCCGCTCACTCTACAAATCAAAAGCAATCGATTGGAGAAATAGATAAAATATTACTTTCTTAATTATAGGACCTCTAATTATAGAGACCAAATTTCATTTTCAAATTCTTTAATATCTGCATCAATATTAGCTTTAAGAAACTCGAATTGTAGAGAGGTTTTTTGTAATAAATTGAGTTTTAAACTTAATAAAAAATAGTTCTGTTGACTTTATAAATTCTGTTTATAGACAGAAATAAGTAACAAAAATTCATGCATTCTACAATGTACAATTATCAACATAAATGTCGACAGGTGGTAGTAAATTAAAATCTGTCAATAAAAAATTTCAATGTCGGCTTCATTTGTATGAACAGTTCAGACTGTTACGCTTTAGTGAACAAGTAATAAGATCAAGATGACAATGCAACATGAGTGGTTAAAAAGCGTTTGATACTTATAATATTTAAAAGATATTGTTTGAAAATATTTCGATATACCAATTAACAACAAGTCATATTAATCACGCACACGTTAGTACTGTCATCAGCTGTGTTTTATCTCGCCCTGTCATTGACCTCGCACACCGTCATAGCAATCATTGTAGGAATCAAATTCTTGCACATTCATTACTTTTTTAGAGATAAATTGTAAAAAACTTAAGATTAGGTTTTTTTTTTAAAGAAAAATCTCGTATGAAAAAATAAGAGGATGAAAGTTAGCAGTCGAAATCGCGTAGTACAGTTACCATAATAGATATAGCAGATAAGAAAGAACGTTACATTCTAATGAATTCTCTAGTGAAACAAGTTTATTGTCTAGCTAGCATTGCTTGAAACTTATCATTCTTTCGAAATCTCACTGCCTAGCTTTGCCTTGTTCTTCGAATTTTAATTAATGAACTTATGAAAAGTTCTCACGGTCCGTAAGTTTTGATAGCCATGCTTTATGTGAGAACAATCTCGATGTCCATATCAATAATATTCTTTTCGTGCCCCGTTTGGTTGTGCATTCGGCTGTTAGGAACAGCTTTATTCTAGTACCTTCTTAGTGCGAATGCAGTCAATTTAGGGATTTTAGTCGGTAAAATTCCGTCACACCCCGGTTACTACTCCCTTGTGTAGCCGGGACGGTCCAATAAAGATTTGCCCTAAGTAAAAAAGGTCTATGAAATGACGGTTTTAAAAAGAATATTGAATAGCCCTCTTCAAGGTCTGTAATACTATAATAAGTCACATTGTAACAGTTGTCTAAAGGTGGAGAGATGAACTGTTGAGGCACACTGCGGATTGTGGCAGTCGGCAGCGGCAACTCAACAGCCCACCAACTGTTCCGATTTTGAGGTTGAACCGTCTCCTGACAGCCCTGCGCAGCCAGCTACTTCGGATACCTTTCTATTTGTATACAGAGCAAATCGCGGTATAGCAGCTGCCGAGCAGTGACTGACAGAATCCAAATCATTTTTAAAGTAAAATAATAATAAAGGTTTTAAGTGTGAAATTTAATTAAAATAGCTTTGAATTAAGTGCAGAAGGCAGTATTCTCCATACTGCGCGCATTGTTAGGTGGTTCCTTACTTTAGAACTGAAATTTATAGACATAACGTTAAGTTCGCTAAAACTAAACTTTACTAAAAAACTAACTAGACTTTACTAAAAAAATACAATACAAAATATGGTAAGTCACCGATTTTGTCAACATGCACTTGTGTCTGTGAATACTATGGCTGTACTCCAGTTCTTACTCTATATACAGTTTTTTACAAAACGAATTTCTTTTTTGAGAACTTTGCTAAGCAAAGTCGGAATAGCGTCTATTAATCTCTGCCAACTCCTAACTACCGCTAGCTTAGGCCTCGCTCCAGTAACTCCACATGTTTTATGTTTAAAAATCTTTTTCTTTTTTAATTTAAAAATAATGTGTATGCAAATTTTTGTTTGTATGTAAAAATGTTTGGTTATTAATAATAATAAAATGACATCGAGTTAAATTATATACATTTCTAACTCAGTTGAAATTATTTTCTCCTACGTTTTATTTCATATTGAAGCTTTTAAGCAAAAAAAATATATTGATATTTACACGTTAATAGTATGGCGTAAGAAAAAACGCATTATAATGTTAAGCAAGATTGTGGATTTTGCTCGTGGTGGTCACGGCCGATGGCCACACTTGTGAAGGGGAGCCCGTGTACGAATATATTTGTAAAAGTAGATTCGACTGATTCTCATGAATCGTCTATAATAAGAATATGAATTAAATTAATCGTTAAATTATTGTATAAAATAATTTTTATAACGTCACGCTAAATCTCTTTCGGGATGTATAAAGATATAGTAATGGCAGTATGCAATTTATACCTATATGGCGTGGCCAATATTTCAACTGATCATTGTTTTTAAGACTTACTGGAGTTTTAATCTCTTTGGTCATCTGAGGGCCTAGTCAAAATAAAATTAAATGAGCGACAACGCTAGTAGAAAGTGCAAAATATATGAAATTTCCATAAGCTTACTAAATATAGACGTCGTTACGTTGTCTCAATTCCATACATTTTAGACTCCCTTAATAGCGTTATCATTTATTGAATGTTACTTTATCCAGGCCCACAATACAGCTAATTATTTAAAAAATAATTGGAATAATTAATGGGTTTATGCTCAATCATTATTAAAACCATGTAAGTATACAAAAATGTATCTTTATTTTAATGTGTTCGTATTTGTCACATCTTGGAGATGTGTTTATGGATTGCGTTCCTATGACAACAATTTTTAAATCGTAATACCGCTTTAATATTTACCTAATAGCTAGTCTTACTTATTAACCGGTTATTGTGTGAAGGCAATTGCTGTGTAGTTCCCATCAATACTAACATCTGGCAATGTAAACATGTGGTGCAGGTTAACAGAGCCTAGACGCAGTATATCCCGAGTTATCAACAAGTCTATACAGAGCTTCATCAAATTCAATCGTATAATGACATCAATTACGAACGACATAATCAATCCTGAAAACTATATCAAAATTGTATAGTGGTAACATCTTTTTATAGCAACAGAAACACATAGCTTCAGTACACTCGATAGTATGTATTCAGGCGTAGGGCATGAGTATAAAAAAGGTACTTGAAATCCTTTCTGTCCGCCCTACATCCCATTCCACGCTCGGTCCTTAACAGTGACACTTGTGTACGCACGGCGGTATCGCTACACTTATCATCGGCGGCGAACTCGGTTATACTACGAAATAGTCAGTTGCTTTGGACATTACGGCGTAACAATCTAATTAATTATATACGATGAACGGTCCGGAACTCCAGTAGCCTGTCCTCAACATCCAGTTTCCAGGTAAATGCCTTTTGAATATTTCATTGGCACTGTGCCTGAACGAACTATTTGTTCCGTAAATAAATACGCGGAGATCCTGAATCTATCGGCGCTATCCGAACTCACCGGGCTCGAATAGTAAGTACACAATTTTCTGAGAATGGCGGCAAACAACATGGAACGAAAATCATCGTTGTCATTCAGACTTAAAAGTATCATGAAGGCACATATGAAGTTACTTATGTCACATTTACAGACATACAACTAGTGGAATGTGACCGAGTTACCCTCCGTTTTTCTCATTCATTGGAGCGCGTCAGTCAAACCGCTAATGCTACCGGTAGTAATATTATAATTGTGTCACTATGACGATGTGTGTTTACAAGCATTCTCACTACGTAATTACAACAAACGATTTGTAACAAATATTAACTTATGTTCCTTGTGGTTTAATTTTTTATATATTTTAAAAATATACTCGGTATCGAATTGAACCTAAATTTTGACTCCTGTACCTCTTCCTCGCGTTATATTCTTCAATGCTGAGGCGAGAATACCTCAAATACAGGGTGCTCAGACTTAAAATATTAACGATGTACCTCAAGATTGTTAGGGTGAGATTTATATACACAACTTTAGGTTTGCTAAGACTATACTAAGACATTGCAATTTATATTACTCAATGAATATCAAAGGATTTAATAAGTAATCGATTTTGTTAACACGGACTTGGCTCTGTGAATACTATGGCTATACTCAAGTTCTTATTATATATTCAATTTTTTATCCAAACGAATTTATTTATTAAGAATTTTGCTAAGCAAAGTTTAAATAGCGACTATAAATCTTAGCCTAAATGGAAGAACATGAAATCAATACTTTGAGTACTTAAGTATGTAAACAAATCCTATTATATACTTAGTTTTTTGTCATAATGATTTTCTTTTTTGAGAGCTTTGCTAAGCAAAGTCGAGATAGCGTCTATAAATCTAAGCCTTAGACTACAACCGATCGACTATGTAGGTATGTAAGTCGGTAAATGCAACAAACATGTGTGATATAATATTGTATTGTAGATTGACAGGGATTATCATAGCGTAGCTACAGTATTATTGGGCAGTAGTAGGCAGCAGCTTGAAGGAGCTACCGCCTAGAAGAGGTGGAGGGGATGATTCGATTGTGTGTGAGACTGGAGAGTCATCTATAGGCCTTTCGTTCACCGGGCCGAAGGACGAATGTGAATTCCTAGACCTGGTTAGCAGCGATGAGGAGACCTGGAAACCTGTGGCAAGAATTATTAAAATAAAAACAGTTACTACATTGCCATTTTTAGTAACGATATTAACCCCGTAATAAGGGAGTTTCTGAAACTTTATTTTATTTCTGAGGTTACATTTGCCTCAGTTACGTCACTAAGTGGATAGCCTTACTCAAAATTTCAGCTCACATCGTGTAGACTCATTGTTACAAAAAGCAGTCATTTTTACTAGACATATAAAAAATAATATATACCCATTTTAATTTATATTAATTGGAACCCAGTTGGAGGACATGAATTGGTAAAAAGGAAACAAAGAACCGAGATACACAAAATAGAACATATAAATATCCCCTCAAGTATAGGGCATCACAGCACGCACAGTAATTAATATTTAATGCTAGTTTATAATAAAGAAGTTCATAATAAAATATCATAACGATACACGTAAAGACAACACAAGAAGACATTATCGTAGAATATATATAACTGTAACAATAAACGAAATGCTATAATTTATTTCAAAGAAGAAAAACAATATAGAACGGCAGGAATGGATGGCTGGAAATAAATATATGGAACACTGTGGAACATGAAACGAATATGAACATAAAAAAGTTTTACACATGAGAGCATTGCGCTAGACACAGTCTTTGCCCACGAAGTTATTACTCAACGGATCTTCGTAAGTTACATAATATCTATTATATTATGCGCGAAACGAAAATCTTATTTCATAGTTCAATCTGACTCTATTTATACAGAAAGATATGAGTACTTCAGTACTATCAATATAAGTCTTTAAGGGAAGAGTGAATAGGCATTTATTGGGCGGACGCGGTTCATCATCGGACTCATCTTCACCTTCCACCAGGTGTGATTGAGGTCAAGCGTTCGCCTATAAATTAATTTTAAAAAATCCTCACAAAAAGGAATTTGTATTTATCTCATTCGGAGTATATCTTTTTTAATAGACTTTTAAACTATGACAATTACCAATATAGTGAGTTACATTTGTTCCTTTTATTTAAGTGGGTAGAGTCTCTTGAGCAGGCTGGCATGATCACGGCAACTATCGATGAACAGTTTCCTGATAGCTTTGGTCGTCTTTTGGACTGCGCTGTACCTAATATTGGATACACTGTATCCAATTACTTTGCATTGTAACCAGTTACTTTGCATTGCTAGTAAAAAAGAATCCTTGATACATATATTTGGTACGATGACACAGAAAATAAAACTACATTATCATCTCAAATGAGAAGCATGAGAGATGAACCTACTAATTTATTGTTCTAAGCAATAATACAATAGACGAGGCATGCTCGACAAAGCTAGCGACCAATCGAGTCTAGGTAAGTACAAGCTCTCGATTATTGTTAATATTTGTAACGTTCAGTTATTTAAAATAGATTACAAAATTCTTCATATTCATCAAATTATATTATTAAAATTGCATAAAAGTGGATTCATAATTGTGTTAAAGAAATGATACAAATGAAATAGAGGAAGTTTATTATATATAATAATATTCATAATCTTGTTTGCTATTGTAAAAATTAATTAAATATACCATTCGATTATACTCAAAATAGTCTACTCGACCGCATTAAGTATAATGGTATTTGTAATAATAATTAATTAAAATCAATTTTTTTGTTATAAATAAGGCTAATTTGCTTAATGTATTCAAAAGTATATTTATACGTATCTAAAAGTAAACCTCAACTAAAAATATTAGTATAAGTTAAGTAAAAATGTGGTAACGAGTAGATAGACCTTACGACAATGGATAGGCGCCATTATAATAACCCTATGATCCTTTTTGGAGCAGTGTATTTCGCACCGAAAGACATCCAATATAACACAAACTTTTCTGATAAAACATCAATGAAATAGCATTAATGTAATATTATGTCTGGTCCTGTTATTTCAATAACCGATTATTTATTATTGTCTTATAGATATAGGGGATCAATCAACTATTTGTCGAAATGCTCGTCTTATACGATTATAGGAAATAAGATGTTTATAGTACAAGCCTTTACAGCAAGCAAATAATTTTAATAGTGAAAGACCATCCACGAGCGATCTTATCGAGGTAATAAATCGTAAGTATCGCGACACGAATACACTGGTAGATATTGTTCTTATGGTTTCATTTTTACTACATCACTTTAAAAAAGTCGATAAAGATAATGGTATCGTGTCGACGAATCAGCGACAAAGAGTAGTACATCATTACTGCTTCAACTGAATACGCTTCATACAAATTTACACAAAACAGTTGATTTTCTTGCATGATGCTGTTACTACATCGTCGATATATCAACTTAATATGTGGATAGTATAGATTATACAGTCGAGTCAATGTCAAAACGTGAATAGTGGAAATGACGCCGTTTCCGTTGGATGCGGCAACCACGATTCACGGTTGAGCGAAGCGACCGCGCCGTGGCGACAAACTATCGTCACGTGACAATAAAAATTGTGGAAATTTATTTTACAACAACTTGCAATATATTTGTTAAATCTAATACTTGTTACAGCGTATAATAGCTTCAGATTAAGTGTAATGTACGTATTAAAATGCTTAATATTAATTATAATGTCTTGCATTAACAATTGCGTTACTTTTTTTTATTGGTCACCTACTAAAGTGACTTGGTAGAGTTTCATGTACACGGATTTCAATAATGTTGCTAATAAAACAAAAGTATGTATTATTCAAAATATTGATTCAATATTAATGATTTGTGAGTAAACAAACATCTCTCGGATACCGTATTCACATAATACAATGTAATGAAAATAATATAAGTTGTGTATACAAATCATTGTTTCACATTGTCAAGTCGAACATTCATCAATTTGTTATTAAAAACGAGCACGAGCCAGCTGATATATTAATTGAATGTTTTTATGACACCTAATTACTAACGCCCACTTATAAAATGCCCATGGGGCGCTTGCATAAGTGGCGCATAATGTAAAATATGTAATATGGGTCATAATTATCATTTGATAAGTTTAAAGTGTCATTTCGCAAGAGTCCGCGCTGTTATGTTTTTATACAAAAGTTAAATATAATATCTATCTATCATTATCTCTGTTTAAGTAGGCAGGGAGAATGAAATGCTACTTCTATAAATTTTTGCAAGCTTCTTTTACTTCCTTATCGCCACATAAAGAACGAAGAGATCGCATTTCAACTACATTAATTCCATTTTCATGCTTATTCTGACATACCCAGGCCTTACTTCTGTACAACAAAGTGGGCATCAGAACTGCTACTGTCTCCACTTCTCTGGATTCTCCACTGAGCTTCATCAAGTTCAATTATGTGCGGCATTTATTCCCAACGATATATTATTTTAATCCCACCTAAGATATTACACATCAAAACTTATAAAAAATTGAGTAATAATCATTCTTTAATTTATCACACTCATGCTAAATTCACACAGTTTCGATTTTTGTCATTCTTTGAAACGAGAAATAAATACGTATATGGAAGGATAACCTAGTAGAAAACGCATAGATGAACGTGGAGTAATCTATTTTTATACGTTTTCATTCCTGCTCATCTTGTTTTATCGTTATCGTTATTCTTAATACCAGTGCTACATAGAATCGGCATAATTTAATTAAAAACAGAAGATCCCGACGCGTCAACTCGGTACAAAACGTTGAAATTTCTCGTTTTTCTATAAGAATAAACTATTGGCAGCACTTTTAGGCGTGAGTGAGCGGTTTCTTTATGTTTTCTAATTCTATGCTTTGGATTAACATAGAAATATTCTATTTTATTTTGAATAATCCAGTTGTGTAGGTGCGTGTACTTATCAAACTACTTTCCATAAAAGATTACGGATATAAAGTATATATAAATTTAAATATTAAAAACAACATTATGCAAATAAAGCAAACAAAAATAATAGATACACATATAACAAAAAAAGACATTAAAATCCTACTCAAAATTACAATTAAGGACCGATCAATGAAACTGGTACAATTTGCCTTAAAAGCCGCAGTTATAATTATTCTAGAAGCCAGGATATCGGTAGTCCGTGTAGAGGGTGTATAGAACTAAGTCATAAGGTTAAACAAGTCACTTGGCAAGACAAGAATATGGTCTTGAAGCAAATTGTTCTAGGTGTGGTGGTCTAGGGATGGATATCTCTGCCCATCACACGATGATCTGATATATACAGATTCTTGTTTAAAATCGACGATCGTTTTGTTATAATTGAACAGATAAAACTAGAAATAAGTATTGTGTGACTTCTGCTTACAGCTTGCTGTCATACACAAGGGAAATCAAGTAAAATTGGTATTATTACACAATTTTTTATTTTATGATTAACTTAACTTAAGCTGTGATATTTCCACCTATGGCGTAGACGGAATAGTTGTCAGAAACCAGTATAAAATGAAACTATATCATTATGAAACATATATTATGAAATTTATAAAAAAAATCAACGGTGAAACGTCAAATGATAGGTATATTATCACGTAACGTAATATAATAATCTTAGTACATTTTCATTAATTAATTTCACTTTCATTATCTACTTAATTGCTAATCTATGTTAATAAGACTAGTGTTTTGTATCTATGTAAATTAATATTAAGATGCAATTCTCGCATGTGAAAGTCTCAATGAGTGTTTACTTTATTTTTATCCCGTTTTCAAGGGCGTCTGGTTTTTGACATGTCTTTAAATGTGAAGGGTTTCGCTAAAAATGGCGTTTCGTAACTTTGTGCTTATTGCTGGATTATGGCTGATTGCTACTTGGATATTTGTCTTGTGTTGGACAATTTATACGGTAAAGAACATTTTTATCTATAATGCAGCTACCATTACAGCTCTGTAATAAATGTGGATAAGGGACAAAGAACCATGCGCGACAGCACGCATTGTCGCATGTTCGTACACCAGCACATACCTCTGGGTTTTTTCCAGATAAAATAAGGCTTTAGGCACCATATGCTTATCGGTGAGGAAATAGATCGTGAGTAAACCGGCATGGCATCTAATAAAAATATCATGTGTAAGTGTACTGAAATCGCAGTTACGCTGGCGGTCAAGATGCACGCCAGTGAGTGCAAAGGGGATACAGTCTCTAAAGTATCTCTACTCACATAGAAATGGATATAGCTTGACGATACATTATTTGTTTAAATGGGTTAATTTTTTTTTATATAGATATATATATATATATACAGTATTTCTTAAAGTGCATTTTCTATTACAGTGAATAATAAAATTTTAATCTAGTAGATATAATTAACGTGGTCGAGAAGTTAAGAATAGTTAAAACGGTTCCTGATTATTTGTAATGTCTACCATTTAGAGATAAATAATCTAAAAAAAGTAATTATTGAGGAAGTATAGGTTTTCCAATGAGTCCTTAAGCCTGAATGTTTGTGGAATCAACAAGACCTAACATAAAAGATTATTTATAAAAAAACACAGTAATGTCAGTTACACACAGTTTATCTATTCATATAATATAGAGCGACGAACTTTTGTAGTCCAAAAGATCACGTATCTAAATCTCGGATCAAATCAGACCAACTACAAATTAGCTGACCTCTAATAGATTTGGCCTTACTATATCCGCAACTTTTAATCAACTAGTATACATTTTCATTAAGAGACATCAAATACAGCCAATTAAAACAGTAATAACATCCGGAAATGGATTTCGTTTTAAATTTCACCAGCTTGCTGGCTAGTTTTATAAACTTCCGAGGGCTTAAATTTTATTATTATATTTATTTACATTTTATATTACAAAATGAATTAGAAAGTTAATAAAATAAAAGAATATCATATAATAACAACTGTCATTGAAAATCCTTCAACCTCGCGATCGCATGCGGCCAAATTGAAAACGTGAACCAAAACACAAAACAATGTTGTGACAAAATAACTATTTGAAAATTATTTGCGCGAGGACAGAAACTTCGTGACCAATCATCCGCAATGTGAACTATTGAATAAATCAACAACAGGTTCCAAGTATCTTTAATTATCGTAACACGTTGCTATGATTTTTGTAATTTTTTTTTTCGCACTGCTTTTGCAATATCAAGGCTTGATTGACAATTTTACTTCTACCATGAACAAAGAAAGCTTTCCTTATAAATTACATACGAATATACGTATATGAATGAGTTAGCTAGGTACTATACACAGGGATACAGGTGACTAGCGCAAAACCTCTTAAGGGTGACTTTGGTATGTCAAGACTGAGAACTTTGTATTACGCCTTTTTCTAATTCAATCTTTTTTCCCGTACAAAAATATATTAATCATATTTGCAGTTCTGATCTTCTTAAAACTCCGAACGGCGGCGCGGTGCAACTGGAGCAGACGATTTAGTAGCATCAGCTGACTGAACTTTAAACATAGAGCTAACGATTGATAGAAGAATTATATCTTAGGATGTGTTAATTTTTGGCAAAACTTGTAGAAAAAAAGTTATTAGTCTTGATGTACCTAAGTCATCTTTAAGAGGTTTAGCGTTAGTTACCAGTAACTTTATATAATATAATACCCATTCGATAATGCAACGTTAGGTAATTTAATGTAACCTATATTTAACGATTCAGAGAAAAACATTTATATAGATGTAGATTAGTTTCATGTGCTGTTATTCTAATCAATACATATAATAAATTCGTTCCTCAGCCACCTATATAATTATCTATATACATATATAAAAATTATTTGAGAGTTTCAATATATACCGTCTTACAGAAACATTTCGCTTGGGAGATAAAGGATAGTAATAATGTATCGAAATAATTTATTAGAATACCAGTCAGTAATCAGTGACCTGTAAGCGTTTGTGCACTTTAATCTCAGAAACGGCTTAGCCAGTTTAGATGCAGTTTTGACTAATGTATTGTGGAAAGCTGTCTTCAGCATTTAGTGATAATTTTAACTAAATAAGTTCATAGTTAATTAAATTTAGTGTGTTTATAAACACGTTTATTATTTAGTGGCAAAACATGATATAAAATAATTGTTCAACCAAATCAGTTGAGATATATGAAATACGAGTATTACACATTTAATTACATTGTAACTGATTGCTGTGTTTAAATGGAAGACATATGATAAATATTATTGTCATAGTAAAATTAATAATTCCACGCGAATGAAGTTGCGGATACAGCTAGTCTAAAATATACATTGTAAATGTTTATTAAAGTTACAGGTATGAAATATATTATTCCAGAGCGCCTTCTTACAATCATAAAGTAGACTTGATTTTTTAATATTATTTTAAACATTTCTTATTGGATATAAGAAGTTGTTATCAAAACATGAAAAAAGTAAGGGATTATAACACAATAAAATAAAACTATAGAATTAATTTATATGATTAATTTACATGTAAAGAAATAACGTACAATTGCTTAAAATTACGGAACCCTGCATGTGTTCTAAAATGTACTCAAACAATTTTAATTATAATTAACATTCGTAAAATCAATCGATATATAATTGTTAACAATTATCACGTTTTCCGCAATAAACAGACTAGTTTACGTGATACTGATTGTTTCCTGCATCAACTTTAACAATGGCTATCAGGCAATCATTATAATCTATTTTAAGCCTGGCGACAAAATAATTTGCTCATCACAGAAAAGTTTGTTGGTACGGGGAGGTGAACCCGAATCCGCAGCTTAGGTGCAATCACAACAAACAACCCTATCAGGTCATTAATTCATTTATTAAATAATTTAACATTATAATAATTTAATAAGTTTGAATTAATGCATATGAGAAATAACTTATTAAATGAAACTTGAAGTACATCTTTCATTTAATCTATTTTAATACAATTTCAATTTTCGATGAATGAAACTTTTGACAATGTATACAACAAATAATTTCTTGTATTATATTTTTCTCTTAAGTAAATGGGAGTTAATTAATAATAAACATTGGGCAACAGTTATGCCAGAAATAAAATTGTTATCTGCAAGTGCTTAACAATGCTCTCACCCATTACACAAATTAATTTTATCTTAGAAATATCTACATTGTTTAATTTATCTCATATCTTTAGTTTTAAGAAAAAGTCAAGCGAACCAGCGTCATATCCGCATTGACTCAATTCAAACAATTCTTTTAAATTTTCCTATTGATAAAGCCGTAAGGTCATACAACGTAACTAATTTTACGATTGTCATTTAACAGGTCGAATATCGACTTCCTAGTGTTGATTGAAAGATATCATTGACAAAAACAATCATCGTATTTGTTGGGCGATTGGTCAGGCAAAAAATACAATTGTTAATAAAGACTAGCTACCTTACGGGTAGTTGGAAAACAACATTCGATGGCTTAACACTTTTTTAAGTTCGAACAACTCCGATAATGTAAATTTAAGACATTTTGCTTTTTTTCTTCGCTGATTTATTCGTATATGTACAAAGGAGTATATTCCGCTTTTAAGATTATTTATAAACTGATAAAGTTTACTTTCGGTTTTTAACTAGAAATATAATCAATAAATTAAAATTTTCAAACACCCCCTGACTTAATATATTTATTCAATAAGTTTAGAAGCTACGATGTCACAAACAGATATATGTATAATGTATATATATACACAGAGCCAGAGATGGGCAAAAAATAATCTGATTAATGATTAACGATTATAATGTAGTCGTAATTTTAATTTTGTTACTCTGTAATCATGATTAAATTCGTTTAAAACATTAAGAAATCATAAATGTGTATTCAATCTGGTATTCTGTAGTGTTTAAAACAACGATAAGCAAAATGCAGTCATTTTAATGATGAAAAACTCACAATGTAATCGTAATAATTTTTATTAATCTGATTACATTTTGCCCATCTATGCACAAATCCACATCTACATAAACCCAAAAAGTTTCAGATACGTGAGCTAAACTTGTAACATCCCGTTTTTTCCGTCAGAGTTTAAAAAAATAATACTAGAACAAAGTTGTGTCGGTTATACTGTTAGGGGAAATTAAAATTACTTACTGATATTGTCTATAGAGCTTATATATATGTTGCTTGTAGTTAACCTGCAAAATCGCTTACGCAAAATTAGACAAGATAAAAAGTTAACTTTAACTGTATAACGACAATAGTTCAAGAATTACGCGGTTATCTACTAGGAGTACAGAAATGATGAAGATGAGAATATTCCAATGCGCATGTTCAGTTTTGCTATAACTGTGAGGCATAGTGTTGGGACTTGGATATGATGTAGCCAGTTCAAATGAAGACGCACAATTTTAATATTTTTGGTATTCTCTGCCGAACATGAAGGAACCATTTCTCTGTTTCTTACCAAATTTCAAATTATTCGATAATCTAAGCTACTCATTTCTACTGGGATAACAAAAAACTTCTTAAATAATTTTGGAATTTATACTTTTATCAAGATGTTTATTTTCATTAAAATAATGCAGGACATATTTTGTTGTATTACCTATAGGGACACTGAGATTGAAGCGTATTAGAGACTTCTTTTAACTATTGTATGATTTTCCCCATGCACAAAATGAGGTGTAGGTTCATTTTAAACGTGTGAGTGGTACAATGTGAAATGACGCCCCTGAAGTTTTCATGTTCAAGCCAACACTAATATGAACCCCCCCGAAGATGGCCGCCGCGTTGGGGGCGTTACAAACACATAATTAGGATTTGAAGCGAAGCTTACATTCTGACTTTGCTATCTTTTCTATGCAAAATAAACGTGAGTGATAGAATTTAAACCTCTTCCTAAAGTATGTATTCCTAGTACAACGCTCTGTTTTGTACTGAAACAACCAGGAATACAAGATTTCTAGGAGTTTGTGTGACTTACTGCGCATGCGCGTTTAGGGGGAAAATGCGAAAGAAAGATGACTAGTTTTGAATCATTTCGTCTTATAATTACAAAATTGACCCTAAATTTTAACCAATAAAATGACTGCAAGGGCGTGGCTAGGAAAAGCTACGCCGACAGAAAGTCTCAGCTTTAAAGCGAAACCCATTGAAGACTATGTTTCCCATTCTCTCACAGGGTACACACCACACCATTTAAGCTTTCCTAAACTCCTTGTGATTCCTGAACTCCTGGTAGAGACATAATTTTTATACTGAAACTTTGACACGAGGCAATTTAAGTCAGCACATGCGCGTTTTAGAATAAACTGTTCGATATGAAAAACGGGTCACGTTTTTCATTAAAAAATTGTTATGATTTAATGAAGATACGTGGATAAATCGGTGAATGCGTAATGGTTAATACCTTAAGGCAAATCCTGAAGCCCTCGTAATATCGAAATTAGCCAGTATGGACTGCGTGGACTATTTGAAGACAGTTGAAATGAATAGTCTTTACTCTTATCATGTTTGCAGACTTGCATTTTGACTAGAGTAACAAGAAAGCATATAACATATAAAAAAAATCTGTTCTTACAATTATTTAGTCTAAAGAAATAAAAAAATCTTTTTTTCATAAGTAAACGTTTAATTACTATGATCTAATCATACAAAGTCCAGAGCTACTTTACAACTTTTAACTATAAATAAAACGTAATAATAACTTTTATTTTACAAGGTTTTAAAAATTTAATATTATTGTGCCTAGCTTATTAAATACCTTCAAAATGTCAACAAGGATAATCTCGATTTATTTATTACAAGGAACAATATTTTTAACATTACAATAAATTACTGTAGTCAGTAATCCGCAGAATCGATTAACTTGTTTCTAAATACCCAATAATACGAATGTTACAAGAGACCTTAAGCGAATCCATTTTGGTGCGTGAATGACTGTACATTCGTGACATTTATTTTATAAGGTTGTTATTTCCAATAGCACTTTATGGAATACGATGATTTAAAATTTATTAATATCAGGTGGGTGTATTTACGTTACTATAATTTATTAAACTTTATTATTATTGGAGATACAAAAATTGAGGCCAACATGCCCTTAGCCTTTATATTTAAAAAAAAAAGTATAATTACATAACTGCCCAGTGCCCGGGTTAATTATGATCATGATGGCTTACGTAGAAGCGGAGATATTATTTGACCTATTCATAATAGGGGTCATTGTTTACATCAAAGGTCAAATAAAACGATTTAAATATTTCAAAGTACATGTCTAAAATATTATGTTATTTTTTACGTTGCTTTTGAGATGGGTAGAGATTTATAGACGTAACTTTAAGTTTATTTAGTCTTTACTAAAACTTTACAATTTATGTTATTTTCTGGGAGTGTTTATATCATTCGGAATTGATAGAGCATTGCATGAAACTTGTGATGAAGTTGCTAGCCCAGAACGTACTCTCTTGAAGAGATTCTCTTCTCACAGGCTTGGGTCTAACTAAGCCGATCTGAACGCAGGTGTGTTGGTGGCAAACCACATAGCAATTGTTAGCATATAATTGTTTTTGGACAATCCACGCCACGGAATAATCCTTTTATCGAGCTAGTTTTAAATTTTTCTAGTTAACGCCGTGTTGCAATAAATTGGTGCTATAGTTATAACTCTCTAGTGAAAAGTACGCGGGCGCCACTGCAGTTAATGCAACGTAGCGCCAAACCGCAAAAACACTAAGAACTAAGTCCAATGAAAAACTAAACAATTTGGCGTTGAATGTAGCTACCATTGCTGAAAAGTTGTTCGGCTTTTTATCAAGAAGTTAGCGAAATAACTGTTCTATACTAAATCGAGTACCACCAATCTCACCCCAATATGTATTTTTACAATATACACCCAAGAAGAAAGAAACGCCATCTAGCTACAAGCGTAATAAGAAAAGTATAAATGCTGAATAGCACATCTATTTCTATATCGATGGTAGAGAGTCTCATTGGCTTAAGGCTATCTTTGAGCGAAATTGATTTATACATATTCACACTTATGTATTGACTAATTTCCGCTAGTAACTTAAAAAATAGAAAATAAACAAGTTACATTTCAGAAGTTCGTAATTTTTTAAAACGTCTAAAAATTAAAGTAATTCAAGACACATATTTTTTTTTTACAAATATCTCTTAATCCTGCAGGCATTAGAGAATCTTGATAAGACTAAGTTACAGAGTCTCTATCAGTAACTTTAGCTTTGGACCAAGACTTTGGGATATCCTGCAAATCAAATCTAAAAAAATAAATCAATCCCTGGGAATAAAAAAATCAATATTTTCCAAAAATGCATTTTTTTAAAACTGTCTGGACTAAATGACTACACTGCACTTGATGGTGAGTACCACGACAGAAAGTATTAAATAACTTCAAGTAAAGAAGTTGGTCCTGAAATACGAAATGCCGAAGCGTAAGCACTAGATTTTTTTTTTAAGGACGAACTCTTTTATCCGGGACAGGCTTATACAGCTTAACCGGGCTTAGAGGGCGAGCACAGAATGTGCTTGGCTGGAAAATACGTGAGTATTATAACGGTCATTGTACTTATATACTGTGGTCTAGACCAGTAGCGTTCATTCCACAGATGCATGAAAGCATTGCATGCCCTTACGATAAATAAGTCGGGAATAAAATTTTTCAATTTAAACAATAAAAGGAACCCTTTATATTCATATATATTCTATTTTCACGCCATTTATATTCCCTATGAAAGTAATGCAATATTTATTATCATTATATAATATTTACATTAATTATGTGAATTTGCCTACCCTGTCTAAATACACTATGCACGACACTGGTCTAGACTTTGTTCGTGTAATCGCCCTTCCACCTCAAAAATTAGTTTCTTATTACAGAAAAATAAATATTATTATACATAGTCCAATCGATCAACGTAATAGAATACATTACAATAGTTGAAACTCTAGTAGCGAATCGTTCATGACCGATTTTTACGTTGTAATGAGGTAGTTCTCCTTTTTTTTTAATTGTCATATCCGAGGGCCCTGAATACAATGCACGGGCCGTTGTACCTAGCTTATTGTTGCATTATATTCACGGACAATCTACACCGGATTACAGTGCTAAATTACTCCAAGCATTTAGATATTTGCAACTAAAACTTTTAAATACCTACTCCTTTTAAATTAGCTTTGTATTTTATACTTTTAAGTCCTGAGTAGTATATTGGCCATTACTATGTTCGAGATTATGACCTTCGTAATTAATATTAAAGTAAAAACTCCATAAAATAATAAACAGTAAATTATATTTCTGTTTTAAATAATATTTTTAGAATGCACTAAAAGTTTGTTAAATTACCTTTTTTAAACTTGAAATCTTACAAACGTTATTAGAATTATTTAATAATAACATAAGAAATGTTTGATTAAAGAGAAAATTTTATATTTTTCCTATAATATTCGTATCCGCGTTGCCATGTGGACGGTATAAGTATTACAATAAATACAATTTCTTACAAATATATAATTTAACACGAAAGAAGATTTTACCTTGTGTAATTCCCAATAGCCAGTGATAACACAAATACTGTTTACAAGTCACGTAAAATTTTTACAGTTGCATTCACCAAGACTTTTATTGACCAGATAATTAATTACGTAGAGTCTTTTATATATGCATAATCGAGAGATAATGCGATACTTCTTAGAAACTATGGCTGTAATATCGCTGGTTTTGTTCATGCACACTTAATGATGTAACAGTTCAATTAATTTGTATTAGGACGCTATTAATAATGATTGAATACTAATTACAAGTCATAATACCATACAATGATACCACTTAACTGCAGCTGTAATTATTCTGAAGTAACTTCTGCCCATTACTTCGTCTCTCTGGAATAAAAATAAAATAAACAAAGACTTTTATTTCAAGAATTAATTTACGTAATTGTAACGTATAGACACAGATGTATGTGTGCGTGTGTAATAGTAAATGCCAGACTAATAGTCAATAGACATTACGGTAATAATACATTTTAAATAATTCTTTTTACATAATTTTAGGTATTTAAATCAGAATTTATAAGAAAGAACCATAAAAAAAACATTATAATTTTATTTAGACTAGGTACTGAAATATTACAAAATGTATACAATAATATTTATAGAACTATTATGTATAAGATATTGGATATTTTGAATTGAAAGCGTCCTTGCCTATCGGCCTTACAAGAGGCCTTACAGATGTGCGATAACATACGTACACTTCTGGTCAAAAGTTTAAGATATAATTTCGGAATAACAAATTGTAATTCAAATGTTTTCCTACATTATTTTACTTATAATTATTTTGAATAAATAGTACTAATCCACCTTACTTATAAATATGCAAACAGTTATGATCAAAAACTTTTTTTTTTAATTATTGTGTTGTTTTAACTTTTTGAGCCAGTGGTATACATAAAAAAATCAAAGTGGGCGTATATTAATATTCCATGAAATAGATAATTTTTATTTTACCTATACCTGTTCTGTAAATGGTTATAATAATATCTCATAATAAATATAGAACGATATAAACGAATTATTTACAGAATTTTTTAATTTGAAATCATCGTTTTAATTATCTTACATATCTAAATTTTTATATTTAATGACTTACGTAGCTTACCAATATATTTAGATACCAATTCCAAGATTCGCTTTTTTTAAATTAATTGGTGTAATTTTTATACTGGATTGTATGCCTAAAGTAAACGATCAAATTGCTACTCTAGTTTTGTAAATAAAGAAACGCTCGTCAAGGTAATAAAACAATGCTTTCACTATTTTAGTTCCTCCTACTGCCTCAGCATTGTCTCCGCGTCGTTACAAAACTTTATAATTCATATTATTATTATAATGCAGGCACGTACTTAGAACTTGCAATAAATAAAAAGATTTTATTCTGAGGAATATTGTTAATTCTTGTAAGAGATAAATCGAAAATAAGTACATATAATTTGGATCATATTTTGGTTAAAAAAAAAAATACTTTGTGATGTGACTATTACCGTATAAAGAAAAATTGTGTGTCTAATGTAGAAAAACGTTTGAAGAAGATTTACATCAATTGAGGAGAAAAAACAGCCATTTTGAAAAGTATTTTTAATTAGTCACAGATTTATTAATCTTAAGTAAATTGTATTAACAAAAGCTACTGATGAGCGTGTTGATAAGAAGGGACAAGAAATAATGTCTATGATTTTTTTAGGAACAACATAACGTAATTATTAACGAATAATTAATAAAATGATCTTATTTACTATGAATATGATTAATTAATTACAAATATGACATAACTGTAGTTGCAAATATGTAGCCGGAAGAACGTGTCATTTTCTAATGCTAATGCGACAAAATTCTTTCAGACGTCAAGATTATTCTCTTATTACATGATTGTAAACATTGTTTCTATAACAAACTCAATTCTACATAGTATATTGTTTGTTCTAATACTGTAAACGTATTTAAATAAAAATGCGCTCTGTATTGATACGAAGACTGCCCTTTGTTAATAAAACAAAGTACGATCGATTACAATGCAACTTGCATGTATACTGTTTGACAATACTCGGCCAAAAATTGAGTCCCTATTCAAATTGGCAATCCTTCTCTGGCATCGGCGAAAGTCGAGCAGAGTTAATTGACTGTCGGGTAGTTGGCCATTATACCATATTATATTGCAAACATGAGTTCCGGACTTAATGCAAATCCACTAACCCCAGTATGAGATTATATTAAAATTGTAATTATTTATTTATTATTAAAGAATAATTAAAAATGTACTTTAAAAGCTGTAAGATATAATAAAATATGTAATATGTTTACTTATAGATACAACAAAAATTATACATTGTTTCATTTTATTTGAAAGAAAAGCAAACAGGAAAATAGCCCACTTATTGTAAGCGGTTACTAACGTTTATTATTTTATAAGCCTATAAGTATTGCTTACACATGCTATGGATACATTTTGTAAGAAAACTAATATACGTTATATTATTATAACAAAAATTATACGATATTTTTAAAATACTATTATAGACAGACACGCTACATACGTTAATGATTAATTAAATTATTTGCATTCGGTTGATTATGTCGCATAATTTGTATCAGTCACATGTAAAAAACTCTATAATAAAAAAAATGTTAGCAATGAGTAGCCGGGTTCGGTGTATTATTGTACCAACAATAATTCGTACACATATTAACACATCACCAATACAACGTATAGTCTATATGAAGTATAATTGTTTATATTAGGTCCTTACATATGAAATTGGCGTTTTTCGTACTGGCCACTTTAATCACAAATTTCTCCTCTTTGGTAAGGAATTCCAAATTCAAATTTGTACAGCTATAGACTCATGTATTTGTGCTTCGATGATCGTCATTCATTTGTTTTGTCTTCTGTTTTTTTCTGTTTGCGTCACTCATTTTACAAAATAGAAAACTTAAAATATCGCATTATTTACGAGTACGAGTTCCGCCGTGGCACTAGTGCTGCGGAAACAACTCGAAAGGTGAATGATGTGTATGGCGGTCGTGTTGCAAAAGAAAACACAGTTCGTTTTTGGTTCCAACGTTTTCGTTCTGGAAATTTCGACCTGCAGAACAAGCCCCGTGGACGGCCTGAGACTCAAGTTGATAACGAAGAGTTGAAGGCTATTGTGGAAGCGGATCCATCGCAAACCACGTCCGAGTTAGCTGCAGGCTGCGATGTTAGTGATAAAACTGTTTTAATTCACTTGAAGCAAATTGGGAAGATTAAAAAGCTTGAAAGGTGGGTACCTCACGAATTGACTGAAGCAAACCGGCAAACGCGCGTCGACTGCTGCGTTACATTACTAAACCGGCACAATAATGAAGGTATTTTAAACCGAATCATTACCTGTGATGAAAAATGGGTTCTTTACGATAATCGGAAGCGCTCAGCGCAATGGTTGGATCCTGGCCAGCCAGCCAAATCCTGCCCCAAGCGAAAATTAACCCCAAAAAAGTTACTTGTAAGCGTTTGGTGGACTAGTGCCGGTATTGTTCATTACAGTTTTCTCAAATCTGGCCAGACTATTACGGCTGATGTATAGACATCAATAGTGTCAGCAATTGCAAACCATGATGGAAAAGCTAGCGGCTAAACAACCTAGGCTGGTCAATCGCTCCACGCCACTGCTGCTTCACGACAACGCTAGACCACACATTGCGCAACAGACGGCTACTAAATTAGAAGAGCTTCAATTGGAAAGTCTAAGACATCCTCCGTACTCCCCGGACCTTGCTCCAACAGATTACCATTTTTTTCGAAATTTGGATTACTTCTTGCAAGGGAAAAAATTCAACTCCGATGGGGCAGTCCAAATCGCCTTCAAAGATTTTATTGATTCCCGTCCGACTGGTTTTTTTAGTAAAGGGATCAATGAACTACCTATGAGATGGCAAAATTGCATAGAAAATAATGGTTCATACTTTGATTAATTAAATATATTATATTAAAAAATATTCGACTTTTTGTTCCTCCCATACAAAACGCCAATTTCATATGTAAGGACCTAATATATCTTTATAATTAAATTAATCTCAACATGAATATATATAATTTGTATTATAACAAAAATACACTTTGGCAAGTTTGGTAATAAGAAGTTCAATTATCCGTACGTATTGTATATGTATCTATTTTTTTATTGACAGGATCACGCTTGACTTCATTCGGACTCCATGGAAAACGATAACGAGGCCTATGATGGAGCGCGCTTGCTCAACAAAAATCAATTCACTCGTAGCTTAAAAACTCTTATATTGTACAAAATATATACAGAAACGCAGGAGAGAAAAGAAGGATTAGGGACATCAAAAACATACCTACTTGTTTAATCCCGTACTCACAGATTCCATATTTGGTACAATACTTTTTTTCCTAAGACTCGTTGGTTGGTGACCGGGAAAGACGTTTATAACCTCACCGAGGTTGAGTGGGCTAGCAGTGAAGGTGTTCAGCCAGCGATTTATGGGTTTGGTGGCAACACAAGGGCACCCCTCTGGGTACGGACATCAATTTGGCCCGCCAGCCAAATGAAAATAAACCTAAGGTGATTACCTTTCGTGATCACTAGCGTTTCGGGAGCGACTAGGTACTTTGAGAAGAAACACCGAACGAAACTCAAACGTGCGTCGAAGAGGCTCAAGGCTGAGTCAGAGAGGCTCAAGGCTGAGTTGGAGAGAATATTTTACACTACCTGAAAGACACCTCGCTATGAAGTAATGGAAGTTCCAAGAAAACTCTTATAGATTAAAATAAGGCTATTAAATGCAATTTTAGTTATTTTTTACTCGTAACCTTCATCTCTAATGTCATGACACATATTTTGTTAATTCGAGAGTGTAAAAGTATATGTCATTAAAGCAACATAATATTCAAGTTTATTCGTTACAAGTTTTGTAAGTCACATTTGGTAACCCCTCACCACGTAGCTCCCACGGTATTTATGAAGGCAGAATACCAAAAATGGGCAGTATTGCTTTCTGAAATAATTAAATTTACGTACAGTAAATACATAAGCAAATGTTAATACAAACAAGGTTTATTATACTTTTTTCTTTTATACAAAATATTATTATAAAAAAAGATGATTTACATCGAATATATTTCATAAATTATAGAATTAGGAAATTTAAAGAAACGACATGAAAGTGCGAAAAGTAAATCTAGTAAAATATTCAAAAAATAGAACAATATGAAATTTAAGCGATCTGTCGCATGTTGGCACGTCGTGATGTCCTAATTTTAATTACATTATGTCGTTTTTCTATTGTATTTGTATCAAAAACTGCTAAAGAATTAAAATGATAAAGCAAAATAGTCATTAATGTGCTTGTGAAAACAGAAGATATGTTGTTTTACTTTTAGCAGCGCAGTTTGTATTAGATTTACTTATCTATGTATTTCTAATTTCATGTCCTAAATAGACGTACATAATTTGGATTTTAGAAACACATGGTCGCTGATTGAGGAAAACTTTGCGCGGAATCTCGCGTGTTATTTGACAAATATATCGAGGGGTGAATCAGCGTTTTTACCGATTCCAAAAATATATATATATATATATTACTATATCACCAATAAATGTCGCTTAAACCAAATAGCCTTTCACCCCTCGATATGTAGGTAGGCACTCAGTAATGATCTGGGACAGATCGGTGATCAGCTGCATTACTGGTCAAGTTGGTTAGTGAATGAACAAAATGAATACTTATCAAAAGTAATTTAACAATAACAGTCCGGTTAATCAGTCTTAGCTTGATGCTTACGAGAAACCCTAGGGTTTAACTAATATTTTGGCCATTTGAAAGATTTACCGAATCGCGAGACTCGTGTATCGAATCGGTTTCTCACAAATAAACGAAGAAAGTATTTTTTGTTTCAGCATAACATTATGCTTTTGGCCTGGATCAGTGATAAAAGAATAAATGCATTTTCTTGGACTTGTACATTTATTAAACATATTGATTTATAATTTGGTCCAATTTTAAATCTGATACTCTATCAGATTTTAAATACTTTAACGGGTCTTATGCAAGAATTAACTTACTTTTAACTATGGCTTGGCGGTTTGACCTGATTACATAGGGCAGGGTCACGAACAGATTGATGCACCGCGGAGTTTTCGTCGGGGTCAGGAAGTTACTTTCTCAACTCTCTTTGGTTCTTGATAAGTTAGTATACTTATTAAATGTCCAGGTATAACATAGTAATGCCTATTATTCTTAAATAGGGTTCACGCCACTGTCTGGGAGGGCTTTTACAAATTTACCGTGCGAGACTACGACAGTTTGCATATTGCTCTAACCAAAAGGTGAACAAAATTTAGAAACAAAATTTGCTGTTTGTAAACGGCTGCCCCATAGATATAGATCTCGGTGCTTTTAACAACTGTATTTTTTTTAAAGTAACTAAAAATTTACTTTTCCTCTGCTTGTGACATAAAGCCTTGTCTCGTCTTAAATTATTGATTAAAAATACTACATAAACGGACATAATTTTTGATTAAATTGACCTAAAAGTATGATTTTTTTCAGTGTCACAAGAAAGTTTGCAGACCTAATTATTTGATATTAATTTCCACTTGACACGCGTTAGTGAGGAAAAGGGTCTTAACTGACAGATAACCAAGTGATACTGAAAGGGTTCTATATTTCCCTTTACGGCACGGAACCTCAAAAATGAAAAACAAGTTGCTATACGAAGCACTAGAAAAATCGTGCACAGGCAGTGGTACTTCGAGCGTTGGTAATCAATTGTCAATTGCGCTAATGACCGATGTGTGTTCGCACTGACGTCTTCGCGTCACGCGCCTAACTGTTCACAAGTTTCACAATAATATAGACGGTCTAACAATACCACAGATATATGTTCTAAAATATATTATATCTAGTAATACATCTTGTTAAGAATTTAAACATACTCCTAATAAATTAAGGCTGTCAACGATTCTCAAGAATTCTTTCATCTTAATTAATAAATGGTGTTTGATGTTCTGTTTTTTCATATTTGTTAGATAATGCTCTTAATATATTCATTACTGTAATAGCTCAGCATTGTCTAAGTTGAAATAATTTATCATGAGGTTAATTATCCAAAAATGTCGAAATATACGTTATTTTTTTATTCCTATTCTAAAATTTAAATACAGTGGACCCCCGGTTATCCGACAATCGTTTTGCAGGGAGATGTTGGACTATCGAATTATAGAGTACTGCCAAAGACCCTCTGTAGTTCAATATTTTTTAAAAAGAAAAAAGTACTTATAATCCGAGAAATTAAAGAAACACTCTATTTGAACTACTAATTATACTACATAAGTATACATATCTCTATAATATATATGTGAAACTTTTATGTACTATCAAAATTGATAGGCATGTCGGACTACAGGGGCCATTGTATTAGACAAGGGACGGATATTTAAACAAACTTCCAACACCTATGTCAGTCCTTTGTGCTCGACAAAAATTCTGCCTCTTGTGGATGCCTAAATCATAAAAAAAAGCCAATGTCCAAATTTCATTTTTCTAGCTTTAGAAGGTTAGATTCAACGATGATAGGTCAGTCAGATAAATGTTAATGCATATATGGTATATCCTATTTGATAACACGATAGACAAATCGTTCAAATAATACTTGCACAAAGATTTTGTTCGTATTTAAAAGTGGAAAATTCAAAAGCGTGCTCTGATGTTCATAAAATAATAAATATATACCGTACTATAATTAACTAAATTTTATTAATATAAGTACTTTAATTATCTTAATATATAAACATCCTGTTACAGAAACGCTCCTTAAATTCAATCTAGTTTCAGTTATTAACGAATTATAAAAATTTATAAATCATTAGTTTTTTTTAACTAAGTTTTTTTTTGTGTAGTTTACATTAAAGGTATGATTTGGATTTTATCAAGCGCTTCTCGAAAGCTATGTCTTTCCATATAAATACATACAGGAAAGTATGAATCGTACTTTAAGGCTATAATGTGTTCTGCGTAGAACTACAACGACAATTGAAAGCAGCTTTCTAACAAATAATTTAACATTAATGAATGTCATTTATTAACTAGAGCCTGGAGAAAATTAGCTGGGCAACATTAAGGCAATTAGGATCAATATAAAGGTCACAATAATTACGTTAATGGCGCTCAGATGTGATATAGTGACCCCAGCTGTCGTCACTGGTAGTAATAGTGCCCCAGACCTGGAGAAAGTGTTATTAGGTCCGCAATTTCAGAATAATATTGTGGTTGCGATGATTTTCTGCGTTTGCGGAGGTTTGAAATAATTTCTATGCATTTAAAACCTTAAGAAGATGACAACTAAGTATAAAATTGCTCAACTTACGTCCGATTTCAAAGCCTTGACTGTATCCAATAACTATTGAACTAAATGATGATTTTGTTGCGTGCTGCGAAGCAAAACGTAGCAGTAAAAGTTCATCGCGACTTTTATCATTATGTCTATATTTTTAAAAGTAACACTATACTTTGTATATTGATATTTGTTCTTAGTATTGTTAATAAGCACAGCACATAGGCACAAACAATATGAATAATATACAAAAATATTATCATAATTACACATATTTTTATTATTAATACTATCCTCCATATATATATAGCAAGTTCCTTTAAACGTATAATACTTTTTAAAATTAAAAGTACGTCAATTGTAATGCTATACATACTTAAAGAATTTCTCCATATACGCGTAATATTTATTATCTGTTATTACTTAATGTATTATCATGAAACAATATATTTATAGTACAAACAAACAGACAAGTAATTACGTATATATATATATATATATATATATATATATATATATATAATTATTAGTTAACATACTAGAATTACTATATAGTATAAAAGATATATTATGTAATAACTGACCATTATTTTGGCTTTGTACTAAACTACAAGTACAACTTGTTACAAAAATGTATTTGTTGTAAGCAATAAGTTCAATCAGGGACTTGTCATATTTTGCAACTCAAAAACGTTATATTTATATCAGTAAATATTCATTTTCTACCTATTCATATTTTATTTCAAAGTTATAAGATATTTCGAGCGTAATATAAACCAGAGCGAGTATTGCTGATTACTTATTTTAGGGGCACGCAGAACGGAATAAGGTGTTGGAGGCTAAAGGGACCACCATTGAAAAAGTTTGAGAAAGATTGGGTTGAATAATATTGACACGCATTATTGGTATTTTTAACCCATTGACTGAATGTTTAATATTAAATACTGCTTATGGTTATCATATTAACTAAGAGGTAATATGTCGCCGCGATTAATGGCAAATACGAAACGAGTGGACGAGTACATCGGGAGTAACTGTACTACAGTCGGTTGACTGATGACTGTTGTTGTGGGGACGCTAATTTCGATATCGAGGTCAGTGGAACCTGCCAAGACCATTGATTTGAACTTGAACAAATAAAAGTACTCACGTCTATGTCATTAGGGCAATCCGTAAAAGTGGGTTACCGTAATTGAAAATAGAGTAGAATCACTTCCATAAAAATGAAGTTAAGTAAAAGCATAGACTATTCTTATTTATACGACTATTAATAGTGTATTACACCATATATTTAGCCCATTGTAGATGTAACATACTTCCTTCGGACACAGCTTCCCCCGAGACGTTTCCGAAAGGGCGAAGTATACAGTAGAGATGTGCAGCAATTCATTACTGGTATCAAAATCTCGGATTTATGTAAATGTAGTTATTTAGAGATTTTTATATGATAGAAATATGGCTCATCCTCATATTTAGACGGGATGTCCAAATGAGAAGAAAAGAGTTATAGTTGTAATACTGGGTTGTATATATACTAATAATAATGTAATCTGAAATATATAGAGTAAATATTTTAATTGCGAACTCAGTTGAAATTAAGCAGAGTGACAGCGTGGAGTAACTTATATAACTGACATATTGTCTAAATTTAAGCTGAAAAATGAACTCTCCAGGATAACGGTGGAGGTATTGAAGAAAAGTAGGATGTCTAGAAAAGTTGTAGGTGTAGATGAAATTATGTAACTCGAATAGAAAGGTTCTTCTTGTCTATGTGTTGTGTTTGCAACATCCTACGCGTGAGCGGATGCTAAACTAATATAGCAGCAGTGGTGTCTGCCCCCTACTGAATGAGGATGATGATACATGGGTAGTAAGCTTGACATTGTGACTGATGCAGAACAATCTTTATTCGGAGTCAATTCATCGACAGTACGTCCAAATAACCATACAAACATTTAGTAGCCTGCCTCAGTTTTGTGCACCAGTTGGCATGTTGACAGTAACTATCGAACGTTTTACATTTCTCAGTGGTAATAGCCGTTCTTGAAATTTATATTATATTTTATGGATTTTTCGATATCAATATGAAAAAAATCAAGCTTGTCAACAAAAATTTGGCTGTATAATTCAGAAAATATATTATAGGCTAGGCGAATTTATTTTATAAATAGATACTAGTAGAAAATAAATGCGGCCTTAATAGATAAGATAAAATTAAAAAGAGAAGTACTAAGGCTAAGATTTATAGTTGTTATTTTAAGTTGGCTTAGATTAAGATATTACAATTTATATTACTCAATGGATGTCAAAGGATTTGGTAAGTCGCCAATTTTGCAAACATGGGCTTGGTACTGCGAATACTATGGTTTTATTCAAGTTCCTTTTACTTGTCTTTACTTGTATATTTACTAGCTGATCCGGCAAACGTTGTTTTGCTATATAAGGTTTTGTAATATCTTCTAAGATGTTCATTTAAATTAAGTGATGTCAAAGACAATTTTGTTCACAATTAAAACCTCTTAATCAACAACACACTTATTTGGATAAAGATTAATATTATTACGTTGATACAACTCTTAACAAATAATGCATTAATTTCGACCAAATTTGTTTACCATAAAAACGGTTCTAGTGACTTAATCTTAAAAGATAGATATATACTGTCGCGGACATTTTTTTAGATCATTTCAAGAGAAATAATTCTTTCATACATATATTTTTGTTATCTCGAACCGTTTTTGCAGCGCATGCAATGGAAGCCCTCAAGGATGGATAATTTTCCCCGTTTCTTTCACATTTTCCATCATTTCTTCGCTCCTAATAGTTGTATCGTGATGTTATATAGCCTAAAGCCGTCCTCGATAAATGATCTATTCAACACAAAAATAATTTTTCAATTCGAACCAGTAGTTCCTGAGATTAGCGCGTTCAAACAAACAAACAAACAAACAAACTCTTCAGCTTTATAATATTAGTACAGATTTGTCAAAACGAATTTATTTTTTAAAAAATTTGCCAAGCAAAGTCAAAATAGTGTGTATAAATCTCAGCCTTAGGCGTTTATAGAGCAAATACGCTCCATCGTCTTATTATTACTGTTTACTTTTACCAGGTATGATTGCGATCAGGTATTCATTTGTAGTTCCTTAAAAATCGACAGATAAATTGAAACTAATACTAATTGTGCCTGGAAATGTTTGTGATATTTCATAAATACAACAGATTAGTAGGTGACACATATTCGCAAATACGTGGCAAAGCTGTGTTCTAAGATTGATATCAAATATTTATATTCAAGTTTTACGAGTTCGATTATATTGGCTGTTGCAACCTCAAATGATTACAAATAAAAGATTAAAGTAAAAGATATCGCTAAGCGAAAACAAGTTTGCTTTACCAAAAATAACAGAACCCTGGATTTCGTAATAAATGGAATAATTTTGCAATAATGCTGTATAACAAGCACTATTCATAGTTACTGTTCAATAATTTATGACATGAGTAGTTAAGTTTATTATTATTCTACGAGTAAGGAGGTACAGGATGTTATAAAAGTGTAAAATAATAGTTAAGGGTATGCATGTGTACCGTGAGAAGAAATTATTAGGATATGTTATAGCTCAAAACCCCGATTGTATCTTATAAACATCTCTAACCCATAGACTGTGATTTATAATCGCAACTGTAAGTTTGCTTAGAATTTAGTGAAACATTACAATTTATATTACTAAATGAATGTCAAAGGATTTGGTAAGACACCGATTTTTTTAACATGGACTTGGCTCTGCGAATACTATGGTTATACTCAAGTTCTTATTATATATTCAATTTTTTATCAAAACGAATTTATTTATTAAAAATTTTGCTAAGCAAAGTTTAAATAGCGTCTATAAATCTTAGCCTAAATGGAAGAACATGAAATCAATACTTTGAGTACTTAAGTATGTAAACAAATCCCTTTTTTTTCCCCAGTGGAAGTTTTCAATGTCCGTCCTGGCAGCGGTGTGAGCCGCTGCCCCGTTATGTTGTATTCTTACCGACTAAAACCACCTAGGTGTTCCTCTTACTATCTGCTGAGTGTTGAGGAAAGGCTGGACATCTTAAACTCATATCTAACTGTAAGCACTATTAAATACTTCCACAATTATTTAATGTTATGGTACATATACATATTAATTTTACGCATAATTTCATATTTTTGGAACAGAAATCAAAGAAATATAAAACACATGATGTTTCCAAAATGTTTTCATATTTACGTATATACTTAAATGCCTTTATTAATTACATATTTACATATAACATGTCTGTAACAATAGGCTTAAAATTACTTCCTAAAGAGTATTGGGGTTATTCAATAGTAAGACAACGCAATACTGTTCTATTGGCAAATGTAGGACAACCGCAACTGTTTAGTTAGATGAGGTGTATTTGGAGCGCTGGACGCGATTTAGAAAGGTGTCGGGCTGTCTATACTTTGAACATAGACATCTATATATTAGACCTGTATGAAAGTACTCAATAGTAATATGAAATGAAATATAAATTTATTCAAATAGGCCTAATTCCAAGTACTTTTGAATCCTCAAAAAAAAAGTAAAGTGAATCTACCACCGGTTCGGAAAGCAGAATCTACCGAGAAGAGCCGGCAAGAAACTCTGGTAGTTGCTCCTTTTAACATAATGCAGTACAATAACAGGTATAATATATAAAGGATTGAATGCCCCGCGAGAACGGTTTGATTATATCAATACCACACACTTTTATCATTCAAACAGTCTTTGATGGAATAATATTCCTTTTTTAGAAATTTAATTTTAATAGTTTTTTTTATTTCGATAGTGATAACTCCAAGATGTCTTTAAGTATTGAATACAATAGGGGCTCAGTATTCGCTTATACGAATATACTTATATAAGCGAATACCGAGCTCTATGTAAGATGTAAACATCTGAATTGGTATTTTTATACAAAATATTCAATGAACTTGTAGATTGTGCGGCACTGGTTAGTGATTTAAAAATTAATGCTCCATCCCGTTTGCCTAGATAAAGGGCATTCCATTCTTTTTCTACATATTTCTTTCAAACGAATTTTGCCTAGTTATCCATTTTGCCGAATATCTGTAAGCAATACAACGCACTCTCGCAATGTGAGGATGTAGAGCTATCTTTTTCTCTTACTAAATTTAGAACAGCATGTAGATAGTGAATTTTTTATTATAATTTTTTTCTTTGGAATAATTTATGACATTACGTTTATAGTAATGTATTTTCTTATGATATCTGTTTTACATTGTTTCTATGCATATTGTCTCATTTCTTTTTTTTTGGAATTGTATTGTATTAGGATTCACTTTATTTCACTTTTTTTCATTTTATTGTAAACTATCATTTATATTAATTATTGTGCATGCTATATTGCCTTATATTTGTAATGGCATTTATAATAATTATTTTCTAATTTGTGTACATAGTCGCTTCATTTATTTATTTTTTCCATGTCATACATGTTAAGTACTCATTAATATAAAATAAAATAAATACATAGATGTAAAACACATGTGCAGTTTTCACTAGTGCCTGATTTAAAGCTTCAGCTACGGTGACCTATGGCCACCACAAGACACCACAATGGAAAATGCAGTCAAGTCCGTTTATGGCGACACCGTTTAGAACAACATACTGGTTATATTGACCGAGAACAAGGGTTCCGGTTGAATGCTATATGATCGATCGTATCTCTAAAACATCACCGGTTGTAACGAATAAATTTGGGTAGTTTCTTCGATGTCGTTATAACAGATTTTGACTATACTTTCAAAGGGATCGAAATTTTAGCTAAAGCCCAAGTTTCTAGCTAGCGTCAAACTAAGTCTGATTCATCTGATTGTGGCTGTTAAATTACTTTTAATTACTATCTGATTATAGATCGATATCTGGCTGAAGCAGAAATCGAAGCCGACGCCTGTACCACATCCTTCAGCCGAGGCTGTAGCCGAAGAATTAAAATGCCTAAATAATTCAATGTGACTAAAAGAGACACTGTTTAAAAGTGAATAATATAATGGTTAATTTTTTTTTAAAAGATGTATGTTATTTATGTATAAACTATGTTTAGAGATTATTGTATTTGTAATTTATCTTTGCGTTTATATGTTATCCCAACGTGATTGATCGCTGTTCTCAGGGCATTTACACATGATATTTGTATTAGAAGTCATGCGGATTACCTCACTTTGTTTTCCTTTATGCCATTTCGATATGATATTTTTATTTCTTTGTTCCTTTAGGCGATTAGTAATCAAGGAACGTATGGGCAGCTGGTGAATTCGGAAAATATAATGTGAAACAATTTATATTAGATTCCTAATTAATTTTATAATCAGAGGTATACGAGGCTGGCATAGTCATCAAGGATATACTGAAGTTTCATTAATATATTTGAATAAAAATATTTAAAAAAGAAAACATAAGTACCACTATATCTAGGGGTGAAAGGTTATTTGGTTTAAGCGACATTTTTTGGTGATATAATAATATATATATTTTCGGAATCAGCGTTTTTTTTACTGATTCCAAATATATATATATATATTACTATATCACCAAAAATGTAGCTTAAACCAAATAGCCTTTCACCCCTCGATATGTTCTTTATCAAGACAAAAAATAATCGACCATAACGTAAAAAGACTCAAATAAAATAAAATTAAGTGTTTACATATGCCAAACGTTCAATTTTCATAAAGAATAGCTTGACATTATCAGGTAAACGCGTCACTTATCTAGTATACGCGTCATTCACGTGTCCTCATAGTATGGCACATAGATATATTATAATATAATTAGTACTACTAAGGAAACCATATGACTGCTATTAGACGCTAGGATAAAAATTTGCAGCACTTTATAAGCGCATCATCCAGTTTAGTTAAGTACCTATGTTACGGAATCAATAGTGTTATTTTTTTAAATAAAGATTTCAATGCCTCTGATTTTATTATTGTGCTAATAGCCTGATGAGGTAGGCACAGAGAATGAAACACCAATCTGGTCTATCATTGCATAATGAAGACTTATTTTGTCTCTATAACATTTTTATACGTTATATGTATATTAATACATAGAAATCCATCCTAAAGTAAATTTATCCTAAAGTCATCATGTGAGGTTCTGGCCCCTCTTATCACTCACATTTGTAATGTATCCTTGTCTTCTGGCGTATTTCCTAGGGCTTTCAAAAGAGCTATAGTTTGCTCTGTTTGCAAGAGTGGTGAAAGAGATTCCATTAATAATTACAGGCCTATTTCTGTTTTGCCAGCTTTATCTAAAATCCTAGAAATAATTCTGTACAATAACTTAGTTAAATTCTTAACCTACAATAAAATTATATCTGACAATCAGTATGGGTTCAGAGTTTCAAAATCCACAGGACATGCTGTAGCAAGCTTTGCGGATTTGGTTGCAAGTAAACTTGATGGAAATTATAAGTGCATAGGAATATTTTTAGATATTTCAAAGGCTTTTGATTCAGTCCATGTGCCTACTCTTCTGGGCAAATTAGAAAGCATTGGAGTACGTGGTGTTCCTCTTAGTATTTTTAAAGATTACTTATCTGACCGTACGCAAAGAGTAGTTATAAAGAATTATTGCAGCTTTGATGTAGAGATAAAGTTTGGGGTTCCACAAGGTAGTATTTTGGGTCCTATTCTTTTTCAAATTTACATTAATGACATCTGTCAAATTTGCTTTCCTCAGTGTCACTTTTTCACGTATGCAGATGATACAGCAATTCTAGTATATGATCACTCATGGCATGAAGTTCAAAATAGATCAGAGACTCTTCTAAGACTTGTCTTGAAGTGTCTCGCCCAAAATTCAGTTTCCCTTAATATTGAAAAGAGCAAATATGTAGCTTTTCATGCTAGTCCATGCTCCCGTCCGACAGATAATTCTATATGCATTAGGGGACATTCCTGTCTTTCTAATTTAGAATGCAAATGCTTGCCGCTAACAAGAACTGGTGCGGTGAGATATCTGGGAGTATATCTAGATGAAATGTTAAGTTGGAACTCTCATATAGATATTTTGATCAATAGAACTCAAAAACTTATCTATGTCTTTAAGAAATTGAGAAATTCTGCTGACATTTATACTTTTAGGACTGTTTATTTCTCTCTGTGTGAATCCTTGATATCTTACTGCATTGCTGTTTGAGGTGGAGCCTCTAAGACCACTTTATTGAAACTTGAGAGGGCTCAAAGAGCTGTCTTAAAAGTCATGTGTAAAGAATCCAGAAGGTTTCCTACTGAGCTGTTATATTTTAGAAGTCAAGTTTTGACAGTAAGACAGCTCTTTGTCTCGAAACTTGTCCTCCGCAAACATAGAATGGTCCTTGTAGGGACAGATAGCAAAAGAAAACCTCGCAGAATGAGATATGTTTGCCAAATGCCGATTCACAAGTCTCACTTTGCTAAGAAATAATTTTGGGTTCTTAGTCAAGGATTTACAATAAGGTTAATCATGAATTAAATATCTTGAACCTATCTAAATTCGAATGTAAGATGAAGCTGAGAGACTGGTTGTCGAACCTAAAATATAATGATGCTGAGGAACTGTTGCAGGAATACATGTGTTTGGGCTTTAGGATTAACATAATTTTGAAATTGTTATTCACTTTCTATTTTTTTTTTCTATAGTCTATTGTACTAAACATGTAATATTATTGTTGTATTGTTTTGAGTTAAAATTGGAGCTACGCAGCGGTAATAAACTGTAACAAATTGTGTGAAATATGCTGACATCCAAGATACAAGTTGTCTTAGTTTGGGTGTCAGCTGATTTTAATGTGCTGCTTGTAATTGTTTGTCTAATAAATAACTTTATTATTTTATTTAATACCTTTTGTTTCAGAAGAATTAAATAATACTTAAGGTTTTGTATATGCACCGAAAGTTGATTTAAAAGTGAAAGTATTATGGCTCAAAGAGTAGATTTTATTTTCATTTCACTGTTATCAACAAGAACACAGTAAATAAGAATATATGTTTATGAGCAATAATATATTCGCTATCAGTTTGTCTCATGATATACATACTTGGTATACTTTCACGGTATACTTTTGTAACAAACTTAATACGAGTCTAAAAATATTTCCCGTATGAAATAAATAAACGTAAGTCTTATTCTAAACTAAGGCAAGAATGACAAGAAATTAGACATCTACATGTTGTTTAAAACCTATCAAAAAAACGAATTAGTTACAGATTTTCCGTCGGGCTTATCAAGAAAAATATTGGTAACCTAAAAGCAGTGAGGCATGGCAAAAGAAGAATAAACAAAAAAAAAAGAACACATTGTTAGAACTTTTACTAGGTTAGGTGGATTACCGTGACATACTATGACAAATCAAGGCATTCCCGGGGCCGCAGTACTTAAAAAGTATTATAACAATAAAATATGTCACCACAATAAAACCATTTCGAGGTATATAGAATTATTCTTATTGAAACTTTTTCGCGTTGCTTGAATAAACTTGTACCTACTCGCGTCATATAAATCCATATAATATGTGAAAATTAGAGTTGGGATCACCTTGAGCGTGCGATAGAATATGTAGGTTCAGTCTTTCATATCTCTAGAGACCTTCCATCGTGATGCAACCGAGCTGCCGTGGTGATGGCGACCATAAACATATTTTCGTCCCTTGGTGGTTGCTGCTATTCAGGTCTACACTGTGATACCCATCAGATGAAATGTAGTCACTATATCGAGGTTGTATAAACAAAATCTTTTCATCTTTAGCATAGTTTTTTCAAGGTCATCACGCCGATTTCCTATAGTGATATGTTTATTATTGCAAGCTTGTTTCGCTTCCTTAATACTAATTAATCCCTTCATGTACTCACCAATTATGTGTAATCTTGACCTTGGCTCCATGAGAACTCTGTTTATTTGGTTTATATAGGTAAAACTTGGTTTGGCCTTGGCTCTTACTACCTAACTAATTTGTACAGTATATCTTTTCGTTATTCTTTCATCATTCTACTTCTCCACAACTCGAAGTATATCCTTGTAGATGCTCTCGGTGGCACTGTCTTTCAAAACAATCCTTCTGCGTATTTTTTCGTCCTTAATAAAATCAGCATGCATTATATCGCTTATAAAACGTTCTATTATATATAGCAAAATACATTAAATAACAATTTAAATAGAATACGAAATGTGTGTCTTTAACGCAGCCGTTAAACATATAACACCAATAGATGTACGTAATAAGTAAAAAGTATAGCTATAGCGGGAAGCCTTAATGTAGAATGTCTGAAGTCACATGTAAATAAACGTAAGTTAAACATATTTATCAAGCTGTAAATAATTTCACGATAGCAAATTCCCTTATCAACGTCAAGGTAAAGCTTTGTGGAAAATGATTAAATCTATCATTATGTGAAGTAGGCATACAGCATAATTCATTTAACGAAGGACTTTTTAGCGCATTATAGTATGTTTCCTTGTAACGTGTAATACAAAAATGTAAAACATGATGTGATATCATTAGTTGACGATGCTCGACAGGATAGCGACCACAGTACAACAGTACATTGGTGTAAAGACCGTCACAGAGATTCACTGCAGCCAGTCGCATTTCTGGATCAGCCCACGTATATCTATCTTTTATTTCGCATCTTTTTCTTGAAAGTGAGCAAGGCGAAGGCGACAACTTTGGTGTTATATTCGAGAGTTGGCATCGGTAGTCACTTTTCATCAGATTACTAATTAGCCTGTTTATTATAATATCTTGGGTATAAAATTATGATATTCAAAAATAAAAAAAAAGTGTGTATGTGCAGTAGACAGGCAGTAAAGTAATCTATACTAATATTATAAAGCTGAAGAGTTTGTTTGTTTGTTTGTTTGAACGCGCTAACCTCAGGAACTACTGGTTCGAATTAAAAAATTATTTTTGTGTTGAATAGACCATTTATCGAAGGCCATATAACATCACGATGCAACTATTAGGAGCGAAGAAATAATGGAAAATGTGAAAAAAACTGGGAAAATTATTCATCCTTGAGTGCTTCCATTGCGTGCGCTGCGAAAACGGTTCAAGATACCAAACATATATGTATGAAAGAATTATTCCTCTTGAAATGATCTAAAAAAATGTCCCCAATAGTATATGTCTATCTTTTAAGATTAACTCACTAGAACCGTTTTTATGGTAATCAAATTTTGTCGAAATTGATGCATTATTTGTTAAGAATTGTATCAACGTAATAATATTAACCTTTATCCAAATAAATGTGTTGTTGATTAAGAATATTTAATTGTGAACAAAATTGTCTTTGACATCACTTAATTTCAATGAACATCTTAGAAGATATTACAATTTTAAAATAAATAACTAACTAAAATGCCCAACATAACTATTCCACGCGGACGAAGTCGCGGACACAGCTAGTAAAATATAAATTAAAATGTATAATATTATGTTCAAGCTGTTCTGGCCTGCTTTGCTCGAGTACGGTTTACGCTCAAAACTTGCGGATTTTCTAAGAAACTTTCATCCTTGTTTTTTGGTAACCCGGGAGAAGCCCGTTATGGGCCGTCAGGGGGCGGTGACGGCAGCCCTCCGGTTTGTCTGACTCACACCGACTAAAACCCCGGGTTGTTCCTTCTCCCGTCTGCCGGGGGCAAATGGCAGGGCTGTGCCAACTTCCTCAGCACCCGGCGACGTCTAGCTTAATGGAAGTCCACTACGCAAAGTTTGTTCACCTTCGTTGTATTGGAGCGGTGCGCGAGAACTCATCGCGCACCGTTATCGCCTTGAGAATGTTGGGTGACGCACTTCGTCAAATGCGCCGCCCGAACTTTCATCCCTTATTTTACACTGTCGAAGATAGAATATTAAAAAAGCGCCCTTAGTGAACACTTACGTCTTAAAAAGACCCCAATATAAAATTTTCATGTTTCTAGCTTCAGTAGAGAAATATTTTATATCTAAGTATAAATTCTATCCCATCGTCTCCCAAGCTTAATCTTATAGGTTTCGTTTTGTCGACTTTTAAAGCGAGACGATTCTAAACAAGTTTTCTTAAAAAAATTTGATTATATATAAAATTGATACCTTAATGATACTCATCGCATGTCGTATCATCTGGTCACATTGAGCGTGTTTTTTTAATCAAGCATGATGTACTTGAGAGGACGTTAAATATGAGAGCGCAAAACGTGACCATATTTCCGTTTATCATTGGAAACGTGTTAAAGCACGGTAGTATTTTTTGTGCATTATACATGTTCCAGAAATGTTTTTGCCTCACAATCCTTGACGGCAAACAAACAGGCTTTAGGTTGGATTGCTCAGGGTACAAGAAAACATTTCCATTCTTGACAAACTTGGAGACGCAAGGTTTTAAAGGAGTCAAGAGAAATTTGTATAGAAGGAACGAGCTAAATTGAGTTGCACAGGACATGTCAAAGTGGAGCTCCATTGTGGATTACCCCCGGCCCCAGACAAAAGTCATAGGACTTTATGTAAATTTTACCCAGTGGCTATGTATTATAAAAATTATATAAAGAAGAAAAAGGATTCCTTTGAAAATATTTTATCATATCATACCTAGAATTCCTAAAAATATCTTAAGCTAAATTAATCCTAATAATAACCGAAATAGCGATATTTTAGTGAAGTTAAATAATTTTTATTTGCTTTCTTACATTATGGTATATTATATACCTATATTGTTTTACGTTTAAAAAAGAGTTATGACATCTTTAAATAAAAAATACCACACCTCTATAGCTGTACTATATATATAAATGCTTTTAATATTAAATGTAGATAAACATTTCTCTTGATACAGTTGACCTGTGAAATAGTCAAAATTATGTTATATAAAGTTTATAATTCGTCTGTACGACGCTGATTGGCAGATAAGAGTGACGAATCGATTTATGTTTACTTCGATTATACAGTATTCTCGTTATTTTACTTAACCTCGACTTTCAAATAAAATTACATAAATATTACATTTTATTTCAAAATTACTTTAAATGTATTTTTTTTTATAATTAATAATGTTTTGTTGTTTATTATCAATGTTTTTAAAACTTATTTCGTGAATACATAATTATATTATAATTTATATATCACAGTTTTGGACACAAATGAAGATAATTTGGCATTATATATTTATTTTTTATTATGGTTCTTATATTTCTTTTAATTGATGTGATAAAAATATTCATTAAATTAACTATAATTATTATCATATAATAGACAAAAATAATATAAATATTCATTTTTAACACCCTATGTGCCTGTGTGTATACGTACTATAGGCATCTTTTTGAGTTAAAAGTACTTATAGTATGGCCCTTTACGGCCCTGGCGACGTACAGCATATGGTTACTTATGTTTTTTCTAAGATGTAAAAGCATCAAGAGATATTATTGTACTAAGATAAGCGAATTAAACCACATTCATTAAGTCGACAAAGACTAAAAGTTGAACATAACAAAAAAACGAAAATTATCATTTAAATACATAGGCACTTTAACTGTAATATTGCTCAAATGAAGAATTTTGTTTTTCAACGTTTTTTAAACGCTTATTTTTGTAAGTTAATGTCAATAATTGTTACTACTAAAGTAACGTTGCTTATAAATTGTAACAGTAAAATATATCACAGCACTCAGATGAAAATCAAATTCCACGGTCCATTTCATATCGACGATGCGATGGAGTTCCAGCCGAATGAACATACTAATAGAAACAAGAGTTTCACAGTTTTCATTCATATTTATAAAGCACTAGCTTCTGCCCGAGACTTCGTTTGTACTAACAATGATGAAGTACCGAGTTTCAGTCAGTGTTTAGGTAACTTATAAAAAGGAAGATAACAATAGTAAAACGATTTTATCCTTGGTGCATAATGGCGTTTGCGCATTGTAGCTTACTACCATGAGGTAAAGCTACATCTCTAGTTCTTCCCAATCTATGATGATAGGTCAAATTTTATATTGTATGATAGAATTAAGAAAGCATTGTACAATTCGATAATAATTTTCATATTGTACCTGAAAAATATCTAGTTAAGAATTCTCTAATATCAAAATAGTAATACTTTAAAATAAAACAGTTGAAATTGTATTCAAATATCTGGTAAAATACTACTTATTTGTAAGTGTATTCTTGACTATATATATATATGTTTCTATAACACTAAAATACTAGGACGTATTGGAAATACAATATTTATTAACATGTATAAAATCTCATCCTACATAAAATATAACTTGTATAAAATTGTAGGAATGGATAAGTGCATCACAATTTTTAAAAATAAATGAGAATACAGTCTGCCTCGAGCTCCCACACTAACTGGCATAATGCCTACATATGTTTGAATGCTGTATCGGAAATGCTTACAGCCCGTCTTGTAAATAAATATATCTAAATGCGTTATTCGTGTGAGAGATTTTTTTTAAAACTTGGCTTTTAAATTAAAAACACTTTTATTAATTAATACCATATTTTTTTTAAATAAAACTAATTAATATATTCAATAATCTATGACTGATTACAACAGTATTCTATATTTCAATTAAATTTATAAATTAATATTGTTTTCTTCTTCGCCGTATTTGTATATACTTTTTAAACTACACAATGGATATTTATGCATACTACAATTATAGTGAAAATTTATTTAGAATTTATTATACATCCAAAGTTGTATTACTTTTACGCAAAATTCTATTTAACGATCTCTTTTAATTTGACAATAAAAATATTAAGAAACAACATATAAGCAATAAGAGGTTTTGTTCATTTTGTAACATACTCTAGAGTTAGCTAAACTGTGTGTTTGTGTGTGTGTGTGTGTGTGTTCTCGAACACACAGCTTGACTCGGCAACAATCCGGCACAACAGATATGGAGTATAGAACATTTCCTGGGTCAATGGAATTTATACAAGTGCCCTTTTCCATTAGATCCGATTGTGTTACGTAGTCTGTACTGGGTTGCCAGGCCCCTGCTCGCAGTTAAGTAATATTTGTTCTAAAAATTCTTTTTCATCGTACTACCTCAAAACACTCAAAGTAACAGTACGAAGAAATTAAAAGCTAAAGCAATCATGGGTCGGTCATATTTGTCGCAGAATTGACAACCGTTGGAGTAAACGAGTTCTGGAGCGGATAGTGCGTCTTGACAAGCGTAATATAAAATACCCAGATCGACCGACAACTTGCTAAAGGCAACTAGATTTTTCTGAATGCCAACAACCCAGAAAAGAAACAACTGACGAACTATGGGAGAGGTATATATGCAGCAGTGAACCGCTGTGAGCTGAAATGATGGTGACGAAATAAAGAAAATAAATTTGCAAAGATAAAATATAAGTGGTGTTCTATTCTTTCCAACTACTCCAATAGAGAATCAGCGTTATGATAAATATATAGAACAACAGTAGCATAACGGAAGTTTATTCAAAATGGAACCAACACCACTGATTAATTTATTTCAGCAGTTTTTAAAATGACTTTTTCGACTTCAATTTTTATGCTTTAAAATAACGTAACGTGACATTTTCTTTTTGGAAAATAAAAAACATACTCATAATATACTAAAGATATGGTTTATAGCATTTAGTTGATTCAACAATTATATTTAGTTAATTTGTATCATGGATCAATATTTTTAAAAGAGCAACGTTTTTATTTCTTACCCACATTGCTATATAGATTCTGCATTCATTCCGGTGATGAATTTGTCTTCTTAACGATTTAAAAGCGCTTTTAATAGGCCTGGTTACATTAGGAACTCTAACTTTAAGTCTCAAGAAAGTTCTATATTTTGATACTAAAGGCTTGTCATAACTGACTTTCTTGAATAATTCATGAAACATTATATAAAGCCAGGACTTGTGTAACAGGTGTGTCGTGATATGTAACGCGATTTCTGTGTGTGGTCGGCAACAATCTACACACAGCAATTACTCGCATCATACGTTTGGATCCAGCGAAAGGATTAAAAATAAATATTAACATTCTCTATATATTATAGCTAATATTATATATGCAAATGTAAGTTTCCTTGTTTGTTACGCTGTCACTCCTTAACTACACCGTCGATTACTAAGAAATTTTGCACACACTTTATCGGGGGTTTAAAAACGTAGATAGAGTTTCTTAAACTTCGAAAAAGTTCTGTTTCTGTGAGATATAATTCCACGCGAAATTCACACGGATGATGTCGTGGAATTACCTAACACAAAAATCCCTTGTTCTGCCAAACTCTACGTAAGTTCGCTTAGATCTTCTAAACTATATCAATGATCTTGATGCGGAATTTACCATTTTTTAGAAAATGTTTTTTTATTGTTGCTGTATATTACGCGTTTGTATTAATTTTAAAAATGGTAGAGATAATAGCTTTCATGCGAAGCCAGGCTATATCTACCGGTGTTTATATTAAATATGTAGAGAGATGCCCTTGCACAGTTTGGTGTCTTATTAAATTAAAAATCATAAATCTAATTTTATTGTAATTTATTTTATTAAAGCTCGTTGCGCACAGTAATTGAAATAGTTTCCTATATCAACTGTGAAGGTCGCAATTCAATCAGACTGGATTAAATATCGGAAATTAATTAGCATTACTGTACCAACTTACATTTGGTGTCCACTAATTAATAAAAATATCACTCATTCACCTTGGAGCTTCGTATGATTCCATTTAAAGATTTTGGAAACAGGTTAGGGCCGCCTTAATGAAATCAATAAGTACAAAATATGTCGAAGAAACAATAAACTGCTAAACTAAGAGATGTTTAGACTTTGTAAAATCGAAAGCACGAAGTTATATATACGTAAGACTTTTATAATGTATTCTACATTATAAAAGTCCGTATATCGTCAACTTAGTTTAATGCCAGTACAATTTATATAAAAAAGAATTAATACTTACAAAAACAAACCATATACACGAAATATTTGTATTAGTCCATTGGAAAATCAACCGAATTAGACAAAATATGCAATTTATTTTTTGAAACTAAAATATTTTATTCGAATTTTAATTTATTAATTAATTTTCTTTATCATATTAAAATAAATTATCATATTACTACTTAATAAAAATAAAACAATTAATCGTAACTTTTATTATTAACCCTTCTTAGAGGTACGAGCGACATAATAATACTTTCTCTATAACTATCACATTAGAGTACCTAATGTACGCATTCAAACAATAAGACCCACAAATAATGTGTGGCCAACGCGTCGCAACGTCGACTCACGCGGCGAGTGCAAAATATATCACAGTAACTCTATTCTGGGAGAACTCTGTCGGAAATAGCTGGATTTGAGTTTTTTTATTGTCAAAACGTTTTAACACATCCGAAAGAGATGAATACCTTTGTTTATCGAAAAACTGAAAAAGATTTTAATAGGCCTATTTACAAGCATTTTTAAATTCCTCGCCCGTTCTGTTGTGAAGGTCTATCCCGGACACCAATGTATTGACAGTTCGAAAAAAAAGCATCTATTCTGGGCGCAATTATTTAACTTTTACATTGCACGACAATAATTTACCATTACACAAAAAAAAATTGTCATTATGATATATCTTAGTAAAATTACTAAGTTGCTTATAATATTTCCGATTAATAATATTTTTAGAACGAGAACATAATACTATATTTTATTTTATTTATACGGGCAATGAAAATCATTGTGTACCCGTACAAACTGTAATTAGTTAATCACTTTTAAAATCGAATGTAAGGTATGGCTGGCTGCCTGACATTGAATTGTTCATATTCGAAACGTGATAACTACATACGATAGTTATATAAATAGTATCTTATTTACATTATCAAATACTACAATACGTGTGAAAATACCGTCTTAGAGAGTTTATATCACGCTAACATTACAAATGTTTACTTTACCTTAAAGAAATAGGTACTTTGTCTAAACCTATTGACGATTTTATAGCGAATAGCTGTTTATTTTTTCCACATCCAACTACATTTACATAATTATCATGAGCGTGTTTACAGTTTGCACGTATTTTTGGCAATTAGTACTACGAACAATTGTCAACTATGCAATAAAACCTAATTAATTTACATTTTGTAATTAAGAGTTGAGTATTTTGCTAGGTTTAAAAACTTTTGTTTAACTAAAAACATTGTAAGAGTATAACCTCAGAATCTTGGTGGTATTTTATGTACCTAAATTTATATTACATTTTTATCAAGAGCATACCTACATTTTTATCAAGCTACATGAGTTCAACGTTGTTTCTTCAGCGCACAAATTTTCTTACAATGTTTTTATACTTGACCAAATCCGGTTATTATTCGTATAATCATTAGATAAACGCCGTTTTCGAAACGGTCCTTAAATTTAAAACACTTTTAAATATGAATAAATAATAAATTTATATGAAGTCAAGAAATCATTAGTGTGTCGTAACAACATTTTTTAATGGCTATAACTGTAGTGGATTTATCACAGGATCTAATCCCGGCAGGAACCTTTAAGTTTTTATAGATTAAGTACAGATTTAGACACTTTATTCTCACCAGTGAAGGAAAATTTCGTGAAGAATTCTGTATGTAATAGAATTGTAATATGTTAGTATCCAGAGAACGGCAATCAGCTACGGTGCTAGTCACAATGGATACAACATATACGCACAAAGGGGAAACAGTTATTAATTTATATCTGCCCGAAGGACGGCATATTATTATTAATTTTAATCATATAATTAACCGGAAAATAGTCTTCGATAATAATACTTTCATAAAATGTTATTATCAGGATAATTTTATCGATCTCCCTTTATATATTCCTGACACGGAATCTATATTTCTGGATAAACTGTAAACTATCGACGTGAGGTGGACGTGTAAAAGGAAAAACGATGTAATAAACCGGTACTTTTGTAAAGTTTGTATTTTTCATCAAAAATTTATATAGGAATAAAGAAATTATTACAAATCACACCTGCTAAATAGTAGGTACTCTTTAGTTCACCACATAAAAAAATTACCTTTAGCAACGTAAATACACTACAAGTTTGACAGTAGAGTCTTCCATTTTCAACAGTTACAGCACGTCATAATATAAATAATAAATTTACCTTTTCAAAAGATTGGCCATAATTGATTACACTTCGTAAACTTTCGATTAACTTCGTAAACAAACAACATTTATTTAGAAATTTAAATATTTTGCGGACCGAACCGAACCGTCCATCGTCTAAACGCGCTCTTTATTATCTGTAGAGAGGTTTTATCATGACAGATCGGGGTTTTCTTAATATTTTATCACGTCTATAATCTAACAACAACACGTCAATCATGATGACATCTCACTATCTCGCGCTCTTTTGATAACTCGCATTGAATCGTCACGTGGAAATATACCTAAACACGAATATGACAAAGGTGATCAAAATATAATAAAACTTATTCGTGTTGTATTACTAGCCAGCAAGTCTACCGTCATCTCTTATAGCAGTTTTATCTTAATCTAAGATTAAAATATTGTTTTAAAAGATTATCTTAGGTCCGCGGAGTACCAAATACGAGTTTTTAAGATATTTAAGATGATATTCCGCATTGCTCGACAGAGGACTAACCACAGCGGTAATTTAGCGTCGATATGTCATCTACCACATCCTACGGAAAAAAAAATTCGCTTAAACCAAATAACCCTTCACCCCTCGATATTATTCTCTAATTTAATGTATTTTTGTCGTAAAGATACATTAGTATCGGTTAGTCGTAACATACCATCAACGTCACCGCCAATATCAATTAACCAGTTGTGTTAATAGTTCACGCTAATTAAAAACTGGTCACGAGAAGTATAATTATTTTATGATCGTTTAAAACTTTTAAATTAAGCGATAGTAATGATGAGAAATCGGTAGTACCGCCGTTCGGCAGAGTTGCTATTGTTAAAACTGTACCGCTTTAGCTGTTTATGCAAGACATTTACAAACTCAACATTCATATCGACTCGTTCTTTTTTCTCATAGACCTCTGGCATATTTATTTAGATTGTTATCGTTCTAAAAACAAAGAGAATTAAGTAGGCGTCTCAAATATTGTGCAGTTGAATTGTTGTCAATGTACGTAACAAAAATCTTTTAATACGTAATATCAATGCTTAATTAACTCTTTTATCGATACTAATTACTCGATTGATGTATCAGACTAATATTAGGTTCACATTACACGTTAACCGTCAATAAATCGCCAAACAGATTATAACAATTTAAAAAGCAAACTCAAGTAAAACTAATTTCAATTTTTTTTATATTAGCTCTAAAAATGATTACAGTGCACCTAATTAGTACTGTGTAGTCCAAGAATAGCAGCGACTATCAAAGGACTATAATTTATTGACCATCATCTATCCCTCATGCTAGCCCTCATATACCACGACTGAATGTCTCTAGGTATATGAGTAGCTGGATGTCTATAAACTATGACTGGTGGTCGTGGGTGTGGTTGTAGAAAGACACGGATTTTGGCGTTTTACTGTATATTTGCACTTTAAGGCACACCGAACTGCGACGCACACGCATGTACTCTAGCCTTGGGTCTCGGTAGTCGACTGATTTTGCTGAGCATCCCTTGCGCGCGCGCACCCCTTACCCCGCGCGTCCCGTAACACCCTAACGACCTTTATAAACACAAACGCGTATCGGGCGGCGTCTATTATGCTATAAAACTAATTTTGTTACGCGCCATGCTGAAGCGAGTTAGTATGACAATTTGTGCTCCGTAATTACAAACAACCCTTACTTACAACACCTTACTTCTTAAAATTTTACTGTTTTGAATAAAATGTTTATAAAAATAGTGTTATGCAGTGATATCCTCTAAAAGCTTAGTAATAAAAATACCTACTTAACACGTCAAATGGTTGTGATTAAATTTTTGCAAAAGGAGGTATTAAAACACCTGCGAAATAGTGACGAATATCTAATTAGATTAATGTAAAAGTGAAAGCGAATATAAAAACACTTTAAGTCGAAACGATTATCAAATTAAACATAATGTCTTAAATTATTTTTGTTCCACTTCAAAACATATTTATATTTAAACGATTTCTTAACATCAGTAACAGAAAGTATATTAAAAAGTGAATGACGTGCAAATAGCGATCAAATAAAAATGAAATCGGTTTATAAGTATGTGTTAATTCCATAAAATTTGTTGTAAGCTCATTATTAACATTGTTCGCTTGTGGAAATGGACATTATCCCAACGTGGAAACACATTTTAAATTTGGCACTATCAGGGGCTGCCATAACATGCTTTATTATTTATAGTCCTAAAACTGTATACATTGCTATACACCATTAATAAATCGGTGACATAGATCACTCAGAAGAAAGACGTCGAATATGATACAAATATTTCTGGCAGTAGATTCATTGAATAAAACTAATGTACTGTCACTTCTACCGGATCATATCGCTAATAAATCCCGTATTTTTGCTCATAGAATTAAACCAATCGAAGAAAAGTTTTATACCAACTATATAAACTAAATCCATCGAAACATTTGATTTAATGATCGTCTTTTTTGTCATGACATGTGTTGTCTATGATAAAATATTTTAAAGCGGTAACCATGTAATAATACGCACAATTTTAAAATGCTTATACTAAAATAATATTACTACGAAAACCAGTATTGTCTGAATGTCACGTGTAAACAAGCGTCCACAGAAAAAAGTGGCAAAATAAAATCAAAGGTCATGTTCCTTTATTTTCAATTTAAATATGAGCAATTTCTTACAGAAATACGATCTGTATAGGTCAAATCACGTTATGCAGTTCGCGGTTAAGTATTACAGGATTCAATTAATTATTTACCTACCTTTGCAAGTATACTGAGTCTTGCAGAAGCACACGCAAATGCTTAAAGGTATGTTTAGTATTGTTTACTTACCACAAGATGAACTAATTGTTAAAGAATTATGAATCAAAGTGTTGATATTATTTTCACTAATGATTGTCAACAACAATGCAGTAAATAGAAATAGATGTTGACGTCATTAAATTATGTCTTAGATCAGTGGTCGGCAACGTGCGGCTCGCGAGCACCATACGGCTCTTTAGTTTCATACGCAAATATTATGTAATATATTACAAAAAAAAAACAAGAAATTTAAAACTCGTTTGGAATCGATGAGTAAATAGATTAGTTTTTTTGTTATCAAAAAAACTTGATTTTTGCAAGTACTAAAGTAATAGTATTGTTATCAAGAAATGTTATTATGGCCCTTTAAAATTTTGGAATTTTTGTAAATTGCAGTTTTTGACTCTTTCGACTCAAAAGGTTGCCGACCCCTGTCTTAAAACAATAATACTTTTGTCTTAAGATATATTTAAAAATAATAATAATTGTATGTAAAAATATTCTACAATAAAGGCTTATATTATTATTATTATATGTATAAGGGGTAAAAGACTATAATTTCCTTTAAGTAAAATTTTTTGGCGATATTGACATCGATATTCTTGTACTTGTAAGTATGAGCAAACAAGCTCACAGTGCACAGGGTATTCGCTGACAGATCAGAGAAAAAAAGCCTGAAATGGTTAAAACCTACAACCATTTGTCGATCTCTCGAGAACCTCAATGTTCGAATAAGATAACCGGATGACGATCACAAACAAAGCCACGGCAGCTAATGTAAATAATAATATTTTTTCATATTTCAGCCTTGTTCCATGTGGTAAATTTTCATACACATGAAGCTTCGATATTGACGACACTATTCTCATAATTGAAGCAGGTTAATTGTTTCAATTATCCTACACGGTCAACGAATTGGTCAACTTGTCTCTTTCATCACAGTTTTAAAAAAGGTTACCTTTTAATTTTTGATCCTGGATATTTGCAGTCATTGTACTTAACTGTATTTTCTTTTAATTTAAATTGAATACATTATATTCAGCAAGACTTGCATTTTTGCGAAATAAGCCTAGGATTTTTCTAGCTATGGTTAAACTGTTCATGATTAGATAGTATGTCATAGTTACTTGCCTAGGTCAGTCGCATTACAAGATATCCTCGTGTTTATCTCGATTTTCAGCATGCAAGCCACGGTTTGGTGAACAAATTAAAAAAACTATATTATTGTTAAGTTATATAGTAAGTGTTTCACATAGTCTATACATGTCTCATTCTGATATCGCTGTATTTTGTTTATCCACATAAAAATTTGGAGCAAGAAAATATATACCTATAGACGTCAGAAATAGCAGTGTAATGATGACGAAAATCGTTTGATATCACTTTTCAATGGCGTTATAAAAAATATCGTATCATCCGTGGACTCAGTGTTTCTTAATCTAGTGCCGCGGGCTCATGGGTGTTGCTATTTCAAGAGGTTCGTGGACAAAACAACTATTTCGAGATTATGGGAATGAAATAAAGCTACATATAGGTATAATGACGTTAAGGGATACGCCATTGTAAAAAGATTGAGAAAAGCTGGACTATAACATAAAATTTACGCAGCCAAGATAATTTTACTTAAAAGGCAAAATACTAATACAATAAACACAATGTGTGTTAAGGTGTTCCCACGTTGAAAGTTACAAAAATGTTATTAAAAGTTATGAAATACTGTAACATATCAAAATATCAAAATTTTCTCTGTCGTTATTATTTGTGTTTTATATAATCATCATTTGGATATTACTTCTGCCATCATATAGAATATATGGTTATATTTATATGGTTTTATTTTTCATAATATTGCCATATACATAAGAGGTAAAGCAAAATATTATCCAGTTATATTGCAATCAATTGTCAAACTAAATGCACATATTTAAGGTAACTCAGGCTAGCGTGTTTTGGCATTGTTAACGAAGTTGCAGGTAGAAATCAGAGTTACATATACTACTATTACTATTATACTATTACTAGTATAATGCAATAATAGTTATTACTATAATGTTAAATTAATCACGTAACGTCGAGTTCGATAGGTGACTAAAGCTAATTTTACACTTACGCGTTTCATACATTTTATTCGTCGATTGTTCAGTCATTAAGACTGACCTTGTGGAATATGCGGATACTATTGATCAGTCTGACCTAAAAAAACCTTAACCTGAGTATAATGTTAGTGATACACCTGTTTATAGAAAAATTACGTGTTATTAGTACTGAGTGTGTTACCAGAAGTAATAACTATATGTGCGCCTTTTCTTACTTAATTCATAAAATTTAAATTACATTTATTTTGGATTCGCGTAGATACTGAATGTACGGTAAAGGAATAATGTCAGAAGGGTTATATTATTGTTTGTACAGTTGTTGTTTATTAATTGTTTGTTTAGTTGTGCATTTTTTTTTCTAATCTAATAATAGATATAATCAGGCAAAGCCAATAATAACTATATTAGTGAGTTTATTTAAAGATATTTTTTTCTCAAATCAAATAAAAACAACATTAAAAGGCACTACTGTCATCCATAATTGTTTAAGATTGAAGCGTTTGATAATAACCACGCAATGAGTTTATATTTAAACCTAAAATTAAAACAAAGTTAAAATAGTAAATGTCGGCTATCAAATGTAGATCAAATCAAATATATATCTAATCAAATATTTTGTCTATATATTATTTCAGCTTCAATAAAATAAACTGCACTTGTTTAGTAATACTTTGAGTAATAATTACATTTTAGTAGACGGTACACTTATAATAACATTGAAAGAATAATTATTAAAGTATACATGAAGTATCTTGAATAGGTTACCTTACTATACAATAATCTGTTTAATAATAGATGCTGTTAAATGACAGGTGTGTCTGTGTTAACTGCAACAAATCGTTTTCCTTCAACTGCACAGTGTTCTTCGCCGATAATGCAGAGTTCCACTCAATTTCAAGCTAATTTCCGTCTTAATTAACCGCAACACGGTTCAAATTTAACTTTCTACAGCAGCCACGGTGTTCGTTACATTCAATGTTTGGTAATATGAAATCAGTCGGTATATAGCGACTTGCATCACAAGTCATCACACTACTCTATTCATACACACCTGTCATTTACTCATAATAATTGCTTTAATGTATCCTATTTTATGTTTACTAGTTTTATATAAGTTTATCCCATCCACAGTATTTGTATGATAAACTCATCCATATGCTTTATTGGACTAAAGAGTGCTAAAGTAAGAATTAAATTAAAAATATTAACTTTTTTTATACGCCTACGACATATACTCAATCACTAAAAATAACCGTTAATTTGAATTAAATCTACTTGATAAGTAAAATAAAAATCTTGACTATCGTAAAAATTCCATTATCATTAACACGTAATAATATCAACAAAACAAAATATTTGAATTGGACTTGTGTGTAGAAAAACTCGTACTCACCGAAATATGAAAAAAGTTGGTGTTAAACAACCAGAAACGGTCCGAGAACGTAAATCCACTCACTATATTATCAACAAACGTTAGATTGATTTTACTATTTATTATGTTTCACTTGGTTTTCTCGCAGGGAAAACTAATGAAGTATCGAATAGTGCTGGTACTTCAATGGGCGATATACAACCGAAAGCGACCGCGGCAAAGTTACGACTGAGTGAAACAGTATTCACTATTCAATGGGACGTAGTGATGGTTCCTACGTCGAAACTCGAATCTATCTCGACATTCTCAATCGAGTCGCGTCGCGTTGGTGCCTCGAGTTGAATAGAACAGTGTTTATCAATCTTTTTTAACGAACCCCTTAAAGAAATTTTGGCAGAAAGAAGCTGACCATCCCTTATAAATAATAAAATTCCTAATAATTTGGAATATTAGTAATTAAACGAATAATATATAATATATAAAGTACTTGCTACATTAATTTATGTTAAACGTTTTTCTGTATACATTTTTTTTAAGCGCATAAAATAATAATAACTGAACCTCGCTATAAAATTTACAATTAACACCGCCATTGAAACATTACGGTCGGTCAAGGTGCCCCCTTAATAAAAAATGAAATATTACATTTTTGATATACATTTAGTAAGCACGTATGTTGTAAATAAAACATAAATTACATCGATTAAAATTCATTTACAATAACTTCCTAGACAGCATGCTGCCTCGCAAGAATTTTGATATACCGAAGTTAACTAGTTGGACAATTATTTTTTATCCACATTATCTTACACGCGGATGTAAGGTTGGGAAGCGCTAGAATTTAGTCAACGACGAAACTCCTTATCGTCACACGAGACCTACATCATAAACTAAGAAACAACAAACAAATAATTAACTTAAAATGCACATAGTTTTAATTATAAACTAGAATGCTAACTTAATTTAATGATTTTGTTAATCAGAGTATTTAACCCAAATAAAAAAACTAATTATTGTTAATATTATTCCAACAGATACTTATTATAAAAACAAAGTCATAGTCAGTCGAATGTCATATCTAAATACGTCAAATCTGTTATAACGTGACAATAAATAATTATAAAAATTGGTAATATCATTATTTTCCGCCTCTTTACCAGAATAGTGTAGAACTTATAAGAAAATATGGAAAGAAAACGTAGCACATTACTATCAAACCAGGATCAAAAAAAGAAGTCAAAAAGTCATGCAGACAACTCAAAGAATGCAATGAGAGATTACCAACTATCAGAGCGTTCGTCCTCACATACGCAATTTTTTAAAAAACCAAGACACTGTTCTTCCTACCATAGAATAACAAGAGATGAATATGCTGGTATATCTGAATCCATTTCGGGTTCATCTGAAACATTCGGCTGCGACCATGGTCCTCAAGGGAAGACATACTCTGAAAAAGGACAACTAAAAAGAAATTTTTTGAAAGTTTTAGATCCGATTCCTTTAGGTGGGTTTTTTTAAATTACTGTTTTAAGGACCCTACACCGCCTTATCACTAAAATTAAAATATTGCTTTGTGTATTAAGTAACAGTTAGAGTTAGGAGAGAGGGGCTTTTTTTGGTTTTTAACCTGGGGAAAAGTCATCAATGGACTTCCCGGTCATCAATGAGAGTCGGCCGGGGCTATATCAAACTCATAATGACTAAAAACCTCAAGGTCTTTCTATCGCAAGCGGCCTTCTTAGGCTTCCTCAAATTGTGGGAGTAGGCGGAGTTGGCCACCCCCTGAGAATCGTAACAAGCAATGTGTGGAAACACCCGAACCCTGCCTTCTCCATAAATGGGGAGTAGATCCAAGCCCAAGGGTTAGGGTCCTTTGATTAACTAAATACCTTATACCAATATACTCAGTGCGTGTCAATCTACTGCCGAATCCAAGCCTCCTTCAATATTCGTCACTAAGTAAGTACGACCTTCCACTCTTCTCATTCAACTGCTTTCAGTTCTATTTTTTATATTGGCTTGTTAAATGGACTACATCATGTCTGACAAAACTTTTGTGTCAAAAAGGTAGCGGCCTTTCTTGAACGCCATTTCATAGTGGCTGACTATGAAGTGGTGGGAATCCATTGACAGATATCTTCGTCATATCGGCCCAAATATACCACAACCGAATAATATACATATATATATGAACTACTGGACATACACAAGCTAATCCCGAAACGCGACAGGCTAAAGCAAGTTACTGTGAATATAATTTATAAATATAGTCGCTCTTACAAAATGTACCACGACCTTAGGCTAAGATATATAGACTCAACTCTAATTTTGCTTAGACTTTACTAAAACATTACTGTTCATATTACTCAACGAATGTCAAAGGATTAGATAGGTCAGCGATTTGGTCAACGTGGACTTCGCTCTCCGAATACTAGGGCTATACTCAAGTTCCTATTATATATTCAGTTTTTGTTAAAAACGAATTTATTTTTGAAAACTTTGCTAAGCAAAGGCGAAATAGCGTCTATAAATCTCAGCCTCAGATTTTACATTATATAAAAAAGTTCGCGACTAATACTTATCGTCAGAATTTCGTTGCACAAGTAGACGTATAGACAGTTCCTTAGTAATATATTCTCTAAGATCACGACGAAAGGCGTCTAGGTAATTGGTTGTATATGAGTTGATCCCGTAATGCGACTGTCCGAGATGATTCACTCTGATGTACTATGTACCTAATTACGATGCTCGTGTACAGGAGATGCTACCTTGTCGAGTGCTCAACCTGCAGACGCGATCTATAGAAAAATCTTTTACAATATACAAATAAAAACATTAATTATTTATATGATTGACATATATTGACATGAATGTTATCGCAATCATAGCAACTACAGCGACCCATTTAGATGAGTAATTGGCACAGTTTTTATGAAAGTGCAACATATAATTAGGAGTTCTTTCCTTCCAAAAGCAGACGCGCTTTCCCTCGCCCACTTATCCTTTTAATCAAATTAATTTCTCCACTATTGTATTGTCTTGACCTGCAAACCCATTTTGACGATAGATACTCGTATCTGTACTTTCAATAGTTCAGTTTTAGTTATCTATTTTACACGTTTATAAGTACTTGTGTTTACATGTGTAAGTACTTTTCATGTTTATACACGCATAATTTTTTGATTGCCTATTAAAATAAATAAAATAAGCCTTTATTTCTACTAACTACTTTTTTACATTTTTTTTCTATGTTATTCTTGATTACTAGTACTATATATTTTTTTTAATGTTCTGCAGTAGTCGCCTCTGCGATGTAGGTCTCCACCATCACGTTCCACTGGTCTCTATTTGTGGCCATTCGCTTCCAAGAAAATCCGACTTTTTATATAAATATATCTGCCCATCTTTTCTTCAGTCGTCCTCTGCTTCTGGTTCCGTCTCTAGGTATCCACTCTGATACTTTCTTTGTTTGTTTTTTTTTTATTACCTATTACTAATTATTATTTTTTCTAATCCTTCTTAGTTGTGACTGTTTCTAAGACTTTAAAATTACTAAAAAAACTGTGCACAACGCTTTACAATATATATATTTTCACAGTTTTAAGTTTATCATTTACATATTTTCGACATTTAAGTTACGTAGTTTTTGTTTTGTACTCCCTATAAAAATTGTACCACAGATGAAATGAACATGCGAATTAATTCAGGTGTATTCTTTCATGACATTCAAATCGCTCTCAATTCAGGATACAACGGTTAAAACAATTACTTACTACTCATGGTCAATAAATGCGAACAACTTCTGAGAACACTGCCATTGCATGATCAGAGTCCGTAAACCGCTTCGAAATTAATTATTATGTTCAGGCATTTCTATTCTAGTTTTATCAGTTAAGGTCACCCATTTAGTTAGCCTTCAATTGTGATAAATATGACCCTCTTTTTATGTAATCTCTTAATTTAATCACACTATTTTTATGAGGTTGATTCATAATTTATCGTAATTTTATGCTGACATGATTAAAATGTATTTTTCTATTTACTAGTCCTACAAAAATTAAGTTCACCAGGTAAGTAAAAGCTAATTTGAGTTTGCTTAGAATTTACCGAAAAATTTCAAAAAAGTATGTATTTCTATTTTGTTTTATGACGGCCTACATCATGTTATAAAAAATTACACATCGGACTGTAAAAAATATCATCCAAAAACAGGTCCTTCCTGTTAAAATTCATGTCAAGGTATATGGTATGGTATGGTATGGTAAGCAACCAATTTTTTAACTTTGACTTGGCTCTGTGAATACTGAGGCTATATTGAAGTTCCTATTGTATATTCAGTTTTTTGTGATCGAGGAACATATTTCCTAAGCAAAGCCTAAGGCAAAGTAGTCTCTACAAATCTCAGCTTTAGAACATGCGCCGAAACAGCTGTAACAGTAAATCATTTTTTGAATAATACTTCAATAATAATCAAATTTCAAACATCTGAATGATTATCTTAGAAAACTAGTGTCTAAGCTGTAATCAAACCTTCCTACATTAATTAGGATTGAATTTGTGTCTTAGATATATTTTGCCCAAATATACAGAACTGAATAACGGAAAACATATTTATTTTTAATTAAAAAAAGTCAAAAAACCAAGCTAATGCTATGCATGTGATTTAATATCTTATTTGTTTATTTCTAAGATCGCAAATGGAACGATGAATGCCCACCTGCTTATGACTGGGACATTGCTAAAAAACTGGAATTTCTGGTCTTGGATCCAACAGTGAATGAACAATTGGACCGACTTTTAGCTCACCTTCGGGATTTCATTAGAACTTCAAACATGGGATATGTATCCTTTTTTTATTAGAATTAATTGAATTTGTATAGTTATATATAGCCCAAGAATGATAACTTTTATATAATTTTGTTACATAGTATATAACTCAGAGAATTCACGTATTAGACAGCTTGTGTATAATAATAGATTATTTGGTGGAATCCTCCTCGAAAAATTCAAGATTGCAAGAATGTCTCACTCTTTTGTTAGGGAATATGGATAAACCGATTTTATTAAACGCTAGTTCCGATGTAGTCACATATTTCGACAATCTTAGAAATTACATTGGATTTTTAGGTAAGTCAAAGTTATTTGCATTTTTAACCCTTAAATGCATAATGATGAAAAACTGCAACATACCATTTATATTATTGTATGTATATCTGCAACAAGATTTTTTAATAAATTAATATAAAAATATTTTATATATATATTGAAAAGAATATATACATATTCTTTTCTATTTTGCCCTGCATTATAGTGTACTTATCTGCAAGATATATATATTATTAAAGTGTAAATAAATTCATCCATTAAAGGGTTACGATAATAATTTAATTTGATGGTTTTAATTGTATCATGGCCTATTATTTTAATGAAAATAAAACCAACTTACATAATTATGTAACTTAAACACCAGTGAGAATTGAAATTCAGTCCATCCATATTAGAATAAAGAGGACAATGTCAGTACTACCCAAGGGAATACTTCCTTATTTGTTGTTGTTGTATGAAATACACGCTTCACATACTGATAGTTTATACTTTTTTTTTGCTTGGGGAAAATCCTCTTCTCTGGTGAATGAAATCTTTGAAATTTCGAAATTTAAAAAAATAGTAAAATTAGAATTTTGGGTATAATTTTTGTTAGTCTAATAAAGTAATACATACAGAAGGCTTACATAAAAAATCAAGTAAATCAGTTTCATAAAACGTCAGATATCATGACAAGAGTCTCCCAAACAGTAGTTTCGAGAGTAGTTGCACGCAGACTAAGCCATACGATGATACTTGCAATTTTTAATCAGGGATTCTTGTTCCATAAATTGAGCCCTCTATATAGTCTATTGTTCGCTTCGTCCCGGCTGCGCCGATTTATATGCCGCGGCAATAAAATAACTATATCTTCGAAATTAATTTTAATTTTGAAAAAACCTGTTTATGACTCCTTATTTAATTTTTTTTAAGTTTCTAGACCAGGTTGCAGCCTTAAATCCAATGCAGTGTAGTCTCTATGACGTGCTATTTTAATAAATGACCCGCTAAAGTTGTTTCCACACTTGGCTAACATAAAACCGAAAACAGTTTTGCCATGTTATTAAATTTCTTATTTTATATTATTTCATAAGACATATCGGTATATATTGAATTTCAGGATATTTACTCATGAGACTAGAATGTGATGATGCCTTCGATTTGGCGTCTAAAGGTTTGATCTGGCAACTGTCCGTTCCGGATTGCCTTCGAGGACATGGAGCAGCGCAGTTGCGGCACACTTTGGCTGCTGCCGTACCACCATTGTATCAGCCAATAGTCAGAATGTTAGCGGTGACCTCTTCGCACCGTTTCCCGACTTTTCTACAAATATCACTTATACTGGCATGTGACACTACTGATAATTGTAAGTATTTTCAAAACGACAATCTCATGTCCTTTTATGAATGCTACTTTATAATGCACAAAATTTATTTGTTTTTAGCACGTGAATCTTAATAAGCAAGTGATAGTTTAAAACAAGTTTAAATACATTTATCGGATATTGTCGATTATATTCATTTAATAAACAAAGTAGTAAAAATGTTATAGCATGTAGCTTAACACACTAACACGTGAAAATATATTATAGCAGGTTAACTGCTAACAAATGACATTGAATTATTTATATTACACTCTCCGGTTTCTTTTAAAGGTATAAACGTAGAATTTAGAATTGTAAAGAAATTACATTCAAGTGTCAAATATCAATTCAGATATTTGTTCTTGAATGTAACGACATCAAATTTCAACGATTTTTAGCTATTTGACGCGTGTTGATATCTTGATTACATTATTACGTTTCTATATATTACTGTTATCAAAAAAAGCTATAGAATTCAAGGACAAAAAACAATAAAACAAAATGAGCATTAATGAGGTTACGAACTCATTGAAAATCTGTTGCTTCACTTTTAGCTCATTTTTCACTAGATTATCCTTATGTGTATTTCGTATTCCATAGATTTAAAGAAATTGTAAAACAAAGTTAACTCACTAAACGCATTTTCTTTCAGGTATAGAAATGATCAGAGAAAATATAATCGAAAATGTTTTCTATCGCTTCAATCCGTACTTTCCCGCGAGAAAGTTGCCCATTTATGACATTGGTCCTGCCGACCCGAATGACTATAATGTTAAATTAGGTTCGCTACGTTTTTATATTGTCCATGACCGAAAATATTAACGTGAAGGATTAATTATACTAATAATAATATTTTATAATAATAACAATAAATAATATGTCTTAACGATATATCCCGTTCGGGCTTAGCAGAGATACATTAGTGGCTGTATCTTCTTTGATCTTATATATCGTATTCAATGTGACCAGCGGTGCATAGTATTTTAATATCAAAACATATGTATAAAACGTGATCTTTTACTAAGGGTCTCATTAGAAAGCTCAATGTCTCACAGCCAGCTACGGAGAGAACTGTGTATGGTGTTTCTTTACCGAATCTAATCATAAATGAAGAAGCCGAAGAAAAAGTAGACGACCCCGACATAGCCCAAATTAAAGTGGTAGTGTGTAGGACATAGCCCGTAGAGCGGATGGCCGATGGATGGGACGTGAAAGTTTTTGAGTGTACACAACGTACTGGCAAGCGCAGTGTGAGACGTCCACATAAAAGGTGAAAGATGATCTAACCCAAATCGCAAGGTGACTCTGGACAAAAGCTGCTTCCGATTAGTCGTACTAGAAAACAATAGGAGAAGCCTATGGCAGCAGTAGAGCTGTTATTTATGACACGATGATGATGAATCAAAATATTAATTTACCTACCTGTGAAATTTAAAACTGAGATTTTCAAAAGACCATAAATATCACAAGTACTTATTATACACGCCTATATGTATACACTATGTAGGTACTAAGAAAAAAGGCCAATTAATTTATCTGTGTATTCATTTTTGTTATAAAAATTAAAGAAATTATGTATTACAGAAACGAATTATTTTTATAATAGATTTTAATCATTGTTCATTTTAATAACTGTATGTAACAAATTGTGTGAAATGTGCTGACATCCAAGATACAGGAAGTCCTAGTTTGGGTGTCTGCTGACTTTAAAGTGCTGCTTTGTAATTATTTTTCAACTAAATAATTTATTTTTTAAATATACATTAAATATCGAGAAAAAAAAAGCCATTTAATAAAAACATCATATGAAACTATCATGAAAACGACAATCGGCTGCGCTATTGGTCACGTTAGGCATGACGAGTAATCGCAAAGTTGATACCAAGTGAAGCTTCTAATGTACTTCTGTCACACCGAAAGAGATATAGCGTAACAATATATTATCGTTGGTATATTTTGTAGGAGACAGCAGTGTTAATATGTCGACTACATTGTCGTTGCTACTAGTCCTGGTAAAAACATTGCAGCAGTATTTAAATGAGAATCCAGAACAGGGCCAACTACTACCATGTCCAGATAACTACAGCCAACGGTTAGTATAGATAGAGAGTACGTTTATGGCTAACGAAAGAAACGAGATAGTATTACCATGTATTTTGCTACTGATCTCAGAATAGAGTTTATTTTGTATATTATTCACCTGATGGAAAGAGCCCGATGATATCTGGCGCCGTCGAAATCTTCCAATTCCGATTTTGCTGCCAATCTTGAAGAAAAAGTAAAGAAATATAGTTGGAGATACACGCGTGCATTCCAAAACAGTAGTACTGCTCGTTTAGTCCTTAACACGAGATCTTTGGAAAAAATATTCATACGTCAAAGTACCTTAACGTCTTTCTTGATTTGGTGGAAATCTTCATGGACTATAAAGGACGATATCAGGGCGGCGGCCGGGGAATGTCTGACTCTTATTGACTAAAATCACCGGGGTATTCTTCCTTCTGTCTGCCGACTGCTGAGGGGAATGCAGAGCCAGCTTAATCCTCAACTCGGCGAAAAGTGGAGCCTAGATAAAGTACTATTCGATCAGTGGTAGGGCTACTAGAAAAGTGTAAATATATGGGAATATACAATAGCGTTATTGCTGTTCAAATATTACATTATCTAAGCTTTCTTATTCCGAGGTATTTTAATATCGCTATTATATATCTAGACCAACTGTTCATATATCTAGAAACCTTTAGTCGTGTTTTTTATCATGACTCAGCACAGACACCATATCACGCTTGATGGTAAATATTATTTAGTCCAAAAACGAGAATGACTATCAACAATAAAAAAAACCTAACCAATAGTCATATCGATTATGCATGCACTAATACCTCTTCAAGCTTCGTTTAAAGGCTCCCGTGTCATAGGACGGTGGAAACATGGTCGCAAGAAGGCCATTCCGCAGCCCAATGATTCGGTTAAAGTAAGAGTTAGAGAATTTCTTAGTACTAACTGGGATGTGGAGTTACCGTATAGCTGTTAGCCCCCTGCACGTGGGTCTATTATTGAAAGGAGAGGGTGGAACAAGAATACAAATAGCTTCAGGTTACTTGCCGTGATTCAGATAGTAGAAAACGGTCTGTGGCAATATCTCGGCGCAATTGGAACGGTTCATGATGCTCAGTAAAGTCTGGGTCATTCAAAATGCGGGCAGTCTTCCGCTTCAACCTATTCAGGGCGTCGAGTAAGTACTGACTAGAACCGTCCCAGAGATGCAACTGTATTTCATGCTGAGCCTAATCTGGGCCCTATATAATAGGTTCAATTGATGGGTGTAAAAAACCGTCGCAGTCTGTTCAGAATACCAAGTCCACGTGAAGTTGCGCAGATGACAGTCCCTATATGATTCCTAAGGTTGGTTTATATGACCCTGTGTATGGACGGCGACTGTTAATTAATTCTCATCTCTTGGCAGTCATTGCCGTACTTGGATCACACAGTTGCTTCTTACCAGGTGCGCTGTAGTCACTTCGTGGAGCTAGTAAAAATATTCCGAGGTATTTAGAAAAACTAAGTACCTCATAATGGTAATAGGTGTTGCGGTGTTTTTCTAAATATTTTTAAATATAATACCGATTACGTACTATATCTTCCCCGTAATAAGGATGTGTTTTTAACAGGTGTTTTACATGGACGTATCGTTACGAATGCCGAGCGAGGGAACATCGCCATCAAAGAATTACTCTTACAGTCATTGCATTGGTTCTGCTCCACTGTTTTAGAGAACGATTGATCATCTTTAATACGACACTTATGCCAGGTAAAACATCAATGAATGCTTTTCATAATGTAGTACTGACTGTTTTTTTTTTTATAACTTATAGGCGAACGCTTGACCTCAATCACACCTGGTGGAAGGTGAAGATGAGTCCGATGATGAACTGCGTCCGCCTAACAAATGCCTATTCACTCTTCTTTTAAAGACTCCTGGGTCATAAGATCGCGGAAATATGGCTGTTGGTAGCATATTCCACTCCTTAGCTGTTCGCATGATGAATGTAGAAGCGAATCTTCTCGTGCGGATATAAGGAACATCCACCACATACGGATGGTATCCGACACGATGTCTTGTGGTTTTGTGGTGGAATGGGGCTGGTGGAATCAAAGAATGTAGTTCCTGAGAACACTCTCCACCGTGCAACCGGTAAAAGACCGCGAGGCAGGCAACTCTACGTCGATGCTCGATGCTTTGCATTTTAATTTTTGACAAAGAGTCGTCGCCAATAAGTCTACGAGCTCTGCGATCAATCGAGTCCAAAGCCGCAAGAATAGCAATAATATAGCCGCAAGCTGTAAGAATAATTCTATTATTGATAATTAACACATTACCCTGTGAAATCATAGTCCTTTTGGAGCTGAAGGGTTTCGAGTCTACATCGGTAATCTATCGATAATATATATATATATATATATATATATATATATATACATATATATATATATATATATATATAATATGTGTAAATAATACGTTTTATGAACATTGGTATTCAATGTAATTTACAGACACAGAACTGAAGTTTTTCGATTCTCAAATGATTGTCATGGTGTTAAAAAAATACATATTAAAATACACCGTGACATTATAGTAATTTTGGTAACAGAAAAAATAATTTCTGTATTAGTAATTTTTTTAAATAGAATCCTATGTTCACCAAAAAATGTTGTTATTTTTCATAAATATGCACGGATTACATGCTCTCCGGTGAAGGATAACATCGCGAGGGATCCCGCATGGCGTCTGATATAAAAGTCATGTGTAGGTGCCCTGAGAACGGCGATCAGCTGCGTCACTGGTCACGTTGGGCACGAGACATTTAATTAATTTATAGTTAAACCATAAAGGTATTCTATTTATTTATTTACGCAGAGGTGTTATAAGTTAAAATCAAATATAGTCTATTCAATATGCTCTCAATTTACGCTTTATTTCTAAATTAAATAATCAAGTGTGCGTTAGTAACTTCTAAAGATGATGATGATGTCCTAGTCGGATTCGGCCACGGCGACTGTTTTAACGCCGATTAAGAAAATCAAGGCCCAGTTTTCGAAAACAGTCAATTGCGCAGGAGATATTTAAGTGCATAACTGGACGCGCAGCCAGAAAAGCACTCTCTCGTCCGAGCTCCCTCAGGCCCGATGGAAAGGAGAACCAGTACGATCGGGAGGGAGCGGGATGCAGGTTTGGTCGAACTTCTAAAGATATTGGAGATAAAAATAACAGTAAAACAAGTTCTTTTATTCCAACGCATATGTCATTCTATTCTACAGTATCGTTAAATATGATATGTTTACTAATTTCAACGATTTATATACAGATGTGTTATCTCTGTCGGTATTAACGGAACTGCCCTTAAGGAATGACTGGACGCAGACTGTGAACTTCACAACTGTGCAATCCGATGTCCAGTTCAAGAAGATCCTGATTGTGTTTAGCGTGGCTTTGCTTAAAGTGTTTCCATATAATAAATTTGTAAGAGCTTTAATTAAGTTAACATATGAATATTCTATAATAGTTTATACAGTCAAAACCTATTGTAACGACATCGAAGAGACTACTCATATTTAATCGTAAAAACTGATAGTCGTAACAACCACTGATGTTTTCGTGATACGATTTTTTATTGCCGGGATCTTAGTTCCAGATCACTATAATCGGTTTGTTGTTCTGAACGATGTCGCCATAAACAGTTTTGACTATATAATTGAACATTACAAAAAACTGAGAAAAATGTTTCCGGTATAAATGGATTAAGAGTTTGTATATTTGCTATACGACGATCAAATTATTAAATTAATACTCAAAGCATACATTTTTTAGTTCACTAAGGGTGGCTTGCACCTACACATTAATCCTATATAAATCGCCATATAAATCGCTTTAATTATATATTATCTCGCTGTGTAAAATCTGCCTCAATAATGATTTAAATTTCACTATTGTTAATACTGCATATTACCATGTAAGCCTCCCTTATGTTATTACCAAACATAACGTAAAATTCAGATTGTTAAAAGATAAAATTATTTAATTACAATTTATTCGGCCCGTAACATATTATAAAATCTTTAAGCACCCTACGCATACTTTTACAGCATGCTGTACACAAACTTAAGTACCCAATTTCTTTCTTAAAGTTTTCTCACGACTTCTTGTCTTTTTATTTTATTTTACAGATGATAGAACATCGTCACTGGCTTCTAGGATTGATGTACTTGCTGGATCCAGGTCTGTGCTACCTCAGAGCACGATGGTCGCCAGCGCTTTTCGCGGAGCTACGTAAAATAGCGCTTCAAGCTCTAGTATGTTCTTTACCACTAGTTTCACCTCATTTGGCAATAGAATACGGGATAATAAGAAGGTATATCAGTTACGGTGTAATAATTACAGAGGTGTTTTGTTAAATTTATAAGATATTATGTTAGATATAGATACATTTCCTCTTCCAAGAAAAAAAAAACGGGTTGCCAGAAACACCAGCGTATAATTCCCAGCCGACCCGACGATTCACAACAAATTGGCTAATGCTTCTGGGGTCGGGCCTCTAAGGGTGGGATCCCTCGAGAAAGCGGTGGAGCAGGGTGACGCGTTTTACCGTAAAACTTAGGGGAATATTGGGGAAGACAATGCTTTCCATATAAGATCGTGCCCGCATGGGCGCAGTACAGAGAAGCTGTGGGATATTGATTACAGGGCCCATAGCCTTCGTCAAAGTGCAGAAAAACTCAGTTTGAGGTTTTTGCCTGTACAAATCCGGCACACTTCAGCCACGACGCCCCACTGCGGCTGGTTCTTAGAAAATTTTCCCCAAATAAAAAAAAAAAGATAAATTTAAGCATTTACGAAATATTACTCTTTTTGTTATTTGTTTCAGAATTATGTGGTATATTGAATGGTATTCAGAGAGTCCCTATGAATTGCATATCTTGTATTGGTGTGTAAGGTTGCTTCGTGTCGCATTATACCATAGAAGAGTTGATCGAGAAGCCCGTAAAATATTACTACGTGACCTGTTTGACACGCACGGTGTTATTATAATTATACGTAAGATTATTACCATATCCCATAAAGTATTAGTAGAGAATTTCACTTAATGATATTCCTATCATACCTTATCCTGCATATCTTTAATGTAGATCAAAATCTTGCTCCTAGTTTAAAATTTATTAACTCTTTCCGAGCTATGGCCTAAAATAAGACATAGTTCGAATTCAGAGAACAATGTACCTACTACTAAACTAAAGTTAGTTTATTTTATAATGACCCGAATGCGTTCATCAGATCTTTGTTATACGTTACTGGATCAGAAACTGCCTCCGATAGAAAAGAGTCAAGTGATCATAGCACTGTGCCTCCGGATACTGACCAGTGCGATCGAAGAAGAACGGCGCATCGTCTGCTGTGTGTATCCGAGCATAAAATGGCCGGCCTCCATCAATTCCGTCGCCCACAGAATGCTGGACGTCGCAATCTATGCACTTGATAAGAATCACATCGTAAGCGACAGGTCCGTGGCACTTTCAGCTCTTCATATATCATATATATATATATATATATATATATATATATATATATATATATATATATCTTCTATAATATAAAAATGAATCGTTAAATATAATGTAGAAGCGCGAAACTCGAGAATGGCTGAACCGATTTGGCTGTTTTCTTTTTTGTTGCGTTTGTTTAAGTCTGGGGAAGGTTATTACGGAGAGAAAAATTAAAAAAAAATGTCTGAAAAAGTCTAAAAACAACACTTTTATAGAAAAGTGTTAACTATGTTCTCATACAAAAAATTCGTAATAATATTTAAAAACCATTTTGAACTTTAACACCATACCATAAAGTTTAAATGTTAGTGGACGGGTTCCGGGAAGGCAAAACAATTATTGAGTGACGTATAAATATTAATGTCAATATTTGTCAATTTTTATACATATAGCATTAAGGCCAGGTTACTTCAAACAATTTTCAAAAACAGCCGACAGGCCAATAGATTTTGGCAGAATAAAATCTGACGGGGAAGCTATTAACATTAAAAAAAACAATGTGACTTTATTTTAGAGAAATAGGGCAGAACAAGGTCTGCCGGGACAGCTAGTTTAAAATAATTCTGGGATTGTTAAATTTTATATAAGAACGAGGCTTTTACGCAAAGAAACATTCTTTTAATTAGCATTTGGCATTACGACTTTTTTACACAGACCATAGTCACGTAATAGACGAAAGCCATAATTAGGGGACAATAGGGTAATGATAGACAGTGCGTAATAGGAATCACCCACATATCCACGATACTGTACACGCGAGCATCGCGTAAACAAACTCCTCGCACTAATCTTACCCCCAGACATAGCGTTGAACAGCTCATGCCAGGCCCTTGCTTCCGATATTTAACGTAAAATTAAGCCTCTATTTTATTTCTCGCTTAAATGACTCTCATTGCCCTCTTTTCCCCTAAAGTAAAATTCTTCGCGCATGTGAACTTTTTATGAATTTTTAAAATTTAAATGAATCTCTATAACACTTTATTATACAAAATGATAAAAAGTTTTAAATATATAACATTTTTTACGAAAACTAAATACTAGTTATTTTTTTCAATAATTATGATAGTGATAATGTCTCCTTTTAAGAATTTCCTATTAAATACCAAAAATAATAAATAAATAAATACTAATAATTGTCAATATAAGATATTAATATCAGTTTAAGCACTTTTTATTTTTATTTACAGATGGTTGATATCATTACTGAATTTTATATGGCAAACAATCGTTTGGAAGCTACAATATCGAGAACTATTTGTAGTAAATAATGGAATATATAAACTTTTAGATATAATAACTGTAAGTAAATATTCATTTACAAAGCTATATTATGTTACTTATTAAACTAATTTTGTAATAAAAATCCTACTCCAAAACATGTTCCGGTCTATATTTTAAAAGGAAGTACATTGATTTAAAGACTGCCTATTCTGTTTCTATCTGTAAATTGAATTCCGGTAAATTTCTTAAGTAAATGTAAAATCATCCAAATTTCCTTATTAGAAATACTGAAGATTTTTAACAAAAGAATATGTCAATCAACTATTAATTATTATAGAATTAAAAATGATATAGGTAATAGGTTATTTATTTGTATTCCAACGCTAGTTAGGTAGATAGAAAGTAATATATAATGTTATCTGTAATAAAAATTGATATTATTAATTTAAAGATGTAATAGGTCAATTCCTTTAACTGGGGCCAATGAACAATGATTTTTATTAATAGAGGCTGTGAAATCTAACGTACGATGTGGAAGGGGGCCGGGATTTCCTCTTCTATTCAATTGAAACTAAAGTCGTCCATTGTTGCTAAAGCGCGTTATAAACTCACAGTTTTAACTGATAAATTTATTATAACTCCAGGTCTATAGGCCTTTTAAGCTATATTTTCGTTACACAAAAATGTATAATTTATATTCTAACCAGACTCCATTTTTTTAACTATATGTAACGTATTTTATTGATGGAGAGATCTTTCTTAAATGGTAAAATAATCGACAATCATATACAAACAATATTTTTTTCTTAAGGTGACTTGCACATACAAATTATATCTTTAGTTTAAGCTTCTATAAAACGTTAATAAATTGAAACGGCTTAATTAGACCTTACGGATGACGTAAATTTAACAATTATTAATACTGGATAATGTTTCCCGGCAAGCCAATTTAACGTTAAATAGCGTTTAACTTTAAAATATATTTGTTGGTGTAACCGCCTTTAAATTGTTCAGTTGTAATTAAAATTGAATAAGTACGGCTTACCGCCATATTTTATATAAATAGAATGTTATTTAAACTCGTTTTTAAACTAGATTTAATTAATTGTTACAAGCTGCTCTTACAAATTTATTTTAATCTCTATCTGATAATTAGGAAAAGAATGGTCTGTTGTTTTTTTTTTTTAATTATAATTTTGTAAAGAGATGTCTGTTATCGTTTTGAGCGAAAATTAGAGTGCGTACTAAATACCCAATACGTGAAGATTTGTATAAAATTGTATCATTGAATTTGCCTAACTTCCGCCGTTTAGATTTTATTCATGCTAAACAAAATAATGATCGTAGCATGAAACAGTTCATGTGTTCAAAAAATTAATTGACCAATTTTGTAACTTTTTGCAAAAGTTCACACTTGACCTAATTTAAGTAATTTCAATTTTATTTTGTACAAAAAGAGCTACGAGAGAGTAGAGCTTTTTCATACCATTTTGTCGTAACTCTTGTAGTTTTGTGCTTCACTATTTTGTCTTATTAAAAAAAAACACTCTGTATACTTCGAGAAGAAAGAGTGTACGCCTCCACTCTCCTACTACAATACAATATACAGCACATACAGGACTTTCACTGCTATTCACATATTCAATGTTACAGGATTTTATGCTAACAGTACATTTGGCAACCACAGAACATATCCAAAGCCCACGTTTATAAAGTGACTCGCCTCGGCCTATCGCGCTTTGGGATATGCTTAAATATGAATTATTTTGCTATATATTTAAGCAGAGATTTATAGACGCTTATTTGATTTTGTTTAGACTTTGTTGAGAAAATGAGTTACACTTTGAGAAAAAACTAAACATGTAATAGGAATTTCAGTATAGCGTAAGTATTCAAAGAGGCGAGCCCAAATTGAGAAAATCTACAACTTTCTGTTGGTTTTTAATTAAATAATATAATTTATAATATTTGAGCAAAGTCTGGGCAAGGTCTATGTAGTATCTATAAATTTCAACCTTAGAGACTCTCGATCATTATATATTTACCAGATTAGAATTTTAGAAACAAATATTGAACATTTTGCTTTTATACAGATGACACGAGTACCAGTGCAATGCATGGCTCTGGCATTGATTTGTGACGTAGCACGCGCCGGTGACGCTGTGGGACAACTGGTATCTTGGCGTGCTAATCTTGGAGCATCTAATGCTGTGGGTAGTTGGCTGGAAGCTCATATTAGAACTAACTATTGCATTAACTCAGGGTTAAATTATGATTAATTACATAATTTGACTGACCTATAGGGAACCATTTATTTTTTAGTATCCAAATTTAGTGAAAAGAGGAGCCACTATAGCAAGTCTATTAGCAGCGATCTTTCGTGACGAGTGTTCAAAATCTGGAATTCGTCTTAATGAATATGGAATAATACAAGGTAAAATTATATCAAATAAAACCATGTATAAAGACAAAATATTTTGTTCATAAGATTATCTCATATTTGAAATTCGACTGTACGTTCAAATATAAACTTAAGCTGTTTTGTCGATATATCACTTTTATAATTCCTTTCACTTTTCATTATGCAGATATGGATTATCCATTAATGCCACTAGAAATTCGTAGAATCATTGCTGATTCGGACTTTTTTGAAGCGAAAAGTCAGAGGACGTCAGTTTGTTTAGCTGCCGCTGATATGGCAGGTTCACGTTTATCTAAGGTGCCTGTTTGTATGTATTAATTAGGTGAAAAATAGTAACTAAAGATCTCAGCCCACTATCCCGCCTTATAACCGAATCGTAATAGAGATATTATAGTCAGTGTAGTTTGTTTTTGCGTTCCCGGGGACAGAAATAAGAAATGTTATCAACAGTTTCTTTAGTTAGTAACATAGTGGAATGACTCCATTGTACCCGATGGCTAAAACAGTACAGTCCAAGAACGATAGCAATTACCCAGAGGTGTGAGTACATTGGCAGTATCCAACGTCAAGCCGGCTTTAATATACCACCATGCCAGTCCCGGCTTTCAGAGATCTGATGAGGAGCATCTTGAAAATTTTCGAGGCAGGGTAAAAATGGCTGTCAGAAACGCCCGCGCCAATCATTTTACGTCATAGTTTTCTAGGGAATTATATATTGTACAACTTAAGTAAAAATATAAATATTTTTTATGATATGAAAAGGTAAATTCATGAAAAAACAAATGTGGTGAATTTTGACCCTGAATAATTTATATGTGATATCAGTATCTTATGAGACTTTTGAACTTTAAAACATCAAAATAAATACAGAAATTTTTGAACCATTTTTTTATGGTACACATTTTTATATATACTTATTATTTATTGGGTATGTTGAGCAATGCACTCATCAGCTGCTGCTAGAATTTGGTACCTTGACTAGACCCCAGACTAAATCTTGTGCTGCTTCAAGTGTATAGATAACAGAACGTACTTGACTTGGTCTTGGAAATAAATCTATAAGTCAACGCTAATTACTATGACGAATTTCGCACCCATGACTACTGCAGCGATTCTTATTAGAGTATCCATTAAAAATATATTTTCTAAGTCGCTTTTCATATAGTTTATCACTGTACCAGATTATTGCCGCTCAACTGTTCCAATAGAATAGAAATACACAGTACTTTGTTTAGCGTGGGTCTGCTGTTGCCTTTGACATTTATGCTAATACTTTCAATTGACCATTAGGCATACGCACTGCTGCATATGTTGGCTGAAGATTTACAATTCGGTGTTACCCTAGCCGATGAAGCTTACAATCTTTATAAAAACGTCAAACTGTCGGTTGAAGATGAGGTAACTTGTAGATATGTGATGCTTTTAGTTATTGTATGCTCTGCCCTCAATGTTCAAAAGTCTTCTCAAAGAAAATAGGATATATGAGTCACCTAAGAGCACACGACCGGAGACATCGGTGTTGAAACAGTCGCTGTGGCCGAATCCGGCTAGGACATCATCATTAAAATAGTTTAGTAAGAATAAAAATGCAATTATTTGTATATGGACATAATTTAGAGATCATATTTGCTAGCTTATCGTCTAGGATGCAGTGCATAAAAATATAATGTTCAATTAACTTTTTTTTAAGTAAAAGAATGATAATTGTAATTGTTGTTTCTTATTTTAATAGACCATTTTAGTGCTATGTACGCATTATTTAACATTGAAATTAATCGAAACTTGGAATGAAACTAATCTTCAAAGTCCTGAGCTGCTGCTTCCAGATGCACAAGGTGTGAAAGAGTTTTTAGAAATTGGAAAGTAAGTATCATGATAGTAGTTAGGTAATGTAAATAACGTTATTTAAGCAACAAATATTTAAGTAAAATACTCACGCATATACACAGTACACAAGTGTAAAGACCGTCATAGTGATTTGGGATCCGCTTGTGCATATCTAGTAACTCATATACCTAGAGACCTTCAGTCGTGGTATATGTAGGTCGACATGACGGCGGAGACCGTCAATGGATTTCATCCTTTGATGGTCGCTTTTGTTTTTAGACTACACTGAGCTTACCATCAGGTGCACTGTAGTCACTATGTCGAACCAGTGTAAAAAAAAGTAATAATAACTAGTTGCCGCCGAAATTTGACCATTATTAATTTAAAATAAGGAATATAGTATATTGTAATAAATAAATTTCGTTATAATATAAAGCGCAAATATCGATTATACAATAATATAATAATTATGGTTATGTTTGACATTCAGTAAGGCTATAGATAAATAATATTAAACACGAACAATATTAATCTATTATCAATTTGACCATAGATTTTAACCTTAAACAAATGAGTATATATGCGTGTGTGTGTAATATTTTTATATTAATTTCATGCGTTTTTATGCATTATTTTTTAAATGTATTAGCATTCTGCACTCAGGTCTGGGTTAGTCACTTGGTCGAGTCAGTATAAAAAATAGGTATTACAGTTTATTCTGTATTTCTAAATGTCTTACAGAGGTTGGGCTAAAGAGATTCATCATCAACAAAATGAAGTTATTTCTCGATCTCACGAAAAGGTAAGTTACGTTTTTTGTTAAATACTTTTAATGAAAGATTAAGGAATTGTTTTATATCAAGAATTATCGAAATAATACGACGAAGAGGAAACTAGTAATGTTTGCCTCATCCACTGACGATATTCTAAACATGACCCGGGCATAATGATGTGTAAATTGATTGTAGCTTGATTGGTTAAGAATATCAGTAGAACACAGTTATTAACGCGGTAAATCCTACGCATCTCCAATATTTCTTGAAATTATTAATGGTTAAAAAGACATTTAGATTACGGCAGCTATAACAACATTGTTGTTTTAATTGTTATTTAATTTAATTGTTGTTTTATGGTAGTAATTAATATATTATTAAAAGTATATATTTATGGTCCATACCACACACTGACCTTGCCCCGAACTAAGTAAGCGCTTGTACTATGACAACAGTCAAAGATGTGCAAATTTAAATAAACATACACATCAATGGTTCGCTACAAACTGATCTGCTCGACATTTTACGTTTTTTACCATTAATATGACTGCATTTTGCTCATTTATGTTTTAAACACTACAAATTCCCAGATTGTATACACATTTATGATTTTATAAAATTTTAAATGGATTTAATCATGATTACAGAGCAAGAAAATTAAAATTACGACTATATTTTGTAATCGTTCATCATTAATCTGATTACATTTTGCCTATCTCTGGCTGTGATATAACGCCATCAAACTATAATTGTTGTTGTAGTAATTGTTACTCTTGCTGCGTGGCTATACGGCACTGGGAATATACTTCTAGCCAATGGTTCTAATTATTTTTATAATAATACGACATCGCACACCGCTAACGCCTGGATCTCAAGCGCGCCGGTAATGGAATTACCTACCTAGTCTGCCTGCAACGCCGAATTATTTGGGTTCAAGTCCCGATAGCAGCGATCTTTTCTATAATGAATTGAATAGTTTTTCGCGAGTCGTACTTGTGTGTATGTAAATATTTATGTATATCTTTGCCTAGTGTCCGTACCCAAGTGCAAGCTTTCTTCGAGTATGTATAATTGTCCACAATTCTTATATGTATTTTACAGGAAAGTGAAGAAGAAAATTCGTTATACTCGTTTTTGGGGAGGGTTAGGCTGAACACAGCATTGGACGCTCTACGTGAGGTGCGCAGTGTGTCGCGGTCGGCTGACAGAGCTAATTTAACTCACGCTTTAATCCAAGATGCGGTGAGAGCTCATCATCGCCGAACTCTAACCTCGAAGATGCTAGCCAAACCGGTGTTGCGGACTTACGGACCGCCGCTTGATGATCAGGTAATTATACGTACATATAAACCAGCGAAAATAGCTGCTAAAGAAACTGGAGTCCTTTTGAAGGTCAGGCGGTACTTCACGCCGTCGCAACTTCTTAACCTGTATCAGGGCACGGGTGTGGAATACTGTTAGTCTCCTCCAGGACGGATCCGCTAAATGTGGTCATGCCAGTCGGCTGCTCGAGTTTTAACTGATCGTAGGACTCGTAGAGTTGTGGTCGACAACTCTTACTTTGAGGCTAAAATGCAGAACATAGATCATGGACGTAAAGAGGCCTTTTTTTTTGTTATCCCGATGGAAATCCCTACGGACCATCAGGGGAAGTGGTGAGGGCCACTCGGTACGGATCACCAGGGTGCCAGCACTGCCCTCTCTTCGCCTTCGCCGAGCCTGGGAATCCGAATACTTCCGACAGCTCGGCGACGTAAAGACGCCTGCCTCGTACCAACCACCAGTTACCAGTACCAGTTTACCAGTTACACAATGAAGAGTGTTCTTCATAGCTACATTCTCTAATTCCACCAGCTCTATTTCATCATAAAAGTTACAACAACTAGATATCGTACCAGATACTATCCGTATGTGGTAGACGTTCCTTATATCCGCACGAAAAAACTCGCTTCTACATCTATCATGCGAACGGATGACCACGTTCTTATGACTTGGGAGCCTTTAAGAGAAGAGTGAATAGGTAGTTGCTAGGCGGACGCAGAACATCGCTGGACTCACCTTCCACCTGGTGTGTTGAAGTCAAGTAACCGCCTGTAAATTATTTAAAAAAATATCAAAGATCATAAGTAAATCAAACTTATTAATATAGAGATAGTTATAGTGGTTCGCTAGGACCAGTTTTGGGAACCGTCCTTATATGGTCAAGTCCTTTCTCTTTTTTACTTGACAATATAGACGACAGTAGGCACTTTTTAACAGGTGGGCCATGAATTGGTATAAAAATACAGGCTCCTCTTAATAATCACATTTGAATATACATACATGTATACGTTATGTATGTTTTATCTCTTATTATTATGGTCTCCTATGATCCATTATCCCTCGTGATATAAAGAATATTATAGTGATGCCAATAACATACGGTTTAAATCAGTTCATAAATATTCTTGCTTAAGTTCTTTTTGGAAATGGAATCCGTTTTCTGCGTCTGTTACCAATGTCTTATGGGACTGTCCAATGCCTTATGTGTGGGAATCTTCAAACGTCGAGTAAATCGGTATTTACTAGGTGAGCGGGCTCCATTGTCGGCCTCATCATCACTTTCCAGCACGTGAAATTGAGGTCAGCGTAAACATGTCAGGAATAAAAAACAGGCTGAAATTAAAATCTCCTTTTTTACCCAGAATATCACTGGACAATACGTGAAAGTTAACAGCATTTATCCTAAGGAAGGGTTAAGCTATAATCTATCAAGTTGATTCACTCAATTTATTCTAAACGGATTACGCCCACATGACTAGTAAAGGTATTGGAAATTAAAATTTAGTAATGATAATTATATTTATGTTAATAATAATAAAAGATTGATTAAACCATATATCCATTTATTTCATAAACCATTCATGAAGACAGAAAACTTTTATTATATATACATTATTTTCAAAAGAATCATCTCAAATTTTCTTTAATCTTAGCCTTTTCAACGATGAGCATACAGAGCAAAATATTTATAATAAGTTCGACCATAACCGCTGTACCGTGCTTCAGGTTGTGGGGATGTGATGGGAAGACATAATAGACGTCATTCAATTTCGACAATTTAGGCGTTTTATTAACATTAAATTTAGGAATGTTTGGATAGTTAGTGATTTTTAAAAGGAATGAAAATTAAAAAATGTAGGATTTCATGGACAAAACTATGTACAATAAAATAATTTTATACACTTTATAGTTGATAGTAAGCAATGTTTTATATTCACTTTAACAGCGTTCCATGGATAACCTAGTAAATCTTTATTGATTCATAAATTAATCAAAATTATTAGGAGTACTAATAAATTTCCACAGTTTTGAAAGAAATGGCATGGCACGAGGCTTAAGTTAGAAGTCACATATGATAATCCATAATCCATGCATAATCCTATCATATTATTAACTTCATATTAGCATTATATTTTTGTTTAATCCAAAAATGTCTAAATTTGAGCCAAATAAGCGTAATTTGCAAGAAATGTTGTCTCTTTAATTTAAAAAAAATCTGTAGCCGAAGCGCTTCGATAGAAGCATATAATGAGGCTGCCTTGAGTGAATAAACATGTCGTAAATGGTTTCAAAAGTTTAAAAGTTTTGCATAATGGAGTGTACTCAATAGTTATATTCTCTAATTTCATTATCTCCTTTTTTACGATAAAACTACTAGATGCCGTATCGGATACCATATGTGTGTGGTGGACTTATATCAGCACGAAAAGATTTGTTTTTATATTCACCATGCGAGAAACCAAGGAGTGGAATATATTTCCAGCGACCATGTACACGTTCTTGTAACTACGAGCTTTTAAGAGAGTGAATAGGCATTTGTTGGACGGACGCGTTACTTCGTTGGACTCTTCTTTGCCTTCCACCAGGTGTGATTAATCAAGCGTCCGCCTGTAAATTTTCCAAAGTTTTTAAGGGGATTTCTGTGACTGGGGTTGCCAGCACTAGCACCGTTCTGCCATAATTGATTAACGACCAAGCTAGGAATGAGAGTGGTTGTGCTCTTTATTTTACCCGTCGGGGGATTGCTGGTTCATCTTTGCTGTAGTCTTCTGGAGCCGTTATTCTTGTTGTTTCGCTTGGTGTTGTGAACCTGGACAACGACAAGACACCTAGATGATAAAGTACCGCGGGGGATTGGTAAATTTATTGATGGCGTGGGGTGGAGTTCGCGTCGCTTGGATTTATGGTTTTGACGTCAATCAGAGACTAGTCAATATTACTTACGACAGGCTCAAAAGGGCATGTTTCTAGTGCCGTAAAATCTGCCATAATTAATAGAAGTGGAATCTACAAAAAAAAAAATTGCGAAAAAAAGGCTTTACAAAAGAAATGAAGTATTATAGGATAACACACTAAATACTACAATACAAATAAATAATAATATTTATTTGAATGAGTATTATGGGTGTCTATTATAATTGACGCCGATTGTTCTCATTTTTACCTTTTGTTAATATTTTATATATTATTTTCTATATCAGCCTCAAGCGAAGTATTGTGGTTATGGTCTTACCAAAGATGGACAAAATATAAACGGATTAATGAAAAACGATTACGATTTCATTTTGCGTTTTGTATCATAATTATGATTATATTTTGTTCATCTATGTTTTAAACATTAAGGAATCCATAATTGCATACAAATTTATGACTAGTGCATGTTTAGAAGTGTTTTAGTCATAATTACAGATTAGTAAAATTAAAATTACGATTGAGTATTTTTATTTATCATTAATCTGATTACATTTTACCCATCTCTGGCTCTTACTATAAGCCAAGACGCAGTTAAAAGGATAAAACCACTTTACAACCATTTCTAATATTCTAAAATGTGTCCCGTAGTTATTATATACTCGAGTGTAAATTCTCGGTCTACTAAGTGAAGGCAACGTGACAATTTCCTGTGAAGTACAAAAGGGTGACCAGTAGCTAAAGGTGTAATGCTTCACAACTAAGAAGTTTCCTTCATATTTTAGTAATAAGTTTATTTTTTTTTAAAGAAAGAATTATTTTTAAATATTATTAGATTACAATTATATGGTTACCATCAAACGTAACAAACGAATTAAAAAGCGTTGACAAAAACATAATTTTTGAAAATTGAAATATCCGTATATGTACAACTATTTATTTAAAATAAATCGTTTTTTTACAGTTTAAAAAGTACCAATTTAGAGGATTATTAAAAATACTAAGGAATTTTAAATATACTTTATTATATCACATCACTATATATGGGTATGGGAATCCAAAAACTGGGCATACTTACTGTCTGAGCCGTAGCTTTTCCCGGCCAAAACCATACTGTGGCGTCAAAAAAAAAACATGGACATACTTTTATTGTTACTTAGTAGCCAACAAAAAAATGTCGAGTGTAGGTTTAGCAGTTATCGCTGATGAAACACCGGATTGATCGAGGAGTTATTCAGTTTTCCGTTTACATTTCACTAGAATTAAAAGTGTCTGTAAATTATGGTGTGGAGATAATAATTTACGTATTTGTCTTAGCAACCATATGTATCTATATCAATTTTTATCTAAAATTTTCATTATTTATATATAAATAAATGGCACAAATGTCATCGAGCCTACAATCGAATCGGTAAGAAGGTTACAGAAAATAGATTGACGCACTATTAGTTGATTATACAGTTGATTAGCTTCAAGCATTTATTAATTGCCAATTGTAGCTAACAAAAAGCATTATCAGAAAGCATATTCAAATACCAAATAAGTTCGTAATGATTCGTCCAAATATATTACATGTATCCAAAGATTTTCCATTTCATTTTTACAATAATAATTATTTTAAAAGGAATATAATTTTCTTCTTATCATATTAATATATAGACTTAGTAATATAACTACTTATTGCTGGTCTTAAATTTCTGCTTTAGGCACATATTGTTTTGATTTATTTATAACCTAATGAAATAAAATTATTATATTTTAAACAAATGGAGGTATTCGTTAAACATGAAACAAAAGCCGCTCAAGAAGTTTATAATCACCAAATGCTTTTTTCGATTAACAACAAACGATATGCTGTTAGTATGAAAATAGGTTTCAGTGGTCCATGAATAAAGATCTGTACAGATATTATTTTGGAATGAGTACCAAAATAAAAGATTTGGTACTCATTTTTTATATTTAACAAACACATGGGCTGTTTCATATTTTTTTTGTACACAATTACGTCTTATATGTGTTAGAAAATATTTAAATATCGTAAAAACTTCGTTATTTACTGGCAGTGTTTACCTAATAAGCTGTATCCAGACATTCTGATTTAGAACGAAAAACGAGTTTGAAACCACATATATTATATTTGTTCAGTCCTAGCATTTTAAGTCCGATTGCCTTACGCATTACAAAAATTGTAGAATTGGTTCGGATCGCAAGATCTAGAAACAATTTTATTCTTAATCAAGATATAAATGGTTAAACGTATAATTTGTTTAATATATGGAACAATAAAATAAAAAACAAAATAAACCCTCTACAAAAAAAAAGAAAACAAAATTACTTTAATTTTGAATATTGTATTTTAGGATTAAGACTAAATCTACCAGCGAACAAATTATATTTATTTTAAAAATATGTATAACGTGGTTCATTTGGCTGTGTTATAAATGAAATGAAATCCATATCATTTATCAATATATTGTACTTGTAAGGGACATGTTACTTTTCAGAATAAAAACATATTAGAAAAATAAATAAATTTAAGATTAATATAGTGACAGGTCATTTGACCGTTTGGGTAGATTGAGTATTAACTATCATAAAATACGACAATATAATAACTTGATAACATATTTACGTTATAGCCAAATGTAATTAAATTTGTACATTTTTTCCCTTAAAATATCCCATTTCTAGGCACATAACTTCTCATACAGAGTATATAAATAGTAATAAATAAGTTTCCAGCAAATATAGCAATAGCTTCAATAAAGGAACTACATATCTAGTCATTGAAATTAACAACTTATATGTAGATATAACAATAATTATATAGTAACTACTTCACTCTTCAGATAATCACATGGTTTAAATATTAATGAGAATCACTTAAATATATCATAGCATTCCTTATATTGCTTGCTGAATAGCCATTTAAACTGATTTATATACAATTACCCTGTATAAAAAATGATGGAGCAGCATTAATAGTAATTAGGCACCTTTGTCTACAATAAAATAGCAGAAGACATTTCAACTTATGGTTAACTAACATAAAAAATATTGACACTTACATCATAATTTTTATTAAAATACATTATTATTCTCGTATTTATTGCTTTGAAAATAGACCACGTCAATATATTAAAGTGAGTGTGATTAATTGAAAATTATGAAAAACTACTGGTTATTATGAAAAATAAGCAACTTACTAAGTTAAAATGCTAAAAGTGTCACATAGACCGATTACTCGCATTATTAATACTCCAGTGTTGAACGATGGGTTAAATTGATAAAATACAATTTTGTAAAAAGCCTCTTCTAAATACACATACGTACATTAATAAGAAAAATATTATTTATAAAAACCAGTTAATATGATTATTCTATAAATATTTATCAGACTTAGCAATTGCAATTATTCATAATAACCGTATTCATTAATCTGTCCATTATAAATTTAATTTTAGGCACATTATACGAAGAACATGCTAGTTATATGGATGTTGAATACTTAAGTGAGACTAATAACGAATTATTTACATATGATAATGAACACATGAGGGTATCTCAGTAAACGAATATTACTACACACGTTAATAACCAAACCACGTACATAAGTACATAGATATAAAGGGAAATTGAATACAGATTTTCCAAATGCCAGAAATATACCATAACAAATACTTTAACGAATCTTAAGTGCGAATGATCTGAGCCATAATTAAAAGTAAGTTAATTCGCGCAAGAGACCAGTTAAATTATTTACAATGAGTACAAATCGCGAAAGTTACAATGTGTAATATGTAACGAATTGTTATTATATCGGTAAAAAATAATTCCAAAATAGAATTATACGTTGGTTTTTTAGAAAGGTCAATTAAAGCTATGGAGGTGACAATACTATGAGAGATACATCGCATAAAAGTTAAAGTAAGATTAGTACTATATTTGCTTTTTTATCAGTATAACAAATTTCACAATTGTTTTTGTACTATATTGTATTCTTAAACTTGTATTAAAATATAAACAATTATTTATAATAATGTATTCTATAAGGATAATACCGATAACGTAGAATTTAAGGAAGAAGAGTTATTTAACATTTCTCTATTGGTTTTCATTTACATAATATTCTTTTTTATCAAAATGTATGTGTACTTCTATATTTTGGGCACATTTGAAATATGATAGATAGACTTTCAATGGGTATGATATTTTGCATTAAGTTTCCAAATAATATTTTTAATGCTAAATTTGCCGAATATAAATGAAACATACGCATAGAGATCAAATAAATAAATCGTATCTGAGAAATGATACTGGATAAACGCGTGAATACGTAAAAACAGAAGGCACATCTTAAAGGCTTGCGAGCGTAGGTAAGAAAAGGAGTTTTTCCCTTTTGTCAACTGCATCAGAAGTTATGGCGATGGTATACACTAATAACAATAAGCCCAAATATTCATATATTTAATTGATTTCCATGTCACATTATAAGATACCATATCTTTAATGAGACTAGCGCTTTATAATAAATCTATTTTTTTAAAGCTTCAATTAACGTATTATGTCTTACTTTATACTGGTGAAGTAAGTCAATGGAAGTATAGGGATATTATACCTGTTCTCGATTTTATATAAGTTTTTATAACAAAACACTTCAATTTATTTTATTTTACTTTGTATTTTAAAACAGCATTGATGATTGGTATATAACTAGACAGAATTATCAAAAACAGTGCACCCACTTACTAGTCTGTTTACTATATATTATAAATACAACCTTATTATACCTAAAAACAACCCTCTGTCTTTAATAATAACTTATAATATAAATCTTCGTAAATTAAAAAAAAAACAATTTCGTCCGAATAAACACTTTTCCATAAAATAGTTCATATAAAAAATTAAACATTAGTATGAACAATAGCCTATAATTTTTATAGATACTGTAACCGTACGGCACGAACCGTAATTAAAAGTTAATTTGCGCGTATGACACGTTACAGTATTTATAATGAATACAAAGTTTTTATATTAGTTTTAATTATTAGTGAATAATCTTTTGTAATGAATAAACATTAGAGTATTATGACCGGTGGTCGTGGGTGTGGTTGTAGAAAGACACGGATTTTGGCGTTTTACTGTTTATTTGCACTTTAAGGCACACCGAACTGCGCGCACGTACTCTCCTCACCTTGCGTCTCGGTAGTCGATTAACTGAGACCCGAGGCTAGAGAACGTGCGTGTGCGTCGCAGTTCGGTCTGCCGTTAAAGTGCAAATAAACAGTAAAACGCCAAAATCCGTGTCTTTCTACAACCACATCCACGACCACCGGTCATAGCATACATATAAATACTAAATAAGATTTACACAGACTACAACATTACTAAGACCTACATTGCTTTTAAGACATATTGCTTATTATACAATATCATATTTCATTACCATATTTATTATATAATGAGCATATCGAGGTGTGAAAGGCTATTTGTTTTAAGCGACATTATAGTGACCTAGTAATATATCGAGGGATGAAAGGCTATTTGTAATATGTATATTTTCGGAATCAGCGTTTTTTACCGATTCCAAAAATATATTACTATATCACCAAAAAATGTCGCTTAAAGCAAATAACCTTTTACCCCTCGATATAATAATGGTCTAGCCAAAGCATTTTCGTGTAAAGAGCTTATTGCTAACATATTTTACGAACAAACTGAATATTTAGTACACGCTTCACTTTATAAACATTATAAAGCCTCATTGTACGAAAAGCGGATTATTTTTAATTGTATATCAATTTTATGGATCTCGTTTGATATTCTTTTAATGACTACTAAAAAAATACGTAATTATATTCGAATTTTTTTTCTTAGTCTACCAAGTCATAGTGAAATCTGTCACTAAAGTACAAAAGAACGACTAGCTAAATAAACTTACTATTTTAATAATTAATTGTTCTTATCTGGACAATAAGATAAAAACAATACGAACGTAAACGTATTGTTTTTAAGTACAAGTAATAAAAACGTTATAAAGGCTAAAGCTTTCACAAGCGAAAAATGTTCAAAAGGTTTATTTTAAAACAATATCAAATTACGTTTTTTTTATATACTGACACCTTGTTTAAAAAATAATAATAATAATCTATCTATCATCAAGTTGAATTCCTATTGTGGTAAGCAGAGAGAATAGAATGCCATTTCAAACCTCTTTTCCTTTCCTTAAAATTCATAAGTCCCTTCATGCATAAAAATATATGTAGAAGATAGAAATGTCAGTATATAATTAAAATAGATTTGATTAATGCGTTTATAAAAAGATTTATAAATCTAGATGATAATTTAAATAGAAAGAAAATTTAAACTAGGAATAAAGTTAATAACATCATATCACTCATTATGGGTGCCAGAAAATTGGTCTTACCGTTTACGCCCCTTGGTAGTCAAAGAAAAAAAGACTCATGTATAATTAAAAGCAGCTTGAGAAAATTATCACACTGCAAAATTCGTTGTAAGTTATCTCTTGTTGAAATGAACATCCTCTCGTCCGCGGAATCCCATTACAGGACCCTGAACCTGTTTTCTTTAACTTCCTGCAGCCCAATTTAAAAGTAGGTACAAAGAAGGAAAGCCGACTGGCTTAATATCAGAACATAACCAATATAGTCCCTAACGCCCAGACCAAAACCTTTTTCTATCTCTGTAATTATTACGAATTAAGTTTTGATATTTTGAGGGTACTTTGTTAGATAAATAAAAATACCACTATAATATTTTGTTCTTTATTTACTACGTTGGGTTATAAAAATTAAAAATGTTGTACAATGCGTTGAAGAGGTCGAAGTTGATAAGTCGAGTTTGATAAGGTTTTTATGCAAATTAGAAAAGTAATATTACGATGAATTTAGAATGTGCCACATAAGAAAATTATGGTGTTATTGAAGTATTGTCATAGTGAAGTATATGTTACGGAGCGCCGTATAGATAGCTCTTGGAGCATGCGCGGGGCAGCGTCGAACTCCACGCATGCGCAAGATGTGGAAGGTTGTCAATTTAAATCTAAAAAAGAACTAACATCTTTTTATTTGCATAAATGAATATTATCTTGTAATTGGCTATATTCATTTCACATAGTCATAAAATATACTAAATATACAAAAGTGGGATCTGTAATATGGTTTATTATTAATTTCTTTGCGCCTACTTCAAAAGGTTATAGGCCCAGGCTACAAAAATGGCCTCTATAAAGATAGATGCGTTTAACGGTGAAAACTAAACATGGAAAATTCACATGAAAATTTTTGAAGTAAAATTACCTATGGAATTTTACCTAAACCGGATCGCACTGATTCTAAGTATGCAGACTAGATTAAAATGAATGGTAAGGCCGAATCAGAAATTTTATTGGCTGTATCGGCAAGTGAGTTGATTGCGTGAGATGGCTTGGTAACATCAAAAGCGGTATGAGACAAGCTGCAATCTATGTACCAGTTGAGCGAGCCTGCGCGAAAAGCATAGTTATTTAAAAGGTTAGTTTTGACACGAATGCAGGCAGAAGATGACCTGCGTCAACACTTGGCGGATTTCTTCGATGTTTTAAAAAAAGCTCAAAGAAATCGGTTTCGTTGTTATTGACGAAATATTAGCAACATTGGCACCTGAAAAAGGTTGTCCAAGACAAGAAAATGTCAGATACTGCTAAACGCTTGCGTAATGGTATAAATGAATTTAATAATGTCATATATTTGATGAAAAAGTCTTTCTATGTTTTGCGTCAGTGAGCTTTGAAGAGAAACCTATAGAATGCATTTAAAATACTTATACATAGAGAGTCCTTGCGGATGTTTTAAACAAGGACTTTAATAGTATAGATTATAGAACATTGTCAGTTTATGTATAACCTAAGAATTAAAGATGTGTGTAAGTATGAAGACAGTTGTATCCATAGATGGGCAAAATGTAATCAGATTAATGAAAATGATTAACGATTACATTTTACGTGTTTTACCATTAATATGACTGCATTATGCTCATTTATGTTTTAAACACTACAAAATCCCAGATTGTATACACATTTATGATTTCTTAATGTTTTAAAAGGATTTAATCAGGATTGCAGAGCAAGAAAATTAAAAGTGCGACTACATTTTGTAATCGTTCATCATTAATCAGATTACATTTTGCCCATCTCTGGTTGTATCTACGACTTCGAGGGGGGGGGGGGGTGTTGAAGAGGTCGAAGTCTGTAGTTTGATAAGGTTTTTATACAAATTAGAAAAGTAATATTACGATAAATCTAGAATGTGTCACATAAGAAAATTATGGTGTCATTGAAGTATTGTAATAGTCATAAAATATATTAAATATACAAAAGTGCGATCTGTAATATGGTTTATTATTAATTTCTCTGCGCCTGCTTTAAAAAAATGTGACGTGTAATTCAGTTCAAACATTTTACAGGTTTTTAAATATTATGTTCTAGTATTAGTATGGTGGGTCTTGGTCCTTAAGTAGCTGTGATTTTGCTGGGCGTTTAGTACTATATGATTTTGTCCTAGAACTATCACAAAATTAACCTCAGGAAGTTAAATCTAAATAAAATTTTAATCCAATTAGTTTTATCAATAAAATATATTTATTTGTGTAACTTCTTACACTACACTTGACTCTGAATTACATTGCAACTGTTCAATGAGAAATAATATGAGTTACCTAATAAGATAAGGACTTTTTACTTACTCGAGATAATGTATCCTGTAATGGGGCGCTTCACTGACGAAAAGATATTAAAATAAAAAATGTTTCTAGATGTTATTTGTCTTAACATATTACTTCGTTGTAATAAAAGTTACATAAAGATTATTAAGTTATTTTCAAAGTATGTATTAACTGCTAAATTGTTGTTAAATACACTACTGAAACATAATTTTTAAATTTTAATAGCTCCATTTCAATTTGTTTTGTTAATATAAAGAGTACAATATCGAAGATAAAATTGATACTATAAATAGCCAATTTTTAAATAAATATGTCCCATATACATATACAATTATTTCATAATATATACAGTATGTCAATCCCTGCTCGACACGTAAAAGCATTATTAACTTTAAAGAGCAACATCGTAATTTTAATCTTTAAACTAATTTTTGTAATTAATCTGAGTATCAATCACATGTAAAATAACTTAATTTCTTTAAATTTTTATGACAGTAACTGTTTAATTTTTTTTTTACACTGGCTCGACATTGTGACTACAATGTACCTGATGGTAAGTACAGTGTAGTCCAAAAACGAAATCGACTATCAAAGGATGAAAATCCATTGATAGTCTAGATCGTCATGTCGGCCCACATATACGACTGAAGGTCTCTAGGTATATGAGCTACTGGATATACACAAGCTGATCCCGAAACGCGACAAGCCGAAACTGGTCACTATGACGGGTTAATAATATTCATGAATAATATAATATTGTGATATATGTTGCTAATATTGTTACATTACCATTATGCTCATTTCGAATCGGACAGGGTTTTCAAATCATACTGCATGTATGTAGTGTATATATGTAAATAAATAATGTACCTTCTTTAAATAGGAGAAATTAATTATTCTCAAATACAGTGTCGGCTTCATTAAACATAGATGCCACCATGTTATCAAATTCTGGCACAGCCTCTTCGAACATCTTCAACTGTCTTGACAGTGATTCGGAGTCCGTGGACGTTGAACTATCTAACATATTGGGCCAATCTTCACTCACAGATCTCGCTTGTAAACATTCTTGGAAAAAGCTAGCCAACTCTGTTATCGGACTGCCATCGGCGAAGGCAAACTCCTGAAAAACACAATTTAGTGTACTTTAATTTATTATAAGTAACCTTCTAAATTATGTTATTTATTGGAAATATCAAAATAGAATTACGATAGTAATCGCCTTATGAAGAAAGGCTACTGTCATCTACAAATAACAAAACCAAAAGTTATCATCAAGCTGACAACGTAAAAGCCAAATAGGAATCAAGACTGGGGATACATGGATTTAATCTAAAACACGACTGTTTTTGTTGAGGTATGTCACTATTAATAAACTGCAGAACTATTAACTCAGTTCCTACCTGTGATTTAATAGGGGAGAGCAGGGTTATCGAAAAAGACTAACATGTGTGAAACGGCTGGTGTATTGAATAAGGTTTAATATCTAACCTGTCATCCACTTCCCTCGCAATTGTCTTAGATAACTATTGGGGAGGGAGGGGATGTACAATTTCCTCTAAGGTAGCAAGGGAAAACTTATCTAATTTACCTGTATGTTTCATTTGATGGCCTGATAGCCCAGTTTATAGCGACCCTACTTACGATACTAAGGTCCTGGGTTCGTGTCCCGGTAGTGGTAAATTTTTCTGTGATGAGTTTTTCAAGAGTCATGGTTGTATTTACTTAAATACATCCTTATGTATATCTTTGTCTAGTATCCATAGTACAAGCGCAAGCTTAATTTGGGACTAGGACAATGTGTGTAATTGTTAGTAAAAAAAAAAAGTCTAATGTAGACAAAATCATAAGCAAATACATTTATATTTAGTACTAGGTGACCCTGTGAACTTTGTACCATTATGAATGTCCTCCCACCTCCACTTCCTAGAAAGTGGCCTAGGCCTCTGAATATATCTTCTATCCCTCTCCAGCTTCCCATTTTCCTTCTTCTCCTCTCATCACTCTCCAATACCACTGCCTCTCTATCCTCCCCTCTGTTATTTACATATCTATTTTAATTACATGATAAAATTGGATATACCATTAATCCTTTATATTTGTCATTCTTTTTTGGCACTTCAATAGCCTTGCTGACAGCATGTTCTGATGATGTGGGTGGTTCTTTACTGCTTCCTGGTTGATCAGTACTTGCTTCTCCAGACAATGATAATGTTTTAAACTGCTGAAGACGATATTATCAATTGATAACAGATTTCATTGTATTGTGCAAAATATATAAGGCATAATTATATGAATAATAAAGGACTGTTGCATGTCCACGATTTTTTAGGGCATCAAAAACAATGTCTACAGTTTTCAATTCTTTAACAAAACTTAGCCTATATACTTGTCAAAGTAAAATTTCAAATATTATATTTCTCAGTACCTTTTTCTTTTAAATATACATTTAAAAATACACAGACAGAGAATAAAAATGTATATTTAAGAAATACAGATGACAAAGTTATTATTGTTAAAACATACCATTATATGTATAATACAAATCAAAAGTCTCTTCACTCATGTTGTTTTCCAAAATATATGACAGAATCATAGTTAATATTAAACTTTAAAATAATTTAATGTTTTCAATTATATGTTAAAATTTAATTAAACATGAAAAAATGTGATTTTCAAACATGTCGTCAATATGTTAGAATTTGAGAAAATCTTACATTTTCTATGCTATCTTTTTCACTAAATAACCAGGCCATGGCAGGTTCGGGAGGTAATTGTTGACTTAATGATTCATGGAGTTCTTTTATTTCCATAGCATCTACAAAAGCACCTGCTGTTAATGGCTTAGACAAATCTAATGCCTTCTTTTCACAGCTGACTCGTCTAAAACATTCAAAGTTTTTACACATTGATTTAATCAAATTATTACCTTCATTTCTAATAATTTTTTATAAGTGTTGTTCTAAACATGATGCTTTATTCATATAGACCAGTGTTTTTCAACGTGTGGGTCGCAAACCTCTGGCGGGTAGCAAAGCTTCTATAACAGAGTTGCAAAAAGTTAGGAAAGCTACTGCAATAAGAAAATGTGTTTTACTTACTTAACTATGTATTTATCCGAACTATAAAAATGAATAAATATGTTGGATTCAGTATTTGTCTAATAAAATACATGAAAAAAAAGCATCAGTTTTGTCACCAAATATTTCTTCATACTAAAGGGGCCTTGTCAGGAAAAATGTTGAAAAACACTGATGTAGAGAATAATATATATTTTATGAATGATATTTGAAAGGGAGCTCTTTTTAATATATAAATTGTAGCACAGTGAATATCCAAATGTTGCTGTAACAGTAAATATGTTTGTTATAAAGGGTCATTTCAACCTTTTACATTTCTGGATCAAACAGCATACAATCTATTACTTTTAACCAGATATCTTGCCTTGTCATGTACTTTTATTATTATTACTATCAAATAATTGATAAGCAGCTTTTGCTGATGTGCCTATGTCTCAGCTGGTGTGTTTAAATATCAAATATTGTTTAGGATTGTGTTGACTTTAAGCCAAAATTTTATTGAAATAAAAGCTATCTATCCAGTCTAATTTGAAAATGATTAGTTGATGGTGTATCAACAATGTCCTGAGGCAATCGACACATTGCGCTAGGTTAGCACATTGACTCAATTCTGATAAAATTTGCTCTCTCAGTGATTGCTGTAATTTTTAGACTGTATTTTTATTATAACATTAAGTAATAGAGTTATTAAAATAAAGACTTACCTTTGAGTTCTGGGACTATCTTTGAAGAAATGATCACTTTTGAGCATAAGATCATTATTGCTATTTTGCTGGTCACAAGGAACTCTAGGTCTGTCTTCTGGTAGTATTGTCATTTTAGTTCTATAAGCTACTTCTATGAGTAGAGTACCAATAGGACTACGTAACTCATGTACCTTAACTTGTTTATATTTTTCTCCTATAGTAAAAATATCATGTATTTAAATATATATGTATATATATTTTTAATTTAAAAATAGATAAAACTCATTATCATATATATTTTTTTTAATGTATGAGAATCCTATTTGGTATAGTGCTTAATGAAATGCTTTCTGTAATAAGTTATAATAATGTGGATCAGATATCCCTTTGATATTAAAATCAAACAATAGTCAGACATTATATCAGATAACAATAGTATTATAGTTTGTAAATACATATTGTACAAATAATCATCAAATATGTTGTTTATACTCACCTACTAAAATATTTAAATCATATTGGTTGGCAAACAAAGACATTGCATATGTTAAAAGAAATAACATTTACACAGTTGAGTGTAACTTAAATCAACATTATTTACCAACTTTACATAGATATGGATGAAATAATTTAAAATTATACTTGCCTAAATTATTATAATTTGGTTCTCCGCCATAAATTCTATGATAAATTTTGTATGTTTCTCTATGCTGGGCTCTTGATAATTTATAAGCAGGAGTTATTCTAGATATGGTCAGTGTAGATTTCAACATGACACTCATTTTATAATATACTGTAGAAGGGGAACAAGGCATACAGCCAGGACTTAACCTCACAGTCCAAATTTCAAGAATCATTGTATCACCATCACTAGTCCGTAATGAGATTTCTATACACAGTACTTTTGTAAGAGCGTCAATCACTTCACCATTCAGGACACGTCTTGTTTCTTCATTGACATTTGGTACATCCGGTATTGATAGGTTAAACTGAAAATATTTCAACATTTTCAGTTTTAAACTAAGATATTAAACCAGATTATAGTGTAAATAATACAAGAGATGAGACTGAAAGTATTTCTATATCAATCTTTACTATGGCAGATAAATAGAGTAACATACTATCTCCATATTATGAATTTCCCCTTTAAAATATTTAATACAATATTAACACAATTTTTGAGGAATATAATGAGGGTAGAAAGGCTATTAGGCTTAAGTAATATTTAGGGTTATTTTGATTTATTTATATACACAGATGTAGCTAATTTACTCCTTAATATTATTAGTTCTAATTTTTTCTCTTTCAAGGTTTGGAGCATGATGTCGAAAATTCTGGCATTGCAATTATTTACATGCGAAAGTAGCTTTCATCAGATGGCCTGTCAGTCTCTGTAAAATACCACAGTTTCTGTAAAAACCACTACATATACACTAATGTTAATTATAATTTTAAAAAATTGATTTAAGTTTGAATATAATAATAGGTTAGATTTAGAAATGGTTGAAATGGCCATAGTTTATGTTAAGTTTTTATAAATACAGTCAAAATCTGTCATAACAACATTGAAGAGACTACTCATATTTAGTCATTAAATCTGATAGTCATAACAACGAGTGAAGTTTTCGAGATCCAAAGTCCTTTTTTACTGAGACTTTTGTTCTGGGTTAATATAACCAGTATGGTGTTCTAAACTATGTTACCCTAAACGGTGTTGACTGTATACAATATTTTTGTGTATAAAAGTCTAAAAATTTCCACACATGAAACCAGATAGCACGTTAAGGTAAGAGCAGATAAACTGTACTGGATTCAGTTACAACATTTAGGTCAATGTTGATCATATCAATATTTTTTATACTATATACGCATTAACAACTGCAGGGAGGCTTTACATGCCCTCATTACTTTAGTTTAATAGTAAAAATAAATTTATAGGTTTTCAATAGCAAAATCGAAAAATAATCAGTCAAGAAGTAATTAAATAACACTAATAAGGAAATTTTAATATTTTGGTAGTTAAAACTATTAAAAATAAGAAGTACTTGTTTATGCAATTGTTAAGTGAGAATAGACTACAAACCCATTGTAAAGGGGGCACAACATCATCGTTTTCAGTCTTGATTTTGGAATCATGACTTATTTTCTGGCCCTGTCGACTTTGAACTACAATTTGGGCGACTTTTAGAGCTAACACTTTTGTAAATTTGTAAAGTCTGTGACGCTCTTGTGCTTCAGTACTCGTGGATGCCATTTCACAGTCAATAGCGGGTTAATGTTACGTTAATTTAATTCATTTATGCATTTACGCATTGAATAAATATTTTTACGACTACACCACAGCACAACCGTTTAAATTAATTTTATATTTTTAAAATTTGAATAAGATTAATTGAATATTTACTCAAAAAATCTGATTATTAACTTATAAGTTCTTAAAAATGAAAATTTGAGCCTATTTAATCTAACATTCCAATGACCAATATCCATATAAGTTGTATAAAATTTAGGAACGACAATAAAAAAAAATCCAGTGACATTTGCATTGTGATTTGTGATGTCAATGAAGTCGACATATAGTGCTTGCCTTACTTGATTTGAACAGACTTCTATTAAGCATCGATTATTGATTTTAAATTAATGCTGTGACTTATAGGCCTTTTGCTATATAACTGTTTTATATATCGATGTTTTATACACATTTCCACATTTGATATTATTTAACTTATTAACTTGTTATTTGTCAACTATATCATAATAATTATTATTATTGTCTTAATACAATTCGATTTCATATTTATCTAAGTAAAATTTTATTTTTCGAAAGGACGATATGCTGTTGTCCTCGCACGGTCTTTACAACTTCACCTGGCGAGAGGAGAAAGCACTTTCGGTGCTCAGCTAGCGAATTTATGGATTGGATGGCAACGCAAGGCACCTCTGGGTACGAAACTCGTCTTGAGCAAATTATGAGCTGTCGTTCTGTTGATGCTGCGCCTTATTGAAATATTGACGTGACAAATTACGCATGCAACTGGAGATCGTTCCCAACTTGATGTCGTTATAAGGATTTAAGTTGCACATATATATTGAGGCACCCATTGCTTTACGGAAGAATCTAATCTGAATAATTTGTAGGATTTTCAGAGAACATGGGGAGCTATAGGCGATTCCTGCGCTTACGTAGATTTTCACTGATCTTATGACGGCGTTGTAATGTATTAAATAATTTTAAAATTATAATTTACTGCGTTTGTGTAGCATGGGATGAAAAGGTTTGAGGAAGAAGGAGTAGCGGTCGTCCACTGCTTTGATGAGTAAGGTGGTCATTTGACTGTGTAGGATAACCCTTAAATACTTGACCTGTTTAATCCAAAGTATAGGCCGGTTGAAAAGGGAACCGTTACGCTTGGATGAATCAATCGCAATTACGCGCTGCTTCCTATAAACGCCAGTGGATACAATTAAGTCGAGAATTCGATATGTTGAGTGCGGTGTCATCCTTTTTTTTCGGCAGGACAATTTTTGGCGTTTGGAAGATACTTCCATAACTAAACCGGGCGAGAGGGCGAACACAGAATGTGCTTATTCAGCGATTTATGGGTGGGTGGCAACATAAGGGCATTCCTGTGAGTACGGACCTTCATTGGGCTGCCAGCCAAAATACGAAACCTAACGGTGATCTACTAGCGTTTTGGAAGTAACGCTAAACGCTTTGAGAAGTAACGCTGAAAGTAACTCAAGGCTGCGTCGGAGTAGAACTGCTCCTTGGATATATATACGCACCGGTTACGACAGTTGACTGAACCATCTTTCTTCTACGGCGTCGCCGGTGTCGGAGTATGTTTCTGGTTCATGAGTGTACCTCACTGTTTTTCGGATCGGCGGTTATTAAGCCCGCAGTAATTGGATAATCGGAATGCAATAGGACATGACGCACGCAACGGTGGGCGCGCGCATCCCTGCTAGACGATCTATATTCTTACGCGTTGCAGAGAACTTTGTTGGGATGATAAAGTATCTTATCGAAATAGCATCGGGACGCCGTACGCATGTAACTGGCGACCGTCTCCAGTTTGAGGTCGCCGTGAATGTCGACATTGCGCAAATAATAAGGAGCACCTACTGCATTGCGTACTTTATTTTAGATAACCAGCAACGGCTTGAGAATATTTGTGGAGGAGTGGACGAAGACTACGCTGGCGTAAGTTATCACTAGTCGGACTACTGTCTCGTAAATTGTCAACTTATTTCTATCTGAAAATTTACTTTTTTTGCACACTATGGGGTGCAAACTACCAAGGATAAAGGCGGTGCGATTGCGCATAACTGAAACGTAGGACTTGAAGTTTAACCTCTTGTCGAGGGTGACTCCTAAATAATTGACCTCATAAGCCCAAGGAATCGTTCAGTTAAAAAGCTTTATTGTTATAGAGTTGGCTCCGAGAAAAAAGTATCGCTACAATCTTCTCGGGGTTTACCTCTATCCGCCATTTGCGGAACGAGTCACCGAGTTCGGTGGCTGCATTTTGTAGATTTTTATAAAGAGTTCTCATGTCTCTTCGGGAGGACATAGTGTAGTGTGTGGTTATAGTGTGGTATCATCCGCATAGAGCGCATGCATTACGCTTTGAGATTTGTAAATGTCATTTGTACAGAGAGTATATAAAAGAGGAGCAAGTATGGATCCTTGCGGAACTCCTGCTAGAATCGGTCGTGGGGTGGTGTCTTCCGCATAAAGAACTGGCTATTTATATATCTTGAATTTTCGACTTAAGTGTATCTGTTGGCGTTTGTCAGAAGCAGTGCGTGACTTAGGCGATTGGTTTCGCAAATGGCGGATCGATGTCAATCCCGAGAACAGTGTAAGAATATTTTTTCTCGGTGGAGACGCAATCCTCCTGAATGTAACGTTTCTCTTTTCAACCGGCCCATACCTTAGACTAAATAGGTCAAGTACTTATCAGATACAATCATCTTAAGGTGTTTGCGCGGTGGTAGACATTTCCGCCAGTGACGACAATAGCACTGTTCATGAAGACTTATGACGTCATCAAACTTGACAATTTTGTCACTAATGACAACAGTCAAATCGTTCATGGAACTTCAACGATGTCAAAATTGACGCCAATTTCAAACTACCTCGGCAGATAGGAATTTGATGGCGATCTGTCAGTTTGCCAGATTACAAATGTCATTAATATAGTAACAGGACAACAATTTAATTTTCATGCATTTATAGGTTTATTTTACTTAATTCAGTATAATAAAATAATATATTTTGTGAATTAACTTATCCTGATAACAGGTTAATAAGCAAGTAAATCCACAATTACAATAAAACAACTGACATTAAATGTCAAACCGTTCATGAAGAGTACCTTTTCAGTAATTTCGACATATTCAACTATAGCTCCCTAAACAGGTTATAGAACTTAACCTTATATTGATTTTTCTTACACCAAAAGTTTTCCTAAATTAAAAAAAAAACATGATAAATCGATTATTATGATTTAGGACTAAACGCAATGATTTTTGTTTTTAAGCATTAAGATATCGATCGTAGGATAAAACATTAGGAACTAAAGTTGTAGAGAAATAAATTTACAACAATTTTCCTATGTACCATTTTTTTTTTGTAATATTGAAGACAGCAAAGAAGTTGATAAAATCTTGAATTTAAAGTTTAATTCAATTTAAAATTAAGAATCATCTTTGGTTGCATGTGGTTATGTCTTATATAATGAATATGGAACGAAAATAATTTCCGCATGCTTTGCACAGCCTTGAATTTGCCCATTGACTATAGAGACGTAAGAAGGGCTCGGCGTGTAAGTGACAAGCAGACAGTGGACACACATATATAAACCGATTATTTATAATAGTGTAATAATTATTCAACTGAGTGGGAAGCTAATACTTTGTACACTCTCTACTACTGTGCAGCGTAAATACCTAAATGCAATTTAGACGCTTAGGTCTAAAATATGGTTTCAATTTTACGCTATACAATGTTATAATTTACCAATCTGTTCTACAATAATTTATGTAGTTATTTAAATTCACTTGTCATTTCCCATGAGGAACTTTAATATTATTTCTGTATTGGGTATTATCAACTAGACATACAAGTCCCAGCTGTTGTGTGTATAGGTATAATTATTTACCTAAGTCGACAATTTATAATAAACTAGCTGAGCCCGCGACTTCATTCGTGTGGAAGTAATACTTTTGTTTTGACAATAATTATTCCAATCTGCAATCATAATGTAAAAGAAATAAATGTTATGTTATGTTAATAATGTTATTATTTGTTATTTAGATTATAACAATTAAATATATAACTAAATTATAACTAATAACTTACAATACTAGTCTATACATGTCGTTTATAGTGTTTTCTTATAGTTTTACAAAAAATGTAAAAACACGTCTTCGTTACGATGTTATTATAAACTATTTAAAAATGGCACCATTTTCAGTTAGAATACAAACACATTCATACATACATACATACATACATTTTAAATAAACGATTGACATGTTTTCTTGATCCGACATATCTTTTTTATTTATTAACCGATTGAAATAAAATGAATACTAAATGCTAAACGCAGCTTTCCACAATACATAAGTGGAAACTGCATCAAAATCGGTTAAGCTTTTTCTGAGATTAGCAGGCACAAACATGTACAGATATGTGTACATAGATTATTGATTCCGATATATTTTTACTAACTTACATCGTGAACATGACTTTTTCTGGTCGGGCACATGTATATATGCTCTTGCAAATTATTATATCTACGGAATCTTGAAGAGACGACTGAGGAACGGATATATTATATGCATTGATGATGATGTAGACATGCTGGGGTATCTTATTAAATATAGAGTCACGGCCAAATATCAACTCCCACCCTATTATTAACCAGAATATTCAATATAATGTGTGCTAAAATTATTAGATTAATGTGTAGGTACTTACAAATATCATGCTAAGTCATTCGGTATGAGCAGAGATGAATCAGTAGATGGACTTTTCATTTGTACCTCGTGTTCAGCGATCAGTAGTGCAGATAAAAATATAGGACAAACAATAATGATAAACAAAAAGGAAACCCCGAGTGAGATTAACCGATTGTTAAACAAATATAACTTTTTATTTAAACTTAAAATTTAAAATGAACATTAGATTTTAAATCAAGTTTTCAATAATATATTAGTGAAGACCACATCCATATCGGTTGAGCCGTTTCTGAGATTAGCGGGCTCTAATGCGTATAGATATGTGTATAGTGATTAACGATTCCAATATATTTTTGTAATAGTTTTAATAAATATCGATAGATGGAAACTATCGTGTATATTTCATTTTTAATGATGTGACAAGTTCTAATTGCGTTTTTAAAGGCTCTCTTATTGACGACAATTATAATCAATGTAAATGCAGATTAACATACTCTTTTTTTTATAACCCGGTGGATATCCATCATGGAACATCAGGGAAGCCCTGAGGACGGCCAGTCCGATGTGCTAGACTCCTAATGACTAAAACCACCGGGGCGGAACACCCCAATCGCAAGGTGCGCTGGACTACGAGAGAATACGATCCATGGGCCGACGCGCCATACGTCCTGAGAGCAACGCCAAGATATCGGGAGAGGTGGGAGGGAAGAGTAGTCATCACCTCTCCTTCGCCAAAAGATGCGCGGTAACACGCACACGCCATTGGAGTTTAGCCAAGGTAGCGTTCCCCTCAGTCGGACTACCTGGCACTCCCTGGGAGGACCTCCTTAGATGGACTGGGGGGCCTTAGCGGATCTGTTTTTGCGACTGCAGTGGTGGCTAGGGAGGTTCACTGACTCCAGTATAATATGCCTTTTTGTTAGTTAAAACAATAAATTATTTTAGAAATTTAATATAGCCTACAATGTCGACGCGACATTTGTACTGGGTATGATATCGAGGTGTGAAAGGCAATTTGGTTTAGGTGACATTTTTTGGTGATATAGTTGGTGATATAGTTATATATTTTTGGAATCGGTAAACAACGCTGATTCCAAATATATATATATTACTATATCACCAAAAAATGTCGTTTAAACCAAATAGCCTTTCACCCCTCGATATACACATATACTCCCTTTCTAACTGCTTAACATCTATCTTGTTTACGTTGAGGTATTATATGTATTAAAATGAACTTGTATTTGTTTTATTTTTATGCCACACCTGAAATATTGCCCTATATAGTGTTGCTAACCTTGAAACAGAAGAAAAAAGAAACTAGACAAACACATCCCGCCCGGTTTACTTGTGAAGACCTTTCCCGGTTAATCAAATAGCGTAAATACGAAAAAAATAATATAGACAAACGCAGGCTGAATGCTAAACGTGACAGGGCGAGTCGAGTCACTATCATGGCTTTTGCACCATAATATTGTGGCCGCGAATTCGTTTCCTGGAAATGATGAAACATTCCCATTTAAATAGAATTACATATAGTAGATGTGTATATACGTATTTATTTCATAGATTTATAATTAATTAGTAAGGTTTTTAGTTTTACAGCGAAAACAATTTCATTTAACCTCTCTAGATTAAGTGAAAATTTTAATGCCGGCTACTACCAGGAAAAGATATAATTGTATCTGTTTCTATTCAATCAATTTATATAGTGTTGACACTATAAATGGGAGTCGAAGCTGCTCGCGTCCGTAGGCTTTACCCTAGTTTCCCTACACGTGACTCCTGGGTGGTGCTAAACGAGCAGCAGCGAGGTGGTAGGGCGTCGGTGCCCGTCTGGATCGCTACCACAGTACATGGGTGTAAAGCCCGCCATAGTGACCAGTTTCGGCTTGTCGCGTTTCGGGATCAGCTTGTGTATATCCAGTAGCTCATATACCTAGAGACCTTCAGTCGCGGTATATGTGGGCCGACATGACGATGTAGACTATCAATGGATTTTCATCCTTTGATAGTTGCTTTCGTTTTTGGACTACACTGTACTTACCATCAGGTACTCTGTAGTCACTATGTCGTGCCAGTGTAAAAAAAAAAAAAAAAATACGCTCTCAGTGATATTGACTCCTAGAATTTATAGAAGTTCGCATACGTCGGTCCAGTTGTATAAGATAATCGTGATACAACCGAACAAATACCTTTATATAAATTATAATTTATGTAGATATCGGTAAAATATAAAACATTTGATGTATTTTAAACATGTGGTGCATAAAAACTTACCATTGTAATAATCACAGCAATTATGAATTCCGTTTGTATTCTTTACGTATACCTAACAATATCAATAAAACTAGGAATGCATATTAAGCCTGTTCAGATTTATTTTTCTAATAAAAGTTAACTGAGTAACAAGTTATTAATTGTACATACATATTTAAGTTAATTAAAAACGACAAACAAAATGTTACTAGAAGATGACCCTATAGTGTAAGTTTGCATTAAAATAACTTCATAGCTAATTAAATTACAATTATTCTTGTTATAATATAACATATAATTAAAATATAGTTAAATATTAAAATAATTAAATAAATATTTTAAAAACTGTAATATCCAATATACTGACAAAAGTTTGCTGGAGATTAACATAACTGAAAAGTATTTTAGTTTAGTTGCCTATTTTTACAGGGGAATCACAGATCCCAGAGATTATCGTTACATGAAGCTGCTTCGATTTACCTTAAGACTACTTGGCGCGTGGCCAGGGCGAGAGCTAAATGAGACCACTGGAAAATATGAAACAGGCCCACTTTTTGTTATCATGTTTATAAAAATATCTTGTTTATATTTGACCATTCTGTATCTAAAGGAATATTCTTACAAACTTGGATTTTTCGAAATTGGTCATGTTTATATAACTGTTTTTATGACTTTCGTTACATTGGCAAGTTCATTTCATTATATTTTTAAGAGCATCTTACTTTTAGAGGAAGAAAATAGTCAAAACTGTGAAGCCGTCCAGAGTTTCCTTCTACTCCAACGCAGCCTTGAGCTTCTTTCGGCGTTTCTCCTCGATATAGTCGCTTCCGAAAAGATAGTAGATCACTCATAGGCTTTTTCCCTAGCTGGCTGCCCAAGTCGAGGTCTGTACCCATAAATTTGCTGGCCGAACACCTTCTGTACTCACTCCCTTAGCCCGATCTCATAATAATATAGCAATTGCGCACGGCACCTTGTTAACTTACTATGTGAAGTCGGTTAAAAATGTAGAGGATACATATTTGTACATAAATGTACTATTAAATATCAAATGGCTGTGTAGACATCCCGCTCTATTGACCATATGGCCATATATCGATTAAGACGAAATGTGATATGTCCCCTAGCCAAAGTAATATTTGTTGGACGAGAACAACGCGGTTTTTCGAAAGCTTACGTCAGTTCCATATATGGGCAAAATGTAATCAGATTAATGAAAATGATTAACAATTACATTTTACGTTTTTTACCATTAATATGGCTGCATTTTGCTTATTTATGTTTTAAACACTACAGAATCCCAGATTGTATACACATTTATCAGTCCTTAATGTTTTAAATGGATTTAATCATGATTCTAGAGCAAGAAAACTAAAATTACGATTACATTTTGTAATCGTTCATCATTAATCAGATTACATTTTGCCCATCTCTGGTCAATTCCATGCATTTTGAGCTTTCTATTACGTTTATCAAGTGCTAATTTGTCTAAGCACCATGGCCCGATATACATAGATAGTCATTTAAAGATATAAACATATATCTATCTCTATTACATAGGTACAATATATTTAGATATCTAGTCTAATCGCGATTCAATTTTATCGCGACATATCGATAACTAGACTAAAAAATACGGACCCCTAAATATAGAAAAGTATAGCGTACACAAAAGCTATATTTATACAATATCTGATATAATTATTTATTTGTTTAAAATGGTTCCAATTTAGAGGATAACAAAAAACAAATCAATTTCTAGCATATGTTTAATTAATTCCATTAAATAGAAATAAAGCCTACCGATATACCTAATAAATAAAAGAACGTAAATCCAAATTTATTTATTTTCATAATATTAGTCTTAGGTATAGTCTGTAAGTACAAAATTAAATCATCTAAAATATTTTGCTTTCAAGTAGTAATATATAGTACTTATTAAAACTGGATACAATTGGATTAATTCAGCTAATAAGCAAGTACTTATTTCTAAAACTGTGAATTTTACAGTCTCGAGGATTTTCATTGCCATTGAATCCTAAATACAGAAAATTAGTAAAGAAATTTATTACAAAAATGCATTTGTTTTACTACAAAGATGATTCTGAATTCGCTATGAAGGTACATATTTTTACTGCTTAGGTTTATTCAGGTTCACGTACGTTATTGCAATGTAATAAATATTTATCTCTTTTTCAGACGCATTTAAAAGTACATAAAATGTCCCATATGCTCACGATTTTTTTGAAGTTTCAAATGCTTGCTGGCTTGACTTTATTTAACCTTATCCCCATGTATAATAATTATGCATCAGGAAAATGGCAATCAAGACACCTTTACAATGAAACATATGATTTATCTATTTATTACAAAGTGCCTTTCGATGTTTTAACAAATCTAAATGGATACATCTTCATATGTGTTTTTAACTGGTATGAATGTTAATTATTTATTATAACGTTTAAAAAAATAAAGTATCATTGCTCAAATTAAACACCGCTGCAGAAAAGTACTTTAAATTTTAAACACAATTTTAAATAATATCATTAATAATAATTATTGTAATAATATATCGAGACGTTATATTTTTTTTCAGAGTGAGCATAGATACATCAGTGGTTGTATCTACTTTGAGCTTATTAAGTACTTGCGATTTATAGTATTATTAATTTGATTAACTACTTTCAGAATTGAAATACCATTTCTGCAATTAGGTGTAAGTTTATCAAAAAATATTAATTTATCATCTAGGCATGTTTTATGTCGGACCTTTCGTTTTTCCAATAGATAAGCTATATATAAAGTTTGTTGAACCATGATTGATTGAATTGGATCAGAAATACAAGTTGAACCAAAACTTGAATAAAGTCGTACTTCAGTTTAATATGAACATTATAAAAACTTTCTACTTTACATTGTGATTATTTATGAAACGGCTTTGATCGACACAACTTTCAATTAAAAAAACTAACTCAATTATCTATGTGGCTATTAATTAGGATCATTCTAATGTGGTCAAATTCGATACTTCTGCTGTAAAGTTGTGAAGAATTGGGTATTCTGATGATTTGAATAATGTTATAGTATCAGGTTGAGGTTACCGTGTTATTGTAATATCATGGAAGGCAGATGCTTCTAAACTTTGAATCCATCGGCTTATCAACAAACAGAAAATATAGACAGGGACGCAATTGCACTTGCCGGCCATCGGGGATAAGACCCCGGTCGTGCTCTCGATGCTGGTAGGTGGAAGGTGGAACACCCCGGGGGTTATAGTCGGTCCAAGTCGAGTCCGACACACCGTAGGCCGGCCCTCACCGTCCCCCGAAACCCGTAATTACACAAATACACACGTTAAACTTATAATACATTTCTTTTGCGTCAGGGTTTAAAAAACAGTGAAATATAGAATATAATCAAGTTTTTCAGTGGCCAACCGGAGTAATTTCAAGTTTGAAGGGTGTATTTACAAAGAATGACCATCTTGTTATATTCTAGGTACGCATCATATATCTGCTGCAGCTTTTTCTGCATGTTCGATCTAATACTTTTCTTAATGATATTCAATGTAACTGCTCATTTTAAAATTCTTATGCATAAGTTAAACGACATTCCTAAGCCTTCTGTACATCACTCGCACGTCACTCGTAAGGAAACGGATAATGTATTGAATAGTGTTTTAGCAAGCGCACGACTTTATTCGCCAATTAAAATGCAAGACGCCTCTAAAAGGTTGAAGGAATGCGTGGACTATCATCGACAACTCGTTGAGTAAGTAACAAACATGGCCCAATGACATTCTAATAATTAAATATATAAAATAAAAAGGGAACGGAGATCTATTTTCTATTTCTGTTTTTCCTGCATCATAATGCATCATAAAAAAGCGATTGGATAGGTATTTGTTTGGCGAACACGCTTCATTTTCGAACTTTTCATAACTTTCCTTCTAGTGAAATATAAGTACCTAAACCTTAGGTATACCGGCGATGTATGTATATTCGAAGCACTACACATCTTTATCTCTTTGTCCCGAAATATTTAAATTTGGGAATTTAGTGTAAAATCAACATAATAAACAATTTTTAATTTTTACCGATATATGTATTAGGTCTGGGAAAGTGTTCGTGGCGTTTTTTCAGTAAAATTCGGCTAGTCTCCTAAAGCGCGTGAATGAATTTATTTGAACCAAATATGTTCCATTATTATCGATAATGTTTCGACATTTTTTACGTAGATCCATGATCCCATCGGTGAAGACCTTCTGTGGTTTCTGGTTAAAGAACTGGATCAAGTAGTTTTCACAGGCTTCTTTTGAACCCAAGTTAATTCCATGAAGAGAGCTCTGCAGAGATTGGAATAAATGATAATCAGAGGGTAATATATCCGGACTGTAAGGTGGATGTAACAAATCTTCCCAACCGAAGTCTCGAAATTTATGACGGGCCATCAAAGAAGTGTGTGGTCGGGCGTTGTCATGATTATAGACAATACCTTTCTTATTTATCAATTCGGGCCTTTTTCTCTCAATCGCCAAGCCTAATCTTTCTAGTCAACCACAGTAGAGTTGATAATCAATCGTATCACCAGTCGCAAGTAGCTCGTGGTGGACGATAACCGTCCAGTTTCACCACACACACAACATCACTTCTTTTGGCGTCGATGTTAGTTTAACAAATTATTGTGAAGGCTCATCATCCTTTATTCACAATATTTTATGCTTCCAGTTATCGTACGTAATCCATTTATCATCTCCGATTATGAGACGTTTTAGAAATGGCTCGATTTCACTCCGATTCAGGAGCGTATCGCAGATGTTTAATCGGTTCATCATGTTTTTCGCGCTCAACTCACGAGGACTCCATTCGTCAAGCTGTTTTTATAACCAGCTTTGTGTAAATAATTCAAAACATTTTTATGGTCAATGCTTAGCTCCATACCAATATTGACACTGCTGATATGCTTATCTTGTTGGACTTTTTCAAGTATTTCATCGGCTTTTGCAGTGATTGGACGACCGCAGCGCGCCTCATCTTTCACATTAAAGCTAACGAAATAAAAGTGAGCGAACCATTTCCATACAGCAGAATTTGATAAAGTACCTTCACCGCATATATCTTTTTTTTTCGAAAGCCTGCGCAGCGTAGTTCCCGTTGTCATAATGATATTGTAGAATACACCGGATTTTTTCATTATTCAGCTCCATGTTCGAGTGCGAAATACTTTCGAACCACTGCACAGATTGCAATGTTTCTTACATTTAACTAACGTTCGGAAGGTTACCTTTAAAGGTACACTACTGTTGCTATAATTTATGTTTCTTATGTTATATACGACCAACGCCACTAATCGGAAAAAACGCCACGAACTTTTTCCCAGACCCAATATTTAACTTTAACTATTTTTTTAAACTTCCCATAGTCTTAAAATAAAAAGTTTTATTCTTGTATTTAAAACAACACAGAAGGATACATACACACATTTTTGCAAATACCTCGTTTTCTATGGCTTTTTCGTTGTATATATTTCATATTAATATTGTAGAAAGTTAAATTCCCTACAACTTTTATTTCAAAAATTTTTTTATACGTTGAATAGTTTTCGAGATATAGGGCGGAGAGTACGCGGCTAAAGATTCATTTAGGGTCAACCGGTAGTCCCGGTCAAAAAGACGCCATATAAAGTATAACGAATACAAATAGCCAAAACGATAGGAAACGAGATATTTGTAAAAATGAGGAAAAAATAGATTTTCGTGATCTAGACCTTAGATTTTAATAGTCGCGTACACCCTGCATATGTAGGCTTTGAGACAACTTTAAGAATTTCAAAATAAAAGTATACGAGTTTATATCTGGGTATCTTAAATTCCGAGGTGAACTTATTAAGATGACTGAACTATGTGTGTAAAACAACGCTAACGTTCAAATAAAAAAAATATACAATTGAAGCTACCATCCTCTTTTGTTTTAATGTTTCCGTTCGAGCATTTCTTTCAAAATAACCTCTTGAAAATCACATAAAAATTTTGGACTCTTAAAATATGTCTTAATTATTGTATCTAGTTTATATAAATGGGAAAGTCACTGACTGACAAAATCATCACGAAATCTCGGAAATTATAAGATCTAAAAATATTAAATTGGAATGTAAGTTTGTTTTGGGTACTGAATGAAACATGAGAACGGATTTTTGAAAATTCAATCCCTAAGGTTTTGAAACAGGTTGTTGTGGTTCGTATCTAATGTTAATATAAATAAAGTCAGAGCTGAAATACTCTGTACAAAAATACCAATTTAGAAACAAATAAGACACAAGTTTTTACTTTTCTTTAATCCGACCTGGGGACTGGACCCTATAATGCTATTTATAACGCAATTTTAATATGTTCTAGATTTACAAAAGAGATTTCAAAGGTTTTTGGACCAATGCTATTCGCCTATTATACTTTTCACCAGATCACCGGGTGTCTTCTGCTTCTAGAATGTTCTCAAATGGTTTGTATGTAATTTAATTTATTTAAGTAACGTGCTAGTGCATTGTTTATCACAGCCTTGTCGTAAAATATAACTCCGTAGTGTAGTGTAACTTCTGAAGAGGAAGTCTGTTAAACTATATATATATATATATATATATAATATGTATAGGCTTCTATTTTTGTGAATATGTCTTTTCGATATTATGTATATTTTATTAAATAACTTGTTTGTCTAAATTGTGGCTGGCTAATATAGTTAGGTATCATTTGTGGAAAATTCTAGTGAGGTGAGTATTAAAGTATTTTAACGATAATAATTTGAAAAATCGACATTAATATCGTGCACACTAAAGAAGTTATTAACGGACAAAAGTCGTAGGAATCAGTTTTTCACGAACGTCTCGCGTCCTATTGCTTGAAAGTTAATCAGAGTTATTATGAAATTATCATCTATGACATATGTTTGTTGCGTTTTACGTAGGATTAACTGTTTTCGGAGTAGAGTGTAGAGAAAACTCACTAGATCACTGTGAATTTTACCGCAGATTGAGACTGATTAAATAAACTAAAATGTCTGGAGTAGTAAATACTAATTGATATGCTGAATTGGTAATTAATTTATGTAATCTCTAGTTGTATTTTATAGTAAAAAAAAATCTACTCTATTTACTTACATTACATTATTGATTATATATGCCTTCACTTTTTCATGGTCATCACATGTCTCTGGTACCTAAATCTTTACTCTTCTTTTATTGTGTTAATATTAATAACTTTTTTTTTCGTAGGGTGCAGCTGCGCTTATTCGTTACGGTCCACTCACTTTAGTGATGTTTCAACAACTTATACAACTGTCAATTATTATAGAGTCAGTTAGTTCAGTGGTAAGTTAGAAATGCTTTACGATATGTGACATTTCTTTAGTTGGATATCGTGGGTAGATATGTGGCCAAGCAATATGAAGTATCATGTCATATACAATCACTGCTTACAGTGTGCTCACACTGCAATTACCAACAAAAACAAAAGGTCAAAAGGTTTTGAGTGTTTTTCTTATAAAGCAGTACGAAGAAGTATATTGATCGGCCACATCAACACCACCCATTTCAATTAGATCTATATTTTCAGTTATTGACCTTTTAGACACCTTTTGCTCTATTTTTTTATGCATGACAGTATGGAGGGTATACTTATATGCAATTATAAGCGAGAATTAAACAAACACGATGATGCACAGAGATAAATTGTTTACGACGCGGTGCATATAACGGTGCGATAACAACTAGTTTAATTATGTAGCATCGATAAAATTTAATTGAATTATAGTATCTTGCGATTCTAGCATATGTTTCATTCATTCGTGATTCAAACATTTTAGTAACAAAAATCCCTCCTGTTTTAAAATTTTCCGCACAATTTTTCTGCACGGTCACTTTTCGAGACAAAAGTTCAGAGATTCATTGCACGATCAAATTGGTCAAAAAAATGTTTGAACCACTGTACCCTATGTTTTGAAGGTCACTCTTTCGAATGGTGATGGAACAAGTGCCTAAAATAAATTTGTTTATGCGAAAATTGCAAATTAATAAAAAACACTGTTTTTGTGAAAAACATTTTTTCAAAACCCATTTTTTTTCGCATTTGCATTTTTTTACATGCTTAATACCCATTAATATCGCGTCCATGGATACTTAAACAAAAAGTTAGTAACTTTGAGTTAATGAAAAAAACTTTTTATTCATACATAATGGCGTCCGGAACAATAAATTTAAGTTTTAATCTTTAGCAATTTTTTTCTCGATTTCTATGTGCTTTATGAAAAATTTCTTAAGAATAAAAACATCTTAAAATTAGGCAAAGAATGCCCTAAATTTTTTTCAGAACCGTAGAATAAAAATCGATTTTCCGGAAAACTATCTACTGCGTGTTGCGGGTGTGCATTATGTACAAAGAAGGTGCATAGAGCAGCTTAGATGCTAGCATTCTGCATACAATTCGGCACGATGTATATCTTAGTCATCTCTTGCTACACCTCAATGTATAATATAGAAAATACTGTAGGTAAACAAAACTCTATGCTTTAGACTTGCTGTTGTTGATTGAATTCCTTTGTCAACGATTTCTAAAGCGTAAGACCTCTTTAGGAAGAACGCAATAGTCAGTTTGTCACGATGACCAATTGGTTTATGTAAAACAATTGCTGAGGTTTTGCGGCTAACGTACCTGCGTGTATTCCTGCGGTGGTAGACCGAAGCCTGTGAAATGAGAAACTCTGCAATACAATACGTTCCGGGCTAGCAACGAGTCAACACTTAACTTTATCATAAATTTCATCGAATGCAACATCAACAATATAATCACTCCCAAAATACTAATTGATTTAGTGTTATTATAAAAAGCGGGCTCTCATGGTAGTTCATTTAATTTAATTACATGTCATTTTAGACTGGACGATTGAAAGACGCTGTTTATAACGTACCATGGGAACACCTTGACACAAGTAACAGAAAGGTAGTAGCGATATTTCTCATGAATGCACAAGAACCTCTACACATAAATGCTTTGGGCCTGGCCAAAGTTGGGGTACAGTCAATGGCTGCCGTAAGTTCAAGTCAAATTTATGAAATAAAGACTAAAGGTGGTAAGTTAAAGATAGCAAAGTCACAAAACAGCATTTAATCATTTATTTATGTTACAGATACTCAAAACATCGTTTTCATACTTTGCATTTCTTCGTACTATCTCTGAGTAACTAAATGAACATAGTTTATCATCAACCTCATTGACAGTGGCATAATATGAGGTCTTGGAAAAAACTTTTTGCGTTTTATGTAATCAAATTTATCTAATCTACTAGAACTGATATCTTCAGCACTATACAATATTAAATAATTACTTATTTAATGCAAAAAATAAATGCAAGTTTTAGACTCTAGTGTATCTTATTTAAACATTCTCAAATAATAAATTATGTATGTGCATTTATAAAGAAAAATTAGTTGAACGGATCTATTTCTGTGAACGTATTTGTGGCGGCGACAATAAAATTGTACTGCGTTATCAACTCCAGTAATAATTATTCTGTAAAAGAGTCTTCATATGGCAATAAAACAGACGCCAATAATATTCTAGATAGTTTAAATGCCAACTAATACGTCTATAGGCCGATTAATAATTAAAAAAAATAGCAATTTTATACAATTACTCATGGGAATCAAGTTGTTAATTATTTTAATAATAAAGACAGCGATTATACAATTACGTACCTCTCTAGTTTAAAACTGCGCAATACGATCATTTAATATATAATTAGTAAATAATATATCTAATATTATTTCACAAAAAAATCATGTTTGAGTTTAAAATGAGTAAAATTACTTTAATATTAGAGAGTAAAGTATTTTATATAACCTATTTCTTGTAGGAATGTAGACTACCATTTATGTTTTTTTGTAATTCGGGGGAAATCCCTGACGGACCTTCAGGGGGCGGTGAGGGCCTACAACCCCGAGGTGTTCTTTCTCCCGTCTGCCGAGTGCCAAGGGCAAGGATAAGCCATCTTCCTCGACACTTGGCGAGGGAAGGTAGACTATCATGCAATGTTCAAGTGGTGGCTATATCCAATAGAATGCTTATGAAATCAGGATTCTATATAATCTCTTTGGGTATACATATTATCCGTATAAGTCGGTTAACCTAACGCCTATAGTCTATTTATAAATAGATGACGACAGTGTGAAAGTATTATACATAAGTTATTAACTATAAAGTGTTTTGTAGCTAACTAACTAACTATTTTAATGTGATTTGTAAGTCCAGTTTACTGATTCGTTCAAAGCATGGTAAAGAGTTAAAATACTTAAAACAATCTCACGCAAAAAATAAAATAAAAAATACATTCTCACGCATAAAAACTTTGTGAATTAATAGGAGTATGTTCACGGACTAATGAATTGACCTAACGGATAATTAGCACTAGAAATTATACAATTTAATTAAAAAATTAACTATTCAAGCTATTAAACAAATCGACGGCACTATATAAACACTAGGCTAGTATACTTGCGAAGTATTTTAAGATTAACTTGTACTCAAAAAACTCAAACGCATCTACGAAACCTTAACAGCCGATATTATCCAAAATTATTTACGAGCTTTTATCAGCGTCCGATGCGTTTAAGTGAGTCTTTCTCATTCATTTACCGAAATATATATCTTTATTTTAAAAGTGACTATTTGCTAATAATATAATACAATAATATACCTCATAAGCTTATTTGTACTAATTACTAAGTAAGGGTCTCGCTGTAATCACGGCACACAATAATTGCATGTGCTGTATGTGCTCAAATTTTACTCATGATTTCATAATTTATTGTTATCGGCTTACTTCACAACTGGGCCTTTTTTTACACTAGCTCGGCAAAGTGACTACAATGCATCTGATGGTAAGTACAGTGTATACCAAAAACGAAAGCGACTATCAAAGATTGAAAATCCGTTGATAGTCTCCGTCGTCATGTCGGTCCACAAATACCACGACTGAAGGTCTCTAAGTATATGAGTTACTGAATATACACAAGCTGGTCCCGAAACGCGACAGGCCAAAGCGAGTCACTGTGACGGTCTTTACACTTGTGTACTGTAATAATGACCCATTTCGGGCATTCGTCCTACCATTATAAAAATGGTCTATGAGGTCTGTCCATAGGTCTCTGGTGCCCCTCTGGTACCGTTCTGTGAGGGCCTTGTTCCTACGACCATCAATACAGCCAGCCAGATTCCAACTTATCGCCATTTAACTGACTTATAATTTATTATTATACACGGTTAGTCGGAAAGGGTATATAAAGCGAAAAACCTAGGAAGGGGGCCATTAAAACAAACATCTTGTGTACTATAACTTTTCACAAAAATGAATAACTAATGAGATACAGGTACCTATAGATTTACATACTAAAAGTATAAAGAGGCAGCCCTAGAAATCATATGTTTCTTCCTGTGTCAACGACCCACCATCCTTGACCTATAAAATCTTACGGATCTTTCTATTGGTTGGTGAAGTTTTAGGTAATAATAAATTAGGGATGTCGAAAATGAAAAAAAATATCGTTATATCGATATTTAATAAAATGTCAATATCGAAGTCGATATATCAAAGGAAAAATATCGATTAAATCTCAATAAACACGAAAGTATTTTACCAGTATTCCTTTTTATTAGATAAAATTTACAAAAATATCAAGAACTTAAAGGCTATCTTCTAACTTTAAGACCTATTTAAGATATCAAACAAAAATAAATAATAAATAAATAAATGGCGGCAAATAATACACATGCAACAAATTCAGATGTCAAATGATATTTCGATATTTTCAATTCATAATATCGATATTTTTGGGCGATATATTTTGAAATGATATGATGATCCATAGAAAATATCCAGTATCGAAAATTGTATCGAAAACGATATTTTTTAAATTCTTATGGCACTGAGGTCGCGCAAATCTGAAACTGTAGAAGATAGGAACGAACGAAAAAAAAAGAACGTTGTTTTCTAAGACTGTTGAGTATTATGTTTTGTTACGTTGTGTGCATTGACATCTGAATTTGATGCATGTATATTATTTGCCGCCATTTTGGGGTATTGTCAGTGTCAGTACCTTATTATCTCGTGGATTCTTTACTTTTTTATTTTCTTTAACGTCAGAATTAAAGTCACCGTGGTCTCGCCACGAAAAGCTTCTAGTTGCTATAGCCAGCAACAATGCAGCTAACTGCAAATGTGGCCTCTCGAAGCAACGGAATGCCGAACGAGTTGAAACAGTTCTTCGATGCTTCAAATCTATCCCGTAAAGAAAACCCTGTAACATTTTGGATTGAAACAAGACATTTTACCCCAGTTTTTTTCAAATTTAGCATATAAATACTTGATACCCACGGCTTCCTCTGTACCTTCAGAGAGAGTAGCTTCTGCCGTAAATCTGGCGGTCTAACAATAGAAGCCGGCTGACAGCGTAGCATGTAAAAAGCAGAGTTTATCTACTTTCACTGCCGGACAAATACTGGTTTGTCTGATTTATTTTTGTTTGATATCTTAAATAGGTCTTAAAGTAAGAAGGTAACCTTTTAGTTCTTGATATTTTTGTAATTTCGTCTAATAAAAAGGAATACTGGTAAAATACTTTCGTGTTTATTAAGATTTAATCGATATATCGACATTTTTCCATTGATATATCGGCGCCGATATTGATATTTTAATAAATATCGTTACATCGATATAATGATATTTTTTTTCATTTTCGACATCCTTAGAGGGCGTGGCCAAGTTTAAGAATAAATGACAATTTATTTTGAGTATGTAAAATTAATTACAACTTTCAGGAAAACTACTATATTTCTTTTTAAGTAAATACGATAACTATATCAATATATATAGCCTTGGCTTGATATACCCTTTCCGACTAACCGTGTATATATAATTTTAAATTAAATTAAAAGTAGTTACAAATGAGAATCTTTGTTATTAAATTAAAAAGATACCGAAGTAAAACTCTGCTATATCAAGATTGAGATCGATTATTTTCAGTGTATCAATTGATTTTAACTGTCGTGTCTTTATTTTATCGATAAGCTCAGGGTCGAGAACAGTGGCACAGTACGATGTCTATTATCAACAGTGAGCTGTAACGAGCTGTGGCTGCTGATAATTTCGAACCTTCTATCCATGAATCTTTATTATCTGTTGTTATGTTGCTACACGCATCATACATAAAGTAATGAATTGATATCGAAAAGACTTTCCGTTTTAATAGATTCCTATACTTTTAATTGAAATGTCTGACAGAATAAATACAAGTGAAACGGTTTAGGAACATATGTAATATGTGTTATACAATATGTATTGCACAATTACTATGCGGATATACAACTTACTTAAAAATTACAGAATAGTGGAAAATCCAAGAGAGTTTAAATACATGAAAATTGCACGCTACTCGCTAAAGTTATTGGGTGCGTGGCCTGGTCAATATTTAGGAGAGAATTCTTCAAAATATGAGATATTCCCCTGTATAATTCAAATAGTTGGTTACATTGTTTGTGTTTATGGGACCTCTATGTATCTGAAGAAATATACGCCTTTGTTATCTTTTTACGAAATTGGGCACAGTTATATCACATTACTAATGACTTGTGTTTGTTTGGTGAGTATCAATTACCACTTACTTATAAAAAAAATCGGTGCTGGTTCACTTTATAGGTTTTGAAGCAGGCGCAGAGGAATTAATTAAAAACCATATTTAGATCGCACATATTATATTGCGTATTTTATGACACCATAATTTTCTTATGTGACACATTCTAAATTCATCGTGATATGACTTTTCTCATTTGTATAAAAACCTTATGAACCTACAGACGTCGACCTCTTCAACACCCCCCCTCGAAGTCGTAGGTACAACTGTCTTCATACTTACACACATCTTTCATTCCTAGGTCACAAGCAAACTGATAATGTTTTGTACTGTTCAAACCCTTAGTTAAAACATCCGCAGGCATTTTTTCTGTGCATAAGTATTTCAAATCTATCATGCCTTGTTCATACACGTCTCGTATAAAATGATGTCGCACATCTATGTGCTTGGTTCTAGAGCGATAATTCCTACTTTGAGCAAGTTTGATTGCTCCCTGATTATCATTAAACATAGTCACACAATCACATTTGATTCCTAAATTATTCAAAAAATCTTTCAAATAGATCGCTTCTTTGGTACCTTCTGAAAGTGCTAAATATTCGGCTTCGGTACTAGATAACGCTACTGTTCGCTGTTTCCGTGCTTCCCAACTTATAGGAGCACCAGCTAGAATAAATGCAAAACCAGAATATGACTTACGATCAATTACATTCGCGCCCCAGTCAGCATCAACAAAACCATAGAGTGGTGAACTCGTTTTTTTATACACTAAGCCATAATGTGATGTGCCTTTCAAGTATCTCAAAATACGTTTTGCCGCTTTCCAATGCTCTAAGTTATAGTTAGTATTGAATTGGCTTAAATAATTAACAGCGTATGCAATGTCTGGTCTTGTGCAAACAGCCAAAAACATTAAAGCACCTATCAAATTTTGAAAAGGATACTGTTTCATCATTCCAACGTCCACACTTTCAGGCTTTTCTAACTTAACATTTACATCAATAGGAGTTGCTGATGGCTTACAATCACTCATATTATAACGATCAAGAATTTTCGTTAAATATAGATTTTGTTTTAAGTATACTTTATTTTTATGTTGAGTAAAATCTATACCTAAACAATGATTAATTTTCCCTAAATCTTTCATTTCAAATGCATTCGCTAACTTTCTCTTCACCTCACATAACCATACATTATTATTTGTAGCTAAGATAATATCATCAACATAAATAGCTATCAGCATTATTTGTTCCCCCTTATATGCCATAAACATACATGGATCTTGTGGCAAAGCCTTAAAACCAGCATCCGTCAACTTTCTTACTAGTTCTTTATGCCACTGCAAACCTGACTGACGCAAACCATACAAAGATTTTTTCAACAAACATACGACATTATTAGATTCATTCATACCATTATGCCAGCGTTTAGCAGTATCTAATATTTTTCTGTCTTGCACAACCTTTTTGCAAGTGCCTATCTTCTTCTTTGCGAGTATTCTATCTAAAACATCGCTTAGTTGCTCTGGTATTTTCATATATACTTCCTCATCTAGTGAACCGTTTAAATATGCTGTCACCACATCCATTTGATGGATAGTTAGTCCAAGTTCTGCTGACATTGCAGCAATCAATCTTATCGATGAATATCTTACTACTGGTGACGACGTTTCATGGAAATCTTCTCCTGGTCGCTGTGCGCAACCTTTTGCAACAAGACGTACTTTCTTTCCTGTGCTTTTAGTTCTAAAAACAAATCTGCTCCCGATCACTTTCCGATCATTATTTGGTCTTGGAACAATTTCCCATGTTCCGTTTTTTATTTGTGCCAAATATTCATCTTCTAAAGCACCTCTCCATGCATCACAGTCATCTGAATTCTCAGCTTCATGCCATGTTAACGGTTCACAAACAGCAATACTCGCAGTTATTCTTTCATGTGCCTCATCATTTTCTGAATCATCAGCGCTTTCTGACACTACTTTAGCAGGTGTGTACTCTTTACGTGGTCTACCTGGTAAGCCTGATCTTATTAATCTTGGTCTTTCTTTACCTCTTGTTGGGGGTTCCAGTGGTATATTCCCAGATATTGGTGCATTTATATTATTATCTGACGTGTAATCCTTTTTATTATCATCATTGATTTCTACATGTTTATTAACTACAGAATCATTTGAATCAAGTAATATGTCTACATCATCAACATTTTCATCATCAAGGATATCTGTATACTCATGTCTAAATGCAGTTTCATTTAAAAATTTTACGTCATGTGTGATAACTGTTGTCTTAAATTTGGGATTATGAACTCTGTAAGCTTTCGATTGACTGTCATATCCCATAAAGATTCCTTGTTTAGCTCCTGATTCTAATTTTCCTTTCTTAGAACCTTTTTGTTTATAATAAACTTTCGCTCCGAATAGTCGCATATAAATGAGTGTAGGTTTCTTTTGGGTCCATACAGTAAACGGAATTTCTCCTTTCAATGCTGCCGTTGGACATCGATTTCTAATATAATTTGCAGTATTCATTGCTTCAGCCCAAAATTCCGGAGGACTACCAGCTTGACGCATCATACATCTTGTCATCTCGATTAATGTTCTATTTTTCCGTTCGGCTACACCATTCTGTTGCGGTGTATAGGGCGTGGTCAGCCTCCTTCTAATCCCTTCATTTCGCAGGAATTCATCAAATTTATGATTCACATATTCTCCACCATTGTCAGACTGAAGAGTCTTTATTTTATTTCCCGTGAATTTTTCAGCATAAGCTTTATATTGTTGAAATACGTCAAATACTTCATTTTTATTTTTAATAAAATAAATTTCACACCAGCGCGACTTGTCATCTATGAAAGTGACAAAATATCTTTTCTTTGAAAAAGATTGGTGGTTCATTGGACCGCAGACGTCGCTGTGTACAATCTCTAACAATTCACTTGTGCGCTTTGCACTACTTTTAGGGAATAGCATACAAGTAATCTTCTCACTAATGCAAGTCTCACATTGTGACAATTTTTCGTTTTCTTTAAAATTTAGTCCATGAACAAGACCATTCCTTGCCATCATCTTCAAATCGCGTTCATTGAGATGTCCTAGTCGCTCATGCCATACGTCAATGGGCTTCTTCGTTAATTCTACATTATTAGCAGAATGACTCATACGAACGTGATACAAATTACCTTTTCGGTCAGCACGCATCTGAACTTTATTCATTTTATCTAGTACAATAGCATCATTTTTTCTGAAATGTACTTCAAAACCATGATCAGTGATTTTAGCAACTGACAATAAGTTTGTTCGTAGATCCGATACATAAAATACTTTTTCAATATTTATATCATGATTTTTATTTCCTGTGTCGACTGAAATTGTTACCTTTCCTGTTCCTGTAATTTGAGTACATTCATTGTTCGCTAAATTTAGCTGTGTATCAATTTCTTTAAAGTTTTGAATCATGTTCTTCTCATTGCACATATGTCCGGTGCATCCACTATCAATACACCAAATTGAATTTTTCTGCTCACTCCAGTTTACCTCTTCGGTAGTGTTAAGCATAGATAAATTTTCTTGTGCAACAATATTGGTTTCCGGATTTTGTACTCTTTGTCTGATTTTGTTTACATATTTGACTTTGCAGTCTCTTACTATATGACCACGTTTACCACAACGATGACATATAATGTTGATATTTCTATCATTTCTATTCTCTTTGGAATAATTCTTCCAGTTGGCATTATTCGTACGTTTGGCAATCATAGCCCCCTGATCCTCTTTGATCTTCGATTTATGATGTTCATATTCTTCTAAAATTTTTACTTTTAATATATCTGTTGTCGGAAGATCGTCGCGAGATTCGATTGCAGTTCGAAACATTGAAAAGGAATCAGGTAAACTATATATAAGCAAAATTGCTAATAATTCATCAATGACAACCAAACCGATTTCTTTGAGCTTTTTTACGACATCGAAGAAATCCGCTAAGTGTTGACGCAGGTCATCTTCTTCCTGCATTCGTGTCAAAACTAGCCTTTTTAATAATGACGCTTTTCGTGCAGGCCCGCTCGACTGGTACATAGATTGCAGCTTGTCCCATACCGCTTTTGACGTTTCCAAGCCATCTAACGCAATCAGTTCACTTGCCGATACAGCCAATATAATTTCTGATTCGGCCTTACCGTCCATTCTAATCCAGTCTGCATACTTCGAATCAGTGCGATCCGGTTTTGGTAAAATTCCTGATACATATTCCCATAAGTCATTTTTCTTCAAAATAGCCTTCATGTGAATTTTCCATGTATCGTAATTTTCACCGTTCAACGCATCTATTTTTATAGAGGCCATTTTTGTAGCCTGGGCCCTTAACCTTTTGAAGCAGGCGCAGAGGAATTAATTAAAAACCATATTTAGATCGCACATATTATATTGCGTATTTTATGACACCATAATTTTCTTATGTGACACATTCTAAATTCATCGTGATATGACTTTTCTCATTTGTATAAAAACCTTATGAACCTACAGACGTCGACCTCTTCAACAATAGGAAGTGATTGCTCTAATATTTTTTTTTAAATTTAATGCAAATTATCTCTTCCCAATTATTACAGAATTGTTAAGGTTAAATGTTTATTATTGCAAGATAGGGGCTTTTCCATTTCGCGTTACTAACTTAATGTACGAATCTATTATAAACTAGCTGTCCCGGCAGACCTTGTTCTGCCCTATTTCTCGAAAACAAAGTCCCATTGTTTTTTTTTTAATGTTAATAGCTTCCCCGTCAGATTTTATTCTGCCAAAACCTATTGGCATGTCGGCTGTTTTTTGAAAATTGTTAGAAGGAATCTGGCCTCAATGCTATATGTATAAAAATTGACAAATATTGACATTAATATTTATACGTCACTCAATTGTTTTGCCTTCTCGGAACCCGTCCGACTAACATTTAAACTTTATGGTATGGTGTTAAAGTTCAAATTGACTTTTAAATATTATTACGAATTGTTTGTATGAGAATATAGAAAAGTGTTGTTTTTAGACTTTTTCAGACAATTTTTTTAATTCTTCTCTCCGTAATAACCTTCCCCAGACTTCAACAAACACAACAAAAAAGAAATCAGCCAAATTGGTTTAGCCGTTCTCGAGTTTCGCGCTTATCAAGACATTTAGCGATTCATTTTTATATTATAGATTTTCGACTTGATCATTTGCATCGCAGAATAAGCACACAGATAGCTTACAGTTTGTTGCTTAGCTACAGATGCTAGTATAACATACATATATTTTATTTTGAATATATTTTGTCAATAATGGTGAAAAATCGCATAAAGTTATAATATATTTCTGACCATAAAATATGTAAACGAACAGGAAAAAAAATGTAGTGACTGGCACATTTTATACTTTCGTGTTTTTACTCATTATATATAATGTAATACTCATGCAGTTAGGCTTGCATATAAGGTACTGACCTTATATACAAGCCTTATAAGGTCAGTACCATATATGCAAGCCTAACTGCATGAGTATTGTTATTATTATAAGTATTGTTATGTGAGTAGTGTATTGTTATGTGAGTAGTGTATTGTTAAAGCATTTATTATATGCTGAAAGAAGATTTTAGAATCACTTTCAATCGTTCTAAGTTTATCGTAAGCTATGCCATCATAACCACAAGTAATGTATCGACAACTTATTTATTGCAGACAAGACTTATTTCTCTTCCTTTCGCAAAAAGATACAAGGATATCATCAAAAGTTTCGTTACTGAGTGGCATCTTTATTACTATCGAAATAATTCTAAGTTCGCAAAGAAGGTAAACAATCAATCTATATATTTTAAAATCACTTCTCCTGACTGACACATCATGTAGACCCTAAACTACGGTAGTTATGACACAAGTAATTTGGACCTTGAATTTTTTGTATAATGAAGGCAGGTGGGTTTTTTGTATATTCTTCCGCACAAAGAGCAGATGGGCAAAATGTAATCTGATTAATGATGAACGATTACAAAATGTAGTCGTAATTTTAATTTTCTTGCTCTGTAATCTTGATTAAATCCATTTAAAACATTAAGAAATGATAAATGTGTATATAATCTGATATTCCGTAGTGTTTAAAACATAAATGAGCAAAATGCAGTCATATTAATGGTAAAAACCTAAAATGTAATCGTTAATCATTTTTATTAATCTGATTACATTTTGCCCATCTATGCATAGGGGTCGACTTAGAGGTTGTAAAAAAACGGATAATGTCGAATAAAATCTAGAGTCGTCTACATTAATCAGTCATTGTTTTTTTTAACGTTGTATCATATTAAAATGAATAATAATGCAGTTTGATGTCTTGTGTTGTGACTATTCATATAATCTAGAATAAAATTGGGTAAAGTAAGTAACTTCTCGCCGCCTACGAAAACCCATTGATGCTATAGTCTGTTCATTTTGTTGCATTGTGACCATGAGTAAGGTAAATCATATTTTTTGATTTTTAGGTTTAATATCGTCATTTGGCACTCAGCACTGCGAATGTGAAAAAAATCCTAATTTTTATTGTTGTTTTATATGATGGTATTTCATCAAATACCCCGTTATATTTATAATATGATCAGAAAGCAGTCTAAAATAGAGAAAATACTATAAAAGTATTAAATAATCTGTCTAAAACATAAAAGTACATTATGATTAAATTATTTTTTTGTTTTTCCTGTAAACTACCAAATTTCACATTTGCGGTGCTGAGTAATAAACGACAAAATGTATTTGTAGTCTTGATGGAATATATTGACTGCAGTGGCTTATTTAATATTGTCTTATTTTTAGCAATAGTACTTCTTCTATGTTTTATTCGTGCTTACTAAACCTTATTGTGTGTGTATGTATGTGTTTTAATTATAAACAACATAGAATGTAATATATATTTTTATTTCCAGACATACGTCGAAGTGCATAAGATATTGTATTTCTTCGCAATATATTTCATTATAGTAATATGTACAGGATCGATATTATTTAACCTTTTGCCTATCTACAAAAACTACGTTAATGGGAAGTTTGACCGAGATAATCAAAATAATGACACATTTATACTGTCTGTTTACTGTGAATTCCCTTTCGACATGACTACAAATATATACGGTTATATCGTAATTTCAATATGGAATTGGTAAGGGAGAGCAAATTCAATCATATTTTTTCTTCACATACTTTTATGTGATGAGCAGATTAGTTTATCGCGAGTCCTGGTTATATACATATATACTAGATGCGCCCGCGACTTCTTTGGCGTGGAAGAAGTACTTTTGCTATGATAATAATTATTTAAAGCTGAAAATTTTGTCTAAATTATATAAAAGCCATCGATTAATTCTAATTTTTACAGATAGACATGCGCTTGACCTATATCTCACCCGATGGAAAGTGATGATGAGGGCGATGATGGAGCACGTTAACTCAACGAATACCGATTCTAGTGTGGTAAGTGGAGACTTCTCGCTGCCGACGCTCATCCCAATTATGGTCGACAGCGAGGGTGTATGGAAAGCGGTTCTCAAACGTCCGCCTCTAACGACAGCACCGGCGGCACTAGGCGGCACACTTGAGGGAGTGTGTTGTCCAACCAGGGTGCGAGCGCAGAGGTGAGAGAGAGGGTTGGCTCTTTACACCACCCCTCCCCAAGTGAGAAAGTGAGTGAGCCTATCCATAGGGCGCATGCCTTGCCGGGTACCAAGGATGAGACCCTAGTCGTGCCCTCGATCCCGATAGGTGGAAGGTGGAACACGCCGCGGGTTTTAGTCGATGCAAGTACGACAAATCAGGAGGCGGCGCTCATCGTCCCCTGAGGTCCATAGGGATTCGCCCGGGTTACCAATAAAAAAAAAAACGAAGGCCGATTCACTCGTCGTTTAAAAATTTACGTATAAGATGTTGGAAAAGCAGAAGCAGGAAGCGAATTCCATTTCAGTATATAGATTATAGGGAAACTTCGGATCGATATATGAACGTACTGCATCTAGGCATATTTATATTCTTCCATTTTGATATAGAACTTTCACATTTCAGCGTACTTGATGTAAACACCAAATGACGTAATTCTTCCATAAATTTAGTTTTTTGCTTTGGTTTTACTTTGCTCGAACCCACTAAAAATTCGTTTATTCTAGTTATTTGCCTAGTATGGCTCAAGATGCAAGCCATCCATAAAAGTTTACCCGAAAAAATATGAAAGTAGGTTTTATTTTATAGATATGAAAGCGCAACAGCAGGTATAATGACATTGCCAGACTTCGTTTAAGATTTTTTTTACCAAAATAAGCATTTACAAATGTTTACGAACGTTTTGAATTCAGATTTAATAATAATAATGAACTCTAAATAAAGAAACGGTATTTATGTTTTAGGGGATTTATAATTTTGAAATGTCATCCATTGTAATTAACTATTTATTACCTAGTTCTTAAGAGCAGAATAAACATATCATCTGGACGACCGTAGATTGTTTGTCTGCGCTGGCACCTGTTATTTGGACGTTTAGCGTACGTTAATGCTTTATTTTATTTCACAGGTTTGCAACATTTGGGTGTACCATCACTTTTCTCATGTTTGATCTAATCTTATTCATATTGATTTTTCACGTTCGCGGTCATTTTAAAATCCTTTTATATAATATTGAAAACTTTCCAAAGCCAGATGTTATAGCTTCTTGTAGTAATAGCAAGAAGGATTTTTTGATCGAGGCTCAATTTTACTCCGACGAAGAAATGACTGAAATTTCTAAAAGACTTAAAGAATGCATTGACTATCATCGTATGATAATCAAGTAATATTATTATTTTTTTATTTACAGATTATCAATAATACACTTTATTGTAAAACTTACAAACATAATTATGTGCACCAATTTTATATCAATAATGGGTACTAGTCAAATTTTTTTTATTACCATTGTTTAATAGATGTAAAAATTGTGTGATGAAGCAGAAGGAGGCCGCCAAAAGGGCCAGAGAGGGAACATCTTCTCTGGCTATTAGGCGGCCAAGGCACCGTCGCCGGAGGGATGTGTTCGCGCAGAGCCAGCGCGACATCCCCCGATGACAATAGCCGGGCAGTAGACTTGAGGGAGTCTGCTGTCCGGATGAGAGGGTGGCGGTGTGCAGTGTCCGGCGCGCCGCCTGTGAGATAGGTATTGGAAGGGTGGGGGGCTCTTTAGCCCTACCCCTCCCAGAGAGGCAGCCTCGACAAGGCATTTCGCTCTCTGGGTGTCTAGATGAATTTGGTTTCCCAGGCCCGGATGGAGCAATTAGAGGGACACCCCGGGGGTTTTTAGTCAGTAGGAGTCTGACACACCGGGGTCGCTGCCCCCACAGCGGCCCTGACAGTCCTATGCAGGTCTTTCCGCCAGTTTATAAAAAAAAAATTGTGTCAATATATATGAAAAGTCTTAAGTAAAAAAAGAGTTATATGAGGAAAACAAAACACCTATATAAGTTTAAATTTAAAAAAAGTTAAGAGTATTGACACTATCTTTTGCCCGCTCATTTCACCCTTATAAGCCTTGCATTTGAGTAGTTAGCACTAGTAGAACTCAATGAGCGACGAAAATCCGTCGATTAATGTTAATCTATTTTATTAGTGACAGAAATTAAAAGAATGAATTTACAAGACTAGGTAGGTGCTTTACAATTCCTATAAATTTATTTCATGAACGTAATTTATATCAACTTTAAAATAATTCTTGTAAACTATGAGTTGTGAACTTGTGAGACTTGTAAGTTTTGGTCAGTCCCAAATCTTCAAGCCGGAGCCCGTGCTCTGGGCGCCTAATTCTAGAAACGGCAAACGAACAAGTAACCTGGCGTACTAAATGGATAATATATTTTAAAAAGTTGTTTAACCTTTCCACGTTCAATTAGCTAAAAGATACAAGCCCTTGTTTTGACGTTTTCAATGTTAGCTTAAAAGGCTCATAAGATATTCCTTACTACATTTTAAGTTATGCAAGGTCAAGATCGTTTTTGTGAATATTGTGCTTTCTATGCGATAAAAGAAATTTATATTTTTACAAAGTTTTAAAGCACATAATTTCATATTACTTTGGTGTAATTGTATTTTCTAGATTAATCCATATTGTTGATAAACATAGGAAAATGGACTTGCAGATAGTAAGTAATACCATATGTATTTGCCCTTTCTCGAAAATTTACAAGATTTAGGACTAATTTTGATAGGCTACTAATATGTTCTATTTTAGATTTACAGATGATATATCAAAAGTGTTTGGTCCCATGTTGTTCTTTTATTACATATTCCATCAAATTGTTGGATGTTTGCTGCTCTTAGAAATATCTCAAATGGTCAGTACTAGTTATTTAAAAAGTTAGACAAAATACGAAATACGTAGTATAATATAATAATAACATGTAAATCACTGTAGAATTATTTTATAATAATATGCAACCGACTGTGGCTGACATTCTTCACACTAATCCACGGAGATTTGTCCTGAACCTACACTTAGGTGTATTTTCAGACTTGTTGCACTATGGTATGATCGTACTATATAGAAGGGAAATAGTCATAGCCATAGTACGACAAAATAATGTTTATAAAATAAACATTTATAACACATATCGTATGATGCGGCAACGGAACTGCAAACAAACTGTGGATAAAGTTGACTACTGACCAATATGTGGCGATCTGGCAACGCGGCGCCTTGTAGTTCCGTGTTGCATAGTCCAGTTTTACTTTTAAAACGATCATTGATCTAAACTGCCAAGCGATGATTTGCAATGAAATTTATTGTGATCTTCACAATATTCAAGTTTCTTGCATGTAAAGCAGCGAAAAGTCTCTTGCATTGGAATGCGGACAACTGAAACCTATTTGGTTTAGCAAATAGGACTAGTCCATGAGACCGTTAACAATTTTAAATAATAAAGTAGATCTCTCTAAATTCTACGATGTAGAAATTGAGTGACAAGATTAAAAATGGTTATGTCGATTAAGAGATTAAAAGGACCAAAGGCGTACAGATTGATTAACGATTCTCATACGTTTATACTAACTTACATCGCGCAAGTGAAGTTTTTGTGGAGTTCCAAATCACAGTATCATGATCCAATTAAAATGGCCATCAAAAAAGCCACCGCTCGATCAAACAGTGAGGTACACACACGCACTAATTTAATTCCCTACACCGGAGGCGCCGACGAAGGATAGTTCAGTCAACTGTTGCTAAACGGTGCGTTTTCGCAACGAGGCGCAGTTCCACTCCAACGCAGCCTCGAGTTTCGTTTGGCGTTTCTTCTCAAGATAGTCGCTTTCGCAACGCTATTAGATCCACCTGTAGGTTTCGTAGTTTTGGCTGGCGGTCCAAGTCGAGGTCGTACCCACAGGGGTGCCCTTGCATTGCCACCCAACCAATAAACTCGCTGGCTGAGCACCTTATGTGGCTAGCCCCCTAAGCCCGGCTGAACTGTAAATGCCTGTCCCGGCAATTAATAATAAGTAGGTATAAAAACAAAATTACAGTATCTACGGAAATTCGAATAGCGGACTCTGGAACTGATTGATATAAATAATTAATAAATATTAATAATAATTGATTGATGATGAACTGTTTTTGTCGGCCGCTTGTGCCGTTACATTGCAATCAGGAATAGTTCGCTGCCAATCGGTCTTTAGCGGCGTCGTCTGAATTGAAATGACGCGAATGGAATCTTTTTCGCGTTAATTGCACACACTCAAATCTCTTTCTAATCGGTTTCGTGTCAATTAGTGTGGTTACTCCTATAACTGTGGTAACCATGTATCTACTCTTATTTCAGGATACATCATCTTTTATTATGTACGGACCAGTGACCATATCATTGTTTCAACAACTGATACAGTTATCAGTTATTGTTGAATCAATTGCAACTGTGGTAAGTTTTGTTGTGTATCTTATTATAATTGTATGATATACTGAAAAAAAAATTTTTTTTTTATCTTTAAACTCTAAAGAAACTAATTCTTGCAAACGCTGCAAAAAATATTTTATATTAAAATTATAAAAATTTAATACTAATTAAGATTTATTCAGCGAATTCGTTAGCTAATGATATGTAGATTTTTTTAATATTACTTATTTCGCATTCAAAATCCATCTATAACTTTTATTTAATAGAAAAAGTACCTTCTTTAAACAGTGTTTCTATAAATTTTCAAAATGGTATAGTTTCATAGTTGTAATTCTAAAACGATTGAAAGTTATTGTTTTAATAATTATTATTTATTGAAGTTATAATTTTCTAAAACGAATATAAAAAGATTATGCATAGTAGTTTTTTCTAAAAATCTTCTAAGTTGCATAAGTATCGAGGGTAAAAATTACGGACACGACCAATAATATCAACTCAAAAACCCACTTATTGGTTTAAAATTCTTAAAAATTTCCTGCTATTTCAGACTGGAAAATTGAAGGATGCTGTGTATGGTATACCATGGGAATATATGGATATTAAAAACAGGAAAATATTGCTGATATTTTTAATGAACGTACAAGAACCATTGCACATCAATGCGCTGGGACTAGCTAAAGTTGGCGTAACCTCTATGACCACTGTAAGGCTATTATTTGGTTTGATTTTTTTTACAAAATATTTAATAAAACATACTAATCTCAAAGTAACAAAGCGCAAGTCTAAGTCAGACTTTATGAACAAGGTCCTGACTAGTTGAAATGTGAGCCCCTTATGATAATAATATATCTTATTTTTTTTAAGTTCCCTTTCGCTATTGCTTTCACTTTTGAAACATCAAAACAAACGCTTGATTTTTTCCATTTTCAATAATTATCGTCATATTTCAACCAATTTACACAAAATCTTAACTAATTATAAGTATGTTACAATAAAAAGTTACTCTGTCTGTTGGAGAAAACTTCACAAATATAAATTCAATAGTTTTTTGGTTTATAATAAATAGACAGGCAGACGCGCTAGGAAACTTTTTTTATATTATGTAGTAAAATTAATTGGTAGCAATGATAATATGAATTAAGAATTTAGAAGATTATGGGCAACATAAAATGAACAAAGAATTATCCAGTTATCTCAAAACAACTAGGCAGTTCAAATGCTTTAAGATTATAAATTTTATAGATATAGATAGATTATTTATTCTACATATTTATATTTAAGTTACTTATAAACAATACTTGTTTCAGATACTGAAAACATCATTCTCATATTTTGCATTTCTCCGCACCATTGCTGAATAAACTTTTTTTTAATAATAGTTACATTAGGAAATAAAAAAAAAATTGTCATATTGTCTACTATTGTCCGATAGCAGCTTCAGCTTCGACTTTTAGCCGCTTTTCTTGAATGTTACAAAATTTAAGGAACTGTTACGAAATTATTTCGAAATCTTATTTTTAATTAATTACAAAAAGTAGGGCATGCTGTGTTTTTATTTATGTTAACCCGTATTCCGCCATTTTTCGCCTGATTTGCATTTTTTTATGCAATAGAATGTAGCATACAGTCCCTTTGTAATATAGTGCTGTTCTGATTAAGTCCGTCGGAGGTATGAGCCAGAACAATAGCAAAAGCTATTTTTTTCATTTATATCTCTGTCATACGTAGACCGATGAGAATGAGATTTTTTTATTCATAATGATATAGACAAAGGTTGTTTGTAATTTAATATGATGAGTTGATGAAGATAGTCTTTGATATTGAATGGAGTTCCATAATATACTATAGTAAATCAATTTTAATTAATAACATATATCAAATAAATTGAATGGGAATCTTCAAACTTCGAGTGAATCGGTATTTGCTGGGTGAACGCGCTCCATTGTCGGCCTCATCATCACTTTCTAGCAGGTGAGATTGAGGTCAATCGCAAACCTGCCAGTCTGTCTGTCAAAAAAATATTTTTTATGTTTAACCATTTAGAATTTTAGAATCTTTTTTCACATTATAACGTCTCTTTTTTTATTTAAATAATAAGTTTAGTGTCTTATGTCAAAATAACTTCTTCTTCTTCTACTTAGGGTGCCTCTCCACTACCGGAGGTTGGCCGTCAGCTCAAAATAACTAGTGATTTTTTTAATTAACAACTAGCTGTCCCGGCAGACCTTGTTCTGCCTTATTTCTCTAAAACAAAGTTAAATTGCCTTTTTTATGTTAATAGCTGCCCGGTCAGATTTCATTCTGCCAAAAGTTATTGGCCTGTCGCAGTCTAATAGAAATAAAATTGCATTGAAAGTCTTAACTCATATCTAAAGTAATGATATTTTTACTATAATCCCTTATGGTACATTTTTGGGTTATTTTTTGTTTAATTACTTGGCATATAAATAATAATTTTCATTACTGACATGACATGACATCTAATCAGCTTGAAGCAATTTTTTTTTGTTTTGATTGATATCATATGTTTGACAGCTAGCTGGAAACAGCGTGGTTTGTATGGGAAAATGGAATTGTTGTCTTTATTATATTCCTAGCATTTTTTTTTTTACCTTTTAAGCTTTCTCTGGACTTCAATTAATTCAAAACCAAAATTAGCCAAATCGGTTCAGCCGTTCTCGAGTTTTAGCGAGACTAACGAACAGCAATTGATTTTTGTATATGTATATATATACAGGGTTATAGGTAACTAACGCACAGCCTCTTAAGGGTGGCTTTGATTTATCAAGACTGACAACTTTTGTTGTACGACTTTTTCTAATTCAATTATTTTTTTTCCCATACAAAAAAAATAAAAATCATATTTGCAGTTCTAAACTTTTTAACTCTTCCTAAGGCGACGATCGCGCCACGCCGACAAAGGCGACCGTAGACAGACTTACGTAGTACGCGGCGTCTTGTGTCGCTACTAACAAAGAAAGGGGTCTGCGGCGCGGTGAGCGGGCGTGGCGACATGTGCTTGACTACTGTGTGACACGAGTCATGTCAGTCGCAAATTTGCTTGCGTGTGCGCCGGCCGTGACGTGTTAGTTGTCCCAGTGACGCGTTCGTTTCATAAATCACAATGTCAAATCGATACACTAACATTGAATATACCGAAATGGTGCTTGTTTATGCTCGGTGCGGTGACAATCTGTCTGAAGCTTGCCGTGAGTCCGCGAGACTATTTCCGAATGTGTTGACACCGAGTAAATAGATTTGTGAGTATTTTTGTAAATAGTTTAATTATTGTAAATAGAGTGATTCCACTTTTTAAATACGCCTACATTAAAAAATAGTTTGCAATTATTTATCTTCAAACAGACCGCGCGCCTCTTTTGGTGCGATGAATTGCTTGATTACGAATCAATGTTCGTGTTTTTCTATTTACTTTTTTATTTTTTAGTGTAGCCAGTCCTAAGCCTGGATAAGTATGAAGGGATTGTGGATTCAGTGTATAAATATGTACAGATTGTACAACCTTTGAAACATTAATTTACGTAGAGGCCTTTACCTTGTTCATTTTACGATGTTCCCTATGACAGACAAATAATAGGTTGGTTTTGTTTGTGAAACAATTATTTAATGTTTTATTTTGATTCTAGTTTGTTTTAATAGTGTATTAGTACGTCAATCAATAAACATTTATTTTCACTATTTAACTAAATATGGAAATTTACGTTCAAATAATTGTTATAAGCGACTTTGTAAAATAAACAAGGTATAGGGTTAATAAACTTTCTGCTACACGATCCTTAACGCTGCGTAGCAACGTAACTTGGCGCACGACTGCATAGCACCAGCTGATTGGATACCTACGCCAGATCGAATGAAAGTTGGAATATAGAGCTAACGATGACTAGATATTCACACTAAAACTAAAAAAAAAAATCTAACGATGTATTAGGTTTTGGCAAAAGTCGTAGAACAAAAGTCGTTAGTCTTGATGTACCTAAGCTACCTTTAAGAGGTTGTGCGTTAGTTACCAGTAACATTGTATATACAGAGAGTCCATAAAGTATTCGTGTAGTCGCAAGTTTGAAAATAAAATCGTCTCTAAAGGACCGGGCGAATGAGAATGAGAATCTCGATTAATTGAACATGTTGAAAAAAGGAATATTAACCATAATAATGCGAAAACAAGTACATAAACAAATTTCTAGCGATAACGAGGGTAACAAAACATAAACATTCGTTTTTCGCTAATTCACAAAGTATTCGTCCACCCTTAAAACAATAGGCGTTCGCGGATACAAGGTCACCTCTAATACTTAACACGCTTCTTTTGTTAGCTCTTACAGCCTATAGGACAACCTGTCATTATTTCGAGCTGATCGGAGAAAAGAAGTTATATTTTTTTAAATGTTATGGGTCGGAAGGGCTGTGAAACAAGCACGACCGAAAGAAAACTCATTCCCACTTACATATTGAGTGTAAATCTTCCTGCAAGATATCCAAGTTGGTAGGTAGACCTCTACCGACAGCACAGTCGCTGATTGATCGTTTCCGTAGAATAAAAACATTGAAAAACAATCCACGGAGTGGACGCCCTCGTGCACTGACCGAACAAGACGAGAGGTTTATTGTGCGAGAAATTAAGAAGAACCCAAAAGTTAGTGCACCTAAGCTTCCTAGGGAACTGTACAGTAGAGGCAAAAAAGCATGCGTCCATACAATCAAGAACATATGCAAAAAAATGGGTACAATGGCCGGGTAGATCGCAAGAAGTTTTGAATTAACAAACAGAATTGACAAAAAAACGTTTCGTTTTTGCCCAAGAAGATAGATTTAGGAAAAAATATTTCTGGAAGTACGTCATATTATCCGATAAAAGCAAACACAACATATTTGGTCAGATGGAAAGCAAATTATGTCGGGAAAGATGAATATTAAGGTGCTGCCTCAAAATCTCGCGCCTACAGTACAACATTGTGAAGCATTCCCTTATTGTGTGGGGGGTATATGAGTGCGGAAGGTATGGGAAAACTGCACTCATATTAGACATTATGAATCATAAAATGTGTATAAACATTTTAAACGAGAATTTGAATGCAAGTGCTGAGTAATTGGGTCTCCATGACAATTATATCTTTCAACAGAACAGCAATCCTAAGCACATAGCTATGAATACTAAGCTGTGGCTGTTATATAACACCCCAAAACAACTTCATACGCCAGCTTAAAGTCCGGATATGAATCCAATCGAACATCTTTGGAAAGTGCTTAAAGATAATATTAGAAAAGGCACATCAGCTACAAGAATAACTTAAAATGAGCACTTCAGTAAGAATGGGATAAAATTCCATCTTCTGTGGCAAAAATTTTTGTTGATTCCATGCCCAAAAGAATACAAGCAGTGATTGTCGCGAAGGGAAATTCAACTAAGTACTAAATACTATTCTAAAATTATGTTCCGTAGCTCAAAACGCCATGAAATATGTTATGGACGAATACTTTTTGAACTAGCTAAAAATGAATGTTTAGTTTTTTTTTACCCTTATTATCGTTAGAAAATTGTTTATTTACTTGTTTTTGGATAATTATAGTTAAAAAAGCTTCTTTTAACATGTTTGATTAATCGGTATTTTATTCGCTCCTTACCTTGTTCTTTAGACACGATTTTTGTTTAAACTTGCAACTAGACGAATAGTTTTTGGACTCACTGTATATATAAGATATAGATGTTAATGTGTACTGTAATGATTGTGTGTAAGGAATCGTGCAATTAGGTTACGTATCTGGTGGCGTGAATATGTGATGGACGTTAAGTAAAAAATAATGTTCTTTGATAGAGAATAGTAAAAAAAAAAGATTGATTTGTCTGGAAAATTAGAAGGGAGTTTTAAGGAATTACGTCTGGGGCTTTTGTAAAGAAATGTTTAAAATTAGTCTATAAATAAAGGACAAATTTTGTATGTATGTTCGAATAGTATTACAAAATATGAGGAAGAAGTTAAAAGCGTTTCAATTGAAGTAAGCAGCTCTCAACATCTCCACATACGACACGACTACTTCAGTACTCTATCACGTGTAGTACATATTAAGGTACCTAAGCAACTAGACTTTGTGTAAGCAAAAAAAAAATGTTAAAAAAAGTCATTGTAATAGTATTGGATATACTAATACAAAGTGGCCTTTTCTGATGACCAAAACTTCAATCAGGTACGGTTTAGTCACTTTGTTAAGTCAATATATTTAAAAAAAATGTTTGTATAATAATTATACCTGTATGTTTGTAGAAGCCTCTTGATGCGCAAGTCTAACTCGCATTTGGCCGGTTTATTTTATTGTACTTTTGTTGCAGGTTGGAAGTCGCTTTCTTTCTTTTTTTTATATTTCGAAGGTAAGCAGAACCATGTCTAGAAGTTGTTTTGTACAGTCATCAAAAAACTTTAAACGTTATTAAAATCATTATATTATTCCCTTTTAGTCAATCCTAAGATAAATTTCTTAGATTTTTAAACGTTCGGTTACATTACGGCCGACTGTTGAGCTTGTTGAGTTCAATGCCAAAATGTTGAGTTCAATGCCAAAAAAACCCAGGTGTGTGTTTTTTCCACCAAAAAATCCTCATTTTCTCCTCTTCCTACTCTCTAGAATGTGCCGCTTGCTGTGCGTGACAGCCTTAATATATTAGCCATGGATATTCGCTGTGATCTCAATCTCACGGATCACATAGGGACGGTCATCTCCTCGATTTCACGTAGACTTGGTATCCTGAATAGAGTGCGTCGGTTTTTCACACCTGATCTTTTGTATCTATTGTATAAGGCCCAGGTCAGGCCTTGTATGGAATACTGTTCGCATCTCTGGGATGGTTCTGCCCAGTACTTGCTTGATGCCCTGGATAGGTTGCAGCGTAGGGCTGTTCGCATACTGAACGATCCAGACGTTTCTGAACATCTTGAATCGCTCCAATTGCGTAGAGATGTTGCCTCATTAAGTGTTTTCTACCGTCTGTATTATGGCGAGTGTTCTGAAGAGTTGTTTAACCTTGTTCCACCCTCTGCTTTCCTGAATAGAATCACGCGCGCGGGTTTGCGGTGTCACAGCTATACGGTATCTCACATCCCGGCTAGCACTAAGAGGTTCTTTAACTCCTTCTTTTGCCGTGTCGTTGGGCTGTGGAATGGTCTTCCGGCAAGCGTGTTCCCACCATCCTATGATATGGGATCCTTTAAGCGTAACGTGAAGAGATATTTGTGCGGGCCGGCATGATCGCTGCGACTACCGATGGGTTTTTTCTTACCTTTCGATAGTCGTTGGCGTTTTTTTTTCCTGCACCATGCTTACCATCAGGTTTGGTACAGTCAATGTGCCGTGTCAGTGTAAAAAAAAAAAGGTTATAGCCGATTAATCGGCAATAGCTTCCTCTTCAGCCAGAAATCGACCTGCGGTCGGACACTATGTATTACTAACTTATTTTAATTACATTTCACTGAATAAATATTCATTAATTATGTATGTATTTTATTTGATATTATTTTGAGAATCTTGTCGTGTGAAGAGAGAAATAAAAGGGTATACACTGAAATATTTAAGAACAAAAGTATTAAGTACATCATAAGAGGTACCTCAAAAGCTTTGTCCGTAGCTATAGAAGATAAGTTTATTATTAGTTCATTGTTGCTAGCCCTAAAGCTTGAAATTTTTCGAGAGGGGGCACAAACTACTGTCTGTTTTACCTTTGTTTGTTCATCTTATCGATTACTCCGATAAAAATGTTTACTACAATATTTACAGATAATTTTATTCTGTACAACATTTGTCAAAATGCAAATATAATTTATCGCATAAAGGAAAATAAAATAAAAAGGATCGTGACCTTTAATCTTGAATAACATACGGGATAGTATGAGACTTTCGAGTTAATTCCTAAAACGTCAAAACGAATTGCTTTTTCTTTCGACAGGATATGGGTCGATGGCCGGGATAGACTTTCACAACTAAACCAGGCGAGCAGGCGACCACTGAGGTACACAGCCGTAACAAATTGATATTTTCAGATTATTTTTATAATTCTTTTGCCCCAGAACCATAATATTACACGACATATAATTACCTGTTTTTTATAAAACAGGTAATTATATGTGAATTAATTCTGTTTAAACTATGCACTACAAGGGCCAGCCGAGATACGTATAGTCTATGATCAGCATTGGGATAATATAGTCAGATGATGACAACAATGACTACAGATATATTTAGCCATTTGTGTTTCTAATTCTAATCAACCAGGTAGTAAACAACAAAACAAATTAAAATTTTCTCAATGTTGCATTTATTTTCGCATATTTCAGTACTACATTAAATTATTGTTGACAAAAATTGAAATGGAATACATATTATAATACTACGATGACTTATACGAAGACGATATATTTGATTATGTTTAGTTGAAGAATTTCTAACATATTGTGCGTGTAAAATGTATCGAAGTGCTTAGTATGAATACAATAAAACCTTATTCAATATCCTCATTACTATTTATTGCTTATAATCTATAATTTTTGCTTGTGGGTATATGGAATTCACAATAAAATTAACATCAAGCAAAATTTGGTAATTAGGTAATTACAATTTAAAAATCGCAAAAACATGAATTATCTTTTGTTTCCATAAGCAATATTTTTTACACATTAGTGCATATTCAAATGTTATTGAGTTCGTTGATATTTGGCTTTATTATGTATGTTGAGCCGCATTCAGACGTATTATAATATGAAATATAACGCGATTTCTGCATGTGGACAGAAATACGAGCGTTACATGTAACTGTTTTTACAAATAAATTGTTAATAATTGTGTGATACTTACGTAGTTTTTATTATGCGGATTACTTAGGATCACTATGAGAGATCAATCTTGTGGTCAAGAATAGAATAAAAACGAAAAGAGTTCACATAAAATCCTATTTTATATTAATTATAATTAAAAAATAAAAATTGCCTAAAATATCCATATTTATTGTAATTCGTCGTTATTAACCAATAGTAAGCTTTAATCATTATGTAATCACATTTAAAATTATTATAAATATATTCAAATAATAAAAATAAAATGAATTGGTGAAATAAAATTGCAAATTAATTTAACAAGTATATATGTACTTATGTAAGCGATATGTCTATACTAGTGTAAGATTTATTCCTAAACAGTACCCCTAGTTTCTGTATTCTGAAGAGAATAGTAATTCCCAGGACTAAATTATGTTTAAATGTCGCTAGTCTGATCAAGACTTTACAAAATTCCCCATAAAATTAATATTGATTTATTATTTTACTCGGTATGACTATACTTTTATGAATAATTTCTAATGGATACAATTCTGTCTAAAAATATGTATAAAATCAGTTTATATGAATTAATTTACTAAGGCTGGTTTTCGTGTCACGCTGACGGTCGGCGCAGACGGGTCAATTTGTATGTAGTTGTATACAGCGTTTTCGAGTCGCGCTGACAGCCGTCAGCGCTGAGCTATAGGCGGCCGTACGTGCCGCGCGTTGGCGCCGCTGACGCGCCTCCACACTCAGGGAGCGTTTTCGTGTCACGATGAATATCGACAAATACAGTTACGAACAATCGTGAAATAAATACCGGTCGAGTAATTGAAGAAGTGCAATCAAAGAAATGTTTATGGGACGTAACAAAGCCTGGGATGACATCGTCGTCTTAGCTAAATATATTTAATTTTATTTCTTACAATAAAAATTTCATAATATGTTTGTGTACTTATGTTTTCTTACTTTAAACTAACCATCAAGCGCTCAATCAGCTGTATAAGAACATTACGTAAGCTGCAATAGACCAATCTATTTTGTAGCTTGCTAGTAATAGTAATAATAGTAGTAATAGTAGTAGTCGTAGTAGTAATTCGTCAAAACTTTTTGATGACATACGGATTTAATTGAAAAACTTTTTGCCGTCGTCTCTCAACTGGGCGTAATATATAGAATTCCCCTGCGAAGATTCTCTGCTCGATCAATGGATGAACATGTATTTCTTTTTTGCAGACGTTTTCTTTGCTAACAATTTTCACTGCCATCGACATTCTTTGCGACTGTACTTCACGGTCATCAGCGCGATACGAAAACGATAAGAGCTGACCCATCAGCGCCGATCGTCAGCGTGACAGGAAAACCAGCCTAAGAGTATGTGTATTTTGTTTCTCCATCAATAATAATTTCGTCTCCGGTAATGCATATCCAAATGGCTTCGTCTTCATAACGAGCCAATCCAACAGCCGCGAAAAACAAATTTTAAGGGGAATTATTGTAAAAAGAATAAGAGTCTGAATATAGTTAAAACTGTTCTAAGATAGTAAAAATAAATAAGACATGGGACAAGTTGTGTTTTAACTTGTGAACATCGATAAAATTAGTTATATTACTTTTAAAACACATTCCCATAATAATGTGAAAGTTTAACGTCATATCACATTCGACAAATTAAATAATTTTAAGTACTATTTCCAGTCCGTACGTTTCGTAAAATTGCTGTAGCTGATCATCGGTTTTTCGGGCGACAGAATCGCTTATCGATTTTTATTTTTAATAAGTACCTATTAAATTAACTAACGCTATTATAATAAACAGATGAATAAATAAAAACATTAATTAAAAATTAATAAACTTAAATTAAAATTGTGATATTCATGTGATGTTGCTTTTATAGCTGGCAGGATATAAACGTTAAAGTATTGCTAAAATTGTTTACTTATATTGTATAACACGATCGATACACAGTTATAGACCGCGGTTTTTTAAACCAAGTTTTATTCGCTGCTCGGCAGCGTTGACCGTAAGGCAAGAGATAGAATATTAATTATACAGTTAGCATGCGACCTGGAAACTAACTTAATTATAACACATAGTCCTTAGTCGATTTCCCCAAATTTTTGATACAAATCTAAAAAAAAACTGCTTAATAATTCTAACGCTTAACTTCAGAAACGATCTTTAAATATTAATGAACGTACAAATTTATAATTCATTAGTGTTCAAAAGCGTCTAAAAATTTAAGAATCATTTCTGATTCTGGACTTATATAATTAAGACCCTTATAAGTTTTTATCATTATATTATATTTAGTATAAAAAAATATTCTAAAAAAATGTTTTCTATTTTATATTTACTTTGTATCTATCGAAACAGTTTAGAAATCTTGACTTCTATGGTGATTTAATTTCGACAAATTGCTATTTTGATCGCTTTATCTTTTGTAAAGCGAATGAAAATATAAATAACATATGGCATCACAAATGTATGAGGCGCCTGCATTAGAACGCCAACTTAAACTTAACAGACTATATAGCAAAACATTAGTCATAAAATAGATATGACGTCATAAAACCTAAAAGTTTATTTGAGGATTTTAAAAACCGCTAATTTACTATGACCGACAAACAATATTCACTGACGAATGTTAAAAACGCTGTCTAAAACTGTGTTTCGATTACCCCCATTATAGTAGTACTACCTATTATTATTAATTCTTGTATAGTATTCGTTAAAACACCATTAAATAAAAATTAACCGAAGAAAGTTTATAATAATAATTTTCATTAAAATCAACAACAAAAACAACAATAATATCAAAGACAAACAAACACAGATAATTCATTAAACCATTCTATTGGTAACTGTGAACTCAAATAAACCATTGAAGCATTTTCTTAAGGCATCAAACTGTAAATCTTGACTCTCACTCTAAACGAACAAACTTGCGCGTCACTCATGTGTAAAAACTTAATATTATTTTTGTTAATTAGTTCTAATTTACTCTGTCACTAATGGCATTTCTTGCAAAATATGATCGCAACGAAAGTTGAGTGTGAGTTTCACCCCTTAATAATGCTTCTACCATTTATTTCCACTTACTGGTTAGTCAGGATTAGATCGATTTGCTTTCTGCAGTCTTTTGGTATAATTAGACGATTTTATGTTAGCCTGGGTTCAAACTGCATTACAATATCACATCTTAAATTATTGCTTCAATGTCTACAACTAAGGTCTGTGAAGATATTTTGACATATGTTCATACTTTAAATATGGTTAACAATACGAACGTTAAATTTATTCAAATCCCTACAGAAATTATGTCTTAAACATATAAATAGTTATAAAATTGTATTTTTTGTTTTAAGCATGAAGATCCGCCTTTTAACAATAGAAAATTGTCTATTATAATGCACATATAGCCTTTAAGATATTGAAGACTAACTTGAACTCCGTCTACACAATAAATAGAGATAAACCACTAAATTCTATATCATAAAAGGGTTAGACAGTATTATATAACCATAGACAGTACAAAATATTGCTTATACGAAAAAGTACCTAAACCGCACTGTGCGCAATGCAACTGCACGATAAAGTTGACAACTGATCTATTACGTTGCGCTTTAGTTGCTCCGTACTCTGTCGTATAGTTTCGTGGACACATAGTGCGGTTTTCTAGAGACCATAATCGTTGTTCCGCACCTTAGGTGAAGACAAACTTACACAGAGACGAAACAATCGTATAAGATTAAGTGAGTTCGACACTATTGGATAGGTCTTACGATATTGATTATTTATTACAATATTTTAATAATTACAATAACAATATCCGCAAGTTCAAATCCCCGTATGTTCTTCGGGGTTCATTCCAGATCAAAGTACGAACTGAAGCTACATGCTTGCCAATGAAGGAATGTTTCGCGAAGAAATCTACACGGCATTAAAATAAAACAAAGTGAGTACAACGACTAATGTAGATTGGCACTCCCTGGAAAGGCTATAGTGTGACCTTGCATTATTATTACAACCACGATGTATAATTTTGTATTTATTGTAAAGCTAGTGAGGGTTACTATCTAGGTTATATTATTATTTTTTATTTAATGCAAGTTAATGTTTTGTTTGTCTACTTTCATTATTTTGAATATTCGAAGACTTTAAAAAATACTACATTGACGTCATGTGACATAGAAGAAGACCGAATCCTCATATAATTTAGTGAAACTAATGACATCTACTCTCACTAATGTCTCCTCATCACTATGCCTTACTACAGGTGAGGTACTTCGATTATGGTCGTACTATATCCTAAGTATTAATACGCTTTAAATGCGATTCAAATGCAAAGTTAAAAATGATTTAAGGTGACTGCAGGTCGAGAGTTTTTCTTACGAGTCTACGGGCGATTTTATTGAACTGCTCTCGATCTTCTCTCCACATTTTAGCAGCATCCACGTTCGCACCGCTCTCGTCGTTGGGCTCTGAAATAAATAATTTAACAATATTATTTAATAGACCGAATGATTGTTGCTTGAATAAGGGTAAGTAACAAACAAGGTACTTTAAAAAGTTAGTAAATAAGGTGCATGAACAAATAGGTATCTACGCATACTCTAAAACATATGATTAATCCGTTTTTTCTTTTAATCTAACGCGCACAGTAGTCACACTCCACCTGTACAAAGTAGTCCAGAAACCGGTAACTATTATTTAATAAAAACATTATCAATTGTCGCCGCTATCATGCCAACTTACACGAGTATATATGTCTCCATTCAAAGAACCCAAATGATAGGAATACGGTTTGCGGAATAATATTCCACAGTCCGACGATACAGCAAAGTAAGATCTAAAACTTTTATTTATGGTCATACAACACATGAGACCGTCAGTATGTGTTTTTTTTTTTCTAATAATACCCAAATACTGGTTACTTCTGCAGTTCTTATTCGGTTTATTGTTTGTCCAATATGTACATAAGGAGGCACAGGTACACAAAATATGAATATATGTAAAAATTTTGGATTTTTTAAAATCAAAAGATATAAAACATGTTGACCAATCCCTATTGGAAATACTTCTGTTGTCTATAGACAAACACATCACCAGAAGTGTATTCATTGTAATATCAACCTTGAAAAAAAAAGGGAAGCACAACGAATACCTAAATATAGCAAGACTTATTTCATGTATCACCTTATGATTGACCTGGATGACCTTATTCAGCTTAGACTTGAAGGGTTCGAGGAATAATAATAATCGACGATGTTATATTGTACTGGCATACGCCAAGGGAGAAGCAACACTTGATGACATAACAGATACATGAAAAAAAATTATCTTAGTTTTACACAAACCTGCTAACATGCTGACAACAGAAAGCAGAATTTTCTCTACACTCTGGACAGGAGACCATCTTTCTGCACTGCTCTCATAGCCCATCGGATCATCACCAGGAGCATGAAGTATAGAAATACACACTCTGCCATCTGCATAGACTATAATAAAAATTTTGAATATTAATATAAAATATCAAGTTCTGAATATGAGCATGTCAAAAATTTTTAAATAATAGATAAAAACGAAGTCTTTTAATAATAATCTTATATCATTTACACTTCAAGTACATACCAAGAGCAAAATTTATAGCAGCATCTAAATAACGTTCACTAAGTTTAGTCTCATGTTTAATATTGTTATAATTAATTTACAGTTTAACTAAATGATTACTAAACGATACACAAACATTAAAAATATATGACTGTTAATTATATAATAATTGCTACTTGAATTTGTAACTTACAAAAACAGTAAAAATCAGGCGTTTTCAATGACAATATGAAGAAAGATAAAACCACACAGCAACTATTTAATGAATATATTTATGTAACATAAATTTATAACAATTATTATATTAACTATAAAAAAGGTATAATATAAATTGTGTCGATAAATTCAAGAAGATTACACAAAATGTGCTGAATAGAACATTAAACCAAAGTAATTTATACATTTTAATTTATATTTTGGCACTTTTTAAAGTTAATATACATAATATGATGAGAATATAGTATAAGTGTTACTAATTAAGCAATAATATTAGTTAAACCTTCAATATATTGGGGTATGACTTACTGTATGTTAATATTTATCAACACAAATAGTAGTAATATTAGTATTTAAAATAGATAATGATCAACTCACTGTTAGGATGAAACATCTCGCATATAAACTGCATTTTAGGGGGGCTGAGTGGGTAGTCAGGGGGGAAAATTAGTTTAGCTGGAAATATCCCTCCTTCAAAGCATGTTCCTTCAGGCCCTCTATGAAACGAAATACTTATTTTAACATAAATAATTTGGATTTTTGATAAATATATTTAGGAGAAATAATTTATTTAGTTTTCAATTATTTTGAATAAATATATACCACTATTCAAGTAATTCATCTTTTAAATGTGTATTATTAAGCATGACTGAACTATTTTATTGAATAAAAAATAAGGAATTATTCATCAATAAATAAAAAAGAAACTCTTATTTCCATATGTGAAATATGTGGCAAAGCTATGCCATCGCTAGATACGCGCCGTGACGTCGTAGTGCGAATTCACGCTGTAAATTCTATGCGAAGTGAACACTGCCTGGGAAGGGACTGCTAGCAGCGAACACCGTGAACAGCTGAGAAAGCTATCCACATCTGTGTTCACAGAGCGTCACGGGCGTTCATGGCGTTAATCAGTCGCGGTTAAACAAGATATGACAAGACTACTGCATCAAATTAAGTATATGTAAAAAAATATCCACAACAAATAAATAAAGAAATGTCTATATGGGATTTATCAAGTTTTGTTCTGACGCTCCTCAGTTATAATTCAGAATTGTGACATTAAGAAACATGACATGCAACATTCAGCTTACCAATTTAAATTCCCTCATGTTATTGCTTTTTGTATTGGTAATGTGACATATGACATGTTTATTAGCTTCAAATATAAACAAAATTATTCTCTATGTGAAGTTATACAATAAATCAATCTGACAACATGAAATAAACTATTGATTGTCTGGGAGGTTTTATTGGGCTAATTTTTAAATTACAAGAAGACATTTACTTCAGTGCATAGGCCATAAGTAAAGAAAAAGAAGACATTTAATACATATGTAAGGCTCTTTTTATATCTAAAGAAAAATACTAATCTACAACAAAAAAGAAGGCTTTAACATCATCTACGTCATCATATCAACAGTAACACATCCATTGCTGGATATGGGCTTCCTTTTATATTTTCTGGAGCATCTGTAAACAGATGGCATCTAGTGTCTCCCTACAATCTTGATCAGGTTCTCTGCACATCTTGTAGATGAACATCTCACAGTGACAGCACTTCATATTTTGATATGTACCAACTAGATTTTAACAGATTAACTGTTCAGACTCCAGTATGGGTCCAAAGGTCCAGTTATGTTTTTATTTAAAGCCAGTATATTTGTGGTTAAATGTGTACTTATTTATTATACAATATTTATACTCTTCTAAATTAGTTTTTTTTTGACACAGACTACATATTGCTTATGGACTGGTATGGAAGTCCCTACAGATCATATGTGGTCTATAGACAGTTAACCTTTAAGTTTATAAATTTATTAAATTCCCAAGTATAACAAGGTAATGTTTTTGTCTTTATGGGATGCACACCACTGAATGTATATAATACAAACACCTAAGGTAAAATGAAATAATGAATTACAGTAGCTCAGATAAAACCAAGAAATAAAATTTGCGAATATTTCAACAGTACTGTTTATTTATATTTGTATAACTGAAATGATTTAATATATATATGCTGATTTAGCAAGCTTTGGGAGCTAGGTCATTTAAGATTTAGTTTTTTCAGTGAGGAATTGTCTTAAGTTTGAATTCTGGCATATACATTTGAGATTTCCTAAACTTGGTACAATTTTAATTACCATATTGCTTTTATTTACTCTGACACTATATAGAAACTACATTGCCCCTGATGGTAAACAGAATACAGTCTAGAGACATAGCAGAACTATGACCAGAAAAACATCTAGTTACTGGCACACATGTGGTTGTTGATGAAGGAAAACATCTTGTTGTTTGTATAGCAGTTACGAAAACTAGTATGCACAGAGACCCTGAAGGATTGTTATCAACCCCACTACTGGTCACATTGGGCAATCCCATTTCTTGTAAAGTTTTACAGTTTTATATTATTATTGACAAGTGAAAATTGATAGGATCACTAGAGAAAAGAGAGGAAAATGTGTGAAATCACTGGTGAATTTAACAGTGATAATTAAAATCCAAAAGATAGAGACAGTATAAAGATAAGACTACATTTGTGAAAGATAAGGCTCATAGAAGGCATGCTTTCTGTTAAAATTTATCCTATGCATATAATTCATTCAATAAGAATATATGATAATATCAGAATATACATATATCATTTCAGAAATAAATACACAAGACAGGGCTAGCTACACCTTTAACACTACTAATTCTATCTTAATTAATTATATGGCAGTATATAAAAATACTTTAGCAACAAAAGTTGTAATTGAACCCATCAAAATATTATAGCATCTGAATAGGTTTTTATTTAATGTGGAAATTATTTTCATCAAATTTATTTCATAATATGATTTTACAAAGTTAAATACAGATAAAATTAGCATACTAAATTAAGTATTAGGGTGGGATATTTTACTAAAACCAGCCCGCAATAAATTTTTTCAGCAGTTTCATTTTACAATAGTAATAGTCGTCGTCGTCGAGTCAGTTTTTATATAAAAATTAGAAGTAAAAAACAATATATTAAATTCAATGATTAGAGATTTAAAAAAATGTTTTTAGTGTTGACCACGCCCTTTTAATTTTTTCTAACGGGCAAGGATTTTTTTAATACTTACGTTATAAGTGCTTCCCATTCAAAGAAGTTTTCTTCATTTACTGGTCCTGCGATAATACCCTCTGGCGGATTTAAGCTCAATTCTGAAGATATAAAAAGAAATTTCAAGACATTGAAAATACTTTTGAAACATCTTTACTGTAAAAATGGTTTTCTTACGTTTATATTCGGCCATGAGACGTCTTAGTGCTGATCCTGCCATTGCGTTAGTAAAATTATAATTGAACGCGAGTACAGTATATGATACGTGTATTCTTATTAGTAAATTATTTATACATTCATGTTGCAACTTTATCCAAGTTTAATCAATACTACTAGAAGAAATATCAATCTGATTTCTAGCACGAAATCTGCACTGCAATAATTGGTTTGATAAAGTAACTCTAAGGAAGGAATAATAATAGTAACAATTTTGTTAGATCGATCTAGTGTGAACCGACAATAGTTTTTTTATTTTGTATTCCTCTTTGTGGAAAAGGCAAAGGCTTTTAGGACATACAGCCGTGTTGAAGAAAAAAAGATCTTCAATATGGCCATGTCAGCCATGTTGAAGCTTTTTTCTTCTTCAACATGTAATTTATTATATGAATTTTGTTGTTTTTGTTATATTTACCGGAAAATAGGTAAAATCTCTGAGCCATACTGCCTAGTGGTTAAAATGAAATCGCAAAGTGTATTTGTAATCATTTTTCTTTAATCTGATTACATTTTGCCCTTCTATGATATAAAAAAAGGTTTAGGATAGCTTCCTGACTGTTAGACGCTCAAGAGACAATCTCTATTGTTGCGACGGAGTCGTGAATAGGTGTTAGATCTGTGCAGAAGGAGTACCATAGATGAAATCAGAATACTTTGTTTTACCTATAAGAATCTATTAGGCAAATGTCATAATTATCAATAACAGACTCGCGAATTCAAATAAATACGTAGTCTTATAATTGCTATAAAGATTTTTATTGTTTTTTTTAATTTATTTTAATACTGTGTATCAATGGAACGGAAGGAAGATAATATAATATATAATTCCATAATTTCATCACCTTTTCATCCAGCACAATACACTCAGGTAACAAATTAAGGTTGATTTTAGTGAAAGATTCCTGACTCAGAAAATTTCTTCTTGTTCTGTTGAAAAACGTATTGTTTCGTCAATTTTGGCGTTTGTAAGTTAGTCTTTATAAATATAAATTTTATATTTATATATTTTATATATTTATTATTTATATATATATATATTATATTTATAAATTAGGTTAGGTTATATTTATAAAGACTAACACACGTCAAAATTGAAGAAACAATACGTTTTTCAATAGAACAAGAACAAATTTTAATGTCTTGTAGCAAGTAGCCGGGTTGTGATCGTATCTAATTGCAGTGAGTAGTGAAGCACTCCACAAGATTTTAGACAATAGGCGTCCACAAACTAAAAAACAGACTGATTTTACTTGAACTCAAAAACGTAAGGACGCTGTTCCTTGTTCAGTGCATCAGTCCCGGTAAATCGGTTGAGGGTACTTAATCTGAACGACCGATTAGGCTTCGCCCAGAAATCGTGACGTATTCTGCCGTATAACGACAATTAGATAGTGCTGTCAAGCGTGGAGCATGGATTACAGAGCTTACTGTCCCCGTTAGCCTAAAAACGTAGTTGTCTTAGCATTTCGAGCCGGCATTAAACCAATATCTTTCAGCTGTCACCTCATCCGGAATGAGAATTTTCTTCAAGTAAATAACATGGAATACTTCAAGAAGGCAATGAACAATACCTTCAGTCAGCAACGGAGTGGCAACGCTACTTGTGTTGTATATGCCCATTGGTGACGGTAACCACTTATCAACTAGTGGACCGTCAGCATGTTTACCGACAAAAGTAAAAAAAGGGGAGGCCAAGTAATTTTCTTCCTTACCATTTTAAACTTTACAAACAAAATAATACCTCCACATCTTTTTTTAATTAAAGAATACTCTCATAGGACCGTCCCGACTGCATATGGGAATTGTTGCCGAAGTGTGCCGGGCCTGTACCTGCTAAAAGCCCCAAGGTGACTTCTGCGAATTAGTGGAGAGTGCGGGTCCTGTAATCAATTCACCGTAGCTCCAAAATGTCGCGCTTGACAGGCACAATCGCGGAGGGAGAAGTCGCTGTTCTCTATATCATGCAGAGTGTGTCACGACACTCCGCCGACTTCTTGGTGGTCGCTAAATGGTCGCTCAGAGACCCCACCCCGAGCGCCCACAACCCAATACCTAAACATCTAACACAACATAACGGGTATTTCTCATAAACGCTACGTTTTAACTTAGACTAAAATGTATGCAGAAGCTAGTAATTCCTTAATACCAACTTTATTAAAAAATATTACAGCAACCTTTACGGTGGGACGAGGAACCGGCCGTTCAGTTCGTATGTCGTATATGCAAAAAGTCCTTTTATAATTCGATCGCTTTGCAAAATCATAAAAACACACAACATGACGCAGAGAATTCTGGCAGCGAAGCCGATCAGAACACAATTCGATATAATGATCAGGTATGATTTGATATGTACTTACCTATTCAAAAAACAGTTTTACAAAAACAAATGTTATAGTTAAAAGTAAAGAATAAAAGACATTAAAAGTATTAAAAAAATATATTGCAAATATTCCAATATTTAAGGTTTAAGTGATGGATGATATTGGTGTTAAAAGCGAAAATGTGAAACTGATGGCGCTTTCTCACCAAACTTACAAAAAGTCAGTTCTATAAAAATCTACAATTTTTTGTACAGGTTTGCTACGATCAGAGATGGGCAAAAAGTAATCTGATTAATGATTAACGATTACAAAATGTAGTCGTAATTTTAACTTTGTTGCTCTGTTATCATGATTAAATCCCTTCAAAACATTAAGGAGTCATAAATGTGTATGCAATCTGGGAATCCGTAGTGTTTCAAATATAGATGAGCAAAATGCAGTCATATTAATGGTAAAAAAACGCAAAATGCAATCGTAATCGTTTTTATTAATCTAATTACATTTTGCCCATCTATGGCTACGATGGATTTGCCCAATGTCTACAAAAATGTGAGCATTTTTTGTCTTTACTAGGCATAGTGACCCCATTACGCCTAGTATATATTGTATAGACCAACAAACGATAGTCGTAGGAATAGTCCTATAGTAAAAATAATCGTCCTATTAATAGTAACAACAGAGAAAAACTAATCCATAGTAACAGTCATCTTACCAGCTGGTAGAAATCTATTTACGCTTCGTTTAAAGGACCAAGTATCATAGTACGGTGGGATCACTCTTGCCGGAAGACCATTTCACAGCTCAACAACTCAGATATAATAAGAGTTAGAGAACTTTTTAGTCCCACCTGGGATATATGGCGTAAAGTAAACTTATAAAAATAAGGCGTAACTGCGCAAGTTTCTATCCGTGGCGTAATTAATTCTGCTTATAGGCTATTTTGAACAAATGCTACTTACCTAAAATTTTAATTGCAACAGTCCGATGTTTCAATTATTTATAGAAGATGATAGTCTATTATTAAGCGAGCTATTCAGCAAAGTTGCAATCTTTTAACATTGAAAAAGAAATCATTGGTATTTGTTTATTACTGAAGGCACATTTTCTTGTAGAGTTTCCAAGGACACTATGGGTTCAAATTCATACCATTAAACGGCTCCAATGAAGTTAATGAAACGTCGAACCACGATGGTCTAACTATGATAACGTACTCCGTTGATACGTCATATTTGATAGTAAAAGTGGAAGGAGATCAGAACTCGAAAATTGACTGCGCTATGAAAAAAACGCAGATAAAACCTAAGCAGCTCATAGATTTAAGGTATTGTACACTCGCACCGATATTTACTAATATAGCTCAGAGTATTAGCATATTGAAAAGGCAGTGAGTAGGGCCCCCAACTCATAGAATGGATTGCCGATAGGGTAAAAGGGATTTCGAGTGGTGGCACTACTATATGGACAAATGACCTGGCGAAGTTTACAGGATGACGTTGAATGCAAGACAATTTTATCCGATGGTTCTAGAAAACATTAGGGCATGCTGTTTAAAATGGGAATGTCCTTTTTTACTTGGAGAAAATACTTATAGGTCCAACTCGACTAAACAGGGGGTGTCGACCGAAGTTCGACGAAGACTAAACCGGTTAAAAACCTCAAGATGACTTATTTTGCGCAACTATGGTGACTATCGCGTTTGTAATCAATTATCCACAGCACCGCTATGCCGCGCATACTGGGCACAATCTAGGAAGGAGACACCGTCTTCGACGATATAATACGGTGCATTTCGATCTATAACATGGAAATGTCCTGTTCTAACGAAAGCCTCAATTTAAGTTTATTTATTTATGAGAAAGCCAGTGGCCTATAAATTATTTTAAAATATAACAACTTATGACAAAAACGTCTGAATGCATCAATCGTTGAAGGCAGCAGCAGCATGCACCAAAAGTAATTAAAAAAAAAAAAAGAATTAAACCTTATTTTTCATAAAAAACAAAGAATTTAAAAATGAATGATAAAAAGAAGGAACGAACAGAATATGCGTATATTATAACTAGAGGAATAATGATAAATACATAATAAAATAAAAACACAAATATAAACATATTTACATTTACTAGACCATCAGTGCTTGTGCCTTTTTTCGAATTTCGGTAAGGCGTCTCCAAATATATCGAGAGATGGTCCTACATCGATAAGCAAACAGGAAAGTTTGCTTACCGGTGAATTAACCCCTATTGCTTATTTAATTATTATCTTCAATGACGGGTAGTATAGCAAACAACCTTTAAATAGATTTCAAAGATTGTAGTTTTACTAATTACGCAAATAATTACTTTACATCATACACGTCGTAGATTGCCTTGCGAGACATGCTTTATGTACTATAAACATTATCAGCAACGAAGTGTTTTATCGCACACTTCAATAAAAAAATTACATAAGCTAATATTCCTTCGATTATCTATCTCTTAACTACATTTTGATATTACAATCTCTATACTGATTTATTTACATTCCAGAGGTCCGTTTACATGCACGTTCCCGTCTGAGCTACGATCGGACTTACAATGTCGTCAAATATTCTTTAATTGCTGCGATTATTCACTACACTACCGAGAAGAGCATACAAAACGACGCAAAGCGGCTCTGCGTTGCCAAGTTTGTGAGAAACCTTTAGACAGAGAAATTTACCCAGGCAATAATAAGATATTTGAGCAGGCTAATCGTTTAACCTACACGTGTAAACTCTGTGGTGAAACATTTATGGGAAGCGCCGAATACATAGAACATAACCGCCTCATTCATGACAAGTTAAAGCCGCATCAGTGTTCACTTTGTGCGAAGAGATTCACACAGCAAGGGGGCCTGCAGCAACACATGCGAATGCACACTGGTTTTCGACCGTTTGCATGCACATACTGTCCAAAAGCGTTTACACAAAAGGCAGGCCTCGATCAACATCTACGCACGCATACTAAGGTGAAGCCTTTTAAATGCATCATATGCAATAAATGCTTTTCTCAGTCGGTGCATTTGAGACAACATATGCGAACACATACTAATATTCAGCCGTTTGAATGCTCAGTATGTAGAAGGCGCTTCAAACAAAGTAGCCATCTGAACTTTCATATGCGTTCTCATATCGCCGAAGGAACGTTGCCAATGGACAGCTATAATGCACAGGTAGCTGGAAATGGCAGTCAAATGGAATTACTAAATCTAGCGAACTTGCAGCCCATTCAAGACGGAGAAACGTTGTATTACGCTGCCGAGTTAGCGTCAGGAGCGATTATGAATGGGAATCTATATTCTTACTCGTCATAACTTCTCACAAATTTATTTTAATTAATTTGGCTAATTTTGTTCTGTTTGCGGTACTTGATTTAAATTTTAAATAAATTTTAAGCTGAATTCTTCATATTAATTTTATTTCTTTTTTCACAACTTGGTACATTACACACGCGCCTTTCGCAGACAATATACATTTGTGATGACCTTTTTTCTATAGCATTAGTTTATGGTTCTCAAGCGAATTTAAAGCAGCACTTTATTTATCAGTGGCGTGCATCAAATAGAAGCATAAAAAGCATTATCTTATATTTAGACGTTTAATAAACATATTGGCTTATAATCTGCTTGTTACTTGAATCAATGTTTTAGAATCTAAATTCACCGAAATTTTAAATCAATATATATATATATATATGTTTTTAATCTCCAAGGATAAAAACGCTTCTATATGCTTCATGGGATGCATACCACTGCTACTTACCATAATATATTTTTAGAAGTAAAATAAACTTTAACCATATAGTATTTAATTTTGAGTCGATCTGTAAGTGAATACAGAGCACTATGGAGTATAACTTAAATACAGACAAAATTATATTTATTTTCTCTCTATAAGTACCTAGTTTTATAGGGGCAGGATTTGGTCATAGACAGGTCGCTAAACGTCTTCTGTAATATTAATCTTTGTTCACCGCGGACAATTAATCTAAAAGTATATAAAATGTGAGATAACAGTTGCATGCTGCACATTTAGATGACAAATCTCGAGATAAGACTCGCGTGTTGCATGAAGCTGCATCGAGGCTACCAGGACATCATGAGTTGTGAAGAGTTTCAATTGCATCTGTCATATATATGACTGTCATGAGTTGTATAGAAGCAGATCCCGCCCCTCAAATGCAACAGAAATACTTCCCGCTTCCACGTAGTCAGCCATTGGCTGCAGAGCCTGGCAGAGAGTGCGCAGTTCTGCAATGCATTTTATACACTCTCAGTAGGACACCTAACAGGCTTCCAACAGCACGATACACTCAGTTATGCAGAATTTTTAGCATCACTTTGCTGGAACAACATTATAATGAAATTGTCTAAAATCATGCAGTTTATGTAAATGTAATGTGTAATTTTTCCGTAATATTACGTGTTTTGATAAGTTTCCAAAATAATTAATTTCTTCAAACATGAGTAAAAGTAGCAAATGTTATAAAGTGTCTAATGGAATTTGGAATATGATACTATATTTACTAATTATTCCCATACGGAGTAAATAGATATTTATCAGTGATGGGTATTGTGTGCAATTTAGGCTTTACAATTGTGTTTCAAGTGGCCAAAAATGAAACTAATCGCCATTCTCAGTTTTCTGAGTAAGCCATTTTTGGCAGTAATAATTGAATTCACTCGTGAAGATTTCATTCCTAAATTTACGAAGAAGTTTAATTTTTATAATTTTTAAATTACTGATATGATAATGTTAGCTGATCGCATTACTATTCCTAAAATAGGATATGTTGTGTTAGGGACTGAGAAATCTGAAAACCAAATTCCTTCGTTTTTCTTGTCGTAATCGGCATACTGATTTTAGGGTTATCGACGGTACCTACCGTATATTCAGTAGGTTACTAAGTACACAGTTTGCATTTTACAATTAATTCAAATGCCTCAACACGTATTTTTGTGTCAGATCATAACATTTTAAATTCAAAAACATAAACGAAAATCTGAAAAAGGAGTTAGATTCGAAATGAATGATGTGCAGACACTATACTATAAAATCATCATATTTCATGCAAAAAATAAAATTTAAGGGTGAAAACTTGTTTATTTTCAGGATTTATCAAATTCACAATTTCAAAATATCAGACTCTTGTCAAATGTCTTTTAATATTATAAATGGTTTATTTTTTTAAAACAGTGTATTTGATCATAATATGGATGAATAATTTCATCTAGCTAGTGTTGCAAATATTTTAGACGATAAGCCAGTGAATATAGTAATAATGCAAGGAAACGCCTAGAAAATATAAATTGACTTGTCGGGCATCAGGAAATAGGACGATAACGAAAATTTTGAAAATTTATAGCCAAAAAATAATTGTAGCTTACACAGTAGTTGGAACTGCTCTACAAGCATAAATTATACCGAAACACAGCATGAGGCAAGTGATTTTTAAATGTAAGATCTTTTTTTTCAAGATATTCTTTGTTTGATAAGTTTTATATTACAAAACTAAATACTTTAAGCGTGATCCTCTAATGTTTTTTTTTTATACTAACTCGACAAAGTTACTATAATACACTTGTTGCCAATTACAGTATAATCTAATAACGAGAGCGACTAGGGAAAGACGAAAATCCATTGATATTCACCGTCGTCATATACCACTGTAGGACTCTAGGTATATGATTTACTGGAAGTTCACAAGCTGATCCCGAAACGCAACAATCCGAAGCGAGAACTATGGCGGTCTTCACAGTTGTGTATTGTGTTCAAAAACAGGTCGGGGAATTGTCCTACTATCTCAAACTATATTAGGCTTATCTAAACTATTAACTAACAACAGTGAAATAGTTTGAAGTTTGCTTCAGATTGGATCACGTTTATTACCCACCTACATAGGTTCAAAGGTCTGGTCACCTTCAGCACCAGTTCGTGTAATTATTTATTTATTTTAATACTAACTTCACAGCATATTACAAAGTCAATTATATACGTAATAGAAAATAAAATAAAATCTACAGTGCCAGTAAAAAAGTTACGCAAATATTTTATATTTTGTAGTGTGTTCTAGACTATTCTACACTATTCGAGTAGACGAGTGAATGTGTGTGAGTGTGTGAGTGTGTGTGTGCGTGCAGTTGTTACTGACAGTGTACAGTGGTAGTGACAGTGAGTTGTGTAGTGTAAGTTCAACTAATATGTCTACCGTTCTAGTATATTTAGGATGGCATGACGACTGCAACATTCAATAATTTTAATATCTAGGACTCCGTCGTTCTTGGACCACACTATACTTTTCATCTGGAGCGGTGGGATCAACACCTACCTTAAGTTGTCACGCAAAATAGTTGTCACCTAGATGTCGAGCAGCCGAAACAAGCCCGTTTGGAAGCAATATCTAATACCTACCTGCCTCATATAAAGATAATATCTTATACTAGCTGATCCGGCAAACGTTGTTTTGCTATATAAGTTATTGTAATATCTTCTAAGATGTTCATTGAAATTAAGTGATGTCAAAGACAATTTTGTTCACAATTAAATACTCTTAATCAACAACACATTTATTTGGATAAAGATTAATATTATTACGTTGACACAACTCTTAACAAATAATGCATTAATTTCGAACAATTTGATTACCATAAAAACGGTTCTAGTGAGTTATTCTTAAAAGATAGACATATACTGTTGGGGACATTTTTTTAGATCGTTTCAAGAGGAATAATTCTTTCATGCATATATTTTTGGTATCTTGAACCGTTTTCGCAGCGCACGCAATGGAAGCACTCAAGGATGAATAATTTTCCCCATTTTTTTCACATTTTCCATTATTTCTTCGCTCCTAATAGTTGCATCGTGATGTTATATAGCCTAAAGCCTTCCTCGATAAATGGTCTATTCAACACAAAAAGAATTTTTCAATTCGAACCAGTAGTTCCTGAGATTAGCGCGTTCAAACAAACTCTTCAGCTTTATAATATTAGTATAGATTAATATATACACAACTCCGACGCAGAAGTTTCTTTCGGCGTTTCTTCTCAAGTTAGTCGCTTCCAAAAGTTCTTTTCATGGCTGGTCACCTAAGTCGATGTCTGTACCTACCGTTCTAAAGTCACCCCGTCTTTGTGTTGCCATCCAACCCATACATTCGCTAGCTGAGCAACTTCAGTGCTGGCCCTCTTAGTCCGGTAAAGTTGTGAAGGCTTTTTCCGGCCAACAGTGAATTATTCTGTCGAAAAATAAAATCTACGGCATTTATATTGCTTGCATTACTGAGACTGAAATTTGTAAACTCTAAGAAAATAAGTTTGGTTTTGACAAAACATTGAATATACACTAAGGTATAGAGAACAGCGTGAGTATTTGTAGAGCCAAGTCTAAGTTAAAGAAATCGGTGATTTACCATTACATTACATTAATTAAATAATATAATTTGTAATATTTGAGTAAAGCGTCTATAAATCTATAAATCTCAATCTTAGTGTTCGTAAGAATTGAAGTCGTGAACTCGACCGAGTTTCAACCGCTTTATATTGTAATCAACGCCACAAAGAGAGACCTATACGTAGAAACCTACGTAGCTACTACAGTGCTAGTTCTAATAACAGTTTTATTTTTAGGTATATATCATTGAAATCACCTTACGCTTATATGTCGTGCCCAACGTGACCAGTCGGCAGCTGAACGCCGTTCTCAGGGTACTTACATATGACATTTCTATGAGATGTCAAGCGGATTTCCTCCCAATGTTTTCCTTCATCCGTGAGCATTTGGTGCCTAAATCCATACGTAACCTTAAAAACCAAGAAGAGTTTACCGGGTCACAACCATTCCTGTTGCCACACAAGGGAATCGGTCCGGTCATATAGTGGCCACCACAGACATAAGTGGCCTTTCTTTTGTAACCCGGGGGAATTCCGTTATGGACCGTCACGGGCCGGTGACGGCCACCCTCCGGTGTGTCGGACTTGTACCAATTAAAACCTCCGGGGTGTCCCACCTTCCACGTACCGGGATCGAGGGTACGACTGGGGCCTTATTCTCGATGCCAGACACAAGTGACCAAGCCAAGTGGATACAACCAATAATGTATCTCTGCACATCCCGTAAAGGATACAGCATGATGATAAATTATTATTTATATTATTGTATTTTAAAAGTTTAAAATATAACACATTTTAAACTTTCGCGTTTTGTTTTCATTATAAATAGTTTATGGGGTCTTATGCGCGAATCTACTCACCTCGTTTTATGTCGACTTGTAAAAAGATAAACTGTGAGTGTGTGTCTATCGTGGCTATTCAAATTATCAAGAACAAGAGCGGGAAGAGGAAGCGAGTTTCTGTCCCCGACGAAAACTTCGCGACGCTTGACACTTTTCGCTGTAAAAATTGTTGAGATCACATCCCCTGCGACACGGTAGACGGTAGAAGAGTATTAATTTTTATACATTTACGTGATGTATCAGAAACATTGTTTCTCAGGGAGTGTTTTTATAATACTATTTTATGTATACTGCAGTGATTGTGTGTAAGGAGGGCTGCTAAAATAGATTACATGTCTATGGCAGTGATATTAGAGTTGGAAATTTGATAAAAAATAAGTTTTATGTAAAATAGAACGAAAAGAAAGGAAGATCGACTTTTAAGTGTGAAGGGAATTAATTTTCAATTATTATGGAGGATTGTATTTTGAGCTTTGGAAAGGAATAGTCATGAAGTAGAATTTAGATTATAAAAGTAATTATTTAAATAGTATAAAGAATAAGAAACATAATATGTATATATTAAAAAAGATATCAGTGTTTTAATTCAAGCGAGTGAGTGCTTTACACACCGACCATAGCAACACACATGTAGGGAAGACATCCTTACAATACATATATTTTTTATTTTAAATGTGTGTCTATTTCATCATCTTCGTATGGGATGACCGCGATGTTGTTTTCTGTTTTCTAGACTGGGATGACCATTTACTGGTTGACTTGTTTATTCTATAACTGACCCGACACGTGCCGGTTAACTGTAAACATCAGTTTCAAAATATACATTATATTATAATTAATAACAGCATACAGTATTAACTATTTATAAGTGCACATATTTTTGAGATTTATTCCAGATTGTCATAACAACTTTTGTATAAACTAATTGTATAAACATACAGATGATATTTAGTAAAATTACACATTTTTGCGCAAATTCTGATATTATTAGTGTTTATATTTAAAAATCACAGCTATTTTTGTAGGCACTTCATTTGTAAAAATACTTTGTCAGATTTTCAGAATTAAGCATTTAATTGTTTGCTAAAGAATATGTTTTATTTTTATTTATTCTCTTGTGTAATTACGCAGCTTGTAAGATTACAGACACAAGTATTATCTGGACTAACATATTACAATGTAGATAGGTCGTCAAAACAGCACCTCGGCGTGTGGGCACAGCGTGTTGGCTACATTTCGGTCTTTTGTATATTTTGATACCGGCTCGTATGGTACGCCAGTGAAAACAAAGGGAACTAACTGATGGCTGTATCCTGAGAACGCGTCCCTTTTGCCCGATTCCATTTTTCTAATGGGTTTAGATACTTTTAAAACTTGTTAATTCGGTAATGAAATGTAATCATTTCGTGTCACTTTTATAAGCAGAATTCCCTTTATGTATATATAATAACTTTAATATACAACTTTAATATATAAACCTTTATAACATAGGAGTCTTCAAGAAATAGGTGAACCGGTATTTATGATGCCGACGCATTTCATTTTGAACCTAATCATCATTTTTCATCAGGTGAGATCGAGGTCAAACGTAAGCCAGTTTCTAATAGAACCTATTACTTTATAATGTGGTAGGTGTGTTTATGGAGCTGATAAAATCGACACTCTTGCCATTCTCACTTTTAATGATCTACAATCTTTTTAGGAAGTTATAGTTAAATATGTCGAAATTACTGAAAATATTTCCTCCATGAACTATTTGACATTTAATATCAGTTATTTTATTCAAAATTTGGATTTTGATGCTTATTCTCCTATTATCAGCATCGTTTACTTTATAAAACATATTTTTGACTAATTTAGGATAAATAAATAAAATATAAACTGTTCTTACATTAATGACATATTAAATCTGTCAAACTTACAAGTTAAGTTTGCCGTTATTTCCTATCTACCGAGGTGGGTTAAATATGCTGTTATTTTTGACAGCGTTGAAACCACATGAGTGGTTTTTCAGTTGGCATTACTTGCCAAATTTGTTGACGAATTAAGCAATCATGAACGGTGTTATTTTTGCCACTGGCAGAATTTCTGGCAGCTTGAACATGTCTTATATGCATCAACGTTAGTGATGCAAACAATATTCTTATTTGCAAAATTGATACCAATGCTTACCGAACAGGAACTTCAACAAAATTAACAATATTCTGTACTTAAATAAAAACTCCAATAAACCAAAATAATATGAATTTATTAAAAAAATATAAATATAATGTAATTTATTTTATGACTATACATTATTATTATTATTAAATTAAAAATATCAATAATTGTTTATTTTGCAAAAACATGACATACTTCATTAAAAATGTAAAAAAATAGTTTTAGTTACATGTTTAATACATATCTATTTCATTATTTAATTCGTCATATTATGCGTATCATATAATTACGTATTATGTAATGTATTTAAATTTATTTGAAAAAAATAAGATAACAGTAAAAGATCGCTCTTACTATTGTCGCATTTTTTAATAGGCAAATTTGGCAAATACTTACGCGAAAGCATGGGCATTAATTAGCTAATCGTAAAATAAACGCACACGCCGCAATCTGTATTTCAGCTATTCAAATGGGTACACCTTTTTTATATTTCTCAAGTTTTTGTTCATACATTTTATCTCTGGATAGGTTTCTCGCACGTTCCCGAGCTTATCGTAAACCAGACGTATTGTAAAGTTTTTTTACAAGAATCAGACGTAATAAGTAAGTTTTTTAACCTCCTACAAGGCACATGTGTTTGTTGCGTGTTCATGATTTACATTTTGTTTACATCCGCCGACCGAGGGTTAAACTGTACCTCGTGACCGTAAGGGTTGCATCCCAAAACGGCGTGATCTAATTTTAAACATGTTAGTACATAAATAAATAAGTACGTTGAATAAAAAGTATTATTTTACTAAAAATAAAGAATAAGTTGTTTGAGGAATTTAATAAAAATGGTTCGAATAACAATTTCCAATGTAATGCGAATTTTTAAATCAGAGTACGTGAAGCTTTGGAAAATAAATACACAAAATATTGACAATAGGATATGGCAAGTAATTTTTAAAATTTACTTAGTACTTTGTTTTACTAACGACCCGCAGTTATTGACTGTTTATTGTAAATATTTCTCTTCGGAATAGTTAACAATTTTAATATTGATTTCTAGTTACACCAATAGATATAGCTACAAAGTTTATAATAATTTATTAGTAATTAACGAATGACATATAATATATTATTGTAATTAACGTAAAATATTAAACAGCGTTGCAACTCTATGTAACTGTACATAGTACAGTCGTAAACATAAAATTATTGTTTTAATCTTTTAGGTGGGTATATCAATCAATATATTAGGACGATAACAAAATATTATGAGCTAGAAACGAAAAAATAAGACATAATAAATGAAATTTACAGGCGTTTTATTCATTTAAATATTTCGTTTAGGTGTTTGTTATAATTATTTTAAAATTACTTCACTTTAATTAATAATATTATAATAAAATATATTACTCTCGTTAAGTAATCTTTATTCTTTACTGTTATTGTTCCTCAATATTTCTTGTCGATAATATTCAATTAAATGTTTCTATATTAACAAAGTCAGCAATAACGCATTATAATAACGTTTATTTTCTCTGATAGAAAAATTTGAGTAAATACGTCAAACCTGTGCTAAATTAAAGGCTTGACAATAATTTAAATATGTCATCAGAGTAAATTTAGCCTAGTATGACTTATTAATACAAGTTTACGACTCCTGCTATGATATATGCGGTAATACGATCCAGCAAAGTCTACATTGTCATAATCACCTTGTGCGGCATCAAAAAGCGTTCGTAAGATTTAAATTCCCCTAATGCCTTTTAAGTCGCCGTCCGACGAGAAATCTGTTTACATTGGCCGACTGTTAATGGATTCCGTTTCATGCAAATGTAGGCGTAGTGATAGGAGTAAATCTAATATTACTGTTCTTACTAATGTCATAAATGTGTCTGCATTTCCTGCTCTGATTCGAATGGCGATAACAATTTTGTACGTATGTCTAAAACGCAGGTACACAATTACATTATATATCTACATAAATTCGGAGGAACCTTTTAAATAGGCCAGATCTGCCGTCAGCCTAATCGACAATGCTTCAATTACAACGTTACAATTTTATTATAATATTCATATGAATATTCATATATATATATATACCACCTTCCTATGATATGGGATCCTTTAAGCGTAGCGTGAAGAGATATTTGTGCAGGCCGGCATCGCTGCGATTACCAATGGGTTTTTTCTTACCTTTCGGTAGTCGTTGGCGTTTTTTGGACTGCACCATACTTACCATCAGGTATGGTGTAGTCACTGTATCGAATCAGTTTAAAAAACTTTTTAATAGTTGTACCTCTTCGAAATATAGAATGTTAATTTAGTTGTACACAAATGTCAGAGTAGTTTATTCATAATTTTAAAACCTGTGATATATGAGCATTTTGTATATAACACTCATACTGTCTTAAATATTTACCTAATCGTTAATATCAAATAAGGTAATGTCCATTTATTTTAACACATTTATAAAACTAGTCAGTATATTGTATATAATCTATTATATTATGTTCATGCATTTCGATTCCAAAGTATGACCATGTCATTGTTACAAAAAGATAGAAGGCAAGAATAATCAGTGCATAGAAGCTTTTTTATAATTTGCCTTTCTTTAGTAAACTGTTCTCAATTAATGTCAACTAGTGATGATAATCTACAATGTAATGAACTTACCTGTTTATTTCATTCCTCTAAAACGTATTGGAATGATTCAGGTCAACAAAAGTATAGATTACAAGTACAAAACATCGATATTTGTTGGTGTTTTACTTGGAATTGTGCCCAGAAATCCTACTAACATAAAATACGTTCAAAAGAGAGCCAGCACGTGTTGTTCAGAAATTACAAGATTTAAGCTTTTTTTGTATAAAGATCCGAGTGAACAATAAAGGCGATATGTCGATAATGTAGCAGCAGCAGGTAAAAACAGCTCCAATACTAGTGGACAATAAATTAAATGATCCGTTTATCTGATAATAGACCTGCTATCTGATAATAGATCTGCTATCTGATTGGCATGATTGTTAATTCCCTTTTGGCGTAGGCACTGGCAATGGAAGTCAGCTTTTCTCTATTTTTGCAAATATTTTTCGATTTCTTTCATTTATCCCCTCATGTGCTCTCACTGATTTTGTGTACTTTTGGCATAACCTTTCATAAGAACTATCTTTATTTGGTACGTATAGGTAAGTTTCTGTTTCATATTGTAAATCTTTAATGTCATACTTTCATCATTCAAGACCTCTACGTGTCGAAACCAACAAAGCATACTTATGGCATGCTATCGATGACATTAACTTTCAAATCAACCATTCTGCGCATCTCTTTGTTTTTAAACCGAGCTGCGAGCATTACTTCGCATATAGAATATGATATAGCATATAGATAGGTTTTTCATAAAACTATTAATTTGTGTTTTATGTGTAACGCATTACAATGAAGCAGAAATGTCGCCAACAGTACGACGTGGTTTTGCCTCGGAATATGCTTCATACAAATTTATAAAACAAATCAATATGCTTGTGCATAGCAGCATTGCAGCATTCGTGTTGCTGCGGCTTCCTTCGACATACGACCTTAGTTGTAAGTACATCCGCACCTCGTCGACAGTCTGTTACTGAGATCCAAGTGCAAGTTTTTCCAGAGTTATTTCTCGAATTAATTTACGTTTTACAACGCCTGTCTTATTAGGTACCTATATGAAATTTTTGGGTTTTGAGAACATAAAATATTATTTATAAGCAATAATGAATACGAAAAAAAATTCTAAATGTGTAACGCGTAAATAATTGCCTCTTGATGAACATAATATTTTGATTTCCTAAAATGATCAATGATCTGTAGAAACCACACTAAAATAAATGTTTTAAAGACTGAATTTTACTCCTAAAAAAGGAACACAATATGAAAATATTTTAGGTAAAAATAAGGAAAATTTGTTATACATCTGAATATATTATTGTAATTTTTATTGTAAACTTACAATTATTATTTTATCTCTATATATATAAAATTCACGTGTCACAATGTTAGTTACCTTACTTCTCCGGTAAAGCCGTTTGCTTTACCGATTTCTACCAAATTTTATATGTATATTCAGTAGATCTGACAATCGGCTACTATCTATTTTTCATGCCCCTAAGTGATACGGTTGTTCACCCTTAACATTTTTTAAAACATTAAATGTTATCCTTACTCACTTACAATAAGTTAGTTATTTTGTCTACAATAGAAATTACTTAGAAATAACTTATATGGCAAAACAGCGTTTGCCGGGTCAGCTAGTTTTATATAATAATTTCACTGCATGAAGAGAATTTTTGTTTCGTCTTTTAATACGCGTACTTGGTGATTTCCTTCGTTAATAGATACTACACACATTGCCGCTTCGTCATAAAACATAATTTATGTCTACTATTCAAGCGCATACGCCTTTGCGATAATTTTGGATAGCTTTGTGTTGTTTTATCTAAAGCGCATGCTTTGTAAAACGACCTTGGCTTAAGATTTACGACATTCGTCACATATCAAGCAACCAAACGTCTGGTTAAGGTTCTGAGCTGTTAAATAGTAAGCAATTATTTGGTAACTTCGCGACCGGGTGAGAAATGACATTCGCTTGAGTACTAGAATTGCTGATATAGCTGAAGTGACAGCAGTTAGAAAGTGGTAAGCTGGTCACATACAACGTAGATGCCATCATAGTTGGAGAAAAAAGTGCTCGAGTGTCGACCACGAACCAGTCGTCAGAAAGTAGGGAGACATACTGCTAGATGGGCTAATGATCTGGTGAAGATTCTTGGGAGAAACTGTTAGACCAAAGCTCTTTATCGTTAGAAGTGTAAAAGGTTCTATTGTACTGAAGGTTTTTTTTACGAACTGGCAATACATTGGTGTCCGGGATAGACCTTCACAACAAAACCGGGCAAAAGGGCGAACACTTCAGGTGCTCAGCCGGCAAATTTATAGGTTGGGTGGCAACGCAAGGGCACCCCTGTGGGTACGACCTTGACTTAGGCTGTCAGCCAAATTACAAAACCTAACGATGATCTACTAGCGTTTTGGAAACGACAATCTTGAGAAGAAACGCCGAAAGAAGCTCAAGACTGCGTCGGAGTGTAAGTGGGCGCCTACTATTTATTGACATACTAAAATACACACAATATTATTAATAAAATAATTTTGATTAGATGTAAAAGTTTTGAGTGAATTTTTTTTACATTATCGATCGTGGATTTGTTCCAAATATACTGTAATATAGTTATGACATGCGGAGCCAGAAAGTAGACACTAACGGTGGGACTAGTCCGCTAGTTTAAGATCGCTCAGCGCGCGATGGAAGGGGCCATGTTGGGCAACTATTTGAAGGATAAGGTTCGAAATGAATATCCGACAGAGAAACAAAATTGTCGACATAGCTCTCTGAAGTGGCGGAGAGCAGGCCATATATGTTAAAAAACCGATAGTTATTGGAGCAAACTGGTTCTTGAGTGGCGACCCCGAATTCACAGACGTAGCGTGGGGTGCCCCAGGCAAGGTGGAGCTGAAAGGATTGTATAAGAAGAGCGATAAACTGGGATCGATTGCACTTATAAGGAGAGGCCTATGTTCTGCAGTAGACTAGGATGGGCTGATTGATGATGATGATATTGTAATATTGATGATGCCATTTCTGGATAGCTTGTTAGATGAGCAAATTTTTATAAAACATAATTTTTATGTAGCTTACTAATAATTCCTAGAAATTAAACACTGATTTCGAAAAATGTAATACTTTTACATTTTAAAGTAATTTTAATTTTATAGTTTATTTTACTAATTAGGTACATCATTATTTTTGGTTTGGTCAATGTTGTGATTAGTGTTTCAAGGTGGCAATTAAGTTTGGCTAATAAAACCTTATTAAAGATAATATTAAATAACACTTATAGTAACTGAAAAAGTATCGGTATGTTACCTGTACGGCAGAGCAGAGAGATCTTGTTACTAAGTCACAAGTTATAGAGCTACCAGGATACCATCACAGTTGAGAAGTTAACTGAAGCTGGGACGGTATCCAATACTACGTCACATCAATGAATTCACTCGTATCTCCTCAGATTGGATGAGATTTCATTGTGAACGCACTTCTGTGCGTGTACGTCACAACTTGCACTCAGATTATTCACAGTTCACAGCTCTCATAGCTTCATTCTCAATTGGTTTACATTTACATAATATTTGTATCTTAAAATATACAATGAAATGCGCATTTATTTGAAAATTCAGAGATGATGAAAAAAAGTCTTTAAAATACAAAGAATCCTGCATTGACTCGCTTAGGGCCTGTCGCGTTTCAGGATAACATTATATATATATATATTATATATATATAATCTTATCTATCTATCTTATCTATTATATATATATATATCTATATTATATATATATATATATATATATATATATATATATATATTATATATATATCCTGTACCTCAAGTACCTAGATACCTTCAGTTGTGGTATATGTGGGCCGATATAGCGATGGATTGTCAATGGATTTTTGCAGGGGGATAATTCCGCAATCCAACAATTCAACTAAGGTAAGGGTATGAGAACTTTTTAGTTCAATCCGCAATAGATGTATTCGAAAATTGTATTCTTCGACATCTGTAAGCGTCAAGCGTTACTGCGCCGATGTTGTTAATAGTAGCTGAGATTCGAGTAAAAGGCTCTATTCGCTATTATTCGAAAATGACACTATCGATATTCGAACCTAAGATGTTTATCGACATAGGCAGATCAACGCCGACTGAACTATAAGGCAGAAATATAACGGCTTTTCTAAGAAAATTGTTGGAAATTTCTGGAATTTAAAGTTTACAATAATGGTCAGGAAATCAATTAAACTGAAACAATAAAACATCTAATTGCACACCAAAAATTAAGGCGAAACCGTAAAAACCTCAAAGCAAACATCGCTGAGTCGTAAAAGGTGATGAATGGAGAGTTCAAGATCAGGCATCGATCGGTGATGCGCCTGCGCACGCCGACCCGCAGCGCGCCATGTTGTGGGCGGAGTCTCCCGATCCGTTCCGTGACGCACCATAACTTCCATCAACTCAGTTTAGCCTTAAAATATTGCGTTAGAAAGAGAAAAGTAGCTCTGGAATTTAACGCAATGGTATCTTATGTATTTGTAGTATCTGTTTTATCTAAGGTGGTATCACTATAATTGCCATAATCACTCAATGGAACCCAACTTTTATAGTCATCTATTAGATATACATGAACAATTATTTTCAGCATTATTGACTACTTTACTAATAAATTCCGGATAATTATGCCCTTTATGGAAGGTTTTTTTTTTCCAAAACAGAGCTTAAATAATTTTCTTAATTTAATTTAACAACTTAATCGGTGAAGTTACTGAGCGATCGTGTTCTTTTCTACGTGTTATGGGTTCTATTCTCTTGTGATATAACAATTTATATGATACACAGCTAGTTGACTGAACTATGAGTTTTTATGAATGCGCGATTTCTGTTTAAAATGTATAAATGGTCCCACAATAGTGATACAATGTCGAAGCTACATTTTATTAAAACAATAAAGAAAATAAAAATAAATTAATGTAATTAAGTAAGAAATTAAAACTATTTTAAAACTAATATTTCTAATTTAGTCATTGCAAAAAATTAGACGTGAAAAACGCATGTCGAAAAATATGAAAAATTGTAAAAATCTACGTCAAACAAAACAATTTAAAAGTTAAATGTGCTACAATAGTGATAGTATTAATGTTTACTACAGCAGCAGAGATTGTTTACAGAAGAGATCAGCAACCCGGCGCGGACGCATCCCGTCGCGCAAACCACGTATTTATAGCACCATTCGATTATAATGAATTATTTATTTATCATGACATCAAAATTACGTCACTCATCTATACATAAATACTACCGGCAGCAACGACCAACACTTAGGGTCTTTTCACACGTACATGATTGCCCTCAAAGCGGCGCGGCGCCGCAGTGCATCTTTCGCATGTAATGGCGCGTCCGCAACAAATATTTCGTAGTTGACAAACCATCCGCATGTCTTTTCCTTTCTCGTGTATTTCCAACTATTTTTAACTCTCTGTCCCCCCATAGACAAATGGTTTTGAGACAAAACAAAACGTTGCGAGACTGAGAAAAGTAATCGTCATACACGGAAAAAAAAAACGAAAAAAGAGAAACATTTCCTGCCAATGCAAATGTACACACAGTTTAGTGTTTATACAATCGATGATCGAATATTACTTTATCTAAGCCATATTATTAAAGATTATTAAATAGAATTTCTCTGAGCTCAATCTGTGGCTCAATTTTATAAGAATTCTGGGAAAAGCTTCCTGGCTCCTGTACGGTTCCAACCTTCTAATTTAATTGGTATTGGAAAGAAACATTAAAATGGTAAGAAGACATCCGATATTTTACTGTATCCTATCTTATCCAGCTGAGTTTCACTTTATCCGATATAAAGAATTTCTTCGGAAGGTCTAAATCATATTTCTACATCGGAACTATGTGGTACCTATATCACTGCACTCACTGCTTAGTATTATTATTGTTTTATGGTAGTAAGGCGATGGCCCTAACTGGGTCACGACCATTGATGGGCCACGGGGTGGGAATATACCTATTCCGTTTCATAAAAAACGATTATGATTACTTTGTGCGTTTTCCATCATTAATATTACAGTATTTTGCTTATCTATGTTTTATACACTACGGAATCCTCAAATGCATACACATATGAGAAGTCCCACTATAACATATTTTTTTCAAATCCCATAAATTTATAAAAACTTATAATTAATCTTTGACTTGAACAATCATATTCTTATAAGGTATTTAAATTATCTATTATTCTAGAGTGAAAAAGCAAAAAAGAAAAAAATCATATATAATATTTGCTTTGATAAAAACATTTCAAATTACTATTAGGACTATTAAGTAATTTTGTACGAAAAATCGTTTTAGCGGGTTTTGAAATTAGATGCCTTATAAGACTTCTTGTTTTGAAGCGATTTAATCATAATTACAGAGCAACAAAATTAAAATTAAGACTACGTTTTGTAATCGTTTATTATTAACCAGGTTACATTTTGCCCACCTCTGGTAATGAACACAGCACACAAGTGTAAAGACCGTCATAGTGACTCACTTTGGACTGTCGCGTTTCGGGGTAAGCTTGTGTATATCCAGTAACTCATATACCTAGTGTCCTTCAGTCATGATATATGTATGTGGGCCGACACGACGACGGAGACTATCAATGGATTTTCATTCTTTGACGCTTGTTTTTGTTTTAGGACTACACTCTACCTAGCATCAGGTAATCTGTAGTCACTATGTTGAGCCAGTATAAAAAAATTGAAAATGTATGAAACATACCGATATACGTGTTAACTGAACTGGACTAGTGTGTGATTACCAGGTCGTGCCATATCATACTGTATAATTTCGTTACTGTATAGTGTGGTCTTCCCTTAAAAACCAATAGTTTATTCAAAGTTTGTTTTGTTATTGGGTACATTTTTATAGCATACCCCACTTCAATAAATACGATCACGTAATTTATTTTTACAATGTTTTCTTTTAAGAAACCTCGTTAACATTATATAATTATTAATCTATAAACGAGGAATATTTAAATTTATAAGTACAAAATAAATAATTGACATATTATGATTCTTTCATTTCAGCAGCAGTAATAATAATTTTACACAAAACGTTACAATGATTCTCTTTATGTTGGCTTCAGCTGCACTAGGAAATAGAAAACACGACTGATTCACAATTCAAATCGTACAAATCAAAACCTTAGGGCTAACATCAAAAGGTTTCTTTTCTAGTGAGTGTTTAAGTTTACACGAGTGCGAGTAAATAAATCCAGCAAGTTTAATGCAAAACTTTTGGTTTACGCTTTATGGTAAATATTTGGTGTACGTCGTATAACTGTTTTATAGTTCTAGTAAAATGTTTGGTTTAATTGTGCTAGGTCAAGAGCGGGCGTTCGACAGCCGTCCTTGCGACGAGTAAATATTATTGTCTAAGCGGGTTTTCCGCTGTTGGTGTTTGTATGAGTTTATAGATGATACACATTGGGGAATCCGCGAGGACAACGACCTCTCAGCAGCCTACACAGCCTGTGGGTAGGTAGTATTTATTGAATGTCATTTCAAAACTAATCGATCCGCTATATAATAAAGATAAAGTACATTTAAAAAAATATTTATTTAAAAGTTAGTGCTGTCTTATATTAGTAGAATCATTGTTATTTTAATATTATGTTGCTATTGTCTGGTATCTTTTGCCCACATTAAGTCCGAAAGCTCAGCTCAGTGTCGGGACTCGAGCCGCTAATATCCAAAAGCACATTCAGAGGCGGGCGTGGGAGTGACGAAGAAACGTAGCTCCGGTGGGGCGAGGCGTTGGGCGGCGCGGGCAGAGGCGCGGCAGGCGGCGGCGCGCGCACTGTTCCCTTGCACGCGCATTGACGCGCACGGCACGCGCACGCATGAAGACCGAGGACCAAACGACCGAAGAAGCGGCGCGCCGCGCGCCCGCCACGCGCCGCCAAGAAAAACCACCCTTCTCCTACATCGCCCTAATCGTTATGGCCATACGACATTCGCCGAACAAACGGTTAACTCTGAGCGAGATCTACGCTTTCCTCCAACAACAGTTCCCCTTCTTTCGCAGCTCGTACCAAGGTTGGAAGAACTCTGTGAGGCATAACCTGAGTCTAAACGAATGCTTCGTAAAATTGCCGAAGGGGTTGGGCAGGCCGGGTAAAGGGCATTATTGGACGATTGATCCGTCCTCAGAATTCATGTTCGAGGAGGGTTCTTTTCGAAGAAGACCGCGTGGCTTCCGGCGCAAGTGTCAGGCGCTTAAGCCTCAGTTCGGTAGTGGCGGGTATTTGTGTGGGGGTGGAGTACCCGCACTGCCGCCATCTCAGCCTGCGGGATACGAACTGGCGGGCGGAAGCGGTTCTGGAACCAGCAGCGGGCCCGGGATAGACTATGGGGCGTGCGCGTATTCCCACTCGAGTTCGGCAGGACAGCAGTTGGGCTACAGTAGCGATTACTGCACGTACAGCGCGATGGGGGACCGCGAGTGGCCTTTGGCGTACAGTTCAGTGGAGCCAGGGTATCGCCCGCCGCCGGCAACTCCCCCGCCGCACCACGAACTGTCGGACCTCATACCGAACTATCAATACGCCGTCGCCAATGAACACGGTGAGTCACAACACTTAAGTATTCATCATAACTTAGCCATCATCCACATTGGAAATCAGTGCATGAAATATATGTTGTATACACAAAGTTCACATTCTAATTATGACTTAAAAGAACCCTAGACTTAAATACTACTTACTTATAACTTATATATAACTCAATTTAGCCTGTTGATTGAAAAATTGGTTTCTGAGCTAAGCTAGCTTATAGCCAAGGATCATAAGTTCGACTATGCCTTGACATTTAGTTCTATAAATGAACGTTTTCATGTACAAATTTAGTGTGTTTATATGCACGTTTGTATTGAAATTGTAAAAAGGAAAAAACCATTCGTTTAATTTATTATTAATAAACCTTTATAATTAAACTATTTTCAAAACACGTGACACTAGGGTGGTATCAAACGAGCGGCAGTACAATTATGATTACAATATATACTTTTAACTAAATAAATAAATTTTAGATGAGATGATTGGATATTTGGATAGTTAAAGAGGAAAACTTATTCAGCGGGCAATATCACGCCTTCGAAGCATATACTTTTAGGAATCATATGTATCGTATAGCTTAGAGCTGGCTGACGTGAATACAAGAAGAACGCGTGAGGAAAAGAAGTGATAAAAACTCTTCAAGGTCGACAACGCAATGATGACACTAATTATGTTGCAATAGTCTAAAAGAGACAGTTCCCGTTTTCCATCAGTTTGGCTGATAGCCTATTGGGCCTCTTTTTCACCTGTAGATATTAAATCTGGGAATTATTACCTTTTAATTCGCGCATTGCATCTTGTGAATTACGTCGTTTTACGAAGTCCTTCTAAAAAGTTAATTCTTTGTAGTAATATTCAAATTAATTAATACTGTGCCTGCGGTGGCTTAGAGGGTATGAACCAGTTACCATGGGAGGCTACGCGAGTGGTCGAAGGTGCGTATTCAGGCACTTACCTCAGGATCTTTGCAGATTAAGTAGGGATTTAGGCTCACCTGTGAAGGAAAACATCACGGGGCAACTCGCATGGCATATAATAGAAATATCATGTGTAATGCTGAGATTTATAGATAGCTAAGATATGATTTATTTATTTTAAGCGGAGAGGAGTGAACGCTTCACTCCGACGCAGCCTTGAGTTTCTTTCGGCGTTCCTTCTCAAGGTAGTCGCTTCCGAAACGCTGGTAGATCACCGTTAGGTTTGTTTTTCAACTGGCCGGCCGCCCAAGTCGAGATCCGTACCCACAGGGGTGCCCTTGCGTAGCCGCCCAACCCATAAATTTCGCTGGCTGAGCGCCCTCTGCGTTCGCCCACCAAGCCCGGTTTTGTTGTGAAGGTCTTTCCCAGGCCACCAACGTAAAACACGCCGAAAAAAAAAGGAGTCAACGCATTGCGATGACGGAGCTCTATAGTAGAACTTTAAGTTTGCTTAGACTTTCTAAAATATTACTATTGATATTACTCTATGATTGTCAAAGGATTTGGCAAATCACTGATTTTGTCAACATGGACTTGGCTCTGCAAATACTATGGCTAAACTCAAGTCCCTATAATATCTCAATTTTTTTGTCAAAGCAGTTTTATTTTTAGAGAACTTTACTCAGGAAAGTTGACATAGCATCCATAAACCTCAGCCTAAGTGCCTTGAGAGCGGCGGCCAGCTTCACTAACTTGTCATATTGAATACGAAATATAAGCTTAAACTGGATACAGTTACTAATATATATCTGCTCACCCTGTAAGAGATATAGCGTGATGATATATTATCATTATGTCAATATTCAAATACATCAATAAGTTTTAGTAAATGCAGGTATATATATATAAAGGGAAATTATCACCGAATTGCAGGGCTTAGTTATTTGCTGGTGACAGTCGACAAAGTTATAATACCTGTCAGTTTTTTAAAAATTGCATAATTAATATACATATGTAGATTTTTGCTAAAATTAATTATTTATGTTAATTAACGTAAATAAAGGTGTCTAAAATTATATAAACTACGGAATCCTGTAATTGTCATGTTAGAACACCTTTTTTTTGGTAACCCGGGGGAAATCCCTAACGGATCTCCTGAGGACTCCCTGGGGTGGTGCCCCCCCCCCACGATATGTCGGAGTTACACCGACTAAGCCTCCGGGGTATTCTACCTTCCACCAACCGGCATCGAGGGCATGACTGGGGTCTCATCCTCGATGCCCGGCAAGGCGTGCGGCCTTCAATAGGCCTCTACTCGTTTGGGGAGAGGTGGTGTAAAGAGCCAACCCTCACATGATCGCGCGCCGGTTGAGGGCGTATTTTTTTTGTTACCCGGGGGAAATCCTCATGAATCGTCAGGGGGTGGTGAGGGCCACCTCCCGGTATGCCGGACTTTTACCGACTAAAACCCCGGGGGTGGTCCGTCAAGCGCTCTAGGGCCGAGGGGTATGGCTACTCGCCTTCCCAGAGTCCGGCCCTGTGCGTTGCCCCATTACGGGCTCGCCGTGTGTGTAGGGGAGGCAGATGTTCGCCTCCCCACCGCCTTGTGGTGTGTGGAACCACACACTTCACCACCGGAGTATGGCCTAAGTAGCTGACCCCTCAGCCAGACAGCTCGGCACTCCGTGGAAGGACTCTTAAGATATGGGGCCCTCCTCCCGCGGCACAGTGGAGATGGTCATTGAGAACGCATAAACCAACTTTGTGCTATACTTACTGTCACTGCATTAGGTCCATAAACGTCACAAGTTTTATGCTGCTTACATAGCATTTTCTTTTTCGTTTTTGTAATAACATTTTAAAATATATCGAATTTTTCATTACATGTGAATGACATTCTTGACTGAAAGAAAAACAAATAAAAAATGGCTGATACTCGTAACAACATTTTACCAATTTGTTTTTTATGTAACTTTTTTAATATCATCATATACAAATAGTACAGCCAATGGGTTTTTTTTGGGGCAGTAGACTTCAGGGAGTCTGCTGCCCGAATAAGAGGGAGGCGGTGCACGGTGTCTGGCGGGCCGCCTGAGTGGCAGGTTTTGGAGGGGTTTTACTCCTACCCCTTCCAGAGAGGTAGCCTCAACAAGGCCTTTTGATCCCTGGGCGTCTGGATGATTTTGGTTTCCCAGGCTCTGGTGGAGCAATCAGAGGGACACCCCGCGGGTTTTTAGTCAGCAGGAGTCTGACATACCGGGGTCGCTGCCCTCACAGCGTCCCTGATGGTCCTATGGCGGATTTTCCTCCGGGATACGAAAAAAGAGATTTTATTACAAGTTTATATACTATACGCGAATACCATCTCACCCTAACATGCTTTCTTGTACACCTTGTTCACGTAACCTCAAAGCTCAACTAGTTTGTACCTCATGTCGTTTAAAATAACTTATTATTATTGCAAATGCAGTGTGAGTCGTCTACAGTGTGAACACACAACCTAATTCGAATTGCAAGATGACGCTGGATTCAAGTTGCTTCCTACCAGTCGCTTTGGAAAACATTAGGGAAGGCCTGTGTTCTGCAGTGGACGTCTTAGAGCTTGTATAATGGCCATAATTATTATTATTAAACACTTGATTACAGTTTTATTGTGTGCACACTCCTTATCGCATCACGTAGACTTAATACCCTGAACAGAGTGAGACGGTTTTTCACGCCCGATGAGCTGAATCTATTGTATAAGGCCCAGGTCAGGCTATGCATGGAATACTGTTAGCATCTCTGGAAAAATCCTGCCTAGTACTTACTAGCAGCCCTAGATAGGCTGCAGTGAGGGGCTGTCCGCATTGGGAATGATCCAGACGTTACTAATTATCTTGATCCGCTCTTGTTGCGCAGAGATATTGCCTCATTGAGTGTTATCTACCATCGGTATCTTGGTGAGTGTTCTGAAGAGTTATTTAACCTTGTACCACCCCCTCCCTTCAATAATAGAACCACGGGCGGGGCTCACGGTAACTTACATGCCGGCTAGGACTAAGAAGTTCTCTAACTCTTGATTTTGTCGAGTCGTTGGGCTACGGAATGATTTTCCAGTAAGCGTGTTACCACCGTACTATAATATTAGGTCCCTTAAACGGAGCGTGAAATAGGTCCGTCAACTGTCGTTTAAATAACGCAGTTTCACTCCGATGCAACCTTGAGTTTCTTTCGGCGTTTCTTCTCAAGGCAGTCGCTTCCGAAACGCTGGTAGATCACCGTTAGGTTCGTTTTTCAACTGACCGGCCGCCCAATTCGAGGTCCGTACCCACAGGGGTGCCCTTGCGTAGCCGCCCAACCCACAAATTTCGCTGGCTGTGCGCCCTCTGCGTTCGCCCACCAAGCCCGGTTTTGTTGTGAAGGTCTTTCCCAAGCCACCAACGATGGACATGCAAAAAAAAAAGGAGCGTGAAGAGATATTTGAGCAGGCTGGCAATGATCGCTGCAACTATCGACAGGTTTTTTACTGTTGACATTAACTATATACCCTATTAGTAAATTTGCAAAACTAAATTCCGTCTATAACTAACTATTCTGGGGGCGCAGAGAAAGTGACGTTCTATGAATGATAATGACAGAAAAAGTGCAAAATGTATCAAATTGGCATAACGTGACAACTTAGTATTCTGAAAGTTTATGTCAATTCAGTACATTTTTCACTTTCTGTTAGCATTATTGTTTATTGAATGTTATTTTGTCTAAGAAGCCAGTACTAAATTTACAAAGGCTAGACAAACAGGCAAAAAGCTAGTATTATTAGGTATAATTAATTAGTTCCGAATAAGTTTTTTTTATATCCTTGTAAGAACACAATTTTACCTCATTACGATTTTATTTAAATCATGACATAGAAATTTGTTCTCATAGAACAAAAAAAAAAATCCTAAATAAAAAGAATTCAAAAATAACAAAAAGGAACATATCAGAAGCTAAAATCTGTGGATATAAAAAACCGTATCCGTGCAGACATTTTGTATGTTATAAAAGCAATAATATACTTACGATGTTGATCCCAGACGGTTTGTCTGAATAGAATATAAGTTTATTGACATAATTACTTTATTAACATAAATTAACATAAATACCAATATCACTAGAAATTTGTAGCTGCAATAGTCTAGTGGACATTCAACCGGTATCCATACGCGGCGACACGAAGTCGCAGGTTCGAATACCTCTGGATTTCTCCAGATCACATACGGATTTAGACACAAGTAAAGAAAAACATCGTGCGAAAACTCGCATTGCATCTATTAGAGAATTCATTTGTAAATACCCTGAGAACAGATTAGCTGTACTCAGGACTGCTGGTCACGTTGGGCACGACGTATAAGCGCGAAGTGGTCACAACCATTAATGTATCTCTACTTACCCCGTATCGTGACGATATATTATTATTACTATAACAATTTTTGTTACGATATTAATATGTCTAGACCTGTGAATTTCGTCGAGCTAAAACTGGTTATGCTCCAAGCTTTACCAAGTTCTGATGCCTAGAAATACAACAGTAGTATTATGTGTTATGTAGTAGTGTATGTATATGCACCTTCTGCATATAGATATAGCTGCTTACGTCACACTGAATCAATACAAGCTCTGGTTTTCGTCTAGACTGCGCAGCCTCACATATATTGACGTTCCTTTAGAGCGCTAAGTATTGACTAAAGTTAGGTCTCAAACGGGTCGGGTACCAGGATCACATAAATCGGAGCAGCTTGATCTAGACTCTAGAAAGTCCTATGTTTTTATTTAGATACAACTTTTTACACACTTAGAGACATTTAGTAGAAATGATTTATTATTGAATTCATTATTTAATTAATAGTTTGATAATAGTGATTATCTATTATATAGCAGGAATTTGCTGTTTTAGAAATATGTATTTTTATGAATAAAATAATAATTTATATTATTTTTAGATTTTTTTCTAAATATTCGATTATATACTGGAAAAATAGTTTTAGATAAAATACATATATCAATACTATTACAATATTTCAAACTGTCTATCTTGTACCATGTAAATAGTTTCGATATCCGTAACTCCATACAATAATCAAAAATAGAAATAAAATCTAGCGATATTACCTGTGAAATTTATCCTTTTCTTTAAAATATTGACAGTGCTTAGTATTGTGTTATGCCAAATTAGGAACCTAAATACATATATACGAGACTGAGATCAGTAATATGTTAAAAAGATGTAACATATATTTATTCTCTTCAGGGATAATTTTTTAAAGTTTTCAATATTGTTGTAATGTTTTCATAGCGGCATCAATAAATGAGAATATTCCGTTACCACGGCAGTTATGTTTTTTTTGTCGATATTCACCTAGCTCACCTCAAATAACATCTACTTTCCCTTGAAATAATTTAAAAAAAAACGCCCACATATGTGCCGATATCCCTGAAGAGTTTAAGAGGTTGATTAATGAACTTTTTAATAACAAAACTATTTACCAAAAAGTTTTTACATCTAAATATGAAGATTTATACACCAAAATAATATTCATATCATCACATAATAATATATTTTTAAATTACGGACCTTTATAGTTATTTTATCCATTTAAGTATGTACGTTGAAAACATACGTTACAAATACTATCGAAATAAAATATAGGAAACCGTTTTGGAGAGTTTATCTTTGCCAAATATTTCAACATGATCTGGATTTTTTGTTGTTTTCTTTTTGCAGATTATAATAATAATACAGATAATAATAGACGACGTTTGTAAAAACCTATATTTTTTGAAACAATGTGTACAACGGTGCATTTCATTCAACAGAGTCCCGAGTCGCTTCGGGTACACTTTTACTTTCAATATGCGCAGCTCTTGTATCGATTTGCTTGATATGCACGTCTAGTCTAGACTTCATTCATAACGAAGCATTTTACCGTAGGATGAAACTGCTACAAACTCATGTTCTCCTGGTAGAACGGCATTTCAAGTTGCACTCGATGCACGTTTGAAAATGCAATTTGCACTTTTGAATGCACTCGACTGAAATCCGAAGCATTGTGCATAGTAGCTTGTAAGCACATAATGTTATGTTAAAAATGAAAATTGTCTTTTATTTACGTGCCTTAATATTCGTTAAGATTTCCTATTTCGCTATATCTTTTAATTAAATCAATATGTCTTGGCAAATTATTACCGTATTTATATAAAAAAGTAAAAGTAATTACATATAATTAATAAACATTCTGATTGTAGTCTTCATACTTAACTATGAACAGGCTGGTGCTAAATTTCATTATTTATAAATAAATAATCTTTATGATATCTATTTTTTATCTTTTAAAATAATTATTACAATCTAATGTAATTTTGCCGATTATATGTGTGTTATATATATACTAAATAAATAAAGATGAATAAGTTTTTAATATTAAAGTAAGAATGCCTCTGAATTTCATATAAATTCATCCAATAGATAATTACGGATCTAATACTAATCACTAATCAGTATAATAATAGTGATCTAGGATAATACATACATATATAGAAGAATGAAATTTGTTTGATAAAATATAATCGCAAAGATACCTTTAATATATATTAAAAATATTATCAAACGATGTTTATTTGAAATATGGTACCTAAGGATCAATTGCAAGTTTTTTAGATTTATATACAGAAATAATTTACATTGTTATTAAAGTATATCTACTGCATGCATTTATTGTTCAGCGCCCCTACCGGATCGTACGGAAAACATAAACTGCATACAGTAATGATGTGATATAAAAATTTATTTTTAACTAATTTGATAACTAGATTTCGAGTAATAAAAAGTATAATGAAATAATTTAGATTTATTGATTCGCTAAGTACTATGATTACAAAATATTACCTGGCGGCAAAAGTATCGAGATAATACGAGATTTAAGCATAACTTTAAAATCTAAATATTTTGTTGCAATGTGTTAACTAATTTATGTACATCATAGCACTTGTTACACTTGTTTATTAAAATAATCATATATTAATGATTACAATCAAATTCAACATCAAAAGACTTTGTGCAATTTTTCCTGTTTCTTTAGTTTCTACTGCAAATATCATCACATAACAAACATTAATTCTCCAAATTTAGTTAGTTATACATATTGCGCTTTAAGAAATTCACATTTTGTCCAATAACTTGTTTCTTTCAGAGAAAATTTAAACATGAATTTTGATTGAACAGTACATGTACTTTTTTGATAAACTCTATAAATATCTGCATAATAATAATTTAACAAAATACTGAATTGCGTGTTTTGGTCTCGCTCATTTACAGTATCGTGTAAGAAAATATATCAATTATTATTATTTTATGCCAAACGCTATTCGATTATCATGTAAACGTACGGTCTGCAGCGGCTTTATATTTAACGAACTGTTAAATTCAAATATAACCGGTTGCCATTAAACCGCCAAAAGATTAAGGCGGGAGTACATAGGCTAATAAATACCTCGAGTCCGGCGCAGGGCCGGATAATCGACAATTTATTGCCTTCCATGTGCGCCACGGCCGTTTCTGAGAAGCACCAGCACTCCCTTACGACGATCGTAAAAGCTGTGGTAACATGTGCAATGGCAGCGCCTGCATCACTCGGACGGGTCTGTTCCGATGCTCATTCGCTTTTAAGGTCGGTCCACGAAACACTACGTTCATCACCGTCGCTGGCATTAAAACGCTCTTTCATCTTTATCAAAACCCTATTTCAACATTCCTAAATATTATATAATCTCCTTCTTCTCGATTTGTAGATTTGTGTTATTTGTAGATATAGATGGGCAAAATGTAATCAGATTAATAAAAATGATTAACGATTGCATTTTACGTTTTTTACCATTAATATGACTGCATTTTGCTCATTTATGTTTTAAACACTACGAAATCTCAGATTGTATACACATTTATGATTTTTTAATGTTTTAAATGGATTTAATCATGATTACAGAGTAGCATAAATTAAAATTAAGACTACATTTTGTAATCGTCCATCATTAATCACATCACATTTTGTCCATCTCAGTTTGTAGATACTAAAAAATCGTTAGGAAATGACCATTTATTATTATTACTGAACAAAAACGACCAAGTTTAACAATTTTGTTTATGTGTATATTTACCTACACACAAACAAAATTATAATCATTGGTTAATTGTTATATTTTTTGTATTCTTATATATTGTTTATATATTTGTATGTTATTTGTATTATTATTTGTAGCTGTGTAGTGGATAATGGACCGTTGTAAATATGCGACGTTGCGGATGGTTGTAGGTTTGAATCTCGGCACGTACTTGTATATTTTTCCAGATAACGTACGAATTTGGGCACCACATGCTCACCACAGAAGAAAAATATCGCGAGGGTACCCTCATGGCCTCTAATAGATATGTCATGTGTGCCTTGAGAACGGCGATCATCTGCGCTACTGGTCACGTAGGGTACGACATATAAACTCAAAGTGGATACATCCGCTAATGCACCTCTGCCTGCCCTGTGAGGGATATATCGTGACGATATATTATTATTATTTTATTCTTATTTGTTTCACTTACAACACGTGAAATCATTAAACTTGGTAGAAATTTTGAACATTTTTAATATCTCAACCGAAAAATAAAATAAATTATACCAGTATCAAGTTTGACACATTTAAAATTAATTATATGTATTAATATACTAACATCAATGCTATTATATCTTGATTTAAATGTACGCATGAACAGCCTTCTACTAGGCAGCTATAGAGCAGAAGTCGCCGAAGGGGTTAGAAAGCGAACATCTTCTCTGACCAGCGCCCAGAGCGACATCCCCCGGTGACAATAGCCGGCCAGTAGACTTGAGGGAGTATGCTGCCCGGATGAGAGGGAGGCGCAGTGTATATCATGTCGCAGGTTTTGGAAGTGTGGGCTCTTTACACTCAACCTCCCAGAGAGGACGCCTGAATAAGGCTTTTCGCTTCCCGGACGATTGGTCGAATTTTGTTTCTCAGGCCTGGGTGGAATGATTAGAGGGACACACTGGGGGTTTCTAGTCAATAGGAATCTGATACATTGGGGTACCTGCCCTCACAGCAACCCTGATGGTCCTATGCAGGATTTTCGCCCGAGAAACCAAAAAAAAAGGGTAGAATAATTGCAAAGTTTATTTGTTTAAAAATGAAAGTATTTTGATTAATTTTAAAAGATATTTTATTTAACATATGTTACATAATTTATTGGAATTTATTAACCCTTATATTTGAACATCTATCTTGATTGATCAATAATTTTTTACATGCACGAAACTCGCGACTACGTTCTGTAGATCTTTTTCTTGGTTTTTTGTAATTTTAATTTAATTTTTTTTGAGTCAATATTGACGGCAGATTTGGGTATTAATTTTCGGCATATTATAAAATTTAATATTTAGCACAACGAGATATAAAAATACTCACAGCAATGTTAAATAATAACACACCAACTGACCTCTTACTAAAAAGCTGTAATACACACATACACACCGACATTTTTGTATTTGTGTCTCACCACACTGACTTTATCGCGAATTCTCAAAAATAATTATGAAAAATTCCGATGATATTAAGTGGGGGTTAAAATTTGGTCATAATTTTGGGTTTAACATATTTGGTCATCACTACTTGATTCTGCCAGTAGCCCAGCTCAAAAGTACGTCACCCAAATGTCCAAACAATAAATTTATCGAAAAATACTTTAATGCAGAAATTATAAACGCAAATGAGAAAATAAAACATTCTTCTAATTTTCTCGTATTAATTTGTTAAAGGTTTGAACTCGCATCCAAGGCTGCAGTTAGCGCGACGAATTTTGTTGTTGGATCCAATGCGCCAAACCTATCACACTAGAGCATGTATAAATAATGAATCAAATGGAACACTACGTTTGCTCTCTCACTCTGGGTCACTAATTTTATTATTTGTGTCTTACCTGTCGAAATCCGTTGCATCCGGTTTGAAATCACAACGATTCTATAGAAGTTTCACTTCAAAAGTCCGCAGGGAACTATAGCTATAGCAATATATGCGCAATTTAATGGACCCGTTTGGACACATGTCAAATTAATTGATTCAGTGATGTAGTTAGGTAAAACGGTACTAAGTTCGGCCAACCGAGACGAGAAATCGATTTAAATTGTGTGAATCTGTGATCGGTTGGATTATATTCAACTTATCTTAAATGATTATTTGTAATGTTGAAATATTTATAATAACATCTTAACATAAATGTGTACCTAAATGTACATACATACATATGTATATATAAAAATGTATTGCTAAGGGCATAACTCGAGAACAGCTGAATCGATTTGGCTGATTTCTTGTTTGTTGTGTTTGATGAAGTCGGAGGAAGGTATTTATGTAGTGACAAAATGTAAAAAATACGAGAAAAACAGTAATAACAACAATTTTCTTTTCCCATACAAACCACTCTGTTCCCAGCTGTCAAACATATGATGACAATCAAAGCAAAACAAAGGTGCGTTAGGATTGGCTTTGGTATGCCTTCAAGTTGATTAGAGGTTGTATATCATTAATGAAAATTATAATTTATACGCCAAGTAATCAAACAAAAATAACGTGTCCCATAAGGCATTATAATAAAAATATCCTTAGATATGACTTAAGTCTTTCAATGCAATTTTATTTCTATTAGACTGCGACAGGCCAATAACTTTTGGCAAAGTGAAACCTGACGGGGTAGCTATTAGAAAAACCAATATAACTTTGTTTTAGAGAAATAGGGCAGAACAAGGTCTGCCGGGACAGCTAGTATGTATATAAATGTAAAATGTAAGACTGTACCACTTCTCAAAGTAGCTGTATTGTTCGTAAAGCCCTGCCAGAATACCAGCGCTGCTCAGGCTGGTACCCTGTAGCACATGATGTGACAGGGTCCTTATCGGCGGCGACCTAGAGTATTCATTTTATTTGTTCATTACTTCTGTTTTTCTTTATGTATCGTTTGTTAATTTTGTTATTACCGTGGTTGTGGTTGCTGCTGATAAAATGTTTTCTTTCTTTATTTCAAATATGAACACTATTTGGTATTATTTTGTTGGACTGGGGCTTGACAAATGAATTGGTCGAGAAGAGAATCAACAATGTTACGTTGTATTATATTAAGTCTGTAATTATTATAAGTATATTCTATATCAATTACATAGAATCAAATATACATCTTAAATTCTCCTCATTAATAATATGGTATAACAACTCTCCTGCAAAACTTTTGATAGTAAATATTAAATTTTGAATGGAATGCGGTTTGATATATTACTGTAGGTATTCAGTTGATTATATTAAGCGCCTGACAAAAATATATTCAAAGCGTATGATAATTACATGTACATATTTGTATCACATTTATGTAATCGATACTTTGTCAAGTTGAAAGATAAAATATTATCTTCTCAGAAATTCAAATTAAGTCTTTTAGTTCTTGTAATGCATTGTTCCATATATTTTCTTTAAAAGACATATATATGTATGTATAAATATTTATAAGATAAGAAGATAAGATATATTTTTAAAATACGCCATCGCTAACCAATAACTTCAAACGATGAGTGAAAATTGTAAAATTTTACCTTAACTATCAAGTTTTACTTCTTTACATTAAACTAAACATTAAAAATTATTACTTTATATTTCATTATTTTATTTAAAGCTAAGAAAGTTATATTAATGTCGACTTTTGCTGATAGTCGCATGATCCGCAATAATAACTCGCTATGGTCTGTCGCGTTTCACGAGCATATCTTTAATGTCCAGTTCTTTACTCTCTTTATCCTCAAAGCCAATAGAACAACAGCAAAAAAATTCGTGTTGCGTTCTGTTCGACGTATTTGCATGTTTTTATGTAGGTAGGGAGTGAATTCATAAACGATATTATAATCTTTAATTTAGTGGCAAATAAACAATCATAAGTGTAACACGTATTTCATTGAAATAATATAACAACTGAAAGTCCACCTTCAGTACTCCAACACGTTCAACTATAGGCAACATTAAGTACTTTCCATCAGGTAGCCTGTGAGCCTGTTCAGCACGTCCTGAGGCAAAAAAAGATTTCTAAAACGCTTTTAATTTTTTTTATTATTGTCTTCTTCACAATTTTATAATGCATGTCCTGATCGAGTGTGTCCAGAACGCTAATGTAAGAAAGCATGTTATGTGTGAATTGAAATTGAATAGATTGGATGTTGGTATGTTCCATAGCATTTTGCCCACTAAAGCAACTGCCGAAATGCTATGGAAAATGTATGAAAGGTGAGGTATGAAAGGTTTTATTTCTATATATTAGGCTACGATGGGGCTGATATGATTAAGTTAAAAACCACTAATAAAAAAAAAATAACATAATATTCCAATATTTTGTTGATATACTCGTACATATAGGTGAATATAAGATATCTATAGGAAGAAAGGAAGGCATGAAATATCTTTGAAAAGTTTACCCATTTATCAACGCCTATGCACTGGTGTACGGTTTGAGTAGGTACACTCATTACATATTACACATATCATGTTCTATATGTGTTAAATGAACAACAATACAATTAAATTCCTTGGATAATAAAACACCAGAACTATCACCTTTATATTCTTACAATATATAGTTAGTTATAATTTCAACTTAACACTTAACGGACGGGCCCCGTAAATTAATGTTTCTCTATTCTGACTTTCTAGGACGGGCCACGTAGTTCTACGTTTTTGCTTAAATTTTAGGTACGTTACGTTAGTTTTTTTATTTTACAGATTTTTTCTTGGTGACTTTTGTCTTAGTGTCCGTAAACTAGGAAAGACAAAGCAGATTCGGTCCGTCCGTTAAGTGTTAAATTATTATACTGGCTCGACGAAGTGACCACCACTCCTGCTAGAAAGTGTAGACTAAGAACCTCAGTAACAGCCAAGGAATACGAAACTAACGACAGATAGTGGCTCCACGCCGCGCCGATCTACATGAATCATGACGAAAGGCCTCTAAATATATAGACTACTAAGTCTATGGAAAAAGTAATATTCGATCTTTGATAATGCTAGTAAAAAAGTAGTTAAAGTATAAAATAGACATAAGCTTTCAAAAATTATTGACATCGGTCGCATTTATGTACTGTGGTCGCTTAGTCTAGTAATCGTCCTACCACCACAAAAATACTCATTGAACAAGATAACATTTTTAAGAAGATAGCTGATGGTACTTTCTAATTTGCTCAAGCTGTACATTGTACAATGATGAGATATAATGCGTACGCGCCGAATTCACAGCGCTGCGAGCAGTTGCGCTCGCACCCGACGATGATATGTTTACACGAACGCCCGTTTGTTCGAAGCGTTTGATCTTTATAAATGCAATAGGTATTTCAAAAATATCGCCGTCGGCGAAACTCTAACGTTCGCTTTCATAAAAAAATCGAAAATGATTTTTAAGAACGACAACCTTGATGCTGTGTTTATTCTCGACTATAGGTGCTCCGTTTATGAGCATTTCTTGAACTGACGTCGTGTTTGAAATTTTTAATTTAGTGTAGTCTGCACATCATCCCTTCTGAAGCGTGACTCATCTTTAATTGTCTAAACAAAGGTCATTGAAAAAGGCCAGGATTGTCTGGCTTTTTTGTATTGGAGTGAAACTTCTTTAGAATCGTTGTGATTGGAAACATGGTGAAATGAAATAGCTACATTCTAAAAACGACAAACATAAATGTATAAGTTCATAGCTTCACTTATATCACGCATACACTGCGCACATTCTTTTATATACAGGGTTATAGGTAACTAACGCACGGCCTCTTAAGGGTGGCTTTGATTTATCAAGACTGACAACTTTTGTTGTACGACTTTTGCCAAAACCTAATACATCGTTAGATTTTTTTTTTTTAGTTTTAGTGTGAATATCTAGTCATCGTTAGCTCTATATTCCAACTTTCATTCGATCTGGCGTAGGTATCCAATCAGCTGGTGCTATGCAGTCGTGCGCAAAGTTACGTTGCTACGCAGCGTTAAGGATCGTGTAGCAGAAAGTTTATTAACCCTATACCTTGTTTATTTTACAAACTCGCTTATAACAATTATTTGAACGTAAATTTCCATATTTAGTTAAATAGTGAAAATAAATGTTTATTGATTGACGTACTAATACACTATTAAAACAAACTAGAATCAAAATAAAACATTAAATAATTGTTTCACAAACAAAACCAACCTATTATTTGTCTGCCATAGGGAACATCGTAAAATGAACAAGGTAAAGGCCTCTACGTAAGTTAATGTTTCAAAGGTTGTACAATCTGTACATATTTATACACTGAATTCACAATCCCTTCATACTTATCCAGGCTTAGGACTGGCTACACTAAAAAATAAAAAAGTAAATAGAAAAACACGAACATTGATACGTAATCAAGCAATTCATCGCACCAAAAGAGGCGCGCGGTCTGTTTGAAGATAGATAATTGCAGACTATTTTTTAATGTAGGCGTATTTAAAAAGTGGAATCACTCTATTTACAATAATTAAACTATTTACAAAAATACTCACAAATCTATTTACTCGGTGTCAACACATTCGGAAATAGTCTCGCGGACTCACGGCAAGCTTCAGACAGATTGTCACCGCACCGAGCATAAACACGCACCATTTCGGTATATTCAATGTTAGTGTATCGATTTGACATTGTTATTTATGAAACGAACGCGTCACTGGGACAACTAACACGTCGGCGCACACGCAAGCAAATTTGCGACTGACATGACCCGTGTTACACAGTAGTCAAGCACATGTCGCCACGCCCGCTCACCGCGCCGCAGACCCCTTTCTTCGTTAGTAGCGACACAAGACGCCGCGCACTACATAAGTCTGTCTTCGGTCGCCTATATCGGCGTGGCGCGATCGTCGCCTTACGAAGAGTTAAAAAGTTCAGAACTGCAAATCTGATTTTTATTTTTTTTGTATGGGAAAAAAAGTAATTGAATTAGAAAAAGTCGTACAACAAAAATTGTCTGTCTTGATAAATCAAAGCCACCCTTAAGAGGCTGTGCGTTAGTTACCTATAACCCTGTATATTTATGATTTATTACAAGACCCTTAACAATAGCTTTCAAGATGTTTTGCATGGATAGACCACCTGACACGAATATAAAGAAAGAGCTAAAAAAAAACAATAATATCGAAGCAGATTTTGATGAAAATTAAAACAATTCTACATACATGTATTTTTTATAAACATTTTTCACATGTCGTACCTCTTATATTTTTGCACGAAAGTGTATTAATGCATCGTCTTATAATGTCGTTAAGATCGTGTTTTCATTGATCGATAATACAAAACCGATATTAATAATATACCCTTTAGAAATATGGCGTTTATCTTAATAATCATACTATGTCTCTGTACATACATAAGTATGAGAGAGAATCACATAATTTATAGCTATATAAGCTGTCGTTAGCGCGTTAGTAACCTAAAGGATTTTTTTTTACCGGAGATAGTACTTTTTGTCACTATCGGCATATGAAAAAACAACTCAAGCAAAGATCAAATTCAGGGAAATCATAAGGACTCAATAAAATAAAATATATCAAAGAACAAAAATTGCTACCGGTTCTCAAATCCACAAATTCAGATTCATAGAGTACTAATTAATAGAGCTTTCTGAAAGCTTAAAACATAGATCTTATATATATAAAAATGAATCGCAAAATGTGTTGCTAAGCGCATAACTTGAGAACACCTGAATCGATTTGGCTGATTTATTTTTTGTTGTATTTGATGAAGTCTGGGGAAGGTTCTTATGTAGTGAAAAAATGTAAAAAATACGAGGAAAGTAGTAAAAACAACAATTTTCTTTTCCCATACAAACCACTCTGTCCCCAGCTGTCAAACATATGACGACAATCAAAGCAAAACAAAGGTGCGTTAGGATTGTCTTTGGTATGCCTTCGAATTGATTAGAGGTTGCATGTCATTAATGAAAATTATAATTTATAGGCCAAGTAATCAAACAAAAAATAACGTGACCCATAAAGCATTATAATAAAAATAGATATGACTTAAGTCTTTCAATTCAACATTATTTCTATTAGACTGCGACAAGCCAATAACTATTGGCAGAATGAAATCTGAAGGAAGCAGCTATTAACATAAAAAAAAACAATGGAACTTTGTTTTAGAGAAATAGGGCAGAACAAGGTCTGCCGGGACAGCTAGTTTTTAATAAAAATAACCCTATTCAACTAATAAATATCCGAGTATAATGTCAAAGATCGTAAAGTGAACATTATAATTGGCGTCGTTCAACCGGGTGTTACCACTTACGCCTCGCATACATTTTAATCACATTTGTAATGTATGTATACATAAAACGGTTCGTCTCTCGGCGATCATTAATTATGGCTCAATGCATTTGCTTTCATGCCAGTGACGGATTAGTTTCACAGGAATGTGAGTCGCAATTGCTATGGGCCTTGCACAGGGTTTGACGCACGCAAATACCCTCATCATACTCGTCAGCCCACTCCAATCAACTACTAGACCTTCCTAATAAATTCCATGGAGCTCGATCTCAGCTCTTTTGATACAACTCTTTTCAACTGCTTTTCGCAATTGTTCGCTCTGCTTTCCAGACTCCCTATTAAAGCGAAAATTTAGAAGTAAAGTTTTTTAGACGTTGTGGAATGATTTTCATAAGCTATCTTTTACTTACTTAAGATCTTTTTTATATATTAATAAAATACTGTATAGGCCTATCAGAGCTCCCGCCAGCAGGACAGTCCTAGTTTGTCAGATCTCTACTTGGTAAAGCCCCTGGGGTGTCCCTCAACTTGCTACCAATCAAGCCTGTAGACCCATATTCCTCCAAAGACCTGATGAACGAATAGATTGACTTAAGATCCATCTCCGAAAAGGGGTATAAAGTTGGGTGTAGAGAGTACACAAAGTAGAACATGAACGCACCGCCTCCTCATCTGGGTGGCAGATTCATTAAAATCTACTGCTAGCTAAATTTAAAAACCTATAGTAAGCAACCCAAACGCTCGAGAATATTTACTTCAGGCGCTACGCAATTACTAAGCCCCCCATGTTTGCTGAATGCGGCACTGTTTCGTACGAACTATTAACGTCAGCTGTGTGCAGATTCTGATACTTGGCGGAAGCCCGCAAACCACGATGTTTTATATCGTTTCGAATAAAATCTCCGCATTTTTTGGTAAGAATCGACATGCTGAGCAACGAATGAGTCGGTATTTCTTGAGCCTGTGTGCTCCGTTATCGGCAGGCGCAATGGAGTGTTCGCGTAAATTTATTTGTAATTAAAAAAAATAGAATATTATCAAATTTATATTAATTTAAAAACAGCAACTTATCGTCCACGAAATGCTCTATCAATTACGAATGAATAATGAAAATAATCTTCAAAGCGCTTCGTGTACTTAATATCAAAATATTTATTATATTCATCATTGCCTTATAACTTAAAGTTACAATGAAAATGTAATAGATAAACGAGACTACTTACGTATCTATTAAATAAAAATTATAATATTTGAAGATTATTTATAACTATTCACTACATATTGCTACCAAAACCATTTTTCAATAATACTAACTGTAATTTTATTATGAAATAACTGTACCGTTAAAGGATTGTTCTATTTTAAACTGTTAAAAATAGGAGCAGTAATTGATATAGATCGAACGGTTCAGTCGATGTGTGCGGTCTCTTGTTTAGATTAGTCCCTTGTAAGCGTCACATACATTGCCAAGTTTTGTAATAAATATTAGGACTTTTTGTTTTAAAGAAGCTTATTTTTTTGGAGCTTACTGAATCGGCGAATTAACTACACGAAACCTAGTGATAAGTACAATGCTGTGAATGATGGTGACCACCAAGAGACGAGAATCCATTAACAGAGTGGTTAACATTTTAGTTCATATGGGCTATATGATTAAGAAATAAAGGTATTCCATTGTGGCGGGTCGATTTTAAAATTGAATAAAACAAGTTGTATGTGAGATTACTTGAGAGCCCTATCAACATAATAAAAATATTATCTACTAGCTGTACCGGCAGACCTTGTTCTGCCCTATTTCTGTAAAACACAGTCACATTGTTTTTTTTTAATGTTAATAGCTTCCCCGTCAGATTGTATTCTGCCAAAACCTATTGGCCTATCGGCTGTTTTTTGAAAATTGTTTGAAGGAACCTGGCCTTAACGCTATATGTATAAAAATTGACAAATACTGACATTAATATTTATACGTCACTCAATTGTTTTGCCTTCCCGGAACCCGTCCACTGACATTTAAACTTTATGGTATGGTGGTAAAGTTCAAATTGACTTTTAAATATTATTACGAATATTTTGTATGAGAATACAGAAAAGTGTTATTTTTAGACAGTTGCAGGGAATTTTTAATTTTTTTCTCTCCGTAATAACCTTCCTCAGACTTCATCAAACACAACAAAAAAAAAATCAGCCAAATCAGTTCAGCCGTTCTCAAGTTTCGCGCTTATCAAGACATTTTGCGATTCATTTTTATATTATAGATAATACTCTCTTATACAACGTTGGAAGACTTTTTAATTTAAGTAAAATAAAATTATTTAAGATGTAAATGAGGAGTCGCTGAATGTTGCCGAAACTGGTCGCGTTGTACCTAACTGAAAATAATTGAACAAATATCAGCTGAAACCGAAACAGGCCAAGCGTATCATTAAAACGAGATTACTACGTTCCTTTTGATACTAATCTAGTCACAGGCGAAACATGCGAATCTAAAAAGCATGTGCGTCAAATTAAAGAAAAAACTGTCACCGTACCCTTTTAAAAAATACCCTTTTGATGTGTCCGCTTTGTGTCATGTTGACGCCTAAAAAAGTTTGTGGATTGCAATTTAATACTTTAAAATCACTAAAAACTGCATGCGGGTGTAAAGTTAAATTCTTTTTCAGCATGAATACCGTTTTAATTGATGACTGGGTTGGTGCAGTGGTCGGGTCCGCAGGTCTTGTCCTTGGAGCTGTGGGTTCGATCCTCACACGGAACAAATATTTGTATGGCTTACATAGTTATTCCTGTTTGGGTGCATACTGACCGATCAAAGCGAGGCTTCTGAGTCAAGTTGGGCCGTTCGGCAGTAAATTTGTCTGTCCGTTTATCATGCCCTATAACTTTTAAACCAAATAAAATAACGATTTAATATTAAGAAGTACATAATATGTAAACTTGTGATACTGATCAGTATACAGGCGCTATCGCTGGAAGCTGAAATTGAAAATTTTCACAATACTTACTTACCTAGTGAATGCAATAGTGATTTAAAAATTATTTTTAGAAAGAGTTTGAGTTTTTTAACATTTTATGTCTCACTTTAAACTCGCAACCGTTACTTAATAAACATTTTCAAGTAATTATGTATTAAATCTATGAGTATCTTAAATTTATTGTAATTCAAAATGTCTTTGATACACATTACTTAAAATGTTATCCAAAAGTACAGATTAAATATCATAAAATTCTGAACTGTATTAAAAAACTGTAAGTTTTTAGGGTTCCATAACCCAATAGTAAAGGGAACTCTTATAGAACCACTTAATTCTCCATGTGGCTGTGTATCACGAGTCTTTTCATCAGGAACACGTGGAAGTGTTGAGTTGAAATTAATATTAAATACGCATTCCCTTGTAGGTCTGTTTATATTGAACAAATTTATACGGAGCCTTCTGTACGTGAGTCCGATGCGTACTTGGCAGATTTTTTAAATTTATTCTTCTCTGAAACTTTTTAATTTCGTTAACAGTTTTACTTTAAGAGCACTAAAAGCGAAGTATTAAGTCCAAGGTCCGAAAAAATACTTTTTCCATATCGTTACAATCTAATAACACCGTGAGGTCTCCATTTGCCACAAACGACTAATATACATGTGTGAGGTTGATGTTTGTAAACGTATTTACGACACAGGGGTAAACCCCACTGTGGGGCAATGTTTTAAAAACAGCGTTAAATCCCAATGAAAAATCCCGTAATAATAAGTGAAAAGACTGGAAATTTCGTGTAGATTTATTATACATTCATGTCATTGATTTCATTTTAAAATAACTATTTATTATCTATTTTGATACATATTCTACTTTAATCCCTAAATACACAGTGATGCAGATCTTTATATAATTTCATATCTCATTATTTCGCTAACATTATATTATGATTTTGAGTTTATCCCAACCTTGACTATTTATGGATATACTAAAAACGGTGTTGAACAAATTGAAATATAAAAGCTTCAGGTGTTTAGAAAACACCACGCCTAAGTAAATTGCTTACTTTTTTAACGGCAATATCTCATGAATAGTAGTATGAGGCATTAGCTGTAAAATGTTAGTAAATAGATTTTTTTTGTTTTCTTTTATTCAAATGTCTCAGAATATAAAGCTGATTTCAGAACTCCTCGGAATACGGTGGCTTTATCTCAATTATTCGTAAATATAGACATAACTATTATATATATGTATAAAATCAAAATGAAGGCAATGTAGCGCTAATAGTGTATATGCTATTTATATTATAATTTTATTAAAAATATAATGCATCTTAAATAAAAATTTGCTTTATTTAGGGAGGATCGATGGCGCAATAGTACAATATCAAGGGACGTACTTTAGACCCGTCACTTGAAACAACCAACACTTCTTGTTTATCAGGTACAAGCAAACACATAGCTACCATCGCGAATGTTTTTGTAATTAATTAAATCTATAACCTATGTGAATTTGAAATATACTTAGCGTAACTAGGTATTTTCAACAAAATTTTTCACATTGGTAAAGGTTTCATGTAATTATCTCTCATGATTTATCTGGAACATTGCGTCTTCGTGAATCCTTAATGTCAAATTTTATTTCTCACATCGTATCCGCCTGCACATCAACCTTTCATTTTTAAAATAACAAATCCCCAGTTACATTTTATAAGTCGTAAATGAATGTAATTAGAGAAACATGCATGTGCTAATGTTTAATGAATAATACGGTTTTATTGCTACAGTGACATAAAAAATATTTTTCATTGCCATCGTTAATTTTCGGCATTCAGGATTCACATAATTCGCTGGCGAAAATTTCTATATTATTTCTGTATTTTTTTAATTACATTCGTTTGCTGTGCGACTTATGAAAATTCTTTTTATGTAACTGCTAGATAGGAACCTGAAGTAAATCCGTAATATTTTATAATATCAAAGCCATTGCATGATTTTATTTTAATGATGAAAATATATTAAATACACAGAGTATTACAAGTTCATTAAATATGTTTCTATAATTTTTGAGTTCCGTACAACGAAATTATAGTTTGGTTCAATTCCATAATGTTGTTATATGCATCTATGTACATACAGCTATTTTATTCTGTGAATATCAGTTATAATTTTTTTATGTAATAAACCGATTTTTTGTTGTTTAAAATATGTAACGCCTTCAAAGTAATGAAACAAAATTTTGTAAAAAAAAGTCATTTAGGATGTTTTTTTATTTGCGCAAGGGGTTGTTGAATAGGTTAGTGTAAAATATTGCAATCAGCCTCGAAGATTATTTTTTATAGTTACTTAGGACTACGGAATTTTTGTGTACCTACACAAATTCCAATTTAGACTTGGCTAAATATTTTTTTAGTTAATAGATTTTGCAAAATTTCTCTTAAGAATAACTGAATACTATAATCCACTTAATTATACTCTTTTATAGAACCAAATTATTTCTATTTGTAATTAAGAACTATTTAAAAACAAAATTATGGAGAATAAACAAATAACCGAGTGCTAATAACCTTATAAAATATTTCTTCGAACCTCAACTCTATGAAGTAATGAAAAGACTTTGCACTTTAAAAATAATCGATCCATACCTGAGTCACTTAAATATCAATAAATCTATAGTTGGACACTTAAAGTAATGTAATTTGGTAAGAGGGAGGTACAGTACAGCTGAACGGCCGCCGGCACTCATCTCTCGTCGCCCACCAACTTGAGAGCAATTTATCCTATCGGCAAGACCCTCTTGCACTCGTGATCTACGAGCTTTAAAAAGTGATGACAAGTGCTGTAGCATAGCTTGTGAAACGTTCGAATAGTTTTCGGAATACTCGCTTATTCTTATTTTAGATTAGAAAAATGTTTACTTAATTACGTTACATATGTAAGCATTTTATAAAAACTAATTTAACGTTTTAATTATGTTTAACGATGTTTTAGAGTTAAAACTTCATAAGAATCATGGTGATTTAAATCTCGATAAAACGAAAAAGTGACACTGAAAAGAGACAAACTCACAATAATAATTAGAATAATAGGCGAATAATGAAATAGAAGACATGATAGTTTCATTTCTGCTATGTGTAAACGGCATATAGGTACACATTTTTTTATCGTAACACATTACATTGTTTTATCAAGAAATTCATTTAAAAAAAATAGTGTATAATTTTAACAAAACATTCTGTGATTAAAGGACGAAGAAAAAATTAATAATGTCCCGTGTTGTGCCCACTAATCATTAGATCGGAACAGATCGCATCTTCTCTGGCCACTCGGCGGCCAAGGCACCGTCGCCGGAGACCCGCGTTCGCCCAGAGCCAGCGCGACATCCCCTGGTGACAATAGTCAGACAGTAAACTTGAGTTTGCTGCCTGGATGAGAGGAAGGCGGTCCGCAGTGGCCGGCACAGAGAGGTAGCCTCAACACGGCTTCTTGTTCTCCTGGTGTCTGGATGAATTTGGTTTTGCAGGCCCGGGTGTAGCAATCAGAGGGACTCTTCGGGGGTTTTTAGTCAGTAAGAGTCTGATATACTGGTGCTGCTACCCTCGCAGCGTCCCTGATGGTTCTATGTAGGATTTTTCCCCGGGATATAAAAAAAAGGGTCTGAATCTCTATTTAAATTAATTCTAATTTTTTCTCTCATTTCAGTTGTATTTCGATTTCTTGTCACATTTGATTTTTGCTTAATTTAAATAATGCCAATTTGACATAACTGAGACAATGATTTAATTGAGACTAAATTTTGAATGTTTTCGATTTACGATAATTTCCCGACAAAGGTATAGTTTAAAAAATCGCTTTTAATCATTAACGAATCATCTATTGCCTACTTTGTGAGTCATTAGTGTGTAACAGCGTTTTAAAATTTAAAACTCTTTTCTGAAACCGGGCTTGAGATAAGAGATAAAAAACAAAACAAACGATTTTACATATATGTTGGTCACTAAGGCTGAGATTTTTAGACGCTATTTCGACTTTACTTAGCAAAGTTCTCAAAAAATAAATCCATATTGGCAAAAATATTGAATGCATAATAGGAACTTGAGAACTTGCCTTAGCAATCGCAGAGCCAAGTCCATATTGACAAAATCGGTGACTTAACAAATCCTTTAACCTTCATTGAGTATTAATAAGTTATAATTTTTTTAGTAAAGACTAAGCAAACTTAAATTTGTGTCTATAAATCTCAAGCTAAGCTCGTTGATGTCTAATAAAGTATCATTTTCATAGCTTTTCCTTGAGCTTTTCAATCGACAGGGCTTAACTTGTCTAATTTGTTTTATTGTCCTGTGCCCAACACAATGTAGCAATATTCCCCACCTAAGCCCACTTGCACCTGATAAAGGTTAAGAAATTGCGTTGGTGTGTAGTAAGTACGTCTGTAATAAGTAAAAGTTAGCCTTGTTTTAGTGGATATTCACTTCCATTATTGATTCGTTATTCAATCAACGTACCAAAACTTGGATTTTAATTATTTTTGTTTGTATTCTGGTAGCATAATCATCGAACGAACCAACTAACCATAATCAATAGCAGAATGTTAGCCAGTATCCAGACCGTACCTTTAAGATCATGTCACGTATATTTCGAAAGAACATCGTAATCGACAAAATCTATAAAATTATTTTATCATCGTAACTAATTATTTTTTTTCTTGAGTAGTTGATAATTACTAACAAATTGATTGTTAACTGTATACATTAAATTTATTAAAAACATTGCAAAAGTGTTATAAACACCATAGAACTAACAAAGATGAACCTTCTGTAAAATGCAAATTATAGCTTAATATGTTCTTCAGGCACATGCTACATATCTATATCTCGCTGTACTTCCCTCTGTTTACGAATATCGAATAAATCCGTTCATCATTATCATTATCAGCCCATTATAGTCCACTGCTGGACATTGGCCTCTCCTAACAAGTGCCATTGAGCCCTGTCTACGACTCTTCCCATCCAACCCTTGCCTTGCCGGGGGAGTCCCGTGCTACGTCTGCCGATTTGCGGTCTCCATTCAAGAACATGCCTGCTCCAACGACCAACGATTCTTCGGCATAAATAGCCAGCCCAGCGCCACTTCTGCTTGCTAATACGGAAAACTATGTCGACTACTTTAGTTCTATCGGATAACCTCATTTCTGAATTTATCCTTCAAAGAGATGCCCAACATAGTCCACTCCATCGCACGCTGAGCGACCTTAAACTGGTGGACTCGCCCAACCGTTATTATTCACGTCTTGGCTCCATCGTAATCCGTTCATGGTTAAGATAAATTCCAATGATAGATATTTGTTTGAAAGTAGCGTCCCAAGCTGTTACTTGGCATAGGTTAGGCACACTTCGGGTTTTAGCAGTCGTTATGCGGAAGTGACTTATAGCAGCGGTTACCCGGCTTCGATGTACTGCTCCCTTTGTGTACATTTATATGAAAAGCTTTACAATCCACGGGACTGCGCAGCGCTGTCAAACCTGTCAAAGTCGCAATCTAGATTGTTGAAAGTTCTGCGTAGTCACGCACATCGGATGTTACATATAGAGCAGATAGATGTTACTTACATACAGAGCGATACTTCGCTACGCTATAGCAACTGTCAGAATTCGAAATATGCCTTTATATCCTGCTCATTGTCAATCATTAGAAATGTTGCAAAATTTTATCGTTAGTGATATTAATTAAGTAGTATTGATTATTAGTTGGTAGATAAATTGTATTTGGGCATCTAGAAAAAATTAAACATAAATGAATTTTATTAACTATTTTTTTTTAATGTAGTTTTTAGTATGTAAATAAATAATGTAGCATATAAATAAATTAAGATTATTTTTCTATACTACAACGAATAAAAAAAATACATAAAAATCGAAATGTACACAAATTAATACTTAAAAATTAATTTATTATACATTAGCTAATATTTTATACACGAGTATTTAATCATTGAATTTGTAAAACGTTATAAATCAATACATGTAGCATGCGCGCTTGGAGTTTCTCAGAATACGGCTACGTCCGTGTAGGATTTTATTCCTAAAGGCGTCCGATTGGGATCCGTTAGTTTGTTTAAATTATAGCTATTAGGTACCAGAGGCGTGCATATGGCCGACAACAGACAAGCACCAGGCGAACCGCGATGGATGGGAACTAAAGCTTGTCAAAATTTAGTAGGCATCTGGATCGTATGGCGCCTCGTATTATTTGCGGGCCTTCTCAAATTTGACTAGGTAATATGCAATTATAGCTTATATCAACAAATATCCAGTACGTGTAGCTGAGTTTACGCCGTCTACGCCATTTTGTATGAACCCAGCGTAAGTAGTCCACCGGTTATTTTTTACTTAGCGTTCGGTTTCTTTTCAACCTGTGAGGTGATCGACGCAAATAGAGTTATTAACATCAAATTCTTGTTTTCCTCAAAGAATTTTAGGTTTCATAATCAATATCATATTTCGTGCGAATTAGAATAAAAAAATGCTTAGACATGTAATATCTACATACATCGGTGGTTTGCATTCCATATATAACATAAAAAGCATTATATCGTTATATTTGAACATTTAACACATATATATTTAAAATTTGGTCCAATTTGGACTCTCACACTGCTATTTTAATAAATACCAGATTTTATGTCAATATATTTATTAAATGTCCAATTACTCGTATAACAAGATAATTCTTTTTATGCTTTATATGGAATGCACGCCACTGATCTACATATACCCTATTTATTTTACGAAGCTCCTTGTGACAGATGTCATTTATATAGTGCAAGTGCAGCGGTAGTATTAAATCAGTTCACCGCGTTAACGATATTCGATTACCTCAACAAATAAAGTACTATCATACAGCTTTGAATTGGAACTGTTGTTTTTTAAAGTGAATTTATATTTAAACGACACATAAATATTTAAAATACAGAATATTTAGATTACTTTATAATTTTATGTATAGGTATATTCATTGCAATTGGTTATATTGTGAATTCCTGAATTTACTTAATTTCATAAAATTTATATAATTAAAAATATAAAAAATAACAAATAAATAAAATAACAGACGAGCGTAATTCATAAAAATACATAGAAAACATTTATTTTACACTTAAACGATTTTATCCGACTCTGGTATCGTCACAAGGATTAAAAATAGAAAAAATAGTCCATAATAAGGTCATTCATATACTATGAAAGTGAATATTAATTTATTTTATTTTTTTAATTCAAAAACTGATTACTTCTTGCGCTTGTAAGTATAGCATTTGAAACATATACTTATGAGAAATAACCTACAAGAAGGGAATATAACATGCTTTGATATACAAATACACTTATAACAATACAAGTAAACGCACAAAAACAAATATCCACATCCGAGAACGAAAACCAACCAAACCAAACCAAATAGTTAAGCTTCAGTATATAAAGTTAAAAATTAAAATAAAACAATTTTGGATTAAGAATATTAATTCAAAAAATAAAAAACAAATTTGACTTTTTTAGAGGTAATTTATTATTAGTTTAGTGTTGTTATTAGTACTTTATTCGATAAATATTAATTTTTGCTATTCATGTGAAAAGTGCAGATTTATGTTCAGAGAACTGACATAAAGGACTTCGTAAAATGAACGAGGTGTAATACCTACTTTTGTTTATATATCATTCAATTAATTTTATGATTAAGACATTGTATTTTTTATACAGAAGCTAAAAACTTGTTTCCAACTGCAAACCAAACCATATTTTAGCACATTTCCAACCCCTTTCCTAGAGAAAAGTTGTTTAAATAATTATAACGCAATGTGTATCACTGGTATTTTTATATAATTGCCCGAAAAATTTACTACAGCTTACCTGATGATGAGTAAAGTAGAGTCCGACCGAAACTGTTTTTCCGGCCGAAACCGAAACCGAAACCGAAATTTCGGCCGCGGCTTCAGTTTCGGCCGAAACCGAAACCGAAACTCACGTGGTCAAGTATAAAAGTCAACGTGGTCAAGTAAAAAAATGAAACAAAAACTTACATGTAATCAGTACCATCAAAGCATAACCTCTAAAGAATGTTTACGTCGGGTGATAACGCACTGACTAAGTTGTGTTGCTATAGAGCAATGCGAATTAGATCCGTCAACTGTCGTCTAAACGACGCAGTTACACTCCGACGCAGCCTTGAGTTTCTTTCAGCGTTTCTTCTCAAGGTAGTCGCTTTCGAAATGCTAGTAGATCACCGTTAGGTTTCGTATTTCTGGCTGGCGGTCCAAGTCGAGGTTCGTACCCACAGGGGTGCCCTTGCATTGTCACCCAACCCATAAATTGCCGGCTGAGCACCCTCAGTGTTCGCCCACCCGCCCGGTTAAGTTGTGAAGACGTTTCCCGGTCAACAAACACGCGTAAATTCGAAAAAAAAAGCAATGCGAACGGCGCACGAATCCCGAACAGGGCCGCCAGTGTCCGTCAAAGCGTTGCCGCGAGAAACGAAGCTAGGCAAGCATGTACGACAACTACCGAAATCAGTTTCGGTTTCGGCAAAAGTTTCGGCCAATTTTGGCCGAAACCGAAACTACCACCGAAACTTGATTTTTAGCCGAAACTCGGCCGAAACCGAAACCGAAACCGAACTTTCGGTCGGACACTAAAGTAAAGTGTAATCCAAGAATGGAAATGTCAAGAAGGAATTTTATTAAGTTAAAATAATTCGTTTCAGCGCAAAGTACGTTTAAGAGGACATAAGGACAAAATAAACGTCAACCTTATCAATTTATTATATAAAAAATACATCCCAGCATCAAAATTTTCCAAAAATATTGATATTAACATGCGTCTTGATTACAATTTTTGGATATCAAAAGATGTTGTTACTAAAATTGGATAATCTCGTTCCAGGGTCGGCGCCAATGTTCGCCGGCATGCGCAGCGTACACGGACAAATGTTATCCGGAGGATCCGCCATCGGTGGTCTTGGAGGGTTCGGCCTGTCGTCTGCCCTGCCGACCTTACCGCCGGACCGCAAGGTGTACTCGACGCCTCCGCCGACGCCGCTGCCAGCGCTCCCATCACCAGCGTCCATCGCACCCACGCCTGCCCCACCGCCGTCCTCATCGACCATACATTATTACAATTAGGGGTATTACATCGAACTGACGAGCCGAAATTTTGAAGTTCCACCTTAACTAAGTTTGAAGGTAATATCGCACTGAGAGGTACTGTACTGCAGCGAATCGTACGCTGCTTCGGCGCGCCGTGCGGAGCAAAATCTGTCATTTGTTCCGCATAGTCTGAAATAAATGAACAGAAATTGAATAGATGTGATAATAATTTTAAGTCAGTTTTACTTAACTTCTAACCCGAACATAAAAGCTTCTTCTTCCCCTAGTTCCTCTTTATTAAACAATATAAGTTTTTCAATGAAATCTTGTCTGCACCTTATCCGTAGATTATGAATTAGTCTATCAGCCAGCATATTTCCTTCACCTTATGATACTGAGTTCTTTATAAGAAATGTATTAATATTTTTAAGCAAATGACACATTCACGACGATTATCGGCTAATCCATCTTTCGGTCTCTCGATAGCTGCTGTAATAGATTTATTGCAAGTTGACTGTGCAAAATAGTATTAGTTTTTGACCAGATAGAATAAAAATATAGATGAGGAATAGGAATGGTTACAGCTAAAGTAAGATATATTTTAAAATGTATCATGTTATTTTGACATATAGTAAAAAAAACCTATATTTATACTTCCAATGTTTTATGATATCAGAGACAAAATTAAACAAATATAGCGAGCTTCAGGTTGGTATTTGGGACACAACCGTGCTATAGTCAATTTTAGCTTTGTCAAAATCTTCTTTTTTTTTACGTGGGGAAAATCCTCAAAGGACCGTCCCGGCCGCGAAGGGGGTGGCAGCCGGAGTGTGTCGGACTTTTACCAGCTAAAAACCCCAACGTGACTATTTCTGCGAATTTGGTGGGGACTGCGGGTCCTGTAATCAATTCGCCGCAGCCCCACTACGCCGCGTCTGACAGGCACAATCAGCTGTCAAAATCTATTTAGACGTACGCAAAACTGATTTCCTTTTTTCACATAGACCTCAACCTATATTCCACGAACTCTGATGTCGCACCGCCTAAAATTCTGAGTATTAACTAGTGCAGTTGTAACAACGCAGTGAGTTACAAAAAGTAAGGACTTGTCATATTAAATAAATTTGGTTAGTTGACTAACGTCACACTGTGTCGCGTAACTACTTGTACAAAATGATATTGGATGCACTACGCTGCTGCAGCACATTTCCGCTCAGTGCGGTCCTGCCTTTACCTTTACGAGGGAAGCGCAATGCCCAACTTAGATGGATTAAGCCGAAAGTATTAAAGCTTCAGATAGATTTGTAAGAATATCTACGACTTATTGTCTTCTTCGGAATGGATGTAGCATATTGAAGTGGAAGATTTTTATTAATGCCGTATGTTAGTTTCCATTGCAAAAATATTGTGAATATTTTAACGTTCAATTAATTTTTTACTAGAGATCGTTGCTGAAATCTCTATTTGTTTTAATAGTTATAGATTCATATTACGTAGTTTTTACAGTAACGTCCAAATTCAAGATATTTTCTTAAGAATAGTATTCATCCCAATTGTCTTAATTACCATAAGCGTAGAATAAATGTAATATAGGCTTACATGTTGAGAGTTTTGATTGGAAGTGTAATTGTTTGGTTCCTGTAATATCTACAGAAGCATGTCAAAGAAATATTATGAGGTATATGTAGTTATAATATCCATAATTTTTTAATGTTCTAAATATATCTAAAGAGCAAAATAAATACCAAAAGATAACCAAAAGTAGTCATGTACGTAATGAGAGTTATGCTTGTCACTTAACGAATACGTAATTAGATTAAGCACCCCCGTTATTAAGTTTTAATTGTAAGACGAAATTTATTATCTATTTAATACTTCGTGATAATAAATATTGTAAAGTACCTTAACTACTTACATATGTAGTACATGACTCTATTTCTGTCTTAGCTCTTTTAACAAAAACATAATGTATGCTATTTATAAGTTATATTTTAGTTTACCTAAGACGTATGTAAAAAAAGTAAATATTTGAATACATACATGAATACAAACAGATAACATTTGTTTTTAAATATGGTATATCAACTTGCGAATATAGTAGAATATAATTTTTAAAAGTATCATACCTATATGTAAGTATGTTTTTAATGAGTACATAAATAAATATTAGAGTAAAACATATTTACCGTACAGAAAAGCTGTAAAGACTAATTAATATAATATTTCAGTTTTTTATTTTAGTATAGCTAGTTTTTTCACTTTTTATATACATACAGTATGTTATAAGCACCCTGCTTGCATTCCGTGAACGCATTACTCGGTAGCGATATTAGATTCTATTCAGACTATAATTTTTACTTAAAGATAAAAAAAACAGAATAAAATAAAATTGAATTCAACTGGGAAAACTTTCACGGCAACACAGAACATGCGTAGTTCGTGAACAAAAGAAAAAAGGAAAACAAAGAATAATGCTAGTAGGTTATGGCGTCAAGGTTCCACCATTGATCCTAAGGACTATTTATCAGTTTAACCTTTTTATTAGCTTTTAAACTGTTTTTTTTTTAATGTAATCCGCGCACAAATCACGTATAAAATAATTCAAATTCTTCAATTTTATACAAAAATAATTTTTAAATGTTTACAATTTTCTAATGAATTTTGGTAACATTATCTCAGGTGGGAGAGTGTTTTAAAAATATATTGTACACAAAATACTAAATTGCCTAAATCAGTCGCGTGGTTTGGTATTCTTTATTTTCATTTTAATTAGAAAAAAAATATGACAAAATATTATGCCGTTTTATACATGATATTAATGCATTTAATTGTTGTATTTACTTCGCCTATCTCTATATTTGATACGTGTTTGTTATAGCAGTCCAAAAAGCCAAAGAAAAAATTTTTTAATTAAAATTAATTAAGTTTATTTTTCGACAACACTTATATTCACAACATTATAATTGTAAACGAAATGTATCATTAATGCTATAATTTTAAAAAAGAATATCCCAATTATAGATATATTAAACAATAGACTGTCCATATCCTGAAATCAAATAAGGAAATAATTTGATAGATGTAGTTGATTATTTTTAAGTGAAAAGCTGTACTTAGATTGATTCAGTAATCTATGGACTAATAATAAATGGTTTCCCACTAAAATGTAGGCGCTAATGTGACAGTACATTAGTGTTATTTTATTGATGTGCTACCGGAAAGATCTGCGTTATTTTGGAAGACTTATAAATGGTAGGGGTTTTTAAATTTGAGACAGACATGATAATATATGATAAATATCATACAATGTTATCCTTTTTTTGTGAGAATCAGACTGTTCTGCGAATTTTATACCGCGCCGTGTGTCAAAATAGAACAATTTTTCTAGGATTATTTTAATTTCACTAATGACTTTCATTTGATTTCCAGTGTTACAGAGTTTATGATAAAATACGCCAGGTAATAAATTCATTATACAGGTCTAAAATGTTAACGTAAGTCTAAAATTAAAACGGACTTAACCAGTCGGCATGTTCATATAGTTAAATATTTTATTCAGTTTTACATTATTTTCCTAATATGTTAACATGTTTATAGCTATACAAAGGAATAAATATTTTAAGGACATAAGTCATACTAAAAGTACATTTGTGAGACATTATTACTATTATTTTCTTTATCATACCTATGTGTATTGAATGTTCGTAGTGAATAGATATATACAATGTTAATGTTAAATGTTTAATAATATAATGTCGTGCCTTACAATCTTTAAATAAATATATAATTTTAAAATGTAACTCAAATCGATAATTATATGTATTACAATTCAAGGATAAATCAAACAAAAATCACCAAGTAATTTAAAAATATGTTTAGTCTAGTGAAAGTAAATAAAATATATTTGTGTAAATATCTTTTAGCAATTTTTCTTTTATTAGAAACCCTTTCGTATATAGATTAGTGATAACAAATACCTTAAGGAAACAAACCGGTTCATTTTGTTTATAACATATATTTTCAGCAAAACAGGCTAAGAGTGAACTAGATTATAAACGCTTATCACAATATGTGGACCACTACAACTTACAGCATACGGGATTTTGTTGTTACATTGTGTTAATGATGCCGCACAGATAGGACACACGACACGTTGCGGCAGCGGCGCAGCGCAGGATCGCTATCGGTCCGTCGTTTTAAATACAAGTACACAAGTTACACGGTAGATACGTTCCTGAGAAAAACGTGTAAATCGAAAATTAAAAATTTTCAAGTCAAGACCGTGTAAATTGAAAAGGTTGCAGAAAATGCATAATTTTGCTATTTAACAGTTGTGATTTTTTTCAATATTTTTAGGTGTACACAGAAATAAAAATACAATGCATTGACAGGTTAAAATATGTAATATATTACGGAAACACTGTTTTTTTATTTAATTACAATACATTAAACAGAAGAACAAAAAATAAAACCAAAGGTGTTTTATTATCCTTCATCATGTGCAGCAAGTCAGCACATAAGCTCGGGATTCCCCGTGAGATGTGTACACAGCGCACGTGTTCAAACACAGTAGCATTTAGTAGAGTGCGATAAAAACAAAAATAAAACTTATTTGGAAAACCGTGTAAAAGCGAAAACGTGTAAAACAAGTACCGTGTAAATCGGGGGATAGGTGTATATATGCTGCACACACTGTGCGTTCCGGCGTCACACCTAGTGATGAAAATGCCCGGGAATTTTCCCAAAGTGCCCAAAACTTATATGGGGAATATTCCCGGGAATTTACGAAATGTTCGCGGAAGTGCTGGGCACTTTGGGAAAATTCCCGGGCATTTTCATCACTAGTCACACCGCATGCGTGTCGGACTTTTGGTTCGCAATATGAATCGGAGAGGAGCGAACGCATTGCGATGACAGAGCTGTATAGTAGAACTTTAAGTTTGCTTAAACTTTACTAAAACATTACAATTTATATTACTCAATGAATGTCAAATGATTTGGTAAGTCACAGATTTTGTCAACATGGACTAGGCTTTGCGATATACTTGGCTATACTCAAGTTCCTATTATATATTCTGTTTTTTGTCAAAATGAATCTATTTATTAGGAACTTTGCTATGAAAGTCTAAATTGCGCATATAAATCACAGCCTGATAGTAAACATCATGTGTCTCTATGTTTTCCACGGGGCGCTGAGGTCAAGATTTATATACCTTTTGCTTAGTCCATAGTCAAAAATTATCTTTACATATCGTCGGGTTAAAGGCTTTTTGGTTTAAGCGACATTTTTTGGTGATATAGTAATATATATATATATGGAATCGGTAAAAAACGCTGATTCCGAAAATATATGTATTACTATATTACCAAAAAATGTCGCTTAAACCAAATAGCCTTTAACCCGTCGATATATAAAATTCTCATGTCATAATGCTAGTTACCTTACTCCTCCGAAACGGTTTTACCGATTTTTACCAAATTTTATATGCATATTCAGTAGGTCTGAGAATCGGCTACTATCTATTTATACTATCTATTTTTCATACCTCTAAGTGATAAGAGTTGTTCACCCTTAACATTTTTTTTTAATTTTTGGGCAAAAGTTTTATTTTTATTTTTCTACAATGTGGCATAAAAAAATGTATACAACTCTAAATGTTTACCCTTTTATCACCAACCCCTATTTTTTAATAACCATTTTAGTAATTTAATCATTTTTTATCCCGCACGATAACTGATCAATTATCGTCTTTTTTGTAAATGTTACCTAGAAATAACTTATATGGCAAAACAACGTTTGCCGGGTCAGCTAGTAAATTATATTATTTAATGAATATCAAAGTATCTTGCAACTTGCTATCTTTGCTATCTTTAATTGCAACAAAGAAAAAGGGCTTTAGTTTTTGGGGATTTCAATATTGATTTGTTGACAAAGAATAAAAAGATGCACATGTACAAAAACACTATAGTTGAATCTGGGTACAGATTTCTCAATAAACTTAACAAAACGCACTGCACAAGAGATTCCATCACTAAGAAATCAATTCTGGACCACGTCACTACAAACTTAGGTACTAACAATTTTAATATCAGTATTATTAACTCTTCAATGTCAGATCACAAGCAGATTTTTTTACAATTAAATAAATTTAAACCTCCTAAAATGATAAAGCAAGGGTACGAAGCAATAGACTACATTAAGTTAAAAGCATTAGTAGACTCGGATGAACATATAAATTTGAATGACAACTACACCTTATTGGAAAATAGAATAAAATTACACATAAAAAATAGCAGCTTACAAAAAACGAAAATACTCAACCCATCTAGGAAAGATTGGATCAACAAAGATATTATTAATGGTATTAGCCAGAGAAACTATTTATGGACGCAGCATAAGAGAAATTTAGCAAACAGAACCTTGGAAGAAGAATTTAAAAGACAAAGATATGTTGTAGCAAAACTAATTCAAGATACAAAAAACTCATACTATCTCAATCTGTTCCGAAACTGTGCAAAGAAGCCGAAAAGGATATGGTCTCTTATAAATAATCTTACTCATAATAAAATCAAACAGAGTTGTGCTCCTTCAAAAATTATTTCTGATTCAAAATTGATTACGGGTACTAGCGATATCTGCGAGGTCTTTAATAAATACTTTTCGAGTATCGGATCTGAGTTAGCTAAGCAAATACCAAATAAATATCATGATGTGTCTGCACATCCATTTAGAACGGACAGACAACAATGTATTGAACTGTGTACTCTGGAACCCTCCAATCCTAATGAAGTTCTTAGGATTATTAATAGTCTTGATTCAAACGCAAGTACTGGCTTAGATAGAATAAGCACAAAGGCAATTAAATGCTTACAATATTCTTTGTCTAGTTGTTTGGCTCAATGTTTTAATAGACTTATGCTTAATGGTGAATTTCCGAATGCGTTGAAGGTGGCTAGGGTTACACCGATCTATAAATCTGGACCTAAAACTGATCCTGGAAACTACCGTCCGATCTCAGTCTTACCAGTCCTCTCAAAAATTTTTGAAAAGATAATATATAAGAGACTTTTAGACTACTTAGATTCTTTCAATTTCATTTCGGAACGACAATATGGTTTTAGACCTATAAGTAACACAACTGCTGCCACAATTGATCTCATTACAAAAATAAGGACAAATATAGATAAAAAAAGAATTGCTTTAGGTATTTTTATTGATTTAAAAAAAGCCTTCGATACAGTAAGTCATAAACTTTTATTATTTAAGCTCCGAAGCATTGGTATCCAAGGCTGTGCCCTAAATATGTTTGAATCGTATTTGACAAACAGATCACAGGTAGTTAAGATCGAAAATTATGAAAGTAGTGCATTACCTGTTCTATGTGGAGTTCCTCAAGGATCAGTCTTGGGGCCACTCTTATTTCTAATATATGTTAACAGTATTACTGAATTAGGGCTACATGGCCACTTAACTTTGTATGCAGATGATACATGTATTTTTTATTTCGGTACTAACATAAAAGACATTGTCACAAAAGCACAAGAAGATTTGAATGTTTTGAGTGAATGGTTTCAATACAACTTACTTACTCTAAATACAAGTAAAACTTCCTATATAATATTTAAAGCTAAAAATAAGAAAATTCCACAACATGTAACTCTAACCGTAAATAAAATACCAATACAACAAAAAACTACTGAAAAATATCTTGGTCTCAGAATAAACAACAACTTAACGTGGGACGATCAAATAGACTATATTAAAAACAGGCTTTCATCATTAACTGGATCCCTTCACAATTTAAGTGGTTGTGTTCCTCGACAAATGCGTTTTACTATCTATAATTCCTTAGTTAAATCACATCTATTATACCTAATTGAAGTTTGGGGCAGTGCTACAAAAACGAAGCTACATGAATTACAAACCCTACAAAACAAATTAATAAAAATTCTTTTTCGTTATCCATATCTTACAGCTACAAAGACAATATATAATGAAACAGGATTATTAAATATACAACAACTATATATTTATAATACATGCATCATTATTAAAAAAATTATTGATAAAAAAATCAATTTAAATTTATTTTTTACAAAAAGACTCTCTCTTGATACAGCGCGCAGTACTCGCCGAGCAAGCTTGCTTGTGCTTCCTAAACCACGGACCAATTATGAAAAACGGAATATCACTTTTGAGGGAGCACAACTCTACAACGCGTTACCCTCCTGCATTAGAAACGCTGGCTCGCTTGGCATATACAGAACTAAATTACTACAATATATTAAAGATAAATACTAACAAATACGGTTCTGTGTTTGCCAAGTGAGCTCTTAGTATCTTAGTATCTTACTGTTCCAGATAGTTTTTAAACAAATTGTTCTCATGTAAGTGATTTTGTATCTTAATGAGAATAAACTCTTTGAACTGATCTTGCTATATGCCGGTTTTCTCAACTTGAGTCTGTGAATACTTAGGCTATACTAAGATTTCTATTATATGTTTAATTTTTTTTATCAAAGACAATCTTATCTCCTGAGAAAACTCATAATGGCGTCTATAAATCACAGCTGTAGTTACAGAAGGAACTCCGCATGTCGGTGCAAGCGACACTAGTGTTCTATTGTAAAAAAGGTGTCGAGCGGAAGTGCCGTTATACATTAGTCTTTTTAGGTCATATTCAGAGGAATTTCGTACCTATGCAACTATTTATACATATTGCGATCCTGATTCAACCTGGTAGAGAGGACCTAGCACCTGCTTTCATTATACACCTGTATGGAGACCGGTACTACATGACGATATGATCTATATCAGACAGCGAATGTGTTGAAACTTTAGTGTTTCCGTTCAGTGAATGAAATTCGAGCAATTCGGTATAAATTAAACGTAACTCGCTTTATTGTCGGTGACATATAATTTATAAAAAAAAAAACTATAAAACTCAATTGGATATTACAATTAGGTAATATTTATAAGTGTAATATAATATATATCGTGGCATTAGTATTTGCTAGAGTATTCAACAAAAAGTATTATTATATCTATTATAACACCTTATATATATATATTTAGACGTGTAGCTTTTTCTACGAATAAATATGATATAATTAAGTTGTTTCTTTTAAATAAATCATCTTTATTAAACTTGTTGTTATTTTATCCTTAGTTAAACAAAAATATCTTATTAGTATAGGAAGATGAAGGTAATCGCCTAAAGGAGCCTTATTATCCGTATAGACTGTATCTGTCATATTGAAATAAGCATATTAGGGATGTCAAAAATATAAGTAGCAATAAACTGCTGCATGTAGACATCTAACTATTAAGATATTAGGTATAGGATTATACCTAGCGATTAAGGCTAAGATTTTTTGAAGCTGTTATTAGCATCAAAACAATCTTCTAAAAGATGGGAATATCAATAGCAATAGGAATATCAAACCACTCCGACGCAGCCTTGAGTTTCTTTCTACGTTTCTTCTCAAGGTAGTCGCTTCCAAAACATTAGTAAATCACCGTTTAGTCTTGTACTTTAGCTGGCGGCACTAGTCAAGGTTCGTACCCAGAGGGGTGCCCTTGCATTGCCACCCAACCCATAAATTTGCCTGCTGAACACCTCAGTGTTCACCCTCTCGCCCTGTTTAGTTGTAAAGGTCTATCCCGGACAACAACGTATTGTTTTGTTCGAAAGAAAAGCATTAGCAATATTATAAATAGTAGGATACGCGTATTAAATACGTTGTCCATTCTTAAAAGTCTCACATAAATTTCATACATATATACCTTTATCATTGAAAGGATAATTATCAGGTTATGACTTTACTTATATATTAAGTAACAGAGCAAATGAAAAATGTTGTACTCATACTCCCAAGAACGTATACGACTGCCAAAAAGAAGCAGATAGCATCATGCAGGCCTAAAAGTGAGCGATGTAAGGTTTCTCCTTTATATTTAAAGACAGACTTTAAGATTTAATTAGGACCGTTACTTCTCTTTTGTTAGATTTTCTAAACTATTTAAGAGCTGTCGATTATAGTATAATATATATCTACTAATAAATTATAATATTATAAGTGCTTATGTGGGTACGTTTGTTTGTTACGCTCTCACACTAACTACTATTATACTACTATTACTTTCTCAATCGATCGTCATAAAATTTGCATACACGTTAAAAGAGGTACAAATATAGACAGGGCAAAGATTCAGAACAAAAAGTTTACTGTTCCTAATATATTAAAGATCCTAATTAGATTCCTAAGATATTAAAAATAACTGCACGGAATATGGAATTTCTATGCGGGCGAGGACGTGACAACAGCCAGTAGATATATTGGTACCAGAGCTAGTTAAAGCATGTACGTAAGATCCGATTTAGAAGAGTATTTAAAAAGCCACTATAGCCGACATGTTGGGCACTCGGCACTCAGCTAATCTGCCAAGTGCCAGTTCAGTGGCAACCGTTGACAGCTAAACGATAAGTCGATAACGTTTTTACAGCGCGCCGATAGGCAGGCGTGTGCGAAGCTTTCCAGATGCACTCGTTTTTACCTGGATGTCAGATATTTTTCATCGTTATAAGCTAAAATGTATTCAGGCTGGGATTTTTAAACTGTGAAGCGTGCTACAGGTGAGTTAGGATTTTTAACGTACTAGGTAGTAGTCAATTTTGTCCCATTAACGTACGTTTAAAAGTATCCGAATTTTTTTAGAAAGAGAGTACAGTGTATCTGATGGAAAGTACAGTGCAGTTCCAGAACCACAGCGAAATTCAAGGGACCAAAATTAATCGAGAACGTATCGAACATATGTCTTGATATCAGCCGTTGTACTGGCAGGCATACAGTGATTATGCTTTCACAATGAGCTCCACACACATCTTGACATATGTGTAGTTCCAACTGAAATAGTTTAATTTGATAGATGCCCATAATTTTCGAGCTCTTTCTTACCATCTAGGAAACATAATTCTGGCCCTTATAGATCCAAAGATTTGATTTAGGTTTGTAAAAGGTCTGTTTTCAAGGATTGTCCTTTTTATGCCAAGGAATAGAGCTTCATTGTAACTTCAGTATTTATGTTTGAAATACTAAATGCTTGAAGTTGATATGGGTTGGTATCGTTTTCGCCGAAACCGATGGAGCTAGCTTGGCCGTGCCCTTCGTTTCGGCAGACGGGTAGGAGGAAAACCCTAGGGGTTTTAGTCAGTAAAAGTCAGACACTCCAGGGTGCCGTCTGTATGGCGCCTTGGTCGTCCATCAGGATTTGCCCCAAATTACAAAAAAAGACGTTCCTTTGCTCTAATCATCGATACGTCTAAGTTGCCAATACAGAGATGGGCAAAATTTAATCTGATTAATTATGAACAATTACAAAATCGTAAGCGTAATTTTAATTTTCTTGCTCTGCAACCATGATTAAATCCATTTAAAACATTAAGAAATGATAAATGTGTATACAAACTGGGATTTTGTGGTGTTTAAAACATAAATGAGCAAAATGCAGTCATGTTAATGGTAAAAAACGTAAAATGTAATCGTTAATCATTTTTATTAATCTGATTACATTTTGCCCATATATGTGCCAATATAACCATATTGTAACAACACTGAATCTCGATGAGTCTAGATATCACTACGTTTGTATCTCTATGAGTTTGGCTATATTGTAATAAGACATGGTATTAGTTACACTCATCATCGTTTTGACGAATAGTCATAAGAAAAAGTGCCATGCTATCCCAAAGATGAACTCTAAATATCTATTAAATACAATAGATTTTATAATCTCATTTGATTTATTATTTTACGTTAAGACCTTTACTATATTGAACCATAAGCAACCTATATTTCCTTTTAAACGAAAAAAGAATCAACAAGATAGGTCATCGCATGTAAGTAATATAAAGGGAAAACTACACATTTTTCTCTTGTTCGCTTAAGTGTTAAGGTCTGTCTCCGAAGTCCTTAATCGGGGCTGCATCATATTGAAAACGGAATCAATTTTATGCTATTGACATCATTTAATATAAAAAGTTCTAAACGATCAATAAATGACAGAGTTATGGGTGAACATGAATATCAATAAATGTGTTAACATGCAAAAATTTATATAGCCGAAAATGAAACCTCTACCTTTTTAAAGTCGCTTAAAAATAGAGACATGAAAATGTAGATATCTTATTTCAAGATCAAGAATAACAACTACACAGGTGATTTTATAAACAGAGATATTTCATGACACAATAATTTATACCTTCTTGCAACTAAAAAAATGTAAATAACTTTATTCTCTAACAAATCATAAAAAAAAAATTAACAAAGGATCGATTCATGCATTTAAAATGTGGATATCGTAGCGTGTGAGGCATACGATTGATCAGTAAGACGGTATAGTTCCTTGATTACTTTAATTTACTTGTTTTCCCTTCGTACCTTATCCTGGTTCAGAACAGGCAAACCACCTATTTGGAAATTAATTGGTATTCATTCAACCATGTGAGTAATTGTCACTAAAAATGTTTAGTATATTTAATGGAAATATTAAAATATCACTATTTTTACATATTTGGAATTAAAATCGAATGCTGAATGTCCTCTCTGATTACCTTTTTCGTCTATAAAAATCACTTGTATAGTTTCAGCCCGGTGAGGGGCTTTCCCGACCGCCAATAACCAACCTGTATAAAAAACCTGTAAAAAAACCTGTATAGTATAACAGTTGAGACATGATGCGTTGTAGCATCAGCGTGAGAGCGCAAAGGCTGAGATTTATGGACACTATTTCGACTTTGCTTAAGTTCTCAAAAAATAAATTTGTTTTAACAAAAAACTGAATATATACCTAATAGGAACTTGAGTATAGCCATATAGCATATAGTATTCGTAGCGCCGTGTTCAAAATCGGTAACTTACCAAATCCTATCACATTCATTCAGTAATATAAATTGAAATAAAGTTTTAGTAAAATATAAGCAAGCATAAAGTTGCGTCTGTAAATTTCAGCCTAACGCACTCGCAATTGTGACAAAGGATCTTAGTTTTTTTCAGATACATTCTTATGCAGCATCATCTTTTTTTAAAGATTGTTATCGTATTATTTAACAAGTTACTATGGCAGAATAATGACCGACCTTTGCGTTTAGAATTACGTAAGCTTAGAGACAGTGACACTGACAGGAGGTTGTGTTCAGTGATGTTAACCTAAAAGCTTTACCTCTATGTTGAGGTTTTTTAATGTAGTATGCGTTAGCGGGGTTTTTATTGTGTGACTGCTGCACATATTTCTTGTACCAGTGAGTGCTAAATCACTAATAGAAAACGTTTTTATAAGAACACGTGAATGCATACATAAGTTTTGAATGCATACAAAAACAAGTGAATGTATACACAAAATCCACGGAAAATCCATGTCATGGAAAACATCTTCACATTTTAGTGCTACTAACTCACATATAGATAAATTGATTTAAAAAAAACTTATATAAGGCTAAATATGCTTTGAACTGATTAAAATGTTAAGTATATTTGTTTAGATAGATAATTGTTTATATGTACGTTAAGGCCACGACTAAATTAGACTAAAATATCATCGCATACAAATGTTTTGTATAAATGTTGGGCTAGACGCAAAGTACCAGATGTCCATAAACAAAAATGTTTTGTTCCGATATTTTCTTTACTCGCTATAGTAGAAAACATGAGCTACGAACACTCCATTACGGATAAGAATTAATAAGAGGGTTTTAAATAAGTTGGTATTTTAAGATAAAATTGGAAGAAAATAACACGACTTTATCACATATTATGCCTATTTTTATAATTGCTTATTGTTGTAATAAGAGTATTTTAGAAATGTTAAACAATGTTTTAATTTAACCTTACTGTATGTCAATAGTCATTTACGTTTAAAAAAACAAAGCGAGGAAAAATAAAAGCACGAGAAAAGACAATTAAATGTTTTGCATTACAAGAAATACTTGCTGCGGACTCAGCATTAAAATATATTTAAAAGTATCATGGGGTATTTTAGTGTCCAGGAGATTCTCTTGAATAGGGCTGGAAACACTGGTTGTTTTCATTTGTCATTTTAAGGTTTAATTTAGGGATGTCGAAAATGAAAAAAAAATTCTATATATCGACATTTATTATAATATTAATAATAGAGTCGATATATCGAAGGAAAAATATCAATGAATCGATTAAATCTCAATAAACACGAAAGTATTTTACCAGTATTCCATTTTATTAGACAAAATTACAAAAAATATCAAGAACTAAAAGGCTATTTTCTAACTTTAAGACCTATTTAAGATATCAAAATAAAAATAAATAATAAATAAATAAATGGCGGCAAATGATATACTTTCAACAAATTCAGATGACAATGCATGCAACGTAACAAAACCTAATACTCAACAGTCATAGACAATATAGTTCTTTTTTTTTGTTCGGTCCTATCTTCTACAGTTTCCGATTTCAACGACTTCATTGCCATAAGAATTAAAAAAGTGTCGTTTTCGATACAATTTTCGATACTGGGTATTTTAAATCGATATATCATTAGAAAATAAATCGCCCAAAAATATCGATATATTGAATTGAAAATATTGATTTATCGATGTATCGATATTTATTCGACAAGCCTAGTTTAATTTTCAAAATGTTTACATCAGATAACCTCAAAATAAAGCCATAATAACTAAATAAATAACCTCACGCTCGAGAGGCAAGATGAGCCTCCAGGATAGACTAAAACCATTTATAAAAATACTTAAAGTTTCTTCAATTTGGGGCGGCGGTGGACTATTTTGTGCCTATCACATACACCAGACCATCAAAACAATATCTAAAGTCGTCAATACAAATGTCTTAGATAGAGAAAAAAAACATACTCCCGAATACATCTATATTGATGATCCATCTTACAATGTAACCTTACAATTAGAACAAGATAAAGCTTCAAAGCAATCAATCGGACTCGCTAGAATTTGGAAAAGTTTAAAGCATTCTCTTGCTTGGAGACTACTATGGCTTTGTCGTCATGGAAACAAGGAGCAACGCAATGTAGCTCTCGAACAACTGGCCGCATTTAAACACAACAAAATCTGGAATTACCAGAAGCTTGCTCAGGCCATGGATAAAAATACAGCTGTACTTCTAGCTAGGACTCGTGGTGCTGACTTGCACTATTTTCTGCCCCCGCCAATCCACATCCGACGAGCTGCATTATCTATGGAACTCCTATCATTCAAGTTTAAAGATATGATACTCGCAGTTCAGGCTATCAATCCTCATAGTTGTATACAGCACTTTTTGCAAAAGTATTTTGCCAATGTCCAGGAACAAGCCATGGAAGCTGACAGCATCCCTGCTAAACCAGACAATATTAGTGAACACAATTTATGTATACTATGCCTTGATGCTTTGTATCATCACATTAGTCTTTTTCATTCAAAAAATTATCATGATGATGTATCAACTAAAGCATTAATTAACATGGGCCTTTTGCCAAGATTGTCAGAGATGTTATTGAGAAACCGTAATGATATAGATATAGATTTGGCTGTTCTTAAGATACTCACAGTATTAAGTGTGCACAGTAATTTATTGTCAGAATTTTACCAAAATGGTCTTATAGGAGAACTCTCCAGACTTGTCAGGTCTAAAGATGTACGTTTATCAAGTTCCGCCGCAGTTTGTTTAGCAAACTTATCTGGAGAGTATTGTTATAGACCTGGTTTATATCTTCTACATCCAATTTACAGGACTGTTACGCCTCATGCATGTGACACACTTCTTGTACATGGCTTAAGGGGTGGTGTATTTGTCACATGGAGACAAAGAGATAAAAAGTGTGCAGAACCAATTGGTATTATAGAAGTTACAACAAGTGATGTGGATTGTGACCCTTGTGAAGAAAAAACAAATGATACTAAATATTTAGATCCCGAATTAAAGCAAGTCATGGAAGACTTGATAGAATTAGATGATGAAGTATTACTTTCTGATTTAGAAGTAGTTTTGCATGATCTCCCCATAGATGCAAAAAGAGAACCATTATCTACGAGTACATATACAGCTAATAAAAAACGTATAGCACTAATACAGGAAGAACAAGACCATTGTAATTACACCTTTTGTTGGCCTAAAGATTGGTTACCAAAAGACTGCAATAATTTAAGAATTCTTGGTGTAAATTACTGGAGTTCTTTATCAGAATGGGTTGAACGGTGTCCCCTGCAGAATGCAGATATAGCTACAAGAGCAGCAGATTTGGGACCTACATTGATTGATGCAGGTGTTGGAAAAAGAGACACTCCAGTAGTGTGGCTTGCACACTCTATGGGGGGATTAATTGTGAAACAGTTACTTATTGAAGCTGCTCAAAGTCAAAGTGAAGTTAAGAAACTATGTGTTAATACCAAAGCAGTATTATTCTATAGTACCCCTCATAAAGGAAGTGCCCTAGCTACTATGCCTCGAGCAGCTGCAGCAGTCCTTTGGCCATCTAATGATGTCAGACAACTGCAGGTAAATTCTCCCACACTCCTTGAACTTCATAAGTCATTTATTCAAGCTGCTGACAAATACAGTTGGGAAACTATAAGTTTTGCAGAGACAATGCCTACCCTAGTTACTGCTTTTAAAGTTCCAGTACATTTTGTTGAGTCATTTAGTGCAGATTTAGGACGTGGTGTTTTTTACCAGTTACCACTTGATCATCTCTCTATTTGCAAACCTGCAACACGACAGTCCATTTTGTACACTACAGTATTAGAAGTATTGCAAAGAGTTACATATAAAGATATAGAAATGAAATATTCAAATATGTTTATACAGAGGATAATGGAATTATTATGGTGGGCTTTAAGAAGGAAAGCAAAAAAAGTTATTGAAACAATTGATGAAACACATAGTATTGACGCTGTTGATAGTTTACGGTGGTTTGAACAAATCTTACTAGATGCTTTTACAGACGGATTTACTGATTAAATTTTATATTGCTATGATTCACTTTATATTACACTGAAAGTATACTCATGTAAATAATGTATTACATCATTAAATATTGGCATTATTGAGTGTAAAATAAATCAGAGTTGAATGTTATAAATAAATCAAATATAGCCTAAACCACCGTTTATGGTGACATCGTTGAGAATAACATACTGGTTATATTGACCCAGAACAAAGGACCTGGCAAAGAAAATAGGACTGTGTATCTTGTAAACATCATGGATTGTTACGATTATTGGTTTTTAATATTAAACATGAGTAGTTCCTTCAATGTCCTTATAACAGATTTGATTGTATTATTAATAATTGATTTATAAGTAATAAATCGTTTGTAATCTCTGTTATTATACATATGTGTTTTGGACTGTACGTTTTACAAGTTATAAAGGATTAAGTAATTAATGAAATCGAATAAAGTTATTTTTTGATTTACAATATTGTTATTTTATTAATGGCTTTTTGTTTCGAACTGGCTATACATTGGTAACCGGGAAAGACCTTCACAACAAAACCGGGCGGGCTATGTTTAAATCATTTTATTCTTAAATTGAGAAAAACTTTTATTCATATTTTTTTTAAGTGACATCTCTTGGAAATGTGTAATACTATTACCAAGAGGTGAAATTTTAAATAAGTGTAAGTGGAGCGTATGTTTTGTATATTACATAAAAGATGGCAGTAGTAGTAACGTTCGTGAATATCAAAACCTACATTATCTATGTGGATATAGATCATTAATTTACAAAAGTTATCTAGTTGTGAACTTATAACGAAAAGATATTTGTTGAGTTGAAATATGGCAATTTAAAATTCCTTTCGTCAATACAAATAATACCTATCAATGAAATAAGTCTAATATAATAAAATATTATATTTCATAAACTATAAATACCGAAAAATTGCTTATTCGCTTATAAACTTCAGTTAAGGTATACCTGTTTTCCTAAGCTATTCTGTATTAATATAGCAAAAAAATCTTCTTCAAATATTGGTTTGCTACTTCTTACAGACTTAATAAATAGTTACTTGCCGATAAATACTTGATCCTTTTTTAATTGTATGTATAAATGGCAAAGGCTTGTTTGTAATCACTAAACTCAAATAACTAAACCGTTTTTTTTTTATCATTTTATAGCTACATCATTCAGATGAATAATGGTCAAGCCATATCAATCACAATAAAGTAGAAAAAAAATATCGCTCGTGAGCAAAGCCGGAAAGGCCTATCATCATGTTAGTACTAACATAAATTAAATTCAATACGTGAAAAAATGGCTAATACAGCGCGAAACGGATTATATTTAAATTACTATACAACTAAGGCAACTGGATTATTCACGATAGAGGACCATTAAACTAATGAATAACAGCTTTAACCGATTCTCGAGCTGCCCACGTACGGAGTACATACTTAGTAACAACGAATTCAATGCCAGGTGCAACATATATAATTATAAACGAGCGAGTTGTCATGAAGTTTATTTGGAACATAGCATATTATAATATTAGAAAACATATGGTGAATATCATAATTATGAAAATAATAGGCCACTGTGTTAATCCGATGACCAACGTATATAAATATGGTGCTAATTATAGGTACACCTGGAGAGGGCCTTTTCCTATCTAATGTTATTATAAAGACAGTTTTTCAACGATAAATATTTAAACTTGGGTTTACTTAGGCTCAGATTTATAGTCGCAACATTAAGTTTATCGTACTTTACTAAAAACGTTACAATATAACACTCAATGAATGTCAAAGGATTTGGTAAGTCACCGATTTTGTCAACATGGGCATGGCTCTGCGAACACTATGGCTATACTCAAGTCCCTATTATATATTCCCATTTTTGTCTAAACGAATTTATTCTTTGAGAACTTTGCTAAGCAAGTCGAAATAGCGTCTATAGATCTCACTCAGCCTTAGACACGTACATATGTTAGGAATACTTTTACTTAACCTCTATTGTAAACTGAGGCAATTATTACTAACACTTCAAGCTATATCTCTATTTTTATATTATACTATGGATTTATATGCTTGGAGTAAAATAGTATATATTATAAGCATAAAGGGGCAAAATTTAATCAGATAAATAGAAATGATTACGATTACATTTTACGTTTTTTACCATTACAATTACTGAATTTTGATCATCTATGTTTTAAATACTACAGAATCCCAGATTGCATATACATTTAAATTTCCTAATGTTTTAAATGGATTTAATCATGATTACAGAACAAGATAATTAAAATTGCGACTACATTTTGTAATCATTAATCAGATTACATTTTGCCCATATCTGTTCGCAACATTTGTGAGCCATGAAACATCGTGGATTCTGTCCTATCAATGGAAATCGAACATCGTAAATATTAAGTTAGAAAATATCTAGCCAAAATGAGTTTTAGGGTGTTATACTCGTAGTTTAAACAGACAAAAGCCTAAATCCTATTATTTTTTATATATTTTAAAATTTCTGATTCTAAGACGGCTACTTAGGTTGTATTGATGATAAACAAGCACCAGATAAATCCCTTTCTTTACTTTCTGAAATATAATAATAGTTCTCTTGTATTAATTTCTCAAATTTGTATTCTCGAGTATACGTAACTAATCACAACGTCATGGAGGTATCTGCTAGCTCGTTTATTTTCTAGCACACGTGTCTGTCTATTTATGTAACTGTGTCGATTTCACCAGTTCTTTAACGTCAAATGGTAATCTGTCGATCTGACCTACACAGGTCAGTTTTAGTTAAAAAATACTTAGTTTTAAAATATTATTTTCTGTCTTTTTTTTTTCAAAATACGCCTACGATTTTGTTTGTTCATATCTCGATAATATAATGTTGAATTGACAAAATACATATTGCAGGTTATCAACAGGAGACCTACCTAAATATTATATAATTTTCAGCTATTGTGTTTATTCTTTTTTTTTAACTAACTGAACACTGTGACTGCATTATACCTGATGGTAAGCATTGTGCAGTCCAAAACACGCCAACGACTAGTAGACTAGGTAGTCGCAGCGATCATGGCGGCCTGCACTAATAATCAACTGCAATGTTGTATTCTTAATTTTTTCTAATGTTTGGAACTTCATTATGTCGTCTAAATTTGTATCTATGTGTGTTAATGTCATAATTATGATATCAATACTACTTTATTATATAATCAAAATCGGTTTTGGCATAATCTCATATATGTATGTACATATATCTTGTTGACCTTTCTACGATGCACAACATTATACATCGGGGAAATTAAGGAAATGGTTATTAACATTAGATTGCGCAGAGCAGTCATTTTGACTGTTTTTAAAGTTTAGTTATATAAAAAATACACATATTTATACGAAACCAATTTTTTCAAATATTATGACTTTTTATGTATTATCTTATAGCATTTATTAATAGTTGTACTTACCTCGGCCCTCTCTTTATTCCCTGTATACGTATGTGCTATACCTATATTCAGTCTTTCTAGTGTTAATCTGTTACATAGGAAAAAAGTTTTCAACTACAAATAGAGGTCTAAGTCATCTAAAACTATAGCTGAAAGAAGAAGTAGAGAGAAGAGGTAGGTTATAGTTGTATAAGAAGTTGCGGGCATAACATAAAAGCTAGTTTCTTTCCAAGCATTATAGGTTCAACCCCTTGAAAGTCGGTCACTAAGGTGTTATCGTCATGGTAACCATTTGATGTTGGTGGTATCGATCTTGGTGCTATCACTGTGAATTTGTCCTTGTCGCCAAAATTCCTATGCTTTATAGTGCTGATGGAATACAATAAGAACTTTATCATCTGTGGTTTAGAGTCGAATATGTAAACAAAAACAATAAGAATGCTTTCAAAGAATAATATTTATATTCCGAGATTTCCTTGATTGAAAATTGAAACTGTTCAAAAGTTGTGATCAGTTTCAAATTGAAATTAATGTATTTTCTAACTTTCGTTTTTATAATTTGACGCTTGATAACAAAGGGCATTATTCAATTTAGTTTACTCCCCAATTTGTTACGATACCTTCTTTCCAACTTACTACTTTTTGGAATAAAATAATTTAATAATAATAATCTCAATCTTATGGGTTGACCCAATAACATAAAATATAACTATATTTAGGTGTGTATAATTTCATTTAATTGAATAATTTGCCTAATATGTAACAAAAACATATGTTTTTGTTTGTTTTTAAAACAAATACATTATTAAAATAATAAACACAGTTAAAGAATTATGCATGGAGTGTTAGCCCAATATTCATAATCCAACCTATCTATAAGAAAACTCATTGATAGGTAAATGTTTTTATATTTTAGAAAATATTAATTTATAAATTATCAATCAAAGCTAACTCATTACATGTTAAATAAATTATACATTTAGTGCCTTCCAAATACTGGTAGGTATACAAAATCAAACCAAGTGGGTTCAACGATCCGATATCCAATCAACATTAAAGGCTCAATAAGGTGTCTTGTAATCTTGTTTGTAAAAGTTTAATTAATGATTGTATGAGAAACTTTTCCTCTTTATAATTTAATTTACCAAAAGTTAACAGCCAACCAAAAACATTAAAAAAACACCTCGTACTTTACAATATTTGGATTTTAGGTGGATTCTATCAATAACTGTATTAGTGAGAATGGAAATTCACTTTTAGTGAATTAAAATTAACTATGAGAACGTATTATTTGTTTTTTTTTTGTATTATTATGAAAGTCCAGATAACTAAAAATATTACATTATTTTTGTATTTTAAAATATACATTAAATAAAAATATCAGTAATTGTAAAATATAAAAACATATAGAACTATAGGAGCGAGGCCTGACGCTAATACCACCGGTAGTTAACGGCCCAATGTGAGAAATCTTCTAACGATGTATGTCGTAATATGCAACAATATCAAGTAATACTGCCTTCTGTATCTATCCTTTGTTTAGACAACCAAACGAGAGCCTCTCAAGATGGTAATAGAAACTCTACGATCCGCCCATTAGTTGATACAACTATGGGGACAGAAATCGTTGAATCCACGACTCATATGCCGATAATCTCGTTGGGAAAGCTATTATTAAAAAAAGTTAACTTTTATATTTGTTGAGATATTATATAGGTAAGGTTAGTTTAGACTAAACTAAAACGAACTAAAATTATTGAGAAAACAAGAAAATTCCCATTAACATTGCAATAAGGATTGCATCAGTATTAGAGCATTATTAGATATAATTTTGTGATATGAATTGCTCCTTTTTATATTACATAGGTAGATAGCTATTACCTACCCTCTCGATTAATTTGCCGGCTGGCGGCTGTGGGATGAGCTTTTAGCAAGAACTCTTTGAAGGATTGCTATTTATGATTTCTACATTCATTACCCGAGGCAAGGGATTTAATATTTAAATAGAGAAGGTGGTTCAAACAGCTCCGTAAATAATATATTATTATAGGAATTATCAATGATGCAACATTTCGCTGTGTGTTTTACTTGGATTGGAAAGACGTAAATCTATCTCTAATTTTTCTGTGCGTTGTATAAGGTATACACAATAATTTAGTTTTATAAAAGGAGGCGTAAAGAAAGTTGTTGCGTATTAAAACTCTTTTAATAAGAATTCATTTGACGTGTATGGTGTTGTCGCCTTAAAAATATCGTGTTGTCTCAGGGCCTCTTTCTTATAATGGCTGAAATTTGCGACACCACACATCTGGGTCATCGATCGGAGCTGTCGACTATTCAACAAGAAGACGCCGAATGTAAGATAAATGTTTCTGGTAACACCTTGAACTAATAAAACTAAAGTAATATCCAATCTATTCGTGTCACAAAAGTAATAGTCGCATTATCAATTTATAAATTATATAACAATATTTACCCTGACTGATACATCACCGTAGAGCTTAAATTACTGAAGCTGCAAAGATTTTTTTTTACATTTTTTAATATTTCACCGTAACAGCCTATGTACACGATGCGTTATGTCGGCGGTGTGGCACTGCAATGCAAAGGGCACACTATGCGTAGTAATGCAGCGACGTTGTTACAACACAGCTTAATAAAAATGTATGGGAAAAGACTACTGCTTCGACGTCGGAACGTCTGCTCTCTCCACCACCTCGTCAAGTGCGAGTCGAAGTAAGTCACCGTGTGCGCACTATGGATATTTGTATGCAAAACATATCCTTGGCGTGCTGAACAGCGCGCGACGGTTATCTCGAGTTATTTAACCTTGTTCCACCTTTCATAGTAGAACCACGAGCGAGGGTTTACGGAGTCACAGCTATACGGTAACTCACATGCTGGCTAGGACTAAGAAGTTCTTCAACTCTTAATTTTGTCAAGTCGTTGGGCTGCGGAATGGTCTTCGGGCGAGGTTGTTCCCATCTTGTAACATGGAGTCCTTAATAAGAGGCGTGATAAGATATTTTTTCAAGCCGGCATGAGCGTTGAGTATAGATAGGATCTTTAGTGTTGATAATCGTTGTCGTTTTTAACCTGTACCATATTTACTATCAGCTGAAATGTGATCACTGTATCGAGTCACAATAAAAATAAACGAAGGAATGACATCGCTCCGGCGCTGCACCACCGGCACAACACATTGTAATTATGTTTCAGCTGTAAGAGAATGAAATAACTGTTGGAAATCTTATTGTAAAATCTGTCCATTTTGAAGTATGCACTAAGGCTGAGATTTATTTACGTAACTTAGGGTTTGCTTAGACTTTACTAAAATTACTCTATGAATGTCAAAGGATTTGTAAAGTTACCGATTTTGTTAACATGTACTTTGCGAATACTATGGTTATACTCAAAATCCTATTATATATTCAGTTTTTTGTCAAAATAAATAAATTATTTGAGAACTTTGCTGAGCTGAGAATATTTAACTTTAAAAAATGCATGTTTCGACATTTTTTAAAAATCGATCCCTGAGATTAATATAAGAGGTTTTTACGACGGGTCAATAGAGACAGTAAATAGATAATACTTGGACAAATCAATATCTTGTCGTTTACATACTAACATAACAAACCTTACTCATCGTATTACTTCACAGAATATTCGCCATACTTCCAGTATATGATCTGCGACGTCTGAATTATATATCTATGATCCGGGGCGCCTAAGTCTTTGTCTTTAACGAGCCATTTTCATCCATCATTTAAGTTTACCTAACATTCTACCAGACTTTACACGCACAATGAGATTTAATTTTATTTCCGTCTAATGGTAAAAGAGCGAAGGTTTTCTTATTATATTTATTCTAATTCTTTCATTTATTCAATAAAGTGAGACCAAGTGAAGTTGGTGACCTACTTTACAATCATTTAATAAAATTAAAAAGTTTGTTTTTTTACTTCGGGAAAATCCTCATAGGACCGTCTCAGCCGCACAGGGGGGTTGCGCGACCGAGGTGTGTCGGACTTATACCGACTAAAAACCCCAAGGTGACTACTTCTGCGCGTTAACGGGGACTGCAGGTCCTGTAATCAATTCGCCACAGCCCCGTCGCCCCGCGCCCGATGGGCACAAACTCGGGGGAAGATGATACCCTCCCCGATACAGCTCGTTGTATTTAGGCAGAGCACGTCACAATGCCCTGCCAACTTCTCGAGGGTCGCTAAATCAGTTGCTCAGGGCCCCCACCCTGAGCAGCCACGACCCCAAAGACATCAGCAAACCGGTCGAGGATCGACCGATCGGCTGGGACTGATGTGCCAGGGCGGTTGCCGGCACCCTGGTGTCTCCTTCGAGCGGCCTTTTGCCGCTCTCACTCTGTGGCCTCCTTCTGGGACATGACATCCGCACAGAAGAAGACCACGGCCCTCCAGTTGTCGTACCCTGCCAGCATTGCTGACACCACTGCTGGCAGGGAAACATTGCTGATGCTATGTCAACGATAGTTTATCCACTTGTCCGTTTCCCAGTGGCGTGCATCCCATAAAGGCATAAAAATCATTACCTTAATATACTTGGGCATTTAATAAATATATTGACTACAAATCTGGTAATTCCCGGATTCAGAGTTTCTCAAACCGAATCGGGTCAAATTTTATATCAATATATGTGTTAAATATCTAAGAGCATCAGGCACCAACAAATTAAATCTATTTTAAACTTTTATAATTGATATTGAACAATAAACTATTCTTATTGTCTTGCTCAGAAACATCACCCAGTTTTAAATTGCGGGACTTTTAACGTATTTATTTCACAAGAAAATTTATTCATAATTCGATCACAATAAAGTTTCGTCCATTTATTTTGTCACTTCCATCAACCAAATATATTTTATTCATCGAACTCTTGTTAGGTACAAGCCCGATAACACGTTTTATAACTATGCATCTTGGTGGCAAATTTGAGTAACTGTGTAAAAATCATTGATTAACATAAAACAAAGAAAATATACAGTTAAATTGACTCCAATTTAAATTTCATACACAGCCCTCCACAGTACCTACTCATTTGACTACATTTGAAATGCTATTGACGTAAAAGAACGCTTAAGATAAAAACAAATCCAAGGTTCTAGAAATTATATACTTTACACAATAATACAATTGGCAAGGCTGTTTTTTAGATTAAACGTTTAATAAAAACTAGAACAGGTCATTTTAGGAGAGTCTTAATTTTGTAGCCCACGTAATGATAACTTTGTTAGTTAACGAGAAGATTAATTAATTTCTTAGTTAATTAGGTTAATAATTATCAGGTTATCTTAGTCTAATTAATGCTTTAATTCGGCTGTTTTTTTATTTTTCTGTTTTCTGGTGTCTGTGGTGTCCTAATATTTGAAGAACCTTTTTTTTTCGAAATGACGCGCTTTGGTTGTCCGAGAAAGGTCTTCACAACTAAACCGGGCGGAAAATAAGGTACGTGGATTTTCGTAAAGTCGTATTTTCGTATCCCAACACGTGTCTCTGAGTTTTCCAATTCGCGGTTGTAGATATAGCATCAGCTCACTGGTGAAGGAAAGTATCGTGAAGATAACCGCTTGGAATCTGATAATATGTCATGTGTATGCGCCCTGAGCACGGCGATCAGCTGCGCTGCAGGTTATGTCGCACACGACATGTGTCTCTGTTCACCCTGAAAAGGATATAGTGTAAACATATATTATTATTAATATTATTATTATTATTTTTTTTATAACTTATAGGCGAACTCTTGACCTCAATCACACCTGGTAGAAGGTGAAGATGAGTCCGATGATGAACCGCGTCCGCCTAACAAATGCCTATTCACTCTTCTTTTAAAGACTCCCAGGTCATAAGATCGCGGAAATATGGCCGCTGGTAGCATATTCCACTCCTTAGCTGTTCGCATGATGAATGTTGAAGCGAATCTTCTCGTGCGGATATAAGGAACATTAATTATTACTCTGATTTAGAGACAAAAAACTGGCTTGATAATATCTTACAAATGTACGCGAAAAATAAAAACAAAAGATTTGTCGTACAAGTAATCGTATAACATTAATATCATTGAAAACAAAAATTCTTGCCAAAAAACTTAATTAATATTTTTCTAAAAATAAATAAATTAGTTCACGTAATAATTAACAAATACTTGTACTTACCTGATAAGCGATAAACAAAGAAAAATAAATGAATATTCGTAACAAATCAAAAATAAAAGTCAGTCTCATCTGTGGAAAAATCAGTGAAAAATAGTTATTTTTAAAAAAGTGACATTTAAATAGTTATAAGTGCTCGAAATAAAAACAGTATGTAGTTTTAATCATTGTAAACCGAATGAGAGGTTAAGAGAACATTCTAGTCTTTGGTCATAGATACAATACGAAGGCTTTCTAATTTTCAAAGTTTATTATTAATGTTAAAGACACAGTTTCGTAACATTATATCAAGCCACCAAAGTTTAATTGATTTAATGTTGCTGGTAAAGGCTTTGTCAAACAGATAGAGAACAAAACATGTGGCAAAAGGTAGTCATTTTGTAATGTTAGGTGAAATTAGTACAACGTGGAAAGCTATCACATAGACATTTCGCACAGAAATGCAAAAATAAACTAGTTCGCTTACCAGAGCCACGAATGTTTATAATAACTTTCGAATAGGATATCGCAACTATTAATATTAGAGCCTCAGTAAATACTTATGTATGCTTATACCGTATATTACAAAAATGAAATAAAAACCCCTCGCCTAATAGCTAAAGTGATAATGACCCAATAGAAATGTTTATTGTGATACGATGTGTTCGTAAATTAATAATATGAGGAGCCATGAACAGTATTTCTTTGAAATATTCACTGTTATAAGCGTCAGCTATTGTAGTGTAAAGTGGAATTCCCAAACTTGTGAAAGGAGGCAGTACTGCACTGGTGACTTATGGATTGCACTACATACCCGTATTAAACTTATATGGTGGAGATGAGCTCATACTCAAATTGAAAATTATCTTAAAATTGTAAACGGTTATTTTCTTTATTTTTAAAGAGAAGCACAGCAATATACAATCCATGAAAAAATATACAAAAAATGATACATAAGCCAAAGTTACCACAAATTAAATGAACAAAACATAAATCAAGCTAAGAGACACAGAACAATAAAAGAAAGCCAACCAAATACATATGAACAGTACATATAAAGCAAAGGAAAAAGAACAAAATAGAATTTAAGCTAACATTTTCCCTCTCACCATTCGTGTAAAGAGCCCAAAAGCACAGGACAGTATGTCGACATCACAAAAACGTTTATTATACAGATCGCAGGCACGAAAAACAAAAGTATTACTGATATAATTTGACCTTACGTACGGCACCTTAAACAGCGAAATATGATATGATATTATGAAAGCTGTATGGTATTTGAGATCTTATATATTATCATATTCTCTTATTATTTTAGGTTATCTTAAATATTAGCTTACGCTTGAGGAATCGCGCTGCCCAACATATCCAGGCGAGAGCGGTGTGTGACATGTTTCCGCACACCGCTCCAAAATATTGAGGTGCAGTGCAGACATGCGCCCTTTCAAAAGGCCAGACGTTGCCGAGAGTCGGAGAAGAGGATAACACTGTACCTCCGGACCCGGTCAGACGGGAAGAAGGAACACCCCGGGGGTTTTAGTCGGTGCAAGTCAGACACACACAAGACACACCAGGGGGCTGCCCTCACCGCCCCCTGAGGTCCATCAGGGATTACCCCGGGTTATCAAAAAAAAAAAATATTTGCTTGACTAATTAATACTTACTTGTTGTTTTTAAAATATGTATCTTGTTGTATGTACAATCTACATACTATATTTGCAACTTCCTGTGTATGTATGCTTATATATATTTGGAACTAATTTTATAACATTGTTTATATATCTGTTGTTGTCTTTCATGTTTATCATCTGTATTATGCGCCTTAGTAAATAAATACATGGCAAATTGTGAAAATACAGGAATCCTTTTTCCAATCAATATCTCCAGTCATTTACAATAAAGTAACTCCTGTTAAACGTGTTTTTAAAGCACGTGCATGCTATAAGTATAAATAATGAACTGTCTGCCAAGAAAAGATGTACTATGTTTACAGAAAAAATAATATATATATTAGGTCCTTACATATGAAATTGGCGTTTTTCGTACTGGCCACTTTAATCACAAATTTCTCCTCTTTGGTAAGGAATTCCAAATTCAAATTTGTACAGCTATAGACTCATGTATTTGTGCTTCGATGATCGTCATTCATTTGTTTTTTTCTTCTGTTTTTTTCTGTTTGCGTCACTCATTTTACAAAATGGAAAACATAAAATATCGCATTATTTACGAGTACGAGTTCCGCCGTGGCACTAGTGCTGCGGAAACAACTCGAAGGGTGAATGATGTGTATGGCGGTCGTGTTGCAAAAGAAAACAAAGTTCGTTTTTGGTTCCAACGTTTTCGTTCTGGAAATTTCGACCTGCAGAACAAGCCCCGTGGACGGCCTGAGACTCAAGTTGATAATGAAGAGTTGAAGGCTATTGTGGAAGCGGATCCATCGCAAACCACGTCCGAGTTAGCTGCAGGCTGCGATGTTAGTGATAAAACTGTTTTAATTCACTTGAAGCAAATTGGGAAGATTAAAAAGCTTGAAAGGTGGGTTCACGAATTGACTGAAGCAAACCGGCAAACGCGCGTCGACTGTTGCGTTACATTACTAAACCGGCACAATAATGAAGGTATTTTAAACCGAATCATTACCTGTGATGAAAAATGGGTTCTTTACGATAATCGGAAGCGCTCAGCGCAATGGTTGGATTCTGGCCAGCCAGCCAAATCCTGCCCCAAGCGAAAATTAACCCCAAAAAAGTTATTTGTAAGCGTTTGGTGGACTAGTGCCGGTATTCTCAAATCTGGCCAGACTATTACGGCTGATGTCTATTGTCAGCAATTGCAAACCATGATGGAAAAGCTAGCGGCTAAACAACCTAGGCTGGTCAATCGCTCCACGCCACTGCTGCTTCACGACAACGCTAGACCATACACTGCGCAACAGACTACTAAATTAGAAGAGCTTCAATTGGAAAGTCTAAGACATCCTCCGTACTCCCCGGACCTTGCTCCAACAGATTACCATTTTTTTCGAAATTTGGATAACTTCTTGCAAGGGAAAAAATTCAACTCCGATGGGGCAGTCCAAATCGCCTTCAAAGATTTTATTGATTCCCGTCCGACTGGTTTTTTTAGTAAAGGGATCAATGAACTACCTATGAGATGGCAAAAGTGCATAGAAAATAATGGTTCATACTTTGATTAATTAAATATATTATATTAAAAAATATTCGACTTTTTGTTCCTCCCATACAAAACGCCAATTTCATATGTAAGGACCTAATATATATATGTGTGTGTATATATATATATACACACATAAACATTAACATTAACATTTATATATTTTTAAATTAAAATCTATGTTTTGTATGACTATTTATTTCAAAATGGAAATAATAATATATAGTGACGTCCCTTTCGGGATGCGTAGAGAGACATAAGTTGCTTTATCGACTTTGCGCTTAAATGTCATGTCCAACGTGATTAGTAGCGCAACTGATTGCTGTTCTCAGAGCACTTGCACATGATATTTTTATTAAATGCCATTAGAATAAATGTAAACAAATGAGTGTGTAAATATTAAAATGTAAATAATATGTGTACGTAATAATGAATATAATAATTAATAATAATTAATATAATAATTATAAGTAATATAATATGTAATAATTAATAGTAATTATAAAACAAAATCGAATAAGTGTGAGTCAAATTCGAGTTACAAGGTTTTCTTACAAATAAACTATGAAAGCATTAAGAATTGCTGTAATGATAAGATAAAGTGGATTCAGGGACAAATTTAAGTTTGTAACTGGAAAACTATTTTCTTCACACATTGCCATAAGTCACGATCAGTTGACCAATAGCAAATAAGTTTGTAACTTTTTTTGTGATGTAGCTACAATTTTACGGTTTTTGGAGTTTTTCTTACACTTATGGCTTGGGAGATCGCTTTTTGCCAAAATTTATTTTTCTTTGTCAACGGAATGTGGTATAGCTTTAATTAACTTTTATTTTATTACAGTTTATTTACAGCATATGGACGTGTCTTTTTAATTACGTTATTTTATATTTTTTAGGTACTAGGGAATGCAAATCCGCATATTTATTTAAAAATTTATAAAAATACTTATCGTCACAATTATCTAAAATTTTAATATTTCAGATATTCACGTATAAATAATATTGCGTTGTGCTTTCTAGTTTTTTTGTAAAATGTGATTTTAGTATAAGCACCAGCCTAAAGTACTAGTATTTTAAACTCGATGTAATAATACTGAAGATTTCATTCTATCTGAGCCGTTAAACAACCTTCAACATTATAATATTTGAAGATGATTTAGTGGTAAGTTATAAAAGAGACGTTTCCAGCCAAGCAAATGCTCGTAAAGATTATAAGCCTCAATAATGACACCTTCGATACAGAATTATCACACGGATGTCTACGAAAGGATCACTCATTTTGTTTGACAGTGAACACATAAAAGTTTCACAAAGCTAAAATCTTATTCGATTTATTTTGGAAATGTCGATCCTTAAAAAATGTAATAATTGATTTTAAATGAATTTCTATTGAAAATTACTGAAATCGAATGACGTTCTATTCAATGAAACATTCGTGGCTGTATTTTTGGCGAGTCTATGCTTCATTTAAAAGAAAACTTGCCTCATATTTACTCCCGTATTGTGAGTTTGTTTACAATAACCAACTCCCCCATCCTCAAATACCTGAAATAACTACCTAGGACATACAAGTATTTATTCAATTGTTGTTGAAGTCACACGCATGACCACTGACTGCATCAATCGAGTCATCATATGTAGTTTTTATATATTTCGTAATTCTATATCAGCTGTGGGCCGTATCATGGCTACTAAAATAAAATGTTCCGTTAAGAAAACTATAGCAATTTTGAAACTTCTTAGGTATTTTAGGTTTATTAGGTCGTGATTAATTTATGATTCACTCAACTACGTCTATTTTTATTTCTGAGCATGCTCACCGTTCATGTTGGACGGTCAGTAGCAGGTTTTATTCAATGTTTAAATATAGTTACTTTGAACATGTGCGCTGTTTCGCTACGGGTGACGTAATTCGCCTCATGTCAGAGTCAGAAGGCCAAACCAGTAATGCCAACCAGCAGTTTTCACAAACATTTAGGGGTTTGTTGTGGTTAGGGAGAGCAAGAATATTCAGGGTATTTTTGATTTTGAAATTTATTGATTTAGAACAAAACAGAAGAAAAATTGCAAGTTTTTCTATACAACATTATTATTTATAATATTGCTAGTTATGTAGATGTTTTGAAATTTATAAACAATTTTTTAAATTCAGTTTATCTATATTTTATGAATATCGTAATAAATCCAAGGTGATCTATATATTTTATAAAATAAATTGCTAATTTAAAAAGAGTTTGATATAATATATTTTTCAGGATATTTTAAATATTTTTAGTTTAATTTTTGACCTAGGTTAGCAACACTAGGCCAAGCCCGCGCATTCTAGTTACGAAACTTGAAGACATTCCTATAAGGAATTAGATAGTCCATCGTGCATTTATAATTTTTGCTTACTCGCTCGATTGGGTGGACAAACAAAATACAAATCAAAGATAAATACCCAACACAGAGCTTCTTATAACTGTATTATTTATTTTGTAATAAATCACTCATATTGACTCAGTTTTTCTTAGAACAAAGATAGTCCTTGTTAATTCAGTAGCATAATTAATGAAATGATACGAGACAAGCTTGATGTAAATTAATATTGGTGTTATCAAAGGTCTTTCAATTATCTTTTTGCAGAACATTTAGATCTTAGTTAATTTCTACGTAAATTGGTATCCGCGTTTTATTTATTTTTTAATTAGTTAAAAAAAATTCCATCCGTACAATGTACATAATTGGTCTCTTGGGCAATAGTTACTGCCTGAGACTTGGAGGAAATCCTCATTGACTGTCACGACCGCCGTCTAAGTGGCGGCCCCGGAGCGTCCGACTTTTATCGAATAAAGCCACCAGGGTGTTTCTCTTACACGTCTGCCGGAGCCAACGGTACGGCAACGCAAAATTTTTCGGCTTCCGACGACGTCTGGCCTTCTGTAGGCCTCACCCACTCTTATGCGGAGGAGTGCTGTAAGAGGCCGCCCCTAACTCCTCACTAATGTTATTGGAGCAGTGTGCGGGAATATCAAACGCCGCTCTCGCCTGGATATGTTGGATGGCGCACTCCCTCATCTGTGTCCGTCTAAGCAAACCTCGCACATCTAAAAAATTAAAACAGTTTTGTACAAAAACGCTTAATGAAGAGTAGATTATTAAAAGATTAAATATGGTTAAAAATAAAAAGTTTTTTTAGTGAAAAAATACGAATTGCGTGGTACGACGAATAACGTAAATAAGAATCAAATCAAATCATTTATTGCACTCAACATTGTATACAGAAATGTTTTTTATTTTTTATTAGTACATATCAACTATGGACCCTGTAGGGCATGGCAAATTTATGTAGGCAAAGGGCTGAAATACTCATTTCACATAAGTAAATACTTATATGACTTCTAACGTACAACACTATGACATATAAGGCAAGCCTGCAAAACATTTTATAGTATAATAGATTGGTAAACAGGAATAATATATTGTCAATAAGCCTTTTCTTTTATAACTATGAGTATTTGAAAATCCCTGTAACCTTATTAGACAACACTGCCAGGAAAATTTTATTTTAAAATTGTACATCTATAAATATCTATGAAATATTTAAAGGGTGTAAGAGTTAGCTTCAGATCTAAAATTGAAGGCCCGTAGCATATACATCAGATATTTTACACTAAAGTATTAAACATTACGACAAATAAAATTTCTTTATTCTTTATCTAAATTAACACTCAATTGAAGCGCAATCAAAATATATTGCGTAGTTTTTGCGCACTGCGAAGCATACGGTGGAATAATTTTAATATTTCAAATAATGGTCGTCCTGCGTATATGAAATATATTTGAAAACGCTTTTAAATACGGTTATAAATTGCAAACAAATTTATGAAACTTAATGTTAATATTATAATTATATTATGCATCACGTAATTAATCATTAATTCATCATTTCAAGAATTCTCATGGAATTGAATGGAATGAATTTTTCATTTCCCATTTTCACCATGTTAATATGTTTTTGTTTTTTCTTTTGCTTCTGTATTTTTTTGTCTTGTAACAGAAATGTTGCTTTTGAATTTCTAGTATTTTGTTAGTTTGTGGTGAAAATAAATATATTTCATTTCATTTTTCTTTCATTTCAATTGTGAATTGTTCCACCCAGTCCCTTCTTGAACAGAACCAGGCGCGCAGGTTTGCGGAGTCACATATAAACGGTATCTCACATCCTGGCTAGGACTAAGAAGTTCTCTAACTCCTTCTTTTGCCGTGTCGTTGTGCTGTGGAATGGTCTTCCTGCTAGCGTGTTGCCACCATCCTATGATATGGAATCCTTCAAGCGTAGCGTGTAAAGATATTTGTGCAGGCCGGCATGATCGCTGCGACAACCCATGGGTTTTTCTTACCTGTCGATAGTCGTTGGCGTGTTTTGGACTGCACCATGCTTACCATCAGATATGGACTAGTTACTGTGTCAAAACAGAATAAAAAAGAAAGTAAATTAATGTTTAACCGATTATTTTAAGAGCTGATATATTGGGTGCTATATTAAAATTTTTTAAATCTATTGAACCAAGATTTAGTATATTTCTTCAAGCAAAATTAACTCATTTAATAATTTACACTCGTAACGAGAGTATACAAGTTCAATGTCGGTGGTAACATGACGATAACATTTATGGTGTTTTGCTTGACTGCAAGTGATGGTAATCACTTAACACACTTAACACAAAGTCTAAGCATAAAATTGAATACAGCGTATTATTTTTATATATATACGAGTATATATAGAATATAGCGTATATTAAGGGTACAATAAATGAGGGATAACTTCCTGAACAACTAATTTAACCAGGTCTGTTTGCTTGATCAGTAATTACTCAGACTTATTAAAAATAATAAATAGTTTGGATAAATTATTATATAATATATGGCTTTACCACTCTTCCAAGAATAAGCTAAGTAATTATTGGGTAATTATTTTATTGAAAAAATAAACATGTACTAAATAATCTGCCAAATTGTCAGTGTTTAACAGTTTTAAGAATTCGGCACATTGCACTGCAGAATTTAAATAAAGATGTATTTTAAAAGTACTCGAACGAAATAGAATGGTCGCTATGGATATACTATAGATAAATCGGATTCACTTCTTAACAGATGGGTACACGAGAGTCGGTTGCGGCACAAAGCGCTCGGTATTGATTCTAAAATCATCTTGACCTACTTCGGAAGCGGTGCGTACTGCGTGCAGCTACCAGCCTTTGTATCTACTGACGCGTTTGTACGTGAAAAATATACTAAATTTCGGAACAGATACATATGTGACGTTGGCTCAATTTTGAAGGAGTATTAATAAATATTCTAAGAAATAACTATTGCTGGCTCACTAATGTTTCCTACCACGCGTGAATTAGTTTTGCCCCATAATTATTGATAAGGTATGCAACACACAGATGTGAAGACCATCACGACGACTCGCCACGACCTATGTATCTCGTTTTGGGATCAGCTCGTGTATGTCCAGTTGTTGTTATACATAGATGCCTCGAGCCGTGATATAAATGGGCCGATATGGTGATGGGGACTGGCAAGGATTTTGTCCCTTGACCATCGCTGCCGATCTTGGACTGCACTGTGTACTCAATTTAGCTCAAGTTTAGTCTGTGGCGAACATTGAACTAAGTTAAAAAGTGAGGTTATGAACAATTACTGTTTTATTGTAATGTAGCGGTTAAAGCAAGTGTTTATTCATATTAATTTATTTAATATCTAGTTACATAGGAATAGTTTAGTGCCAAAATACGTCTTCTTCGACTGATTATTCAATTGTATGGACGTATTTAAAAAAAGTTAATACAAGAAATGTTTCCTGCAACTTATGTAGGAAAAATTATAAAAGCAGCGATAATACAACTAATTTAGCAACCCACTTAAAATTCAAACGCAATCATGCATATGTCCAACTAACCATAAAAAAAAAATTAAGACAGCCACCATTAAAAATGTGGAAAAAAACAATAATAATATGTCGATAGCATTGCTACCATCGTCAAAATCGAATACTGGACTTATTAATAGGACTGTTGATAAAATATCGATATATCGAAGTTTTATATTGATAGATATACAATATATAGGAATATCGATTTATCGAAAATTCGATATTTTAAAAAATATCAACAGTCCTAATCGGAATGATGATGGACAAATAGATAAAGGTAAACTCGACCTCAATATTGGTTAATAAAACACTCCCAGCGAATGACGTATAGGTATGATTCTAGACATTTGTGGATGTAACGTTCCTGCACTCGCTTTCAAATCTAGAGCATTTCAATCAGACCCAATTTAGTAATTGATCGACAGTAACTAGCGCTCGTTGATGCTGAAACATGCAAAGTTGACTGGAATGTAGACTTTACACCTTTGAAATAAAGAATACTGCAATAGCATGACGAGCTCATAACCCATGTTGTAGAAGTGAATAGCGTATGGAAGGAAGCAAGCGGTTATATATTTAAGTAAATATACTACGTAATGAACGCTTTTATAATTTATTAATATATTTAACCTTAGTCAAAATAGCTCTAGGTTATTCTTAAAGAGGTCACCGAATGGGTCAGAGAGCGAACGTCGTCTCTGGTCATTCGGCGGCCAAGGCACCGTCACCACAGGGACGCGATCGACCAGAGCAAGAGCGACATCCTCCGGTGACAATAGCCAGACAGTAAACTTAAGTTTGCTTTCGGTGCGCAGTGGCCGGCACAGAGAGGTAGCCTCAACACGGCTTCTTGATCTCCTGGTGTCTGGATGAATTTGGTTTTGCAGGCCCGGGTGTAGCAATTAGAGGGACATTTCGGGGGTTTTTAGTCAGTAGGAGTCTGAAACACCGGGGTAGCTGCCCTCACAATTGTCCTGAAGGTCCTATGCAGCATTTAAAATAGATAAATTAATCCGTAATAATAAACTGTTATTCGTAAATAATTTCACATACTACAAGATATAGATACATCATTATTATATAAGTATAATAATATTATATAAGTATTTAATTTTTGTAATGTTTAGTTCTTTTGATCAAATTTTATTTTGTATTCGTAGTATTCCGGTGGACTTTACTTTCTCTTATTATTATTGGAATTTTTTGTTTTTTATTTAAGATGAAAAATTTTAACTTTTATTAATCTCTATATATATAAAATTCTCGTGTCACAATGTTAGTTTCCTTACTCCTAAGAAACGGCTTTACCGATTTTTGCCAAATTTTATATGCATATTCAGTAGATCTAAGAATCGGCTACTATCTATTTTTCATAGCTCTAAGTGATAAGGGTTGTTCACCCTCAACATTTTTTTTAATTTATAATTTTATCCTTACACACAATAAATTAGTTATTTTTTGTCTACACTAGACATTACCTAGAAATAACTTATATGGTAAAACAACGTTTGTCGGGTCAGCTACTATATTTATAATAATAAATGAATTTCTTTATAATATTAAGCACAGATATCTATTATAGGTTATGTTTGTAATTCAGTAAAAATATGGATAAACAATATTAAAAACAAACAATTAACCACAAAAATTGACAATTTGACCACAGATTAACTAATTATAAACAAAAGAGCATATGCGCGTATATATGTCAAATGTATGTCATGTGTGTTGTAATGTTTTTTTTTGATTTAATGTTTTTTATGCATTACTTTTAAAAAATATTAGCATTTTACACTTCTGCTCTATATAAACTATAAGTGACACAATTTCAAACTCCTTCAGCTCCCGGCTATCCACAAGAATACCGGTCAATATTTGGTCATGGTTAGTAATGAAAATGTCCGGGAATTTTCCCAAAGTGCCCAAAACTTCCGAGAACATTTCGTAAATTCCCGGGAATATTCCCAAGGCAGTTTTTGGGCACTTTGGGAAAATTCCCGGGCATTTACATCACTAGTCATGGTATATTTAGGCCGATGGATGACGATGATTGTCATTAAACTCTCATCAACAGGCGGTCATTGTTACCCATGGAGGTTATATTTTCAGTCAGCTACAATGTAGTACTTCACTGTACCATTATAATAATAAGCTGTTATCGGAACACATAATAATAAGAAAACTGACGGACGGCTTTATCTGATTTATTTTAAAAACCTCAGTAGCTTTTTGCAATTAATAATTCTTAAAAGTACAAATACTTTTTAAATGAATAAGATGTTTTCTATTCCTTCCTAGTTCAATGTTGTTGTCTAGGTCTGTATCAATTTATTAAAGACCTTTCTCATTTTAAAATGAAATATCAGAACTGTGGTTTAAGAAATCGAAAAGGAATAGTATTATATAAAAGAGTACAAATAAAATATTACTATTTCATTTTTTATAAAAATGTAGACAACATTTTCCCTGATGCGACGAAGGCGCCGACGTATATAATTCTTTCAAAGCAATCTCATTTTCTTCCCCGTTGTAGGAAATTCAGATCCAGACGTTGCAGATCTGCCAAGACGTTATTCCATAATAAAATACGATTCACTATAACTTCATTTGAATCAATTGATTATGGTTTTCAACGTGTATTTATAAGATTTCGATGTTCATAATCAATAAGGCTGAGATTTATACAAGATTGACCTTACCTATATTGTATTCAGACAATCAGGTCGTCTTTACCAAAAAAACTGAATATATGTATAATAAAAATTTGAGGCTTAATGTTCGCCAGCCAAGTTCAAGTTAAAGAAAACGGCGAATTACTTTATGTTTTGATATTAATTAAATAATATGATTAGTAATGTCTCAATAAAACAAAAGTAAAAAGTAGTGGCATACGGAGCCAAGACTTCTACACTCATGGTAAAACTAGTTTACAAATTTAAGGTCGCTTAGCGTGCTATGGAACGTGCCATTCTTGGTGTTTCTCTGAAGGATCGTATCAGAACATCCGTCAGAAAATTAAAATCATCGATATAACTCAGAGTATTAGCAAGCTGAAGTGGCGATGTGCCGGTCATATATGCCGCCGATATCCGATAACCGAGAATCGATAACCGCTGTGGTAAAAGTGTTTTTGAGTGGAGATCACACCTCGGTAAGTGTGGTAAGATGCTCTCTGGCTCTGGATTTGTGTAAAGTGGCAGGTAATTGTTGGATGAGAGTAATATTGCCAACCTTCGGAGAGGCCTGTGTTAAGCACATAGATGGGCAAAATGTAATCAGATTAATAAAAATAATTAACGGTTACATTTTACGTTTTTTACCATTAATATGACTGCATTTTGCTCATTTATGTTTTAAACACTACAAAATCCCAGATTGTATACACATTTATGATTTCTTAATGTTTTAAATGGGCTTAATCATGATTAAAGAGCAAGAAAATTAAAATTACGACTACATTTTGTAATCGTTCATCATTAATCAGATTACATTTTGCCCATCTCTGGTTAAGCAGTGTATAGACACAAAGTGATGATGATGAGTTAATGAGTCAAGTATATTTACTATGATTAACTTTGCACTTATTTAACTGCTGTCACAATATTGATGACCCTCTGTCGTCTCAGTGGTTCAATGGTACTCGATGAGCACCAATCAAATTTACATGTAAAGTGTTGACCGTATTTTTTTAATGAGAGAAATATTAACACTCGAAATAATAGACGAAGGAGGTGGGATAATTTGCCTCACAAAGAAGCGGCTTCGCGAGTACAAGGAAAAATATCTATCTCATCATTCTTGTCCTATATTTAGCAAGTCTCACTATGACTGGAATATCTGAGAAAAAAATAATTTTATATTTAGGACATTGTTCCACTAATCTAAATGTACCGGTGGTCTTGTAACTTATTTCATTTTTTCAACATGTGTAGATTTTACAAGAATTCTAGTAAAGTTATAGTTAAGGTAGTTGATGAAAGAAAGATAATTTTAATAATAAACTTGTCTATCTATATATACTCTTACTATGTCTATTTTACAGCTGCAAATTACTTTAATGTTACTTAAACATCCTTGTTAACTTCCCAAACAGAAAACTATTGTTGATTAGATTAAATTAGCCGGTACACAGTAAAGGTCGATATCGGGTACATGATAAGCTAAGTCGTGTTTTATCGTCATATAACCTTGGCCCGGATTCGAGGTCTGGCCTCACGCATGTTTTGAAAATTTTAACGTCGCGCCGTTTGTTGTACGCAATAAGGAAGTCAGCGAAATGTTAACGTTTTATTTTAAGCTTCATGTTCATTAGAAAACAGAGGAATGCGGATTTTGTCCCGATTAACTTCCGAATTAGATTACTTAACGCACTTAATACGAGTAGATAAAATAACAAATAATAAAAATGACAAATTTAAGTTATGTACTATATTTATATAAGTAAAAGGCGGAAATAATTAACTCGGGCCTCTAGTTGCATGATAAATATTCTGCATGTCTGCATGTTGTTGTTGCATGTCACAAGAAACGTCAACAGACTTCGTTTTTCTGACTTATGATATAAATATTTACGAAAATTTACCTGATAGTAATTATTAGCATTTTTTTTATATTATAGTAAAATATATTTCATTATTGAACACGGTATCCTTTAAGTTGTATACACTTAGTAAAAAATAAATTATACATATTTACAGTATACATTTATTTACGGGCGGCCAATGACAACATACTATCTCACTGCTACTCGTTAAGTTCGACTCGAAGGTCCCTGTGTAACTACAAACATATGGTAAAACTAATTTAAATAAAATGTGTTATTGTTGTATATTATAAAATAATGTCTTTTTAATCTAATCAGCAGCATTTCCACCGCATTGCGGAAATAAACATAACCACGAAAACCACAATGAGTGCTCACTGCGGCCTGGTTTTGACACTGATGAGTGATAGGTACTCAATGTAATTAGGTGCGCCGGTACGCACCGTGTGCACACCATGAACATTTGTATGTAAGACTAGCTGTGTCCGCGACTTCGTCCGCGTGGAATAGTTATTTTGGGCATTTTAGTTAGTTATTTATTTTGAAATTGTAATATCTTCTAAGATGTTCATTGAAATTAAGTGATGTCAAAGACAATTTTGTTCACAATTAAATACTCTTAATCAATAACACATTTATTTGGATAAATATTAATATTATTACGTTGATACAACTCTTAACAAATAATGCATTAATTTCGACCTAATTTGATTACCATAAAAACGGTTCCAGTGAGTTAATCTTAAAAGATATACTGATATACTGTCTAGGACATTTTTTTAGATCATTTCAAGAGGACTTTTTCTTTCATACATATATTTTTGGTATCTTGAACCGTTTTCGAAGTGCACGCAATGGAAGCCCTCAAGGATGAATAATTTTCCCCGTTTTTTTTTGACATATTCCATTATTTCTTCGCTCCTAATAGTTGCATCGTGATGTTATATAGCCTAAAGCCTTCCTCGATAAATGGTCTATTCAACACAAAAATAATTTTTAATTCGAAGCAGTAGTTCCTGAGATTAGCGCGTACAAACAAACAAACAAACAAACTCTTCAGCTTTATAATATTAGTATAGATAACAACACTCTGGCGCTACGCAACTCTGCGAACGCTACGCATCGTGCCTATCTGAGCTTAAACACTAAAACAATATACATACAGTCAAAATATGTTATAACGACATCGAAGGCATACTCATATTTAATCGCAAAAACCGATAGTCGTAACAACCGGTGACGTTTTCGAGATACGAAGGCCTATTTTTTGTCGGGATCGTTGTTCCGAGTCAATAAAACTGGTATGTTGTTCTAAACGATATCGCCAAAAACGGTTTTGTCTGTATGTACGTAAGCACAGCGAGTGGCAAAAAATTTGGGCTTTGTGACGTTTTAGGCAGTAATACATTTCGGATCTGCTTTGACTTGCGACCAACTAAAGCTCACTCTTTTACAAAGAGTACAGCCTATATCCTCACACTCTGCAAAAGCAAGCTTCTGTATGGGATTAAATAAATAAATAAAAATAAAAATGCCATTTATTTATCATCAATAAAACATCGATTAAAAACTATACAATTATTATGACGAATTACTTTACAACATTATGAAATAAAATTATACATAAATAACAACAAATGAACAACTCTATAATAAAAAAAAATAAAAAGTTTTATATATAATATCCGATATAATTAGCTTATAACTTAAAAATTCATTTTGACTGTACGTGCCTATTGAAAAGTTCTAGCTAATTTTTTACTAGCCCCGCAGTACAGCGTCGATGAGAACCCCTCTTCTGGTAAAGGCCTCCTCCAAACAAATCCAGTTTGATTTGTTAGAAGCTGTTTTGAACCAGCTAGCGCCCGCTATGGATCTAATGTCATCAGACCAGCGCATAAGCGGTCTACCTATCGCTCGTTTGCCGCTGGAACCAGTCTAGAGTGTAGCACCTCTCGTCCATCGCTCATCTTTCAGTCTAGCGAGCTGGCCGGCCCATCGCCTGTAAGGGATTATTTATGTATAATTATTATTTGTACCGATAAATATGAAAATCCTTATATTCATGCTAAGGACAATGCGAGAAACGGATCAAAAGACCTAAATAAATTATTATATTATGCTTTTTTACATACGTAATGTGGAAAAAAAATGGTATAGTTGTTACCAATATAGATATAAAACCAGCTATATTCTGGGATCTGTATCACTAGGATTTAATATTAATCAACACACTCATTATTCTACGTACTTATACGTATTTTTAAGTTATCTTAATTCCTTAGTTATATTCTTATTTTTTTCTTGGACAACCGAATGACTTTAGTGGTTGACCGATTTTTGCACCAAAAAATAATAATCTAATGTAATTGATTGCGTCCAAGATTTAGTTTTTTTATTCGATTTTTTAATATTACTTGTTGTTTTTGTATCGCTGAATCGAAATTTGTACTAATTCAAATATTCAGTAATTTTATGAACATAAATTATATAACTTCACAGAACAAAACCGTTAATTCTTTATCATCAACTTCCTTATGTTATACCTACATAATACATACCATACATAATCAAATAAAACAACATTAAAAATATTACCGCAGACCACAGCAATTGCAAATACCTCTTCACAATTTACGTATTAAATTTTACAATAGTTTTCCTATTTTTGACTAGGGGAAAGTTCCGGTCACAGGGGGCTTGCCCCAATTTGGTGAATTTATACCGGCTAAAGACCTAGGTAACTTCTGCGGGTCCTAAAATCAATTCGTTGTAGGCTCGCTGCACCGCATCCGCCAGGCTCAACTTCGTGGAGTGAATTTTTTCCCTCGACACTATTTGATATATTTCAATAGATTTCATCACGACGCTACATCGATTTCTCAAGGATTGTTAACTGGTCATTCAAGGCCCATACCTTAAGTTGCCGCCACCCTATGACATCCAATCGATAGCCGATTAGCTTGAACTGATGCTCCGGAGTGATAGTCGGCGTCTTTCTTTCTTAGTCGGATTGGCACTGTGCTGCTCATTTTCTGTAACTATCTAGGACATGAAAGAAACCCCTACCCTCCAGATATCATTCCCTGCCTGTGTATTCTACTTACTGCTGGCAGTAAGGGGTTATAAGGGTGTGATTTGGTAAAAGATGTGCGAGTTATCTAGAGCGAAATCTAGTTCTGAATTGCAATGATAGTACTGGATCAATAAAACACTTGGTCCTGTGAGTACCTGTGTTAGTAGGTAATGTATCTCTATCATTTACTCAAGGTTCAAGATTTGACAGAATGCCCCCAACCACGCAACGACCACATTTTCCACATTTAATGTAAACTTCGAATAAAAATCTAGCAACTTGAATTAAAAAAAAAGTGTGCAAAATTATTTGAAGTAGAATTCTACTATTACATAAAAAAAAGAGTGGGATTGGTTTACGTTTAGAGGTTTTAGACCACGGATCTTGAAAGTATATCTTTTGTATCGAAGGTTGAAATATATGAGGGCGTTTTCAATTTAAACAATTTTATTAAAATATTTTTTGTAGAGATATAGCCAACCTTTTCTTAGCAATTGCCGTCCTACACAACTTAAGCAAAATTAAATTATTTAAATTCATAATTTATTGAAATGGGTATTATTTTACTATTGCTAATGCAGAAGTTGCGTAGGTACAGAGGCTAGTTCTTAATAAATATTAAACAGAATAATTAGTTATATGTAAAAGAATGATTGATCTTGTGTGACTACTACTCGTTAACCTATAAGACAATATCAGTGACCTTGTAACTATGCTTTCAATTATTAACAAATAATCAGATCGAACAAGGAAAGTGACGTTGACAGGAAAATTACATTGACATTCTGTGCCTAAACATTTAACTAATTGCCGAATTAGGTATAAATTATGTATAGGTATAGTAGATTAGTATAGAAATTGGACCATATTCAGCCATATGGCATAACATCAATTCAATTCCTGTCTTTTTGTAAAATATTCGCATAGTTATTTATCCATATGTCATTATTAGCTGTAGTGCACCAGCGTTTTTATTTAATTAGTATTCTTATTTTACTCTGTTGGAAGTTGATTTTTTGGAAATATCGAAACTCCTATTGTTTGTTTGTAACTGAAGTCTAAATACCAGTTTTCCTATGAAAACTGGTATTTGAAGGATGCACTATTACTTCCTTCAGAATTGATGGATTTTGAAACAAACTTTCAACCCTTATTTTACTCCCTTAGGGGTGGAATTTAACAAAACTTCGACTTTCTACATTTCACTATGTACCTGTTCTCCAAGTTTCATATTTGTAGTTTTAGTACTTCAGGATCTACGATGGTATAGCACTCAGAACAAGTACTTTCATATGATATACAGATTGCTAATAAATTATTGTTACTAATTGTTAGAAGCTCGAAGATTAGTATGTAGATAAACAAAGCACAGATTCTTAAAAGCTCGAAGGAAAGCATATTCAAGAAAAGTCGAAAAAATCTAATTTCAGTTTTTTCACCGCCGAGATAAATCATTTATTGGCTAGGACTTAAAAGTTGTAGGCTAGGCGTAAACGTTCCTTTACATTTTCCGCTGAGAGTAAATTTAATAACGTGGAATTCCGCGCAGCAATAGGTAATGGGATAAAAAATGTTTCCCTATTAAATGTCAGGGAAATTGTTTCACCGAGTGCTTACTTAAAGTTAAAATAAAGAGCTCACTTTTGAATAGTAGGCGATTTTTATACTATTACTAGCTGTCCCGGCAGACCTTGTTCTGCCCTATTTCTCTAAAACAAAACTTATTGGCCCGTCGGCTGTTTTTTGAAAATGTTTGCCTGGCCTTAATGCTTGAACTTGTATACAGAGAACTTGTGGCCTTTATGCTATATGTATAAAAATTGACAAATATTGACATTAATATTTATACGTCACTTAATTGTTTTGCCTTCCCGGAACCCGTCCACTGACATTTAAACTTTATGATATGGTATTAAAGTTCAAAATGACTTATAACGAATTTTTTGTATGAGAATACAGAAAAGTGTTATTTTTAGACTGTTGCAGGGGATTTTTAAAATTTTTCTCTCCGTAATAACCTTCCTCAGACTTCATCAAACATAACAAAAAGAAACCAGCCAAATCGGTTCAGCCGTTCTCGAGTTTTGCGCTTATCAAGACATTTTGCGATTCATTTTTATATTATAGATATATTTCGTCCCTTAATCGAAAAATTAACCATCTTCAATAAATACTTTTTTAGTCATTTTAGTCCTTGTTCATAATATTTTAGATAATTTTTATTGATAATAGACATTAAGTGCTTTCGTTTTAAATATGCAGAATGATTACAACGTGACTCAATTCCTTGACGTAAATAATAAAACCTTTTTCAAATCCACACAATTGATCCAAACATTGCTAGTGACAGAATGAAAATAAAAGAAATTTTATCGACCATTTTTATTTATATTTATTAAGACTTTACAGATTTATTAAAGCTATCTTTTCTTGTAACTATTTAGAAAAAAAAAAAACATTGAATCGAAATTTATATAAAAACAATATAACACTACATATATACATATGTCATTGATTTTTCTTATAAATATTTTTCGTTTTAATTGCGGTATATTCATTGGATATTGGGAGACAATTAAAAGCTTTTTTTACAGGGTATAGTGGAAAGCTGAATAAAGTTTTGATGTGAAAAAATATAATATGTGAAGATAATGTTGGGTATATTTAATGTAGCGTTAAGTTATTAATAGAACGCATAATTACTATCTTTAAAAGTTTTGCCACATTATCAATAATCACAAAGGTCTAACAAAAATAGTTTCTACATATTAAGGAAATTACCTTTTACGTACAAATACGTTTATAATTTTTTACGTAATAGTTTACGTAGGATTTATGTCGTAATTTGCGAAAACAACCAAATTATTGACTATTGAGATCCTCAAAAAGCAAACTGCTTGCAATATCTACGTAATCTCCGTAACATATTACGGAGTAAGGCACTACAATAATTAAATGGAAATTTTAAACAACATGACAAAGATGGTCTTGCAATCGAGATGAACGATTTAGAACCTTATAATGAGTGATTTACAATATACACTTTAAATTCTGTTCGGTATTGCAGACCGATAGAAATGACATTGCTGTTAATGTATTTTTATTTGAATCGGTTATTATAAGAAACTTAAACGAATAAATAACTAACATAACTATTTATGTTAGTTGTATTTACGAAAATATCTAACAATAGTTCATATTCATGAGTTTTATGTTCATTATCGAATACGCGTGAAGTATATCCAAATTGTATACTTACTACAATAATTTTGAGAGAATTACGTCTAGGCCGCAGTGATTTTTTACACCGAGACTAGTTTGAAAATTTTAGCTCGGATTTCAACAGTGTACATAGACATGATTTAAAAAATTGCAGTTCGGCCTATGGCTTTGCTAGATTATTTTTAATTCGTATTTAAAAAAAAAGGTAACTTAACGAGCTAAGACGAAGCAATCACATGAATTACCATATTTAGGCTTAGGCTAAGATTTAGATTTTACACAAACATTACAAATTCTATTATTATTATATTAAAGTATATGGTAAGTTACTTATTTTGTCAACTTGTACTTATATCTATGAATACTTAGAGTATACTCAAAATCCTATTGTATATTCAATTTTGTATCAAAGACGAGCTTATTGCCTAAGCAATGTGTCTACATAGGCATAGTATGGTCTATAAATTTCCTTCTTATTGTCTATATAAAATGGGAGTTTTAAATTAATCATAATGTTGTAAAATACAATATAAAGGTCATCTTGTGTTAAATACGGTAACCCACACAATACACATACAATCACTTACCATTCTCTCATGTCCTAAGTATAGATCACAACTGTGAAATTTGTCAAAAAGTTAAGTATAAATTAGATAAAAAAAATGTAAATAATTTTTATGGGGCTTAGCCAGCAAGTATAGATTTATTTGTATTTATAGTTGTATTAAACTCAACTAAAAAAAATATATTAACTATTTTATTCTTTTGCGTCAGTGGATATTTATAAATACTTAATCAGCATAAAATTAAGAGGTAAACAAGTATAAAAACCTTTTTCTTTTGAGAAAATATCAAATATAATAGAGCAACTTACCAGAAATAATGCTTCCATGAAGGGGTGTTTTCCTAATTAATCCGATTATTTATTATCCCTAGAATAGACGATCTTGTTCAATAACTCGGCAATGAGGCGGCAGCAGTAAACGAGGTTACTACAAACTAAATTATAGAGTTTAGCAGTATGATACCGACATAATTGAGTACATGTGCTTATTTATTCATACAAGAGAACATGTAAATGGCAATGGCACTGATTAGATAAGTTTCTACGTACGTAATATTGTGATTATACTGTTGAACGTAAAATACATGATCAACAAAAATCTTGAAATGGTGTTTTTATAATAGTAATTAAGGCTGGGATATACATAGATGTTGTTTTGACTTTACATATATAACAATTATATATCATCTTGTTATTTTTTTACACTGGCTCGAAAAAGTGACTACAGTGCACCGAATGGTAATTACAATGTAGTTCATAAACGAAAGCGACCATCAAAGGATGAAAATCCGTTGATAGTCTCCGGCGTCATGTCGGTTCACATGTACCGCGACTGAAGGTCTTTATGTATATGAGTTACTGGATATACACAAGCTGATCCCAAAACGCGACAGGCCAAAGCGTGTCACTATGACGGTCTTTACACTAGTGTACTGTGGTCATGATCTTGTCCGGATAATCGACCTACCACCGTAAAATACAGCTCCGTTATATCCTTTACGCAGTGAGTAGAGATATATTAGTGGTTGTATCCACTTTGCGCTCTTATCGCGTGTCCAACGTGACCAGTGGCACAGCTAATCGCCGTTTTATAGATGCCTTACGGGTTTCCTACGACATGTATTTTCACCGGTGAACATGTCGAGGGGTGTAAAGCTATTTGGTTTAAGCTAAATTTTTTGGTGATATAGTATCATACATATTTTTTCGAATCAGTGCTTTTTACCGATTCCAAGTTCATAAGTTCATTGTAAATAACAAAAGGTTTCTTCGTTTAAAAAATTAGAAAAGTCTTTAAAGAAATAATATTTTATGGACTTATACGTTATTTGGTATTGCGATTACATCAGAATATACGATTGACCTATGAATACTGCGTATTACAAGTTCTAAGATCGATTTAATTGGTTATAATACTGTTCTATTAAAAAAAAAATGTTTTTATATACAATAATTACAAAGAAGTGCTTAAAAGCTATGTAGTGAATGGTCCTGAAAGATTTTTGATAAATAATATTGTTTGGTACATGTGATTTTAACCGGTATAAAATTGATATAGCACTAGACTGCTAGTACGTCGAGGTACGTAATTGAGAACGTTTAGAAAAGGCGTGCGAGAACGCTGTTGCAAGGTCATTGTGTACTACTACCTAGTGCGACTACCAATAGTTAGAAGTTGGCATTATTATTTCTAATATTTGTGACCTATGTGTAATTATAGATGGGCAAAATGTAATCCGATTAATGAGAAACGATTACGATTACATTTTGCATTTTTCATCATTAATATGTTTGTATTTTGCTCATCTATGTTTTAAACACTACGGAATCTTCAATTGCTTACATATTTATGACTCCTTAATGTTTTGAAGGGATTTCATCGTGATTACAGAGCAACAAAATTAAAATTACGACTATATTTTGTAATCGTTAATCATTAATCAGATTACATTTATCCCATCTCTGTGCATAATAAATTATTAAGACGTTATTTTACACACATACAACATAACATCCATTCAGTATAAAATATTCTGGATAATATTTCAAGTAGATTATTTGGAAAACAATAAAATAAAAAACATGTGTGGTCACAAAGTTGTTGCACCAAACCGATAACTAATTACTAATTACCGAGCGCAAAGAAATGGATGCCTGTTGAGTGTGAGAAATTTAGAAAAATCCCCGAATTAGATCTAAGGTAAAAATAAGTAGTTTTAGTTCCTTCTACCATTGCATGTTATCAAGTACGGTCATATTTCATTGCATTCCCTAAATGCTATATGTTTCTGAACATATACTAAAAATAACAATATGTATGAAGTTGTATGTTTCGTATTTGCGGTGCTAGATATGTTAACCAAATTTCAATACAATTTTATAGAAAATTAATTTAAGATATGAATTTTGTAAAATCTCATACTGTGCAATTATATAATAATTATATGGAGATACAATTATTTGAAACAAATATTAAATAAGCGAGCAACCAAGCAAAGACCGGCGCTAGAGTCTTCAGACAATTGAGGCGGTGCGCCCTGTCTTGCACTCGTGGCTGGACAGACAACACGGTGCACTCTCCTTTCGGCTAAACCCGATCCTCACTGGTCACGGTAGTTTTGGCCGTCACCGGTAGCGGGTGTCCTGAGGAGAGCTGACGACGGAATGCCACGAGTTCGGGAGCCCCGAGGACACGGTGTAACACACGCTTCAGGTGTGCTCAGCCTGGGCTGAAGAAAGGAAGGTCCTTCAGGACCGCATTGGGGACGACCTGTTGTTGCCAGCGGTGGTAAAAGCCATGGTCGGCAGCGAAGAGGCATGGCGAGGAGTCACAGCCTTCTGCGAGGTTGTGATGAAGCAGAAGGAGGCCGCCGAAAGGGTCAGAGAGCGAACATCTTCTCTGGCTATTCGGCGGCTAAGGCACCGTCGCCAGAGGGACGCGTTCGTTCAGAGTGAGCGCGATAGCCCCCGGTGACAATACCCGGGCAGTAGACTTGAGGGAGTCTGCTGTCTGGATAAGAAGGAGGCGGTGTGCAATGTCCAGCGCGTCGCCTGTGAGATAGGTATTGGAAGGGTGAGCTCTTTACCCCTACCCCTCCCAGAGTGGCAACCTTGACAAGGCATTTCGCTCTCCGGGCGTCTGGATGAATTTGGTTTCCCAGGTTTGGGTGGAGCGATTAGAGGGACACCCCGGGGGTTTTTAGTCATTAGGAGTCTGACACACCGGGGTTGCTGCACTCACAGCGGCCCTGATCGTCCTATACAGGATTTCCCCCCGAGACACCAAAAAAAATAAACATGAAATAGACAATGAATTAGAAAAAAAAAAATCCAAATACGTCGTAAAATAACTACAAAAAGATAAAATGTACTGTACGGTCAGACATCAAGTCTGATACTCTATTGGTAAATTTTATATTTTCTTATCTAATGTAAATATGATATATTTTTAAAATTGTGACGCGTCGGAGTTTCAATTGCCTCTATATCTGTTCCTCTTCCTCAAAATTGGAGGTCACTTTTGCGAATATAGTCTAGATAGATTAGAGCTGTCCAAACCAGATTTAATATCGAGACATTAAAAGTCAGTACATAGATTGGAAGGCAACAGAAACAAATAAAGAACAAAACTTTAATTTATTGAAAAACAAAACTACAATATCAATGTTATGGTTTAACCATTAAATCTTTTTCTCGTTTTTATATATCCTTAGCAACCTCACACTCTGACAGATGTAGTTATAAATACCGATATTCAATAATATCTGATATCCAGGCAGTAGGTTTGAGGAAGTCTGCTGCCTGGATGAGAGGGAGGCGACATACATCTCTGGTGCACTGCCTGAGAGGGTTCCGGAGTGGTAGGTCCTTTACACTCACCCTCTCCCAGCGGAGAAACCTTAACAAGGCTGTTCACTCACTGGGTTTCTGGACGAATTCGGATTCCCAGGCGCCGGTGGAACGATTTGAAGGACAATCCGGGAGTTTTTACTGAGTAGGACTCTGACGTACCAGGATGTCTGCCCTCACAGAGATGGTGGATGGATAGGGTACTACTCCAGGTTAGAAAAAAAAATCTGATATATTTACAAATCTAATGGCCAAATATAATATCCTAAAGAAACATTTCATAAACGCACGCGTTCAGTCCCTGTTATAATTGATATTTAATAGAATTTTATATTCTATTTCTTTTACATCAATAAGCTTATAAATTGTCTCAAATATGTAGGTTAAAATAAATCGATCGTGTTAAATGTATTATCTTCATAATAATCGTGGGTTCACTTTGCACACTTCCTCTGACGCTAGCCTTGTGCTCAATGAAATCGTCAAGTTCAGAGATTGTGTAGTCGATCTTGTCAGAGCATGCTCGGCCGCCAAACATAGTTTAGGCGCTTGTCAACGTTGTCCTCCAAACAATTTATCCATTTAACATTCGTCAGTTGACATATACTGTTCAAATTAACCCTTCAATTATTGTAAACTGACAGTACAATAATATTGGTTTTACTTCAAATATATATATACATATATATATCATTATACGAACAAATTTACAGATTCATGATTCTAAAAAATGATGGTACAAAATTCTTATAATTATATATTTTGATGTAGTTTGTATATCAAAAAATAATATTTGAAGACTCGTTTTACTTGATAGTGCTTGATCTAATCTCAAACTTGGGTTATGCCTCTACTATGGGGTCTGAATAAAAATATAATGTATTTATTTAAGTACTTAATCCATGAGTCATAGCAAATTCAACAGCTTCTCCGAAGAACGAAGAACTAAATCAATTATGATGAACTTTCGCAGTTCTAACTTCTAAGTAATATAAATATGCAGCTGGATTTTTTCCTGGGATTCAGTAATATATGTATATACATATATCTCTCTACATTGCGGAGGTTAAATAACATATTGTAGGTAGAGATGTGTCGACTAGCCGATTAATCTGTTGAATAGGGTAAATTCTTTTCCCCTGTTTTTTTTATACAGCAATATTGTACAAGTATTCATTGAAAAAGGAATATATTGAAACTTACTAATTATTTAATAATTTAATTACGGTTTAAATTCTTCAATGTGTGGTCTGTTACTGCGGTTTGCCCTGTATGTTTAAATTGACTCAAATTGAATTTTTTTATTACTAACGCAGGTGATGTCGCGGACTTAAACCTTTATAAAATAAAATACGAATAGCCCTTTTAATAGAATACTCTAATTTTATAAACATTTGGCCAGTTGACATTGATAACGGCCTATTTGCGTCCCTAGTGATGGTAATAATATTATAATCCTCTCAATGAAATGTTGTGACAATTACAGGAGATTAATGGCGGCCAGTTGCGGCTCTGTTGGTTAGGAGCTAAGATATTATGCCCGAGTCTCATTGGTTTCAACCATTAATAATTTGTGCTCTTTGTCTAAAAAGCATTTGTTCGCAGAATTTTCCTATGTTAAGCGTTTTATCATTCATTCAACCTTAAGAAAAAGGGTTCGTTATAAGTTTTATATTATTTCTAGCTGTTATGACTTGACGTTTTATATTGCATGGGTAAAAATAATTCACTTCCTAGGGCTTATTTTACACAAACTTTTTAAAACAGGTTTTTATTTAACAATAAAATAATAACATATCATAAAGCTCTATCCCTGTCAGGATGAGCATGTTGTACTCAACGTGGGCGGTGGACGTTGAGGGCGTCCGCCGTCCGGCAGAGAGGACAAGGCTTCGTCTGTGTGCCCACATGACGCCTCATTGAAATGAAGTGAGGGGGTAACAACTGACCCCTTCCCAGAGAGGAGACCTGCCAAGGCCAGTCGCTGGCCGGCTCCGTGGGAAGTATACGGACACCCAGGCCCGGCGAAGGTGAAGAGAGGATAGAGTTGGCAGCCCGGTGGTTTTAGTCGGTGCACGTCCGATACACGGGGCCCTCACCACTCCCTAACGGTCCGAATGGATTTTCACCGGGTTAACAAAAAAAAAATGTTCTCAAATTGACCAGTAGCGCGTTTTCAGAGCACTTACACATGACATTTTTATCAGACGCTATGCGAGTTCCCTCATGATGTTTCACCGGTGAGCATGTGTTGCCAAAACTTACATATTACATACGTATTCACGCTCCGAATTTATTTATTTCTGACAAAAAGCCTTGTACCGGTTTTAATAGTGCTGACTTCAAAATTGATGAAATTTCAAACACATTTTCAAACTCTACTCACTCCCTTAGCCCCCTTAAGGATAAAAATTGCACTTTTTTTTAAATATAATGTTGAGTATTATGCTTTTTTTAGTTGTACATTAATTGTATTGTGCCCTGAATATAGATTTTCATAGTATTTATTACAATGTCAGTAAAAAAGTTGTAGATAATAAAAGTATTATGTAAGGTGTATCACAAAAAGCATTTTAAGATGAAGATATTTTGAGACTCTCATTTATAACAAAGAACTCTAAACATTTCCAATACCTACAATTAAATTACCTACACACATATGCCACATACATAACCAACAAATGAAAACAAAACTATTATGAGTCAGGTATAATATCATACCAATACACCAATGACCTAATCAAGTACAAAATATCCGATACCAGAAGCCCGAAGTAATAATAAACAACAAACACACGTGAACGCAGTTTCGATTTTTTGGTAGGAGTCCAAAATTTCTCATACACTTTGTAACGGACTACAAGGAATAAGCGCTCGTTGAAATGTTTCGGGTGGATTTTATTCGCCAATGCATGCGCTTACATGTAGCAAGTGTAACAGAATTATCGATAAAATAGCGCGCAATAAAAATGAGCCGTATTGATATGCGTAATCCTTTACTAGTAATGTAAAATAAACACTTTCGATAAAACTTTCAAATGAGCCGAAAATTTAGTTAAAGCTCGGTTTCTAACAAGCCTGAAAGTAATCCTGATTGATCTGATAGTGATTATTAAGTTAATAAGTATCCAATTATAGGTCGATATCTAGTCGAACTCGAAACCGATTAATCGACTATTGCCACAATCTTTGGCAAAAGCCCTATTTGAAGAATTTAAAATCCTAAAAGTGGATAATATAATGGTTTTAAAAAAGGTTTACACTAATTTTAATGTATACATAACGTCTAGAGATTACTAAAATTACCCCAGAACTTATCAAAAGGCATCTTTGTCGCGGGCCATGGATGTTTATCAAGCAGGAAGTCCCCTAAACCCAAATATCATAAAGTTCCGAGAAGGTGATACAACTTTAACAACAAACAGTGCAAGAATGATTGCTGTGCTTTAAGCATGTGGTAATAAATTCAACTACTATGTGGATCGCAATATCTCGATTTAGTAGTCTTTAGGATTAGGAAATGTAAAGAAACGACATACACCGGTCACAGTGAGGCCAAAAATATATCCTTAAATACATAGAACAACATGAAATTTCAACAATGTATAGAAAGTTGACGCATCGTGGTGTCCTGATACATATAATTATTTTAATTTCTATGTCGTACTTAACCAATAATGGTGCAAGTAGTATTTGTACTTGTATTTTATGATACGAGATTGATACAGAAAAGTTATAAAATTAATACAAACGAAGCTATCAAAAATCCTTTAACTCTTTTTACACGATAGAACAATATGAGCGCGAATAAGCTTACGAAAACAGAAAATATGTCGCTTCCTTTTATCCGACCGTTTATGCTATTATAAAATCATCCTTGTATCCATGTTTTTTAATTCAATTATAGTAGTCCTGTTAAAAGTACAATCCAATATGATAAATATATATTATTATATGTTATTACTAAATAATAATATTGTATTGCTATATGGTAAATATCTCTGAAACATAATTATAAGTTGCCTGAAATGTTCTTTATTGAATTACCAGGACTTGAGCAGTAAGACTGAGATTTATAAGCACTACTTTGACTTTGCTTAAACTATGATCAGAAAATAGGTTGGTCTTGAATAAGAAATGAAATATGTAATAGGAACTTGAGTATAGCCTAAGTATTTGCAGAATTAAGTACAAGATGATGAAATCTGTGTCTCATCATATAATTTGTAATTTTTGAGTAAAGGCTAAACAAAGTAAAAGTAGCGTGTATAAATCTCAGCCTAAGTAAGCAAGACTTGCAGTTCTATATTCCTGGAATGTGATTTGTAAAATCATTTTGTATCAACACACTGTTAGGTATCTTTGAAAATATCTCAAACGTTGTAACATTGCTATCTTTTATTTATTGAGGTGTAAGTTTTATATTACACAGCGAGATATATGATATATTTTATGCTAGCGATTTACAGTTGCCTCTCTAAACAATATTTTTGTTATCAGAGGATTAAATAAATAATGAGGATACAATTTCAAGCCACGAGCAGTAAATTCTCATATTCTCCCTAGTCAGGTTGTTTTGTCTACACACTTGCTGACTTTTAAAACCTACGGATCGCTATTTCGTGTGAACCCAATGTGTAATCTAAACTATATTATCACTTCGTGGATTTAATTAATTAATCAATTTAATTTATTCAATAAGTTTAATTGTTTTCTTTTTAATATTTAACAAAAATTTACAACTTTTGAGGTGGCGTCGGGGGAAAGAATTATGTTAAGTATTAAGATACTTTAATTTATAAATATCGGTACTTACTGCAATACTGATATTGTATTAAATAAATGGATATCATCACGCTAAGTCCTTTGGGAGTTAACTCTATTATTCGTTGCACAAAATACATTATATTATATAAGTACAGTCAAACCTGGATAAGTGAGAAAACTCTATAAGTGAGAGTAATAGCCAAGACCCGTCATTTTAAGCTCCCAAAACCTCTTTTAGCGAGAAACAGAGATCTCTGTAAGAGAGACTCGTTTTTCCCTCATAGATGTCCGTAAGTGAGACTGCTACTTATCTATACCTCTATAAGCAACAGTCGAGCTTCATTTATTTATATTATTTAGGAAGAACAAATGACAAAGCAAATCACAAATTTAACATCTGCTATTTTATAACTCATTCTTAACTTTCGTGGAAATTTCGACAAAGTTTATGAGTTAGAGAAAAACATTGAAAATACAAAAACAGAAACACAAACGAAATTGATGGATTTTTTAAAGTGTAAATAAGTTGAAAATAAAATAAAATTACATAGTGCTTGAATTTTTGTTTTGTTTTCGTAAGCATCTTGATAACTACCCTTATAAAGTACATATATGTCGAAATCTAATGAACGTAACATATACACACTATTAAAAATATATATGTACATAATACATTCGTACTTGCTGTGACTTGTTATTGCAGCGTACCTCTATAAGATAGAAACGCTACCCATGTACTTGCATTAGCGAGAAACTCGGGTTAGTGAGAGACCTCTATAAGCGAGAATGAGATTGTGCTCACTTGAATTCTCACTTATCCAGGTTTGACTGTATATGCATTTTATACGGTTTTCACATTATATTTTGTATTAGGTATACGGCGGCAAACTGTCTAAAATTCTCGTTTGACTAAAATTTTCGGCCTTGGCATTTAATGTAAAGTTATGGCCACATCCATAAGCACACCTGACTAGCTATCAAAACATTTAACTGTATCTGGTCATTATAAAAACTGGTCTACGTGAAGACAATTTAGTACATGTATTTATTACTGATTTTAAAAATGTATATTCAATTTTGTTCACAATTCTGAACATTGAATCTTTATAGCTAAAAAGATAATTTTGATTAATTATATTTTTATAATAAATTTATATTTCTATATACAAACACTGCTTCTAAGTGCTAAGAAAACTTAATACAGCGTATTTATAGATTTAACTACAATCTGTTCACACTAGCAAAATTATAATTTATTCGATAAATTTTATCGTATACATTTACAGGGTAATTTTATAGACAAGGGAGATGTTTAAAGAGGATATTCATTATTCAATTCTAAATACAAATATGTAAAAGTATTGAAATATTTATATATCTATTAACATAGTAAATTATAATCGATATATTTGGGGACAATTACACACATGTATGAATAAATAACAATTAATGATTAAGCCGGTATTTTGCTTGTTCTATGCCAGGATAATGTGTGAAGGGAAAACGAATCAATTCTTGTTTACCTAAAATTATGTAAAAGAAAATTTATGTACTTACCAATCAATCGTGCGCCACACGTGCTATGGTATTTACAATTTTTATGAATCTCTCTCGTTCAATCAATCAATTCTCGTTTGTTCATCAATTTTTGATAAGAAGGTACAAGTTATTGTATTCTGAAATATTTTCCTTATTTATTAAATCACCCTGTATACATAGCATATACATATACGGCATATATATTGAATTATATAGGTATCTCTTTAACACCGCAATTCAACCAGGTGTTCAGAGAAGGAAAACTCGACCAAACCTGCATCCCGTTCCCTCCCGATCGTACTGGTTCTCCTTTCCATCGGGCCTGAGGGAGCTCGGACGAGAGAGTGCTTTTCTGGATGCACGTCCAGTTATGCACTTAAATATCTCCTGCGCAATTGACTGTTTCCGAAAACTGGACCTCGAATTTCTTAATCGGTGTTGAAACAGTCGCCGTGGCCGAAACCGGCCAGGACATCATCATATATTGAAAAATGAAACACACTGTTAATAACTCTTTTATACCGGCTCGACATAGTGACTCCACCATACCTGATAGTAAGCATGGTGCAGTCCAAAAAACGCCAACGACTATCGATAGGCAAGAAAAACTCATCGGTAGTCACGGCAATCATGGCGGCCTGCACAAATATCTCTTCACGCTACGCTTAAAAGATCCCATATCATAGGATGGTGGGAACACGCTCGCCGGAAGGCTTTTAATAAATCTAAAACTTATTGTAATAAATATAATCCCAAATAATCTATGATGTGAATATGAGCTCTATCTTACAAATTACTTAAAAACACAAGTGACACAAATTAATAGTCATATATAGAATTTTTATTAGGGAGGCACATCGCACAAGTCGCAACCGTCGACTGCAAACGCAATCGAGGATTAAATTATAATAATATGATTCTTCTTCTATATATTTTACTGAGAAATACATACAAAGCAAAAAGGTGGATGGTCGGCGTTCTTTGCCATATATCAAATAGTTGACTTTATTGACTAGTCGGAACATAAATAATTTTTAAAGATATCATGGAGTCACAATTGAAATTAAAAAAAAAACTATAAAAAGTAAATAGTTAAAAAAGGGATATTATTCCTTCAATTACTGTTTGAGTGTTAAAAGTGCGTGATCTTAAATTTGTAATCTTTCTCTATCCTTTATATATTATACCCTTTATTGTATCTCGTTATATTAAAAAGAGTGACTATCAGATTTTCTTGCCGGCTCTTCTTGGTAGATTCTGGATTCCATACCGGTGGTAGATTCACTTTACTTTTTTTTTTGACGATACAAAAGTGCTTGGAGGTAGGCCTATTTGAATAAAGATATATTTTATTCCATATTTCATTCATTTCATTTCATTTATATAATCATTAATAATTTTAATATTGTTTATATGTAGTCATTGTTCTGAACCTTGCAAACTATTATTGATCGGATTGCATTTGAGCTTATATTAAGAAAGTAGTTTATTGACGTATACAATGTAAATTTAAAACTTTAATTTTTATATTTAAATATTATCACAGTTGATGGCAACTGCTAAAAGCTGATTTGTTAAGTAGATTTGGAGACGTGATGTCCGAACCTTGACCAAGATTGTTTCTTTATAACTAAACAGCCTTGATCGGCTGCTAACTACTTTTATACTTATAAACAGCGCCATTGTGACTACTTTTTAGAATATTTACGTTTAGAATAACAAAATTAAGTTGACTTCCATGGAATTTGATTGAATAAGTGCCTGACCGAAACTATCACTGCAGCTTCTGCTGTAGCCACCCCAACCCAGCCCTGCGTTCAACCCAGGATAGTTTGTTTACGGGAAATTAGAACTCAAGACTTTCAACTTACCTGCAGAATAGTGATCAAAGCTGTAAACTGACTAAAATTTAATATGGAATAGAGAGTTTGTGACGAGAAATATGCATGACTTCATGTTGCATTGATTTCGCTTGTCAATAATGAGTATAAAACGTGAAAATTTAAAATGTGTTAGGATAATGTTGTTATATCAAAACTTATTTTAAGTAAAACAATTCAAGAGATAACAACACGAACGTTAGTAACATTTTACAAAAACAAAAATTTCATGATAGATACGTTATAGCATTTATTTTCAAATGTAATACACTCAATTGTAGAAACGCTTTTTAAATTTTAAAACGTTTTTAAATACTATTAAATCATAAAGTGTGTAATTGATAGTTTATTTGTGTTCAAATTAAAATAAATTAAAATTAAAAATAAATTAAAGTTAAAATTTAAGAAGTGTTTCTTAAACGGAGCGTTACGGTGCTTACGCACTATATCCGAGATAGAACCGTGAAAACAAATACTGAACTAACCGTACAACTATTTGAAAATTAGTAGTTTACGCACTACATATGGCATCCGTTATCCCGATCAGAATATTGACGGACTATAGTGTGTGTCATTTGTGTGAATAGTAGCTCACTTCGTCTGAACCAAACCCGATTTATATCCGAAAAACGCGGTGAAGGGTGGGGCTCATGGATTAGTAATAAGACTCGGTGCAGCGTCCTGATTTAATTTTTATTATTTCTATAATATATTTATGCACATTCATTTATATATATATATATATATATATATATATTTGTTGTTGTCGAATCGTGTGGTACCCTCTATGTAATTGAACACTTACATAGTCTACATTGACACATATATAAATATATAAAACATGAACAAGAAACATTATAAATACAACTGTATTTATAAGTGTTGACTACTTGCACAGAGGAAAAAAAAGAAAACTACGAGTAGCACATGGACAGGAATAGTGACAAAAAAAAACAAATCTAATTTGCAAAAACAAAGAATTTCATAAAAGAGGAGAAGAAAAAAACAAACATACAATAATTTATATCACAATCCTATCGAATAACAACGTTTTTTGACGTTTAAAATACTATCTTTGAATAGATCAGTACATCTCGATATAGAATTGTACAGCCTTATCATCACGTAATTTGCCACGTAAGGGTGCATTGCAACCTAAATCCAAAATCGAAATCTGTATTTTGACGGAATGAGATCGGTGCCAGTGCGTAAACGCCCACAGAAGTCTAACGCATTTAGTTCTTATCATCCATTTGTTATGATCTTTGCGAACAAACGTTCGGTTTTTCCCAAAAAATTCTATTTAAGCACCCGTAATTAACGAAGGTACAAATTGTAACAGTGTTTACGTGCTGCTAAGGGTTTTTGTAGTTGAAGCAACAACAGTTTTCGTGGATACTTTTAGATATAATAGTTTACAACCATGGCACAATTCGATGTTTGAAAACTCCTTCATAAAATGTCAGTTGCGGCGGTTACGTTTATATTTATAAAACTGGAGGTGTGCCAGAGCTGCGAATGCGAAACGTCGCGCTCTTACCATGAATATTATAATTAGGAAATTTATATTTGCTATCTTACTCAATTCTTCTAAAGTTTTTTTGTTTTCTCATCAAACGCAATTTCACAATCCATAATGTCATACGTATTTCGAGGGCGATTAACAAATTAGGTCTGAATTTTATTTGCAATACCGTCATAATCTTAATCTAGATCTACATATCGAGGGGTGAAAGGCTATATTGTGTACAAATTATTATATTAAATATTGTATATAGATACACAGGTAAATCATAATTTCGTTTTGTGAGACCTATTCATCTTCAATGTATTTTGTCTTTGTTACAAATAATAAATACAAAAGGGATGTAGCTTTAAATCTTGGACTGATAATATCGCTATCACGAATATAGACTACAATTGTGTGTACAGTATAATGGTTTCGTTTTTTTGCGTGGCCATCGCACACGTCTCGTAGCAACCTTAGTATTAAACATTAATTAATCAGTCGGCGTACCGTATATTTTCTGGACAATTTAGCACTTGGACGTTCTAAGGTCCAGTTGCTAAATTGGGGACATGTTTATAAAAGTGGACTTAGACAGTATTAAACTGTCCGAAACTGTTGTAATGATGATAAGCCCATTTAGGGGATTTACCATAAAATTAAGGCATTATTATTACGGATAAGTGGATTTGTGGGGGTTCCCATTTGTTAGGATATAGTTAGGAAAATAATTGTCAAATGCATGTTAAATATAAAATATTTTAAATTATTTTAGGGAGATTTTCTGGTCCTGGTTTTCTAATGCTGAGTCAGAGACGGTATTTATTACGCATTGCGGCGCGACATGGCATTGTAACGCAAAGGTTTATTGTGTTGGCGGGCACACGGAACGTTGATGCACCGACACGTTGTAACAATGCAACTTAATAAAATGTATTAGTAAAGATTATACCATCCCGGCGCGGGGTAGCAACGCTGCACAACCTTACGTCTCTCCTCGCGGAGTGCAAGTACAGTACGCGTGTGGCACTGCGTCAGAACGCACTGTATGCAAACCATGGATATTTGTATATGAAACGACGGAGCGACGCATCGGCGACGCGCAGCCGCTGCACCGTATCGTGTGCCTCGGCTGTTACGATAGGGAATCGCTTGAAGCAGCTCCTATCGAAACATCATTATAATTAGGCCACCGAAGTACAGTGACACCAACGATTTTCGGCACTCGCGCTTGCGACCTCTTTTCTATCGATAAGGTACCTAACGTGGTATCACAGATAACGTCTCTAATTTTATATTTTATAGGTCGACAAGGCCTATCTTCATCCAGGTGCGATTTATATTCAAAACTGGCGAATTTTTTAAACAAACTTTCAACCCCTATTCCCCCTCTTAAGGTTGAAATATAAAAAAAAATCATTCAAAGAGCGTGTTTACGTTATAAAATAATTTAATGTAAAAAAATCATGTTTATAGCTTCTGTAGCTTTACGATACGTCTGTCAGGAGAAGTCTTTGTATATATGTAAATTTCTATCAGGGTGAGTAGAGATACATTAGTAGCTTTTTCCACCTCGCACTTATATGTCAAGCCCAACATGACCAGTAGTGCAGCTGATCGGCAGTTTTAGGTTATAGGTTACATTCTTATTACTAGTTATGTGGACTTCCTCACGATGTTTTCTTTCTCCGGTGAACATGTAGCGTCTTAGTCTCGAAAACACAAAAGTAGGAACCGGGATTAGAACATGCGACCATTTGCGTTTCAACGTATAGGTAGTGGCTCCTGTATCCTCTGGGCCGCCCTGCGCGAATCATATACTATCATACACGAAGATCAATAAAACTGGAGATACTTAAAATCGATTCAATTAATTTCTTCAAAAACCTTGATTATTTAAAATAGTCCCCCATGACAGACATAGATTAGGATAGTTCTATTTGTAAAACAATTATTTAATGTTTTATTTTGATTCTAGTTTATTGTAATAGTGATTTAGTACCTCAATTGTTTTTTTTTCACTATTTTTTTTTACACTGGATCGACATAGTGACTACAGAGTACCTGATGGTAAGTACAGTGTAGTCCAAAAACGAAAGCGACTATCAAAGGATGAAAATCCAATGATAGTCTACATCGTCATGTCGGCCCACATATACCACGACTGAAGGTCTCTAGGTATATGAGCTACTGGATATACACAAGCTGATCCCGAAACGCGACAAGCCGAAACTGGTCACTATGACGGGCTTTACACCTATGTACTGTGGTCGCGATCCAGAAGGGCACCGACGCCCTACCACCTCGCTGCTGCTCGTTTAGCACCACCCAGGAGTCACGTGTAGGGAAACTAGGGTAAAGCCTACGGACACGAGCAGCTTCGACTCCCAAAATTCTATATTAACAATAATAATAATTAATATTGTTATTAATTCTATATTATTTCTATTCTTTATTTACACTAAATATAGAAATTTACGTTCAAAGAATTCATAAGGGAGTTCGTAAAATAAACACGGTATAATGTGTTGTAACTGTGTAATAAGAATAATATACATTGGATTTTTATGTAAATATGTAAGTTAAATTTTCGGCTTCTAGTTCATTTGGAAGGCTTGTCACAGCTGCGTCCATGGCCGTATAACGGTTGGACTAGTAAAATAATTATATTACATTGAGTGCGTGCATAAGACGAACTTAATACTTAACAGTGGTTCATAGACAGCGATATCTATTATTATTTGAACTAATTTCACTTCCAATCCCTGTTCCGGTATGAAAATAAGATAGATACGTAAATCAAATTACTTGATATCGATGACCGAAGTGTTATATGACTTTGTGTTTATTCCATTTTATTTTTTAATTTATAGTTTTTTTTAGTAAAATTGTTTACGTTAAACTCAGGTTATTGGTTAAAGTAAAATTGGTTATTGTACTATGGCCATGACAATTTAAATTAAGAAATATTATATTTGAATTTCTACACAATGTTTTTAAGAATTTGGATGACAAAGTTTACGATATTGATAGCAAAATTAATGACAAATTACGTAAAATTAGTTTATAAGTAATTTAAATAATCTAAATGTATGGAGATAATAATGATAAATGTATCCAATTTGTTTATACTCTATGTAAGCTAACTTATAATAATCAGATTGATAGTCTACCTGATGCCTGGAAATTATTATCACCTTTGCGTAACTGCTATGTGAAAATTGTTGCCACTGCGTTATAGATTTAGAAGAGATTTTTCAATATCTTATTAATGTCCACTATCAAATCACAGTCTGGGGGCAAAGTATTAAAGCTAATTTCATAACTGTAGACTGTGTGAAATTTGTGTTTTTGCTTTGAGTATAGATAGATACGTATGTCTTGGTTACTGTTGCTTAAAGTAAGTACTGTTTATTGTATTATTTTTGTATAATGATGATTCTAGAGGATAAAATTAAAATAGATAAATAAATTTTACATGATAAAAATAGTTATTATGTATTATATCCATTTCTAAATTGTACCTTAAGTTCTTCATTACTGCTTATTCCGACTAGTTTCTCTTGTAATATGAAATTCGTGTTTTCAATGTCACCATATGGATTGATTATACATTGTAGTATTATCCTTGATAAAACATTTTTAAATCTAGTTTCAAAATCGGAACAGAGGACGGTCAGTTGTTGAACGTAAAATCAAATAACATCTTCCTTTTAGTTTATCTATACCAAATTAAGAAACTGGGAAAAATCGTCCTGTCGCATATTTTAATTTAATTCTGGCAAGAAACATTGAAATTATGAACTTTGTTTTTATCAAATTTAGGCTAACACCTTTTAACTGCAAGTTTATTTTAGTAAAATTACATTATGTGCGGTTTGATTAAATTATGTTTTAAAATTTGATCTTTAACATCCAAAAACAGTTTCCAATGGTCTAAAAACTCTTGTTAAACAAAAGCCTTTTGATAGCCAGTGTAATTCTACTCGCTAAACAAATAAATTAATTTTCTATTAATATTACACACTAAAACGTTGTGAAAATGTGTCTATTTTTTATGTTTTTTGTTAAAAACTAAATAATATTCATCATCAATGAAAAAATATTATTTCATTTATGGAAAGTCATAATAAAAGTCATGACCTACTTAAATGAGATCCACTGTCAAGAACCTTCAATTTTGTATTCATTCCTATGGACCACTAGCTGGTTGGCATCGAAATCTGAGGGTCGATATAGACCACTTTGAGAATCTATGGTATAAATGTATATCTAGTGAGAGCTCGGTTGGTGCAGTAGTCTTCAGCGCGTCGGGTTATGCGTTCGATTTCCATACGGGACAAATATTTGTTCGACCTACAGGTTCTTATTCCAGATCCGGCAGTTTCTGCGAGTAAGTTATTGTTTTGCAAACGTTCCCATAACATAATAATAAAGCCTATTGTGAAGCAAATGGTTTTTTTATATAATCTTATAAGCTACTTATCAAAAACCTAAAAATAAAAATAGCAGCCGTGCGTAGTCTCTGTATAATCTGTTCGTATATAATCCACAGTTAAAAGTGTGCTGCCGTGGCAACTTTTTCGTCATGCTTGACCCTTTGCGTGTCGCCAAGAAGGTACTGCCTACGTGGAGTTGCGTACCTTAACAACCGTTACGTGACCAAAGGTGAAGAACCGAACTTCACATCATTACCAACCTACTTATATTTCACAATGACTGTTTAGATACAGTACATTTTAAACCTGATCGTATACATATTTGAGGATTTAATGATATCCGTCCGTGTGTTTCCTATATGAGGAGTCTAATTTCAAAACTCACCATAACGTATTTTATCAAATCCCATAAATTTATAAAAACTTATAATTAATCTTTGACTTAACAGTCACATTCTTATAAGGTATTTAAATTATTATTCTAGAGTGAAAAAGCAAAAAAGAAAAAAATCATATATAATATTTACTTTGATAAAAACATTGTAAATTACTATTAGGACTATTAAGTAATTATGTACGAAAAATGGTTTTAGCGGGCTTTGAAATTAGACGCCTCATATAATGGTACATGTACTCTACGCTCGAATAGTCTATATTTTTGGCTTGTAACATAGACCTAGAAGCATATAGCAGAGTACTTACTAAATAAACAAAGAAGCATTATGTCAGTGATATCGCTGATAGCAAGCCCTAAAGTGTACATACATTTTAAGACACGATCGTAAACCATCGTATTGCCACGTGGTCTATGTTTAGTCATACCCATACATTTATGGAAATTCTCTAAGTGTTATCGCTAATGGAATCCTACTGTTTATGTCTAATAATATCTTACCTAACTAATATTATAAATGAGAAACGGAGTATATTAGTTTGTTATACGTTCACGCCTTAAATAATCTGTCGATTATAAATAAATTTTGCCCGTCGTCTGCGGTACAAAAAGGAATAGCGTCTTACATTCCAGAAGAATGTATTGTTCCCGAGGGATATAAAAAATAGCTTCAGATGTAATAGTGAATATTGCTTTTTCAATAAAGAGAATATATAAGAGAATTATATACAACGACTGTAATGTGTAAAAAATGAAGACAGAATTCAGTAGTATTCGAGATATTTCAATTTTAATATTTTTGCGTTATTACGTCCGACTTCGGCAATTCAATCTAAATTAGAAAAAAATATATGGATAGTATTTAGATAGTAAACAATTGATCCATTACATATATAAAAACTATCATAATCTAAAGTTATGACTTTTAACAGAAACAAATTTAATTTCGAATAACTATGACATTATCTGCAAATTACTGGAAAAATATGCCCATCTAATAACATATCTAGAAAAGTATCAATGTTTCGGTGTAGGTATATAAATATTCAGCAACTGAAAAAATGAACATCACTGCAATTAAGTTATCACAAATTTTGCTGGAAATAAAGTGCTTGATTAACATAGAGGTCTAAATCCTATTGTTCACGTTTTATCCCTGTTCTCTTTGTATCTATGTGTGAATATTCTGTTTTTATTATTAAATTATCCAAAATGACTCTCCTCTCCTTCTCGGTGTGTAATATTTTGTACTCGAAACAAATTGGGTACGTGGCCTGGAAGCTCGTAAGCCTCGTCTTTTACTAGAAGTTTAATAGTGTGAAATTTGTATAGGCTTCGTCATTCTGTGTCAGGCTGTGAACATTGCAATAGTCCGCCTACAACTCAACTCCTTACATTTTACTTTTTCTGCTAGCGTTATCGTTGATCTAAGGTTACTTTGTCTAGGGCTGTTTAAATGATTTGTTACTTTCTTAATTTTTTATAGCTCAAATTAATCATAGTACTAAATATTTTTTTAGAGTAAACTGTGGTAGCAGAATTAGAAAATAGTCGGCAGGCACGCAAAATGTTATTGCATGATATGGCTACTCGTGTGGGAAACCATGAGAATACCCGGTTCTATTATAATAAAAGTGGTCAGCATAGCGCTCTAGTGCCTTGTTTCAGAAATACTCTTTAAAAAATAATTCATTGTCCATTAAATACTATGCTTCATTAATGTTTAAAAGAGTCTCAATATTTTAGAAACGTTTCTGAAACTGGACATAATTTTTGTTATCAGTCTTTGTGTATAAATTGTGAGACCGAGCGTGTGAATTGGATACAACCTCTAATTCGCTCATACTAATACCAGCTTACATCAAAAGAAATATTATATATATGATAATATATATACAGCCATTAATATGCAATAAGTGATGATTATTTTTAAATATTTCTTCAAATGTTTACCACACACAATAATTGTGTACAAAGAAATACCAAAGTATCTTGGTTTTCATACTCCTTTACCTTTAGAAAGTTTCCTACACATTTTTTCTACGTAATTATCTAAGTGAAAGTCAACGTTGGCAGTGAACGGGCCTTTTTTGGCATTGCCAAATAGTTTAGAACGGCCGGATCAGGCTTCGCTTAGTAACAAGTATTGTGGTTTTGTTTCTCACAAACAAAAGCCGCTGCGGCTGCGCAATCAGTTTCTTTGATTGGTTTCCTTCACCGTGCTGCTATGAATTTCACTATTAATCAAGCCCACACTAATAATTATTAAAACAACTTTTTTGACGAGCGTGTGAATAATTTTAGTTAATATATTAAAAGATAATACTATATGAATGAAAATGAATGAAAAGAACTATTCACGTGATGTGCTGAAAGGGAGGCAAAAATTACATATGTGTAATTTTTGTAATAATAATAATAATATGTTATATAAAATTTTGTAGATAAGGAGCCGGTGTCTGCTCGGAAACATGTATGGTCGTAGATTCGAATCGTTATACGTGTATATGTATGCTTTTTCACAATTAAAAATAAAATGAATTGAAATGTATTTATTTCGCCACAAACTAACTAAAGAAAATACAAAAACATATACATGGCGAAAATGGGACCTTTGTCAAAAATTAAAATGCAAAGCATCGAGTATCGACGTAGAGTTGCCTGCCTCGCGGTCTTTTACCGGTTGCACGGTGGGGAGTGTTCTCAGGGACTACATTCTTTGATTCCACCAGCCCCATTCCACCACAAAACCACAAGACATCGTGTCGGATACCATCCGTATGTGGTGGATGTTCCTTATATCCGCACGAGAAGATTCGCTTCTACATTCATCATGCGAACAGCTAAGGAGTGGAATATGCTACCAGCAGCCATACTTCCGCGATCTTATGACCTGGGAGTCTTTAAAAGAAGAGTGAATAGGCATTTGTTAGGCGGACGCGGTTCATCATCGGACTCATCTTCACCTTCCACCAGGTGTGATTGAGGTCAAGCGTTCGCCTATAAGTTATTAAAAAAAACCTTCATCAGATTAAAGCCACAGAGGAAGTCTGCAGCGCCGATTTCCGTGAAGGGCCCCGGTCTTGTTACATCTTATCAGAAATATCTATAAGCAATAAAACACAATATATAGATCAACATATAGCTTAAATAATCTGTTATAATAATAACATTGAGTAGTAGCAATACACCCACTGAAAAATAAACTATTACAAACAATAAACAAATCGACTGCAAAATGTATTAGTGATATTATAATAAAAATATATGTATACCTAAAACAAGAGCAAAAGTATAAGTAAAAATAAATTAAATAGACTACTTGTAAGTATGGGTTTACGCAAGCGAAAAATATTTAACTTATTTACATATAAATCAAATATTCATTATTCTCATTATACTGTTACAAAATATTAGTTGTAAATTTTAATATAATAAAACATGAGAGAGGTACAGTAATGAAGTTAAATTGAATCGAGTTTTAGTATCTCCAGTTTTATTGATCTTCGTTTATGATTTGCGCAGGGCAGCCCAGTGGCTATAGGAGCCGCTACCCATACGTTGAAACGCGCATGGTCGCATGTTCGAATCCCGGTTCCTACGTTTGTGTTTTTCCAGACTAAGACGGCACATGCTCACCGGTGTAAGCAAACACCGTGAGGAAACCCGCCCGGCACCTTGTAGAAATGTCATGTGTAAGTGCCCTGAGAAAGGCGATCAGCTGCGCTACTTGTAACATCGAGCATGAAATATAAGCGCGAAGTAAATACAGCCAATAATGTATCTCTGTTCAATTTGAAAAGAATATAGCGTGATTATATATAAAAATTTATACATCTAGATCTACAAACTAAAGTAACGGACCCTTGTGAATAGGTTTTATTTATACCCAAGAGTGATTTTTGTAAAGTTTGTCTTCAAAATTACTTATTTTTTTAAATTATTATCTTTTAGTTTCTCCTACTTACTATTATATTTTCCACTGCAAAACATAGGTTTTTTTGGTTCCGATTGTATGAGTAGAACCAAATATTTAGGTTAATCTCTTCCTAGTTCCGACATTCATGAAGTCAAGTAAAATAGTTCTCCTTTTTACTATGAAATAAGATACAGTACACAAATCTATTTCGACTCTAACTGGACATTGATCATTGCTAACATAGGCGAAATTGAAGGTAAAAATTAGTGACATATTAAATAACGCTGACAAGATCTTGTTAGAATTTATGACACGTTTAAAACATAAAGAAATTATGAACCAAAAATATTTGTAGCTACGATGAACCTGGTATCGCAAAACTGAGCCGCATGGCGTATAGTATTTCATCAGTGATTATTATTAAAGATGTATACCTCCGGAATGACTTGATAGATGTAAAACTTGAAAAACAGTTATTAAATCACTAAATCCTATGCTTTTCATATACACAGTACAACAAAATCTATAACTCAGCCCGTAAATTAAAACTTTTTCGTATAAAAACTCGAATCAATGTACAGGGCACTTATAAATTAAAAAAGTAAATAAGTACGTCGTAATAATAATGTCATAAGTTCACATTTTATAAGACTTGTGATCACTTTTTTGTATAAATTGGCGGTAAAACGTTATTGTGACTGTTTTAAAGAATCCTTCTCGTTAAAATTTTTGGAGAATTTACGTATATTTATGCTAAGAAAACAGTTTTAAGGAAGAAGATTTGTATTAGCGTAATATCACGTCGCTATTTCATTCCAGAAGAAATATTACGGTTTACAGCGTAAAGTTGCTGCAGACGTTAATTTCTGTGTCAGTTACCCGACGATTATGAGGACGTTATAGTAGCTATCAGTGAAAATCCATTTATAATTATTAAATTTGTATGTCTCATTTTTTTTTTCGTTTAATCTTTATTTTTACTTCGCTGTGTTCTTCATTAATTTTAATTTTTTTATTCATTTGACTACAATTTGTAATATTGTACAAATTACACATTAAATCGTATAATAAGGTTTATATAAAAAAAAATAGTAAGCTTCAAATGTGGGCTCTAGTCTTTGACTTTGTTGATGTGTTTAAATCTTTTCATCATTGATGATAATACAAACATATTTAAATAACAGAATAAGGTGAGATAAAAAATATATAAAATAAACTGCAAAAATATTTATACAACTAGTAAATCCTTTTACTCAAACATAACTTTTTTTTAATGGTATGGCGACGTAACAACCGATGCTGTACATGTTGCTTGTGGACGGAATCCTGCCCATATAAGTCTATACACATGGGTCGAGTCTTGCTGAATCATTTGACATATTACCTTTGATATTGGGAGAACTGATTTAATGGAAATTTAAATACGTACAAGAGCGGTTTATGTAAATCTTCAAAGATAAAAGATTTGTGAGTCACTTATCTTTCAAAAGATTTATTTCGCGCGGGACTAGCTATTATAACTGTTAATAGCATTCTAAATTTTGGACACGGCCGCGGTATCAAGTCAAGCGGGCCGAACCCATTCCGAAACCGAATTTCGCGAATCGTCCATCCTATTTCCACACACGAGAAAGATGTGCACATCTCGTTCAGGCACGGTTCACCTCTATCTGAGTCCAGACAGGGCCGGACTTGTCCAACAGGTTTCTAAAAATAGCGGAAATTGACGATTTTTTGAGAATAGCTTAAGGTTCGGCGCGGTCACTCTGATAGTGGTAGATACTTTGAAAACTTTGATAAGTTGTGTAAAGAATTTTATTAATATGAACTACTTAAATGATTCTTGGAATATTATAAGTAAAGTTTGTTAAAAATTTAGTTCATGTGTTAGTTTTATTTAATATTATTATTCAACATTTTGAATCTCGCAAAAACCTAGAAATATATTTCGAGGGGTGAAAGGCTATTTGGCTTAAGTGACATTTTTGGTGATATAGTATATATATTATTATATATTTGGAATCGGTAAAAAACGATTATTCCGAAAATATATATATATTACTATATCACCAAAAAATGTTGTTTAAAACAAATAGCATTTCACCCCTCGATTTCATCCATCTAAAAAAAATTAAAGATATTTTGTAAAATATGCAAATATGTATAAGTGTTATTAGTATGAGTTATCAATTTCCTTCAAAAACCTTTAAAAATCACTCACTTGCCTTCAATATTATTGTGAATGGATATTTCATGAAAAATATTTAGTCGACTAAAATACGTTGATCGTTTAGAACATTCTGTTGAAGTTGTAAATTTCTAAAATTCATTAAAAAATGGAAATTTTCCCAATATCAATTTTATAAAAATGAGTTGTGTAGAATAAGATATAGATATCTTTAACATAATATTGAAATACTTTATTTTTCTATAATAATCTATCCCTCATTCATAGGATGTCAAGTGAAATAGTTTCCTTCATAGCTGTAGCAAAGTAGATATATTATAATTATTGTAATCAATAGCTTTACTAACAAAACAAACATCGGCTTTAAAAGTACATATTTATTTCGATTTAGTTGTGATGCTTATCATCCTTCCCAATTTTGATAACGCCGTAGGCAGTTTGATATATTTTACCTACGCAATATATAGTTGTCGAAGTTGAAAGAGGGATAAAATTGAATGCACAGGAAAGTTATATGAGAAAACATATTGCATCGAAATCTCTCGTCGCGGTTTCTGATGGAATTTTTAACAAGAATGTCCAACGAACTCCGGTAATAGGTGGTGGTTTGCTGTGTTACAAAGGAAATTTCATAGTAGAAGTTATCTTTGCACCTCTATCTATTCGTCGAGGCGGCGTCTGGGCCCTGGGGAGCAACACACTGATTGCATTCTAGATGGTATTTTGTTATAGTCAGAATGGAATTTGAAGATCATTAAATTTATCATCATTAGATTTTATGTATTTTTAATTTAATAAATACGAAATAAAGTTATTATTATTATTATTATTAAAGATTAAATTGGAATTATCTATCACAATGAAGAATATCATATAATTTTTAGGAGTGTTACTTAATTTAAAGTTAAATTCATTATTATAATAGTTGTTTTTTTTCGTAATTAAATATTAAAATGCAATGTCCACGGGCGACTGTAACGCGACGCTTGATAGTCACGATTTAAACAATTTTTTTTTCGCCGCGACCAATTATTGATTGCCTGGGTCGGCTTTTACAACTTCACTATTACTTAAGGTGCTCAGCCAGCGAGAGTTGAATGTTGGACGGCAACGCAAGGACACCCCTGTTGGTACGAATCTCGACTTGGGCGGCCAGCTATGAAAAGAACCTAACGATGATCTACTAGCGTTTCGGAAGCAACTCCCTTGAGAAGAAACGCCGAAAGAAACTCAATGCTACGTTGTAGTCCGACTGTGCCTTGGTTTGTAAATGCATCGGCTAGGAACAGTCGACTCAGCGAGCGTTATTTGACGAGTAAATGTGTATTTCGGAATCTATCAGTTACTACTCAGTTGTGTCTACCTACCACTATATATGCATTTACATAGTAAAGCGCCCGATGCAGGTGACTGCGGAGAGCTGTCAGCTGTCAAAATCGACTTTAGACCTCTTTTTTTATAATTTATAGACGAACGCTTGACCTAAATCACACCTGGTGGAAGGTGAAGATGAGTTCGATGATGAAACGCGATCGCCTAGCAAATGCCTGTTCACTCTTCTCTTAAAGACAACCAGGTCATAAGATCGCGGAAATATGGCCGCTGGAAGCATATTCCACTCCTCAGCCGTTCGCATCATAAATGTAGAAGCGAATCTTTCCATGTAAATGCATACACACCGGTCCAACGAGGCCTACAAGCCCCAACTAGGTCGCCTCTGCCGAGCAGAAACCACCAGAATCTTAGCCGAACCCTGAACTGTCAACGGTTCTTCGTGAGACTCGATGAATGGATGGAAGGACGCGTCTTCTTTACGATATATCACGAGTCGCGGCGACATGCCGATGGATAAATCGCGTCATGAAGATTATCCGAGGACAGCAAGACGAACTCGCCGCTATACACTCGTCCATGGAGATAACGCCTAATTAGTAGGAATAACTTTTTCCTTGCCTCATAAGTGATTAGGCATGGATGTGGAAGTGATAAGGGACTAAGTTGTAATAGTTTTCATAAACTAGTTTAACTCAAAAACAATTGTAAATCTTAGTTTCCACACGTGGCAAATCAAAACTCGCATCGGAAACAAATTCAAAGCCTCGTCAAATGTGGCAATTATTTGTATCACGGTCAGAAACCAATTCCTAAGAAATAGCTTAATGTGCGATTTTTTTATAACCGACTGAAAAAAAAAGGAGAGTCACTTTATCGTCGAAGCGTAAATTTTTTTCATTGATACAAAATAATGTCTATAAATACCATTGTATTTTCATTTCAATCATTATATTTTCTCATCTTGCAATTGTATCTTGAAAAAAAGTCTATTACAACGCCTATGTTAGTACAGTGCAGTCTATTACCGGCCATAATGATCGAGAAAAGGGATAATCCAATCGCCAATAATTGCTGTGATTTTCCTGGCTTGCTCAAAAGTCTCCTCCCGTCTTTTAAAGCACTATAAGGGTTGTGTGAGATATAAATAAGTAAGTTCGATTGAAATTTAAATATATTGATTTAGAATTTGATTCGTTATGAAAACTGTGAATTACTAGATTTTTATTTATAGCTATACTTATTTATTAAATATAACAAGGTAATGCTTTTTATTCTTCTATGGAATACAAGCCACTGATTGGGGGCATCGAGCTAATATCGAACATGATTTTTTTTATAATCATTTATAACATGTACATCAATTATTTCAAAAGTAAATGGTAAATTGAAAAAGGCTTTTCAATCAAAGACCTATGATGGCGCAGTTCGGTACCCGGTCCATCTTTGAGTATTTTTAACACTTAGATTAATTCTTTGTCCTTTTCTGTATAATGTCATAATATTATAAATAAAAGGAACACAAGCTGGAAGGTCATTGCACAACCAGATAGCATGGCAGAGGTAAGAATACTGAATGTACTAAACATTTCGTTATACAAGTTACAATAGGTAGCGATATCATATGGATATTTAAAACAGCGTTGTTTTCCTCTTGAATTGCATACTAAATTGAATTTAAGTTGTACTGCTTATATAGTTTGCGTATATTATTGCACGTGGTTGTATAAAGTCATATTTGTGGCGCAATAATTTGCAAGTCGATAAGTCTACGTAAAATGTAACTAAATGCACCGCTGCGGTTTTAAATTCATATTATGCCGGTGAGTGCGACAAATAGCTACAGATCGGGGGCCGATTTAGCGGTTTACCTCCGTATAATCAAATCAACAAACTATATTTCATTCATTTAAAACTTGAATAATATATTTTCATATATCCATGGAATTAAGACATACATGGAACGATAGGTAACATAGTACAAGAGACGTGGATGAAGTGAATACATTCTCGTAAGCACATTCATGCCTATTATGTTTTTTTTTTAGAAGTCTGCATTTTTTGATGCAAATATGACATAGAAAAAGAATAATTAAACTAAATTTAGGACATCACCATGCTTCAATTGACTACAGATTGTTGAAATTCCGCATTGTGCTACTTAAGGTCATTTGTATAATCATTTTTTTTGGTATATATATATATATATATATATGTATGATTTATCTATAATTCCTAAAAGTACTATAATAAATAGGAAGCCAGAATACTCAAACATTAGAATCAAAGTTCGAAATTATATGATCCAAAATAAAAAAATTATAGAATTCTAGGAGGAATCCAGGATCAAAATGTATTGGTCTTACCGAGTAGTATTGACGGGAAACTATGTCGTTTGGACACGACGTCACACAATGAAGAACTCTTCAATGGTAACACCAAGGTGATCACCTTTCACTAATCACCCAGGAGTCGTCCCTTGTTAGTCACTGGCGTTATTCGAAACCACTATACTTTCCATCAGATGCGTTGTAGTAACTTTGACAGGCCAGTATAAAAAAATATCGACTCCAGCACCAAGGATCTATCAGAGTACAGAGAAAGGGTTGAACGAGATTTCTTAATTCTTTTTACTATAATTACAAACATTTTCCTTATCTTTCAAAATTTTTAATCTCAACATGCGCTTTCACTGATTTTTAACAGTTCCCTTTCTTCTGTTAAAAACTTTTTGACGACCACGTCATAGTCTTTAGTTGCTATTTCAGGTCGGCCTCGACTCTTGTCTACACTCTGATATTGTATATATTATTCCAGGTTTTCCACTTTTGAGCATGCTGTTTATGGGGTTATCGCTTAAGCCAGATTTTCTGAGTCTCTCTTTATGCCTACATTCAGAGACCCTAGCACGAACATCAGCGATAACGTCCTAATACGATGAATTATCGGATTCCGTTGGATTCTAAAATTGGCACTCTTTTTCGTGATATTTAGAGAAGCGCCGATTACATGCAATTGACTAACTTGTTCGCCACAACACATTGATTATAATAGGAAATATCGCTGTTCAAAAAGTTAGTAAATTACATTTAATTGACGTTTTTAAATACCTCAAATATTGTACCGATATCAGAATCCCTCAGAACATGATGGTTTACCACACGAATAAGTAGCCACAGTTATTCGTACTAGACGTTCTGTATACAGAACGAAGAGGCTGTATTTTCGTCCCGTGGTGATTGAACGATTGTCCGAATTGGATCCTGGGCGAACAGTACACAAGGGCGAAGACCGTCATAATGATTCTCTTCGATATATCGCATTTCGAAATCAGTTTAAGTAACCTAGATACCTTCAGCAGTGCTATATATTGGACGGCGACTGTTAATGGAGCCTAATCTTTTGCGGTCGCTGCTATTCTCGGACTACACAGTTCAGTCTATCAAGTACGGAGTATTTACTTTGCCAAGCCAGCGTTAAAAATAAGCAATCTTGAAATCGTAAAGAGTTATTTGGTAGTCTCAAATTAGAAATGCATATCTTTTAACAATACAATATAACAGAGTACAATATAAATAGGTGAAATCTTTTAATATCTACCCGGCAATCTCTCAGTACACTGTCGATTTCCGTCGTTTTTATCATGTTATCAATGAGTTCGCGCTAATCTAATCACACGCGGTGTCTGTTTCTTATAAATTCCAAAATTCACACATAATTTTTTTTTACACTGGTTCGATATGGTGACTGCAGAGTACCTGATAGTAAGTACAGTGTAGTCCAAATATAAAAGCGACTATCAAAGGATGAAAATCCATTGATAGTCGACATCGTCATGTCGGCCCACATATACCACGAGTGAAGGTATCTAGGTGTATGAGCTACTGGATATACACAAGCTGATCCCGAAACGCGACAAGCCGAAACTGGTCACTATGACGGGCTTTACACCTATGTACTGTGGTCGCGATCCAGACGAGCACCGGCGCCCTACCACCTTTCTGCTGCTCGTTTAGCACCACCCAGGAGTCACGTGTAGGGAAACTAGGGTAAAGCCTACAGACGCGAGCAGCTTCAACTCCGAAAAATTATGGAGTCTTTTATGGAGTTCAGAAATTTAGGGTTTAACAAATGTTGGCACATTCGAACGTATGAGGTATTAACATGTAATACTAAACATGTAATAATAATTTTCTCTTATACGTAATATTTTTTAATACGGCATTAAACACAATTTTTTTTATTCAAAGATACAACTTTTAAAAGAAATACATTAATTACCCTTTGTAGTCATAATAATGACTGTTCTATCATTTATCTAATATTAGTATACACGATGTTTGCATCAGAGAAGGACGTAATCATAAATACTTTCGATCAAGATTACATTTGTAATTTGTTAATCTTAATTACAGTAATCATTACATTGATAATTATTTTTAAATGACTATTTCTAATTGAGAGTAAGCCCGATTTAAAACCCTTTTTGTTTAAATTCATTTTAGATATCGTTTTACAAATTATAGTATTTAATATAGTACTAATATTATTATATATGGAATGAGCCAACATTTGTAACAAACGGTTTAGAATTTCGTCAGAGAAACAGCTATATATACCTATACCATACAGGCTTGGTTTTATTTTTTTTTTCATTTTCCTCACTAGACGGCTGCACAGATGAAATACAGTTATTGCATCTTGAAAGAGGTCACCCTCAGTCCCTGCGGTCTCCTAAAAATTCATGCCTTTTTTAATAAGCGCTTCTAGAGACTTCGATGTTGATAGGGTTGTCATCTAATTCATGTAACTAAAGGAAACTATTTAGCCACTATAATCTCGTTTTTATATTACCTTATACCATTATAGTATATACTTAAAGATACCAAAAGGTTGAAAACCTATTAGAAGGAGAGTAGCTACAATTGACTCGATGAAACTGACTTCGCAACTGATGCAAAGTACAGGTCAGTTTGAAAACATCAGCAGCTGCTAACAGATGAGAGTCCACTGACAATTATATTTACTATACTGGTCTACACATACTACGAATATTATAGGTAGCGTGTAGTTATATAAACAACAGGATTTAGGGTGTCTTGCACCTTCAAAGTCGTCCTAGTTTAAGGCTGTATAAAACTCTATTTTATTGAACAGGTTTAATTCGATCTCAATGATGATTTAAATTTAAAAATTGTTAAAACTAAATAATGTTCTCATGATAAACAATAAGTAAAATTTAGTACTAAATTTCGTAATATATAAGGATAAACTAGAATTAATTTGCTGATGCAAGCCCGTACAAAATATGTTCTCCAAACGCGACAAGCCGGAGCAAGTCCCTATAACGGTGTTTACCTTTTATCAGTCGTCTTTCTATTAACAACTGCCTACAACTGATTGCAATATGAGCCGCCCCAGAGAAAGTAACATTAAAGAAACGTCAACGTAAATACAAAAAAAAAACATGAAATTGATACAAGCTTTCAAAATATCGCGTCATCACATTGTCTCAATTGTATACATTTCATAATTTTCCACAAGCGTTATTGTATACTGAATATTATTATGTCTAGGCGCACGGAACTGTAAAATTATATGGTCATCCTTAAAGAACAAAAACTAAATATAGACGGCCTGTCCTCGAAATGTGACCAGTTGACGTATGTCACTATAGCGGTCCGATCGGCCGATCCACGACCAGTTGGCTGATGTCTTTGGGATCGTGGTCGCTTTGGCTGGAACCCTGAGCAACTAGTTAGCTACGCTCGAGGAGTCGGCAGAGCATTGTGACGTGCTCTATCTAAATATCAAATGAGCAATGTCGGGGAAGGCATCATCTTGCCCTGAATTTGTGGCGAATTTATTACAGGACCCGCAGTCCCCGCTAATGTGCAGAAGAGTCACCTTGGGGTTTTTAGTCAGTATAAGTCCGACACAACTCGGTCGCGCAACCCCCCTGTGCGGCTGAGACAGTCCTATGAGGATTATCGACAATTTAAAAAAAAGTAACAATAGCGGTATTTGCTACTACGTACTCTGTTCGCAATCTGACCTTCACAGACGCCATACCATCTCACTGCAGCTCGTTAAGCACAGCCCGGGGTCCTTGTTAGATAATACTCGTAAAGCTCACGGCGCCGAGGGTCGCGTTCGCTCAGAGCGAGCGCGACATCCCCCGGTAACAATAGCCGGGCAGTAGACTTGAGAGAGTTTGCTGCCCGGATGAGTGGGAGGCGGTGCGCAGTGTCTAGCGCGCTGCCTATGAAAGAGGTATTGGAGGCGTGGGCTCTTTATACTCACCCCTCCCAGAGAGGAAGCCTTAGTAAGGCTGTTCACTCCCCGGGCGACTGGACGAATTTGGTTTCCTAGGCCTGGGTGGAGTGATTAGAGGGACACGCCGGGGGTTTTTAGACAGTAGGAGTCTGACACACCGGGGTCGCTGCCTTCATAGTTCAACATCATCAACAATACAGCTCACATCGGAACACTGCTGAACATACCTCGCTCGCCACCTACCAACCAATCTTATCAACTTCCAATATTGTTAAAAGTATAGTATCTGACCAAAAACACTACATTTTCAAAGTGAATAATAAAAAAAAAAATTATAATAAATGATACATTTTCAGTAAACCTTATTCTACCTTCTCTCTTCCTGAATAGAAGGACGCGCTTGGGTTTACAGAGTCATAGTTATACGGTGTCTTACATCCCGGCTAGGACTAAGAAGTTCTCTAACTTACTTTTGCCGTGTCGTTGTGCTGTGCAATGGTCTTACGGCGAGCGTGTTCCCACCATCCTATGTTATGGGATCCTTTAAGCGTAGCGTGAAGAGATATTTGTGCAGGCCGGCATGATCGCTGCGACTACCGATGGGTTTTTCTTACCTGTCGATAGTCGTTGGCGTTTTTTGGACTGCACCATGCTTACCATCAGGTGTGGTGCGGTCTCTGTGTCAAGTCAACATAAAAAAAAGTAAACACAAATTAAGGTGACAGACGTCTAATTGATTAGAATTTACTATTTAATCAGAGCAAAATTTTATTTCAATATAATAAATAAACTTTTTGCTATACATTAAGCCTGAGATGAATGGTTAAATAATGCATGCATTCAATTTAAAATGTATTTGCATGGACAAATAGAACAAACGGTTTATATTTTTAAAATTCCTTTAAGGTATCCCTTAGAGTTGTCCTTACGGTGGTAAAAGTTCAATTCCGGCACGTACGTCTTGTTTTTCCAGATTAATTATGAAATTAGGCATCACGTGCTTACCGGTGAAAGAAAATGTGGTGAAGAAACCCGCATGGCATCTAATATGTCATGTATAAGTGCCCTGAGAACGGCGATCAGTTGCGCTACAAAACACGTCAGGCACGACATTATCAGTGAATAGTGAATACAGCCAATAATGTATCTCTGCTCACGCCGACACGAATATAGTGTAACAATATAATATTATAAACTCCACAAAGTTATTGCTAACAGTTGATTTTTGCAAAATATACGTGACTTTACCTTACGTTTTACATTTCTGTTTAAATGCGGCGTCAGCCCTAGTCGTAGAGGCGACGTTGCGGCATAGATTTCACATAAATAAATCGTATATTTACTTAAGTTAATACTGTCATAGTTTCGAGTTTTGCGTACACTGGAGACCTAATAAAACTTTATAACTCTACAAAGTCGTTATTTTGTTCAAATTAAATAACTTACTTTAGTTTCTACAGCTTTTTCTCTATTATAGACTTGTGCCCTCTGATATATGCTAAGGGTATATTATTTCAATGGTAACCAAATATGTCCCATAATGGGACATTAAAACTTTGGGATTCAAATGCTCATATAAAAGTAGAAAATGAATATTTCCAAAACCGATCAATTCGCGTCCAAAACTCATTGAACAATTCTTTTCTTAATTCAAATTAATTTATTCAATTAGATTTTTTTTAATCGTTAAATACCTCTCAACCTCTAAATTGATTAATTAAAAGACGATGCCTAATAGAGATTTATTATACTTAGAGTGAAGTGTGAAATTTAGGTATATACAATCTAGATCTCAGATACATAGTAAGCTCTAGCCTGTAGTTAGATGCTGTCTGTGATCTCGTTTGCCATACCGATCCATTGTCATGCAAAATAGCCATTGGAATTTCAACCGTTTTCGTCATAGTCCTCTTGTTAGAACGTAGGGACATGAGTTAGGTAAATGCTCAATTTGTCACTTTGAGGCTCGAATATCCTATCTTTATCGCAAGTTCTGAATATGTTATGTCTTAATACCTCTTTTTTTAACGGATAAATGTTGACGGCCAGAACGGTCCTTCACAACTCAACCGGGCTAAGGGGGCGAGTACAGAAGGTGCTCAGCCAGCAATATTTGTGCTGGATGGCAACGCAAGGGCATCCCTGTGGATTCGGACCTCGACTTGGGTGACTACCTTCATATAAAACGCCGAAAGAAATTCAACACTGTGTCGGAGTAGATTTTAGTAACTATACATTAAATATAATATACATATAAAATACTCGCCTGGTTTAATTGTGAAGGTCTGGCCCGGCCACCAATGTACTGTGCTGTGTGTGTGTAATGTGCTCAGTTCGACAAAAATAACATATGTAAAATATTTGTCTTGACTGACATCAACGTAGATCCCAAATTACTTAAGTTAGAATTATGAAATTTTTACATTGGATTCTTTTTTGACACAGACACCCATTAAATGAAGCTTTTTTACATTTCACCCTAAAGAGGGTAAGAAAAGGAAAACAAAGGAAATAAGTTTTTGAATATTCGTAAATTTCGATTAAAAATCTACAAAACCTAATATTTCGCTTTAAATAAAAAATATGCATACCCTTTCTTTTGAAAAATCAACCTTTAAGAGGGTAAAATAAGGAGATAACAGATAAGGAGGTAAAATAAGGATAGGTACAACCATTTCAAATTTGTTTCACAAACAAGTAACATATTATGTTAATGTTTAACACATTCCCGCCGGCGGCTGAGTTTGCTGTCTTCGGCATCTGACGGCTCTGTAAAATCAAATTTGTCTCATCGGGCGGCGACTTTTGCATGTAATCGCATATCTCTCATTAAGTGCTTCTGCCGACTATGCCTGCGTTCATTTGCAAACTTTTTTCTTTTTATTACCAAAAAATACAAATTAAATTGATTTCTTTCATTGTAATAACTACAACTGTACTGTTACTGTGTTGTACTGTTTTGTTGTTACTATTAATGCTACACGCCGTCCGATGGGACAATTGTGTATGTACCATAAATAGTACACGCCGACCGATGGAACAGTCCTTAATGTACCATTAATGGTACATGCCGGCGAGAACGTGTTAATGGCCGTCAATCACGGAGTGGTCATAAAAACAACATGCTAATCTAAAATATGCTGTCAATTGTCATGCAGTTTACTGCAGATACCGATATATAAAAATTTATAACAATCCATGAAGGAATAAATTGAAGGAAACTTCTACGCAATAGTCAAAGCTAGATATTAAAATAAATCTACTTACCTTGTAACGCTTTTATATATATAATTACTCATATTGGTTTTGACCTAAACCTTTTGTATTATAAAAATAATAATTATTATTCTTTTTATTCGTTATAAATACAATATTATTACATTTTAAAATAAATTCATATAAATAACATATAAATTTGAAAATATAAAAATATGTAGACCTACAGGGGCGTAGCCTAAGGCCCAAGCCACCGGTGGTTAGGAGCTCAGAGTGAGGAACCTCCTAACAATGCGTGGCGTATCGAGTAGAACTGCCTTCTGTATCCGGCTCTTGATCCAATAACCAAGCAAGAGCCTCTCAAGGTGGTAATCGAGACTCTTTGCGATCAGCCCATTAGTCGATACGACTATCGGGATAATAATCGTAGAATATACATCCCACATGCTGGCAATCTCGTGTGCGTTATTACTATTATTATCGTTATTATTATTATTATTTATTTTCCTTTTCCCTCCGTAAGGGATATAGCGTGACGATTTGTTGTTATTTTAAAATGTATCATCTTCAATAACCCTTTTTTAGGTTTATGCTACGATACGTATAATACGAGTATGCCACTCAGCAATCTTGTTATTATGACGGCCAATGAACTTACCAGTTTTATTCAAGTACTATTATTGGAATAATTAATATTTTTTGTATATTTATAAACAAATTCAATAAATGTAAATGACGATTTTTTATTATTAGTATATTTTATATAGAATAGTTCTAATTAAAAACATTCCATATACCTACATTAACTTCTAGGTAGATACTGTAGTACGCACTTACTCGCGTCCTATCTTTTCTATTTTTGGGTTTGGTCGCTCACTCGCTTTATAATGATACACTTTTTAAATCTGTATTATTATGTATATTTCAAGTAAAGTTTTACATATATATTTGTAATTTTTACAATATCAACCTTCCTATTCTATTTTTCCATTCAATCTGTCACAAATAAAAATTGAGAACCTCAAATTAAACTTCATTATTTAAAATTAGATATTCTAACCTTTTCCAAAAATAAACTTATTTTTTATTAAATGGCCAATTCCGAGAATTGTGCCAAATATAACTAACCTATTTTAAAAATCAATCATACAATCACTACAATACTTAGTATTTTACCTAGGACCCACCTAGTATCCCGGCGTAGGGAGTTGACGGCCTCATCGCCCACCGGATTCATCCGGTGCAGTCAGTCCGAGTCGTTGGTCAAAGTCCGGCCCAGTGACTCGTCCCTGTCCTTCTGCTCCAACCTTTCCCTCTTCTTGCATTCCTGTCTTGTTTCTCTCATCCCTCCCCAATTGTTTCTTTCTCTCACATTCCCACTTACCTTGTCCAATTCTTAGTTAGATGATGTATGTCTTTCTTTTGTATTCCCCCCTTTTTCGCCTGTCTCCTTTTTTCTTTTCTCCCGCCCTTTAGGCACCCTGTTTTTTCTTCGTTCTTCCATCTCCTGTGTGATGCTTGAAAATAGAGGAATGGAAAAGTAATATGGACTCACAGCGTTTAAGAGAACTACCTCAGGAGGGTACCGGCCGGAGATCCCTTCCAGGGCGAGAACTTCATTCTCGCTCTGGCAGCACCTCGTTCTTTTGGGCAAACATAATCCGCACTGGCGGCTCTTCCCCCGTCGCTACGCCGACGACCTAAGCAAGCACAACGGTGCCTGTTCTTGCGCTACGGAAGGAGCTTCGCGTCACAATGGAGCGTTCAGCATTGGTCTCGGACGACTTCACGTCCAGTCGCATAGTCTTTTGACTCCGGCTTGCTGGAATGGAAACGATCATATCAAACGTTCTGTTCCGGCAGCGAGCCGGAAGTAGATGTTCCTGCGAAATTTGTCGTAGACCCCTGGGTGTCCTACCCAGCCGCAACATCCAAAAGGTTAATAGAGAGAGGCTTCATGCTCGGTTGGGAGCAGCGACGACTGTGCTGTCGCAAAAAGGCCGCCAAAAGTGTTGCAAGGAGGAGGGAAGGCTGTTGCCGACCCAAATAAAACAAAGGAACCCATTATGATGTTTGAGGTTTGAGGTTGAGGAGTCCCCGGCTGCACAACTGCCTGAGGGACAAACTCGCGGATCGTCTGGCGGGGTGCCTGAGGGGGCAACCGCCTGACATTACGCTCCGGTGGTGTTTCGCGTGCATCCGCATGCCACTTAGCGATGGGGGGGCGGTGTCACTCTTCTCCCATCCCCCTACCAGCGAGAATAAGCCCTTTAGACAGATAATGCGCCGCACCGCAGTTAGGCCACCGTCATATTCCCATAGTCTGGCGCACCCTGTGCTTGGCGATGCTCCCCAGTGGTTTTAGCAAGTGAGAGTCCAACATACCGGGAGACATTCTTCACGCCCCCTGACGGCCCATAATGGACTCCCACTGGGTTATAAAAAAAAATGAAAGATCCACCTAGTATAAAGTTAAAAGTTATGTACTACCTTAAACATTCTTGTCAATATATACAGCTTATCCCGTAAGTCAACGTCCAAAGTTAAAGGGCTGATAGAGGAACAGTAACTAAAATTCTCCAATTCTAGCGCGTTTAGGTGATATTCGGAAAATTCAAATATTTTTTTTCTTTCTTCTTTATTTACAAGGTTCTTTATTTACAAGGTTTGGTCAGTTTGACCATGCCACCTCGATGAATTATTACTAGAGTAACAAATGTTCTTAAGAACTCGGGAATTACTTTAAATTTTATACTTTTCTAAAAATTCACCTAGTTTTAGGGTGTAAATTGCCTATTAATATAATTTGAGATAAATTACGAATATTAGAACAAAATAGTCACATGACCAAAATCACTGTATTAGTAAAGTTATAAGCAAAATTTGTAAACTATTATCACTCATTCTAAAAATTTGTTAAAGATCAAAAGGCAATGTCTTTAAAATAATGTACGGTACTTTGTTTTTTTTTTTTTTTTTTTTTTTTGAAGCGGACTAACTACTGATTGCCGGGAAAGGCATTTTCAGCTCAACCGGGCTTAGAGGGCGAGCACAGAAGGTGCTCAGCCAGCGAAATTTTTGGGTTGGGTGGCAATGCAAGGGCACCCCTGTGGGTACGAACCTCGACTTGGACCGCCAGCCAAATAAAGTACTAACCCTACGGGTGATCTACCAGCGTTGTACGGTACTTTGTGTATAATAGTAATCTATATATTTTCCAATATGGTGCAACACTTCGTATATTATTTTCGAGTTTTTCATTTTGGAGTCATAAAATGAAAAGCAAGCGAGTTCTAAAGAACAATAACTACCGTGAAACTGTAATTATGTTATTATAATTTATTAAATTTTATTTAATTTAAGTCGTACATTGTACTCAAAAAATACGAAGTGTTGTAAAATACTAGAAACTACATAGATTATTTCTGTAAATAACAGTACAAGCCAAGTATCATACATTATTATAAATATTGTATATTGCTTTTTGAACTTTAAGACATTTATAGAATAAGTGACAATGGCTCATAATTTTTTCTTATAACTTTACTAATATAGTGATTTCAGTAATGAAACGAATTTTCTAATATTCGTTATTTATCTCAAAACATAGTTATAAACAATTTACATTAACACTTAATGAATTTTTAGAAAATTATAAAATTAAAAATAATTCCAGATTTCTTAAAAATAAAAAGAATTTTCCAAGTATCTCCTAAACGCGCTATACTTGGGGATTTCTACTTACAGTAAGCCATAGAGAGCTACAGTTTCTCTATCAGTCCTTTATGTTTGGACGTTAACTTACGAGATACCCCGTATAGTATACCTAATTACAAAATATCACGTAAATTATAAATTAAGATGATTTATTCGAAAACATATGTTTAATGAGCTAGTTTAATATTTATTTAATATAGGTTATCCAAAATAACCAGCGACCATTACCACAAAAGTTTCGGACTTGAGTGAATATATTAGTCTATATTTCTTATTTGAATTAATAAGACAAAAACCAGGATATTTTAAAAAATGTTAGAGTTTAGGCAATACATTAATTTGATTATGAAGTGTTTTGTGTAATTAAGAATGCGATTCGATGACGTCTTTAACACTTTTAAGGGCAGCGGTCATTGAACTTGTGACCGTAATTTAGTATTTGAGTTGTAAATTCTTTAATATTTCATAACAAATCAAAGTGTTTGTATTTAAATTTTTATTTAAGGTTTTGGTATTTAGGACAGAAATGAACTAGATTTATTATAGATCGATGTGGTCTCCGATTTAAGTTAACAGGCGAAAAAAATTAAATTTTTAGGAGTTATCTCGTCTGTTATATAAAAATCATTTATTATTTTGAAAGATCGTTTTATTGTCTTGGTAATAATATGCACAGTTTCCGAAATTCTTCTTAAATTTAAAAACACTTTTAAGTAGTAATGAATCTTAAATTGCATACAAATTTATAATTCAAATGTGTTTAAAAGCGTCTTAAAATTTAAGTAGTTTTTGGGACTGGGCGAGTCTATCTTTTATAATTACCAATTTAAAGCAGAGTTTTATACTATATTAGAAACGTCCTTAGTTTTATAATAAAGCCAATATGTTCAAACTATTTCAATTAATTTAATGATTGACATTCATTCAATGTAACGGTTTAGTGATGTAATTTAAATGTTGAAAAATTTCGCGGCACGCTCAAGTCCGAATTCCTTCCCAAGCTTGTATAATAAAGTACGATGGCAGGCAGTTTAAACGTTTTGTTCGCTGTGCCCTACGGTCTTTTTTTACGTTAACAGGATGTAGTATTTTGTGGATGTTTCGAAGGTTATCAAGGGCAGGAATGCGGCTCGCTATTGGTGGCCACGTGTCGGGGGCGGAGTTAAGGGTAGGCCCCACGTACCTATTTCCTTGTATACAACTATGCAAATAAATTTATTATGTTTGAAGCTATTGTTGTTATGTGAAACAATATGTTTAATTTTTCAAAAATTAAAACAAATGGAAATACTTGAACATTAATCAAAATAATAAGTTAGTCGTGAAAAGCATTATTAAAGGTGTATAATAAAAGGTTAGATTAGAAAAATAATGTATATTTGAGAACTTAGCGTCGCACAGTACATTAAAAACGCAATAAACAAAATATACTAAAACAATTCGCAGTTCGCAACAAAAAATACATAAAAAGCGTCTTCTTGCCGATGGCTGGAACAGAAGTCACCGACTGTAACAAAAAGGAGAATTAACAAGTTTTAAATTCGTGTTCTGTCGGTTGGATTCGCACGTTGCCGCGAGTTAAATTTTAGGCAGCGGCGGAGCAATCGGTTCAAGAAGTGCGGGGGGAGACATCCGTTCGCTCGCGGATTGCCCAATTCCCGCCACGAGCGTGCCGCGCCGACGATTATTTCGATTTCGTCATGTCGTACGTTGACTCAAACTTACGACACGGATATTTTAGACTCGTGCAGCTGTCTGTACAAATAAGAACGCGTGATACCCGGGCCGTGTCTTTTGCAGAAAATTCAGCTATTTCGCAGCCAATTTAATTAACAGCTAGCGTAATCTCCGACGTCACTGCGGACACGGCCTCGCGTGGCACGAATCGCCGCCTCGCAGACCAAGGACGTTTGCATGTCCAGCGTATAGGAGAGAGAAAAAGACTGACTAAATGGCAAAGTCGAGTCAATTCCTCCCCCCGACACGACAGACAATCATATCTTCACTATTTAGGTCTTCTTTCTTCTGTCTGAGGAAACAATTGCAACAATTTATTCAAATTTTAAAATAGTCGTCGCGCCTTCCTACTTTTCAAGGCGAAACATGAGTCGCGTATTGGAACAAAAGTTATAATAAACTACGTCGTGATAACCGGAAAATTGTTTTACAATAATATAAATGTAAAAACCCAAAATTGCGAACAAATTCAACTTTTTTACGGAAGTTGCAAATATGGGTCGCGAACTTTTCACAAGTTTGAAACTAAAGCAAAATTGTCACTTTTACAAAATATCGTAGTAAAAAAAGATTATTATATTATTTAAATGAAGAGTTACTGCGTCAGAACTAAGTTTAGAAAAAGTAAGAGAACTTAAACTTCACTTCTGTTTTGAGAACGAGAGGAGACAAGTTAACCGAACGACGACTAGAATGCGAATGGCAGTATGCAGCGGGGATCCATGGCGTAGTGAGGAGCAGCGCGTGGTGAAGTCCGGGGGAGGGGTGCGGCAGAGGGGCGTAGTGCGCGCGCAGAGAAAGGACGCAAGTGGTGATGTAATCGCGATCGATGCACTCCGTTTCGTACGTCGCAACGGGCGCGCACCGACTGCCGAACTGCCGAACAAACGCAATCTTGCCAACCGCATGCAAAAAAATCGGACTACCAATCCGTAAAAATGTTTTATAGGCACCACTGGCTAATTTTTTAGTGCCAACGTAGTAAATCCTAAAAACAAATGTATGAAATACTAATTAAATAGAAATCTCTATTTATTTAACAGTTAATTGATAGTTTAATTAACCTAAACAAGGTTACTTACTCATATAATATATTTGAGCTAAATGCGCAATATTGGTTCTATTAGCATGTCTAAAATATATTTAATATAAAATCTACAGTATTATTGGATAATATTTAAGAAGTCGTACATCGTCATCGTTTTATATTAAATTAATAAATTTAAATTTTTACTTTTAAGAATCCTTCTAATCTCCTACATTTTTGGGAGAAACCCCTAAATTGGCATCACTGTGAATAAGCGACGCTAACGTCGCTAACTAGTATGGAACAACCAGACGTTGCCTTCAAATGGACTTTAACGATATGCAATTTGTAGCGACATCTGGCAGCCTACTCGTGTACTAAAACTGCACCTTAGGGACACTGTAGGGAACAGGAGAAATTTACTACGGTCAGTGACCCGTATGGTGACACGTGCTTTGTTCCACGTGGCGCAATATGTAATGGTCGAACCGAAGCATAATTTCGGCGTGAGCGCATTCCTATACGTCACAATGAAGCGGAACGAGAAAGCGAGCCAGAATGAAACATCTGCGATACCGATGTAACAGCCAAGCACTGTTGCCAACTTCGTTTTCTTAAAAATCCGTTCAAGAACCTGTCTAATCCGTATAAAATCCGTGTGTCGAATTTTAATGAATATTAAAATATAATTTATTTCTATTGCGTATATTCAATTATCATTTTTGTATAGTGTATCAAAGTTATCGGTACATTAAAGTCAAATTTGTTCAAAAATCGAACAATAAATACAAAGCGTAAAATAACAGAATAAACATTACCAAATAATACAGACTAATCGAAATTTTTAATTCGATTAATTAAGAATATCCAGAGTCGTCAAAAAAGTTAAGAAGTAATTAATTTTCAACAAACATTTCAATACAAACATTTTATAAGTCGAAATTCGTATATTTTTCCAATCCGTAAATTTATCCGTGATTGTGTTAAAAATCCGTATAAGTACGAATAAACACATATAAATGACAACAGTCGAGCTAAGTTCGGTAACGAACAAAGTGAAGTACCAAACGCGGCGGCGTTCGGCAATTGTCGTACATTTCCGTCGATGCTCGCCTCCTATCTAGGTCACACGTGTAAACGTTATCCCCTCCATTTCGGCCTTGGCTTACTTTGGGCCAAATGGCATGACACCTCCCCTTCTCTATTGGATGCATGACCGTGCACACAGCAAAGGACTATTCTCCGAATAACTAGCTCATTGTAATATTAACGTAAATTTACGACAGACGAAAGTAGCGTTTATATACCTAACATAATATGATTTATTTGATAGAGCACGCAGCCGGCAGCACCGTTTATTATCGATAAAAATATTTATATATCTATTTATTTGAATAATGTTAAATTATTTCATTATAGTTCGTATAATGAATTTTAATTGTATAGAAAATTTTAATGGAAATTAAAGGTGATAAAGCAAAAGCATAACCAAACGAACAGGACCAAATAAGGCGGACCTTAAGCTCCTCCCACTATTAAGGACCGTCTTTTTTTTATTAGAATCGAAAAAAGGTTGTTACATTTAAATTTTTTTTCTATTTGCTAGTATAATAGAACGTAGGTTTACATAATAGGTACTTGGACTATTTTTTGCGCAGTGAGTATTATTGGGGTTGAGTTAGAGTTTTATGTATTTTATATAAGAAAAATAGTGGTCCCCTGCGAATTGAGATGTCGCTGTAATATTTTAATATTGTTTCGTGATATAATATGGTTTTTTTTAATAAAAAAATTCGTATTCATATTTACTTTACTAGGTGTAAATACTTAATATTTAATTACATTACTTGTAATTATATATAGATTGAAATGCGTCAATTTGCTCTCCGCAAAATCACCTTAACTACAATCATATCGTTTTTATAAATGTTGTATAAATAAAAAGTTTTTTAGCCAGGCTTATTTTCGCGACGATATTTGTTTATTGGAATAAGAATGTGCCCTTAGTATGGTTAATTTGATTTGAGACAAATGGATTTTTATAAATGATTTATGAAAATTATAAATTAATACCAGTTGAAATTGATTTATCTAGTAGTTCAAAATAAACTGATAATATCCGTTAATAATTTTATATCTTTTATGTTAATTATTAAAGCTTTAGAGTTGACAAAAGACACAAGAGTCATTGTCTAACAACTCTGACCAGCGAAAAGATATTTACTATTCGCCACTGTTTAGAAAAATGAATATTTCATATTTATAGTAAGATAAACAATATTAGGATAGGCAGTATAGACTAACGATGTAATTCCTAAAATTATAAAGCAGTTATAAGACGAAAATCAAACAATAACGTATTAGCTTTACATAAATATTTCTATCTTTCTTTTATACAGTGTATGCATTACCAATACGGCAGGATTCCCTAAAAGAAATATTCACTTTAATATTTTCTGAAGAGTATTTCAATATTTCTAATAAGAATATTTCTAATTAATTAAAGTATACGTATCTAAATGTAGGAATTGTCGATTTAAAACTTTTAAACTATATTTAAAACGGTCTTGCGTAAGGAAACAAATTGTATACTGCCTTAGTCCTGATATTTGGTGTAAATTTTAAAATGTAATAAAAATAACAAATGTATTTATAAATAATTTAAAACTCTGCGACAATTTATCCAAATTATACATTGTAATGGTGCTGTTTTGTGAACGCGCCCACGACACAATAGCGGATCACAGTTCGAGTGTTTTTTTATTGAAATTTAAAAATAAACTATTGCTGGATTGACAATAGCTTCATATACTCCATAACTTTTGTAATAAACTTAACCACTGAAAAGTCTGAAGTCCTCGCGACAGTGAAACAAAATAATAACCTTATTCTCTCATATAGTAGATATGCTTGTGGTGTAAGGGATAATTTAAATCAGAATAATAAAAACGATTACATTTTGCATTTTTCATCATTAATATGATTACATTTTGCACATCTATATTTTAAACACCTCCTCAATCCTCAATCGCTTACAAATTAATGACTCCTTGATATATAGAAAGGTTTTAATTATGATTACAGAGTAATGAAATTAAAATTACGACTATATTTTGTAATCATTAATCTGATTACATTTTGTCCATCTCTGCTTGTAGGTCAATTATTATTTTAGATAAACTAACGCTCAAATTCAGAAATCTTACTTAAATTTTAAAACACTAATAAATAATTAATTACATGTATAAATTTATGATTATTTAATATTACAAGCATCTTTAAATATAAAGAGCATTTTTGAAACTGGAAGTAGTTTTATAAGAGTATGATTATTAAATTATTACATAGATATTATTAAACTAGTTTTTCTGAAATATATTTCGAATTATTTTATAACAATCGCAACGGTTGTTCTAGTTTTATTACTTAAATGCTAACTATCATCCTCAAGCATGTGAATGCCTATAGATTTTTTGACCAATATAAATGTATAGTTTACTATTAAATATTTTTTTTAATTTAAATTAAAAACTACAATTGTTGCGTATTGAATTATCAACATGCGTAGTACACGGTGAACCATCACCTTTGAAAACAGTCTTATTTTAATCTTACTTATGTATATCATATCGTGATTCGAAATATGAAAGTAATATAGACTGGAGAGTTTTAAAGGTACGCTCAGTGTATGTTGGAATCGCTTGTAATCATTTCGAGCGGGCGAAGCGAGCGCCAGTGCCCGTGCTCGACGCTGCATGGATATAATGCTCGCGAGGTCGCACACTGCACTGCCCGAAGCGGCCCCATCGAATAAAACTCGCTGATGATGTTGAAAACAGCGTTCCGACCTCGTTTGAATCTAGGGCAGCACCCGAAATAACTAGGGCACCGTCTCTGCGCAGCCGCTACGCAATTCGTAGTTGCGTCCGCCGACCAGCGCACGCTGAGCTGCATCAGTTCTTGTAATTCAAAGTTACATACTCACAAGGCGGCTCAATCTAACATGGAGCCTCTGATGCCGAAATCGACCTTTCTAAAGAAGTTTCGTGCACTCACAAAATATGGATAGGTAGCCGAATACAAGAACATTTACGTCGCAATTTATAGATAACTATAAACGTGTATAGGTAGGTATCTATTATATTTATGTGTCTAAATAAAATGTTCAAGGCGTCAGTTATTTTAAAAGAAAACTTATCCCAGTTCTTGTTAGGTCATTTCTTTGTTAGAAAATTCAAGAAATACAAATCTGGTAATATATTCGTCTTTATATTTTGCTGATATTTTTTGTATTTTGTTTTTTACTTATTTCTATATTTATATATTTTTTGCTTGGTGCGTCGAATTAACCGTAACAATTTATTTAGATTTTTTTACTTAAATCTCTGTTTTTTTAATAGCATAAGAGCATAATATTCGTACATTTGCCATTTTACTTTTTTCTTTTCATACAACATTATCTCTGAACTTTACAACTACGTAATGGTTTTAAAATGCCGTATGGTTCAAAAACAGGCGATTAAACTAACGGTTACAACTACTTATAATATTGCACGGTAATGAATAAATCATAGTATCGACAAAGGAAGTTATGAAGGTCGTTCCTATCAAATATTTTACACGCGGTCATTTCTAATATTTATTTTCTGATTGTATTTACTTTTTACATGACAGGCTCGTAACGATTAGTTTTGGCTCTATTACAAAATTACAAGATATGACTATCTATAATTATATAAATTTCTATACTTGTTTCAACCCCGAGCAGAATGGACATCTATTCTTTTGCTAGTAGATCCGGCTTACTCAAAGACATGCTTTAAAAAATCCGAACAAGATTCCCAAAAATTGATTTTATACATTGCATGATGCTTTCTGCATACTTTACTTGAAATCGATGTGATTATTTGTGCCACTATGATAATGTTCCTACCATATTGACATTGTGTAGTTTGAAACTGGTGTCATGCCTCGGTGTACATGGATCGACGGATATGTCGCAGGAATTAGGGCACTAGAGATTCCAAGGAATCCCTAGGGGCACTACGAAATCCCTGAGTAGGAGTTTGCTAGTACGGTGAAAATGCTGCGCGAGCCAAACGAGCGTACCGCAGCTGCGCAGACGAAGCGCCACATATGTGCTAGATACTTTGGAAAATAAAAAAACTTCGTAGTATCCACTTATGCTTAGTTTTTGGACAAAACCATGACATTTTTATTTTACTAGATTTGGTCAAGCTAAAAAATGAACCAATATATATTTTCAATAATAATGACTAGATTAGATTATTGAACAGCTTTCGAGATTTTGGAGTATTTCTATTGATTTCACAGATTCCCTGGTATCATATCCCTGCAATAGTTATAATGAGGCGAATGAACAATAAATACTCAGTTACGATTTTGATTATTAACAATTTACCCGATCACAGAATCAATCCATTTTATGTAATTGATGGCCTATTTGTGTGATATTAATTGACACTACATGTGATATAATGCTATTGATAAACAATAACAATCTATCAAAACACAGGCTATTTATTATATTCTGTATATGTTTTGGCCACATTGAATTTTCGATCAAAATATGCATAGTGTAATAAATAAACGCAATGAAGGAATATAGCATTATTATAGATCTATATATAAAAAAAAATTAAGCTTTAGTTTTTACGCGTGTTTACTTAAATGCACGATAAATTTAAAATAAAATCTATTAACTTAAACTCTTGTTTTTTCTTGTATGAATTATAATATCATCTATTCTAACCCCTAAGATTACTTTTGTATTTGCCGTTTAACATTAACACGTTCACGCCACCATGACCCACCGGTGGGTCACACTTGACTGTAACGTGGGGTGACGTAACCCACCGGTGGGTCAAATTTGACTGTTCCGTATCCAGTCCCGCCTCACGAAGAAAAGTAGATATTCGCCCCGACCTGAACGTGTTAATAAACACAAACTGTTTTTTCTAACTGGATGTACGAAAGTAATGTATTCAGGTGTTATTTAACACAACGAGATTTCCGATTTATTAGATCTTGATAACTTTCAAATAGAAAGTAAACTATTTACATATTTAAAAAAGTAATTGGTTTACAGTTTAACTAGGATATGAACATTATTCATACTAGTCTTATTGTAAAAATTGCTCGTTTGTTTATTTACGCATTGAACGTGATAATTAAGATTATAAAGTTATATTATAGTTTTTGTTAGTAGTGTTTGAAGAAAGGGGCAGTTGTAAGATGTATATAAGCGCTAGGACGGCATTTTTCTCAGTGTCATCTACGGAGACATTCGTCTCTTTTTCATCATTCGCCATTGACGTAGCCATTGACCTCTATCTATTTTCTACTTCCTTAATTATTATTAATCTTTACTAATGTTATAAATGCGAAAGTAACTCTGTCTGTCTGTTTGCGCTTTCACGCCAAAACTACTGAACCGATTTAAACGAAATTAGTTACGCATATAGTAAAGAGCCTGAAAAAGCACAGAGGCTACTTTTAAATGCAAAAAAGGGTTGTAAGAGGTTGAAACAGGGGGATGAAAAGCCGGTCCGCCGCCCACGCAGGACAGGACAAAGGAGTAGGGTGTTCGCCAGAGGCCTTCCTCTTTAAAACCGGATAAGACGCCTGGGCGGTGCGCTTGAGGGAGCGTGCCGCCCAACTTATCTAGGCGAGAGTTATGTGTGACGTGTTTCCGCACACCGCTACAAGATATTGAGGTGTACGAGGGGTAGCTTCTTACACCACTCCTCGCAGTGCAGAGGTGCGGCCTTACAAAAGGCCAGACGTTCCCGAGGGTCGGAGATGATGATAACACTGTACCTCCGGCCCCGGTCAGACGGGAAGAAGGAACACCCATGGAGTTTTAGTCGGTGCAAGTCCGACAGACCGTGGATTTCCCCGGGCTATAAAAAAAAGGGGGGAGGATGATAAGTTATATGAAAGTATCGTAATATTTAGAGCTAAAAACTTGAAACTTATTTTAGGCTGTTGATTCGATATATGTAAACAACTATGACATTCAAAGTTTGAAAAAGTTTTATCATTAGGTAAGAGTGTAAAATAAGAATAGGAAATAGGGGATAAAAGTTTATATGGAAATACGTAACTATATTTGTGTGTTGTGTGGAAATGTACTCAAATAAACTTATATTAATATTTTACTTTAGTTTTTAAAACTCATGTACATATATGCTTAAATAATTTCATAAACTCTTTGCAATGAAACACTGCAAGTAGCTCATTAAAGTATACATACGTATGTGTCTTATTTGTAAAATATTAGCCTAAATAATCAGAAGTGCTGCCCAAAGACACTATTCCACGCAGGCGAAGTCACGGGCATAGCTAATTCTACAATAAACTAGATCGACGACTTCTTTTAAAAATCTCCAATGACTAATATTGCAGTATGATTTACAAGAAATAACTAGACTACAGTAAAATTACGTTGATAAAGTACTTACGAGTATTACAAATAACAAACCCTGAGCTTTGATGTTTATAAGTACAAGGATAATCTCCATAAATACTTCTAATATTATACTTCTTCGTGAGCACTCTTTTAAGCGCTTTTATCTTTCCTACAAAGAAATTTACCTGGTAATCGTAGAGTTTATTTCGTAAATATTTTGTGTTTTACTCTTATAGTATGAAATTAGATTCAGTTACATTTTAGCTAATTTGTTATTTATTTTCTTTGAATAAAACTTATTTGAGCTTACTAAATAATATATTACTTTATTTTTCAATATCGCAGTGTATAATATATATATATACACATATATATATATATATATATATTAAAATATTATAGTATATATCTATCCTATTTTTGATTGAGTTATGATGAACTTCAAGTCATAAAGATTGTAACGTAAATATTGATACAAATATAATGAAAGGAAAATCCAAATATGTATAACTATAAGTCATGAGTCAAATTCTTGGATAATTAGACTATTTTAACTTATATGTTAGCATCAAGCGTTAAAAAAATCCTTCAAAGTATCTCTACACGCCGCGATGTAACCAACATTGATAAGAGCTCTATTCACGATACCAAAAGATAACGCATATGAAATACTGCACGAATATAGGACATGATTGCAGATTCATTCCGCTTATTACCAATTGATTCAACTAACTGATAACAACGGGGAGGGGAGGTACGCGTAATGTTACAATAAATATCTACTGGAACACGCTACTAATGGGTTTAATGAAATTTTTATTGAAGCAAACGAATAGAAAGTACTGAGACAGTATAAAAATCCTTTGACATTTTGAATTTAACTCGAAACTTTTAGCCTTTTCTTGCCTCAGATTATTTATATGTGGCAATAAAAATTAAAGTACCTTTATTGTGTATTTATGGTATGAGGAAAGAAATGAACGTGAAATCTTTGCAAAGGCACTCTTAAATTTAAAGATGATTTTTGTTAATATGTTGGTTAATTCGTTGGTCGGATTTTGATCATTAGTAATAAAATTAGTGAAACATTCCGCGGTACTCACCGAAGCGGGAAAATGAGGTACCCGGTGGTCGGCCGCTGATGTAGTGCAAGTTGAAGGAGCCTTGTTGCGTTTATTTATAAAGATCGTGGGTTCTAATACGCTCGCGCAGAACTACGTCGACGCCGGATGATGTCGCATTCTGCTCTATGCAGTCTATGATCTATACGTATGATCTGCTAGTCCCCTCTACTCTGAACGCGAGGCAGCCCTAGCACAGGGTCGAAACGCTCTAAGCTAAACTGGATATTCTAACGTAAACTGTGCTTTAAAATCACTGCATAAGCATTATCTCCTTCGACAGACTGCATCAGTAATGCGGCATTAGATTAATAATAGAGTATAGTCAAGTTAGACGGCCTGGTGTTATCTATAATGACTTCACTGCTATAAAGACTTAAGTATCTCGAATTCAATTAACCAAGTTATTTATACTAATTATGTATGATAATCGCGTTATCGTATTGTATAATATCAAATATGTCATAGCAGTATAAGATTAATAGTTTTCATATTGATTAATGATGTAAATAGTAAATAGTATGTAGGTAAATATTTTCTATTTTTACTTATATAAAAACGCAAGCGTGACCCATTTGTTAAAAAAAAAATTGGTTGTTAATAATTCAGACGCTATCGAAAATGAAATAAAGATTTCTGGACAGTGTCTCATCGAGTTTCCTTATATAGTAATATGCAGTGGCGTATTTTTTTGAAAGTGGTCAGTACTAAGTTTTCCGGCTCTGGATATAGGTTTTTTAAGGCTCTCGTTAATAATTGCAGTGCATTGTTGCATTAGGTTTTAGAAAAAAAAGAGGACAAAACCTCAAATTTCTACATCGTTTTTCTATTAAACTATAGTAGATATTTGAATAATAGCAAAATAAAATGAAAGCTGACATTTAAGAGCTTTTATATTCCATATAAAAATCCAACTATCCAACAACCTCTAGGACATCTTTTTTTTTAATATTTAAGGGTGCATTTTCATGATTATTTCCCGAGGTACATCAAACCAACAATCATGTGTAATTAGCAATTGTTAGCCTATAATTCAGAGCAATTATACAACGTAACTGGTAAGTAACGCCAAACCTCTTAAAGGTAACTTAGGTACATCAAGACTAACAACTTTTGTTCTACGACTTTTGCCAAAACTTAACACATCCTAAGATATATGTGTTTTTTAATATTAGTGGGGATTTCTATCAATTGTTAGCTCTATGCTTAAAGTTCAGTTCGCTGATGCTACGAAACCGTCTGGGCCAGTTTCAGTCGCCTTTGAATCGCGCCGCCTTTCATAGTCTTAAGAAGGCTAAAACTGCAAATTTGATTTATTATTTTTTTGAACAGGGAAAAAAAGATTGAATTGAAAAAAAGTCATAAGACAATAATTGACAGTCTTGATATATGTATTATATTATATATCAAGACCATAGTCACCCTTAAGAGCTTTTGCGTTATTTACCTGTATCCCTGTAAGTAATGTTTAAAAAATACGTTACCTTGTAAATAGTTGGATAACGTATGTAATATAAATAACTCTAATTATTAGCTTTCAACTTGTTTTCGTTTTATTCAAATAGATACCTTTCATAGTTTGCAAAATGGTTTAGAAGTTTGTTGTTTTAACTCCTTTTTTTGTTAAAAACTAATTAAGCTAGGGCTTTTATAACTGACCAAAACTTGTTTCTTAACCCAGCAATGTATAATAATACAAGCACCAGTGTCAAAAAAGACGCCAGTGCAGATTTCATAAAGAAACTCGGTTAGACCCCTTCCGTTCATTTTCATTTTTCATGATAAAAAATATCGGATTCCATCTCGGCAGGAGATTCATAGTTCTAGCGCTTAAAAATTAAAATTTATTTTTATCATGATTATTTGGATGGAACTAGGGATTTACATTTTGCATTGAATATAATTTTATTTACAACTAGCTGTCCCGGCAGACCTTGTTCTGCCCTATTTCTCTAAAACAAAGTCACATTTTTTTTTTAATGTTAATTGTTAATTTTAATTTAAATTGTTTGAAGGAACCTGGCCTTAATGCTATATGTATAAAAATTGACAAACACTGACATTAATATTTATACGTCACTCGATTGTTTTGCCTACCCGGAACCCGTTCACTAACATTTAAACTTTATGGTATGGTATTAAAGTTCAAAATAACTTATAACGAATTTTTTGTATGAGAATATAGAAAAGTGTTATTTTTAGACAGTTGCAGGGAATTTTTAAAATTTTTCTCTCCGTAACAACCATCCTCAGACTTCATCAAACACAACAAAAAAAAAATCAGCCAAATCGGTTCAGCCGTTCTCGAGTTTCGCGCTTATCAAGACATTTTGCGATTCATTTTTATATTATAGATAAAGGAAATTACTAAAAGTGTAGACATATAAATAGCCTTCCTTAGAATCGGTTGTATAGAAAGTCATATAAAGCTTGACCTCTCCGTTATATGTTATGTCTACTCACCATTTTAATTAAAATAAAATAATAATAATAAAATAATTATTAATGGACAAAAAATAATTAAATTCTATTAAGAAGATAATCTCACTCTGTGACGTTAATAAGACTTTAAAACTAGAATTTAATTCGTATTTAATACAAATTAATTATAAATTTAGTACTATTTTATCCTTGCTACGTTGTGACCGGTAGATGCTGCTTTAAAATAGTATGTAGTCTATTTTATTCCTAATTTTTACATTATTTATATTAGGTCCTTACATATGAAATTGGCGTTTTGTATGGGAGGAACAAAAAGTCGAATATTTTTTAATATAATATATTTAATTAATCAAAGTATGAACCATTATTTTCTATGCACTTTTGCCATCTCATAGGTAGTTCATTGATCCCTTTACTAAAAAAACCAGTCGGACGGGAATCAATAAAATCTTTGAAGGCGATTTGGACTGCCCCATCGGAGTTGATTTTTTTCCCTTGCAAGAAGTTATCCAAATTTCGAAAAAAATAGTAATCTGTTGGAGCAAGGTCCGGGGAGTACGGAGGATGTCTTAGACTTTCCAATTGAAGCTCTTCTAATTTAGTAGCCGTCTGTTGCGCAGTGTGTGGTCTAGCGTTGTCGTGAAGCTGCAGTGGCGTGGAGCGATTGACCAGCCTAGGTTGTTTAGCCGCTAACTTTTCCATCATGGTTTGCAATTGCTGACAATAGACATCAGCCGTAATAGTCTGGCCAGATTTGAGAAAACTGTAATGAACAATACCGGCACTAGTCCACCAAACGCTGACAAGTAACTTATTTGGGGTTAATTTTCGCATGGGGCAGGATTTGGCTGGCTGGCCAGGATCCAACCATTGCGCTGAGCGCTTCCGATTATCGTAAAGAACTCATTTCTCATCACAGGTAATGATTCGGTTTAAAATACCTTCATTATTGTGCCGGTTTAGTAATGTAACGCAGCAGTCGACGCGCGTTTGCCGGTTTGCTTCAGTCAATTCGTGAGGTACCCACCTTTCAAGCTTTTTAATCGTCCCAATTTGCTTCAAGTGAATTAAAACAGTTTTATCACTAACATCGCAGCCTGCAGCTAACTCGGACGTGGTTTGCGATGGATCCGCTTCCACAATAGCCTTCAACTCTTCATTATCAACTTGAGTCTCAGGCCGTCCACGGGGCTTGTTCTGCAGGTCGAAATTTCCAGAACGAAAACGTTGGAACCAAAAACGAACTGTGTTTTCTTTTGCAACACGACCGTCATACACATCATTCACCCTTCGAGTTGTTTCCGCAGCACTAGTGCCACGGCGGAACTCGTACTCGTAAATAATGCGATATTTTAAGTTTTCCATTTTGTAAAATGAGTGACGCAAACAGAAAAAAACAGAAGAAAAAAACAAATGAATGACGATCATCGAAGCACAAATACATGAGTCTATAGCTGTACAAATTTGAATTTGGAATTCCTTACCAAAGAGGAGAAATTTGTGATTAAAGTGGCCAGTACGAAAAACGCCAATTTCATATGTAAGGACCTAATATTTATTTAAAGGGACCAAAGTATGTATAAGTCGGTGACTATTTTAATGCCGAATGAATGCAATTAGACAGAATGCCTATATACATATATAATTGATGATATTTACACTAGGCTATTTGATGAGACATTCTACGAAGCCAATTTACTCCAGAAGCTAGAAATCGTTTTTATTACAATGTTGTTAATGGATTGTCTGTATTTATTGTGTCAATAATGTCTTGGCTTAGTTAAATGTCTAACCAAATGACCTGGTATAAATACTGTACAAATTTGATGACGTACTTGCGAAAATAAAGGCATTGCAGGGTTTTACTGAAGTAAACGAGCTCTAAAATTGAAGACAATATATTTTGTACATGTACGTCGATTTGCCGGAAAAAATAATGAAAATTAGTTACTCTATTTTCGTTTTCCCTATGACCATAATATCGTGCTATTATATTAGGAATTAAGGAATCGCCTGCTAGCCAATGGTTTCCTATGATTTTGGGTCCTTTGTAAGAAATGTGACTTGTGATGGGACTTTTGAGAAGACTAACTTAATTAAAAGGTTATTTTTAAGGATATTTAGATGCTTTTAGTAGTCCATGAACCTGAATACAAAGAAGTTGCGTTCGGCCTTTAGATTGTCACTATAAAATGTTGCATATCGCTGCAGTATAAAATATCCGTCGGTATAAAGATCAGAGCTTAACTGTAGCGATTTAAACTGTAGCGAGCTAAGAATGTATAAAACACATACATACATACCTATATATTTGTATATTGTAAGTACTATAATAATAAATTACGCTATGCTTTTTAAATATAAATTTATTGTTTTGCCGTTATTATATATAAGCATAACTATAACAATAGAAATAGGTAGATATAAACACAGGAACTCCGCATTATGGGCAAACCGTAATAACTAAAGGCTATTTGCATAACTATCTTAATCAGATAATAAAATAAAATGATTCTCAAGTGTTATTTTATTTATTTAATATACTGTCAACAGTATAATCATAATCATACCCGAGAATCATTTAATTGGGTAAAGTTTTAGCAAAATATGTCGATATGTGTTAATTTTTTTTTAAGAGGTATCAATATTGTTCTAAATGTTATGTGTATTAGATTGTATTTATATTATTTTGTCTTGTACCATTCTAATGTCGTTATCAGACTGTCGAAGTCATTTTACGTTTCTTTCAAGCTATGTTTATTTGACAAGTAGCGCTGTACAGCAAGCAAACTTTGTAGAAATAAGAATTAACTTTCATATATCTATTGAATAGGTAAGTAAACAATATAAACAAAGTCGACGAATTAGACAGACTTTCGACTTTTACTAATAAAGTATTTATTACTTCCATATCTTACTAATAAATTATTTATTTCATAAAAATATTACACGATTTAATAGGTATTTTAATGCTTGATTGGGATGAATTTCCTGTGAACGCCGAATCTTTGTGCTGGATTGCCACGACGAAGAGCTTTGGATCCGCAACAGCCCACGAGATCTGATACCGATCTCGTACCACCTTCTCTTCATAATTTGGGTGCTCACAGCCATCAGGCCGCAGCGAGTTTCCGAAACATAGTCAAAGGCTGTCTTTTGACTATGTTTTGTAAAAAACGAACTTGTCGCTGCACGATATCTTCCAGAATGCGGTTTCAGCCATGCTTCGAGTGACTCGATAATTTATCCACAATCATGGAATGTCAGATTGGTTAGAATTAATGGCTGCCACTGACTTCACGCTGTGAACGTCCGGCTTCGAGCATACTCACTGCACGTAACATTTCTTTACGAATCAAATGGCGACGAGAAATTAGGTAGGCTAACAACGCATTTCTTCTTCCTTAAAATTGATTTTTTTTTACTATTTTTTTTTTAAATATATACGCAAATTCTGCGAATTTTTTGTTTTCTATTTTTGTGTTTTATTTTTTGACTACTTGTACACAAGTTTGTTCTTTATTAAAAACTTATTATTCATTTGAGTATAATTTTATTTTACATTACAAACGCGCATAAAATTATGCTTTATCATATTGTATACATAACAAATTGTAAGCATCAGTGTATGTCTGAGTCTAAGGCTTAGGTTTATAGACGCTATTTCGACTTAGCTTAGTAAAGTTCTCAAAAAATAAATTCGTATTGACAAAAAACGGTATATATAATAGGAGCTTCAGTATATTCATAGTATACGTAGAGCCAAGTCCATGTTGACAATTCGATGACTTACCAAAACCTTTGACGTTCATTGAAAAATATAAATTGCAAAGTTTTAGTGAAGTCTAAGAAAACTTAAAGTTGCGTCTAGAAATCTCAGCCTTAGATTTTGTTTATGTATTTACATAACGCATTTAAAGTGTGTAGTAGTTTTCGATTAGAAGATTTTGTATTATATGGTTGTCTATATCCTTATACGAGTCAGTGGCAATTTAATTTTAACAATAACTTTATATTTTCTTGGTACAGTTAAGACAAAGAGTTAATCGTGGTTACCTAATTCAATACCAAACAGTAATTATTTGTTCCTAAATCGAAAACAACAGAGAACATACTTTACAATATAAATACAACAAGGACAATCTCATCTCGCAACTTTGTTGTATTCATGGAATTATTGATAACCCTCGAGACTTTACAACAAGGAAATATTGAAGTTTAATTATCTGTATAGTTGCAAAAAAATTTCATCAGTGTTGCAATATGAGTTATTTCAACTGTGGTTATGGTTTTCAACTTTTTTTATATCCCGCGGGAAAATCCTGTATAAGACCATGAGGGACGCTGTGAGGGCAGCGACACCAGTGTGTCAGACTCCTACTGACTAAAAACTCCCGGGGTGTCTCTGTGATTGCTCCACCCGGGTTTGGGAAGCCAAATTCATCCAGACGCCCAGGGAACAAGAAGCCTTGTTCAGGCTACCTCTCTGGGAGGGGAAGGAGTAAAGCCCAGCCCTCCAAAACCTCTCTCCCAGGTGGTGCGCTAGACACTGCGCACCATCTCTCTCCCAAGCAGACTCCCTCAAGTCTACTGCCCGGTTATTGTCAGCGGGGGATGTCGCGCTCGCTCTGGGCGAACGCGTCCCTCCGGCGACGGTGCCTTGGCCGCCGAATGGCCAGAGAAGACGTTCGCTCTCTGACCCTTTCGGCGGCCTATGGTTCCCTACTGCTTAACTTCACGTAATTCTTGTTTAATAAGTTAATAGTTACCTGTAAAGTTGTTATTGATCATTAAAAGGTCATTTGCTATTAAAAGTTTTAATTAAAAATGTGGATACATCTTTATATAATTGTACTGGATGTAACGGTAAAAAAAATTTAATTTGTAATTTTAACTAGAAATTTTAAATGGTAACTGAAACAATGCGGCCTTTATCTGATATAGTAGAAATAGATATGTTGTGTTTAACGTGCCAAGATTTTTATTTTTACTTGTAAACATTGCTAGTTTCGTTTTTAACTTGTCATATAAAGATAGTAATTAATTTATGTCAACAAAATTACTAATTTAGTAAAATTTTATGGGAAGGTCAAGCTTAATATTAAATTTTTAAAAAGTGCGAGAAGTGGCTTTCAAAGTAATGTCGTATTACCCCTACGTGGCTTTGTAAGATTTCCCAATATAACCGCACTTAAAGAGAATAACATTCAATCTAGATAACCTACACATAAAATTATGCAAAAACTTGTTGCCCTCATTTGTAATATTTCTCTTTTAATCCATTCTCCGTATTATCTAGGTCGTTGCTAATATTCGCACCTAAGCTCCGACATGCGTTGTCGATGAAAGAGATAATTATCATGTTGCTTGTAATTTTAACTTAACCGAACTTTTCATTTTCCCTTAAAATTGAATTATATTCTTATAATAAATTGATATTTGTCTCTTGCCATGAGTATAAGTTAAGCCTGATATTTAGATTTTTATTTTAGAATAGCTGTCCCGGCAGACCTTGTTCTGCCCTATTTTTCTAAAACAAGGGTACATTGTTTTTTTATGTTAATAGCTGCCCCGTCAGATTTCATTCTGCCAAGAGTTATTGGCCTGTGGCGGTCTTATAGAAATAAAATTGCATTGAAAGACGTAAGTCATATCTAAGGTAATGATATTTTTATTATAATGTCTTATGGGACACGCTATTTTTTGTTTGATTACATGGCGTATAAATTATAATTTTCATTAATAACATGCAATCTCTAATCAACTTGAAGGCATACCAAAGCCAATCCTAAATAAAGCACCTTTGTTTTGTTTTGATTGACATCATATGTTTGATAGCTGGGTACAGAGTCTACTCCTAACATATTCATTAAAATGTAATGTAATGTAAGCATGAAATGCTTAAAGTACCTAATGTATTTCAGTTAATAAAGATTAATACTGTATCCGCCTAAATAGTTTTCCAATTACTACATTGTACGTGCCTTGTTTTCCGAAATTAGAATGTTTATATTAAAATATCCTTAAAAAATATGTGCCATTGCGAACTTCATCGTCATCAAGTCATCTTTGGCGTCATCATTTATTTAATTTACATTAAAACTTATAAACTATTCTATCTATTTGTGAAAATCGTAGGAAAACTCGTTCAATAACTTTTGATTTTTTCTCGAACAGACAGGCAGACTCAGCAGAAGACATTATTTTTATAAGATGTAGTCATTATGTTCTAGTAAGTACATCCGATATTCATTTTTAAAGAATAAGTTTATAGTAAGTGTATTCTGTAAATTTCACTATACCTTACTATTTAATAAGTCCATATAAAGAACTATTAGATCAACTAAATTTGTATTTCCAGGAGAGAAAGGGCTTTTTATATAAAAATATAAATTTTTGAATTTCTAAATTTTTGCTAAACAGTTTATAAAAACCATTTAAAAATTGTGTTCGTTAAGCCTAGCACAGTATCACATAAGTAAACAAATAAAAATAAACTGATGCCTTGAAAGAAGAAGCTTTGGAAGATGCTATTATATTTTCTGTTATATTATATATAGCAAGCCAAGCGAGGCGTAAGGACGGTAGCAAGCGAAGCACATGTATAAAATTGCCATATGTTCCAATTTTCATGGGCCATCTCGATTATCCAGATTTACGGATCGGTTAAGATACACACTTGATCTTGACGCTAAACGTCATAATTTTTATTAATACTTGAATAATTTAAGAGCAACTCTTGATTTTTATTTTATTTTAAAGGAAGACATACACTTGAAAACCCCACCTGATGATAAGCAATCCTTATTCCTTATGGGGAACTGCAAAACAAGAATATACAATAGTCCATAATCCGAAGGAAATACTGCATATAGAAGACCATTTTACAACTAAAGTGTGCGACAAGAAGGTTGTAGAGGTTTTGTATAACAATTAAAAACTGTATCTATCATTTTAACCCACCTGAATATTTGATTTAAATACTTAGTTGCCATGTTAAAAAATATATATATATATTTATGCTTTTTCGACGTCACGTTAAGATAATCAAAATCCGGCTTTAATAAATTTACTATTCCGATTTTTCTATATAGACTTGACAACATTACTTACGTTAACCAGGAAATAAACAGGTCGCGAGGGCACTCATGCCTGCGGATGTAGGCATGGGTCGCCGAGGGGACCACGGACGTGGATCAAGGTACAAACTGTCCTACATGTTCACAGAGCTCGCTGCACACCGCTTTTTCATCAAACTCACTGCACCGTAAAAGATTGGCTATTAGACCGTTGTTAGAAAAAAATGAACCATGTAGCTTATATGGATAATATAATAAAGTTTATATAGAATCGTTTTTTTAATTTTTGAGCTAAACATAGAACAACACTAATAAATGCAAAAGATTAATGATTCATTACTTTACAATTTGGCTTCAAAATTCAAATGCCTTTTTGCAACTGGATGAAAAATGATGCGTCATTTTTACAATAATATAATTATTGAGCGTGTTATAAATGTTAGCAAACTGACAATGGTTAATAGCGAAAGGCTTCACTGTAGTAGTTATTTCAAATACATACCCAATTATTTCTTATTTTTTAAGTATATGTAAACTTTATAAAGTAAGTAGCACTGCAAGTTTACGAAATTTTTTATATCGTTTAATAATTTCGAATAAGAAAAAGGCCACACCTTATACATTTTCACTGGAAATATTTATAATATTTTCCGTTCGTTTTACGTCTTACTTTGTTGCGTCACAGGATAAAAAGTCACGTGGAAGACTGTTTTTGTAAAAATTGGGTAAACAATGAAAACTTTTCCTTTGTTTTAGTCACGTTGTTTTAGTGTGTTGTGAAATGAAATAAAATATACCTCAATTCAAATGGGCCTGCTTCAAAGAGCATTTAAATTGTCAAAAAAAGGAAAATTAATCTATCACCAGTTCAGAAAGCAGAATCTATCGAGAAGAGCCGGCAATACTCTGGTAGTCACTCTTTTTGATATAATGAGGTGTAATTATATAATACACAAAGGACTGAATGTCCTGTGAGAAAAGTTATATATATATTAAAACTATGTACTGTTATCATTTAAACCAGAGGTTGCCAAAATTTTTTTCTCATAGGCTCCTTTCAAAACTGGTTTCCGTGTACCTTGTGCTGCTACATTTTTACCGTAATCTCAAACTCATCAAAGAAATATGAAGCTTCGAAAAAATTTTAGCCGAAATATCTCAACATTAGAACCGTGAAGCTACAAAATACTTTTTGTAAAGTCTCAAAACGACAATTTCGTCAAAATAGATACCGAAATGCATAGTCGAAAATTTATACTAAACTAGATAAATTTTCGTGGATCCCACAGACAACTTGTGTACACCCTTTTTTCACGCCAACATAGACCATCGTTGAGCCTTTGGGAACCTAGCCACTTTGGGAATCACTGGTTTAAACAGTCATTGATAGAATAGTATACCTTATTTGGCAATTTAGCAATTTAGTTTTAATGTTTTTTTTATATCAATGGTGATAATCCTTAGATTTCTTTAAGTATTGTGTTGTATTGGCGAATACCGAACTTTTCTAAGTCAGTAACTAGGGAATACTAATTTGTGTTTATTTCTAGTATTAATACTATGAACATCACTACTCGCTAAAAATAGATCCAGGTTTTGTCGTATGTACAGTATGTATGTAATACAGGCGTAAATATATTGCGATGGAATGCTGAATTCCGTAAAACGCTTACTAAGTAAAACTCTGGTTTTTAAATCAAATTATAAATAGCACTAAGAGTCCTCATTTGCAAAATGAAAATAGTTTTCTAATCAGCAGGTATGCTCACAGTAAGATACCATAAGACATAACGCTGTGAAAATAACTAAAATAAACTAACCGAGCTGTTTCAATATCAGTGACTTGCTTGGTTTTACTGACTGCATAAGCAACCGAGCTGTTTCCCCGCAATATGTACTATGTGCGTCCCACTGTAATTTTAAATCCAATGTCACTCACAGAAACACTGTGGACTCTACTATATCAACATTTTCTCTATTGAGTATTGATGATGTCCTAGCCGGATTCGGCCACGGCGACTGTTTCAACGCCGATTATGAAAATCAAGGCCCAGTTTTCGGAAACAGTCAATTGCGCAGGAGATATTTAAGTGCATAACTGGACGCGCTGCCAGAAAAGCACTCTCTCGTCCGAGTTCCCTCAGGCCCGATGGAATGGAGAACCAGTACGATCGGGAGTGAGCGGGATGCAGGTTTGGTCGAGTTGTCCTTCTCTGAACACCTGGTTGAATTGCGGTGTTAAAGAGATACCTGAGTCGCCTTTTATGACACCTCAGCAAGAAGAGGGGGGTGCTATTCTATTCTGCTGGCAGCCACCACGGCTATTGAGTATTATGTTTGTACATTAGTGGCGTTTTACAGAAGTTTGAAATAAGCCTAAAGGATTTGTTTATTTATCATAACACGAACTAATTGTAAAACTGTCACTACTATAATCTAAAGTGATGTTTAAATTTTATTTTCACTAAAAATTATTGACAACAACACACTAAAAACCATTCAATACAATTTAATGAGATAATATTATTGCTTTGAGCTCTTATATTTTCACAATCACTTTGTCTCATAAAACAAATACATACTCTTAGTATTATTTCATAATTCCACAAGTATAACACCTTGTATACTGAACGATTCACATCGTTTTTCGAATGTTCCAAACCTACTAAATGCAAATAAATATACAGACTTGTTCTCATTCTTTACTCAAAAATTTAAAAGTACGAATCTTTATTCAAAATCAAAAATTATTCTAGATATTATTCGACTTATTAACAATTATAAGATGACCTTTATTATGATTCATTGGGTTTAATTTGTTCTCTTACAAATGATATTTCTCACAAGGTCGAAACGCTATGCAGGCTACCGGGGTCAATTAAGGTTGGATCGTTTTTTAGCGCTATAAATATTCCTATTTCACGAGTTCAACATTTAAACAAAATAAAAGAAAACGAATAATCCTTATAGAAGTTATTCGTTATGTTTTAAATTTTGTACGATGTTTATTGAATGATGACACGATTTTGCTTTTTATAAGCCTTTATCAAACATTGAGAGCAACCTAGTTGCCATGGTCTGATTAAAGCTTAGCGAATTTGTATTAGGTATACGTACATTCCCGATAAATAGTAAAATACGCAATTAGCATGCTTGTTTGTTTCTTATCAGAAAGCCTTACATGCTAACAATAATTTGTAGCCACGTTATTACTGATACACAGTATTAGTATATAACTAAAAACTCTGCCGTTTTTACCTTATTTTTCCTATTTTGCAAACATGCATCGCACTTAAATGCATCCAGTGGTGCTTGTAGATGTAGCTGAAGAGGCCGTGGGTCAAAGCATTATATATTATTTAATTCATATCAAAATAAAAGGTAAATTAGGCTGTACTCAAGTTCCTATTACATATTCAGATTTTCGTCAAAGATCTAAAAACTTAGACGTATTTAAGTAAGTAACTAAGTCCTAGGTTAGTCCTTCCTTACCAACCACTGGTAAATTTAGTAGATTTTATTAAGTTTGCAAATATTAATTTTAACTGCGAAACTTTTGCTAAGTGAATTTAGGCGTTTTGGCATCATACCTTGACTAATGTAGAAATTATATTTTAATAATTGCATTGTGGAGATGTTGTCATGTAAAAACCGGATTTATATATTAAGCAAACAATAATCACCGACAGGATATTTCAACTTAAAGCCGTCTAGAATCAGCCCCTTCTAGGGTAGCCATAATAAATTCTTTTTACGCTAATCATTGAACACGTGTTCTTATAGAGATAAATCCGGTGAGCAACATTCAATGGAATCCCTTACTGTTCCCAATCTGGTTTAATAGTCCTAGTAAAATAAAATAAATTTACATTATTATAAAACGCCCCGGAGTTGGTTTCTTTTATTTAAAGATATTTGAAAGAATTAGTCGAAACGACTTCATATTTAGATACTTAGCTAGACAGCAATATTCGATCATTGAAAATACTGGTAGAAACATCCCATAAATATGTACTTGACATAATTAATACGAAGACATGATATTTGGAAAGTATTCATGACAATCCCACATATTTTGAACTTTTATATTAGCGTTATTGATATTCGAATGTCACTTTGTCTAAGCCCCGAAATAAGGATAATTTATATATTGTTAAAAACAAAAAAGAGACAGTTAAATACAGAACTCTCGCAATTTTAATACAAATGTATTTTTGTACTTAATGCATAATTTATGCTTAGCTGTAATAGAGTAAAACGGAACAAATGTAAATTATTATTAATAGAAGTGAAGACATGTATGTATATTATTGCAAGTTTAATAACATTTTCTTATTATATGTATAGAAATAAATATACAGGCCTTAGTACTTCTTAATAAGTAGTGGACACCTCACAACTCGTCCTGACATGTAAAAATGTTAAGATAATAAAGACGCCACGAAACCAGTTAGGTACTTTCAAGCTATGCCCATTTTCCCTATTGCAACTGATGTTCTTTGTTTGGCCCGCTTTTATCGTGGAATGGGAATGATTAGGGCGAAGTCACACGATGCGTAGAGGCACCACGCCGCGGTCAATGCGGCATAACTTATGATCAGTGATGGCCAAAACGTAATCAGATTAAAGGTTTTTGATTACAATATTTAATCATAATTTTTAATTTTACTAATCTGTAATCATGACCAAAACACATCTAAACATTATCATAAATAATTAACATAGTCATAAATTTGTACGGAATCGTGCTTAAAAGATAGATGGTCAAAATATAATCATATTAATGATGCAAAACACAAAATCTTAATTGTTTTTTATTAATATGATTACATTTTGCACATCTGTGCTTATGATAAGGCCTATAGTATTTTAGCTTTTTCTTTTTTTTTCGTCTAGATCTGAGACTTTTATTCTGGGAGAGCTTTTAGAACTGAACTTTGCAAGAGCAAATAGTTTTTAAGGTGCTTTGTTAGCTAACTCATAAAGGATTTGACGGTAACGTGATGGTACTCCTCTGCGTATACCAGCCAGATACCACACGCAGGTGATTCAATAAGATATAACCGTTGCTGCGCCGCAACGGTTAGTGTGGTATCACCCTAAGTTTATATGAATTATACAGGCCGCAGGCTGGGTCGTGGCCAGGTCAGTGGTAAAAATTACTTGACCGGGTTAATCATAATTCGCTAGCGACGCGCATTGGAAATTGATGAATTTAAATTATAACTAAAAGGTAGATTCCTCAACTAAAGGTATTCCCACATCTATACTTATACATACTTTCTAGATTTTCAATCGTGATCAAACAAAAAACATACCTATCTATTGTTTTGATAGAGAATATGGATTTGAACTAAGAAAGTCACGTTAAAATAGATTAAATAGTTATTACGTGATTCTTCGACATTTATCCAAATTATAATATGATAATAAGTGATAAAGATATAATTACGGCCTGATAGCGCAGTTTGTCTTATCTACAACACAAATGGTTCCGAGTTCGAGTCCGGACACGTGTGACGAGCAGAATTGTTTGTCACAAGTCATGGATGTATAGGTATATTCGGATCTAATACAAGTGCAAACTTAGTTTGAGGCTCGTTAATTGTGTGTAATTGTTCGTAAATATTATTAAAATATAATCAATATTATTGAGCATTTTTTTATTAAAATATTGTATTAATAGTAAAATTATAACAACAGAGCTATTTGAGTATCCAACAAGTCTTATGCAATATTTCTCATTATAATTTCTTAATTGTCTCGCTGTTTAATCTTCGAATAGAATTTGAAGAAACCAGTGACGATTTTTGCCATATGCATCATAATTACTTTTATTATTCACATGTTATCTCGAGTTTGTATTAACCGAGGTTAAATGTCGCATGTCACATACAAGGGGGAACTATAATTATATCATTGTGCCTGTGGCGTCTAGTAAGGCACCTTGAGTTTGACTACCAAACACTTGCGGACAATAGCGGCGCGCAGTGCGGTCAACAAGGCTACAGCTAACTTGAATAACGTCTCCTTGTCGGCTTGCTTAACAATAGGGTAAATGCACACATAAATAGCTGTAAGAATATAATGGCTCGCACGGAAACATTCGGTCTTGTTCAAGGGTTTTGTAAGGGGATCTCAAAATAATATTTAAAATCGTATGTGAAATTTCGCAAACAGATAAGCACGGCGATTCGAAAGTGTAAAGGGAAATTTATAATGTTGTGAATGTCAAATTCGTTTTAACTATATTTTTTTCTTAATTACACTAATTTTTATAAGTACAATTAATAGAAGATCATATATTCTCTCAATTTATTTTTTGTTTACTTTCAGTCGCATTTGAAAACCATGCATTTTCACGTTTTTTTTTTCATATAAATAATTACATTTCGGACATTGAAAAGACTGCGATTTAGTAAAAAAGAATTTTAACATTTAAAATTACGACAATGGTCTGGCCAACAAAGGGTTCTGTTGGATGTAAAAATGTTATACATTATTTAAATGATGATGATGATGTCCTGGCCGGTTTCGGCCACGGCGACTGTTTCAACACCGATTAAGAAATTCGAGGTCCAGTTTTCGGAAACAGTCAATTGCGCAGGAGATATTTAAGTGCATAACTGGACGCGCTGCCAGAAAAGCACTCTCTCGTCCGAACTCCCTCAGGCCCGATGGAAAGGAGAACCAGTACGATCGGGAGGGAGCAGGATGCAGGTTTGGTCGAGTTTTCCTTCTCTGAACACCTGGTTGAATTGCGGTGTTAAAGAGATACCTTAGTCGCCTCTTACGACACCTCAGCAAGAAGAAGGGGGTGCTATTCTATTCTGCCGGCAACCACCACGGCTTATTCATTGTTTTATTATTTAAATAATAAAACAATGAATGGAATAGTTTCTACCGAAATTAACATTTATTATGTTACATGTTATAACCCTGTGTTTACGTCACCAGACGTGCTTTTATTGCCATTACACTATTTAATTATGAAGACAAAGCAAAATAATCAATAGATAGGCATAGTTCACAGAATCCAAGGTAACTAATCTGGATTATAATTTTATCATAATTGGACAGATCCTATTTCATGGTCAATACAATTCATGTTGAATAACCAAAGCAAACATAATAAATACATTATGTATTTATAACAGGATTACACTATAATTTCTCTTCTGCAGACTAAAAAAGGAATACACTTTTCTGTTACCTTAAATCTCTTTATGCAACATAGTATACTCTGGAAAATGAAATTATCAATTGCAACGACGAAGTCTAAATAATCAATGTAATATGCGCTCTCTTGTTGCCTACGTAATTGAAAAAGCCTGCCAAGTGCGCCCCAGACTCGCGCGGTATGGATTACGTAAAAAATTGTAACTTATAGCGGTAGTTTTTTTTCGTGTTCCAACAACATAGGAGACGAGCTATTTTGGGTCCGAGAAATGTCAAAATTTAATGTTTCGAAAATTTTGTTCAATTTTTTAATGTATCATAACATATGAAAACTTAAATTAATGTATAATCTAGAAAACAAGAAATAATAATAAAAAAATAAGAAATATAATATATTCTGGCTATATTCCTTCCGGGATGTGCAGGGATATATTAGCGGCTGTATCCATTTTGTGCTTATATGTTGTGACCAACTTAACCAGTAGCGTGGTTGATCGCCTTTCTCAGGACACTTACACGTAGCATTTCCATTAGATGCCATGCGGGTTTCCTTACGATGTTTTCTTTTACCAGTAATCATGTGGTGTCTAAATCCGTATTTAGTCTAGAAGAACCCTGAGGTACGCGCCGGACAAAAAATCTCAAAATAAGTAAAATATCGATTTTAAAACATTCGATTAACTTAAATGATCTTCATTTGGTGCAAATAACTTATAATATAATTACAAGTTACATTATATGTGTTTGTTGTATTTTTTACAGTAAACAATTAAGAACAAAAAAGCCAAGTACAAAAATGATAATTGAAAAGATCATTTTTCTTTACGAAATCGATTCAATTATTCAAAATTAGGCAGAACATATTAACCCTTTGTCTTCCGTAAAAATGACACAGTTAAATTCAGATAAACAAATAGAAAATATGAAACTTTTTGGAAATTGTTTCATTTGTTCGTTACTCGTTTTAGACTATAAGTATGTGGTACCTATGATACGTTAATATGTAAGATCTATGTATATACTGATGTAATAAGGAGGCTTAATAACAATATTTCCATATACATTTTTTTATAATATTTATTATATCTTTTCTTGTGTTTTAATTTATCTCTTAGAGGTACTTCTATGCAATGGGTAAAGAAAATTAATTTTCTATATAATTACAAAATAAGACAAGTAGAATGGTTATGATCTACGTGAAATAAACAATAAATAACATCTAAACAACTTATTAAAAGTTAACAGCTCAGTGATTTGGAAATCCTGTGATACCTTCATATCGTCTCAGTTCCATTATCTCATATATCTGAGCTCAAAATTTCTCAGTAATCAATTATTAATTATATTGTCTTCTTTTACAATATTCTTACCCCACCTTGTTATTGCGTCTAGAATATTGTCTGAAGGACTCGTCATTTACTGTTTTCGGTTTTTTCCTATACTTATAATACCTTATTTCTTGCTTAATGTTATAATTCTAGGTAAAAATAGTTCCCTTTAGATATTGGTTTATATATTGTATATATATGGTAATAAAAACGAACGTAATTTTTGATTGCATTGAGATAAAAGTTTGATTTTTTTAGAGCAACAAATATATGCATATTTGAGTGTTTGATTTAATTTTAATTTTATACCATTAGGCATTTCCAACGAAAAGAACCTTATCAGTCAGATAGATGGATCACCAGGTGATTCCTTTTTTCTTTTTACAGATAAAAAAAACAAAAAAGCTCGTCTAACTATTTTCCACTAAAATAATAGGATATTTTATAATCACTTATACTTTTATTACACATTTCTTTTGTTAATGTAGCTAGTAGTGTGCAATGAACACCCAAAAATGAAGTATAAACAGTGAAACTTCAAGTATATGTTTATAAAAAAAGACATATTTCCCTTCATATAAAATTTCCCTTTAAATAACCTGGGGGAAATTCTTGCGTAGGACTTTTTGCTACCCCAAAAGTCCATAATGGATTCACCCCGAGTTACAAAAAAAAGGGTTCATATACACTATGTAAGAGAAATAATTAATTTAATTTCAACCCGTGTTAAGTACATCCACGGTATGTTCAGGTTCACAGTTTTACTGATGATTCTGACAGTCGATTAAAAGCGGCCTAAGTTGTCTTAAGCAGAAATATTTCAACATCCCTAACGTAGAAACCGCGAATTGAAGTTAGTAAAAATCAAATAAATAGACAGAAATTGAATTGAAAGATATGGAATTTCAACATAGACAGAGGTGTTTAAATGATAATTTATCGAGATAGGAATTCAAAATCTGTAAATTGTTTATTCTTTCAAATTAACACTACACTACAATCTAGTTTAATCTTGTATAGAATGCTATTTAACTGAGGTAGAAATAAAACGCTTCAATTAAAATTTTATACAAGATAAAACTAAATTTAATTTGTTTTATTCAAGTGCGCCCTTAAATTTAGAATTAAATGAATGAATTGAATGATTTATAAAATGAATCTAAATTGAATGGCTTAGAACTATAATTAAATTACACTTTACGCCTTTGTGTATTTACCTCTTGAATTACGAAACGAGGCAGTGTATTTAGCTTTGCAAGTTTTTAGTCACGTTAACATCACATACGTTTTTGTCTACAGCTATGGAAAGAGTTTCTTTGTTTGACCTCCTTCAAATCTTAGGATGTTAATGTTATGTGAATCCTAGGATGTAATTAAATTTATTTTAAGCCTGTAGGCGGCTTTGACCTTATTAAATTGCAGAACTCATAGACATCGCGTTGCGCAAAATTATAAAAATGTTTGAATTTATTATACTCATACATATAATATACGGTGAACGTTGTCTTTGATAATAATATAATCTACCTGTGACGAAGTTTTAACAATATACTGAAACGTAAAGCTTACTTAAGTTGATATACTATCATAGGGTTTTTAGTTCAATTAATTTAAAACCACATGTAAGTGGTTGGGTTTTGAAGTTTTTTTTTTTGCTATCCTAGAGGAAACTCCTGCATAGGACTATCTGGGACGGTGTGAGGGCAGAGACCCCGGTGTGTCAGACTCTTACTGAATAAAACCCGCGGGCTGTCCATCCAATCGGTCTACCCGGCCCTGGGAAACCAAATTCATCCAGACGCGCCGGATACTACGCACCGCCTCCCTCTCATCCAGGCAGCAGACTCCCTCAAGTCTACTGCCCGGCTATTGAGTACTGAAGTGTACAAACTACACTTAACGTTACTTATGTTATTCCATTGAATTATTAAAAAGATTTGTCATATTCGACGTCTTCTCGCTGAATGGTCTATGAGTTATATGTCATTATAATATTTTATATACAGGACACGTCTAGAAACCGTTTAAAGGCGGAGACTTCAATCACTAGTAACTTTTCTTATTCCTAAAAGTATTTTGAATATTTTCAGAAATACTGGATGTTAACCCAGATTTAAGGTAGGTTTTTCTGTAACTAAAACATTTTGAACCATCCGCTGAACGATAATAATAAATGATATAGAATTAAATTCAACCTGATATGTTTGTTGACAGGAAAAGTTATTTTTATTCCTCATGAATACCTGTTTATCGAAAACAGGATATATAGCCGATCAGAAATAGATATCGTATTCCGTTACATGAGACCGATTCGAGGTTCTCAAAATTTAGTCTAGTATTAGTGAATAGTTCAACGTTTTGAATTGACCTAGTTGTAAGCAGGGCCCAATGCTATACAAATTAGATCAAATTCTATTCAAAGCAGTGGTGCGCATCACAATCAAGCCATTTATCATATCCAATTATAAAAGTGAATGCGATTTCAGTACATTTTTTAATTCAATTGATTACTATAGCTTTGCGAGTACATGCTGAATTCTCGGTCTGCACTGTAAATGACAGAATGTCAGGCAGATTGTTTACCCAAGGCTATAACATGGGGTTTCCAAAAGGACAATAAATAACATTAAGGATTAGCAGCACAGTAATTGGAGTTAAAACAAAACGATAACTATGCAAATAATGTTTAAAAAAGTTTATATTATGGCGAAAATATTTTATTGATAAAAATGCGTAGTCCTAATGTATATTTTTTTCTCGCAATACATTATTTCCTTTATGTATTATTATATTTGTACCGCATTGTTGAGGAGAAACTGTTTTTGTGAACTCCTCTTGATATATTGTTTTACGAGCTAATGGGAAATTCATTTTATTTTTTTATGGTTACAAAATGCTTGGAAGTATACCTATTGGAATAAAATTATAATTCATATCCATAATATTCTTCACGTTCTTAATATCTATATAGATGGTGGTAGTCTTTGATCTCACCTTGGATGTTGATTTTTTGGCCATACTTGTTAAGAACTACATCACTGATTTCATGCGATGTAGGTTATTAATGCCAACGGGCCATGAAAAATACAGAAAATTCTAAACTCGAATGCAATAAAAATAGCAATATGCTAAAAACAATGCATTTATTTCACTTAATTTTATACAAAAAATTTACAAAGGTAATAATTACATATCGTTGTAAATATAAAAAAGATATAAAAAGTTACATATGCGAAACAATAAATGCTAGGCTGATGCCTTAGTAAACACATAATTGTGGAAATATTATATAATAAAGCATATATTAATTATATACCAAATTTTTATCTGTCTATTGGCACGAAAAAATATGTATTGTTTTAAGTAGGACAATATGTGGAAATCCTAATTTACAAAAAATACCATAGTACGACAAGCATATATTAAAACACTACGTATTTCTACTACTTACTTCTATAAGTATTAAAAATATTGTGATCAGTAATTGCCAGTTAGGTTAGAGAAGGGTTCGTATGCCCACTCAAGCCGCTGTATCCATCCGACTGGTGTAAGGTAGTAAAGAGTGACCGAAGGGGAATTGGACCAAGCAGCAAGACGCTTGAAAGCAAAAATCACGGCGCCAGATCGGAATGGTATACCATGCCTCGGCCTTGGCTATGCTCGCCCTGGGTGCCAGGATGAGGGTGCTTTGTAATAGCTGCCTCCAACCTTCTGAACCCGTGGCTGAAACGGTCCTATGAGGAATTCCCTAAGCAAATTAAAAAGGATTCATATGTCTTATTTTGTAATTACAATTTTATAAGCTGATTACCACATTATTGTATCATGTTACAGCTCATTGCGAGTGAAAATTATAACTTACAACGTAACTTACTGTACTACGAATATTGTCCAATGGAAATATTTAGAAGTGCTTAGAAGTCAGCCTATTTAAATATAAAGTTATATTTAATTTAACTTAACATTTGAAGATTCGTATAGAAAGTGTAAGAAAAAAGTTATGATTGAGGAATTTAGCTAACTTCCGCTGTTCAGATATTTTTCATGCCATATAAGATAATAAACTGCATATGAAACCGAGAACAAATAAATAAAAAAAAGACAAGCTTCGTAACTTTTTCTCGAAAGTTCACACTTAACTAACATTTTAATAATGCCAATTTTATTTTCAACCGAAAATTGCAAAAGCTTTCTAAGACTGCATTGTCGTATCTCTTGTCCTACTGGTATATAAATGTTCTGTATATAAATAGTAAATTACCAGCAATTTACAAATCATTGGCCAAGCAAATAAAAAGAAAAATAAAACTCCTTTTAAAGAAGTAAAATTTTTACATTTTTTTGTTTGTTTTTTTGACATTTAAAAATTAAGCTTAGAAGAAAATAACTTTGAAATTAAATTTTTAAATAGTCTATTTTTATAAAAAAAAAAATGAAACGACACTTTTTTTACAGGTATAGTACGGTAAACCGCCTTAGTATGAGTGACAAACGAAAAAAAATTACGAATTACAAATTTAATTACGATTTTTTTTTAAATATCTTAAAGTAAAAACAGAAAGGCTATACGTAGTATTACTTAACAAACTAATTTAATATAGATTTAGTTTTTCATATGGTTTTAACATTACAATGATTTTAATGCTTTATATAAGAATGGTTAATTTAACTTCTGTCACCATTGTTTGAAGGAAAAAATGGGCCCACTCTGGTTCTAGCCTGGGGGCGTAGACAAAGCAATATTCGTTAACTGATAACTATAGCAGAAAAAATGTAAATGTATGGAATTAACATAACATGTCTATGTTGCATGAAATATTATGTCAATCCCATACAATTTGTACTTTTCTGTAAGCGACATCGTTAAAGGAATGTTATTTTGTCTGAGAGCCCTGATAATGAAACTGCTACACCGCTAATTATAGAATAAAACGTACATTTATCGAAGAATCTGAATTAATCTTGTTTGTTATAAAAATAAATATAATAGAAAATCAGTCTTGTATTAGTCTTTTAAAATGTTGGCCCAGTTATTTATTTATAGGTACGCCTATAAGTACATGTAACATTTTAATATATTTTTTTGCCACATTCAGTTAACTATGGTAGTAGCAAGAACGTATTCATGATTTATCATTAAATTAATGTTAATATTTAAGATCAAAATTAAATTCGACACGTTTAAAAACAAATAGATTTAAGTCACACAAAACATACTTACCAATGTTCTCACTTTAAAACCTTTTAATAAAAACCTTGCTCTAATAGGACATTACACAATATATACGTAGAAAAACACATAATTAATATATGTCATATAAAATACATACATATAATATATATATATACACACAGTTAATTAACAAACTAAATACTAATATTTTGTAACATCAAAATGATACAAGTATATATGTTTACAATAATTAGTAAGTAATTTTGGTATCACCTTTAAATTATACATAAATAAAAAGTAGATTTGTCGCAATAGTATGCTAGTATATAATATACTCAACCTTCCTTTAAATGGATTGGGTCGAGGGATTCAACTTTGTACCAGAAACTTTAAGCCGAGTGTTCACAGGAAATGTGCAACAAGAAACATGTACAATATATTAACAAATAAAGCATACATCAATTTATTTTTTAAAATAGCTAAAGCGTACTAAACCGTATTGTATTATCTCTTGTTGTAGGTATAGGATTTCTCCACACATTTCCAATAAAAACAGTCTGTATACTGATTGTAACAAAGAATTTTGTAATGTTAAAAATATTTTAATAAATAAAAGTATGTCAAACTAAAGAAGTATTTATGGTTAATGTATTATTGTGGTAATGTCAATTGTGCTCTTGTTTATAATAAGACGGCATAAAGACTTCTCCTTCTGAAAAAACAGTGTTTTTTTCTTTATAAACGATTCGAACGACTACATTACTAAAGTTGCAAAACGATTCACCAAATATATGATTAACTTTTGTGGTTGGTATAAATTTTAGAAAAGAATAGCAATTTTATTTAAAAAATTCTTTCAATATCTTAACTGTTTTCTTGTATACTTTTTTAAGTGTTACAAATAAATTCTGGTCTTCAAACTCACCACTTGAAATATGAAGATAAGACCAATCATAGAACGCAATATTACGCCACGATTGGCTATTTACTACGATGGATTTTTAAATGAATCAACTAATTTCCATAAAAGTTGCATTTACAGCGAAACTATAGAAAATGTTTTATAAAATAATGTGTTCGGAATTGCATTCTCCCCTTTACACTGGTGGGAAGGGGGAGGTGGTAATAGCATGGCAGCATGCGAGGGTGCCGCGTTCCACTTTCAATGACCTAATTCGTAACGTAGTGCTCCGAATAACTGACCTGAACTGAGTGTACGTTAGCATATTGTGCCGTTCGAATTCGACGACCTAAATAGGAAGGACGCCGAGACATGATAATCACGCGGCAATTTCGCCAATTATATATTATATCTTAAGTAACATATAAAGCATGAATTATATTTTACTGCCACATTTAATTAAATGCTATAATAATATATTGAAAAAAGTTACATACTAACACTAAGTACATCGATCGTAATAATTCCGACTAGAAAAAATTTAAAGACATTTCTTTATATCAAGCTCTCAATTTCAACCGTATAAATATGTTGTATTTATTTAATGGTTTTTATTTATATATTATCCACCAACATATTGTTTAAGTAGATAGATATTTAAATATATTACCTTTTCTGAGTAAACATCGTCTATAAACTCAAGCCTCAGAAGTGCCAATAAGGCAATTCATAGTTAACAGAGATTCTGTAACTTCTTTTTACTGTTGGCTTGAGTACAGCAAATGTTACATACAGAATGGAGCATATTAACAAAAACACTATTATCAGTTAAAATTTCTTTTAGTGACTTTTGCCTCAATACAAACGATATCTCAAATACAAATGTGAAAATTGTATATTCAACATTATTTTTTATTTGTAACGCTTTTGTTACATGTCTTTCTTAAATTATTTTATATAAGCATCACGAGGTGATCAACACGGGTAAGGAAAAAATGACCTATATCACTATAATTAACAAAAAGACAAATTCCTAGTTAACAAACTGAGCAACGTTTGTTCAAAAGATCATGTTAGATATAACTTCTACTTTTTTATTAATTATTTTGAATATGGTAGATAGATATACCTAGAAGTATTGATTGATGACAATAAAAAATATAACTTTATTCAAATAGGCAATTGTACTACGAAGTACTTTTGAATCGTCAATAGAAAACAAATATCTATCCACCATACATTTGGAAAGCAGAATCAATAGATTCTGCTTAACCTTTATTAGAAAAACCAGTAAGAAACCCCAAATGAAAAAAAAAAGCTAGAACATTTTTAATTAAGAACTTCTAACAGAGGCTCTTTATTATAACAAAGTATTTTTAATTTTAAACTCGCTTAGGCATGGTGAGAGAGTTTACAGCTTTTGCGATGTCTCCGTAGGATTTCAGAAGTTGATTGTGGCAGTCTTCTAGGAGAATGGTATCACCGACAGAAATCTTGACACGTAGAAGTTTAATAGCATGATGGACGTCCCACTCGCAAAGGTCGAGCGCTACCAAGCACTGCTCCGGTGTCGACTTTGTTAAGAAAACTATAATTTTAAATCTTATTCGAGGAATTAACATAAGTAGAAATGAATTTCGGTCGCATTTCGAAATAAGCTTTTGTATATATATTTTTTAGCCTCTACTCTCTTCATTTTCCAGAATTGTCATTACGACAGCAGCATTTCAGATTATATACTCGGTAATAAACGATAATAGGTACTTTCTATTACTTGATAAAAAGTGCCTATTAGCTATTATAAGTGGACTGTCAGATCTTCTACTTTTTGGTATTAAAAATAAAATGCATCTGTAGATTTAATAATGTTTGTTTGCCTAACGTGATTAGCCATTTCTCCAACAAAGTAGTATTTCCATATATTTGTTAAGGGGATTATTTTAGCCTAGAAATTTAATAAAATCGTTTTATTTTGTTGTAATTTAAAATTTAAACATAAAAAAAACGTTTTTAACAAAATTTTCCAAAATTAAAATTATTTCCAGAGATCTATGTATTTTAGTGACGCGGCATGGCAAAGTTTACAAGCGTTTCTCTCAAAACTACATTTTTCGAGATTCTTGTCCTGATATCTCAAGTTCTAATACAGAAATGAATTTCTTTAAATTTGATGTAAACGTTCTCTACGCATTTACTCTATCGCACTAACTTATACTCTAAGTAAATATATATTTTTTACTATTTATAAAAAAATCTGGATATTCAATAAAATGGTAAAAAAAACTCTTTATTTATAAAACCGTAATTTGCTGATTTTTTTTAATATTCCTTAGTTCAGACCATAGCAGCAGTCTTTCATTCAAAAGATTTTTATCTTTTTTCAGTTGACTAGTAGAGTAATCATCAAGGCATGTGATGCAATTATCTTGAAAACCTTAACTTCAATAGTCTGTAACTCTTTGATTTCTTTTATTTTTGTATTCTTAAAATATTAATTAATACTCATGTGTAGTAAAATTATGACTAGTAAAAATATTTTTTGGTTTCTTTTTATTGCGCCTGATAGTAAGAGTTTACTTATTTATTTCTTACTTATTGCGAATCACTTAAAACTCTTGCCTCTAGACTAGAATAACCCCTTAAATTCAATAAATATGTGTAAATAAATCTAAATCATTATTTTAAACGACGTTTTTTAACATTTTTCATAAAATTTTACATCCGTTTCGGGGTCAGTTATTATATTAGAATATTGTTTCTAACATAGGATATTTCTATATAAAGTAAAAAAAAAACAATTTTGAACGTTAATACGAACCTTTTCGTTTAGCACCTTCATCATAATCCTAACCTCATCAGACTCGATGCCGCGCTGACGACCATGCGGCTTTAAATCTGCAAACTCCAGCAAATCTTCAACGGACACGTGCTCTGAACACATTTACAATATATTTATCTATACATAAAGCATTCGTCTACCATTGCTGTCCAGGATAACCACAGACATTTTCATTTTTTCACTATAAACAGGATTCCGCTTGTCCTCAATTTCATGGAAAATGATGATGGGACCTATGACGGAACGCACTCGTCACACATATACCGATTCACTCGCTATTTGAAAATTTCCATGTTATTTGACGTTGGCGAAACAGGCTTAGAAAGCTCATAACATTCCTTGGTAACCACGAAGTAAAAATTAGGGAGATAACCCCTTGTACAAGCATTCGAAATACCAATCACATAAGGATGCAAATGCCACCCGGCATCTTGTTAACTTATGGCAAAAAGATTAACGTTGATTGCTGTATTTTTTTTTTACACTGGCTCGACATAGTGACTACAGAGTACCTGATGGTAAGTACAGTGTAGTCCAAAAACGAAAGCGACTATCAAAGGGTGAAAATCCATTGATAGTCTACATCGTCATGTCGGCCCACATATACCACGACTGAAGGTCTCTAGGTATATGAGCTACTGGATATACACAAGCTGATCCCGAAACGCGACAAGCCGAAACTGGTCACTATGACGGGCTTTACACCCATGTAATGTGGTCACGATCCAGACGGGTACCGACGCCCTACCACCTCGCTGCTGCTCGTTTAGCACCACCCAGGAGTCACGTGTAGGGAAACTAGGGTAAAGCCTACGGACGCGAGCAGACTCCCAAAAATATATGTATATTTATTCCACGTGATACTTGTAGTAATCAAACATCTACCTTTGACCAAAGATCCCGAAATATCTTCATCGATATCGCTTTCATATGGGGGAACATCTACGCTTTGATTGACTTGTGTGTTCATTGGCGCCGTTTGTTCCTTCGTCTCCTTTAGAGCCGAAGCTCCCTCGTTGCTACAATGGGTGATGTAATCAGCATCAGGTGACACGTTCTTTTGCGTGTTCTGGTATATAGTCGTTTTGCCGTTCTCGATGCCCGGGGCAGACTGGGCCACGAAAGCATCGGCGTGCTGGGTCGGGATCTTCAACGGGTATTTCCGTATGTGTCGCGGCATGTCGACTAACAATGCCTTACTCGATTTCGGAGGTAAGGGTAGAGGGTTTATGCCCTGTAAAACGTTTTACTAATATAGATCTATTCATTTTTTTTAGTGTTTCCACTGGCATGGGGCCGGGGAACTTTTCATATATCTACAATTAAATTTTTAATACGGTTATTCCAGGATAATTGGTCGCAGTTTTTTATATCATTATAAAAACATTTGACAATCCAAGCACAGAATTTTTAGATAAATGTATAAATTTTAACATATTAAAGTTTGTTAATTTATTATCAGTTAAATAAAAAAGAAAATTAGGCATCTATTCCTAAGTACCCGTATTATCAAAATCTCTCATATGTAATTTTCAGTTTCTGTTCGACTTTTTTTTTTAGCCACATTTTGAACTTCTATCAAAGAAACAGCAATTCTAATGGCATTTCACCGTACACGTTATGTTGTATGATAATAATATTATATTGATATTTTCTTCGTGGCTGACACTGTTATCATCTTTTTTGGGTTCTTTAGGTAATGTTAATACAACCTCAGCGTGGCTACTTTTAAAAACGTATTCATTATTATAAATAGTCGTAATACACAAAATAAGAGACAACTAATAGATAGGTTTCATAAGAAAACAAAATATATAACGACTACATTTATATAATAATGTTTTGTTTTGCATTTCTATGGCATCATCATCTGCTGTGAATTTCTTTCATGTTTATGAATATTTCGCTTTAAAAACTTACCATTATTCCAGCATTATCAGTCTCGTCTATAGACGATCTGAAAGAAAGATATTTTTTATCAAATCTAAAAACGTCTGTGTATAGAAGGCAAGATATAACTGTAAAATGTAACTGATGATGGTTAATTTTTACACCTGTTTTAAGGGCACACAAAAGGGAAAAAACTTAAGTTAATTCGGGTTTATTTTTAATCACACAGTACGGATTTTAGTAGAAACTACGAAGAACTCATTAAAATATAAGCACTGGCTTAAATTTTAATACCGTGTAAACCGAATACGATGGTAACATGCTGTTGGTATATCATCAAATGAGGAAACGGTATAAGGAAGCAAATGTAGCTTACCTAAATTGGCTCGCCATTTGGTACCATGGTCTTTCTTTTGGCCGAGCGCCGGTAGACACGGATGCATTTCTTAAATCGTTAGACATTCTTAAGAACATACTGTTGGTGTCTTCCGACAGGTCCATGATCTCCGGCCGAGGCAATACAGCCGGCCTGGGCATTGTCGACGGTCCGAGATTACTGTTATTGCATTTGCAAAAGGGCAAAGATTTGGGCATCGTGCTTGCATTTTCTATACGTAAAGATTCTTTCATCGCATGGATAATGTGCGACGAGGATGGGGTCGGTTCTTCGATAAGGGTTATGTACGCCGCTCTGCCTTCCTCGGTTATTGTTGACTGCAAAATAATATTGATAGTAAATAATATGCTGTCAAGCTATTTCCTTTTCGGGGCGAGCAAAGTTACATAGCTAGCATAGTTAGTTAATGTTTGTAATCCACTTTCCACTTATTATTATTATTAATGTGTTGAAGGAATACATAGATAATATTAATGAAAGCATATAATAATTCGTCCTTTTATATCTTTGTACATACAACAATTTTGAAAAATTACGCATTTAAATTTAAAATAATAAAAAAAGGTTCGTTTAAATAGTATTAAATTAATTATAAAATCCAAAGTTACAACTGCGGACGAACAGTGAACGTAATTACTACAATATATGATGTATTCATATAGTTCTTGTATATAAAGAGTGGAAAATAAAAAAATAAAAATAAAATATAATTATTATTATTAATTTAAATTTAATTTTGATATTAAATATTATTTTAAGCTAATGCATTAAGTTGTGTAGAGAAAAAAATGTGTGCACTTTAATGACGTGACAAAAGCGTGTATTAAACCAATTTGGAAAATATAAATCATTCAGTTTAATCAAAAATAATTAAAAGAAAAATGTTCATGCCACAGTAAGGTACAATAATATAAAAAAAAATACACTAGCATAAAACATACCTATATGAGTAGGTAAAGGCATATTACGTAAAGAGCTTAGCACAATATTGTATAAAAATATACCATAAAAATTATTTTATAAATGTACAAATACCTGAATATCCACCGCTTTGGCTTTTGCCTCATCGCAGAAATTTCGACGTTCGTGTTTTCCTATGAAAAACAATTACTTTAAAAAAAAGTAAATAATATCAATTAAAGAGCTTATTAATCTATAGAGCATCTGGTGTTTAACATTATACAAGTTTTTTTGCACGAATAAATTCCGTAAAATTAAGACTCTTGTTAAATAAATAAAGAAAGAGTCTATTTTGGACAATGTAAGTTTCCAGGGTGAGTTATAAAGTTGTCTGCAACTAATAAAAACAATGAACGCACGTTTACAGGAAGAAAAGCGGTAAACCAGCTTTTTGAACCACATCACGAAAACACAATTGAAAAAATTATTATCAATCATTTTCATTTCGCTTGACGCCGCGTGCTCTTACTGCGCTTATGGAACTGCACTAGTCGATATGCGACTATAAGAAAACCTTATTGTCGATGCAATGAAATACATCAACATCATTATAGCATCCGCAATATAGTCGTGTGGGACAATGCAACAGAGGATGTCTTTCGACTAATACTACATATATTTTTTATCTGAAAATTATTTAATCGCTTTAGGCGAAGATTTAATACCAATCACATTCTTTCTTTACATTCTTTCAACATTAAAAACTGACGCCTATCTGTAGTTATGTTTGATAGAACCGAGGATACAGCTTGACGTCTACAAACTATTCACTAAAATATCCAAATATTCACTGTCCATACTTTAGAGAGGTTAAGCAAATGCTCAATATCGTACGTTTTTATTTCTTCATCACTAATGTAAATGAAGTCGCGTGAGAAGTTAGTAAGATGTAGTAGCATCAAAATTTATGACCTCCCTGAATCGCGACATTGTGTTACAGCTATCATCAGAGAGACAAGAGGCTACGTAATATGTCATTTGAAATTTCATTAATAACAATCATTTAATTATTTGATAATGTTAATGTCACTTAATTAAATATCCACATATTGCCATATATAAACTGGACTATATTCAAAGCGGCCATTAAAATGACCGATTCCTATAGAAACAGGTAAATACAGCAAAATTAACCTTCACCTGTAGATTCTTTATCAGTTTCATGCGGCGCGTTATTATTTAAAGCAAGATGGACGAACTTGAAACTCCGCTTGTGTTTGTCACTTGGTGATGCTGCTGGTCTGCTCTTCTTTCCAACGTCACTCATTGATCTGTAACATTCGCTATTGTGGACGTATTTGCTACGTACATAGCTATCGAGGAATGGAACAGATAGATTTCACATTCAACAATACTATTTAATTGTCAACCGATTATTACATAATACTCAAGGTGGCAACTACAATATAGATATATTTATGAGAACTATAGTTATAAGATATATACATATATAGAAATAGAGGTATAGCTAGTTTCGATATAGCATCATACATTATAACGGCAGAGTAAATTATTTACTCTGTTTAACTTTACTAACTAAAAATTATACATATTTATAGTAAAGAGATTTACTATATAATTGCTACAACAGATAAAATCTCATAAATACCTGTATTGATCAGTATCTAAATGTTATTTATGAAATAACCGAAAAATATTCATCTACAGAGAGGCGGCGCTAATTTAAAGAAAATATAATAATACAAATATTTAGATGGGTTTTGCATAATAGGAATAGAGAGGAACTATGATAGCTTGACTCACTTGCTTGTGATCTCATTTGCAAGAGCGACCGCTGTGTTAAGCGTTTTCTCTTCCTGTGCTGTCATTTGCTTCATCGCGCCCAATGAATGTTTCTTCCTCAAACCAATGAACCTGAAAATAGTTTAAAACATACCTATATTCCCGTATCAAGAACTGCGGCCATAACTCTAGCTAAGTAAATGAAACAACATTCATCATGAAAGTACATAAGGATTGGAGTACGGTTCAAACGACCACGTCCACATTCTTATGTGTTCAGAGCCTTTAAGATACGAACGAATTTTCGTTTGTTTGGTGAACCGGATCTATTGTCGGACTTATCTACATTTTCCACCAGGTATGATTAAGGTCAAACGTCCACCTGTAAATCCTGATAAATAATAAACAATATTGCTGATCGTATTTTATTTAAATGACGGGAATACAGTAATTATTACTGTCACTTTTACGCCTCGTCAAACTATTGTCAAATATGAATTTATCAGGGGAACAAAATAGCTCCTCGCCCAGTAGATGGAGCCTGCAGAAGGCCAGACGTCGCCGGGTGCCGAGAAGGATGGCTCAGTCTTGCCATTGGCACTTGGCAGACGGGAGAAGGCACACCTCGGGGGTTTTAGTCGGTGCAAGTCCGACACACCGGGGGCGACCCACGCCTCCTTTAGGTCCGTTAGGGATCTCCCCAGGATACAAAAAAAAGGGGGAGCAAAATAGCTACAAATGCTAAAGAATTGGTAATTCGGTAGAACCATCATGTGACTCGCTTCAACCTGTCGCATTTCACGATCGGCTTGTGCCTCCAGTTGTTTGTAAAGACGTGGTACATGTGAGCCAACATGACGGCGGCGACAGTTAACGGATCTCGTCCTTGGCGGATGCCGCCGTTTTTTTGGACTATACTGAAATTTTCATCAGGTGCAGTGTAGAAACTTTGTCGAGACATTATAAAGAAAATCACACGAATAACGGGATCGGTCGTAAATTCGAATCTGCAAACAAACGCCAGGGTATTTCGCTGCTAAATAGAAACTGCGTGAGGAATTCATCGCATGTTATTTAACCCTTTCAATACGATTTTTTTAACTTAATAATTCATCTTATATTTGTAGCACAAAATATTTATCGATTATTGCAAAATAATAATTGGGAGTGTAATATTAATTATTACAATAGTATTGGTGAGTGGGTCGTATGTGTCCCAACAGTTCTCTGTTTTAGTTCTCTGGGACAATATGTCATTACAGTATTGCAAAGGTTAAAAAAAGAAATTGTCATGTTTATAAAAACGTGGACGTAGCGCAGAATGATTCTTAAAATAGAGAAACTGTTTAATTAACTCGATTTTTCATTTGCTGATACCGATAGAAATTACTGCCACGGAAGGGCTATACACTATAAGTATAAGTACGTACCTATTGCTAATATCTGCATCTGTATTCTGAAATAAAATATAACATACATTACAAAAGTACACAAGTTCAATTAAAAGTCTAAATTGAAAAATCCATCTACGATACGAGGGTTTCCTATTAGGGTATGCAGAAGGAACGGAAACTTGGCAACCTCTTTCGTTTTCTTAAAATTCATTAATATCTTTTTTACCCGGGGTAAGTTCAGCACAGGACTTCTCTGTCATCGCGAGCGTGACCGCCGGAAATCTCTACTGACTAAAAACCCCTGTGTTACCATCGCACCGGGAAAAACGACGTGTTTTATTTTACACTGTCTCGACAAAGTGATCACATTGCACCAGACGGTAAGTACATTGTAGTCTAAAAACGGCAGCAACTATCATAGGACGAAACTTCATTAACACCCTGTCGTCATGTCGGCCCACATAAACCACGACTGAAGACCTTTAGGTATATGACTCACTGCACTTACACAAGCTGATCCTGAAACGCGACAGGATGAAGCAAGTCACTATGATGGTCTTTGCACTTGTGTACTGTGATCACAACCGAATTCGGACATTCGGCCTACAACCTATAAAACTACATGCTATAATTCACTAAAGGCTTATAAGCTACCTTGTGAGGTAACTACGCAATCTGCTACGGTACCGGCATGCGGGTGCCTTTCTTTGGCCTCCTCAAATTAAGGAGAGTGGATTGAGTTGGCCATCTGCAGAAATACGTCCTAATATGTCTATTACGACGTATTTACTGGTGTGCGTGGGTACACTCACGACCTTCCTTCCTCGTGCTGTGGCGTACGACTGCCCAACAATGGTTAATACCTTTACGTTCTATCGTCAATTACACGTACTCCCGACCTTACCCTACACCAAGATCCCCTTTACTTGCTCTGTGCAGGTATTTGAAAATATTTTCGAATAATTTGTAACTTTCTATAACTCCGTTTATTTAGATATCTCATAAAAGTTGTCATATCGTTTATGACGGAATATTTTGATTTAAACAATATTTTTCATTAATTGCAACAATTTTGTTATGACTATACAATTACATGAAACTATTCAAATTTTTAGAGCAATGAAATTAATTTTACTTACATTTTCATCTTTTTTGTTTAAGTTTATCGCTCGTATTATTGATTCCATTTCTTGCATCAACGCTAAACTAAATTCTGATACGTCATCCTGTGGAGTAAAAAGATCAATGAAAATGTTTTTTTTTTATTAATTATATTTACTTACAAACAAAAACGCTTTCTCTTTTTAAACAATATAAAAAGTAATAATAAATCATCATACCACATCCCTTTTGGGGACTACTAAGAATGTCATTTCTTAGTGCCCTGAGGACGGTTATCAGCTGCGCTACTGGTCATGTTGGGCGCGACATATAAATGCAAAAGGGGATAATGCAACTAATATATATATATATATATATCACGCTGGTAGATCATCCGTAGGTTCTTTCCCCTGGCTGGCTGCCCAAATCGAGGTCGTACCCACAGGGGTGCCCTTGCATTGCCACCCAACCCATAAACTCGCTGGCTGAGCACCTTCTGTACCAGCCCTCTAAGTCCGGTTAAGCTGCATAGGCCTGTCCCGGCCATCAGTAGTTAGTCCGTCATAAAAAAAACGAATTAAAAAACTGAGATACGAATACCTTAATATAGATTAAAATCATTGAGTAATATTAATTAGTAAGCGATGCAAGCTCTAATAAAATAAACAAATTATAAAAACATGACAATATTAATATCTACATAAAATATATATTTTTTAAATTTCCATCTATATTTATGATACATACTTCAAGCTCGATTAACTTAAAATAATGTAAATATACCAACTTAAATTATTTAAAAAAAAAACTAAAGCGTTTTATAAACATTCATAAAGTTGAAAAAAAAAGCATACAGTAATTATAACTTACCAAACTTGTTAGACTTTCAGCATTTACAGGTTCATCCGTTTTTTCATTTGAATTCGGCGGAATTTGCTGTGTGATAAAAAAAAAAAACATTCAATTTGAACATATATAAAAATCTAACCAAAGTAAAATCATTAGTAAAGGAGAACATTTATACGTAATAATAGGAAGTGCTTGAAAGTGACTATCGTTCACGATACTGTAGTATGGATAAACGAAATGAGATAATTATAGTAACTGAAGACTAAAATATAACTGTGGCTTAATAAGAACGATCGACGTTGGCAGTACGACGTCCTGTTATAAACTGCATAGGCATATCCTGTTTGGTAGACATGACAATGCAGATAAAAGGATCAGGCCAAAAGCTGAGCGAACTTGCACTAAATTATCTATTAAGGGAGTGAGTACATTAATTGAATCGATATAACCATTAGCCGATCAGAACGAGCTTTATCTCAAATGAATACAACCGAATAAGTTGTCATTGTTTCGTGTCGGATCAACGATATGATCCAATAGCGGTCAGCAACGATTTGAATCATATCGAATTGCTAATTGCATTATATTGGTCATAACAGATGGCACGACAGGGCCGAAACGCAGACACTCCTTTAGCTAGTAACTCCTACTAATTTAAGATCACTTAGCGTGCTATGGACCGAGCTATGTTGGGAATCTCTTCAAAAGAGAATATCTGAAATGAGGTTATCTGATAGAAAACAAGTTATCGACATAACACTTAGGATTAGCAGGCTGACGTGGCCACATAAGCAGAATAACTGATGATCGCTGGAGTAGTCGAGTGTTTGAGAAGAGACTGTGAATTAAGTAGCAGTACACAAGGTACAGTAACAACTTGTGAATGCGGACGATGATATTAATTCGATGACGAGAGCCCAAGATCAGGCTCGATGCCGCTTATTAAGGAAATATTACGTCAATCAGTGGATTAAAATGTGTGTCTGATGATGATGACTAACAGATGGATGCAATGGATTATTATGTTTTGCTTAATATAACAAATTATACGTGATCGGCTCCAGCCGTTTCCGCGTCGATGTGGTCATAGCTTTACTCTATGTTTATGTAATTTAGAGGTTAGCATACGTCGATACGTTGACGTGGGTGTAATAAGTTCTATTTATCATCGATTTTTATTATAAACTTATACCAACGACATTATTACCGAAAAACTACGTAAAGAGGAAAGCTTAACTGAACATTCATTGCGTACAATTATTTTGATGTTACAGGATGAAATCATTTCCCTAGTTATGAAATCAATTTAAATTAAGCTTTTCATAACTTAATGTAAATGCTATACAAAGATCCATGCTTTAATTGACCTCCCATAGAACAATTAATTGTAATAAGAAATCGGCGAGAATATCTCCCGCTGTGCTAAATTAATTACAAAATAAATTTTGCTTAAATGTGGAAATATGTATTAAAACTGCAAAAATTCTATAAAGACAAGGTTAAGTAGTTCTAAAAGGCGTGTATAAGTATACAAACACAGTAAGATGTTTTATTTTAAGGCTTATCTCCAAAAAAAGATTATGTTCAAACTATTCACTACGACCCTTATTCGATTATAAGAATAGGCAAATGATTGAATTAATAAGGTACGGACTAATGACATTAATATACACCTGTGTTTTCACTAATTTTATTGTATAATATATGGTTAGGTATAAAAATAATTCAAACCGTTTCAAGATCTACAATTTCTTGGTACTCATGAATGTCATCTGATTTCGGCGTAACCTTGTCATTTTCAATTTTGCAGGATCGGTCTAAAGTAGCGCTTTTAACCTGTAATTAAGAAAACGTTTTTAACTAAACTGCATTCTTCTTCCTGTTTTTATGTCGAAACCAAATTCATACACTTAATAGCAAAAATCTTAGAATATGATATTAGAACAGTAAAATGAACTTTCTAAAGAATAAAAGGGTTACAAAACAAGATACTAATAGCATACACAACATTCAAAGTCGAAAGATAAAAAAAAAGGAATGAAAAGCGCTCTGATAGGTCGGCAGCGCAGTGATGGTGGATGGTGATGCGGTTGCTGATAGACGATAGTGAGCGCTTACCACCAACTGGGATGTTCGTCAGTTCACATAAAGAGAGACTGTTTGTAGCAACATTTTAATGGGATTAGAAGCAGTCTCACTCCAAACAAACATTGTGTTGCTTTAGATGTTTATTCTCAAAGTAATCGTTTCTCTAACGCCATTAGATTAGCCCAATTTTCCTCGGTGGCCGACCAAGCCGAGGTCCAATATCCTCAGGGGTATCCTTATGTTGTCACCAAGGCCCGTTAAATTTGACAGCTAAGTGCCTTAAGCGCTTGCTTTTTATGTATCCTCTCAGGGCAACAAAATTTAACATGTCAAGAAAAACCTATATACAACCGTAATGATATTTGTAATAAACTGAAAACTAACCTTGTTTAATACTCCTCGATTAGTAACTGGCTCTGAAATTATTTTTTGAGTAGGCTTTCTAAGAGTTCCCGACTTCATATTGGCTGCTGAAAATTAAGAATTTGTCATAACATACGAAAAAATATAATCATTTCCGAGCCGAAGGGAGTCGATCCTAAATTAGTAATACTATCAATAAAATATGTAATTCTTTAAAAGTAGCAACGTTTTTAGAAATATTAGAATTCAGTGCCATTTGTTGACACAGAACTTAAACTTTCGATTTCAAAATGACTAGAATTTCACGGTGTGATATTTTACAATTTTTTAATATTCATCATATTCACATGATAATGATGATGACAAAATCCTGGCCGATTTCGGCCTTAGCGACATTTCCAAATCAAGTAGGTGCAGGCTGCAGCTCCAATCGGCGAAGGTGAACTCGCCGATGACTTGCGTACCCCACTTTAGCGCGGAATGTCCTGTGACATAACGGGCATGTCGGAACACCGGCGACGTAATTGTATGAAGCGAGCATCGGTGGACGCACGGGCCTTAAAACGATCTCGCATCTCATCCAACTCAAGCCTACGACTCGTCTCAAACTCGGCCGCCATGCGCTGCACAAGACTTCTCCACCCCGAGCGTCACTCTCCGCATGTATCCGCCACCGCGTAGGCTCAATATTGCAGCGCTTTAAGTGCCGCATCAGAACATCTCTAAGCCTTAAATATTCATTTTTATATAATCAAGACAAGTCTCAACAATATATTTACTATTTCGAGAACGCTGAAGTTTTCAAATTGCACCATACTAACTTCGGGCGGTAATGCAATCATATAAGCAAGAGAATACATAAAAACATTATCGCTGTATTCTTTTATTTAAATTATGTTGAAACCTTGTTTTCCAGACAAAACAAGTACATTTGATATATTGGCAGACACTGGAATATATTAAGGCTGCATATTAGGGATGTAAGTTTATAAAATAAACTATAGCATATCCGAAAAAATTTAATGTTCACATAAGTAACTGACTCCGATACAAATGTATCGAATAATTTTGAATTTCGTCAAAAAATACTCGAGAATAATCTAAATATAACAATTTTTAAGTGAATTGTATGATCTCCTCGCTTGCTATGCCATTCTCTAAAATAAATAATTAGAAAAAAATTACTTAAATTAAAAAAAAAACAACTGGAACTATTCGAAATCATACGATTTCTCGGAAAACACCGTTAATCATAACCTAAATTTTGTTTTTTTATAATCGTGTAATTAAAGGCGTTAAGTCGGCGAAGCAGCGACAGCGGTAACAGGCTGCTGCACCTATATGATACGTGAAACATTATGTATTATCCCATATCCGAAATTCGACCAAATTCAATCCCTAAGAACCCCACTGCATATGTTCTACTTTATATTCAGATTTAAAAAAACATTTATGTAAAAAATATACTTACAGGAGCTGTTGATTTCGTCAAAACATTCATTGACTTCCAGATTTGCTTTAGGCGGGAAGTACGTTCGATCGTTTGATAAGCCCTTGAGTTGGGAAGGAGAGTTTGGATTGATAAGAGGTACTTGTTCTAGATCTTCTAGAGGTTTGTTCACAAATTGTCGAGGACCCTACAAAATTTAATCTTGATCAAGATCGCTATTCCGAAAACTGTTCAGGCATTAGGCATAGTCTATTGATACGATTTTGACAATATATATATATATATATATATATATATACATACTCCAATTTAATTCTATATTCGATAATAATGAGTAAGTTATAATCGGTAATCACGGAGCTGTAATGCTTTAATTTTTTTTACATTGTCTCGACATAGTGAATACAGTGTACCTGATGGTAAGTACAGTGTAGTCCAAAAACGAAAGCGGCTATTAAAAGATGAAAATCCACTGATAGTATGTAGTCGAGGTATCGTCATGTCGAGCCACTTGTATCACGACTGGAGGTCTCTAGGTATATGAGTTACTGGATATAAACAAGTTGATCCTGAAACGCGACAAGCCAAAACGAGTCACTATGACAGTTTTTGTGTACTGTGGTCATGACCCAGTTCGGGCAATCGCCTTAACACCAAAAAAAGTAACAGGATACGTTGGCAAAACGTGCCAGTATTTTATCTTTGGGGTATAGCAGGTATAAATCTGACACCTTGACCGGCATCTCTATGTATGCCAGGAAGTTCAATGCGGATTATCAATAAGTAAAAATAAGGTGGAATTGTCTCATGTCCATTTACGTAGTTGAGTAATATAGTTTTACTGCCCAATATCATCATCGTTTCATTAATAAATTCGATGTCAGTTTATAGAACTCACTGACCAAAGACCAAATTGCACTCATAAAAATGTACAAAGCTTAGGCCGAGCTAGTGCGGTTTCGTTCCTACACAATATGCTTCTTACACCGCACCAGCGAGGACTTTTCTGCGCAATTGTTAATAAGGGACACAGGAAATTGTTAACATATCTATGTGGATTTAGACAGAGATATTTCTCCATTGCTAGCTTAAATATAATCGTCTGCAGAACCATTAGTTGAATTATAAATCTAATTGGTTAATCCGCCACAACGAAAAAGCTTGCCCTCTCTATGATAGTAGACATTGCATTCCAAAGAGATCAAAAGAAATGGTTTTCTTAAAACATTAAAAACCCTCTTAATAACTAAATGCACTCATCTCATTTGACTTATTGCCGGTTTCAAAATTTTATCTATGTTTGATTCGTAAATATAATAGATTGCTGTATTTTTCTCCGATAGGAGTATGAAAGTGGAACTCTTGTCACGTCTCTATAATATATCACGATAGATATATTACTGAAACCGGTCGTTAAATAGTGGTATGCCACCATTACTAATGCAAATGATATCGGGAACAAAGTATAGTTATATTATATTATATTATTCATATTAAGTTTATTAATTAACCGACTTGCTCCAATAAGGGGACTGGGAAATGACCTATTTTACACAAAGTTCCACTTTTTCTTTGAAAAGTACTATTCGTTATTAAGCCGTTTCACAATTAGACGATACCGGTAAAAATTTGTGCAATTCAGTATACTTCGGAACGTAGCTCGTTAAAAATTATATTACTTATATCTTTCTCTCTCATACATGTATGTATGAAAAGCGACATACTATGGGCGTTATAGTAACAAAGGTTACACAAGGTATAGTTAATTAACATCAGCCCTTTAGTCGTACTATATAAATCCACGATTATCGGTATCGGCCAATGAAAAAACGGCCTGAAATTTTGTATACTGACACAGCCGGCCGGGTCCAAGAATGATATGTCGCCAAAATGTGCTCCGTCGAGTCCGACATGGCTTGTATGTTTCACTTCGCCCTGAGGTCGCGATATCATATCGCACTGTATACTTCTTTTGCCCGTGTAGGTTTGCCTTTTCACATCAGACCGTAGGAGGTTGGCCATAGACCACGCGGCGCGACATTCCGGCTCTGACGGCAGCGACTCAACAGACAAGCGTTTCTAAGTAGCAAATTAATGTAGATAAGGACATTAAACATTTTTAATTGTAGAAAGAAAATATCAAAGAAGGCTGGACGAATTTTGTCGCATTCGCAACAGGAAACATTTATACGCGGTAAATACATACAAGAGAGATAGAGATTGACTATTTTTAAACGATTTCATTTGTCTCTAGCAGCGTGGCTTTCAGCTTTTTTGATTGACAAATATTGTTGCAAAACAGATTATTAAAGCCAATACGTCATATTTATAGTTAAACTCAAAATACAAATAATAACTTTTGTTTTAATTTTTAAACAAAAATAAAAATTTACCACTACGAAATATGGTGTCATATAATGTAAGTTGTAATATATTAGAAACAATTGTAATCCTGAAAGTAAATGATTCCTTATCCCTTTCATCGCTACAGTAATGGTCTATTGGTACAATATTGATTTTTACATTAAAGCTCGCCATGCCGTATAATCAAAAATGGCGATATTTTTGCCAAGTTATTCATTTGCTAAGTTTGATTGATTGTGTCTGTAGAAACCACAGCTTGGATCGGTAAAATTATCTATAAGCCAACGGTAAGTGTTGAGCTACTGGAGTAACGTGAGTGGGCGAAATATTACATTAATATTATTGCATTAATATATTATCAGAAATATCTGTTACACACAAACATCTGAAACATCTTCTGAGTGGCCTGACTGATTACAAAACGAAGTTAAAATTTATTACAGTAAAAATTTAACTTAAACAGAATCAAAATTATTAACAATAGATATACCGAATCGGTCAAAATGACCGGCGTTTATGTTTGTCTTAGAATTTTTTTCCTCTTTAATATTTTTTCATTTTAAAAAATATCATGTCTCTAACTAATATAAGATATTGTTAAATATTATGGATTTAATTTGATTTATAACAAAGCAGAATAAACCATGTTATTCCACTCCCACGCAGCCTTGAATTTCTTTCGGAGTTTCTTCTCAAGCTAATTGTTTCCGAAACGCTGGTAGATCTCATGTTTCGTATTTTGGCTGGCGGCCCAAGTCGAAGTCGTATCCACAGGGGTGCCCTTGTTCGCCCTCTCGCCCGGTTTAGTTGTGAAGGTCTGTGCCGGCCATCAATCAATATCCAGTAAAAAACATCCATGTATTTATATCTATTTCTAAAATAGATATAAATAGTTTGCCGGTAGATCTAAGTGATAGTAAAATACTAGAAAAAATCATGCATGCGCTCAGTTAAATAGCTTACTTCTGTATACTCGTATGGCTTAGTGTTCTTCGGATCAAACAAGCCACAAGTACCACCCTCCACAGCCCCATACCACATAGGCGATTTGGTCATCTCTCTGAAATATTTATAAATTATTTACAACAAATTACAAATGTACATTGTCCAACGTGTTCGTAATTTAATCACTGTTCAATTTAATTTGTGGCTGTGGTGGCATAGCGCATAATGGACCGGTTTCCTTGCGCGTCAACGCGGGTAGTCGTAGATTCGTATCTAAAAACGTACCTCTGGTTTTTTACCAGATTACGTACGGATTGAGGCACCACATGCTCTAACGGTGAAGCAAAACCTCGTGAGGAAACCCGCATGGCATGTGATAGAATTGTCATGTGTAAGTACTCTGTGAACGGCGATCAGCTGCGTCAGATCAGTGGATACAGCCACTAATGTATCTCTGCTCACCCTAAAAGGGATATAACCTGACGATATATTATTGTAATATTATCATTTATTAAAAAATAAAAAGTTTTGATAAGTTGTGAAAATGTAGTTCGCGATAAACATTGGTAACTTAAGTATAGTAATAGACAAAATGTAATCTGATTAATGATGAACGATTACAAAATGTAGTCGTAATTTTAATTGACTTGCTCTGTAATCATGATTAAATCCATTTAAAACATGAAGAAATCATAAATGTGTATAAAATCTAAGATTTTGTGGTGTTTAAAACATAAATGAGCAAAATGCAGTCATATTAATAGTAAAAAACGTAAAATGTAATCGTTAATCATTTTCATTAATCTGATTACAATTTGCCCATATATGCTTAAGTATGTAACGATATGAACGTAATTCAATTCGTAAAAATATCATATGTATAAAACAATTGTATAGAATAAACAAAAATGTAAAAGTTTGCGTATAAATAACATATTAGATCACGTGCATAATGATGCACGATGTAGGTATAATTTCTTTCAGTTTATGTTGTTGTAAGCAAAATAAATTTCAACATAATACTGTATTTGTACATAGGGAGATATCGTGTGCTCAATAGTTCAAGAATAATTTAAAGTAGATTCTAAGGCACATAGATCCCTTTTAACACTTTCAAACCGAGTATTTCTCAAAAGTGGTCATTTAATGAATCTGAAATATTCATGAATGTATTTATGTTTTTGCATAAACCATGTTTGACTTCACTTATTTATCTTTACTTAGAAAACAAAGTCGGGTTTGTTCGAATACTTATAACTCGAGAACAGCTGGACCGATTTTCATGGTTTATGATTTTTGCTATACGTCTCCGTCCCGAATAGCAAGATAACTATTAAAAACATTGGAAAATTGACGAAAAACTAAATAAAATAATAACATTTTCCCATACAAAATGTGCATGGGTTTCGTAACTGTCAAACATTTCATGTTCATCCCGTTGATCCGGCAAATTCTCCCCTCACATTAAATAACGTATTTAAATAAAGGTTTCAAATCGACAAGATATATCCACAGTGCGCGGATAATGGCGTATTTTAGATTAAAAAATTTAGAATAATGACAGTAATGAAAAAAGACATATATCAGTGGATCGGATTCCATATAATGTTATAACAGATTTTGATTTTATCTTTACAGCACGTAATGACGTTGTTAAATACAATGCGATCCCGCTAATTTTGTATATATCTTTGCGTAACATTCATAATAAAATCTATGACTAAATAATATGATATTTTCAATCAATTTAATAAACAAATGCTCTTTACTCTTTTCCCAGTACGGTGATAATCTGTCCTGCCTTATATTCCAAAACAGAGCCGCGACGCTGTGTATCAGGTCTTCTGAATTGTGTTATCGTTTGCACCTGGAAGTAAATAATGAATAATGTAACCTTGTGAAATGTTAATATTAAGACGAAATATTATAGAAACTTTATTATTGTCTTTATAGTGCAGTCAATACAGCAAGAGCTCTCTGATACTAAAAAGTAATTTTATTCTTTGTTTACTCCATCATTAATTATTAAATGATTACGGTGCCTAGATCTTTCGATCCGATCCTACAAATCGGATAATATAAAACACAGTTAAAAATTAAAAGCTATAATAATATAACCTAAAACAAAATAACGATAACACATTTGAGAATCGAATTTCAACTCATTTTATTCTAAATCGGTAGAATCTATACACCCCTTGTGTAGTAATCGTCGACAAGTATGCGGATTATTATAAAACGTAACTATTACCTCTTGCGGTCGTATATCACGGATCCTGGTTGTAAGATCTCGGAATTTTGGTCTCTTATTCGGATCGTGAGACCATGACTCTAGCATCATGTTGTAATACTCCTCAGAGCAACAAAATGGTCGTTCCAATCTCTGTAATCATTTATTTTTTACATTTATTAAATTATTCTCTTATTAAAAATCTAAGTGTTTACAATAAGAACATAGATACGTTGAAAGAATGCTTAATTTATTTTAACGATTACTACAAAATACGTGTCATTATTTCCTATTACCTACTTTATATGGGATTCTAACTCTAATACATATTTAATTAGGTATTATAAACCATCAAGACATTAGAAAATCGTATACGGACTTACATTAAATTACACAGAATATAGCGCGAATAATCAGCGTTTTTCACCGAATGCAAAAATATTACTATATCACCAAAAAATGTCGCTAAAACCAAATAGCCTTTTACCCTTTGATATAATAGCATAGTGTAGCGGGTATTTACTTTCTCAGCGCCAAGTCCGGACTGACACTTGGCAACAGATATTTCTCAACCGAGAACAAATCAGAACCAACAGTCGGTGCCCAGCAACCAAGTAAATCCTAAATTAGTATTTTGTAGCATACCTGATATTTTGGTGAGTCTATAGCTTCTAATATTTGTTGTCCGGAGAATGCAGCCCAAGGTTGGAAGCCATAAGTAAACATTTCCCATAAACAAACGCCAAAGGCCCAAACGTCACTCGCAGAAGTAAAACGTAAATATAGGATACATTCCGGTGCGCACCTGTAATTTTAAAGAACAACTCGACAGTGTAAACCAGCCCGTCAAAACTGAGAACTAAATTGACGTTTATAGAGGCGACATTGAAATTGCGTAAATTTTTAAATTATATTATTTAATTAATGTTAAAATATATTGTAAGCCTCAGAATTCCTAAATCGGACTTTGCTTTACGAATACTTAGACTATACTAAAGCTACTAACTACTAAAAAAGTGTTTTTTTTTTTTAAGTAGGACAGTATGGAAAAATCCTGAACTACAAGAGATACAATAATATGGTTTCAGAAAACTTTACCTCTTTTTGTCTAAAGTTAAAATTGTAATATTGGCATAACTAAAATTTTGCTTAAGAGAGAACTTTCGGCAAAAAAAAGTTGGTCAATATTTTTTTTACATAAATAAACTCAGTTTCATGCGGAGATCGTGATCTTGTATGGCTTGACAAAAAATATCGGCAAAGGTAGTTGGTCAAATTAAAAAAAAAATCATAGATTTTCTTTCTATACAAATCTTCGCATATTCTCTAGTGGTTACTGTAATTTTCGCGTAATACAATAATAGTAGCCGTACAATAATACGATTTAACGTAACAATATATTATTAAATTATCAAAAGGTGGCCAAACCCACAGCTGGAGCTTCGGTTGAATATGTACACACTTTGACCTTGACCTAGTCCCAAACAAGCTTACACTTGTGCTATAAGTACCAAATAAACATACACCTACTTAGATTCATTATATACATCCATACCTTGCGACAAACTAAACTGTTCATTACAGTGCAGCAGTTCATCGGTATCAAGGCACAAAAGGTAGTAAGTAGGGCGATTTCCCAAGCTGGTTCATGACCACAGTACACAAGTGCAAAGACCGTCATAGTGACTCGCTATGGTTTGTCGCGTTTCGGAACTAGCTCGTTAATATCCAGTAACCCATATGCCTAGAGTCTTTCATTCGTGGTATATGTTGGCCGACATGACGACGGAGACTATCAATGTATTTTCATACTTTGATGGTTTCTTTCGTTCTTGGACTACATTGTACTTACCATCAGGTCCACTGTAGTCACTATGTCGAGCCAGTGTAGGAAAAAAAGGCTCGATCCCACGACTATCAGCGTCGCAAGCAGGACCGCTTTACTTTTGAGCTATCAGCCCGACAGAATTGATTTATCTTTCACTCAGTTATTGTCGTGCACAAACTTTCTAGTGTATATACAGTTGACCTAGTTTATCTCTCTGCTCATCTTCAGCATAGTTTATAGTCATCGATATCGATGAATAAAGCGGCGTTAAATCAAAATAGTTTTTTTTTTACACTGGCACGACATAGTGACTACAGAGTACCTGATGATAAGTACAGTGTATTCCAAAAACGAAAGCGACTATCAAAGGATGAAAATCCATTGATAGTCTAGATCGTCATGTCGGCCCACATATACCACGACTGAAGGTCTCTAGGTATATGAGCTACTGGATATACACAAGCTGATCCCGGAACGCGACAAGCCGAAACTGGTCACTATGACGGGCTTTACACCCATGTACTGTGGTCGCGATACAGACGGGCACCGACGCCCTACCACCTCCCTGCTGCTCGTTTAGCACCACCCAGGAGTCACGTGTAGGGAAACTAGGGTAAAGCCTACGGACGCGAGCAGACTCCCAAAATTATATTTCCAAATTAATATTTTTAAGTGTCCCTTAATACACTGATTTTTAAAAGGGAACTTACCAAGCAACTGGTAGTTTGAGGTTCACATTATAATTGGTTTGATAATAATCTTTGCCAACGCCTAGCGCTCTGGACAATCCAAAATCAGAAATCTTCACTTTATTTTTGTTGAACACCAAAATATTTCTCGCCGCCAAATCCCTAAAATTGTGAGTGAAATAATATAAAAATGTTTCAGTTACCTTTTATTGTTCGTTTAGTTTGGCCTAATAATGAATAAACCACTCATGATGGTAAGCAATGCAACAGCAGCGACATCCAAGAGACGAAAATCTATTGCTGATCGTAATCGCTATAGTAGCCTAAAATATACCACAGAGGATGACCTCTAAACATATGTATACCCCATACAAGTTGATCGCGTAACTATAAGCCAACCACAATAACCGTACCAAAAAACGACGCAATTTATCAAATTAGGATATCTTTACAGAATTATCCCTATGTAAAATATGATTTTTCGGTGACAAAAAATAACATTATATTAATACCTAAGAAATAATATATTCACTAAGTAAATTCGTGGTTTAAGTAGAGTTGAGATATTAAAATGCCGGACAGGTCGGCAGACTGAGCATGTATACTAATAGCACTTTATAAGCTAGTTACAGTACATATAGACGGCGATAAGGCGTCTTGCAATCACAATAAAATATTTTTAATTAAATTAATATTCGTTTTTAACATATTATTAGACATTTTCAATTGTCAAAAGTAAATGAAACTTGAAAGTACTAAAACATTTTAATAGTCGAAGTGAGAGTTGATTTATACTAACCTTAGATGTAAAAGTTATTATAAACTTTTTGTTTTATGATTCTTGATCGAAGTAATAATAAAGGTAATTTCTGCACTAATAATAATAGTGCCGATATATAGTATTGTATGCTGGTTGACCAAATTATTTTTTATACCTCAGAAGTATATTGATATCTATTAATTAATAATATATTCCATTTAAACAGCAATAAAAATGAAAAGAGTAATATACATTAAGTTCGAATAACATTCTTGCATCAGTATATGAAAAAATATATCACACGTTGTTCACCTATACCCAAATAAGAGATAATTAATGCATATACACATTCGCTTTTGTAGTATAATAATTATATACATTTGTAATTATATTGCTTAGCTTGTGTACATTCAGTTACCTAGTAGAGGCCTTCTTTGTGGTACAAGCGAGTCGGCATGACAACAGCAACTGCCAACAGATTCTCTTTTTTTGGAGGTCACTGCATTCCCTGGACTACATCGTACTTTCCACCAGGCACAGTGCAGTCAGTCACACTGTCAAGCAAATATAAAAAAGTATAGGTTCAAATACCTATGAATTAGGCGTTTATTTTCTAAGTAAGCCATGCCATCGCAGATTTGCTCCGCAAAGTCGCAGAGAGTCAACACTGAAAAGTTAGTACGAAGACTTGGTTCCCGAAGACACTCTAGTAAGGAACGAAGAGGTGCTAACTCAGTCACCTGAAATAATAAGTAAAAAAGAATGCTGGTTATAGCGTTTTCATAGATACCAATAAATAAATTATACCTTGTTCATTTATCGAGTTCATCCTAGCAAATAAAAATAAGATTTGTTTTGTTTGTAAAATAATTAATTTTATGATTTCTTTTTATTCGAGATTGTTTTAAAAGTATTTTAGTACCTTAGGGCGGCTTGCACTAACGAATTAATCTAGTTTAAGCTTGTATAAAACGCTTATTAATTGAATTGGTTTGATTCCATCTTAATGATGATTTCAGTTTAAGAGTTGTTACAACTAGATTTTGATTTAGTGCAAGACAATAAGTACAGATCAGCGCTAAATAGCATTTTATATAACTGTAAACTAGATTTAATTTGTTAGTGCAAGCCGCCCTAATTCGATAAACAATTATTTCCGCTATTTCATATTAATAATGATTGAGCAAATTTTCGTTGGAATGAACTTCGTAAAATAAACAAGGTATATTATTACTTTAGTTTGTGAATATTGAAAGAGCATTCATTGTTCGCTGCACCGCGCTGTACCTCCCCGAATTTAAATATAGATTTATGCTTGAACGTAAAAATGTTCGTTTAGTTCTTTCGTAAATTGAAAGCAGTTTCGCGGCAGCTGCGTATGCTTGTTTAAAAACAATAGGTTTTCAAAATTTAAGGCATAATATTTAATTTTAGTTGGCATAAACAATGTGACGATCATTTAATTAAAAATATAAACTTAATAAAATTATAATTAAAAATAGCTTAAATAGACTAGAATGGTACTGAACAAAGTAGTGTCAGGATGTCAATTTCCTCTTTTTTATCATTATGTTACAATTTGTGTACCTACTGTACAATAATATATATTTATTCATCTTAAGTATCCCTTTTCTTGCTACTTCGAACTCTTTTCAATTCTCAATAATAAATTACTTGCTCCTTTTATTTTTATCCTGATTTGGCATAGTTCATGTATTGACATATATAAATATGTGCAAATAGAAAATAGCTCACCAGCATCAAAGTGTCCAAGTGGAGAACAACTCCATACAATCTGACAATGTTGGGATGTTCTATAGAATGCATAACAGCCGCCTCCTTCAAAAACTCAGTAGAATTGGAAGTCATACGTTCTTGACCTAGGCATTTTATTGCCACTTGTAACTAAAACAGCAAGTATTTAACATTATTTTCATATTGAACTAAGAACAAGAAATAATAATAATAAGGCACAAGAAATTATATGTAAGGTTTATTATGAGTAATTAGATATAGCATAATGGAAGTAACAATATAAAGGCCTAAACTTAATTAAGGACATAGTTGATAAGGACTTTCTTATAGCATACAGTATTTATTTTTGAAACAATGTTACTTTGTTTAATTACAATCATTTCTTAGTGTAGGGTTCTTAGTAATCCTCCAAGTACATACAACAAACAAGCTTATTTGGGATACATATGGTAAACATTTCATATGAATACTGCCACATTGTTGCTACAGAAACTACATATATACACAAAAATATCTCCAGTAGTTTATATTGCTAGTAGCCTTATCATGGTATATGTGGGCTTTTTTTTATTATTTATAGAAGAACGCTTGACCTCAATCACACCTGGTGGAAGGTGAAGATGAGTTCGATGATGAAACACGATCGCCTAGCAAATGCCTATTCACTCTTCTCTTAAAGACTCCCAGGTCATAAGATCGCGGAAATATAGCCGCTGGAAGCATATTCCACTCCTTAGCCGTTCGCATGATGAATGTAACAGCGAATCTTTTCGTGCGGATATAAGGAACATCCAACACATACGGATGGTATCCGACATGATGTCTAGTGGTTTTGTGGTGGAATGGGGCTGGTGGAATCAAAGAATGTAGTTCCTGAGAACAATCTCCACCGTGCAACCAGTAAAAGACCGAGAGGCAGGCAACTCTATGTCGATGCTCCATGCTCTGCATTTTAAATTTTTTTATGGAGTCCTTACCAAAAAGTCTAGGAGCTTTAAGATCAATCGAGTCCAAAGCCGCCAACTGATATTTAGCGGATCCGCTCCAAAGATGACAACAGTACTCGACACCTGACCGCACCTGTGCTTGATACAGTTTAAGAAGTTGTGAAGGTGAGAAGAATTGTCCGACCTTAAAAAGGATACCCAATTTTTTAGCAGCTGTTTTCGCTCTGAACTCTATTGACCGCCCAAAACTAGTATGATGTTCATTACTCTCAATAGATTCTTACCCCTTGATGGTATCTGCCAGTTTTACATAAACACCGGGCTTTCTATCACATACTATAAAGTCATTTTATCAACTCTGAACAAATTAAATACAAAAACACATTAAGCACTCACTCTTTGATTTCCTGTTGTCCAAGTTCCTTGTTGTACAACTCCAAATTGACCCATACCAAGCTCTTTATTAATAGTAATATCTTCCATTGCTATGATATGCTTTGTGGGAACTTTAACAAGAGCTTCTGTAAATTGCTGTATGTCAATAGGCGGAAGAGATCCTTTTTTAGACTGTAAAAAAAGTTATTTAATAAATGACTCTGTGCATTTGCTAATTGGTGTTTACAAAAGATTAGAAATAACTATATATGAACATGGATTAGTGAATTGTGTTAGTGGATACATCAACTAATGTATCTTTGCTCACCCTGAAACGGATATAGCTTGATGATATATTATGTCAACATTTCAGAAGATGGATAACTCTGTCTATCTCCTACTCTGAGAACGGATCTACATGCTAGCAATGTGGATAAGCACCCTGGCCAGCTTTCCACATAAGGCAAGGTATACTCAGAGTTTTTTAGTATGCTCAAGCACAAATGCTGTCACCCTCTTAGTGGCTTTGAGGCAGAAAGTCCTATGTTGCATTTTCCCCTGGCTAATAAAAAGTGGGTGAATTCAAATAGTACTTGTATTTTGTGCCCAAAGTCACCAGATGTGTACAGGAAGAAAATTTTTAGGTCACTATACTTAAAAATAAATACTATAGTTGAATATATTTTTTTATTGATAAAAAGCTCCTTTCATGATTCAACAATCATGTGTCATTAATGAAAGGGTTATCAAAATGTACAAAACAACAAAGCATCTTACAGTATATACTTATTATTTACAATTTGTGAAGTCTACATGTTAGTTGATTATATATATAATCACACAAACATCAGAAAATATATCAATTGTATTGTGTTTAAACTTGCTAAGTGACATTGCTGTTTGAAAATGAGATGTTTGAGACTTTTATATACAACACTACATCTAATTTTTGATCTGCCAAAGCTCTCAATGTGTTTATGCTACAGTATGGAAAAGTAACTAAGCTTAAAATTATTATGAACATATGGAACTAAGTCTATGTTATCATTATAGTGTCATATTCAGTTACTAAGTTTCAACACTTGAGTTTAAAAACAATATATAAACCTATGATTTTGACTAATCTCCCAGGTCTCAGGCTCTATCAAAGATAATTAGTTTATCTCAGTGGACTCCAAGCCTTAGAAGAATAAGAAGCATTACCTTGTCACAATTGAACATTTATTAAATATATTGACTTAAAATTAGGTAATTATCAAATTCTGAGTTTCAGAATTCGAAACAAACTAAAATTTAATTTATAATATTTAGGAATTGTTTAATAAGATGTTTTTTTATGCTTTTATGGGATGTATGCCAGTGTAGTTACTGTATTGTAGATGAGAATTAATAAGGATCCTTACTATTGTAGAAAAAGACATTGATTAATTTATTTTGCAAAAAAATAGCCAGTACATTTGATGACTTTGTTAACACAGTGATCAAGTCTTTGTGCCTATGCTAAAAGTTGAGGGATTGATCCTCTTTCAAAACACATTTATATAGCCTACAGACTATTGTTCCAGATTTCAGTAACTGTGTACATTGGATTCATTTGTTAATAAGTATACCAACCATAAAGGAGCAAAAATAAGCATGCACCAACATATAAATAAGTCTATAAAAATAGACAAAGCAATGATTCTGTGTACACTAACCATTTGTCTTTTTCTTCGTCTGATGAACCCTTTTATTCTTGCAAAGTATGGATTTGGAAAATGTTTTTCATAAGCTTTTTGATATCTTCTTTTCTCGGAGCTAGTAAATCCAATTGTAGCTAAATCATTGTTTGTTAAATATTTAAGTTGTGAAACTTTTGTAATCTTCAATATATCCCTGAAAATAGCAATGCATGTCAGGTGTGTGTTTATTGTAAACCAAAATGTGCAGTGGGTTAAAATAAATAAAACTTTAAATGGAGTCTTAAAAATTGGCAGTAAACAGCTTTATACTTATAGAAGTAAAATATGACCAAGATCCAGTGAAGTTCTTTCGCTTATAGCTAGGCATAGTAATGTCCCTACTGGGACAATAAGCTAGCCTCCACATATTAGGCTTTTTAATATCACCTTATTGGTCATTAATATTTTTTTAATATTAGGTTATATATTATTATTATTATTTCAAATATTTTAACTCAACAAAGTGACAATACTGTACTTGATGTATTTACAAAGTAAATAGTTAAAAGTTTTTAAAGTAGTCTCAAATCCAACAGCAACTATGAGGAACCAAGAGACTGTTTATCTACAGTTGCCATAATTATACAAGCCAATTCTACTCAACATTTATTTCAAAGGAACCAATGCTAGTTCTAAATTTATAGAAGCAAAACACAACCTATAAATACTGATAGCTTTTACTAAATGTTACTCAGTTTTATTTATTCATCTCAGTGTTTGAACTTTGCTAAATTTATAGTCCCAACAATGGTATATCATATACATAATAAAGTCAATCTAAATAGACTTTCGCACATGCACTAACACAAATATATTTTATATTTGCAGAAATAAACGTTCTGGTTAATGTACTAAAAAATAGTTGCATAAAAGTAGCAAAAATAAGTATGCTAGTCTTTAAACACAAAAATAATAATTAAAAAAAAATGTACACTTATGTTTACCTAAAGGTCTCTAAGTATGACAGAAGATCTGCATCTCTAAGAAAATATTTCAATTGGTCTCGACCGTAGTCTAAATGGTCTGAAAAAAAGTAACTCAAAAATATTTAAAAACTATTGAAAAAACTCTGGATTTATTAAAACGGATATAAAATTTACCCATTCTTGTTTTCGTCACTAAGTCATTACAAATTTACAACATATTGGTTTTACAAACAAACATACGAAATTCAAACTTTATAAAAAGTTACACCACTAAGTTCAAACAAAGTTATCGACATACAGTAATATATGTATAGTCTAGCCTGTGTGCCCATTCAGTATAAATTGAAGACAGTGTTGCTGATGTCAAATCACTAAAATCTCCAATAACAAAGAATAGCTAAAAATGTAGTTTTAACGAATATAAGTAGTGTTATGCAAGAACCGTTAATCTAATGCAAAATTTATATAAAGCAAAAAAATGTTTTATTGTAAAAAAAAATAAACAAGATGTTTTCAGTAAAATTATTTGTCATCAAATGCATGATTACAGAAAAAACAATTGATTTCCATTAGCTGATTCTATCTAACAATGATAGTGTACGTTTGAACTGTCTTTGACTTCGTTGTCAAATACAGGCGAGTACAGCAATTACAGTAAGCATTCTTCTAAATGTTTACCACGAATGCTGTTTTAGATTACAAGCCATCGCTTTTTCAAACAACTTTATACGAACTAGGATGAGCAAATACGTGAACCAATACTGGACAATTTTTTTCAGGTAAGGTGGCATTTTGCATCATTCCAAGTTCTTAGCATGTATTAAGCACAAGTGCGGTAGTATGTGGAGTATTGCTGTATCCTGCTTCTGTTACACAATTTGATTCCTCTTGTATTTGTACCAAAACCTGACAAAGCGCCGTTCACGGAATATAAATATGTTTACTTAACATATAAATTGTTATTTAAGATACGTTTAATAAAGGTGGTGCGAGTTCACACAGAAATTTTAATACAGAACGCTTCAAGAACTATTTAATCTGAACTACTTACAAATAACTTGGACTAAAACTTGAATTATAGCATAATTTCTATTTAAGTTTTGCATTTTGTATCACAAATTTTCGGTACTGTCCATGCCATTAAGTAACGAGGCAGAAAAGGTTCATATAATATTTAGGGAACTACAAACAAAACTTCCACCTACTTTTATGCTCAGTTAGTTTAATAATAATATTCAGAACTACTCGAAATTTGAAGCTGGTTTTATTAGTCACAAGTCGCAAATAATAATGATGATGATGATGATGTTGATGTCCTGGCCGGTTTCGGCCACGGCGACTGTTTCAACACCGATTAAGAAATTCGAGGTCCAGTTTTCGGAAACAGTCAATTGCTCAGGAGATATTTAAGTGCATAACTGGACGCGCTGCCAGAAAAGCACTCTCTTGTCCGAACTCCCTCAGGCCCGATGGAAAGGAGAACCAGTACGATCGGGAGGGAGCAGGATGCAGGTTTGGTCGAGTTTTCCTTCTCTGACCACCTGGTGGAATTGCGGTGTTAAAGAGATACCTTATTCGCCTCTTACGACACCTCAGCAAGAAGAGGGGGGTGCTATTCTATTCTGCCGGCAACCACCACGGCTAAACGGCAAATAATAATAATAATATCAAGCTATATCATTTTAGGGTGAGCAGAAATACATTAGGGGCTATATCCAATTTGCACTTATATGTCGTACCCAAGGAGAACAGTACACAGGTGACAGTCGCAAGTATTTTTAAGAAACAAAATCTTTTTCATTCTTGTAAGTTACTTGTAACTTGCTTGTTAAAAAATATGTGATACACCTTATTGGGATAATGCACATAGTATACATTAAAACAAATTTTGATTAATGTGTAGTTTTCTAAAACGAGAACTTGTAATAAATAAAAATTTCTAACCGTTACCAAGACAATTCATTTGTAATACAAGACTGATGATCAACTAAAGTGAATATCATATTTCAAATAATTGAAGAAATGTTAAATGTAGCCTCATTTCAGGCCGTATTTTATTACGAACACAATAAGTGAGGTGATCCGGATAATCCTGGAGAAGCGTAAGCAAATATCGGAATACTAAATAACACTTTACAATAACTGTTATTTTGTTGTCTTTTAAAAATAACACTGCAGTATAATTAGTTACCGTAATATTGCAGATTTTACTTCCTTTTGCAATAAGATTAAAAAAAATATTATTTAATTTTACCCTAATGTTTTTTCCAGATTTCGTGCTTCTCACCATAAAATATCCAACCATTTCAAATTTCATCTTATTTTCAGATATTTGTTAACAATTGGCAATTTCATTGGTTGTCAGTGGCTATAGAGTGGCACAATTCCTGAGTTGAGCTAATTAATATAAACTGTCATAAAAATAGTTGATTTAGGTCAACTATTGTTATCGACTATTCATTGCTAAAAATAAATTTAATGATTATTATATGTAACGCATAATCATTTATATTTCAATATTTTTTAGTATTATTTTGCTAAATATTAGTACTAAGCATAGTTATTGAATTTATGTGTAAGTTATTTGATTACGTAAAAAAATAAATATGATGGTAGTTCTTGAAAGTTTAAAATACTAAAACTGTTATTAAGAAATTTTCAATAAAGTTGACTCATCTTTGTCAATTAATTTTCAACTGATCATTTCAAATAGAAGCAATGTATTCAGCATCGACTAGGCCCTGGGTATTGTTTACTTGAAGGTTGAGTTTGGCATAGATACGTCCTTAGATTGAGGCAGTGCGCCCTGTCTTGCATTCGTGGCTGCACAGGCAACACGGCGCGGTATCCTTTCGGATCACCCAGGTCCTCACAGGTCACGGTAGATTTGGCCATCACCGGTGGCGGGTGTCCGGAGGAGAGCTGACGGCAAAATGTCAAGAGTGCGGAAGCCCTAAGGTCACAGCGCCACACACGCTTGAGGTGTGCCCAGTCTGGGCTGAAGAAAGGAAGGTCCTTCAGGACCGCATTGGGGATGACCTCTCGCTACCGGTGGTAGTGAAAGCCATGGTTGGCAGTGAAGAAGCATGGCAAGAAGTGGCATCCTTCTGCGAGGTTGTCATGAAACAGAAGCAGGCCACCGAAAGGGTCAGAGAGCGTTCACCTTCTCTGGCTATTCAGTGGCCAAGGCACCGTACCGAGGGGACGCGTTCGCCCAAAGCGAGTAAACAATTTTCATTTAAATGTATGATGCCTTTTAATATTAGATAATGTTAGTCAAATCCTACTTCTGGCCGGGCAGGAGACTTGGTGGAGTCTGCTGCCTGGATCAGAGGGAGATGTTGCGCAGTATTCGTTGCGCCACCTGAGAGAGAGGTTTTGGAGGGGTGGGCTCTTTACTCCAACTCCTACCGGAGAGGTAGCTTCAACAAGGTTTTTCACTCCCCGGGCGTTTAGATAAATTTGATTTCCCACGCTCGGGTGGGGTGATTAGAGGGATACCCCGGGGTTTTTAGTCAGTAGGAGTCTGACATACCGGTGTCGCTGCCCTCACATAGGCCCTGATGGTCTTGTGCAGGATATTCCCCCAGAATACCTAAAAAGATATGTTCTTAACACTGGTTGCTGTCGATTCTCAATAAAATATATCCAATTTAACACGTTGTGGGTAATCATTCTCATATAGATAATCTCATGATCATTATACATACTAATATAGTCTAGCGTAATTTCAATTGCGGTTGCTGGGATGAAACAATAAAAATTAAGATCTATCGAAATCGCATTAGATAGGAAACAATTAGCTACATTAAAAAATGTCTTTGGGTGAGCTGAAATAAATTAGGAGTTAATTTTAAACTGATAAAGTCTGCTTTGACCTGCACTCCTTCCACGTGAGTCCCAGTGATTTCCACCCTTTCAGACATAGCTTAACTTACATGCAAATTACTTTATCTATTATGTAGAATTCAACACTAATCCAGACAAATAGCTCGGAGAAAAAAAGATAGAATAGCAGAATAAACTAACAGAATCAGTACAAGATTTATATTTGAATGATTGTTTGTAAGTACACCTATACCCCGATTTACACGGTACTTGTTTTAGACGTTTTCGCTTTTACACGGTTTTCCAAATAAGTTTTTTTTTTTTGTTTTTATCGCACTCTACTAAATGCTACTGTGTTTGAACACGTGCGCTGTGTACACATCTCACGGGGAATCCTGAGCTTATATGCTGACTTGCTGCACATGATGAAGGATAATAAAACACCTTTGGTTTTATTTTTTGTTCTTCTGTTTAATGTATTGTAATTAAATAAAAAAAGCAGTGTTTCCGTAATATATTACATATTTTAACCTGTCAATGCATTTTATTTTTATTTTTGTCTACACCTAACAATATTGAAAAAAATCACAACTGTTAAATAGCAAAATTATGCATTTTCTGAAAGCTTTTCGATTTACACGGTTTTTACTTGAATATGTTTAATTTTCGATTTACACGTTTTTCTCAGAAACGTATCTACCGTGTAAATCGGGGGATAGGTGTATATTGATACTACTAAGATACGTCTACTCCATGAATTTCAGTTCATATTTTTTAGTTTTTAATAAAATCGGGTGATTCATTAAATCAATTTTTTATCTTGAAAGTAGCTTATTTGATTTTAGCGAATGATACTTAAAAATAAAAAATACAGCTCATTATTTTAACAATAATCTTCTGAAAAGGATGTTTTGTTCCGAAAATATATTTTTTATGATAATGTTCTGGTAAAATTTTGAAATTAACTTTATAAATATCTTTTTTATGTAGAACAATTTCACAAAATCAAAAATTGATGTGATGGGTGTTGAAGAGGTCGAAGTCTTTAGGCTTGAAAGGTTCTTGTACAAATTAGAAAAGTAATATCACGATGAATTTAGAATGTGTCACATAAGAAAATTATGGTGTCATAAAATATAAAAATACAAAAAATGCGATCTGTAATATAGTTTTTATTCATTTCTCTGCGCCTGCTTTAAAAAATGGGTTCGTCATGTTTAAAAATAACACTAGTGGCGGCACCAGCCGGCACACTTGAGGGGGTGTGTCATTCAACAAGGGTGCAATAGGCGCGCGATGTGTTCTCGCGTGCCACTCTACAACACAGAGGAATGAGAGGAGTGGCTTTATACACCCCCCCTCAACAAACGAGTAGAGGCCTACTTAAGACCGCATGTCCAGCCAGTCATTAAGGATGAGACCCTAGTCGTGCCTTCGATGCCGGTAGTTCGATTGGTTCGGTAGGTGTTCGGAAGGTGGAACACCCTGGGGGTTTTAGTCAGTGCAAGCCCGACACACCGGGGGGTAGCCCTTGCCGCTTCTCGAGGTCCGTTAGGGATTTCCCATGGGTTACAAAAATAAAATGGTTAAAAATAACAAAAACTGACTTTTTAAAGTCAGTTTTTGTAAGCCAAGTGAGTCGACTGCTCGTTATGGGGTCATTTCTTTTATTAAATGCCCATTTCGTTCAATAAAAAAAAACTTAAAAAGGGGCATGATTCAGAGTTGAAATTTGATTTAATGAAATTATCGTAATATTGGATGACCAAAAGGTAGAAATATAAAGTAAGAGTGTGCCAGATGCTAGAATGTTCGGAAATTAAAGAAAACCTTCAACAACGCCAACAAATTTTTATGTACAATAATAATGTATAATTTTATGTTTGTTTGTTTGTTTGTTGGTGTTTTTTGTTGTGTTTGTTTTGTTTTGTTTTTTTTATGTGTAATTTTAATATATTCGCACGCTTAAATTCTTTGAAACATAGAAAAGGTTTGCTAGATGGAAGTGTATCTTCACAGAAATCTTATGGGTATGTCGATATCGAGTCGTAAATATTATATTTACCATTCATACATTCAGAAATATTTTTTTAGCAATTCTCTAAAAATAATAAAATATATATTCTCCACATTTTAAAATTCTTTTTAAGGGTAGAAAATAGTTATTCTTAAAATCATTGTAGTTTTTAGTATTCAATTTTCTATTAAATTATTGATTTCTGAGATATCTTTGACGAAAGTCAAAAGTATAATTTTTCTTTCCTAGTCTAATGTATAGGTGAAGAATAGTCCTTTTATAATAACAAACTGAGTTTGAACAAGTTAGCTAGTAAGGCAATGGATTTAGGGTAAAAAAATCCAAGCCTTTGTACAATAAATACACGAAAAAATTTAATATCATTTCTCCGTGAAATTTGATTAGATTGCGGAGTGTAGGTCTTAAAAGTGTGGGCCAAAATATTTGATAATTCGTCTTAGAGTGTTCAAATGAGTTGTTCTTTTTTTTTCGATATAATCATTATTACTCGAATACAACTTCTTAAAAATCACCAGTACATTATATATTTTTTGTTTCTCTAATTAATTCCTTAAGTGATTATTAATTACAGGCAAATATGATGAACAAAAAATTTGTTGATTAATATCAACATGTCTTATTAATATAAGATAGCATCCCAGACATTTCCATCCCAGGCCTCATTTGCTTTAATTACACCACTTCAGACATACATAACACAATATATATATATATATATATATATATATTAGATAATATTATGTATATTCTCTTTATTCATTTCAAATACAATATTATTACATTTTACAATAAATACATATAAATAACCTATAAATTTAAAAATATAAAAACATGTAGACCTACGAAGCCTAAGGCCCAAGCCACCGATAGTTAGGAACTCAGAATGAGGAACCTCCTAACAATGCGTGCCGTATCGAGTAGAACTGCCTTCTCTATCCGGCCCTTGATCCAATAACCAAGCGAGAGCCTCTTAAGGTAGTAATCGAGGCTCTTTGCGATCAGCCCATTATTCGATACGACTATCGGGACAATAATCGTAGAATCTACATCCCACATGCTGGTGATCTCATGTGCGAGGTTTAAATATTTTGATGATTTTTCTTTCTCAGCTTTTCCGAGATTTTCATCATGTGGTATGGCGACATCAACGAATATTGCCTGGCGCGCCGACCGATCTACTACCACAATGTCAGGTCTATTAGCAAAAATAGTCCTGTCAGTGATAATAGATTGATCCCAGTACAGCATAGCACAACCATTTTCAAGAACTGGCTGAAGTACATACTGATAGTACGGTACCTCATTGTCCATAAGACCATATGAAAGAGCAAGTTGCTGGTGTATGATCTTGGCCACTTGATTATGTCTGTGTAAGTATTCGCCATTAGCAAGAAACGAACAACCAGAAACCACATGCCTCAAAGATTCTCCAGGACGGTGGCATGCCCGACATATGTCGACCGTACCGTCCTTGAGGATATACTTAGTACTTACTTATACTTGTTCGTCTTGATAACCTCGTTCATAATTGCACAGACAAAGTCTTCGGTTTCCCCAAAAAGGTCACCGAAACGTAGCCAAGAAACAGAGGCAATCGAGTCTACACCAGGCCCATGAAGAGCCCGATAAAACCGTCCGTGAAGCTTTTTACTCTTCCATATATCCCTGCGAGCCTAAGTACTCAGTACCTTTGGATTTTGCCAGTTCTTATTTTCCAGGTAAAGCGGAGTTAGTCCTTTATCTACTTTTACTACATCCATATGCATATCCACTTCACTGTGAAGGAAATAATTCCTGAGATTGCATATCTCACGGTTATGTAGGTCCTTAGCATTAAGCATGACACGGCCCCCACATTTCCGCGGGATATACAATCTCATCACCTATGAACGTGGATGATGCATACGATTATATATATATTATACGGTTATGTATATTATTCTTAATTTTTTACTTCTAGTATTTAATAATTTGTTGACCAATATTTGATTAGTTAATAGGTTTGGTAAGAGCTCTGTTTCACAATAGTAAAGATTTTTTTTCTGGACGAAGCGGTGCCACGATATTCAGAAAAAGAAGTCTTATTTTATTATCTGAATCTCAAATGTAAAGGTTAAGATAATATATTGCGTGAAATCGGATATAGTCGATTATAAAATAGTCAGTATATAATATTTACAGACAGTAGCATTACATACACCTATTAAACATCTCTAAATGTATTACTAGCAAGAAAAAATACACAGATTTTTAAGGAAAGAGCAAAAAGAATAGATTAGAATAATTAAATTTTAAAAACAGGATACACATTACACTTACAAATTTATTATTTTTGTACAGGCGTTTGTAATAGCGAGAATTTTACAAATTTTACAAATACCTAAATCGTTTTAACACAAATTAGTATTTTGCATTTTGAAATTTGGATAAAAAAAAATCAACTTAGGGATACGCGTATACTTCCAAAATATTTTAATAAATTTCGATAGGACTTTTTAATGTGAAATCATGATTGGGGCTGGCAACATTGTCATATGCTAATAATATGGCGTAAGATTATATAGAATGCAGTGGCAGACTTTAGTAGTGTCTGTCAATTTCGAATTCTGGTAGAGGAGACATGTAATAAGACACTTACAGTCCGCTGAGTGTGATACAAGAAAACTATTAAGAGTGAAATGTGAATTTCCGGAATGTAGGTTTTAAATAAAAATTTTCATAATTTGAAAATATAGGAAGTCACGTCTTATCGCTTAGCTGTAAAGTCGTTTGTTTTTTTTTTGTCATTCCTCCCCTAGGAAAAGCAAAGGTTAACTAGTTTGTTTTTAGATAAACGGATCCTTGTTTACCTCTTAATTATTTTGTTGTGTAATTTTTAAAAGTAATTTACATCCGTAGTTTTGTCAAGACGTTAAGTTAAGAGACCCAAATAAATATTTAATAAAATATTAAACTTTATTTTTCATTAGGCATTTTTACATTGTTTACATAGTTTTAAGATGTTTAAAGACACTAAGTTTAATGAAAAACTGAATATGAAGAACGAAAACATGAAGAAAATTTCTTCATGCTAATAAGATGACTTGGTGAGTATTAGATTTAACTAAATTTCTGACATTTATTTTTATACTCTGTTGCAGCCCTCTTTTTTTTTTCAAAGGAAACCACATTGATTATACTCAATATATATTCATAGAATAGTTAGCAATTCCCATGGACTATAATGGATGGATATATATAATGGATGGAACACAGAAAAGTTATCTGGACAGTATGCATGGGAGGGCTTACCGTCTCTCCCTTTAATAGACATAATTAACTTTTCTCTTTTGAAACTATTTTGTTAGGTACTTAAAGGTATATAACATCATATAAATATATATGTTTTAGAATACTTTCAAAGAGATGTAGATATGTCATTATTTTCTGTTTTATAAAGAAAAAAAAATATAGATATTTAAAGTTTATTTAAAAAAAATAGGCATTTTAATTTGATGTATAAAAAAATTTACTATTGGAATTTTTGGGAAAATATGAAAGTAATTTTATTTACAAAACACTGACATAGATGCATACAAAATAAAATATTGTCTGTATATTTTTTTATGTACAAAGATATATTTCTTTTTCAGAAAAGCCCTTTTTAATTATAAGGACAAGTAATATTAATTGTAATTATACTGCTTATTATGACTTAAAGTAACAGATGAAATATATTTAATAGGAGAAATATATTAGACACTTAAATGTAATAGATAAACCTATATCATAAACTCCCATATCATCCAAAAACAGTTTGCCACTGTTACTCTTGACCCAGAAATGAATAAGTTAATTTATTCAATTTTAATATTCATAATAATATATCAATATAGATCATGAATTTTAAAAATACATTTTAAAATTATACAATAAATATAATTCCAAATCAAATTAGTCACTACTAGCTTCTGCTTGTGACTATGCTAGCAGTTGTAGTAATGTAGTCTATTTGCATATTTTTCCTGAGACATTATATTATGAAGTGTTTGAGAGGAATCTATTTGTTAATTTTCTAAAACGTTGCTACACTATGAGTTTTTAATATAATGTGGTATATCAAATATTTTACATAATTAGTGATAAATTAATATGGATTTTTTTTTTATAAAGTCCATTGCAGGGATGGCCAATGGTTATGGAAGGTAGGTGAAATATCATATTTTCTGTCAGGCGATATGATATTTTTTTAGTTACAGCAGGTATAAATGTGGTAGAAATCCGAGATTCGTTTTTGAAAGGCATTACATTTGTCAGGTTTGGAGTATTTTTGCCAGGTTAAAGAAAAGGTTAAGAAAAGGTGACACTGAGGTTGAAATTTATAGATGTTACTTTCAACTATTCTTACGCTTTTCACAAATATTACAAATCACATTCATCATAATCAGCCCATCCTAGTCCACTGTTGGACATAGGCCTCTCCTAACAAGTACCATTGAGGTGAGTCTTCGGCTCTTCTCATCCAATCTTTTGTGGCCACCTTTCGTATGTCGTCTGACCACCTTCTCAGGTGGCGTCTCACCCTAAATCTGCCGATCTGCAGTCTCCACTCAAGAACCCGCCTGCTCCAACGACCATCGGTTCTTCGGCATATATGGCCTGGCTAGTGTCACATTAACTTGCTGATATGGAGAGCTATGTCGACAACTTTGGCTCTCTGTCGGATAGCCTCATTTCAGACTTTATCCTTCAAAGATATGCCCAACATAGCCTGCTCATTCTCATGCTGAGCGACCTTAAACTGGTGGACTGCCCCAACCGTTAGTGTCCATGTCTCGGCTCCATACGTCATAACTGGTAGGACGCATTGATCATGTAAAAATTATATTATTCATTGAATAGCTAATTATATGATATGTTACCCATTTCCACAACTTGCTCTTGCCTCTACAAATACTTAGTGTAAATACTCAAGTGCTTATTTCATATTCAGTTTCTTTGTCAAAGACGAACTTATTTTCTGAGCAAATTGTAAGCAACGTCAAAGTAGCATCCTTAAATCTCAGCCTTATTGTATTGCATTTGATCATAAACAATAGTTATTGACTTATAATTAGGTATGGAATATCTAGTTATGCAGAAATAAATCAGTCACTATACGAACAGAGTTCCAATTGCACATTCGTGTTCTAGATTGCGATTTGTGTCTCGACCATAGCATAAGAAAACCTGAAGGCGGAGAGCACCGATCGCAGCCTTGTGAATATCGTGCACAATATTGCACGCGGGCAGTGATGTGCATAGGATATTTGGACAGGGTAGGCAGAGTTTGCGTAATTAATTTTTATATTATATTATGAAGATAAATATTATATTGCTTTTATAGGAAAGATAGACTGCGTGAATATAAAATACATATGAATATAAATGGTTCCTTTTTTTGTTTAACTTAAAGCAATTTATTCCAAACTTATTTATCATTATGGCATGCAATGCTTGCATGCATCTATGGAATGAACGCTACTGCACGCGGACAACTTGGTAACGTGCAATACACGCGCTTAGTTTAGATCGGCGTAATTCTGCATAAGTTCAAAACCTGAGCGAAGAATAGAGATCGTGTTAACCACCGTTTAACATAAGTACTCACTGGATACGGTTGTTTAATAAAGTATTTCTGCCGGATTAGATGAAAATCATTAACCCAATGCTGTCACTGTAATTCTGATGTTTGCTTTGCCTAGTATATGATCGCATAGTCTATGGCGTTAAACAACGAGCGGTGTAACTAGTTAGTGGCGGCGTCAGATATTACTGCAAAACTCTCGTTAAAATACGTTCAGCAGTTGCAGCCTAATATGTGTAAATGGGCAAATAAAAAATATTCAGGTCATTTTATAGACGAGGGAGATATTTCAGAATACAATAATTTGTACTTTCTTATAACTAATAAAAATGTAAATACTAATATTTCCTAACAAATTATAAAGAAACATTGATAAACAAATGAGAATTGATCCGTAAAAAGTTTGGACACCGCAGCGCGTGTGGTGCACGATTGAATGCCATGTAGTAGTCCGGTCAAATTAGACTGAAAAATAGGGGTGAGGTTACAAAAATTCCGACTAGGCTGAATATTGGTATGATTGTTTAGTGCACTATTATAAAGGAAATGTGAAAAGTCCTCATCGATCGGGCACGTGCAAAAAAATTTACTCGGGGTCAAAAGTCACAAAAACAGGTTTTTCGCGATTTTCAGCAAAACGGTAAGTTTTATCATAAAATTAGCGCGGACAAAAATTGTAGATCAGATAATTATCTATAAAAAATGTTAAAGTACTTTTTCCCTAAGAGCCACCGTTTTTGAGATATAACGATTCAAAAAGTTGAAAGAGTTGTAATCGTCATAATATGCATAAGTACACCACGTATATACCACTGAAGCCGTAATACAAGCAAAGATATCATTCTATCGGTCAGTGTAACTTACACATATAACATATGAAAATTTCGGGTAAAAAAAAAACCAGTTCCTTATTTTCTTCGCCAGGGTAACCTTCAGCAACATCTGTTTCCCATTCAATTGTCTGCGTGGCTAGTGTCTTCGTTAAAAATACTCGAAATAAAAAACAAGTGCAGTTAGCATGTCTTCCTCCAACCTCAGCGGCTGCTCATCAACATCTTGTCCGGGTATATTACCAAGTTCAAGTGTGACTTGGTAATTAGTTAGACCCAAAAGACTGCGGTTGGAAGTTGGTTACTTCCACCTGCACCAGAAAAACTACTAAACACCATTATTTGCAAGTGTAAAAAGAGATGTAGTGCTAAATGTGATTGCAAAAAAGTTGGACTGTTTTGTTCTTTAGCATGTACAAACTATCAAGGCTGGTCATGCTCCAATATTGAATTGCCAACAATTGAAGATTCATTTGATGCTGACGAAGAGACATGCCATGTGTCATTATTGGGACAATTTATTAACACCCAGAATGAAGAAGATAAACAATAAGAAGAGAAATCAGAAGTTAATGATAATTTAGATTCAGATGGATAAATTTTCTTATTTTTTTAATTTACACCCCTTTCATCATTTTCAACCCTTGTCATTATCTACAGTTATTCAATAGTTTTAAATTAACTAAAAACATAAAAGATCAGTGGAATAGGCCTACCGAGAACACCACATTAAAAAAAACGCGCTAAGTAAACCACCTCAAAGGTGGCGTGGTAACGTGTATATTATGACGATTACAACTCTTTCAACTTTTTGAATCGTTATATCTCAAAAACGGTGGCTCTTAGGAAAAAAATTATTTTAATATTTTTTATAGATAATTATCTGATCTACAATTTTTGTCTAAGCTAATTTTATGATAAAACTTACCGTTTTGCTGAAAATCGCGAAAAACCCGTTTTTGTGACCTTCGACCCCGAGTAATTTTTTTTGCACGTGCCGGATCGATGAGGACTTTTCATATTTCCTGTATTATAGTGTATTGAACAATCCTACCAATATTCCGCCTAGTCGGAATTTTTGTAACCTTGGATGTCTAAATTGACCGGACTGTAGATAAAATTCCTTTTACGTAATTTTAGGTAAACAGGCAATTGACTCGTTACCCCTGCGTACTTTATCCTGGCTTAGGAAAAACAAAATACCTATTTAATTATTAATAATCATTTATTCTATCATGTGTGTAATTGCCCCTTATACGATGACTATAAATTCTTTGTTTTAATGAAAATATTAAGATCACTATTCCTATATATTTGGAATTAGAATCGAATGCTAAATGTCTATCCTTCTTGAATATCTCTCTCTTCTATAAAATCAGCCTGTATAAATTTCGAGTTCTGAGCTTTTACTATTGACGATCATGTTCGGTCTTTTTATAATATTTTTAATTTATAAAAGGGTGGAACCCTTTACTGTGTATAACAAGGTAGAACCCTTTACTATGTATAATAAGGTAGAACCTTTTACTATCTATAACAAGGTAGTATGGATATCAATTACCGGTACTGTTGGTATTGTTGTCACCGTTGGGATGGCTCTGGCCGCTCTCGACAATGTTGACCTTAGAGCTCGTAGACTTATTCATTATGACTTTTTTAACTAACGTTAAAATGTAGAACGAATGTAGAATCTAATATCGACGTAAACGTCTTCCTTGCAGTCTTTTAACAGTTGCACAATGGAGTGCTCTCTCAAGAGCTACAGTCCGCTTTGGATACTATCCGTATGTGCTCGATGTTCGTTATCTCCGCACGAAAAGATTCGCTTATACATTCATCATGCGAACAGCTAGGAAGTGGAATATGTTTCCAGTGACCATATTTACACGTTCTTATAATTTTGAAGCCTTAAAGAGAGGAGTGAATAGGCATTTGTAGGGCGGAGTCGGTCTATAAACGGCCCGATCTTCACATGCCACAAAGTGTGATTGTAGCCAAACGTTATTAATTATTTATTATCGTTACAATGTCTGTGGTGGTTTGTAGGTGCGGGAATGACATCTATGCGCGGTAGGTTCGAACCTCGATACGTACTTGCAGATTTTTTCAGATTAAGTACGTGCTTACCATGCTCACCGGCCAAGAAATTATAGTCAGGAATCCCGAATGGGATCTAATAAAAATGTCACATGAGAAGGCGATCGGCTGTACTACTGGTCACGTTGGTTACACATCTGCTCACCTTAAAAGGGATATAGCGTGAAGAAATTCTATTGTTTTCACTACAATAGTTGCACTCATAATCGTAAACTTCGCTCTAAAAAAACTTATAACCTATATGACTTATGAGTATATAGCGTTCGCTCGTATATCATAAAAAATATCCAAGAACATTGATAGTTATATTTCACATAAATGCTAAAATATAGCATTAAATTACTACATTATTAAAATTTGTAAGAGCAATTAATCAGTTAAATGCGGTAAACGAAGTATAATTTTCATGTATTAGCTTAGGTTATTTTATAAGTATAGATCTTTCAAGTCAATTTAATATTCAACGTGTATAAGCCTGATTTTTCTAGCTGATTTTGCTAAATTACAACAACATTAAATGTTCCACATAATTTCAGAAGCATTAGCAGAGTATGTAAGATAATTCGTATATGTAATATTATATATATTCAATTAGCTTGCAGTTTCGAATTAGAATTTAGCATTGTGATTGCTAAATTGTTTAGTAACAATTTTTTGTGCAATACATTATTTTAATGCACTAAACGGTGTTATGAAATACAATAAGGTTCTGCTGTGATTTAAAAGAAAAAATGACATAGTAATCGCTATTAAATTTTAAACAAAAGATATACTGTCTGATCAAAACAAAATTTCGCAGATAATATCATAATGATTTGAGATTTATAATTCATCCGATATTTTTTACATGTTATTCTCACACACCAACCTCAGAACTGTTTACTGAATCTATAATGAATGTACCTTCGACACATTCAAATTATATTGGAAAATGTGAGGGTTAATCTGGTATTGTAATATTGTTTTGACATCACGTAGGCACTGATATATCGATTTAAACAGTGGTTATGTTGTTTACTGCATATGTTTCCACTTGACCTCTTCAGGGATGATTTTAAATTATCGTTTAATTATTTTCACAACATCGTCAATTAAATACAATATTCCGTTATCAGTGCGGATGTATTTAACGAATTGTTTTTTTGAGAGAGAGATTCTGTAGTGAAATATTCTCCGATAAAATTTTACCTAATTTATCTTGTAATTTAAAAAGAGAAAAAATAAACGTACACTTATGTGCTCATGTCTCTGAAGAGGTTAAAACCAATCGATATTATGGGTCATACATAACTTGTTGATTAGAACCAAAGGTATGGCTTGACCGTCTGTTTTGCGCACAGTCATAGACTACAGAGGTCAAGTAACATGAATTTGTAATATTTCGAAACTGCTCTTACAAACGAATTCGAAGTCAAATTTACAGAGTGAACAAGCCAAAATAAAAATGGGCACATAAAATCACAAATAAAAAAATCAGATTACTACTAAAACAAACATGAAATCTATGTATATAAAAATCGATTGCTTATTTAATAATAAAGCTGATTATAAAGAAATATACCGACCATAATTTGTTTTCCCATGCCATTTTAAAATTTTCTCAATTTATTTGTTATTTGTCTTTCTTTAAACTATAGTATATTGATAACAACGATATATAATGAGAACATACATAATTCTACTGCACTACAAGTTCTAATAAAATCGATTGGATAAAAAAATAAATACAACTCTATTTTTCTGTAGCAGTAACTAATCATATAAGCAGAGAGCGTAAGTGAAATGGTATTCTGTGGCACTATCTATATAATATTATAAAGTTTTACTATCTATAAAAAATATTAAACAGATTTATACGGGACTTTGGTAGTTTCAATATACAATTTCTATCTTAAAACATTGAATTTCTTTCATCATAATTAGTTAGTCAGAGTCTACGATATAGCTTAACGCAAAATTACAAAAAAAAAAGATAAAAACCTGAACTTATTTTTAGTATTTATATTATGAAAATTTTATAAAATCGTTTGGATAGAAACAGAGATGTAGCATTTTATCTTTCTGTAGTAGATAGTAACAATCCTATACTAGATATGTAAACAGAAATGGTTTCCTAAGTAACATAAACAGCGTTATTAACTAAATGTATCTATTCCTCTAATCTAAATGTTGGGTCTGGGAAAAAGTTCGTGGCGTTTTTTCCGATGACTGGCGGTGGTCGCATATAACTAAAGAAACATGAATTACAGCAACACCAGTGAGTGCACCTTTAAAGGTGACCTTTTGAACGTTAGTTAAATGTAAGAAACATTGCAATCTGTGCAGTGGTTCGAAAGTATTTCCCACTCGAACATAGAGCTGAATAATGAAAAAATCCGGTGTATTCTACAATATCATTATGACAACGGGAACTACGCTGCGCAGGTTTTAGAAAAAAAAATGCTATATACGGTGAAGGTACTTTATCAAATTCTGCTGTGTGGAAATGGTTCGCTCACTTTCATTTCGGTAACTTTAATGTGAAAGATGAGTCGCGCTGCGGTTGTCCAATCACTGCAAAAGCTGATGAAATACTTGAAAAAGTCCAAGAAGATAAGCATATCAGCAGTGTCAATATTGGCATGGAGCTTGGCATTGACCATAAAAATATTTTGAATCATTTACACAAAGCTTGTTATAAAAAAAGCTTGACGAATGGAGTCCTCGTGAGTTGAGCGCGAAAAACATGATGGACCGATTAAACATCTACAATACGCTGCTGAAACGGAATGAAATCGACCCATTTCTAAAACGTCTAATAATCGGAGATGAAGAATGGATTACGTATGACAACTGGAAGCATAAAATATTGTGAATAAAGGATGGTGAGCCTTCACAATCATTTGCTAAACTAACATCGACGCCAAAAGAAGTGATGTTGTGTATGTGGTGAAACTGGACGGTTATCGTACACCACGAGCTACTTGCGACTGGTGATAAGATTGATTATCAACTCTACTGTGGTTGACTAGAAAGATTAGGCTTGGCGATTGAGAGAAAAAGGTCCGAATTGATAAATAAGAAAGGTATTGTCTATAATCATGACAACGCCCGACCACACTCTTCTTTGATGGCCCGTTATAAACTTAGAGAGTTCGATTGGGAAGTTATGTTGCATCCACCTTACAATCCGGATATGGCACCCTCTGATTATCATCTATTGCGATCTCTGCAGAGCTCTCTTCATGGAATTAACTTGGTTTCAAAAGAAGCCTGTGGAAACTATTTGATCCAGTTCTTTAACCAGAAACCACAGAAGGCCTTCACCGATGGGATCATGGATGTGCCTAAAAAATGTAAAACATTACCGATAATAATGGAACATATTTGGTTTAAATAAATTCATTCACGCGCTTAAGGAGACCAGTCGAATTTTACTGAAAACACGCCACGAACTTTTTCCCAGACCTAATATATTAGGTCCTTACATATGAAATTGGCGTTTTGTATGGGAGGAACAAAAAGTCGAATATTTTTTAATATAATATATTTAATTAATCAAAGTATGAACCATTATTTTCTATGCACTTTTGCCATCTCATAGGTAGTTCATTGATCCCTTTACTAAAAAAACCAGTCGGACGGGAATCAATAAAATCTTTGAAGGCGATTTGGACTGCCCCATCGGAGTTGAATTTTTTCCCTTGCAAGAAGTTATCCAAATTTCGAAAAAAATGGTAATCTGTTGGAGCAAGGTCCGGGGAGTACGTAGGATGTCTTAGACTTTCCAATTGAAGCTCTTCTAATTTAGTAGCCGTCTGTTGCGCAGTGTGTGGTCTAGCGTTGTCGTGAAGCAGCAGTGGCGTGGAGCGATTGACCAGCCTAGGTTGTTTAGCCGCTAGCTTTTCCATCATGGTTTGCAATTGCTGACAATAGACATCAGCCGTAATAGTCTGGCCAGATTTGAGAAAACTGTAATGAACAATACCGGCACTAGTCCACCAAACGCTTACAAGTAACTTTTTTGGGGTTAATTTTCGCTTGGGGCAGGATTTGGCTGGCTGGCCAGGATCCAACCATTGCGCTGAGCGCTTCCGATTATCGTAAAGAACCTATTTTTCATCACAGGTAATGATTCGGTTTAAAATACCTTCATTATTGTCTCGGTTTAGTAATGTAACGCAGCAGTCGACGCACGTTTGCCGGTTTGCTTCAGTCAATTCGTGAGGTACCCACCTTTCAAGCTTTTTAATCTTCCCAATTTGCTTCAAGTGAATTAAAACAGTTTTATCACTAACATCGCAGCCTGCAGCTAACTCGGACGTGGTTTGCGATGGATCCGCTTCCACAATAGCCTTCAATTCTTCATTATCAACTTGAGTCTCAGGCCGTCCACGGGGCTTGTTCTGCAGGTCGAAATTTCCAGAACGAAAACGTTGGAACCAAAAACGAACTGTGTTTTCTTTTGCAACACGACCGCCATACACATCATTCACCCTTCGAGTTGTTTCCGCAGTACTAGTGCCACGGCGGAACTCGTACTCGTAAATAATGCGATATTTTAAGTTTTCCATTTTGTAAAATGAGTGACGCAAACAGAAAAAAACAGAAGAAAAAACAAATGAATGACGATCATCGAAGCACAAATACATGAGTCTATAGCTGTACAAATTTGAATTTGGAATTCCTTACCAAAGAGGAGAAATTTGTGATTAAAGTGGCCAGTACGAAAAACGCCAATTTCATATGTAAGGACCTAATATATAACTCATAATAATATAAGGTGACTGACTGACATAGTGATCTATCAACGCACAGCCCAAACCACTGGGCGGATCGGGCTGAAATTTGGCATGCAGGTAGATGTTATGACGTAGGCATCCGCTAAGAAAGGATTTTGATCAATTCTACCCCCAAGGGGATAAATTCTACCCTCAAGGGGATAAAAAAGGGGATGAAAGTTTGTATGGAACTTAGTCAATTTTAAACCGATCGGGCTGAGACTTTGCATGCATAAAGCTACTATGACTTAGGCATCCGTTAAGGAAGGATTTCGATAAATTCGACCCCCAAGGGGATAAAATGGAGGATAAAAGTTTGTATAAATCTTCTTAGATTTTCGACTGATTGAACTGAAATTAAAGATTGGAGCTACTGTGATGAAGACGTCCGATCGAATACGATTTTGATATCTAAATATATATGGTCCTTACATATGAAATTGGCGTTTTTCGTACTGGCCACTTTAATCACAAATTTCTCCTCTTTGGTAAGGAATTCCAAATTCAAATTTGTACAGCTATAGACTCATGTATTTGTGCTTCGATGATCGTCATTCATTTGTTTTTTCTTCTGTTTTTTTCTGTTTGCGTCACTCATTTTACAAAATGGAAAACTTAAAATATCGCATTATTTACGAGTACGAGTTCCGCCGTGGCACTAATGCTGCGGAAACAACTCGAAGGGTGAATGATGTGTATGGCGGTCGTGTTGCAAAAGAAAACACAGTTCGTTTTTGGTTCCAACGTTTTCGTTCTGGAAATTTCGACCTGCAGAACAAGCCCCGTGGACGGCCTGAGACTCAAGTTGATAATGAAGAGTTGAAGGCTATTGTGGAAGCGGATCCATCGCAAACCACGTCCGAGTTAGCTGCAGGCTGCGATGTTAGTGATAAAACTGTTTTAATTCACTTGAAGCAAATTGGGAAGATTAAAAAGCTTGAAAGGTGGGTACCTCACGAATTGACTGAAGCAAACCGGCACAATAATGAAGGTATTTTAAACCGAATCATTACCTGTGATGAAAAATGGGTTCTTTACGATAATCGGAAGCGCTCAGCGCAATGGTTGGATCCTGGCCAGCCAGCCAAATCCTCCCCCAAGCGAAAATAAACCCCAAAAAAGTTACTTGTAAGCGTTTGGTGGACTAGTGCCGGTATTGTTCATTACAGTTTTCTCAAATCTGGCCAGACTATTACGGCTGATGTCTATTGTCAGCAATTGCAAACCATGATGGAAAAGCTAGCGGCTAAACAACCTAGGCTGGTCAATCGCTCCACGCCACTGCTGCTTCACGACAACGCTAGACCACACACTGCGCAACAGACGGCTACTAAATTAGAAGAGCTTCAATTGGAAAGTCTAAGACATCCTCCGTACTCCCCGGACCTTGCTCCAACAGATTACCATTTTTTTCGAAATTTGGATAACTTCTTGCAAGGGAAAAAATTCAACTCCGATGGGGTAGTCCAAATCGCCTTCAAAGATTTTATTGATTCCCGTCCGATTGGTTTTTTTAGTAAAGGGATCAATGAACTACCTATGAGATGGCAAAAGTGCATAGAAAATAATGGTTCATACTTTGATTAATTAAATATATTATATTAAAAAATATTCGACTTTTTGTTCCTCCCATACAAAACGCCAATTTCATATGTAAGGACCTAATATATAACTCAAAGGTGACTGACTGACTGACATAGTGATCGATCAACGCACAGCCTAAACCACTGGGCGGATCGGGCTGAAATTTGGCATACAGGTAAGTGAAGTGAATTATTTATTTATTATTATTTAAGTGAAATCTACTTTGCCATGACAATAAACAAGTTTCATGGACAAACTCTCAAATTTGTGGGTTTGACTTGAAAGAACATTGCTTCTCTCAGGGACTGTTTTATGTTGCTTGCTCACTAGTAAGTTCACCCAATAGCTTCATAGTTTTAGCGCCTAAAGACAGATTAGTTAAGAATATTGTATACAAAGAAGTTTTGTAGGCCCTAATTTTTTACACACGCTAAACAAAAGTAAAGCCGCAAAAACTATACTTAATTAATAATAATAATACTTCTTAACGCGAGCGAGGCCGCGGGCGAAAGCTAGTTCTACATAAATGGGGTTGTATCTCCATCGCTATCGCAGACGAGTTCAAAGGCGCAGACTAATAATAAATATAAAAAATAATTCACACAAATAACAAACAACTATATACAAAGTAATACTATAAATCTCTTGATTTTTCCTTTGTTGAAACAAATTGTAAATTAATTTAATAGGAATATTATTACACGCCATAAACATATAATTCACTATTAAAATTAGGCGGTCATGTATACACCTACGTATAATTAATAAGCCGTTAAAATAGATCGTTTAATCACTTTTGTAGCTGTAATTAATTTTATGACTTCCTTTATGTAGGTGCCGATTCACCTATGGATTATAACGCGTGCCAATCAAATTAATCTTTACTAATCGGTAGTTTCCTGATTTCATCCACAGAGGGTTCGTTGTCGTTTTATTTTTATAATTGTGGATGGTAGTGTGAGATAGTTTTAGACATAGTAAATGTAAAATATTACTTTAAATATATATTTATAGTAACCAACAACTCTTATCATATGGTTAGTTTCATTAAAGTATTTCTCTATTTTTATTGAATAAATTAAAAAAAAAACTTCTGATATTGTAGACTATTATTTTCGATAACATTCATTTGCCATTTGTTTTACGATTTGACGGCAAATTTAAAATTGTTTGTCCACGTCAGCATGAATTAAAGCCGAGAAAATTTTCGTGCAATGATTTTTTTATGACTTTCGATGTCATTTAAGTCAACAAAAAAGTTATGATATACTCCGATTGGCCTTTGACGATGAAGCCCCATCTCTTGCCACAGTTTACAATTGGTTTAATGAATTCAAACGTGGTCGCAATAATTTCATCGATGATCTGCGTGAGGGACGGTTTTCTACAGCGACGTCTGAAGATAACATCAGTGTTGTGCGGCGTATGATAGAGACTGACAAAAGAGTGACCTACCAGCAGATTCGGACAAGCCTCATCGGTATGAGTCAAGTGCACAAAATCCTACATGAACATTTAGCGTTCAGGAAGCTTTGTGCCCGCTATTTAAGTCATAATTTGACCGAGGCCCAAAAACTCCGCCGTGTTGATTGGTGCCGAGAAATGATTCAAAAATTTAACGGAGGGGACTCAAATGCTGTTTTCGATACACTAATTAGTGACGAAAGCTGGATTTACTGTTATGATCCGGAAACCAAAAGACAGTCTGCGCAGTGGGTGTTTCCTTCCGAGGAGTTGCCAGCCGAAGTGAAGACAGTTCGAAGTATTGGAAAAAAAGGTGGCCTCGTTCTTCGGAAGGACAGGTCATTACGCAACAATTGTCTTAGAGGATCATAAAACGGCATAATGCAGAGTGATACACTAAAGGCCGCACGCCTTGCCGGTCATCGAGGATGAGATCCCAGTCGTGCCCTCGATGCCGGTAGGTGAAAGATGTAACACCTCGGGAGTTTAGTCGATACAAGTCCGACAGACCGGGAGGCGGCCCAAACCGCCACCCCCAGGTCTCTTAAGGATTTCCCCCAGGTTACAAAAAAAGAGTGGTACATACACTAAGAACTCTTTGCCACTTATCTTGAAGAGAGAATCGACGATGATTGGTTGAATCGTTGAGGTGTTAAAACAAAACAAACAAATTCACATTTGCATTTATAATATTATTTAGGATTTAGGCATTAATAATTACTCAATTAACTTCTTATTAAATTCTTCCTATAAATTCTTATTTTGTTATTGTATAATGTATTGGGAGTACATATAAGTTTCCGTAATTTTGAAAGAGATGGGATTTAAGTTAGAATTCGCAGATGATAACCGGCTTGAAAATAAGGTTGTTCATTCAACCCTGTCATATTATTAACTTCGTATTAGCATTTTTTTTTAAATTCAATAATGTTTAAATTTGAGCCAAATAATCGTCATTTGCGGGAAATTTCATTTTAATTCTTTAATAAAAAAAAAATCTGTAGCTCGGGCGCATTGATTGCTCGTAGATAATGCATATAATGAGGCTGTCTGGAGTGAGTGAACACGTCGTGAGTGGTTTAAAAAATATAAAAACGGTGATTTTGACGTAGATGGCAAAGATCGCAGTGGAAGGACAAATAATTGCGAAAACTGGAAGAATATTCGTCTCAAACACAAAAGAAAATTGCACTCACTTTAGAAGTCACTCAGCAAGCAGTCTCAAATCGTTTTCAGGGTAATTAGGTTCCATACGAATTAAACTTGAGAGATGTTGAATGCCATTTATGCATAAGTGAAATGCTGCTAGCTAGGTACTAAAAAAAAGTTTATTTTTTTACATTGAATTGTTACTTGTGATGTAAAGTGGATACTTAATAATAATCCTAAAAAAATAAAATTGTGTCACCATTCACAAGAAAAGCGAATATTCATGGAAAAAAACTCACACTGTGTATTTGATGGGATTAGCTGGGTGTGATATATTAGGTCCTTACATATGAAATTGGCGTTTTGTATGGGAGGAACAAAAAGTCGAATATTTTTTAATATAATATATTTAATTAATCAAAGTATGAACCAATTTTTTCTATGCACTTTTGCCATCTCATAGGTAGTTCATTGATCCCTTTACTAAAAAAACCAGTCGGACGGGAATCAATAAAATCTTTGAAGGCCATTTGGACTGCCCCATCGGAGTTGAATTTTTTCCCTTGCAAGAAGTTATCCAAATTTCGAAAAAAATGGTAACCTGTTGGAGCAAGGTCCGGGGAGTACGAAGGATGTCTTAGACTTTCCAATTGAAGCTCTTCTAATTTAGTAGCCGTCTGTTGCGCAGTGTGTGGTCTAGCGTTGTCGTGAAGCAGCAGTGGCGTGGAGCGATTGACCAGCCTAGGTTGTTTAGCCGCTAGCTTTTCCATCATGGTTTGCAATTGCTGACAATAGACATCAGCCGTAATAGTCTGGCCAGATTTGAGAAAACCGTAATGAACAATACCGGCACTAGTCCACCAAACGCTTGCAAGTAACTTTTTTGGGGTTAATTTTCGCTTGGGGCAGGATTTGGCTGGCTGGCCAGGATCCAACCATTGCGCTGAGCGCTTCCGATTATCGTAAAGAACCCATTTTTCATCACAGGCAATGATTCAGTTTAAAATACCTTCATTATTGTGCCGGTTTAGTAATGTAACGCAGCAGTCGACGCGCGTTTGCCGGTTTGCTTCAGTCAATTCGTGAGGTACCTTTCAAGCTTTTTAATCTTCCCAATTTGCTTCAAGTGAATTAAAACAGTTTTATCACTAACATCGCAGCCTGCAGCTAACTCGGACGTGGTTTGCGATGGATCCGCTTCCACAATAGCCTTCAACTCTTCATTATCAACTTGACTCTCAGGCCGTCCACGGGGCTTGTTCTGCAGGTCGAAATTTCCAGAACGAAAACGTTGGAACCAAAAACGAACTGTGTTTTCTTTTGCAACATGACCGCCATACACATCATTCACCCTTCGAGTTGTTTCCGCAGCACTAGTGCCACGGCGGAACTCGTACTCGTAAATAATGCGATATTTTAAGTTTTCCATTTTGTTAAATGAGTGACGCAAACAGAAAAAAACAGAAGAAAAAACAAATGAATGACGATCATCGAAGCACAAATACATGAGTCTATAGCTGTACAAATTTGAATTTGGAATTCCTTACCAAAGAGGAGAAATTTGTGATTAAAGTGGCCAGTACGAAAAACGCCAATTTCATATGTAAGGACCTAATATTACGAGTTGCCTTATACAAGCGAAACAATCACTGGAACTCTCTACTAAACACAATTGATGAGATTGAGCCGAGCTCTGAAGGAAAATCACCTTCAATACTACTCCAGACACGACAAAATTATTCTTCTGTAGCTGATTACAAACTATTTGAAAACACTTAATTGGAGAATGCCGTAATTTCCAGACATTGTGCCGTCCTAACCTTAAAAGATAATCAGTTCCTTAGACGTGGAATCTGAGCGCTGCCTGAAAAAGTAGTTGCTAGTGATGGACAATACTTCGATTAACTTTAAACAAACTACAGTTCTTTAACAATAAATATTATTTTTTTGACAAGAAACGGCAGAACTTATTTATACTTCTAATGTTTTGATTAAAATAACACTATACATTAAGTATATTTATACGAAAACTGTAACTATACTCGGACACATCCTATTCATTATTCACAGGAGTCTTATTCGAAAGTTACGCACAGAAAATGATCGATATGAAGCAATATTTTACAAATATAAGAACACATTTAGTATTCATATGACATTTCTAACGGATATTAATATGTATATGTACTGATTCTCAATGCAGTGATGCTTACCGTGCTTTCATATTTATATATATATATATATATATATTAGTTCGTACGTCAGTAAAACCGCATATGTGCGGAGTATTCCTAATTGCCCTGCCCACATGCTGCAGGCGTGTCTTGTTCTCTCTATATACAGTGGTATCTATGACATAGCTTAATATTGTTGTACAATTTTGCACAACATTTAAATACAATGCAAACTCTATATAACGACCCTCAAGAGACTGTGCATATTTTGACGTTATAGAGAGTTGTCATTAAATGTATAGAAGAAAAATCTGTATTAGAAAAAGTTTATTTCAGACTAGTGTTAGTAATTACATAAAAAAAATCTCATTTGATCGCTATTGTGTATAGTCTGTTATTTTTGTATGACGTCTTTTGCTACACCAATGATTTGGTTGTATTTTTTAAATTATTTTATTCATATTTTGCAATGTTGAGGCATCTTGGTGATAAAGAAAATACTTTTCCAATAATTTAGCTGCTTCCAGATCTTCTTTAATGCTCGGCGGAGGCTAAGGCTCATCCGTCTCATCTTCTTCATGTCCTTGTTCTTGATACTCGGTTTTTCTCACCGAATTCAAAATTTCTTTGTCTGTGCAAGCAATCCCAATTTGTAAACAAAAAATCGGATTTCTTAGAAAGTTCGGTATGTGTAATGCCGACAGTCGAGTTTATTATAGGCTAGGATAATAAAGCGACAAAAGAACGTGCAGCTGCTCAGTTTTTACTAATTTAAGCAACTTAAAAAGTACTTAATATTATTAAATTGCCGTCGTTATTGAGATTGAGTGTATATAGACTATATAGTATATATACTTATATATATAGAGTGTATCATTGCATGCGAAACAAGCTAAACCAACCAAAGCCGAGTGATATCGGCGCTTTAGGGAGTTTGTCGTGAAATCCAGTGAGGTTACATGGAGTTTACACTATATTTGTAAACTATTTTTAGAGCTATTTCTATTTTTATTTTACCATTTTATATGCGCGAAAATATATTTTGAATAAAATGTTTAGCTGTTCTCAGATTCCTATTATATATTCAGTTTTTTGTCAAAACTAATTTTTTTATAAGAACTTTGCTAAGCAAAGTCGAAATAGCATCTATAAATCTCAGCCTTAAAGGCTTCTACAAAGTAGTCGCTTGAGGAAATTTTATGTGAGCCGGGCAGACTAAAGGTCTTTAATTTTATATTGTAGCATCATTAAATATTTTAATATCTTGGTTTAATATAACTATACCTACATTTTTAATATTCCATGTATTGTACAATGTATGTATTTTGTTTTTGTTCTTACATATTTTATAGCAAATCGGTGTATATCTTGTGGGCTAAGTTACTAATAAAACATTATTATATAATACTTACGCAGTCTAATAAATGGCACTTTTTGAGTAAACAGTATGATGATAGGTATTGAAATTATTAAGTTCTCTAGGGCTTATGACTAGTACCCAATATTTATTGGGCAGAATAAAAAACGATATTTTTTTCGCCCCTTACTACCATTTCAGTAACACTAGCATAGGTAGTTGTGGTGAAAATTAATGAAAATATACCTTTAACTTCAGTATGACTGTTTCATTTATTTTCAAACTTAGTACCCTGGCATTTCACCGGCCGCTACCAAGACAAGTATTTTTACCTTACTAATGTAACCGAAACTTTGTAACATTTTATAAATTAATTTCGTTACTGCGACTTAATAACATTATAATTATAGATTTTTATCTAACCTAACAACCTAACAAACCTGTACAGAAAGTCCCGAAAGCTGAAAGAGAAAGGGTAGCTCGATAACTTACTGTAAACATAATTCTCCGATTCCAGCGCGCTCAATAAATATTTGGAAAATTCATAATTGCTTTATTTTAAGACTTTTCTAACAATTCACGAAGATTTTAATTTCGTTTTTAACATAATATTGGTTTTGATATAATCTTCAAGCAATATAAAATTAGTTTTATCATTAAAATTGCAACATTAATAGTTATAAGATAAATTGTGAACTATGACTATGACATCCTGAAAATTTGTCAAAGCTCAAGAGCCAATATTTAAAAAAAACATCACACTTGTTATGTCTCGTATGATATGGTACTTGGTTAAAAAAACTGCTCTTCATTATATAGTTTTTAATATAGTATAAAACTTAGTATTGTATTTTCCAAATACTTATTTTGTGTCTAAAACTGAGAGGAGAGTGATTCTAAAGCACAATATTTGTAACTACCATAAACCGGAATTATGTTAAAATCATTAGTGAAGTTTTTGTTGTACGGCGTAATCAATTTAATAAATAGAATTTGTTGCCAGTAAATGTTAATAAGACAAAAAAGATCATAACATATTTTGTTGTAAATATTGTTGTCGTACTCTTAAATGACACTTAATATTATTAGTTTTTTTTATAGACGATAACAATGGCGTCATTTAGAATTTCTTAAAATTTGAAGTCAAGGGTGTGCCTGAAAATCTTTAAAACATCTAGATTTTTGCTTTTAATATCCTTTTTATAGATTTTTTTTATATATCAATACGCGATATCCCTTTCAGGGGAGTAGCATTCTCAGCGCACTTACATATAACATTTCTATAAAATGTTGTACGGGTTTCCCCATGATATTTTTTTCACCGTTGAGCATGTGGTGCCTAAATCCGTACTTATCTTGAAACCCCAGAGGTACATACAGAGATTCGAGCTTACGACAATTTGCTTTGCCGCGCATGACTATCCCCTTACACAATAAGCGACCCACACCCACAGCTAAATAAATTTTCTATTTAGTACAACTAAATATCACTATCTAAGATCTGGTCATTATGATTACAATAATCATATATGTATATCCTCAGCGGATCCCTCATTAAATTATTTGATGCTTGAAAGACATCTTAGAGTGTAGGCCCGTTACGCTGTAATCACATTATTTTTAAGATATCCAATGTTCAAGTTGTTTTTACTTAAAACAACTTTCGGGTTAAACTAAATAAAATTTAAATAATATTAAGCTAAAACTCTGAAAGATTTTTTTGTAGTGTACTAACTCGCAAATAAATTATTTTATATCTCTTGAACAGAAAATAAATCATAGTATCTAATAAATGTTAGGAACATTCCTGTTTAAAAATGATATAGGTCCAGGCTTCTCTATGTTTGTAGTTTATAGTTCTAGGAAGATAACATTATCTATTATAAGAGAATACTCAAGCAATTTCTGTTTAAATATTGTTTTTATTATTCTTTAAAATGTTTGTTCTATAACAAGTTTAGTTCACTCTCTTTTCCTTTTATGACTCAAAAAATAGGATGTTTAACCATCAAATAACAAATATTGTACCATATCAAAAACAACATATATTGGGGCAGTTTTTTGAATTACGGAGTACCATATTTTTATTAAAAATTCTTTTGAAGATGTATAAAATTTTTAGGGTGAGTAATAGCTCAGAACTTTAGCTTATAACTTTACTACTTACTACAGAGATTTGAAGTAATTTATTAATAATGAAAATTTATCACAACACGAAGTATAATTTATATACTTTATATATTAAAACTTCGTAAATTTAAAAAATCTTATAAAGAAATTCAGTATTTTTCGAAAATATTTGAACTTTCCAAATATCTTCTGAACGCGCTGAAACCGGATAATTCTGTTTACCACTCCCCACTACTAACCGTATAGATTCGTAGTACGATTTCAGGGACATCTGTATGCGATAAATTGGTCTTTCATTAAAATAATAAATTAATTAAGGGTTTGTTTTATGTTACATTCAATACGGAAATAGTAACTTATTACTTTACTTGAGAACTTGAAAAGTTTAAAGGGTTTTTCTAGTCGTACGATCTAAAGTCACATTATAGCCCAAAAAAGAAAAGGCCGACAACGAAGTCAAAAATCTTCCACACTGATCACGGTGTTCGCTGAATTTGAAAATTGCATAGTCGTATAGCCCACATTATGAAATTGTGCGATACGACGTAATCCATGAGATAAATAATGAAGATTAAATTAAATAATTAATCAAATAACTAAATTTGATGTATAAGTATTCATATTATATTGACCGGGCATCATAAATTAAATGTTATTAATCTCTTGTACCATAAAATATGGATCTAATGCCGTTAATTGATTTCTTATTTTATTAAATTACCAGTAATGATTATGACATTAAAAATAACACCAAGATGCCAAAATCATACATCTATTACTAGCTCTTTAATACGGTCTTAAGGGCATTGAGGTGCCATATTGATAGTACGTACCTTAGCTTTTTCTTGAAAATGGTTATGCAATCATGTCTTGGGATATATTAGGTCCTTACATATGAAATTGGCGTTTTTCGTACTGGCCACTTTAATCACAAATTTCTCCTCTTTGGTAAGGAATTCCAAATTCAAATTTGTACAGCTATAGACTCATGTATTTGTGCTTCGATGATCGTCATTCATTTGTTTTTTTCTTCTGTTTTTTTCTGTTTGCGTCACTCATTTTACAAAATGGAAAACTTAAAATATCGCATTATTTACGAGTACGAGTTCCGCCGTGGCACTAGTGCTGCGGAAACAACTCGAAGGGTGAATGATGTGTATGGCGGTCGTGTTGCAAAAGAAAACACAGTTCGTTTTTGGTTCCAACGTTTTCGTTCTGGAAATTTCGACCTGCAGAACAAGCCCCGTGGACGGCCTGAGACTCAAGTTGATAATGAAGAGTTGAAGGCTATTGTGGAAGCGGATCCATCGCAAACCACGTCCGAGTTAGCTGCAGGCTGCGATGTTAGTGATAAAACTGTTTTAATTCACTTGAAGCAAATTGGGAAGATTAAAAAGCTTGAAAGGTGGGTACCTCACGAATTGACTGAAGCAAACCGGCAAACGCGTGTCGACTGCTGCGTTACATTACTAAACCGGCACAAAAATGAAGGTATTTTAAACCGAATCATTACCTGTGATGAAAAATGGGTTCATTACGATAATCGGAAGCGCTCAGCGCAATGGTTGGATCCTGGCCAGCCAGCCAAATCCTGCCCCAAGCGAAAATTAACCCCAAAAAAGTTACTTGTAAGCGTTTGGTGGACTAGTGCCGGTATTGTTCATTACAGTTTTCTCAAATCTGGCCAGACTATTACGGCTGATGTCTATTGTCAGCAATTGCAACCCATGATGGAAAAGCTAGCGGCTAAACAACCTAGGCTGGTCAATCGCTCCACGCCACTGCTGCTTCACGACAACGCTAGAACACACACTGCGCAACAGACGGCTACTAAATTAGAAGAGCTTCAATTGGAAAGTCTAAGACATCCTCCGTACTCCCCGGACCTTGCTCCAACAGATTACCATTTTTTTCGAAATTTGGATAACTTCTTGCAAGGGAAAAAATTCAACTCCGATGGGGCAGTCCAAATCGCCTTCAAAGATTTTATTGATTCCCGTCCGACTGGTTTTTTTAGTAAAGGGATCAATGAACTACCTATGAGATGGCAAAAGTGCATAGAAAATAATCTATACTAATATTATAAAGCTGAAGAGTTTGTTTGTTTGTTTGTTTGAACGCGCTAATCTCAGGAACTACTGGTTCGAATTGAAAAATTCTTTTTGAGTTGAATAGACCATTTATCGAGGAAGGCTTTAGGCTATATAATATCACGATGCAATTATTAGGAGCGAAGAAATAATGGAAAATGTGAAAAAAAACGGGCAAAATTATTCATCCTTGAGGGCTTCCATTGCGTGCGCTGCAAAAACGGTTCAAGATATCTATACTAATATTATAAAGCTGAAGAGTTTGTTTGTTTGTTTGTTTGTTTGTTTGTTTGTTTGAACGCGCTAATCTCAGGAACTACTGGTTCGAATTGAAAAATTCTTTTTGAGTGGAATAGACCATTTATCGAGGAAGGCTTTAGGCTATATAACATCACGATGCAATTATTAGGAGCGAAGAAATAATGGAAAATGTGAAAAAAAACGGGCAAAATTATTCATCCTTGAGGGCTTCCATTGCGTGCGCTGCAAAAACGGTTCAAGATACCAAAAATATATGTATGAAAGAATTATTCCTCTTGAAATGATCTAAAAAAATGTCCGCGACAGTATATGTCTATCTTTTAAGATTAAGTCACTAGAACCGTTTTTATGGTAAACAAATTTGGTCGAAATTAATGCATTATTTGTTAAGAGTTGTATCAACGTAATAATATTAATCTTTATCCAAATAAATGTTTTGTTGATTAAGAGTATTTAATTGTGAACAGAATTGTCTTTGACATCACTTAATTTCAATGAACATCTTAGAAGATATTACAAAACCTTACATAGCAAAACAACGTTTGCCTGATCAGCTATAGTGTCTTGATAACCGCGAAACTCGAGAACCGATTTGACTGATTTCTTTTTTGTTGTGTTTGTTGAAATCTGGGGAAGGTTATAACAGAGAGAAGATTTTAAAAAATTATCTGAAAAAGTCAACAACACTTTTCTATATTCCCATATAAAAGATTTGTTATAAGTCAATTTGAACTTTAACACCATAGCATAAAGTTTAAATGTTAGTGGACGGGTTCCGGGAAGGCAAAACAATTATTAAGTGACGTAAAAATATTAATGTCAATATTTGTCAATTTTTATACATATAGCATTAAGGCCAGGTTCCTTCAAACAATTTTCAAAAAACAGCCGACAGGCCAATAGCTATTAACATTAAAAAAAACAATGTGACTTTGTTTTAGAGAAATAGTGCAGAACAAGGTCTGCCGGGACAGCTAGTCAAAAATATATGTAAGAAAGAATTATTCCTCTTGAAATGATCTAAAAAAATGTCCGCGACAGTATATGTCTATCTTTTAAGATTAAGTCACTAGAACCGGTTTTATGGTAAACAAATTTGGTCGAAATTAATGCATTATTTGTTAAGAGTTGTATCAACGTAATAATATTAATCTTTATCCAAATAAATGTGTTGTTGATTAAGAGTATTAATTGTGAACAAAACTGTCTTTGACATCACTTAATTTCAATGAACATCTTAGAAGATATTACAAAACCTTATATAGCAAAACAACGTTTGCCGGATCAGCTATGTGTTGATTAGCGCGAAACTCGAGAACGGCTGAACCGATTTGGCTGATTTCTTTTTTGTTGTGTTTGTTGAAGTCTAGGGAAGGTTATTACGGAGAGAAAATTTAAAAAAAAATGTCTGAAAAGGTCTAAAAACAACACTTTTCTATATTCTCATACAAAAAATTCTTAATAATATTTAAAAGTCAATTTGAACTTTAACACCATAAAGTTTAAATGTTAGTGGACGGGTCCCGGGAAGGCAAAACAATTGAGTGACGTATAAATATGAATGTCAATATTTGTCAATTTTTATACATATAGCATTAAGGCCAGGTTCCTTCAAACTATTTTCAAAAAACAACCGACAGGCCAATAAGTTTTGGCAGAATGAAATCTGACGGGGAATCTATTAACATTAAAAAAACAATGTGACTTTGTTTTAGAGAAATAGGGCAGAACAAGGTCTGCCGGGACAGCTAGTGGTTCATACTTTGATTAAATAAATATATTATATTAAAAATATTCGACTTTTTGTTCCTCCCATACAAAACGCCAATTTCATATGTAAGGACCTAATATCTATTACAATCACTGACAGGACTATTTTTCTGGCAAAAACCTAACATAGTAGTCGGTTGCTCTGCACACTGGATAATACTCATTGATATCACCATACCACATTATGAGAATCTCGCGGAAAGCGGAACTATTTTTGCAAATATTTGGACTTTGGGCACGAGATTACCAGCATGTGGCATGAGGATTCAGTTTGATGTCGTACCGACTAATGGGCTGATTGCAAAGAGCCTTGATTACCGTCTCAAGTGGATCTCACGTGGTTGTTAGATTTATGGTCGGTTATAGAAGGCGGCATTATTCGATGAGGCACGCATTGTAAGGAAGTTCTTGGGTACCTAATCCTAACTACCTGTAGATTGGACCTCAGACGTCACACCCGTAAACCCCTGTTTTTATATTTAAAAAATTATACGTTTTATTTAGATACAATTATGTTATTTAAAATGTATACCAAAATTCTTTTAATGTTAAATAAGGTATTCGAAATAATAATAACTTCATAAGTTATATGGAGGACTTTTCATAAAATATATCATTTAAACTGTCAACAATAACGTATTCACGACGGGGATAAAGTGTTTAACATATTTTTTTATTAACTGCCCGTCACGGATGCACTCGTTTATTCGATGCATGCAAGTGGATAAATAGCGTCCTGTCCTTGAATTATACTGTATTATAATACGAATGGTCACTTCAAGGGTGCATAAAAATTTAATATCATTTTGCAGTGGAAATGCTAGAATATCAGATCGGGTCGCAGCATTCATAATTTATTAGTAATTCAGCTGCGACATACAATTTTATATTTATTGCGTATTAGAGTTAAATTTTAAAAGGATTTCTTTTGTAGAAAAAACGTGTTTAAATAAAAACGAAATTGAAATACGAAACTTCGTTAATTAATGTTTTATTTGAAATATCCGGCGTGGCGATGTTGAATCTTAGTGAGAGAATAATAATGGCAGCATTTATTATTGCATTGGTACAAAGTGCTTTACTTCGTCGGACTTCTGTCACGTTTTAATTGGTTGATATTAGATTGGAGATCGATGTCAAGAATAATACAACTTAAATGAATATTGAACTTCCAAAGGATTCAATACTTGTTTTTAGAGATGACTATAACTTATATCTTCTATATTACGAGAAGGAAAATGATGTATGCTTATTATGACTATATTTTGCGAAAAGAAATGGAAAGAAGGAATTCATATTCTACGTGATATGTATAAAATAAGTAAATGTAATTAACAGTTGTATATAGCTATTAAGCTTTTATTTTGATCGATGTTAACGCACTTCCTTTAGTATGCTCTTATTGGTTTTCATTGCGTGGTTTTTCAATGGTGGAGAAGTATAATGGATTCTACCGTCTATTGATTAACGCAATCATATCACGAAGTGAGTATATCAACCTATCAACACGCACCCGCTTAAAGTGGGGCATTATAGGCCTAATAAAAATTATAGCGTTATAACAAATTTGCTTTATTCGAGGTTGCGTAAAGAGGGGTACGATCGAAAGAGGGGGTCGATAGCGCTAAACAGTACTTAAATTATCAGAAAAAAGATATTTGTTAGTGATCAATAACTAAAATGAATAATCCCGATGTTAATAATTTCGAAGATTTTACTTTATTAGAAAAAGACCGACCAAGTTTAACTTGAATTCGCTCATCGAGAGTTCAGCACGTATGTAAGGTGGATTGAGGAATTTTACTGTTGGTAAACTGTTATCCTTATACATTGACATAGGTAGCGAACAGTTTATCGACTGAAAATAAGTGTATAGAAAATACTTTTATGATGTAACTATATATTAACTATTTTCGTTTTTTTTCTGAACTTCTGTCATGTGACATCGCTTCTTACTAAATCTAATGACCATTTATTCACTAAAATTTCATGAATAATGTATGAAAGGGTTGACTTAGAAGTTTGATTTTTCAGAGCTACAAGGCACTAAAAAACTGTATTTGTTTTAAAGTGATACCTTCATAAGTTACTGAGGAAAAGAGCCTTGACTGACAGACAGACTGATGAACAACGGTGTGAGGTTTCCTTTTACCAAAGGCACACTCGTGTTTTTTACTTTTGGAATTAATATTTTATAACTAGAAATATCTAATAACATTGGAGGATTATAAACATTGACAGTATTGTAATATACGAATGAACAAGAAAAAAAATGTCAGAATATACCTTTGTACATCTAATCTAAAAACAAATCATATTTTAATGATCAATGCACGATTTTTATTAAAACAAGTTTATTTGAAGCAAGATCAATGTCAGTACCGTCAGCCTGGACAACTAATTAGAAACAATGGGGTTTCCAAGTACTAATCTCAAAAAAAACTTCTTTGTAATTTGATAAATGTTGCCGCCGTTTTCTTTGGTTGAGTAGATTCTCTTAAGTTTTATTTTACTGTAATGTAAAAAAAATAGATAAAAATAATAGTTGTGATGTATCAACAAGAAATATAATAGTAACTTTGATTTAATCGAAATTATAGGTACAGAAAGATCGCTAGTCATTTAGAGAAATCAATTTCTCTACAAAGAACCACATTAAAGTCAGTTGACACCCAAACTACGACTGCCTGTATCTTGGGTGTCAGCATAATACATTTCACACAATAATATTATGTGAAACATATTATGTTACATGCAGTTTATATCTAATGTTTATAATCCTCCTGTGATATTACACGTTTTTAATTAAATGTCCACCATTGCATATATTTAATAATAAATTTAAGTAACTGTTTTCTAATAATAGGACAAAAAACTACCTCGTTTTGTTAGATTGTAGTCACATAGAAATTTATTAAAATCGATCGACATCACTCGCTGCATATATTTTACCAGCAGTTGTGAACTGCAATAAATGTTCCGGTTTATTAGTTGAAGTATTATATTAAAAAATATTATCTATTCAGTTGTTATATTTAATTAAAGGCCAATGTAAAATAAGCGTCCTTACTCTAAAACAGTCCATACAACATAATTCAGCAGGTATGCGACAATCTTTTTTTAAAATTTAACATTTTCTCAGTTCGTCTACTGATACTGTTAAATACTTTTTTGCAGAGAAATTATAACAAATTATTCTTAACCTGCTGTAGTAAATATGAAAATCAACGTTTGTTTTATTTTTAAAATCTCGGTCTATGCTTAATAATGTATAAATAATTTTGTTATTACACCATCATAATTATCTCCTTGCTATGTGTTGTGATTTTTATTTGGACTACTTTATTTATTTGAAACATAAATAAAACCGCATTATGTTCTTTTCTAATTAAAAGAAGTAAACAATTTTCATTCAAATGTTAAGCGATATTATGGAAACAATGCAAAACTTCTTTCTAAAATTGTTTTTCTTTTTTCCAATAATATACGAAAATTCTCCAAAAATCTTAAACGAAACGAAACTTTAAAACACTTGATTTTAAATGTTATTTTTATCACTATGTTAATGTTTGTATTATTATGCATAAATATTGCTAGAAGCATAAATGATTCCTTAAATGAAATAAAAGTAAATAATAAAGTTTGTTGATCAAAACAAATAACTACCTGTTGTGATTCTGTTTTGTTGTCCAAATTAAACATCTGCGAAATTTAATGTGTATATTGACACTTCATAATGAACTTAGTGATAGAACATTTTATATAGAGAAATGTATTTTTAACTATTAATTATATCTTCGGGCAGGTGGTGGTTGCGTGTTTGCGGCACATTTAACCTTAGTTTTAATTCCTGCGGTTAATGCTTAACCCCATTTGGATTGGAAAGACTAGGGCAGTGCATACACAACAAGTTAGTTGATATTAAATCTTATGTGACAAAGTGTCCGATACACGTTGAGTTTTTAATATAATTATTACAACACTGCCTTCAATATACTCCGCTCGTTATGTGATATAGGTATACAATACAATAATCGTAGCAACACACGAATCAGCTTCCAAAGAACGTTCACAAATGTACCATTTGGCAGCCAAACAAATGGCGAATGTTAATTTAAATTCCTTGATTACAATCAAAAGTCTATAGATAAATAAAATTAACGTGCGCAACGAGGTGATCACCGACTCGAGAGATGTGACGACTCGAAATAATTATTTAAAGGCTCGAGCGACTAAAAATAATCTTAGATGTGATGTCATGAAGGCAAGTGTTACGTACAAAAGCGACACGCATCCGAGTATGACATCAGTTTTGTCCGCCACGATCATCTGTTCACCCGCAAAATTATTATCATTATTCCCACGTTTGTGATTCACTATATTTTTTTAGAGTTCCTATTTTGACGAGCTCTGCTGAGATGGTTGAGTAAAAATGGTCAGTTTGACCATTATTATAGAAATCTTAAACAATATTATTCAAATTGCTGTGATGTTTATGAAGGTATAGGTGATTTATAGAATGTACCAGAATCTAACAACAACAATATAACAAATCATACAAACACACAAACAAACATACAAACAAACATCCTTGGTTAACGTTCTTTATTATTACAGGCCGCTTAAATCTTATTATTTTTATAGAATATGTATTCTTTTGCAGATTATGGATACAATTTTTTTTTTCAATACTGTATTTAAAATGTAATTTAGACCTTATAAATAATGACTTTTATTCGTCCATATAACCCAGTTAGTTTTAGTTTAAAAAACGATAGCTAGACACGATTTAATTATTATTTATTTTTCTACGTTTGATTCAGCTCATTTACAGTGAATTCTATATATTTTTCTTTTTTTTTACATTAAAACTATACTCAGTAGATGAGACTGCCCGCGATACTTTTTAAGATTACTATTTAAAAGCTTGATTTTTTTTAGATAAATTAAATAGTACACCAAGTAAATCCATTGAATTTTAAGAGATATAAGGCTTCGTTAAATGTAAAAATCTATTTCTTGTTCAATAGATGTCGCCAATGTGGTTTTAGTAGCTGATTTCTCTATTTTATTAATACATTATGTTCTCTGTGGCATTGCCATTAAGTTAATTAAAAAATAAGAATTATCAGTTACACAAAAAGCTGAATATTATTTTGATATTATTGTTAATAATTACTATTTAGTATACTTAGTTATATCAAACTGGTGCCCCGAGAATGCAATCAAACAACGAATTGCAACAGTAACGATTATTAAAGTGCCGCTTTGTGCCGTATCAATTTTTTTTTGAGTGAAATAAATTTATACTGTCGAATTATCGGTTAATACCAGGGTTTATTATACGTTTAAGGGTTAAAGTGTTTATTAATTCTTTCTTGGTATTGAAAAACCATAATTTAACTTTGCCTGTTATTTGTTTCTAAACTAAGTTAGTAAGTTATCCGCAGATTACATTTGTTGTGGAAAATGTAGTGCCAGCTACATGATTATAACAAATAAATTATTCATTTGCATCCGTTAATTAAGGTTTCTTAATTACACTTTTATCATAAAGTTGATACCAAACTACATATCGTATGCCTAGGTTTAATTGATTCACTAATAGAGTATGTGTAGTATACATTTTAATAATGATGTAACCACATTTAATAACGCTTCCAATAACATACGACCACAATCTACATGACTGTTGGGTACTATTCGCTTCGTTACGTAGTTAATGCGTCACTGAAGGGTCTTTATACAACTGCTATCGTTTCATTTAGTATTATTAAATAATTGTACCTGGTAACATGCGGGGTATGTGATTTAAAGATTACTACTTTCAAGGTATAGTTTGACATGTTTAATCATTGATGTACTATCTAGACTAAACATATTCGTCTGGATTAGGTGGAGGACAGACTTGAAGGGTGTGTGTAGTAGGTATTTCGTATTTGGTATCAAGCTTGTGTGGGCACATCTTACATAGATAGTCGGATATTGTGTAGAAGGCGGCTGTTGATGAGATACATGATGTAATCTCGACATCTTATACCCGGACAGGCTAGATGCATACAATCTGTGGTCGCGATCATTAGAAATATACGTACGTAGAATAACTTTCAAAACACGTCCCATCGTCTCACTGTGATAACAGTTTATTATTAAAAGCGGTATAGTTTAGTAGTAGGTGTGTGACCTGGGATTGGGCCAGCAGGCTTCCTAGCCGTGTGCCATTATTGTGACTCGTTCATGACGCTGAATATTTTTAACGTAACAGCGCAGACACGTACGCCAGTGCCAAATGTAAAGTTCACAAACGTAGATTTGGCAAGACTGCCTATTGACGTGAAGTGTCTATGTTACGAGCGAATCTACAAGGAGCATTTTGTAGCCATAGTTTGCATACAGTACTTTGTTGTATGATGCAATCAATAACTTTTCCTAACGTAATATTTTATATATTAATTGCATTATCGAATTATTTAATAACTTATGCTAAAAATAGATGTAATATAATTTATTAATTATATCCGAGTCATACTTTGTTTTTGTATTATATATTTTGTAATTTGCGTACTTTAAATATACCAAATAATAAACAAAAAATGTATTTATTTGTGATGTTTTTTTACTTTTGTCTAATTGTCACGTTTGACCAAAAATTAAACTATTCCCATTTTCAAACGAAAATGGAGCTTAGCTTGTAAAACCTTTTGTCATATATTTTGTAGCGTACGTATTGGAAATACTGCCTTAGTTTGAATAAGAAAAATCTGAGTATAAATACATACCTATTTTACAATAAAAATTCACTGATAAAGTTTGAAATTTATTACTTTTTTTTGTTAACCCGGGGGATAATCCTACATAGGACCATCAGAGCCCCTGTAAGGGCAGCGATCCCTGTGTCAGACTCCCACTGACTAAAAACCCCTAGAGTGTCCCTTTTATTGCTCCACCCAGGCCTGAGAAACCAACGTAGTAAGAAGTCTTCACCCATATGGTCCGTGATGACCTTACGTTCTTCAGCCCAGGTTAGGCACTCTAGTGTGTGCTGCGCTGTATCTTTGGTGCTCCCAGACTCGTGGCATTCAGCCGTCGGCTCCCTTCTGGCAACCCGTCATAGGTGACGTCCAAGAATGCCGTCGCCCGTGTGGACCTGGGTGAGACGGAAGCAGGGAGTGCCGTGTAACCAGTTCAGCCACGAGCGAACGCCGAAGACCGGCGCTAGAATGTTCTAACCTGGACTCCGCTCTTCAATTGCCTGGTCCTGGAGAATGACTCTCTGCATCTTCGCGGGAGCCGGGCGCAGTGCCCTGACTCGCTTCTCCTCGGGCCTTCTGTAGAGGGACGCGAGAGTTCGCGCGTCAAGGTCCATGGCTTGAACCCGGCTAGTACGCATGCCGCCTCGTACTATACAGAGCTGTACCCCAGGATATCTCTGATCGCAAACACCCCGTGGGGGCGGCGAAGAAGTGTGATGTTATGGCGATTCAGAGCCTCCGTCCAAATCAGGGCGCCGTACAGGGCCTAAAGCACCTGCCATTGTCCTTAACCTGGGAATTACTTACTACTTACTTTAACTGAAAGTTATATTCGTATAGCATGACTTACGCTTTTGAATTTATATTAATATTAATATAACCGCATCTATTTGTATTTATACTATTGACTAGTAATAATAATCTAAGATAACTGTCTACCCGTGCAACCGACACCTGTCACGTTACGCGTCGAGTATTATAAGCTTATTTTTTTACAAATAATAAATAAATCTTGCTTTCAATGTTATTTTCACTAAAACAATTTAAATTAAAGCCTGAATGGATTTATTATTATTTGTAAGGTTTAAGATTTTGGCTAAATATAGTGTATTCATTTAGTACAAAACTATCCTATAATATCCGTTATACATTACAACTACATTTGTTATATGTTCTTTGTGGTGACCTAGTGGATTAGGGACCGGTAACCATGGCGGCAACGCGAATGGTTATAGGTTCTAATTCCGGCACGTACATCTGGGTTTTTCGGATTATGTATGGGCTTAGGAGCTACAGACTCATCGTTGAAGGAGAATATAATGAGAAATCCTGCATGGCAATCTAATAAAAATGTCATGTGTAAGTGCCCCTAAAACGGTGATCAGCAACGCTTCTGGACACGTTGGGCACGACATATAAGCACAAAGTTGATACAGCCATTAATATTTCTGCTCACCTCGATAGTGTGATATGGCGTAACGGTATATTGTGATATATTAGAATGACGAAAATCTCATCATCATCCGTTGTGTAGTCTAGAAGATATAGGTAAGTGAATACACAAATCTGGCGAATTTAATCATTTATATTACGGCGCTACATAATATGCTTGTTTTTGTGCAGGATTATTAGGTGTTCTATGGTTTTATATTACCAACTAATTAAGTAATTGTGAGTAAGCAGCGAATTGTATTCGCGTGACGTACACCTATCCTGTTACATTGTTTTGATTCATAATTGGAGTTATTGATACGGTTTCATAAAAAGCTCATCGTTACGGGTTTTTTCTTTATGTGATTTATATTACGTAGTATAATATACTTTTTTTTATATTTAATAGCTAGTCGTTGCTAGTAAACAGAGACCTTGGAGCATAAGGGTGGTGGGTGGAGACCTCTCGCTGCCGACGCTCATCCCAATTATGGTCGGCAGCGAGGGTGCATGGAGAGCGGTGCTCAATTTTGTGAGCAGGTGCGTGCACAGTAGGCAGCGGAGTGGGCTTGGGACACGCTTGCTTCAGCAGCGTCATCCCAGCCTGCCCGCCGATCTGGAAGAATGGGATGTTGTAGGGCGGCGTTTCTAAGAAATGTTCGCCTCTAACGACAGCACTGGGCGGCACACTTGAAGGAGTGTGTCGTCCAACAAGGATGCTAGTGCAGGGGCGAGAGAGAGGGTTGGCTTTTTACACCACCCTTCCCCAAGCGAGTAGAGCACTATTTAGAATTCACTATCATTAAGTAGTCACTTAAATAAAGAGAATAAAAAAAAGTCCAGAATATTTCGGCCCGACATCCCCTTATGCGGCCGAAACAGTTTTATGAGGTTTCTCTCGAAGTATTAAAAAGCATTGTGAATATATAATATTTTATATAAAATAAACTAAAATTGAAATACAACTAGTTGATTAACCGACACTTTCATTAAATTTTAAATTAAAATTCCCGCTACCGTAGAACGCTTATTGGATTTCGTAGATGTGCAGTTTTTAATAAAAATTCCTCGTTAACGATCGCCGACTGAGCTGTAATACGAACAACTGCAGTGTAAGCGAATTATGTGAATCATTTGTAAGTATGTTTAAAGTGTTATATCTGCAATAGCACTGCTTTTAATAGCTATTTACTTTTCTAGGCAATAATGTTTTGATAAATTGTGTGTACTACATGAAATGGATTTAATCGACTCCCTCTATTTGTAAACTATGTTTGATGAAGCTCGGCTGTTTGAAATCAACTGGAGGCAGACATTTTGTGAAAACGAAAATAAAACTCAAGTGAAAAAGATAAATTTAGTTCAAAGAGATTTTTTTAAGCTTCAAGGGTCATTTTTTATTTTATAACCTGTTATAATTATATAATTATATTTCCTCCCGTGAATAGTGCCGAAATCGAATTCGATAATGTATCTATATATTTTACTACTCCGTGAGAATATTTGTAGAGATGCAACAATACCGCGTGGATTATTTCATTTACGAGGGAATTAGAATTACGTCATTATTGTTAACCATTGTAATTGGTTATTAACGAATGACGTTTACTATTGATTGAAATGTATTCAATGGAATGTCGCATTAGTTAATTACATCTAGTCGATGGTTGATAAGAACATCTAAAGTTGGAGATTACTTTTGATATTGTAATATTTACCACAATACTTACTAGATATTATCATCGACAGATTTTAGATTTTACAGTATGTTTTAAGTAGGGATGTAACGGAGGAAGTTTTATCGGAACCGAAGTCGGAGTCGGAGTTTTTAAATTTGATTTATCGGAGTCGGAATCGGAGTTTGAGTCAATGTCAGTCACAAGTGACGGCAGAATAAAATCGTTTTATTCTGCCGTCACATATAAAAACATTATTCAGTGAACCTTTTTAATTAGAAAGTGATAAATTTACACATACACAGACAATGAAAATAAAAATTGCTGTGCTTCTTATTAACATTTTTCCATTAAGAATCGCCAAATTAAATCAAATTTGCTCTAGGGTTGTTTTTGTGTTAATTTCTATTTAATTTAATTTAATGTTAAATAAAAAAAACGTAATTTTAATAATATTAATCATAATTGTTAATTTAAATTAAAAAATAATGAGATCTTTAAATTAAGTAGCACTGATTGTTTGATTACATATAAAATAAAATCAAATAAATTGACTACAATAGTGGTGGTGATCTCCAATGAATACCTCCGATTAAAAAGTTTCGGAACCGTAGGTGTAATATCAATCGGAAGTTCCGACTGTTCGGAGTCGAAGTCGAAGCTCCGTAATATCCCTGGTTTTAAGCACTAATTAAGTATAGGGATAAGGATTAATTATTGTGTAAAGGCGTTTTTAAATAAATTTTTAATTTAATGTTGATCATTTATAATATATCTCGTGATTATTTATATGCAACCTATACGCTGACTTGCTATTAAAAACTTACATACAATTGTAAAGTTTCAATATTCAGTTTTTCAAAATCGGCCCAAATAAACGAAAGTACTTTCAAACGAATATTGATATTCAGAAAAATTCTTAAATTAACTATACCATTTTCAAAATCTTATAAATAGTCGACGTGACCAGATTTTTTTTTCTTGTATGGTTTTGATTATTACATTTTGTCTGGTACTGCGTTTGGTCGAAATTTGACAATAAATAGGAATTAGCGTTTTATAAAAAACAAACATGCACATCTATGATATATATCATACATTAATTAGCGTTACCTAATTACCGACTTAAAAATGTTCATGGTTCTAACACGGGGCTCAGTATTCACCTAAACAATACAATACCTAAAGACATCTTAGAGTTATCATCACTGAAATATATAAAAAAAAAAAATTAAAACTAAATTGCTAAAAAAGGTTATTATTCCATCAATTACTGTTTTAATGATAAAAGTGCGTGGTCTTAATATATGCAATCTTTCTTGCGGGACATTCATTCCTTTGTATATTATGCGTCTTATTGTACCTCTTTAAGTTAAAAAGAGCAACTATCAGAGTTTCTTGCCAGCTCTTTTCGGTGGATTCTGCTTCCCGAACCGGTGGTAGAATCATTTTCCTTTTTTTGACGATTCTCAAGTTTTTGGAATTAGGCCTATTTGAATAAAGTTATATTTCATTTCATCAATGGCGAAATTCGTTTGAATATTATAAGTTTTAGATGGTAATCCCATACTTGTGGAAAAAACTCTTAAAAAAAAGACAAAAGGAACGTCAATTAATATACCGCTCATCAAAGAACCTAATTATGGCGATAGTTGACGGATGTTCGGAATTTCGCTTGTTCAACAATGTGTAAACACTTCGTTGTTGTTTACAGTATACAATACTATTAATGTGAAGGTTAAACAATGTCCCTTAAATGCGTCGTCAATAAGACATCAAAAGATTGTTAAAAGGTTTAAAGTAATAATGTTTTATTAGATAGTTAAAGTGAAAACGTTGTCGGACAAAGTAAAATTGCAGTTTTTGTATCGTTGGCTCGAAGCTTACTTTGAATTTATAGTTCAAAGCGCTGTATTAACGTGGCAGTGCGGGTTGTACCTATATTATGTTGTTAGTCGCTTTTATTTTGTAAGTAAACATACATTGCACTGTTTCCATTACGGTGTTAGCAAAGGTATACTTAACTCCAATGTAGACTTAGTGTTTATTTTATGTGGCTTATCATATGCCGATTTTTTTACGGCATTTGTAAGCGTAAATGAGGTCTTTACTGAGATAAAAGTTAGTATAACTACTATTATAAGACTATGTATATTATAAGACAATGTCTCCCGTCGCGTATGTCTGACCGTATGTTGGCGATTCATTCAAAATTACTGAACGGATTTTCACTCTATTTTCGACCGTAGACAGAGTGATTCTTGGGAAAGGTTTTAGTGTGTAATTTGTTAAGATTTAGTGTACATTTGTTGAAATATGATGGTGAATGTTGACAATCTCGGAAAAATTACAACCAAAGTAACTAAGAAGTTCTTCTCTCAATTTCATGCGCCAAGAGCTGCGGTTCTGTTAACTCTAAATATATTTCTTTTGCATAAGTGCCATTAGCAAGAAACTAGTAAAATCTTGCTGGTGGAATTTCTTGTACCGTTTAGATCGGCTAGAATTTCCAGCCACATATCTTGCTCAATTTTGCTCTCCCATTTACGCTATATTCAATATTATATTACAAGCCGCTTGCACAAGCTAATAGTAATTTCTCAATTAGAAGTAAGCTAGAACTTCCAAAATTGTTTAGATTAGGAAACCGAGGAAAGCGAAATATTATTTGTTTTTCGTTTCGCAATAAACATCAATTGACGGTGTCTTCAGTACTCACAAATTTAAAATTACACTAAGCATTTGTGGCAAATGGAGATCTAGTGACATTGACAATGACATTGCAAACATAATAAAGGATTATTTAAAACCTTCTCCTTAATGTTTCGTTAGCAATTTTAAATGAAAAATTGAAACCGAATTAGGAAATAAACCAGACGAAGGAGTTAAAAAAGAAACCCGCCAAGTACTAATAGTGTTCCCGTATAGAGGGCTCCGTACAAACGGCTCTACAAGAGACCGTATTTGATATTTAATGCAGCTCGATACTTATACGCGGTTTTGAGAAAAAGGGTAAACGAAGTGATCGAACGAATTATATAGCCTGTTTTTTTTGTATTTATAACTGATGACTTCTAAAAAATGGTCACGTTCAATGTGGTTATTAGAAAGCTATTTAAACGGATACAGTGTTATCTTTAAATATGTTGCCTACTTTAAACATTTCATTCATATTATTATATGATAATCACACTATATAATTTAAATGCATATATTAGGAGTTGTCGAAAAATTAGAATTAAAAATTATTTAACCACTACATTTTTAATAATATTAAGAATATAATATAAAGAACAGATATGGAGGAAGAGGGAGACGGTAAGGTGGAGAGGGAAGAGGGGGAGAGCCAAAAGTAATACAGAGGAGGAGCAGGTTAACATGATATTCAAGGCGGTACTAGGTGCCCCGGGTCAGCTAGTAATGTATATGGTATGATTGAATGTGTGTCAATTAAAATAATGACTTTGAATGAATCAGCTTATATTATCGGCTTATCACAAACTGAATTCTCCTTTACTTATTGCCTATCGAATCGCAACCAACCAATCATTAAACCATTGAATGAATTCTAGTGTAGTTAAATATTTCTACATGAGTATCTGTTTTCTTAGAATTCGTTATGTTATGTACGTACACACAGTAGTGTATGGACGTAATCTCGGTTACACTACGATAATATTAACGTAACACAGGTACTTCAAAAGTCAGTGTCGAGTAATGGATCAATACGTGTTCTGTTTTATCGAAATATTTAGCTAACAGATGCGTAATGTTACAAATACTAATCATGACTTAAGAATACGGCCAGATTGTATGAAAACTTCATAAAAGACCAGTCGAAATTCTATATTCAACCTACTCATCACCGACTCTCGTGTAGCTTAAGGTTTTTATTTTGGTTCGAAAAAGTCATCTTACTACTGACTACATCATTATGTTAAGCATAATGCAGTTCTAGTCAGGTTCGCACTACTTTTAAAATATTCAGTCTCATAAAAGAACCCTAGGGACGCTGTCTGGAAGATAATTCTGTAGCTGTCACAACATTGAAGCGTGACAACATTTCGGTGGATCTTTGTTTCAGGATTCATTCGTTAAAGCGAAATAAATGTTTAGGGTGATGATGTTTCGTAATAGTCACTCTTACTGGCTAAAGTTCATAGTTTAAGGTTCTGTGATATAATTATACCTCGAGAAATAACCTTCCTAGAATAAATTCATGATTTATACATGTGTGCGTGTTCCTTCCTATGTTCGTATATTAATAATACATTAATATTAAGGAAATAGTAAGTTATGAAGACAACGTGAGGGACTGTGATGTATGTTATCAGATAGTTCATGTTAGGGATATAATTATATCCCTAGTGGTGTATGGGTAGACTGAAACAGTATAATAATTATAGTTATTTGTTAGCTCTTATACCAATATGACTATCATCTCTCCACATCTCTCATATCTCTCCAGTTTAGCGTGGTTACTCATACATAAAGTTCAACAGGCCGACTGGACGAGCCAATTTGAACATTTATCCCGCTATCCTTATATTTTCCTTCCTTTTTTCACACTTGGGACAAACCGCTCTTTCACGCTAAAAAATTATTTGTTGCCGCCAAAAGCAACCAATAAAATCACCGCATTATGACGCTAAAATAAGCAAGCGACGCTTTTCAAAATGCTTCAAAAAAGTAATTAGTGAGACGCCCGAGGCCGCGGAGAAAGTACGTTCTCGAAAACCGCACCCGCTCCCCGTTCAAATCCGCGCTAGTGTTCTTCAAAGGCGTCCACCAAGAGTTATTACGCAAAGACTGATTGCGAGTGACTCTTTCTCCAACTCAAAGTTCAAGGTCCGCGTTCGCGGAGAAAGTAAGTACTCGCACACCGCAATCACTCCCGCTAAAACCCGCGCTAGTGCTCTACAAAGACGTTAGCCTGTTATTACGCAAAAACTGATCGCGAGTGAATCTTTCTCCATCTCAAATGAAAGCCCGCGTCTGTGGAATAAGGACGAACCCGCTCCCGCTCAAACCCTCGTTAGTGTTCTACAAAGACTATCACCAACTGTTAATACGAAGACTGTTCCGCGAGTGAATCTCTATGTCTCTCTATATCTCTCTCTCCGATATATATGCGCGAGCGCGTTGCGAAGTGTGTCCTGTGCGACCGTCGAGGGGTTTGGAGCTGACGAGGAGCCTGTGCAGTCTCGCTGCGGTGACGTGGTCGCGAGAGAGGCAGGTACAGTCCACCGACCGATTTTAATAAAACTAGTTTCATCTAAATTTTATAAATATTTCCTTTTTATCAAACTTTCTGAAATAAAGATTATTTCTTTTATATTGGCCAAATCATATCTTAAGTTTCGCTCAACCGACCATGATCAAATATCCGATGTTTTAAGTGAAATTTATTTACTAAATCAGTGAAAGTTCCGTGGAAAATGATTTTGTAGTTTTATAGACAGTAAAGCTTTTCAGATTTTACGGAGATTTTCACTTACACTAGGAGGAAAATTATAAAGAAAAATATTCATATTTTCTAGTTTAAACTTGTTTTCGATTAAATGCTCTTATTTTTTACACAGAGCCGATACCGAAATCCCCGCCAATTTATAAATATTTAGTATCTTGTTTGGTATTAACTTTGTAAGGAGTAACTATTGTTTTCAAAATAATCATATAACATTTCATCAAGTAATGTTTCAGGTTTTTCTTCTTCTTCAAATAGTTTATTTCTATCTTAAGTAGTTAAAATGAATGTAATGATTTGGCGTCATTTTATCATAACTAAATCCTAATTTTGTTATTAACCTATAAGTTTAAAAAAATATGGTCACATTTTTCTACGTAAATAATCAATAAGAGCAACGAGATACAAAAAGAATGATCCGAAATGGTCTCTAACTAAAGAACATTTGTCTACTGTCTTGTAAGAAAGAAACCAGTGACCAGTGAAAGAGACTATAATCAAGAGGATATTCCTATTAATGTTAAGTAAGTGTCTGTAAGAACACTTTATTAAATAAAGCGTATTATGAATACCATTGTTACAATTTTATTATTATTTTACTGAGTCGTTATTGCGGAAGATAGTATGAATGGATCGGTACATTTCTGTATCTATCACTTTCTTAACGTTTATGCACTCTCGCCGATATCGCCTACTGCGAACCTCATCCTCTGTCAGAATTTCTTTATTTGGTTATGTGAATATGCTTCGGTATACCTAGGCTTTTACTTTCATTCACATCAATCTCTTACAACTTTTTTGTCACTCTTTTATCGTGTTCGAATTAGCGAGACTGCTATTCATTATACAGGAGACTGATTTAAACTAGTAGCACATTTTTTTTCCTAGTACGAACCACGAGCGGCATATACAATACAAGTCTTAAGCGCCCCCAGCATACGCTGAGCTGAATGATCTTTGAGATTGGTGACGGCACACAGGTTTCATGATGTGATACTTTGTATTATTCTATCAATGTTTTATATAAATGTGTTTGTTGTGTGATGTTTCTTTTGTCTTAATAAACATTTTATTTCTTTCTTTCTAAGCAATCGTATTTCCATTTCGTTTATTCTAGTCTCTTGCTTATTTTGACATATCTAGGCTTCGCGGTCGTACGATAAAGATTAACATTATTATTTTGGGATGTTTCTATTAAATAATATCCGTTGTAGTTTATTTTGATTTATGGTATTATATTAAAATGTAATATAAACGAAATAAGTTGCTAGTACGTACGTAGTAGTAGTTTATAGAAAATCCATACGGCGATCCAAATAATAATTTACATCGCGACATGTTTACAAAATAACCTTAGAAATATTGTTTTCTTAATATTTATATATTTTGTGCTCTAATTCTTGTAATACGAGGTCTATTACAAAGCACTCGGTTATCAATCTGTAATTTTTTAACAATAGACCGACGAACATGTCATTTCTATTTTAGGTAACATTGTGTTTTTATTTTATTTTAATTATTATAAATTCATAATATCTAGATTTCTTACTTTCTTGAATTAGAAAATGTGTGTTATTTTTCAGGAAGATAAATATTAAAAAAGACATAAAAATTTTAATCAATGTAAAAACAAGTAATTTTGATCGGTTCGGTAAATTTAGTGTTAATGGTATTAAAAATTAATCTCTATCTACTGGTTTTATTTAAAAAAAAAATTAAATATTCGATTGAATTATTTTTTAAATTATTTATTTAGTTTTTAATCTCTTATACCCCAATAACGTGATTACTATTACAGCGCTTCGATTTCATATGACACTGTAGTACAAAGCATCCCTTTAAGCGCGGACTTAAATGCCAATTGCTTTCACTTCTTCTAATTTTATAAGAACCATAGTATTGAGATTTTACGATAGCTATAGCATGTGTCTGTGTGGCATATAGTTTTCTGAGGTACAAGAAAATAATTAATTGTTTAAAATTAAATAAAACAGCAGAATGAAGTACGGAAATATTAATTGTTGTATTAAATATAGGGGCATCTAGACAGGAAATTATATTCTTAAGTCACAAAAATTGTAAATTGTAATGTAAATATTTTGTAAATTACTTTCTAGTATAATTGTTTCTTAGCCATCTAGCGGTTTTCGTGGTAAACATTGTCATCTCATGGCTAAAACTGTACGATATCCATAACATTATACAAGAGTTTATAAGGAAAATTATATAGATGGCGTTGTTCGCGAAACTACGGTCCCCCCAGCATGATGGTCAGGGTTTTAGGGATACATCTTGTCGAGCACGTTCAACTTATGTTTAGTAGCACCATCTATCCTTTCGCATTGAAAACTTCTCAAATACCCTGCACAGTATTTGTTGCACTGTGCAATGATTTGTATAAAATAATACAGATGGAGTATATAATAAAATTATTTTAACCACCGCAGTATTTAATTCGTCGATATTGTTATCGTGAATGGACATTGTTACCAAGCAATCTAAAAATTCGCTACTATAGCGTTTTATGAACCTTGTGCCATACCATGAACCACGCTGTGACCAATGGCAATTTTTGTTTCGTATCCAAAAGGAATATCCTGCATAGGACCATCAGGGACGCTGTGAGGGCAGAGACCCTGGTGTGTCAGACTTACTGACAAAAACACCCCAGGTTACCCATTTAATTGCTTCACCCGGGCCTAGGAAACCAAATTCATCCTGACGCTTAGGGAGCAAAAAGCATTGTAGAGGCCTACCTTTCTAGGAGGGGTAGGAGTAAAAAGCCCACCCCTTCAAAACCTATCTCAGGCGGTGGGCCGAAACACCGTGCACCGCCTCCTTCTCATCCGGGCAGCAGACTACCTCAAGTCTACTCGGCTATTTTCACCAGGGGATGTCGCGCTCGGTCTGGGCGTATGCGTCCTTCCGGCTATGGTATCTTGGCCGCCGAGTGGCCAAAGAAGATGTTTGCTCTCTGATCCTTTCGGCGACCTACTTTTGTTTCATCACAACTTTGCAGAAGGATGCCACTTTTGCCATGCCTTTTCGCTGCTGACCATAGCTTTAACCACCGCCGACAGCAAGAGGTAATCTCCAATGTTGTCCTTAAGGACCTTCCTTTCCTCAGCCCAGGTTGGGCACATGTCAAGGGTGTGCTCCGCGGTGTCGTTGGGGCTCCCACTGGCATTTCACCGTCAGCTATCCTCCGGACACCCGCCACCGGTGACGGCCAAAACTACCGTGACCCTTGATGATCTAGTTGAGCCGAAAGGAGAACGCGCCATGTTGTCTGACCAGCCACGAGTGCAAGACAGGGAGCACTGCCTCAATAGTCCGAGGACCGGTGCTAGAATGCTCCAGCCTGGACTGCTACTCCCGGTGGCAGTAGTATGGGTCCACTCATATTAATTCGCCACATCGCTGCACGCCACGACAGCAAAATATGTCATGGCCTAAGCGAATGCACAATGCTTAGTATTTAATAAGTCAATAATTATTATACCAGCGGTTTTTAAGATGTGTTTGTTGTAGTAATGTCCATGTACATAGGAAGATATAAGAAATGAATAAAATATCTAAAAGCGCCATCTACAAATACTCGTAAGTACTAGTTGTATTAACGATAAACTCGGTTTGCGTACATTTTCATAATGTAGACGATAGGTGGCATTACATCAATAGTGTCCGACCGAAGCTTCGGCTTCAGCTTCCGGCCAAAATATCCGTTCTTATGCCGTTCTTATGGAAGTTTCGGCCGAAACCGAAATAATGACGGAATTGAACGAACTGTTTTTCGAAATGTTATTATTTTTAACCGACTTAAAAAAAAGGAAATTCTGTTTTATGTACTATGTTTACCCGTAATTCCGCCATTTATCGACTGATTTGGAATTTTTTTCGTTTACTCAATAGTATGTAGCATTAAGTTTGGCCTTTTTTTTTATTGGTAACCCGGGGGAAAACCCTAACGGACTTCGGAGGGCGGTGAGGGCTGCCCCCCAGTGTGTCGGACTTGCACCGTTTTAAATCCCTGGGGCGTTCCACCTTCTATATACCGGCATCGAGGGCACGACTGGGGTCTCATCTAGTGATGAAAATGCCCGGGAATTTTCCCAAAGTGCCCAGCACTTCCGCGAACATTTCGTAAATTCCCGGGAATATTCCCAAGCAAGTTTTGGGCACTTTGGGAAAATTCCCGGGCATTTTCATCACTAGTCTCATCCCCGAAGATAAAGATTGCCTGCCCTGTTTTAACACGGTGCAGGTCCGATTAAGTTTGTCGAAGATATATGCTAGACCATTGTCAAAACCTATTTTTTTAATTTATAACTCCGTCATACTTAGACAGATCTGTATGATTCATTTTTTTATTCAAAAGAATATAAGATTAAGACAAAGATTGTTTTTGGCTTAACTTAGTGAAGGTCTGTTTAAAAAGTTACCTTGATATTTAATAAAAATCTTTAGCGTATGAGAGTAAGTAATTTTTAATACTAATAGATGTATGGAAAGGATACTTTCAGAATGACTTAAAGTATATTTTCAATAAACCTGATAATGGTTGCTGATCAATTAGACAAACATAAAGTAGACGTATAGTGTTTGAACAAATTTTAGTGTGAATTTTATCAAAAATACCATGGGTGATCAAAATATGGTGTTGTGCCAAAGTCAACGGACTCCTAACAAACTTTTCAGAGATCTGCAGCATATGTATCGTGTGTAGATTAATTTCAATCAGAATTTTGTCCCGAACATAATAATATTTTTTTTACATAAACGTACTTAGTTTCATTTGAAGATCATTAATAATAATAATAATAATAATTTATTGGATCAAAAATTTTACATTGTATACTTTCTTTCCTAATTAGCAGTCAGTAATTAAATTATGTTTGTAAAAACTGTGTTGTCTTAGCGGTTTACGCTTGTATTTTTTATATTATATTATTTGTACAATTATTATTGGTGCGCGAGTCGGATACGCACTAGATTGGTTAGTTTTTGATTTATTATTGCTTTTTGATTAAGTAATTTTAATTATCTTTAGAAGTTGTTTTTATTCAGTCGGCATAATAAAGTTGTGTTGACGGCAGTTAACCGACAATGCCTTCGGCTGACAATCGACGACGAAAATTGCTCAAATAGTCATACAATATTTACTTCTCCAATTTAGTCTATGTTTTTCTATGTCAGAATGTACTGGTAATGGTACTATATTTTGTATCCAGAAAAATCAGGTAAAGGCGTTGACCAACATATATCATATAATTTGATAGTTGAAAACATAAACTGTTTTATTAATTTGATAAGTAAATCTTATAAAAATTTACACATAGGCATAAAGAATGAGGTAGACTTCATTATTTGCGGAGCAACTTGGGAGTCACTCTGCAAATTATGACAAATGTTTATTGTAAATTTCCACAGCGCGGTATTTTACGCAAATTCTGTATAACTTAGAATAAAAAGGACGCGCACTCACTGGCGACAAATATTCACGCAGAAAAATGTTTTGTATTCGGGGTGCGTTGAGGAAAAGTATCGCGAAGTTATAATTAGCTGTACCCTAGGCCTAGGATCTCATCGTATCTTAGAATAAATAAATATTTTATAGTTTTATTTCATCACCTAGGTTTGGTTATGACCCAATTTCTTCAACAATGCCACTGAACAAATTTGATAAAATAAAGTTATCATTACATTTTAACAACAATGAACCACACAAACCTATAGGTCATCCAGAACATGACAGACTATTTAAAATCTTGGATTATTTATAACAAAAATGTTCAGGAAATAATAAACTCTTGGATTATCTATAAAAAAATGCCCAGGAAAGGGTTGAATCTAAAGAGTCTTCTTACAATGAGCCAATTTAGAAATGAATTGCCCTTTGTCTTATGCAACAAGGGAATCACTAAAGATGTTAAAAGGGGGCGTCCCAGCAGCAGCATCCTTAGAGAAGAATTGCTGACAAAAAAGAAAAGGTTCTCCTGCTCCTCCGTCGCCAAAAGATATAAGGAAAGATGGTCTTGAGCATTGGCCAACAGTGGGTGGGTCACACAGGTGCAAATACCCCAAATGTAAAGGCTTTTCTACAATATCATGTGGGAAATGCAAAGTTAACTTGTGTCTTAATAAAAATAATAATTGTTTTTTAAATTATCACCAAGAATAAAGAAAGTACAAACATATTCTATATTTTATTTATTTAGTACTGAGCTAAACATGTGGCATTGCATAATAATGTAAATTTCCATCATATTGTTTTTTACTATTTTCATATTATTTATTTTTACTAGGATTTTTTAGATTATTTTTCCCTTAATATAGAGCATCAATTACACCAGCCAGATGTATTTTACAAAAAATAAAAAAATGTAAAGAAGGAAGGGAAGCTTGACCGTTAATTTTGGGGTTCTACGAGTATTTCTACTTTGTTGTATTGAGAAAATGCATATTTTATTTGCATTCTGTTAACAGCGCTGTAAAAAATAACCGAACAAAATTATTATTTCTCTGTTTTCTGTTATAGAGGGTATAGTAATTAATATACACGTATATTATAATAATTTTACACAGGGCGCCTCAAGTCTTATATTTTGACGTACAGTAATGTAGCGAAGTGCAAATGGCCTAGAGAAAGTACCATTCAATAATCGATAACGCTAATAGAAGTGTAAAATGTGCGGAATCGACACAAGACGCTTTTAAAGTATTGCGTCCTTACATTATGTCAGTTGCATAAATATTATAATTTTCTACAAGCGTTATCGTTTACCGAATGTTACTTTTTCTAGGCTTCAATCAAAATTTAATTTATTGGCCTTCCTTCTACTTCTTCAGCACAATCCTTCATCGGTACTCCTTAAATAAAAAAAAGCCTTTTAAACCATAACCCATAAAATACGCTGCACACGATTCAAGATTACGCTCAATTTGTTGAGCCGTCTTATGGACGTGGATATAATTTTAATTTAGACCTAACCTACTCACGACTCAACTTATATCTTAGTTCTTAAAATTAGAGTAACACGAAAACTATTGAACGTGATCCCTACATTGGGGTAGCTTAAATTATTGAACAGTGGGTCCTCTATCACGGGCTTTCAATAGCACTGTATACAGGCAATGCATCCCAATCACACAATAAGTATGTCTTTACTTACATATGGCATATTGTTGTATTATTGACTGCGCCACTTATGATACAAGTCGCACTCGCTTTATTAAATCAATTATTGATTTAATTCACTGATTTAACTGAACATTGTTCACTTTGTTGAGAATAAGCTGGTAGGTGTCCACTTACATTTTCACAGGGCGATTTGTTTAACCCCCAACCATTTGACTTAGCAAAATTAATGCAAGGTTCAGTCGTGTGTAATATAATTTAGTTTTATCGGTGTTTTTTTTTATATTTCATTTTTGTCGGCAAACAGCTTCACGGGCCAACTGATGAAAAGTGACTACCGCCTATGAAAACCGGCAAGATTATTAGTGTTGTTACTGCGTTGCCGATAAAGAAGGTCGTTATTCACTAGACTTTTTTAGAACCTTAAGTCATAACTCTGGGATAAAACTGTATCTGGCAAATCATTCTACAACTCCAAAGTAGCGTAAAAAGGATGGCTCAAACTTAATTTAACTGTGACGCCCTAGGGAAGTTGCCATATTATTGTGACGCTCTGGTCTACTTGCCATTCGTTTATCTACTAGATGTAGTTTCAGCCTAATAGCAATTTTTCAGAAAAACACCAAATAGTATTTTATTTTTATTATAAAATAAAGAAGAAAACAGAAAAAAAATGAAACAAAAGGTTTAAATAGCAAGCACGCCTTTTTTATCTCTTTTCGTTTGGTATTAATGAAAAGGATGTGCTTACTTTCCTGAGCATAGATAGTTTGTAATAACGAGGTTCAAGTTTCGAAGTTCCCACTCTAGTCTCTGTCTCTAAATTTATTTTCGATCTGTACTTGTTATTAATTACTGCAACTGCAGAGAGACCTGTCTCGCATAAGTATGATGTTGCAAACGATCGATCAGTCGATAAAGACAGCGTACCTATTTATATCGCCTCACGACTAGTGATGAAAATGCCCGGGAATTTTCCCAAAATGCCCAAAAACTTCCTTGGGAATATTCCTGGGAATTTACGAAATGTTCTCGGAAGTTTTGGGCACTTTGGTAAAATTCCCGGGCATTTTCATCACTACTCACGACGCCTCTGGGATAATACCGCGACGACCCAGGGCGTCACTAAACACTGTTTGAGAAGACCTGATCTAGAATACTTTGTGTTGTCGCGGTTGTGTAAGGCTTTAGAGTGTGCGGATGGACCAAAATATAACTGCGAAAAGTAGGCTTTTGAAATGACGCTACTTACGTTAAAACCTGCAAAAAGTTTATTTGTCAAACATATCCATTCTCTATCAACGTATCTTAATAACAAAAAATAGTAGATATCTAAAATAAACAGGAAAAATTTACTAAATACATTATTAATACGATGTTTTATTCTTAATGTGTGTTGCGTGACCTAAATAGTACTTAACTATGAGGGCTAACTTAGTGTTTGACAACATGTTCCAGTAAAATATGCTGTTAAATTACTGAGCGTTGTAGCCACGCTAATACTCTAAATCACTGGTGTTATATAAAGTGCCGTAAAGTAGAAATGGAACGTCATACCATAAGTTTATTTAGTTACATAGATGTTTTTTCTATTGCTATACAATTGTAACGGTGCAGAATCTCTTTTTTGAAGATATTTCAAAACAACAAAAAGAAAAACCGATAGAGATCTAGGGGTTTGGATGTATGAAATAATCGTATTAATACATTTTGTTTGTACGTATATTTGTACACACTCCATTCACAAGGTCACGACGGGACTTTCACAGTTCTAAGGCTGTGATTTATAGACGCTGCTCTGACTTTACTTAAGAAATATGTTCGTCTTTGAGATAAAACTGAATACAGTGGTACCTCAACATAACGAGTTTAATTCGTTCCGTAACCTTGCTCGTATATCAAAGCAATTTTCTCCATATAAATTAATTGAAATGCCATTAATCCGTGCCAGCTCCCGAAACACCATCTCAGTTGTTTTTGTTAAGTGTTTTTAAATAAGAAAAATATATTTACAAGATAAAACATTTATTTATAAATAACAAATACATATTCTCTAAAAATATATTAAAAGAAAAAGTGAAGTTTTTACAGAAGCGCTTAATTTCCGTCATTGTTATTCGCTTTTTTCGTCACGCTTTGCTCATTTCTTCCTGCAGATCGTTTAAAAAACTAACCAAGGAGGTTTGATTCTTCGTCCCTATCAGGATATTGCAGACACAGGACAATATATTCGTAATCGCTACACCAAAGAACATTAAGATTGACTTCCATATCAATAGTTTAAAATATATATGTACCCGCTATCTTGTATATAAAAATGAACGCCATTTTCTAAAACATCACAAAAGGACCTCAAAAACGACACCCATATTATTATATTAAAACATATTATATTAATTATCTTTCATCTCATTTCACCCCTGTAACTCGACATGATTCTTCTGTGGAGACGCTTTATTCGAACGCCTCTATAAAGTGACTGTTGTAGTATGTATGGGAATAATTATATTCCGTTAATTAAAACTGTAATTTTTTAAAGTAGGAACGGTGTGCAATCCTATCACAAATATTAAATTATGTAGATATATTTGTGCTTACAAATATGTATTAAGCATATGATATTTACTATTTACCTAATAAATATCAGTGGCGTGCATCCCATATAAAGCATTATTTCGTTATACTTGGACATTTAACACACATATATATATTAGGGCGTTTAAAAATTTTTTTTTTTTCCTCGGAACCACGCTCAAAAGTTTCGTTTTAATGCCAAAATAGGCCTCTGAAAATATGAGCCCTTAATATTAATATTTAGGTTTTCCGCATCGCACTTTATATATAGTTAGGAATGTCTCGGTACCTCACTAAAAATGAGTGGTAGAGCAGGACAGCATAGCAACATGGCGCGCGCACTATTGCATCGCTGTTTTGTGCGTAAGGTCGTGGTCGTTGTGATTTGTGTTTATATCGAGCATTTATGTTATAAATGGTTAAAAGTGGTTCTATATGTAATATTAGTAAGTTATGTGGTTATGTAAGTTCTTTATAAAGTTTGTATTGGTGATTTCTTTTTGTATTTCAAATCATTAGCAATTTATGATCATTTTGTAGGTTAGTTTACGAGTTTGTTAAATGAATAATTATAAATGTAACTTATGGTCATTTTGTACTTATTTTTAAAGATTCCTACTTCTGGATCCTAAATTCAGAAGTGGGATAATACTTCCCACGTATGCCCACACTTAATTTTAATAATTGTCATTTCTTTTGTTCAAAGCGTCGGTCAGCCATATTTATGTTGAACATCTGTTTTCAATTCTGAATAAAACTTCACAATAATATTTTTGTTACTATTACATTGTTTTGGATATCATTTTCTTTTAATATTTTATGTCATAAGAACATAAAGTAATTGTTACATTGAATTTTGTTTTGAGCGATAGCATTTCTTGAGAAATAAATCACCAATTATGCTTTTACTCGTATACCGTATGTTGTGTACTTTTGTTCTTGTTAATTTGGTGTTAATATGTTCGATTTGAGACAAAGTGTACGTAACAAATCACTTCGGCCCGACCACGACTCGCGTATCCGAGATAGTTCGCTGGTATAATCTCGATAGCGATATCGTATTCACAAAATTCTTTTAAAAGTCAAACGCGGCGATGCAATATTAGGGCACGATCACCTGATAGGCCCGAATCGCGTTGTTAATTGTTGACAGCTATTGACGTTCACTTACTCACGGGTAAGCCTACTGTACGCTCTGAGCTCGACGCTACTACCCTAACGTATCATAATTCACGGGTAAGCCTACTGTATGTTTTAAGCTCGACGCTACTACCCTAGCGTTTCATAATTTACGTGTAAACATAGCGTATGTTTTAAGCTCGACGCCACTACCCTAGCGTTTCATAATTTACGTGTAAAAGTAGCGTATGTTTTAAGCTCGACGCCACTACCCTAACGTTTCATAATTTACGTGTAAACATAGCGTATGTTTTAAGCTCGACGCCACTACCCTAGCGTTTCATAATTTACGTGTAAACGTAGCGTATGTTTTAAGCTCGACGCCACTACCCTTACGTTTCATAATTTACGTGTAAACATAGCGTATGTTTTAAGCTCGACGTCTCTACCACAGCGAAACTGTACATGTCTACTAACCGACACGTTATTCTCCTATATAAAAGACGTAAGGGACGCCTTCGTCTATTCTATGTTATGTTCACAGAGACAGCTGACAGATGTGAAATTCATCGTGACGTTTATAGGAAGAATCCAAAAGCGCTATAATGGTAATCTAATGGGGTTATAAAATGAGAGCTCTCAGATGTTGTTTCTTATTATGTTTTTTTTTTTTCTCTTATTAGGTAAAACTAACTACTAACAATGTAACAGTTGAGAAGGTGCATTGCTATAGATTCTTATAGGTTTGTTTGAAAATGTTAGATGCCTTTATTAACCCTGTACCAGGCTCAACACCACCTATTGCTGATGTTGAAAACCCGTCTAACCTGGCACAAGGACATGAGGATCCGTACACCTGGAAGGGGAGGCAGATCCGTCGGGGACGACGGAGAGTCAGGAACGGCCGAGTTAGGAATGTCTCGGTACCTCACTAAAAATGAGTGGTAGAGCAGGACAGCATAGCAACATGGCGCGCGCACTATTGCATTGCTGTTTTGTGCGTAAGGTCGTGGTCGTTGTGATTTGTGTTTATATCGAGCATTTATGTTATAAATGGTTAAAAGTGGTTCTATAAGTAATATTAGTAAGTTATGTGGTTATGTAAGTTCTTTATAAAGTTTGTATTGGTGATTTCTTTTTGTATTTCAAATCATTAGCAATTTATGATCATTTTGTAGGTTAGTTTACGAGTTTGTTAAATGAATAATTATAAATGTAACTTATGGTCATTTTGTACTTATTTTTAAAGATTCCTACTTCTGGATCCTAAATATATATATTGTAGTGATAAAAAAAAATTAAATATGGCAGCTAACTCATTGGCAGCTTTGATCGCTATTCAGAGTTTAGATAAGATCCATTTTTTACTAATGTATTGGACTATAAACAATGAAAACTTGTGGTGTAATATTTTAAATTTATCCACTTTTCATTTTTTCATAAATTCTGTGTTTTAATTAATGTTGTCTGATTGTTCGATTTTTGTTTTCACTCTGAAGCAATGATGTCCATTTTATACACTAGACGCATTAATTAAAGGTTAATAAAAATGTCCCCGATTTTTAGATGATTTTCATGATGCTGTTAAGTTGTATATTTGTTATGTACTGATATGTTTAGTAAATAAGTCCTGAAAATTATTGTACAGAAATTTTAGAAGTAAAAGCTTATAGCTTTAAGTGTCTAGTTTTCAGTATAAAACGTTAACATAATTTACCCTTAGGGTTTTTGAGTAATCCTAAGAAAAATACAAGATGAAAAAATTTCGAAAATTTTCCTTGTCTTCAAAATGATCCATGGAGTATAGTTTGTAAAACTCTCTCAGAAATATATTAAAATGAATACAGATAATCAATTCTACTTTTAGTTCGCTCACTTTGATAATCTTCTACACTTGTTTCTCGCATGGGAGCTAGAAGACAACTGACTGTTCAATTTTTGTTTTTGAAGCGGACTAACTACTGATTGCCGGGAAAGGCATTTTCAGCTCAACCGGGCTTAGGGGGCGAGCACAGAAGGTGCTCAGCCAGCGAAATTTTGGGTTGGGTGGCAATGCAAGGGCACCAACTGACTGTTCAACCTCACCGAAGCTATATATCAAGACAAAGGAATAGTGTTGCCATAATAATAGTTAGCTATCACGTCAAGACAACGATTAGTGTTGACATATTAATAATGAGCGTAACAAGTCTTATCTTAAAATTCTTTTAAATAATCTAATTCCCTTTCATTTGACTGATGAATGAGCTTTCTACGATGAATTAATCCAAAGATATTGAATAAGACTATTGAATAAAATAAAAAAAAACAGTTCATAGATTATTTTGAAGACGAGGAATTTTTTCGAAATTTTTTTCTTCTTGTATTTTTCTTAAGATTACTCAAAAACCCTACGCGTAAATTATGTTAACGTTGAAAACTGAAAACTAGACACCTGAAGGTATAACCTTTTACTTCTAAAACTTCTGTACGATAATTTTCCTCAAAAGAACAGCCTCTTGAAAATCACCTAAAAATTTGGGAAATTTTAAATATACTTTAATAATGCGTCTACTATATATCATAGGAATTTTCCCTAAATAATATTTTTAAAAAGTTAGATATAAAATTTATCCTACCATATTAAAATAAATTATTAAAAAACAAAAATAATATTAGGTATTGAAATAAGTTTTAACCCCCTTTTAGGCACAGTTCATATTTATTCAAACAAGAAAATACAAAATAATATTATTGAAAGTCTTCATCATCGTAAGCGACTTCTTTTCCCCATCTTTCTGGCACTATACGGATTCCTCGAAGAAAGAAGTTAGGTTATTGGGACTCGATCCATTCATTGATAAATTTTTCGATATTTTTGCAAGAAGCGAACCGCTAGTAAATATATATATATGTATAGATAGAAAAAGATGGTAATTCGAAGGCACAATGTTTGGGGAATACGGCGGGTTGGGCAAGATTTACCAATTCCCTCCTTGCAAATATTTTTTGACAAGTTGAACAACTCGTGGCCTAGCTTTGTCCCATTCCGTACGTTTTTCGTTCAAAACTTGATTCAAACGTATTAGCTGGGGTTGGTAGTTATCGCCAGTGATTGTTTCGGATATTTTTAGGAGTTCATAATAAATGACATCCCTCTTGTCCCACCAGATGCACAACATAACCTTTGAACCATGAATTTTTCTTTTCGGCATCGATGAACCTTGTCCTGGCAGACCCCAATGTTTTCTTCGCTTAGAGTTATCAAAGTAGATCTCCAGTGACGATGTCATGCAAAAAAATTTTCTTTTCTGCCGTTGCATGTCTCGCACGTTATTAAACGTCTCCCAATATCCCTTTCTTTCAATTAATGTGGTACCACATTTCCTGTTTGCTGAACCACGTCACGATCACGTGCAAAAGTTTGCAGATGGTTGATCTGTCAACATCCAAATAATTGGATAACTCAGCGTTCGTCATAAATTTTTATCCAGTCACTTACGTAGTTTTGCATCTTCGAATTTTTGCACTGCTCTTTCGCATTTTGGTCACTGACATACAAATCGTCGCTTTGGAATAGTCAAAATTACTTTTTGCAAGTGGCATTAGACGGAGCTTTATCATCGTAAAAATTACTCAATATCCGGCACGTTTCGGCAGAACTTTTCTTCGAAATGCAACAATGCAGCTTAGCTCCCTGCAAATGCTACTTTTCCGGAATTAATGTTGACATTTTTGACGACAGATGAAAACAGATGTTTACGCTTGAAATGAATGTCAACTACTGAAATCGAGACCTCAAATATACGACTTCAAATTACAAGTATAGTACTTAAGAAAGCATAAATATAGTATCACTAGTGATACCTCTTTCAAAAGGGCGGAATCTTATTCCCATACTAACAATTTTAAAGTACGTAATTTATAAATAATAATATTCGAAACTTAATGAATTAGCTGAAATATAAATGTTTTTTTATTTATCGTATCCATCGAGGCCACCCCTTGTAAATTTGGCAGACGTTTGATCCCCTCTAAGCTAATAATCTGATCCGACCGACAATGGCGGAAAAAGTTTTTTTTTGTGCTGCTACTATACTAACAAATCCTGTTGATCCTTTGCTCAGTGAAAAATAAAATTAAACCCATTCAACTAGAATAAATAAATTCAGATTATAATAGTATACAGATTATAATAGTTTGTACAGATATATAGTATCTGTACAAAATTTAAGTCGAATCGTTAGCAGTTCTGGCGTGACTAAGTAGCAAACCACCATCCAAACTTTAGCATTTATAATAGTATTAAGATGACTATATAAATATTTTAAGACAAGCTTTCGAGCTTGGGCTTTTGAATGATACTAATTATCTTTTCGCCTGCAGTAAGCGGATAGACCGGCGACGCGGCGTGCTTGTTTAACGGTGTATAAAAATCCGGATCGGCACGTTGCGTGCCATTCTATGAAATTTGCAGCTGATTTTGAAACGCCATGGTAATGATTGCGATTCTTTTCAAAAAAATCGTTGTTAATCATAAATTTTAAAATCAATTCAAATCGTAATATGATAATTTGATTCACGAACCAGACTTTTTAAAAATCGATTGTTTTCAAGTTTTTATTTATAATATATTTTATAGAAAACAAGAAAGCCACAATAATAACGAAAAATATATGAACAAAGATTGATGCTAATGCAAGTTTTTCTAACTTTTGTGTCAGTTCATATTGATGCTGATTTTAAATAAACATTTCTACAGTTCTGTTTTAAATTACAAACAAGCATAAAATTACGGTGTTAATTGTATACCATTGTTTATTTTAAAAACCTGCAATTTTTTTATTAGGCCTCTAAGATGTATTTGAATTTAAGACTATTGATGAGTTTAATTCCGAAATGCAGGACAATGATTTCGTGAATCGTTGTTTTGCCACAGATCTGTAATGCCGCGCTTCAGATTCTGGCTGTCACTGCTCGTCAGCGGGTGTACTACTCAGCATGCGTTTATATGTAAAGGCATCAGACGTAGGCGACTGCGCGGCGTTGGCAGGCGGCATGTCTAGCTTGCAGTCCTGGCAGCGACTGTCTAGCAACAACTGCCAGGTACTGCTTTGTAGGTATTTCTATGTAATGGCGACCGATGTAGGGGTCTGTACAGCGTTGTCGGCTGTAATGTTGCATGGGTAGAACGGTTTGCCAAGGGCAAAGTTAAGTGTGCCCCTAAGTGTGTCTTTTTTTCCGGTTGAAGCAATGCACTTTCATAATTTATTTATAGGGAACCTTCGGTCCGCGAGTACGACTCGCACTTGGCCGGTTTTTTTGTACGGGCCAACTACACTACTCTTGGTGAAAATTGCAATAGAGTTCCGTTGATCATATTTGTTGCAGACAAATAAATTTTTTCTATCTTTCTTTGGTCATGTTGGGCCAAATATACGATAGAAAGTCGTTAGGCGTACACTGTGTCAGGAAAGTACCGGGAATTCGTCAATAAAACAAAATATCCATTAGTCGTCCAAATTTATTTAGAAGTCCTTCAAAGTAGGCCCCTTTCCAAATTATACACTTACGCCAATGAATAAATAATCCAATCAGCAAAATATTCTCTAAAATAATTTTTCGAAATGTACCTCAATCCTTGCAGCGAATTTTCTTTTATATCATCTATTGACTGAAAACTAAGTTTTGAAAAAAGAAAATGTCGGCGTGCGTCATATCAGGGAAATATGGTAACTATTATAGAACAGATGCTTAGTTTTTGGCCAGAAATTCGTCCACAAACAGCCTCATGATATGGTGCGTTAGCATGACGTAAATCCATGCATTTTCTTTCTAAAAATCTGTTTTTTTTTAACGAATCCGTTCTCTCAAGCTTCGAGAACCCTTTAATAATGATTTTTAGTCTGGCTATAAATGCTATTACAATTAAAAATAAACAAAATATTACTTTTGAATTTGGAATTTGTCATTTTTAGACGATTGTTCATTGTGTTTTCTTATTTTCACGTCAATACATTGTAGAATATTTTGTGATATTACCATAAAATGGAGTGGGTAGATAAAGAGATCCGAATCGCTGTGATTGCATTACATAAAGTAGGAGTGGAGCAAAATACAATTTTAAAAATCCTCCATACGCTTGGTATTAGTCAAATATTTTGTGTACCTGGCTATTGATACATACAATAAAACCTCATCTGCTTGTGACAGAAAAGATGTGGCCGTCCACGTAAATTTCGTACGGAATAGGCGATCAAAGCAGTAAGGAAACGAATTTGAAGAAATCCTGTCTGAAAGCAAATGATTTTATCTCGGGAGATAATGATAACACCTAGAACCATGTCGCGTATTTTAAAAGATGACTTAGGACTTGCAACCTATCAGGACGCACTGCTCATTTCTAAAGTGATAATTTAAAAAAGAAAAGGGTGATAAATTCAAAACAACTACTTCAGCGGTACGCAAAGGAAGGTCACAGAAAAACTTTGTTTACGGTTGAGAAAATTTTTACAATTGAGCAATATTTTAGCAATCAAAATGACCGTATTTAGGCCAAATGCTCTACTGAAGCTTCCCAATTAGTCAACAGGCTACAACGTGGGCATTATCCGACTTCAGTGATGGTTGGGTGGGGTATTAGCTATGAAGGAGTGACTGAGTCATATTTTTGTGAAAAAGGTATCAAAACCGCAGCGCAAGTGTACCAAGATACCATTTTTGAGAATTCTTGAGTAGTGGAGCCCCTTAACGACACCATGTTCAATAAACAAAAATGGTCCTACCAGCAATATTTGGCGTCGGGTCATAAAGCTCGATCCACCCAATCTTAGTTAGAAACGAACGTTCTTGACTTCATCTGAGCTGAAGACTGGCCGACATTTAGTCCTGATTTTAATCTAATGGATTATGATTTATTTATCAGTTTTAGAGTGTAAGACGCCATGATAATTTGGAGTCCCTAAACAATCCATACGATGGGCAGTGAAGAATTTTCCCATAGAAAGAGTGTATGCTGCTATTGATAACTGGCCTCAATGTTTAAGAGACTGTATTGCAGCCATTGGATACCACTTTCAATAAGCTTTATATATTTTAATGGTTTAATTTTAATGTATTAAACTAACACACTGTAATAGTAATAAATAGAACGAACAATAAAAAAAATGTAGTATTTGTAACAATATTTATGGCAAGACTTAGTATGCTGTCTTATCATCTGGGAAGAATTCCATATGTACAAAATTGCACTAATCGAAAAAAAAAACTATCACATCACCTTCCCTATTGATTGTGTTTGACGGGCTTTGTTCGTTTTATGCTCAGTTTGTACTCGTATCTCTTGGATCTGTTCTGTACCTCCAAATGTAATTTATTTTAATGATATTTACAGAAATAATTAGTGTTCACCGTTAACGTTCGTTAACCTAAGAATATACGAACACCGCCCAAGTACAATTAGGGTACGTTTATTTCATTTCAAAACATTCGCGTAGGTGATACCTATTAATAATAAATCAGAATATTTTGAAAGGTATCCTTAAGCAGCTTAACGTTTCATGGTAAAGATGAAAGAAATATAAAAATGGCCACTTATATTTTTCTGAAATTACAGGGTATCACGGTTTCACCTTTCAGAAAATAAAGTATAAAGTGGGTAGATGCGATTAGTTACGCCCAACGTCCTATCAATATAAATTAATAAAGACAAATAATGTTTCCATTTTAATGCAAATGATAATTTTAATAAAGATTTTTTTATTATAGCACTTAGGAATGTCATTATTCCCTTTAAAAGTGAATGTCTATTTTTTTAATTTTCAGGTAAGCATCTCATATACAATTGATGAAAAAAGGAACATAATGTGGGATACATACATTAGTAAACATTGTTTACCATGGTACGTGGAACTTTATTATTTTAGTTGTATTTTTTTTCGATGTTCCTAACATAATTAAAAAATAAGATGGTACTGAAAAATAGTATAACATTATTATTTAAATCATTCTCACTGACATATTAAAAATTACGTTTTTGACACGGTTGTTTTCTATTTTTTTTTAGAGGAACAAACAGGAGAAATAAAATCAACCAAAAATATTATATAAGAATATATTATTATGGTCTTTTATGCACGCCTGCAAGTGTCTAACAATAATACTTCACAAAACAGAGCTAAAAACACAATGCAATAGGCAAACTAGAATAAATAACAATAACAAAATATTAGCACATAAATTAATACAATAATAACAAAATAAAATGAAATTTTTTGCCTCGCTAATCTCTTGAATGAGGATAAAGTATAATTTAGAATATAGAATAAGAAAAAAAGATTCCTGGCTATTACCAAGGGACTGACTAGTGTTATAAATAAAAAACCTCTTAAATATAAAAGATAATAATACTGAATTAGCTACGAAGACCAAGTGTTGTGTGTTGTGTTGTTGGTAGAACTAATTTACCCCCTTGGCGATAGACTTTTTAATCATGTTTAAATACGGTTTTTTTAGTTTCAATGAAACGTTAAATATCGATTTTCGAATAAACTTTTAATCCTTGTAGCCCCTAGAGAGTTGATTTTTCAAAAATTTCGAAACACGTATTTTTACTAAATTCTTTTGATGAATAACTGTCAGTTAAAGGAAGGTTCGTTTATTGCTTATTTTATAATTAAAATTTTATAAATTGTTAACCATTATTGCACTTAATGGAAATCACAGGATTTGCTAGACAATATGTAAAAAAATGTATAGAAAATGAACGAATAAAGTTAACTTTGAATTTGACAAACATTCGACGTTCAACTTTTTTCATGCCTACAAGATAATTGACCCTTACATAAAACTAGTTTTATCTATATAAAAAAAAATTGGTCAATTTTGTTAATTTTTATGAAAAGTTGATGCTTGCCCATCATTTTAAATATGCCAATTTTATTTTTAAATATAAAGAGGTAAAGGTTCCCATTCCCATACTATCGTATCCTTTGTAGCTTACAATTTCTACATACTCTCCTACTTAAAAAAAATAGTATGTTGTAGTAATCCTGTCCGGTCCGTGAAAACGTTACTCGGTATCGATATTAGATTTTACTTACGAAATTACTTTTTGTTAAAAGCAAAAAGAAATACCCGAATAAAATAAACATTAATTAAATGGCGAAACTTAAATGTTAATCCTACGAGCGTGTGTAACTCACGAACAAAGGAAGAAAGGAAAGCAAAGAATCATGCTATTTGCTCAAGATGTCACTTTTGACATCATGGTCATGGTATTTGGCCATGACCGTCGTAGATCCCAAACACCGTTTATCAATTAAATCGTTTGATTAGTTTTACACTGATTTTTGTAAGTAATCTTAGCTTAGATCGCATATAAAATAATCCAATTGCTTAAATTTTATACGATTTTTTAGGGTTTGTTTAGAAAATAATTTTCTGATTTATTTTGATAATTTTATCGTGACACCAATATTCCACTTTCGAGTCGGACAGAGTTTTTATAATATAATGTATAAATAGTGAAACGTTATGTCGTACGATGCCTATTTTAGTTTACTTTGATTTGTAATTCTACCTATAATTAAAAATTATTAAGTTAAATAATTGTATGTCAGGTTTTTGATGAATAAAAATATATTATTAAATATTATCAAAAATTATTATTATTATGCCCACCATATAACCTAAACGTTTATTATACATTTTATAAATGCAAGATATGAATGTTTTATCAAAACAATTACATTTTACTTTAAGCACCTTAAAACGCGAATGAAGTGTTGCATTAAAATGGTTGATTACTGAAATATATTCGCCTCAATAAATAAGACGAGTCTACGAGGTCTCTGATAATCTTAAATAAAAATATGATCTTTTTCTGTTCTCCTGCAGTGTAAAAAAAATTAAATTATTTTATATTTTTCATATTTGGCCGAACAAAAGTACAACTGAATGTAATAATTAATAATTGGTGATAGCCAGTTGTTGTTTTTCATTGGAGACCCGTTTTATTAATAAGTTCATGTTTAATTTAAATATCTTCGCACACAGATAGTTTTGTGGAAAGTTATGAATTCTTTCTATATATGCAATAGTTGGATCTAACGAAAAAACTACGCGCTTACCTGGTTGGATGAGGCGGGACTGCCTTAAGAGGGCTCTTCTGTATCTTTTATATGCGCCTGGTGTCTTAGTTACTGTCCACAATATTATCACGATTTAGAGAATTTTAGAATATAATAGTTTTTGATCCCATGAGATGTGCTGAATGGCTCGGTAGTAGTTTAGTTTAAAAGAACGATTGTTAAGACAGCATTACGCCCGTGGCTTGTCTATCGACGGCGGTGGACTGAGAAAATGTGCGTAGGTTTGTTGAGTTATGAAGTGTTGCTAGTTACTAGAAAAATATACGATGTTTTGTCCAAATTAATAAAGATAAAATTTAGAATATGAAACTGGTGAAATGTACCATAGTCTATGGTTTGTATTCGCCATACGGTAGATGGTCTTGGACGTTTCTTAAATGGAAAATCTCCAACAAATTGGTCAATATAAGGTAAGTTTTTAAAAACACTGGTAAGAGTCGCCAGGTCATACAAAATTTAGTTCCTTATCTACCTACTGCAACATTCTGTGGAACATTAAATACGGGATCCACAGTCCTCCGTCTATATGGAGAACTCGAGGTAACTCTGGGTTTTTATCCGCTTCATATATGGGCAAAATGTAATCAGATTAAAGTAAAACGATTACAAATTACATTTTGCCTTTTTCATCATTAACATGACTCTATTTTGCTCATTTATGTTTTAAACACTACAGGATCCTCACTTGGATACACATTTATGACTCCTTAATATTTTGAATGGATTTGATCATGATTATAGAACAACAAAATTAAAATTACGACAACATTTTGTAATCATTAATCATTATTCAGAGTACATTTTGCCCACTTCTGGTCTGGTACGAGTCTGCAACACCTCGGCCACGCCACCTCCGCGTGCGGCCAGGACGGTGCGGAGAGGATTTACCCCCTAGTATAAAGAAGCCGCTGCACTGCGACAACAAAGGCATAAAATTTGTATGCATGTGTAATTTTCCACATAAATGACAGTATGTCGTCATTGCCAATGTAGACGTATTTGCCGGCTGCAAAGGTTTACCTGCCTTTTTGCTTGGATCATCTAGAAATCAGAATTGTTGTATATAACTATAAATAAATATATTTTTATTTATCCAATGTAAACAAACACGGGTGTTGTAATGAGATTTTAATTGGAGTTTATTATTTTATTCATATTTTATCATCATTTTTATACGTATCCGTACCAATGAACCATGCATGTTCGCCCTGACGAACTCGATACTACTTACTGTCTTTCGTTTCAGCCTTGCGTCAAATCTCACTACACTACGTACATTATAAACACAACGTATGGACTTATAAGTTTTCTTGCTGTTAGGGATGCATCCTAATGAAATTGTTTATCGATAAACGCATATGCTGAAAGCAGACTATCAATGGCCAGAGACCCTCACACGATTACTTGCAATAATATACTATTGGAAAAATCACCTTATTCCGAGTGGTTACTAAATCGGCGCAATTTATCATTCAGCATTATTTGGACCAACATTTATAACATACAATTTAATAACTTTCAACCGCATCACCTCCTGTTACCACAGGTGTGACACTCCGACGAAAATGTGTGGATTCGACCGATGAAAATTCATACAAGCATAACATTTTGATATTACGTATCCATGAACTAATTGTGTCATTGTGTATTTAGGGTTGGCAACGGCAGAATTTATGTTATAACAACAAATAACATTGTATAATTTATTATTATAAATCTGTTTGAATCCAGAATGTCCCTTAACCATATTACGCTTTGAGTTTTGGCAAATATTATGTTTTTAGTTAATTTGAAACTATTGAATAACTGTAGATAATGACAAGGGTTGAAAATGATGAAAGGGGTGTAAATTAAAAAAAAAATAAGAAAATTTATCCATTTGAATCTAAATTATCATTAACTTCTGATTTCTCTTCTTTTTGTTTATCTTCTTCATTCTGGGTGTTAATAAATTGTCCCAATAATGACACATAGCATGTCTCTTCGTCAGCATCAAATGAATCTTCAATTGTTGGCAATTCAATAATGGAGCATGGCCAGCCTTGCGAATTTGCGAATTTCACACCACCCCATTCCACTGCCTTTCATTCGTCATACTTTCATCCATCCACTGATAAGGTCTGGGTGGTGCCATTTATTGATTTAAAATTTACAATATAATACTTAAACCTAATCTTAAGTCTATATTACAAATCTTAAACAACTAGGACCTAACTAAACCTTAACTATGAATATACAAAAATTAACCTAAGCCTTAAATATTAAATAAAACGCAACAACAGAGGATGGATTTATTATAAATTTAAACCTTAGCCTAATTATAACGAATAAGGGGGACTGAAGCGGGAAGCCGTTTCGAGGCGAACCTCCTGACGGCGGCGTACTTCTCCGTCTGCAGCGGCAGACGGGTCACTGATCGAAGGTAGCTCGCGCGTCCTTCTTGGTGGAAAATCTACCGGAGTCCGTCTGGGCGTTTCTTGAGTGGGATCGGAATCTGAGGGTGAGCGATCTGTTCGCACATCCGTCTAGTACTTTCCAGCGCGCCCTCTCCGGGTCGGGCGCAGTCTAGGTATGGACTAGATCGCGGGCTTTAGGCTTTTTCTTTCTTTGTTTAGTACTTCGGGATCTTGTTGCCTCGTAGCGTTCACCTTCGTCTGGGGATCTTACGTGGAGCGGCGCAATGTTCTGGAGGTGAACGTGCGCCGACGAGTCAGCTCTTTTGAACATTCTAGTTGCCAGGCTGCTTACAAAAGCATCCAGGCTTTCGACTCTTGAGTCGCGGGCTATGGTGGCATTGCTCACGTACCACGGCGCACCCAACACCGCGCGTAGAGAGAGGTTCTGTTGGGCCTGAAGCCGCTTCTTCATGGTGGTGGACAGGTATGAATACCATGCTGGGGCCGCGTACGTGAGACGCGACCGAATGTAAGTCTTGTAGAGCCCCAACTTCGTGCGAAGTGGGAGCCTCGAAACAAGCACTGGTTGCAGCATTCTCCTGGTTACTTTAGCCCTCGCGATCACACCCTCCGCGTGCCTCTTGAAGGTCACGTTCCGATCGATAACGACGCCCAGGTATTTGACTCTTTCCGACCAAGGAATAGTCTGTCCCTGGAACGTCAATGGTGGCGGTGCTCTTGCCTTCACTCTGGTGACAAGAGCTTGTGTCTTCCCGACGTTGACTGACAACCTCCACTTCGCCAGCCATTCAGGTAGAGCATCGAGTTGTCTTTGCAGTTTTAAGACGGCAGATTTTGCATTATACGCTGTTGCAAAAAATGCCGTATCGTCTGCATACAGCGCGAGCTTCGCCCGACCAACCAGCGGAATGTCATCGGTATACAGTGCGTATAACAACGGCGAGAGGCAGCTGCCCTGAGGGACTCCTGCCCGCACAGGAATGTCCCTGGAGGTAATCCCCTCCACCGCTACCACGACGCGGCGGTTTTCCAGGAAAGATCTGATTATATGGGTAATCTTTTTGGGGGCCGACGACGTTGACAGCTTGTATAGCAGCCCCTCGTGCCATACTCTGTCGAACGCCTTCTCCATATCCAGTAGTACTGCAGCGAAGTACTCATTTTTATCATATGTTCGGGCAATAGTGTCGATGACTTTAGTGAGCTGTAAGACAGTTGAGTGCTCTTCCCTGAAACCAAACTGTTCTTCTCTCGGTGTGATGTGGGGTTTTAAAAACCCCAAGAGAACCTTTTCAAACAGTTTAGACATCGTAGAAAGCAACGTGATAGGCCTATAACTCTCTGGTTTTTGCAGGGGTTTGCCCTGTTTCGGTATCATTACGGCCTTCCCAAGTTTCCAGTCCTGTGGGAAATGGCCGCTTCGCCGGATTCCATTAAAAAGTCGTGTCATTGCCGCAACGGTCTTAAACGGTAAATGACGAAGCATCGTATTCGTAATTCGATCCATGCCAGGGGCTTTTCTAGGCTTTAATTTTCTGATAGTCCGCAGAACCTGGTGCGGACTAACGTATAGAGCGGTGCCTTCTTCGCTGCTACCGGCTATAGGCTCTAAAAAGAAGCGATCCAGATGTCTTTTGACATCGATATCGTGCTGGGGGTTCGATACCGGGTTCAGGGAAAACTGTCTCTCCAGACACTCAGCAAATATCTCCGCCCGATCGTTTGCCGTGAATCGTGGGTGACCGTTTTTATTCAGTAGAGGTCTGACCGGCGATGGAACCGCTGACAAGTTCCGGCACAAGCGGTGAATTGAAGGCAGGCGTGTGCTGCAATCTCCTAATTCTTCTATGAAGCTATCCCACGATTCCGCTGCGTCGTCATCGAGGGCCGCTTTAACTCGCTCTACCATCGAGTTATATCTAATTTTCGTGAAAGGGCAACGGGTTTGTTGCCATGCGCGTCGCAGCACCCTCTTCTCATCGATTAGCATCTGGATCCGCCGGGGAAGTGGTCTAAGCCGACCCCCGGTCGGAACCGTATGGCTAGATCGACGGAGGGCGCTTTGGATGCTTCGCGTCAGGACACCCGTCATCCACTCAACGTCTTCACGAGAGGACACCGGTCTCGTGATGTTTGTGTTTTCAAGATCTTTCACGAATGCGGTCCAATCTACCCTAAGACGTGATGTTGGAGCGTTGATTCGTGTTGGTAGAAAATCAGAAAACTCGAGAAGGACTGGGCGGTGGTCCGACGGCAGGTCCGGGAGAACCGTCTGCCTCGGTGGCGCTCTTAGGCCTCAATAAACACATATGTCCAATACGTCCTGCGAATTATAATCGTACCGTGTCGGCGCGTCCGGTCCGATTATCTCGTAATTATTGTTCACAGAGTAACAATAAAACGGTCTGCCCATCCAGGTATCCTTACTCGAGCCCCAGTAGGTACTCTTCACGTTGAGATCACCGGCTATCACTGTCGGAGTCGAGTCTCGCAGCAATATATCCCCGATGTCCGCACAGAAAGACTGGCTATTCTGGTGTCTCGGTGGTTTATATGCCGCGTAGAGCTTGAAGTGATGCCCTCTAACGTTCAGGAGTATTCCCAGGGCGTAGAGTGATGGGTACTCTTTATATGGTATCTCTTGATGTACAATGTTCCTTTTGACACGCACCACCAGTCCGCGATAGGCAGCGCCGTCGACCGACTTCTCGTTTTTCCTGTACGTGTAATAGTTCGACACTCTAAAAGTGTCGACATCACGCAGGTAGGATTCTGATATCAACATCACGTCGACGTTTTGCTCGCGGAGGAAGTGCGTCAGCAATCTCTTCTTCCTCCGGAGCGACTGGGCGTTCCAATGTACCACCCTTAAGGTTTTATTGTCCATTGCACAGGAGCTTGAACAATCCCTTAAGGGCGGCCTTCTGTCCACTCTCGCCCTCCTGCACGGCGTCAAGGATCTCGCGAATGACCCCGATAGTGTTGGCGAGCGAGTCTAATTTTTGCGCCGGTTGTGGCGATGCAAGTGCAGGGGGGCGCAGGCCCTCCCCCTCTGATTGTCCGCTTTGTGCCGCGGCTCGGCCCCTTGCCGCGGCAGATTTCCTTTTCTTCAGGCGTTTCCCTCTTGAACGCTTACCCGGCCCAGTCATGCCACTGAGGCCAGTGGGGTCGTTGGCAGGCGCCATCAGCGACGCTGGCGCTGCCTCCTCCACGGCGTTACTCAGTGGTAACGCTTCTGTGCGTTCTTTGCCTGCTCCGGTACGTGCAAGCGTCCCAGCCCGCCTGTTACGCATTTCGCGCTTCCAGACGGGGCACCTTGTGTAATTGGCGGGGTGCGGCCCCTTGCAATTAGCACAGGTGGGAGGCTCCTCCCTGGGACGATCACAGTCGCGGGCGGTGTGCTCACCGCCGCATCGGACGCAGGCTAGCGGCTTGTGGCATTGTCGGGAGCTGTGCCGTAACTCCTGACATCTGTGGCACTGTGCAGGACCCAGTCTACTGCGCCAGGCCTCCACAACCACACCCCGCATATACATGAGGTCATTGAGCTCAAATATTGCCGGGGTGAGGCCTTCGTGCCGCTTAAGAATAACGTAGAAGAGGCAACCTGGGTTGCCTCCTCGAGCCCTCACGTTTTTGCAAAACTCGGGCTCGAAGCCTCGCTCCTGTAAGGCGGCCATGATATCCTGCGGCTCCGTGTCTGCAGCGAGACCTCGAATGGCCACCTTGAGGCTTCGCTCGGCCGGCAGCGAGTAAGTGAACCACGCGACCCGATCCTCTTTCTCTAAACGAGTGAGGTATCTCTGGACCACGCGGTACTCCTCCTCGCTTTCTGGCGAGAAGCGCACCCCCGTCCCGTAAGGGCGTGCGTTCGGAGACCGGCCGAGTTGTTGGGCAAGCTGCTTGCAAAGCAACAACAGAGGAAGAAAGAAGTATTCCCCCTTCTGATTGTGGAGAAATTACCCGAGTGGCAACGCCACTTTAAGCAGCTTGCCCAACAACTCGGCCGGTCTCCGAACGCACGCCCCTACGGGACGGGAGTGCGCTTCTCGCCAGAAAGCGAGGGGGAGTACCGCGTGGTCCAAAGATACCTCACTCGTCTAGAGAAAGAGGATCGGGTCGCGTGGTTCACCTACTCGCTGCCGACCAGCCTTGATAGTTTGTACATGCTAAAGAACAAAACAGTCCAACTTTTTTGCAATCAAATTTAGCACTACATCCCTTTTTACAGTTGCAAATAATGGTGTTTAGTAGTTTTTCTGGTGCAGGTGGAAGTAAAATTTAAACTGGCTCTAATGAATTGTCGACCAACTTCCAACCGCAGTCTTTTGGGTCTAAATGATTACCAAGTCACACTTGAACTTGGTAATATACCCAAAAAAGATGTTGATGAGCAGCCGCTGAGGTTGGAGGAAGACATGCTAACTGCACTTGTTTTTTATTTCAAGTATTTTTAGCGAAACATGCATATCTGAAGTTATCTAAGCACGTAATTTTTTTAGGAGCTCCGAGATAGCGATAGAGATAGCGAGAAGAAAGCGAATTCCGTTGGTGATAACTTCTTGTTGAGTTGATTTACTCTTTTTATGTGTAAGTTACACTGACTGATAGAACGATATTTTTGCTTGCATTACGGCTTTAGTCATGTATATACGTGGTGTACTTATGCATATTATGACGATTACAACTCTTTCAACTTTTTGAATCGTTATATCTCAAAAACGGTGGCTCTTAGGGAAAAAAGTACTTTAACATTTTTTATAGATAATTATCTGATCTACAATTTTTGTCTAAGCTAATTTTATGATAAAACTTACCGTTTTGCTGAAAATCGCGGAAAATCCGTTTTTGTAACCTTTGACCCCGAGTAAATTTTTTTGCACGTGCCGATCGATGAAGACTTTTTACATTTGCTTTATAATAGTGTAATGAACAATCCTACCAATATTCAGCCAAGTCGGAATTTTTGTAACCTCACCCCTATTTTTTAGTCTAATTTGACCGGACTACTTACTTGGCGTTAGAAAAATTATTACTGAAACTGTCAATAATAGGATAACTATGAGCTGTAAGGTTCATTCATTTACAGTTAATTTTTTCGCCTTTCGAGTTTTCTAACTATCTCATATGATAACACGTTTTAGTGTAATTTGAGTCTAGAGTACGCGAGAGCAACTCTACTACATATCATAAGCAATTCTAACTACATATACGAAAGCCTTAAGCGTATTCTATACGAACACTTTACACTCGCAGTATCACTGCAGATACGTCACACATACGTACGTATGTCACTGATACTCAAGACAAAATAAGACGACATGGCACGATGGGACACGAGCATCGTCTTGACCGTTCTCTACGACAGCAGTAATTAGCGTACTCTGTGGTGTACCATGTATTACACACTATGTTCTACAACTAAAAGGACAAGCGGGAATACTGAACTCTGCCATTTGTCCACGATAGATTGTTGGTCGCAAGCTTTCACCCCAATTTGAGTTTGAACAATCTTACGCGTTTAATCATTAAACAATATGGTCTCGACGTAGTAATTGTAGTTACATATAGTATTCTCAGTTGCTGTTTTGACCTTTCCTCTAACATTACGAGATTCCAAACATACGAGTGTTCTCTTTTTAAATGGTGTGTAGGTTTTTATTTAAACAAAGAATGTTTAAATTCTCGCCGAGATTTTTATGAAATATGCACTGGCTTTTTTAGACGCTGGTGTTTTTATTTTATTGCTAGGTATAAGAAACGAGTTTTGGCCAATCTAAATATATATAACTCAAATATGACTGACTGACTGACTGACATAGTGATCTATCAACGTACAGCCCAAACCACTAGACGGATCGGGCTGAAATTTGGCATGCAGGTAGATGTTATGACGTAGGCATCCGCTAAGAAAGGATTTTGAAGAATTATACCCCCAAGGGGATAAAATAGACGATGAAAGATTGTATAGATCTTCTTAGATTTTTAAGAATTGCTGTCTAAAGTTTATCCAGATATTATTCATATACATGACAAGCCTATTGAATGGTTATGTGTGCGTGCCATACTTACTCCAAAGAACGATCAAGTAGCAGCTATCAACGATATCCTGCTCATGTCGTTTGAGGGCGAAGAAAAGGTCTTTACCTCGATTGATATTGTGGTTAATACAGATGACGCTACTAATTACCCTGTAGAATTTTTAAATTCATTGAAACTGCCAGGTTTTCCTTATAATAAGCTTATTCTGTGTGTGGGCACTCCAATTGTGTTGTTGCGAAATTTATAACCACCAAAACTTACTTACCTACCTAATACCTAATTAATAATAATACTTCTTAACGCGAGCGAAGCCGCGGGCAAAAGCTAGTTATTAATATACTCTAGAATGTAATAACAATTTCAGAATCCCTTGGATTCTTCTAACGACCTTATAGTAGTTAATGCATAACTTTAACCTGTGCCGCCACTAATTTGCAAGGACTCTTAAAGTAATAGTGTTCTTTCTCCCTGGCTAAAGTTTTTGTTTCACACCTGTTAATTCATAATAATATGTTTGTTATGTAGTTTCTACTATATCTTTAAAGCTTAGTCGCATACATTACAGTAAAAAATCGTGACAAATTATGTGAACTTTACGTTTGTTATTTTCATTTTGACCTAATTGAGTCACATACATGTATGTATTAAATCGTAAAATTTTTCCTTTTCCTACAGTTTTAGTTAATTGCTACACCACTAGTGTAATCATAAATTTTATTTTAATTGACTATTTTTAATATGCACATTCTCTCAGGGTTTACCAATTTTTTTAATATACTTGAATGTTTATTTATTAATCCTCGACGCCAAAGGAGGTGTGTTATACCTACATTTTGCGCGTGGATCTGTGTATTTGGCTAAGTATTTTTATATCTGACTTGATCTGTACCATCGTAGCTTATAAACGGATTTATTGATTTAATTTTAGAATCTTTATTATTTGTGAGGGGTTTGGTTGAGTGTTGTTAGCTATGATTGTTAAAATCTGATCAGCTTCTTGAAGATGACCAGCTCTTTTGGGGTTGTTACAAGAATGCAAATCACTTGTAATGGTTTAATCGATTTAATATCTAGTATTCTATGATTTTAATGATATTACAGTAACATGGTAACCTGACCTGATGCTGCAGCAGTATCATCAGGAGTCCGAAGAAAATTCTACACTAATTTAGAATATTCTTAAATCTTAATTAATACATTATTTGTATTTACTATTCTTACGGGAGTGTTTTTGCGAGTTTTATCTTCCAAGGCTGGAGTACGTGCGTGTGTGTCGCAGTTTGGTGTGCCTTAAAGTGCAAATAAACAGTAAATCGCCAAAATCCGTGTCTTTCTACAACCACACCCACGACCACCGGTCATAAGCGGTTATTGTCATATGGAAACGAAAGAAGGTTCAAAAGGCTTCTTCTGCATATAATTCCATTTCAATATGAAGTTTTATTGCACCCCATTGTATAGAAATATTTTAAATAGTTATTTATTTTATTAAGCATGTTAAAATTTTGCAAATATGTGAAAAATATGCATTTTGGATTTGTTTATGCGTTAATTCTAGGTTGAAAACTCGAGCACGTGAATGAATATATAGCTTAGTTCCAGTCTGTTGTCTTTCATTAATCATTACTGATTGTATCGGCTCGCAACGCTTTCACTGTTTCATGAATTATGATGAAAATATGGATTGCTTGTGATTTCTTCTGTAGCTTTTCTATTAAATTTTAATTTTTGACTTTTACTTATTTTTTCTTTTGCCGACTTTTATACCAAGCAACATAATGCACACAAGTAGTAGCGAAATAGTATTTAACATAATTAGGACAAATCATATTTTATCATCAACTAGCTGTCCCGGCAGACCTTGTTCTGCCCTATTTCTCTAAAACAAAGTCACATTATTTTTTTTTTAATGTTAATAGCTTCCCCGTCAGATTTTATTCTGCCAAAACCTATTGGCCTGTCGGCTGTTTTTTGAAAATTGTTTGAAGTAACCTGGCCTTAATGCTATATGTTTAAAAATTGACAAATATTGACATTAATATTTATATGTTACTCAATTGTTTTGCCTTCCCGGAACCCGATCACTAACATTTAAACTTTATGGTATGGTGTTAAAGTTCAAATTGACTTTTAAATATTATTACGAATTTTTTTGTATGAGAATATAGAAAAGTGTTGTTTTTATACTTTTTCAGACAATTTTTTTAATTTTTCTCTCCGTAATAACCTTCCCCAGACTTCAACAAACACAACAAAAAAGAAATCAGCCAAATCGGTTCAGCCGTTCTCGTGTTTCGCGCTTATACACATTTAACGATTCATTTTTATATTATAGATGTACCTGGAAGATTTAAAGAATCAGCTAATGTGAAAAATCAGATCTACAATAATAATTTCATCATTAGCTCACTTCACTTTTTACAAATCACCTACTAAACCATAGATCCCCAAACTTTTTGTTTCGTAGACTAACTGCTGTCTTTTTTAGGTTTGAACCTAAGGAACCCTTGATGATCTGGAAATCCAAAGGTTCAGGATTCGAATCTATAACAATTTACCTTACCGCGCATGATATTGATTCCTTATTTATTAGGCCTCTAAGGCATACTAAATATTTCTTAAATACTTCATGATATATGAATTTAATATAATATAATACTGTTTGTGATCGGAATTCGACCAAAAACTTCATTTAAACATTTGTACCTATATCCTCTATTTGTACAATATAAGTTTAATGCTCGGCAGTTTAGAATAGACACTTAAAAAATCAGCTGTAACGATAGCTTAGTTACTTTATAATGATTATCTAAAAAATATCGCTCACATAAGTACCTAATTAACTTATTTTATACATATACCCATCTTTGAAATTCAGAAGTATGAAAATGTGTTTTGCACCGAGTTCTCGCAGTTGCTAAACAAATAACAGAGTGGCTACATACAAAAACACACATACAATACGTATGTATGTATGTAATAACATTTTACATTGTAGCGGGCTCTTGGCCCGAGTGGGGAATGTAAGTTACAAAGTTAAATTAACATTTACAAACACACACTACTGAAATCAAAACGTTTTAAGCTCTCGCCAGTAGATATTTCTCATTCCGGTTAAATCGTTGTGGGAATATATCAAAAATTAAATGCTTCTTTATTTGGTGTTTACGTACACATACTAAACATTAGGGTTCTGATCGTGAGTAAGGTCAGTAGTACGCGAACCAAGGCGAATTGATTGAAGGGATAAATTAATGTTCAAACGCGAAAAAGGTTTCTAAAAATTATCTATCTTGTTATTCCATTCTTTCTGTTATAGACATATATTTTGTGATAATCATATGAATTGTAACTGAATACCTACTTAAAATGTTAAACAACAAGATTACTACGTAATCTAAATCACCTGAATACAATAGAAACATTACTTTAAACCTCCGTTATCTATAGCTTTACTAAGAAAGAAAGAAAGGATTAGATAACTGAAAAATAAAGAAAACAAATAGTCAAGACCGTATAGTGCATTGATTCTCAATGGTCTTTTTCAACCCCCAGAGATCGACAAAGACCTGGTATGGCAACACGTAAGCAAAAAAAAAAGGATTGAGAATCGAATAGATGTAAACGATTACATATCTCATTTAAGTAGGTCATGACTTATTTTTATTTTGGCTTTCCAAGAATGGAATAATAATAATATACTGCCACGCTATATCGCTTTCGGCGTGAGCAGAGATACATTAGTGCTTGTAACCACGTTTACTTTTATGTCATGACAAACGTGAACAATAGCGCAGCTTATCTCCGTTCTAAGGGTACTTACATATAACGTTTCTATTAGATGTCATGTAGGTTCCCCCACGATGCTTACGTTCAGCAGTGAGCATGTGTTAAATCCGTTCTTTATCTAGAACAGCGGTTCGCAACCTGGGGTACGCATACCCCTAGCGGTACGCTAAAGTTTGCTTAGAGGTACTAAAAAAAAAGTATTATGGCGGAAAATGCAATTCAAATCTAGCCTAAAAACTCAAAATAATCTTTAAACACATTGCAAATGGTTATTTTCTTATATTAAAATAATGAAATAGTACCGTATGCTGATTTTTTAAACACATTTACAAGGACAAAATATTGGCTAGTAGTAGTAGTAGTAGTAGTCACTCTTGATGACGTCTTTGGTTCTGCTCTCTGATTGGTTACAAAGTTACCAACAACCTTACTAACCTTAATTAAATATGTTTACATGTTTATATTTCTCCAGCTGTATTTTTTGAAAGTAAATATATTTGTATATCTGAAATTACTAAACGATTTTTTATTTGTGTGTATACATATATATGAGTTTCTGTGTGTATTAGGGGTACCCACTAAGTAAACAATGAGGTAGAGGGGTACTCGAATGAAAAAAGGTTGGGAACCGCTGATCTAGAATAACCCACATATACTTGTCGGGATTCATTCGAATGGAATAATTCACTTGCATAGATAGATTGCTTGATTTAGTTTTCACCTGAAAATGTAACAAATGAACCGATTTTCACAATTTTTTAGTATATAAGATCACTAGCTAATTATTCATATTTTGTAAGATTGTGCAAGTTTACAAGATATTTGTGGTAGCCGTGCTCTTTTAACTTGTAGAAACTTGCATATATCAATATATATGCATCACCGGTATCCGGCATCATTATACCGGGTATTGTGGGCGCAATAAGATTTTACTGATTTGTTCAATTACTCAACCAATAAATATGAATGTGAAAAACAAATGCGATTAATTGTTGCCGGTATGTTAAAAAAAATGCTACTTAATTTTAAAATAATATCAAAATCATAATATATTAGTACCTTATATGTATGTATATACAAATTAAAGTAAATGAATGTCAAAAAGGGTGGTCGGTGGTGACCTCTCGCTGCCGACGCTCATTCCAATTATGGTTGGTAGCGAGGGTGCATGGACAGCGGTGCTCAATTTTAGTGAGCAGGTGCTTGCACAGTAGGCAGCGGAGCGGGTTCGGGAGGCGCTTGCTTCAGCAGCGTCATCCCAGCCTGCCCGACGACCCGAAAAAATGGGACGTCGTAGAGCGGCGTTTCTAAGAAACGTCCGCCTCTAACGACAGCACTGGGCGCTACACTTGAGGGAGTGTGTTGTCCACCAAGGATGTGAGCGGCACGCGATGTGTTCCCGCGTGCCGCTCAAGAGCGCAGAAGCAAGAGAGAGGGGTGGCTCTTTACACCACCCCTCCCCAAGCTAGTAGAGGCCTATCCAGAAGCCGCACGCCTTGCCGGGTATCGAGGATGAGGCTCTATTCGTGCCCGAGATCCCGGTAGTTCGAAGGTGGAACAACCGGATAATTTTAGTTGGTGCAAGTACGACACACCGGGGGCGGCCCCCACCGCCCCCGAGGTCTGAAGGGATTTTCCCCGGGTCTAAAAAAAAAAGAATGAAAGTCAAAACCCTGTTTGTCAAAACTGAGTGAAAAGTGAGAAATGGAAGGAAAGATCTAAACTAATTAAATATATATTTTAACATTACATTTTAGCTCTTTTCTAATTTTATTGTATGTGATATACAAGTTTACCCGTAAAATGTTTTTCAAACGATGTTTACTATATAGCTTATTTAACTAACTAAAAAATGTTAAATAAACACAAAAAATGTAATCTACACCAGCCATTTTCTGTGTTTTGATATTGTGGTATTGTGTATAACCGTTTATCTATTAGAATTTAGCTACAACTCAATGGAAATTCTTTTATGAGATCTTGTTTTTAGTAGGACTTGTAGTTTAATTTTCTTACAACAGGCCCTATGAATTTAAATTAAAGGAGCTCTTACGAAATTAACTTATAGTCTAAAAATTTGTTGATTTTTAACACAAACTACGTCTTACTTACCGAATTTTTGATTGATTCATTCAATATTATTTCATACACTATAGTAACATTAAACAAGAATAAGTAGGTATATATTATTTTTTATATTTAATTAACATATTTAGATACAAAAATAGATATTAAAAATATCCCGCTTATAATTCTTTTTTTTTCTTATAATATACGACCCCCGCTGTGATTCCACGTAGGTTGATCTTAACGAGCCACACCCTGTATAGGGAAAATCCTGTAAGTGGTATTCATTAGGCAACAAAATTAATTATATCTTCGAACTACGGGGGTGAACTTCCTATCACTGATATTTATTGACATATTGTAGTAACTAAGAAACGAGAAGATTTACCAAAAGCAATGTGCTATAGAAAACAATTTTCCCTGACTTCCCTTGTGTAGGATGTCGATTATTTCGTAAAGGTCAAACTGTATTTTTATTAAATAAAACTTGTAATAATTTTGGTTCCATAAAACATCTTCATTTAGAGTCATTTCCTTCATGAATAATGATTCCTATTACATTAGTCATCTATATCTCCGGTTCTACCCAATAAATAATGCTCAAATATATTCTATGTTTTGAGTTAACAAATAATATGTATTAGAAGTATGAAACTATGAAAGTCCCGTCACGAATGGTTCACTATTACCTGCGTGATGCGCGTACAGACATAATTTCTAAAAACTATTGATTCGTGTGCAGTAGTTTCTGAAATAGTAAATCCTAGTTATTTTTAACATTTGTATTTGAGCATGTCTCTACAGCTTTTAACTTTTGGGCTATAGCGCCATTGTAGATAATTGAAACTAGCTAGGCCTTCATTTTAAGTGAAATTCTATTAAACAATAACTTATTTATGATGACAAATGATATTTAGACCAATCGTTGCTCATAGAAAATTTAAATGATCGGCAAATACCTCAAAATTGCGAGCTTGTCAAAGTTATTTTAACATAACTTATTAATTGAATTGGGTATAAAATCTTTAAAGGGCATTCTAATGTTCCAAAAAACTTTTACATTCACTTCAGAGTATATAGAATGAGCATCAATCTAAAATGTTTATGTATCTTCTAGTGAAAAAAATGAAAGCTCAAAGAAATAGGGTAAACCCATTTTTGAGAAAATACGTTTTTAGCTGTTTTATTGCTCTCGTTTTTTTAACAATCAAGTTTGATGAACTTAATTAGTCAAGATCTTTTCTAGACAGCATTAGAAATAGAAGTAAACAAGATTTGAGTAGGTGCCTCAACTACGATATCTTTTATATCGATCTGAAATGCGACGTTTCGTGCGTGTTTTTTGCGAAAAAATGATATTTCGACGCATCACACATAGGCATTTAATGCTACATACTTGGGATGTCGTGTAATTCATTCGATTTTATCATTAATGACTTTCTATGACATTTTTGGAAGATCGATAATATTTCAAGCATGGATTAATCTAGCCTAGTGATATGAAATTACAGTTATTCATCTCTATCTCTTTGAAAGTTCATCTCACAATAATTATTGTCTATAAATTTTCTATATAAATTTTCCTTATGCCTTCAGTAACAGAAGTTATAAGCATTTAAATGTAAAAACTTGAAAGATGAGAATCCTTGAGATGAAATATCTAATCAATTTGCAATTGGACGGCATAAATTTTCGTGATTTTTATAGATTATTATAAATCATTGAATATTTTATAAAATTCATTTTTTTTTATCTTCAGGTAATTTTCCAGCTATTATCTTTTTATAGCCAATTTAGCCACTCGAATAGCTCTTCGTATAGCAACTGTATATGTAGCATTCTATGTTATATATCCTATGATGTATATAAACAAAGACAAAACATTGACACTCTATTTTTTTAATTATTTGTCTTGCTCAGACGTACACTGCTTGGAGAATCCGCCTTGCGTACACTACGCTTTATCCCACAAGGGTTGGTGTCTCGAGGCTAAGGCGAGATTAAACCAGTAAATAGGAACATACAAATTAATACAGTGGATACTTCAGAAAGTTCGGATTGTATATTGAAGGAAAAAGAGAGTTGTTCTGGAGAGAAGATCTTACATCGTTCTACACGTATAAAAAACACGAAGACTGTTTTATATTAATCTTCGTATCAGTGTTTTATATCAAAATTAATCATTTTCTTCGAAATATAATTAATAATTTCATAAATTAATATAATAGTACATAAGTGTTATAAGCTGTTTCTATATCAACGAGGACGGAAAATAAATATCATTATTTTTCTCACATATTTTATGTTATGATAATGAGTTGAAAAAAAATAATAATTTGATGATGTGCCTTAAAATTACATTTTCATCTCTCTAAAACTGAAAAATCAAAACTCTGGGAGATATGCTGCTATACGTAGCAATGTGCTTATTGAATAAAACCAACACATTTGGTTAAGTGATATTGTGTTAGATCGTGAAGAAAATTTTATTCAAATGTGTCTTCCTCGTATTTTGCGATAGCTGTGCAAACAAGCATTTAACCATACTACTTTGTTGGTTTGCTTACTTGCAGTATGAGCAAACAGAAGATTTGCATTGTGAAATGTCTATCATAGTGTTCCATTAGGTACCTAAACCGAAGTTTCGCGTTTCAGGCACGTTCTAGAATAGTGGTTGAAATATCAGATGCATAAAAAGATTTTTCTCTGCTCTAACGTATATGACTTGAAAATAAAGTAATATTATATAAAGTAGACTTGCAACTGAGTCTAGAGCTGTCTGTGTGTAATCTACCGATATGATATTATTTAAGTTAGTAAGTTAAGCACTTTAACTTGCTTACTTACTTATGAGTATATGTTTTTTATTTAAGTTATAAACTTTCTCAAACTTATTGGATGTAGAAAGAAATTTATGTCAAGAATTTGTTGCTTAACAAAGCATTGTAAAATAGTATGTTAGTAATGATTTTTTTAACCATCAATATTAGTTACGCTAAAAGGCGCAACTCCAGAACATCAAATATTAATAATGTAAACGCACCGAATCCCCAACGCCATCTGGCGTACTACAGTCATTCTTCTTTCTTTTTTTCTTAACGTTCTCGCATTTTAAAACCAAACTCCGCATCGCATTCTTTTTAAACCTTAATAACATCGCATCGCATCCTTTCATTATAATCGCATCGAATAATCCTTCCAAACTCGCAACACACACAATCCTCACAAACACCATACTCCACATATTCGCATACAAACATACATAGTGAGTGGTTGTAAAGTGCCTGGAATACCGCTGCTCGGTAAGTACTTGATTTGTTTCAAATTATCGCAATCTTCTTTATTATAAATTATCCCGCCTACGAGGGTGCATTTTGTGCAACGGCATAAGTCAATAACTTATCCCGGCCCGCGTAAATATATTTAATCGTTTGAGTGCAGAACAAATTTTGTGTGAATATGTTAAAATTGTGGATGAGTTTAGGTATATACTACAAAAAAATACACAACTAATTATATATATCCCAAAAAAACATAAATAGTAAAGTTTATTAAATCTATTATATAAAAATAAGTCCAGTTTTCCTTCCTGACGCTATAACTCCAGAACGCACGAACCGATTTCCACGGTTTTGCATTCGTTGGAAAGGTCTCGGGTTCCGTAAGGCTTATAGCAAACAAAATTCAGGAAAAATTTCAACAGAAAAGCAGGAAAACGGGGAAAAACATTTTTCACATACAGCGCTATCTCTGATACATAGCATGTACTTAAACCAATATGGTTTTGCAGGGTGGTGGAGCAGATCGCACCAGTATTTTAAGTAGATGGCGCCGATGCGTTATACATTGTTTGTCAGCTACTCATTGTACTCTGCTCAGTTAATTTCATGTGACATTTATTATGCACACGTTCTTTCAAACGCTAACTAAAAACCAAAACGAAGCCATCTGGTGGCGAAACGAAGTTCGCCGGGTTTGCTAGTTTGTTATAAAGACTAAAATAAAAAACATATTCTTTAACATAAAACTACAGGATCGCTATCACGCTTCTCCGCACTGAAACGGTTAAAGATATTTACATAAAATATAAAATTATATCTAAGGCATCAGCAACATAACGTTGCCTGGCGCGTAACTAACATTCTTAATTGGGTGAGGAATATCATATACGTTAGAAAATACAGCTTCGATACCCCATTATTTTTGATTAAAGGAAAGATAAAAAAAGTTACTGTGACTCGTCCTACGAATAAAGACTTGTGGTATTACGAATTTTTCGTAGACACTTTAAGGATTTTTATGTTGTAGTAGGTAAATTAATTTTATATCAGAACATTAGTACCGGAGTGGTTGAAATGATTCCAATGATTATGTTATCTAAAAACTTTGCCAACAGGGAATTAGACCGTATCTTAAATTACTCGTGTTCATAATCTAAGGCCGGAGTAATCAAATATGAATCGATCTACATTTGATAAAAATTTAATGCATAAACCCTAAAAAATGCACCATGAAAAAAAAAATTTCTTATGCCATATTAAGCCGCACAGTGAGTTTTCACCGTGCATTAAATATCTACCTTAGCAATGCATGAGTATTATTTAAGTACAACATACTAAAAGCCTCAAAGATGTGATAGGCACTTTAAAGCGCAAAACACACAAAGAGCAGGCGCGGGCGTGGATTGGCCACGCAAATGCTTGCAGAGCTATTGAGAATGTCGTGGGATTTGAGCAAAGACGACGAATTATTATTACTGCTTATTTTTTTTTTACAAGAAATGACGTCAACTGCTGTTATTTCAAGCCGATTAACATCGATAAATCTCAAATAGACGACAAACAAATCAATCTTTCCAAATAAGTAAAAAAAGTGTCGACTATTTTAATATTCATACATATAATATATTTTGAGGACAAATGCACGCGTCAGTGTAAATATGTATATAAGAATTATTGTATTATGAAAAACGTAACGACGCTATGCCCGTTGCAGACCCGTCGGCCCGCGCCCTTTTTGTGGTGGCGGACTAAGAGTGTCTCGCCCGCGCATCACTCGTCCCGCGCACGCTTTCAATGTGTAATCTTCCATATAAATACATAGAATTATACCTGTCGAACTCCCTACCCAATCCGCGCACGTCCCGCGCCCGCTCGCGGTGTGTGTTGCGCTTCAGAGTAATGTAAAAATTTAAATTGTATATTTTTAAGGACGTGCCATTTAGTGAGGAATCAGAAAAGAAGGTCTGGTGAATATAAAAAAAAACATGCGTCTCAATTTAATGATGGAAATTGCGTTTGGCGAGGTTTTAGAAACCGTAAAAGTATCTAACAATTGTGAATTTATGTTTTAAGAGAACACTATAGCATAGTATAAGTTTATCACTCTTAAATACCTATGAAATCTTCAAATTTTAGCTCCAAAGATCGCAGATGCTATACCTATCATATCGCTATTTATTTTCATTAGCAAAGTACATGTAAAAACCAGTCGTACTAAAATTGTTCACAGAAAACGTGCCCCAGTATCATATTGTTTGTTGCTTGATCTTTTCATAATCCTTTGAAAATCTGTTCTTCTATACGTTGGTGTTCTGTTTTGTAATTACTATCTTAATGTTAAAGAAAAAAATTATTCAATTTGATTTCAAAAGCAAAGGATGATTGGTGACTACGCGTTGGTCAATGCGTATCCCTATTTACAATTTAACGATTTTATATAACTTATTATAGATACTATTCTTGTTCTATTTATATTGACGTTCAATAATAATAATAACGATTCGAATTATACATTGCTTAACCCTTAAATGCATGAATTTATTTACACTTTAGTAATCTATACTAATATTATAAAGCTGAAGAGTTTGTTTGTTTGTTTGTTTGAACGCGCTAATCTCAGGAACTACTGGTTCGAATTGAAAAATTCTTTTTGTGTTGAATAGACTATTTATCGAGGAAGGCTTTAGGCTATTTAACATCACGATGCAACTATTAGGAGCGAAGAAATAATGGAAAATGTGAAAAAAACGGGGAAAATTATTCATCCTTGAGTGCTTCCATTGCGTGCGCTTCGAAAACGGTTCAAGATACCAAAAATATATGTATGATAGAGTTATTCCTCTTAAAATGATCTAAAAAAATGTCACCGACAGTATATGTCTATCTTTTAAGATTAACTCACTAGAACCGTTTTTTGGTAATCAAATTTGGTCGAAATTAATTCACTTAATTTCAATGAACATCTTAGAAGATATTAGAATAACTTATATAGCAAAACAACGTTTGCCGGATCAGCTAGTATATAAATATATACAAGCAGACAAGTACACTACAATGCAGAGAAAAATAGAAAAGAATATATATATATATATATATAATATTTTACTAATAAATTTATTATACAAATTTATTAAAAAAACCTTAAGTTGCAGATATACAATACTATGCATTTACTGTATTTAAGTATTGTATTTAAGTGGTATGTTGCAGTTTGGCATCATTTTATGCATTTAAGGATTAAAATATAAGTATAACTCAACCAATCATGACTAAACAAATTTCATGTTTTGAGTTGAAAAATATTTATAAAATTAACTCAATACTTTCTGCGCGTTGTATGAGGACTACATATTAACAGACATATTATCTAAAGACATTCAAAAACCTCAAGACAGTCGACACCACTGTTTTATTATATCTTAAAATAATAAGAGTCGACCTCGTTATACTTTTATTATAATAATAGAGTCATCGTTAATGTAGCATACGATGCATGAACACTATTCATCGAGATAAAAAAGGTTTATCCATAAAGGGAACTTTATAACATAATCTATACTAATATTATAAAGCTGAAGAGTTTGTTTGTTTGTTTGTTTGAACGCGCTAATCTCAGGAACTACTGGTTCGAATTGAAAAATTCTTTTTGTGTTAAATAGACTATTTATCGAGGAAGGGTTTAGGCTATATAACATCACGATGCAACTATTAGGAGCGAAGAAATGGAAAATGTGAAAAAAACGGGGAAAATTATTCATCCTTGAGTGCTTCCCTTGCGTGCGCTGCGAAAACGGTTCAAGATACCAAAAATATATGTATGAAAGAATAATTCCTCTTGAAATGATCTAAAAAAATGCCTATAACAGTATATGTCTATCTTTTAAGATTAACTCACTAGAACCGTTTTAATGGTAATCAAATTGTTCGAAATTAATGCATTATTTGTTAAGAGTTGTATCAACGTAATAATATTAATCTTTATCCAAACAAATGTGTTGTTGATTAAAATTATTTAATTGTGAACAAAATTGTCTTTGACATCACTTAATTTCAATGAACTTCTTAGAAGATATTACAATAACTTATATAGCAAAACAACGTTTGCCGGATCAGCTAGTCATTTATATTACGCGAACCTCTGCTAGCGACTTTATTTACCTAGGACAAAATGTTCCAGTGTCAATCGATTTGAACATTTTACCAACATGTTATTAGCCTCCTATTAAAGGTCGAACTCTGACCGAAACCAAACCCGAAGTCCAACGTTTGAATAGCCTTAAAAATTTATCTCAATATTAACAAAAAGTGAATAGTACAATAAACGTAAAAACGGTTAAATTATAGATCTCTGTTGGCTTTATTATTTAAACAATTCCTGTTGATCATTACATCTCTGATGGAATTATCTATATATTAACCCTTTAACGCCCACGGGACGTATTATCAAGCTTCGAGTTTGAGCTGATACCATGTCGTGAATTGGTACGGGAAAAATATGAGATCCATTGTATTCTATGTTTTCTAGGGAGCTCTTTGGTATGGTAATAGTTAAAAATCCCCAAAAAGTGTAAAACTATGGAAAACAGGATTTTTTGAAAAAACAATTTTTTGTTCATCTTGCTTCGGTCTCTATACATTTTTTTACACTTCTAAAAGTAGCAAAAACTTTGTACCTTATTTTACGAAAATTTCGCAAACGGAGTGCAGAATGTTAATATTAAAAAAAATATATGCATGAACTTTACATTAAATCAATAACAAAAACATTACACACCTACCATGCACTTATTTATTTATTTATTTATTTATAAGTACACTTACATAGACTACATTAACACATAAAAACTATATAAGAACATGAAGAGGATACATTATAAATGCGACTATATTTATAAGTGTAGACTACATGCACAGAACACACATATATACATTTTTGTTTATGGTTAAAGTCTGTGGTCAAATTGAGAATAGATAATATTATTTGTCTTTGATATTATTTCTGTATAGCCTTACTGATTGTTAAACAACCATAATTATATTGTAACGAAATTAATTTATTACAATATAGTATTAGTTATTTTAAATTAATGATGATCCAATTTCGACCCCCGGGCGACCACTAGTTTAAATAAAACCTCAGATGTGTTAAAAATACTTATTTTGTAATAATTCTATAAAGCTTCTGTTTTAGTACATAGTACATATACAGGGTTATAGGTAACTAACGCACAGCCTCTTAAGGGTGGCTTTGATTTATCAAGACAGACAACTTTTGTTGTACGACTTTTTCTAATTCAATTACTTTTTTTCCCATACAAAAAAAATAAAAATCAGATTTGCAGTTCTGAACTTTTTAACTCTTCGTAAGGCGACGATCGCGCCACGCTGACAAAGGCGACCGAAGACAGACTTACGTAGTGCGCGGCGTCTTGTGTCGCTACTAACGAAGAAAGGGGTCTGCGGCGCGGTGAGCGGGCGTGGCGACATGTGCTTGACTACTGTGTAACACGGGTCATGTCAGTCGCAAATTTGCTTGCGTGTGCGCCCAGCACGTGTTAGTTGTCCCAGTGACGCGTTCGTTTCATAAATCACAATGTCAAATCGATACACTAATATTGAATATACCGAAATGGTGCGTGTTTATGCTCGGTGCGGTGACAATCTGTCTGAAGCTTGCCGTGAGTCCGCGAGACTATTTCCGAATGTGTTGACACCGAGTAAATAGATTTGTGAGTATTTTTGTAAATAGTTTAATTATTGTAAATAGAGTGATTCCACTTTTTAAATACGCCTACAATAAAAAATAGTTTGCAATTATCTATCTTCAAACAGACCGCGCGCCTCTTTTGGTGCGATGAATTGCTTGATTACGTATCAATGTTCGTGTTTTTCTATTTACTTTTTTATTTTTTAGTGTAGCCAGTCCTAAGCCTGGATAAGTATGAAGGGATTGTGGATTCAGTGTATAAATATGTACAGATTGTACAACCTTTGAAACATTAACTTACGTAGAGGCCTTTACCTTGTTCATTTTACGATGTTCCCTATGGCAGACAAATAATAGGTTGGTTTTGTTTGTGAAACAATTATTTAATGTTTTATTTTGATTCTAGTTTGTTTTAATAGCGTATTAGTACGCCAATCAATAAACATTTATTTTCACTATTTAACTAAATATGGAAATTTACGTTCAAATAATTGTTATAAGCGACTTTGTAAAATAAACAAGGTATAGGGTTAATAAACTTTCTGCTACACGATCCTTAACGCTGCGTAGCAACGTAACTTTGCGCACGACTGCATAGCACCAGCTGATTGGATACCTACGCCAGATCGAATGAAAGTTGGAATATAGAGCTAACGATGACTAGATATTCACACTAAAACTAAAAAAAAAAAAATCTAACGATGCATTAGGTTTTGGCAAAAGTCGTACAACAAAAGTTGTCAGTCTTGATAAATCAAAGCCACCCTTAAGAGGCCGTGCGTTAGTTACCTATAACCCTGTATATCTACTTTATAATAAAACATTGTTCCAATCTGTGTTCATTATTTTCAATCCCGGTGGACCTTTGTTATTTTAAAGCAGGGAAAAAAGGCGCTCTCAATATAATTAGCTAGAATTCAAAAATCCATAAGCAAATATGAAATTAATCTTAATTGAAGTTTCCAAGAAAGCTCCCTTCCTCTTATGTAATTAAGTATTTATGTTTTTCTAAGAATATCAAGCAAAAGTATGATCATTATAAGTAGATAACCCAAAAAAAAAATGTTGTTAAACATTGATCTGTTGATTTGACCTATTTATAACATAAGAATAATTATTAAAATTCAATATAATACAAGAGAAAAATTAAATGGGCTTATTGACTGACGGCAATGTTTATTTCTGAATGTATGTTACAGAAGTTTAGTGACTTTAATAAGGGGTCTTTAGGATTTTTAAAGATGCTTTTTCTTTATTTGGTCAATAAAATTATAATACGATATTCGATATACTTCCTTGGATTTGTAATATTGAGTTTTACGACGCAACTTGCAATAAAACTGGTGGTAAAAGGTCTCGTCTCTTCTAACAAAATAACAGACACTTTTCGAGTGAAAATCCTTTTATATGATCGACTTCGAGTGACTATCGTGAGCTAACAGCGTTATTAGATGAAAAATGCGAAATCCACTTTAACTTACACCGTAAACCGTTTTGAACTACGTGCACTTCATTTTACAGTTTACGACCAACATAAATTACTTTCTAAGAGTTAGTCTATGTTGATTAAGCACGAGCCAGCATCAATGCTTAGGGGAAGCTCCAATAATAAGGATGTATCAGTATAAAATTTCAAATTCCAAACATTATAAAACTAGAAAAAATAATTTATCTAATTATTATTAATTAATATTATTTATTTAATTAATTATTAAATATTGAAATGGAAAATTTTTGTTTTACATTTAATCGAAAAAGTGACTACATTAAACCTGATGATAAGTACAGTGTAGTCTAAGAACGATAGCGATTATCGAAGGACTATAATCCATTAAGTCTCCGTCGTTATGTCGGTCCACAGGTACCACGGCTGAAGTTCTCTAGATATACTGTGGCGAGCATATAAATAAGGAAAATGGTTTTAAAATATTCAAACGCATATAAGGACCGCTTAAAGTGTTGTGGCATCATTTTCTGATTCAGTATCAAAAAGTGTACTTTATAAGCAACACTTCACCATGGATGTTTGTCCATGTCACGCTGTCCTTTTGACCTCTGAGCGATAAACACTGAGCACAAGCACATTTGTAGCGAGCAAATAAATAGGGAAATGTTCTTAGCCTCAGTTAATTTGCAGGGTTCACAGTAAGTGAATTCGAGATTGCTTGATCAATAAGTTTACATTTACTTGCTGTGCTTTGCTGCACAATAATGGGTCGGGGTAAACATATCACGCCGGATATGAGACGAGAGCTTTTGTTTCTGCGTAATGAGAATTTCACGTTGTCTGAAATTTCAAAACGCATGAATATTTCTGTAAATGCTTGTCACCAATCTCTGAAGATTGTCGATAAAAACGGGAACTTTTCTAATAATGTACGAGCTCCCAGGCCTTGAAAAACGACGGCTCGCACCGATTGTATTATCCACCGCCTTTCTGAAAGCGATCGTTTTAAAACTGCAGTGGATATACACACCGAAATTTTCTCAATAATTGAACCAAAAATAAGTGTTTACACCGTTCCACGTCGTCTAAATAGAGTTTGGGCTGAAAGGACGTGTTGCTCGCAGAAAACCATTCATAAAGAAAAAAATCGCAAAGCTAGGATACAGTTCCCTAAAGAGCACATCAACTTTACTCGAGGAGAGTGGGTCAAAGTTATTGTCACCGACGAGTACAAGTTCAATCGGCTCGGTTGGGACGGGAAAACGTACGTTCGACATCGAGTAGGCGAAAAATTCGAAGAAAAGTGCTTAAAACCAACCGTCAAAGGAGATGGTGGCTCTGCAATGGTCTGGGCTGGAATGACTGTCAACGGTTCTGGACCAATCTGTTGTTTAAGTGGAATAAGGGATCAACATGTTTATGTTGATATATTAGATCGACATTTACTTCCCTTTGTTGCCAATAATTTGCCCAAGGACTGGATTTTCCAAGTGGACAATGATCAGAAACACACGTCGCGTAAGTCAATACGATTTTTGAACGAGCATCGCGTTGAGGTAATGACATGGCCGGCACAATCTCCAGATCTAAACTCCATAGAAACCCTTTGCAATGACGTCGAAAAAGAAATTAAGCGATACAAGGCACCCAACGACAACAAATTTCCATTGATCGCTGTATCCGATTGATCGATTCCATGCCTCGTAGATGTGCTGAAGTGCTAAGAAAGAAGGGTAGACCAACTAAATATCGATACAAACCAATCAGTTAACGAGGATAATTGTGATTAATGGAAGAAAATCTAACTCGATAATCTATTCCGTATTTAGCTGCTCGTTCAGAATAAGCGATTCTCCAACACATTTATAAGTCTTTCGAAAACTAATTGAAAAAAATTTGTACAATTATGGTTTTTCATCTGAGTAGTGTAATTTACCATGGTTATTGTAGAAATAAATTACAATACAATGTGTGCAGAAATGGTTGTTTTAATTTGAAAATGAACATTTCCCTATTTATATGCTCGCCACTGTATGACATACTGGACGTACACAAGCTAATACCGAAACGCAATAGGCTAAAGCGAGACACTATGACAGTCTTCAGACTAATCTATCTATTTATCTAATATTAATTTGTGTATCATTAGTATATACTACATAAAAAGGCGAAAATGAAATAACAGGTAAGTATGTTTTTAATCTTTTCAAAATTGTTTTCTGCATTAACAAAGACATTTCAGTAGACTAATTAAAAAACGTACTGTCCTTAATTTTATCTAAAATCATTCTTATTGCTCAAGAAATATTCAGACATAGACGAAGTATGAGACACACAGGCTCTGTTGAATGATGTAGGTGTTGTAATTCTCGGTGCTTCCAATCGATCAGGGTGACTTTCGGTTTTGCAATCTGTTCTCTTTCCTCGTAATAAATACAATATTTAAGCATTTTATTTGTGTTAGTTAGTTGGTTTGTGATTTTGTGATATAATTATTACAAAATATATCTTAATATCAAAATACCTAAAACTAATTGATTCCGTTTACTTTGTTATTATTCAAATAAAATAAATGACTTGAATTTCAAAGTAATATCGTTGTGATGTCGTTATAGGAAGTATAGATTAACGTTCAAAAAAGTATGTGTATGTCACGTGTAACTTTGTTAAACTTCTAGGCTTGAAAAGGAGTAAGGACCATTAAAAATATATAGTCGAGTTTGCGCCATTTCAATACAATTTCTAAGATAGTAACATATGTAAATGTATTCAGATTTTATAAATTTCTATCGCCAATTTATTGATATCGCTTGTAATCTTTGTAGTTTTATTTACCTTTTTAAATATACCATTCTTAGCGTTGAAACTGCATATTAATTATGAAAATGTAAAAGTGGAAAGAAAATCTTAATACAATCATTTTAAATTATCTATCTTTATTTACAGTGTATTATCAAAACTGTGGCTGACACGAAAAGGAGCATATCGGTTTCATGATAACATTACCAAAATACATCAGAATATTATTTTATTTACAAACACTAAAAAGTTGTTATCATATAAAATTAAAGCAATTGGATTATCGTATATGCGATCTAAGCTAAGGTTAATTAAAAAAATCAGTGCAAACTATTTAATTGATAAACGGTGTTTGTGATCTACGTCGGTCATGACTCTTTTGACGTCTTAAGCAACTAGCATGATTCTTTGCTTTCCTTTTTTCCTTTATCAACGGGCTACACATGCCACGGTTCCCAGGTTTGCCAATTACGTTTCGCCATTTAATTAATTTTACTTTTTTATTCGAGTATTTCTAAAATGAAAGAGCAAAAACTCTTTGACTTAAAAAATATTTCATAAATAGAATCTAATATGTATACACAATAACGCCTTCACGGGTTCTACAGGGATTTTATAACATACTGTATAATATACATACAAAAAAAGAAAGTCATCGGCTGACTGACTGACTTTGTCGTCACGAAATTTCGGAAACTATAATTCCTTTGCAGATATTTGAAGTCTGTGCGTAAAATTCGCCATATAATTTTTTTTTGAGATGCAGGTGATAGAAAAACGGATTCAGAAAAATTCGAACCCTAAAAGGGTCAATACGGGGTTGAAGTTTATAAGTAACTTAACTTTGAGCAGAGGCAATAACGTAACCGATGAGGTTTATCCAAAGTGGTGCAATTATTGCTAGTTGAAAACTTTCTAATTAACTTGGTTATCAATTAAGTTAAAGATTCGAGTTTTCGCTCTGGGATGCTATTTTAGAAATAAATAAAACACTTTTTTTTAATGAACTCTCAAGTGTTGAAATAGCGATTTTTATGATTTTACTTTTTTTTATGTTAGAGTTATGCCAATTGAGATGTAGCCATAGTACTCATGATTACAAAAGAAAAGAGCTTGTCAAATTATTATTTTTCTAATTTACACCTTTCGGGTTAAAATTCGACAACAATACACACAAAATAGTTAGAATGGTGATACTCACTATTGTAACTGTATTTAAATACTACATTGGAAGCCTATAAAACATTTATTATAACTTTTTTTAAATCCACTTCCTAGGGGTTTCTAATAAAGGTTTCTTGATTTTTATGAATGTAGTTACTTTTGCGTCAAAACCAGGAAAATTAGAATGTAGATTTACAATTACAAGTTAAAAAGTACGTTTCCCAATATTTTTTCCAAATATACCCTTTAAGTGGTGAAATAGGGATTTAAAGTTTACGTGGAAATTCAATAACATTGAAGTTAGATATGTTAAGCTTTCTTTTTGAATAGCATATTTAATGTGCATAAGACGCATATATATATTACTTACTACTTATTGAAAATTCACCGTAAAACGATAAAATGGCGGTTATAATTTTAGTAGGTTCTCTTATATATATTTATTATGTATGTTCTATTTAGACGTTTCTTGTAAGTACTATATGGCGTTAAAGTTTACTATCAGTTTTGTTACAATGATACAATAAGAACAGAAAAATTTACTGGCCATGATAGCGGATAGGATAAACTGCTCTAATGTAAACAATTGTATATTACGACACACCATTTTGTAACCAACCATATTTATATATCAATATAGTTTAAGTAGGATATTAAAACTGTCTGTTTGTCTTATTGAAGTAAGCTATCTGTGAATATTTTATCAAATTAAATTAATGGATATAAATCTTAACTCGGACAGATATAACAGGTGTATAAATAAGTTTCTGTCGTTGTTTGATAGATGGCATTGCATGAGGGCTATGTTATTCGCATGTTATCGCAGATGATAACCGGTTTAAAAATTAAATTGTTCATTTAAGAACAACATAATCCTATTTTTTTAATCCATAAATGTTTAAATTTGAGCCAAATGACCTTCATTTACGGGAACTTTTAATTTACTTCTTTAATTTAAAACATCTCCAGTGGAGGCACATCGGTTGCTCCTAGAAGCATATAATGACGCTGCCTTGAGTGAGTGTACACGTCGTAAGTGGTTTTAAAAGTTTAAAATCAGTGATTTTAACGTAGAAGATCGCAAGGGAAGGCCAAAAATTTACGATGCTGCAGAATTGAAGGAAGATTCGTCTCAAACACATAAGGAACTTGCACTATGGAAGTCACTTAGCAAGCAGTCTCACATCGTTTACAACAAGGTAATTGGGTTTCATACGAATTAATCCCGAGAGATGATGATGTTCAACTCCGATTATGTATGAGGGAAATGATATGCTAAGCACAAAAAAAAGACTTTATACATCGAGTCGTCACTGGTGATAAAAACTGGATACATTACGATAATCTAAAAAGTAGAAAATCTAGGGGACGCATAAACATCTACAGGAAACCGAATATTCATAAAAAAAAAACTTATGTTGTGTATTTGGTGCGATGATCAGCTGGGTAATACACCACGTATTACGTGTTGGTTAATCCAAGCGAAGCAATCACTAGATCTCCCCACCGAAATCAATTGATGAAATTCAGCCGAGCTCTGAATATAAACGACCTCAATACTACTCCAGACACGACATAATTATTCTGTAGCGGTTCCGGTGAATATGTTAACTATTTGAAAAGACTTGATTGGGAAGCGCTACCCCACTCGCCGTATTCACCAGTTACTGTCTCTGCTGACTACCATATGTTCCAGTCAATGGAATATGCTCTGTGGGAGCAGCCGTTTACATCATATGAGGATACCAAAAATTGATTCATAGATAGCCTTAAAAGATGAGGAGTTCTCCAGATGTGCGATCCGAAAACTGCCTGAAAGGCAGAAAAAAGTAGTTGCTTGTGGTGGGTAAAACTTCGATTAAATTCAAATTACTGTTCTTTCACCATTTTTTTTTTGTTTACAAAAACCGCTGTAATTAATTTATTCTCCTAATAACAACTTCATATATAATAAATGCAAGTGGAGCAGCGGGCTACCACTAGTGTATTAGTTTAATATGAATTGCAGGTTTTAAATTGTATTCTTAACTGTATACCTTCTACATGAGGAATAGTTTGATCAATGCACTTTATGAATAATTTATTCATTAGAGTAATTAATAAATACAACTTTAAGACAAAAGTTAAAAAATTAATACGTCTTCATTTTTATAGTATTTACATAATTATAAGTTTAATTTAAGTAAGTTAGATATAAACAAAAATTCAACTTGAACTCTCTAATTTAAACTACTTTACGCTAACAATATGAAAAATCTTCATTAAATGGCAAAATAATTGCAAATTATAAATGAAAAGCATATTTTATTTGTACAAAAATGACTTTAATCTTCGACTGTTAATTTGGAAAAGTTCGTTTATTGTTCATTTTGTAGTTACAATATTATAAACTAACGACTATTATTGTTTTGACCGTTATTTACAATACTCACTAGACAGACATGAAGATATGTGAAGAAAATAACACATGAAACAATTATCATTGAATTTAATTAACTGCCGATGTTCCGGTTTTTTTCATGCCATACAAAATAACAGCCTTAGCATAAAGTGGAGATCATTTCTGCAAAAAAAAATAATTTCACCAATTTGTAACTTTTTGTTGAAAGTTCAAGCTTGACAAAAATTTCAGGTATGACAATTTTATTTTCAAACGAATAATGATAAAGCTTCATAAGAGAGATTATCATCAAGTAAGTAATCATATCTTTTGTAGTTTAGGATTTCCCCATAATGTCGAACGTAGAAAAACACTATATAAAAGTTATATAGATGAAGTATTCAACACAAATAACTACAACGTTATGGTCCTATGACATTAAAATGTCTTTTATAAATGTGTACATTTAATTAAAGCTAATTTTGGATTCTTCAGTATTGCTTAGCTACGTAGACTAAAGTCGCGGGGGTGGAAACCTTAAATACGTAATATAAATGAATACATCTATTTATAAGTTACTAATAAACATTCGAGACAGTTGTCACCCCTACGTAGTTACTTGAATTATCAACGGAGGTCGGCCTTCGATGTTAATTATCAACGCGGCGTTGTTCAAGTAGAAAGTATATTATATTTTTTTTATCAACATTTATTTATGCTAAGGTACGCGTTATATTACTTGACGTGAAATTTTTGTCGCGACGATAACGTTACGAAATAATTATGCCGTCATGCCGTTCAGCTACGTATCCTGTGCAAATTTTAAAAATGTGTCAAGAGTTTTAATTATAAGCCTACATCAAAATTTAATTCTTTATGTCGAATGAAGTTCTTATAATTTAGTCTCACTTATAGTATATTTACATTATAGGTGAGCCCAAGGGGGATTTTGGCATTTATGCGAGCTCGTCAGATTAACATACAGGAAGAAAGTTTTTACCCTATTATAACTACTAATCTGTTATAAACTTTAAACATAGAGGGAAAAGTCTATGCCGCCGATCAGATTAGTAAAAAAAACAATTGTTACTTGATGTAATTCGAGCTCGTATACATACGTACACAACACACATTACACATATCATCACACACACACACATACACAACACACACATCATCGTATACATTATATCTTTTTACACGTGTAGCTTATGGGAGAACTATACTCAAAGAGCGTACAGTGCCCTGCGTGTTCAATATAACAATGCATTCCGGAGGTTGTTACGGCTGCCTCGCTTCTGCAGTGCGTCGGCCATGTTCGCTGAGGCGCGCACCGAGTGCTTCTTCGCAACTCTGCGCAGGCGGTGCGCGTCATTGCTGAGCAGAGCGCGGGCCAGCCGCAACACCGTACTGGCCGTGATAGCCGGCAGGCTAGACTGCCCTTATATAATTAATTGTATTTACCGCCACACAACTTTGTAATTAGGCATAATAGTATATAGTTTTAAGAGATTACTAACAAATTGGGTCATTGTTGCTTAATAAAGATTATTATTATTCGGGTATTCGCTCGGGTATTTCAAGGTCGTGTCTTTTTTTACCTTTTTAAAAATCTAATAAGTTTTAGTTGCGTCCAAATCGTCAGTCTTTCTAATATGATGACGTTTCACTTAATATTCTCCTGAATATATGACGCGAATATTTTGTTTCCTTCCCTTTGTGCGGTCACCTCCATTTAGCAAGCCGTCAGGTAAACTTCTCCTGATTGAGTGTGTCCAGAACGCCAGTGTAAGGAAGGATGTTATGTGTAAATTAAAACTACACAAATTGGATGTTGGTGTGTTCCATAGAATTTTGGCGGTGCCCACTAAAGCAGTCGCCGAAATGCTATGTAAAATGTATGATAGGTTTTATTTATATATATTAAGCTACGGTGGGGCTGATATGGCAATGTTAAAAGGCCCTAATAAAAATAAATTTAAAAAAAGGTTAATAGTTCCCTCTTACCAGAAATAGGTTGCGCGTATGTATTGTTAATATATAACGCGCTTGGGCATACCCAAAAAAATCAGTGACAAAGACATATTTTTGTCACTGATTTTTTTATACTATCGAAAATTTATACCCGCTTCTCACACCAGTATCAATCACGGCATACATTATATAAACTTTTTTTCTATTTAGCATCTAATCTTCACAATCCAATAGGTTCCGACGACGTTCGAGTAACTAACTTATTTAGCACCTTGGGCTCCCCTACTATTAGCGTGTATTGCTATTTAATTTCCTCTAATATTCTCTGCTATGAAGTATGTATGATTTTAATTGGTGACCTTCCAGTTTCGATAATACTACACTGAAATATAAAAAGTCTTTCTTTATGATGCCTTAATACTTGCATCAACTTTTTGAGCTATGGATCTCTATATAAATAACATTGTAATATGAACATTTAACTTGTGAAACTATGAGGTATCTATAAATTATAAAAGTATTTTACGTTGAGAATGTTTTTTTTAATCCTAAAACGGCACAGTGACTAAACCGTACCTTATGGTAAGCATGGTGCGGTCCAAAAACGACAACGATTACTAACAGCAAAAAAAATCCTTCGATAGCCGCAGCGATCATGCCGGTCTGCACAAATATCTCTTCACTCTTCGCTTAAAAGACCCAATATCATAGGAAGATGGAAACACGCTTGCCGGAAGACTATTCCACAGCTCAACAACCCGGCAAAAGTATGAGTTAGAGAACTTCTTAGTCTTAGCCGGGATATGAGTTACTGAAAAGCTGTGACTCCGCAGACCCGCGCGCTTGGTTCTGCTATGGAAGTGAGAGGACGGAACAAGGTTAAATATATAGCTCTTCAGAACACTCGCCTTGATACAGACGGTAGAAAACTCTCATTGAGGCAACATCTCTACGCAACTAAATCGTTCGTTGGAAGCAAGGCGATTGCTCAAATTGGGTCGTGACTCCAGTACATAAGTGCATAGATCATCACAGTGACTCTACTGTGACTTGCATCCCGTTGTTTATATAAATACAGACCTTCTGTCGTGGTGTATGTCAACAAACATGGTAATGGCGGTTATCAATGGATGTATGGATGTATTTATATTGTGCTTATATAAAGCACAATATAAATGCACTGTAGTCCCTTTGTTAAGTCAGTATAAAATAAAAATCTCTAAATTACCGTAACCTCAACATAAGTATTGTTATTTATTATTTTTGTACCCGCCTTCTTCCTATAAGCTGACTCCATTTGTTACAATGTCCCAGTTGATCTTGAGTGCAAGCAATATTGTCAAGTGTTACACAGCTTAAGGTGAAAAGGATATTGCAAACGACAGAGATTAAATTTTGTTTTTCATGGTAATCATTTAACTTTAACGTAAAGAATTTTATTTGATAAAGATTATCTTACAGTCAGCGACGAATAATTATGGATATCGTTTCTTTACTGAAACTCTGATTACATACCACATTTTAACACTGATACATTTATTATCATATACATACACAGGAAGAACCAAAAAATGTAGTTATTGTTTTGATATAATAACGTATTCAGAAATTCGGGCTATATGGGCGATCTCTTGAGCTACGACTTACGCGTATGAAATATAGTAGTATTGTAAAAGATATTAAAAACAAAGCACGAAAAAACTCTTAATATTGCAAAAGAAAATGACGAAAAATATAAGCAGAATATACTCTGTGCAATCGTTATTTATAAAACATGTAAAAGACATTTGAATTATATAAAGATGCGGAATAAATAAGAATCGATATGAACAAAAAAGAATGAAGTTCCAAATGCATATTTAATTACAGATGTTTATTAAAAAATGTTTATTTTGCTAAAGATGTTGTTCTCTTTTTACTTTGGAAAAATCCTCCTTGGGCAGTCCTGGCCGCACGCAGGGATAGTGTAATCGGGATGTGATGGACTATTACCCATGTACACGATGGACAACACTCGATGACTATTAACAGGGGTTCTTGGTAATAAAACACTTCTTCGTTCGCAGTTCGCTTCTTTATTCTTGAGGGTAGCTCCGAGGGAATTCTTCGAGTCTTCGATCTTCGCCGCCGACCAACGATTAGGTCGCTATATATATCCCCTCGGGCTACCCTAATAACTAGTACTATATACAAAGCATTCCTTAAAACTAAGTCCGCCAATAGCGACGCCGGATTCCGCCGTAGTTCCTACGTCCGGCCGCCGCTGTCGCTGCTGTCGCCCCGGTCGACGTGCTCCTCTCCCGCACCCCTATTCTTGCGTCTCCGGCGCCCTGGGCTCGCTGTTCGTAACATCCTCCCCCCGGCGTAGCTCGTCGAAGCCTTCTTTTTCCAGCCGGAGAACAGCCAGCTTCCTTGCAGGGCGCACGAAGGTTCCACCTCTGGTGCGGATGAGAGCGCTGCGCACGTCGCCGTCTGGCCCGGGGTACACGGCCTCCACGATGCCTCGAGGCCATGTGTTGCGGGGCAATGCAGCGTCGACCACGATGACTAGATCTCCGGGGCGTAGCGGGCGCTGTCGATCGTGCGCTCCGCCGCGCGCCACCAGCGTCGGCAGGTACTCCCGGACCCACCGTCGCCAGAACTGGTCGGCGAGCCCTTGTGCCGCCTTCCATGCTCTCCTATCCGCCGGCGAGCACGCCCCGGTCTGGGGCAGCCCTGCCGACGTCCCGATGAGAAAGTGGTTCGGAGTCAACGCCTCCGGATCCGCCGGATCCACGGAGACGGGTGTCAGCGGTCGCGAATTGATCGCGTGTTCCGCTTCTGCCAGCAGCGTCGTCAGCACCTCCTCTCGCGGTGCTTGGTCGTGTAGGGTCGCGCTCAGCGCAGCTTTTACTGAGCGCACGAGTCGCTCCCACGCGCCGCCTTGATTCGGCGCGCCAGGAGGGATGAAGCGCCACTCCATTCGGCGCAGCTGCGCGTAGTCACGCAGCGCCGGCTCCCACTCGCTGTATGCTGCCCGTAGCTCCGCGTCGGCTCCACGGAAGTTCGTCCCGTTGTCGCTCCAGAGCTGACGCGGCCATCCGCGTCGCGCTGCCATCCGTCGCAGCGCCATGATTGCGGAGTCGGCAGACAGGCTGCCCACTACCTCGATGTGGACAGCTCGGGTAGTGAGGCACGTGAACAACGCGCCCCACCTCTTCTCACGTCGGCGGCCGATAGTGACGGTCATCGGCCCGAAGTAGTCGACCCCGCAGTTGGTGAAGGGTCGGCGATGCTGATCCAGGCGCGCCGGCGGCAGGTCCCCCATCGGCGGCACCCGGGGCTTTGCTCGGCGCACCCGGCAGAGCGCGCAAGCCCGGGCAACCGCGCGCACAGTGGGGCGCGCGCGCAGTATCCAGAAGCGCTGCCTGATGTCATTGAGGACGCGCTCGTTGCTGGCGTGTCCCGCAGCCGCGTGTTCTCGTAGCACGATGAGTCTTGTCAGCGGGTGACGGCCGCCCAGTATGATCGGCCGCTTCGTCTCGTACGGCGCGCGCGCGGCATCGATCCGTCCGCGCACACGCAGCAGGTCGTCCTGCAGCATCGGGTCCAGCTTGGCGAGGCGGCTGGCAGCTGGCAAGGTTCGGCCAGCGCGCAGCCTCGCGATCTCCTCGCCGAAGTCTTCCTCCTGCGCCCTGCGTAGCCATAGGTGCTCCGCTCGCTCGATGTGCTGCAATTCAAGTCGGGTCGCTCTTTTGCGACATTTGTCGATGAAGGCGAGCACCGTCGCCGTCGCCCGGATCAGCCGCTCATATGATGAGAAGCGGCTAATGTCCGGCAACGGGCTCGCGTTGTCGATGATGCTCGCTGCGCAGCACGCGGCCTCCTCGATGCTGCCGGTGCTGCTCGGTCGTGCCTTTTCCTGCGGCCACGTATTCTCAGGCCCGTACAGGAAAGAAGGTCCGGTGAACCAGCGGTCATGCTGGTCGGTTGGCGCCTTACCGTCGCGGGTTGCGTCATCCGCGACGTTGTGTGCGGTCGGCACCCAGCGCCATTGTTCTATGTCAGTCGCCTCCGCTATCTCGCCGAGCCGGTGCGCGACGTAAGGCGTGTAGCGCCGCGCGTCCGTCCTTATCCACTGCAGCACCGTTGATGAGTCGCTCCAGTAGATCACGCGGTCAGCCTTCCAGTGATGTTCTTGCTTTATCATGCCAGCCAGCCGGGTTCCGATGACAGCTGCTTGTAGCTCCAGCCGCGGTATCGTATGCGGGCGCAGCGGCGCCACCCTGGCCTTAGCAGCGGCCAGTGTCACCGTGACGCGACCGTCTTCGTGCATCAGCCGCCAGTATGCTGCCGCTGCGTATGCCTGTTCGCTGGCATCGACGAACACGTGAAGCTGCCTCTCCGGTTCCGCAGCATCGTCGTCGGTGACGTATCGTCGCGGCAGGCGCAGCTGAGCTATGTCGTCCAGCGCGCTCAGCCATTGGTCGAAGCGATCCGCCTGCTCGCCCGGAAGCTGCTCATCCCATCCTATCTGGATGCGCCATAAATCCTGCAACACAATCTTGGCAGTGATGCTGTAACAGCTGAGTAACCCCAGCGGGTCGAAAATCGACATGACCGCCGCCAGGGCCTCTCGCTTCGTCGGGGCCCGCTGCCGTTCACGGACTTGTTTTGGGACGCGTGCCAGGGTCGTGTTGAAGCCCAGCTCGTCTTTCTCGGCGTCCCACAGCACGCCAAGTGTCTTCTCCTGGTGGTGTTCGTGGCCCAGAGCGGTCGGCTCCCGGGCTCGCAGCTCTCGAGGGACGGTGTTCAGCAGGAGCGGGCAGTTGGAGTTCCAGCTTCTCAACGTGAAGCCTGCTTGAGCGTGGACGGCGATGACCTCTTCTATTGTCTTCTTTGCTTCTTCCACGGTCTTGAAGCTGTGCACGAGGTCGTCCATGTAATGGCTCCTGGTGATGACCGGCAGTGCCCTGGCGTGCGAATGCGCGTGATCCTGCGCATTCCGGTCCCGCACGCTGTGGGCCAGGAAGGGCGAGCTGGCTGCTCCGAAGATCATTGAAGTCATCTTGAACTGCTCCGGAGGGTCCTTTCTGTTGTCGCCTCTCCACAAGAATGACTGCGCCGGTTGATCTTCCGCTCGCACCTTCACCTGCAAAAACATCTCAGAAATGTCCGCTGTTACGGCGATCGGCCGTTCCCGGAATCGAAATAATATTCCGGGAAGTGATTGTAACAAGTCCGGTCCCTCGAGTAGAAAGTCGTTCAAACTTTTGTTCTGTACGCGGTGCGCTGCGTCAAACACTAGCCGTATCTTGTTTGGCTTATTCGGGTTTCGTACGGCGAAGTGCGGTAGAAACCACTGTATAGCGCTGTCTCGTTCACTCTCGCTATACTTTTCCGCGTATCCTTTTTTCAACAAATTTTCAATCTGGCGCGTGTATTCCTCTTTAAATGCCGGGTCGCGATCCATCTTTTTCTCTATGCCCCTGAGGCGTATGAATGCTTCACTGTAGCTCGGCGGCAGCACGATGTCATCGGTGCGCCACGGTAACCCGACTTCGAATCGATTGTTCACTCGGCGCGCCGTTTTGTTGAAAATCTCGATCGCTCGTCGATCTTCTGGCTTCTCCTTGGTGGTCAGCGACACACCAAGCGCTTCCAACGTGAAGTGCTTCTTCACCAGTTCTTGAAGACGCTCGTCGTCTTCTTGCTCGGTGCTCGAGGGGGTGCTGCCGCAGTCTCGTTCCGCTGCGTGCAGATGCAGCACCGTGTTCTCCCCCCGTCGATGGAGCAGGCGAGGCTCGATGCCGTAGATGACCCACCCTAGGCTGGTGAGTGATGCGGCGGGCTCGTTCTTCTTTCCGGTCCTCATCTGCTGGGAGACCATCAGGTGCCAGTTGTCGACACCTATCAGAATCCTTGGCTTCGCGTTCTCGAAGCAGGCCTCCCGCAGATCTTGCAGGTGGGCGTACCGCGTCAGTTCCCGCGGCGCCCGCTGTCCTCGCAGGTCCAACTTCTTGACCGTGCGAGCGGTGATCTCGTGTGCGGCGCGTTCTCGCCGCCCTCGGATGCTGATGCTGACCCGCTGACTGCTGCTCTCGTGCTCCGTCGCGTTGACACCTCGCAGCCTCAGTGGTGCCGGAGTCCCCTTGGCGCCGATGCTGTCTGCCAGTTCTTGGTCGATGAGGGTTATTGATGACCCCTCATCCAGGAGCGCGTACGTAGCTACTTCTCCCCCAGGACCTGTAATGATGACGTTGCAGACTTTTAGCAACACGCTGCTGTCTTCACTGGGTGTTGCTATCGACATCACTGCTTCTTCTCTGGCCGGGCGGGGTGGTTCTTCCTCATCGCTGGATCGCACCTCTGGCTGCGCTCGCACTTGCTCGGTGTCGTGCAACAGCGGGTGATGCGGCCGGCGGCAACCGCTGACACCGCATGCGTCAGCTTGGCAGTCGGCCCGACGATGCCTCTTCTTCAGGCACTTGAAACAAACGCGCGCTGACTTTGCCCAGTCCCAGCGGGCGCTGATCTTCATATTCTTGATCTTCTTGCACTTATCCGTAGCGTGGTCCGCTCCACAGCAGAAGCACCCTTGTGGTGCGCGTCGCTCCTCTACTGTTGTGTAGACGGCTGCCCCACGCGTCGTTCGGCGTGCTGGCTTCGTGTTCTGCTGCCTTGGTCTTGCTGGCGCGGCGTATTTTGCAGTGCTGACGGCGCCCGATGTACTGGATTGGCGCGTGTAGCTAAACGCCAAGTCCGCTTCGCGTGTGAGGAAGCGAGACAGAGTGATTACTTCGCACTCTTCCATCCCTCGGTGCAGATGTGCGTAGTCTCTCCACCTTGAGACTAGCAGCGGGCTCATTCGTTCCATGATTTCTCCCGCCAGTTGAGGATTCCGTAGATAACCGCTGTGGCCGACGTTCTTCAGCACGGCGATTATGTTCTGCACTCGCACTGCAAACACGTTGAGCTCTTGCGCTGTCATTCCTGCTTGCGGCAGCTGGCGCAGCTTCTCCATGGCGTCGTTGATGATGGTGTCCGGTTGGCCATAACAGCGCTCCAGTGTGTGCATTATGGCATCCGGGTTCTCCGCCGTGTGTAGTAGAGGCGCCACGGCGTCCCTCGCTTCTCCCCGGAGACACACCCGTAGCCTGGCTAAGTTCTCCGCCGCCGAGAAGTGGTACATCTTCGTGCTATCTCGCATGGCTGCCTTGAATGGCAACCACTCGTTCGGTGCCCCGGTGAATACTGGTAGGTCCGAGGCTTGACGTGGCGGCACTCGTTCCCGTGCCGTCATCCTCTTCAACGCCTCGGCCAGCTCCTCGATCGCCCTTGATCTGCCCCTCGTGGGCGTGGGCGAACGTGTGCGACGCCGTTCTGTCGCCTCACGTTGCTGTGACTTTTCTTCCTCAAAGGTCACTCGGGCCGCGGTCAGCTCCCCCCGTTGATCGTCGGAGGTGTGGAGGGCCGTTCTGCCTCCTCGTTCTGCTGACGGTGTCTCGGCCGGGTACGTTGAATCCCCCTCGGTCGCTTGTTGCAGCCAACTGTTCACGCGTTCGTTCGTCTGTGACATGTTGCTGCCCTGTTCGTCCTCTTCTATGTTCTCGAGGTCCACTTCTAGTCTCTTCCTGACTAGGTCCGCTTCCATGCGCAGTTCCCGCCGTTGGATCTCGGCGAGACGTTCCTGCGCTTGCAGCTCCAACTGCAACCGTAATCTGGCAGCTGAGCTTGTACTTGTGCGGCGTGACCTCGCTGGCGAACGTTGTCTTGCTGCTGTAGGGAAAGAAACTGCGTTTGACGTTTTAGCGTTTGACAATCGAGCGTTTGACAATCGAGCGTTTGACTTGTCACATGTCAATGTAGCGTTTGACCCCCCTGTCGTAGTCTCAACAGCAGGCCGCACTGACGGAGAGCGTGGTGGTTCAACATGACGCACCGAGGCCGGTGCGTACATGTCACACTCGTCCGTAGTATCGGCCCCCTGCGATCGAGTCTTGACCATTTTCCCAAATTCTTGATGCAATCTTCGATAAATCGATGCGTTGGTTCTACTTTCTTTCTTCTATTCGGCTTCCGATGGACCAGGATATACACGATGGACAACACTCGATGACTATTAACAGGGGTTCTTGGTAATAAAACACTTCTTCGTTCGCAGTTCGCTTCTTTATTCTTGAGGGTAGCTCCGAGGGAATTCTTCGAGTCTTCGATCTTCGCCGCCGACCAACGATTAGGTCGCTATATATATCCCCTCGGGCTACCCTAACAACTAGTACTATATACAAAGCATTCCTTAAAACTAAGTCCGCCAATAGCGACGCCGGATTCCGCCGTAGTTCCTACGTCCGGCCGCCGCTGTCGCTGCTGTCGCCCCGGTCGACGTGCTCCTCTCCCGCACCCCTATTCTTGCGTCTCCGGCGCCCTGGGCTCGCTGTTCGTAACAACCCACTAAAACATCAAGATGTCAACTACATGCGGATATTAACTGAGACTGTGGGTCCTGTAATCAATTCTCAATAGCATCACCGTCTCTAGCCCCCTGGGAGCTATCTCTGGGAAGCAAGGTTGAGGGGCTGTCCCCTGACTAACTTCTCGAAGATCACTAAGGGGCTACTCAGGACCTCACCTTGAGCGTTTTCGATCCCAAAGGCAAGGGTTACCTGAACACGAATTGACTAGTCGACTGGAACTGATTAGGTGGTGAGGTTTATGGTAACCTGACATTTTCGTATATGAGAGGAGATATAGAGATATATCAACATATCAGATATATCATATTCAACAGAGCGGGGCTCGTAGTTTATGTGTTTTTGACACTGCAAGGGTATGTTGGGCGGCATCCCGGTTTGAGTCGCAGTGATATCACTTGATTATTTCTTCAGTTCTAAATCTGCATAGGTATTCAATAAAACTTCCGTAATTTTAGTAAGTACCCTCGTCAGTCAGTAGGTGAGGTGATCGCTGCTGTGCAGCCAGGCTTCGAGGTTCTGTAGAGTTGCGTCTACCACGTGTACCGCTCGTTGGTGAGCTGCGCACTTCATATCCTCCAAGTTAAGCGACGCTTTAGTTGATCGAGTGCCACGGGAGACATGTTTCCGTTTCTAATGTGGATTTTGTGGACTCATTCGATAACCACCAATTTCATCTACGCTTGGATATCAAAAGGAAAAAAACCACGCCAAAAAAATGTCGCGGCCTCAAAAGATAATATTATATAGTTCTATATGCCCAACGTGACCCAAAGTGAATGTATTATTTATTCATTAAAACACATTGAATGTTGCTAATGAAGCGTAACTAATTGTTAATATAGAATTTAATATGTTACCCAATAATCAACAGTATATTCTAATTTAATTTTAAGATTTGTTAAGCATAAATAATTGGTTGGGGAAACGATTCTTCGTATTTTATATAAAAACTCAAGACAGTTTATTTACATTTAATTACAGTATATATGCGCCAATTTGTTGGATGACTTTGTCGAAATTTTGGGACTAAAAACACGACTAGTAGTTTTGGCAGTCCTCTCTTGATGTTAACCTCACTCTGTTTAAATTATTCCGAAGAGACCGAAACAGGTGGAAATTTGAACGTGTAGGTCAGGGCTATATGGCGAAAGCATTATTGCCCCCGAGTCAAACTCCTAATTTTTGCTGAGTGGCTAAAGATGTGTGTGGTTTAGCGTTATCGTGATGAAAGACCACCTTTCTGTTGATAAATTCCGGCAACAGTTAAAAGAATAAAGTATTAATAGAGCGAGACGCAGTTTTTGTGTCAAATTGAGGGGTTAGCACTTAGTCCGCCTGTCTGTCCATCCGACTGTCTGAGGCCTATTACTTCTAAACTAAATAAGATAACGATTTGAAATAAGTATGTAAACCTTTCAGTAAGAAATAACATTTGAAAGGGCTTCCTTACATTTAAATGGGGCGCTATTTTTTTTCGCCACTGTTACTAAACACCAATTTTCAAGAGATTAATAGTATTTTAAATCTATTTTAAATATTCTTGTATGAAGTGTATCTGATATATTTCCTTTAAAGTGTTACCTAAAATACAACTGAAAGTACTATGGTACATAACAGGCTTTATTAAAAAACAGTATATTTTAGAGCTCCATAACTCGAGAAAAAAAAGGAATTCTTATAAAACCACTTCATCGTTCGGTATGTCTGTCAAGACCTTTTTTTTTAGGACCGCGAGGAAGTGTTGAATTGGAATTATTATAAAATACACAGTCCAGTGTAGGTCCGCTTCTACGGTACTTTCTACGAGTATCCAACTTACCCTTGACAGGTTCTTTTTTATTTTATACTGTAATATTTCATAATTTCCTTTAGTTACGGTTTTACTTTTAAATTTCTCATTGGGAAGCATTAAGGTCAAAGTTCCAATAAATCTTTCCTTCGTGTCGTTGCAATCTAATAATGCCTCGAGGTCTCCGTTTGCCACAAACGACTAGTTATATTTTATGATAACATTTGTATTTTCTTTAAAGAAAATAACGTTATTTAGCGCAGAAGTTTTGTATGACAGTATTATTTTCGCTTTTGGTTTCCACGATAGAGTAGCAAGCAATATATCCCTTAAAAATAGGTCGACGGTTTATAAAACAGTTACAATATTGAAATAAATACAAATTGCATCTGTGTATTCCTTACAAAACCAGATACTATTGGATTCCCTGCTCCGAGCAGCATCTGTCTGCTTGAATCAGAAACGATGTACATGTAAATTTATGTACCTGTCAATTCTAGTATGTTCAAAATTTGACTACCATTACTCCGTATACTTGCAATCCTGTTTCGTTATTTCTATAAATATTTATTGAAAATACTTGCGGTGGACATAAATACATATATATATATATATATATATATATATATATATATATATATACATAGGTACATATGGATAATTGAATTTTTAATTAAACTGAGTAAACTGACAGATTGAAAGTTATTTCTTTTTTAGGAAATGAAACTGGTGTTATGCAAAAAATATGTATTTTTAACTCGAACTATGTAGGCGTTGGATGTGTTTTTATTGTGACAGGTATTTGTAAGGTATTGGTTCACTGGTATTCATTATTGACTGTTGATTTGATCGAGCGAAGCCAGTTGTCTGAATTATTTTTGGTGTACGACATTGTGGTCGTCATTCCGTTTATCTGAGGCACATACTTTCTGAACTAAGTAAGATTAAAGCCGCCTAATGAATATGTAAAACCACGGCCCAGAGCCTAAAATTAAATGAAAATTGTAAAATATTGAGATCGTTCGCAAACAGCGGAGAATTTTTTTTAATAATAGTTGTAGCATATCCCACGATCAACTAGTATCACCAACTTTTTTTATGTACTAAAGTAGTGTTTCGTGCGTTCTGGAGTTATAGTGTCAGGAAGAAAAACCGGACTTATTTTTATATAATAGATTAGGTCAGGAAAAAGTCTTGCCGCGTATAGTATCTTTAAACTTGTATAATAATAAAATGTGTTTGACTGTACTAATTGTATCTTGCTGATTTTGATGACATTAAAAAGGTTACATTTCAAAAAAGAAACAAATTAGTAAAATGTTGTTCCAGCTATTTTCCATTCTGCCGAAATAAATGATTCTAATGTAGAAATTTGATACATTTTAAAATTTTATTAGAAAAAACAAAAAGGCACAGCAAGTTACGAAAAAAATTATAACGTTTATGGACCTGAAGCAGTGTGCTGACAGAGTAGCACAAAGTTGGTTTAAGCGTTTTAATCCAATCGAGGATGAGGCCCTAGTTGTGAAACTAAACCAATTTTGATGTGATTGATAACAGGTGATGAAAAGTGAACCATGTACAACAAGAACGAGTGAAAAAGGTCGCGCTCAAAGATCGATCAGGTTTCACAGACTGTGAAACACGGGTTACCTCGCAATAAATTAATTATGTGTGTATAGTGGGATACTAGTTTTCACTGCTGGGCAGACCCAAGAATTCGGATTCGGATTAAAGCAAAAGTTGAGGGCCAGAATTTGTCAATAGAAAGAGTGTGGTCTTAGACCACACACATTTTTAGCCATTCAGCAAAAATTTGGAGAATTTGGCTGGGAGGTGATAATGCATCGGCCATATAGCCCTGTGCTTGTACCTTCAGATTTCCATCTGTTTCAGTATCTTCAGGATTATTTAGGCAGTATCAGGTTAACATCAAGAGAAGACTGTCAAAACTACTTGCCTCGTTTTCTTTGTTAGGAAGTCCCAAAATGTTTACACAGTCATCGAATTAAATGGCACATATATACTGTAATTAAATTTAAATAAATTTAAATAAATTTAAGTAAAATATACTATAAGGATATGAAAGGAAGTAAAAGGTGATGCCTAGTTAGATTTATATCATGACAATGATCGAACGCCCTAATAACAGATATATATGTAGGTAATGATAAATAAAACTTGAATATCTTGTTGGACATCATTGACCAGCAGTTTTAGTTATTAAAGCTGACTAGATGTTACTTGAAATGTGACTTGACTTTACGCTAATTACAAATTGTTTATTAATTGTTTATTATTTCATTCAAATTGTGCCATAATATAATAATATGTTAAGTTACCGATATTTTAACTTGGAAATGACTGTATAAATATTAATGCTATATTGAAGTTTTTATTATTACTAACTGTACTCGTGACTTCGTTCGCGTGGAATAAGTACTTTTGCTATGATAATAATTATTTTAAGGTGTTTTTTTTTTTATAAATGTCTTCGATTTTTGTTTTTATTATAGTTAGACTTGCGCTTGACCTCAATCTCACCCAAGGAAAAGTCATGATGAGTGATGATGGAACGCGCTTACCCAACAAATACCGATTCACTCGTTTGAAAATTCCCTGTCATAAGATGTCGGAAAAACAGATTCAGGAAACGAAATCCATTCCAGTATGTAAATTATAGCTGATCCGTCGAACTTCGTACCGCCTAACATTCAATGAATGTCGTTTTATAGACTAGCTGGACTTATAATTTTATTAAAGTAAGGTAAAAACCCCAGTAGATGGCCAGTTAACGCAATTCCTTTCGATTTGTAGGCACTCCTAGGTTGAATATAATTCTATTTAATAAATGAAAACATTATGTTATAGTTTGAACTCCACTTTATCAGGAACTTATGAACAAATAACTTCAAGCAAAAGAAATTTAGCACACTTTATGAAGAAAAACAAAAAACGAAAAAGCTAGTAGATGGCCACTTGAAACCACAAGAAAATCAATAGATGGCCACTTCCTAGCTAGTAGTTGCCCACCCGCTAAATCTTTATTTATTAACACATTTCCGGTATTGAACCCCTTAATGAGAATGAAAAAAAAAGAAAGAAAGTACGAAAAGTTTATTTCTTGTATAAAAAGAATGAAAAATAATAAATTTTTCGCAATTTTTTAGTCATAGTTAAGCATTTCCGGCACATTGTACAGGTCTCTCGTTTTACTGGTTTTTGTCGGTTCTTCAATGCTTGTAACTACAGCATCCTATTCATAGTAGAGGACGTCTGGCCGAAGAGGCCACTTTCATAACTTTCCACTTGGAGCCATGGCAGAAATTTTAGCTTGAGATGGGAGTACCTCCAAAACAACCCCGGGTAAAATTTGCCATTATACTTAGCGATAATGTACCGACAACTTTTTTGGGAGGGATCTTGTTTTTCTCACCAACAGCATCCTCTTCTCCTTCGTCATCTTCCATATCATCTCCAGAAGCATCATTTGTACTTGTGTCCGAAGAAGAAGAAGAGAAAGTTAGCTTTCTTTTTAATTTTTTAGGTTTAGTAACTTGTTCTACCCTTAAGTAACCATAAGGTTGAAAACTAAAGTTATGAATACCTGCCTACTCCCTTCATTAACATACGCCTGCCAAACTTAGAAATTTACCAGAAAAACAAAACTCGTTTATATGGGTATAATACTGTTGTGGGGGCAAGGGTACCAGCCGCATTTCCAGTGACGAGAACTGTGAGGCACTCCTTATCATCGGCGTTAACCTGTTGATAGACGTTCTTTTCTCCCTTTTTAGCCAGAACTTTTGGGGTCTTTGGTGCCAACATGAAAGCCGTTTCGATGCAGTTAAAAACACGATTTGGGTCGGCCAAAATGTCCGCCTAACCCTTTTCCTCTAATTTACTCTTCACTTTATTAAACCATTCTCTTATATCAGCGGTTGTCACAGACGCTCTTGAAGACGTGAGATTTTGGGATGACAAGGACATCTGTATTTCTTTTCATGAAGAGTCTAGGTATGTTTTTAGTAGTTGGCCAAAATTTAAGTCAGTAGTTGCCCACCCGGCCCATTATTGAAATAAAAGAAGATAACACAAATATTTTTTAGCTGTTTCAATGCTTCGTGTATTTCGGTCAAATTTACAAGATTTTAATAAAATTAAGTATATATTTCAAGACCTCGGTAGTTGCCCACCGCGGGCAACTTCTAATTTTTGTTGAAAAATAGATGCCAGTAGTGGGCCTCCCCCCCCCGATGCTAATGTAAACAAAACAGAATTCACTGATTCATAAAAATTCCTTGCAAAACTTCTGCAAATCCTAAAGTCAAATATTTTAGCACATAAGTGCAAGAAAATTCTTCAAAATTTGCAATTACCAGAAGCATATCCTTAATAAATTACTTAAGAAATTACCTTGAATAACTTGGGACGCCGATGCTTAAAACTGGATATCCACGATCTTGTAGTTACAGAGTGGCCAACATGCACACTTTTTATTTACTAACTATTAGATAGTTATACCATCTCATAAGCTACTAATATGATGACAACACTTCTTAAAACTCTTATTTTTTAATATTTTGTATCAAAGTGGCCAACTACTAGCGCATGGCCATTTACTAGCACTTCTACCTTAATACAATGAATACAAAATAAATATTTTGATATATTTTCCTACGTTTGCACAAAATCAATAAACATAAACATTTGACAACCATTATATATCTGTTAATCCTTTTTCATTACTGCCATTATTCTACATTTTTGAAATCTAAAATACACCATTATCTAAATATTGTGGGTACATCTTGTTGATTCGAAACTTTTATTAAATATGTTCTTTTACCTATTTTGAATAAGAAAACAGTAAACAAATTTAACATGTTTACCTTTTTTGTACACAATATGATCACCCAATCTTTAATTGTGAGTAATGTAATTATAATAATGGGCCAAATAATTCCGACGACTCATGAGTTTATTCGTGGATGTGATGTGTCTTAACTCACAAACTCTTAAGTGAGTTTTCACTTTGATGTCTTGTGAAATTAATTCCTTGTTTTATTTCCGTACTGAGTAATTGTTACCCGCCAGAGTAAGTGCAACTTTTATTCATTGTTACGTAACGTCACAGGCGGGTTTTAAAGCGGGTTTTTGATAAAATGCTCTTTTCGTGAATCCTCGAATTCGAAAGTAACATTTGCAAGTATAAGTTACTGCAAACAGTCTATCTACGGGGCACGGGCCTTCTGAGCGCAGTGTAAATGCAAAATCAATATCTTTTGAATGCTAGCACACTACCCTTATTGGGCCCCTCGCTTATAATATAATAATACAATGCCCTTTGTTGAGTGTCCCCTGAGTACGTACTCGTGTAGAATATCCAATGTAATCATATAGGTAATTTCTTTTTATAAGTCTAATTTTATCGAAACAATCATTAGAAACATTGTAGGCATCGTATCAGTATATTATTTGGAAACTTTCTAAAGATACCTTTTAAGAAAATAAATTAATTATCACTTGTTGCCACTTATAAATAGTTACTTTTACACGGAAACTGGAGTTATTAGGGAGTATAGAGGCTCGCCGAAGAAAGATAATATTTAATAGAATTCGGATTTGGGTAATATGTTGGTATTTGATACTCGAATCATTTTTAATTATTCTATTTAGTGATACTTTCATGCGAATCTTTCGATTTTTATTTTTATTATTATTCGCTAATGAGCGAACTATGAACAAATTAACGTAAGAATTATACTAATTCATTCAAACAACAAACTCTGTAGTATTGATGATACATATAAATTTTACTTTAGTATCCATAATAATTTCAAGCGTTTATCGGATATCGAATACGGATATTCAATCATTTCGTATATCTAGTCGTACCGATTACAGATAGGGATATCCGTAACAACCCAATCGAAAAAAAAAAAATTAACACTTTAAGTTTAAACATTAAACCCAGGAAAGGCGAAAGATGGAGCAGCTGCTTCCAAAATACCTTACGCTTGTATTGTAGATTCGGAAAACACTTAAGCTTACGGATAACAATGGATAAGTGTGTTCCGTCCTACATGCTTGTTATTTTTAGCTTAGATCTTTTCAGTCTATCCAGTCGTAGGAATAAAATGTTTGTATAGATTAACTATGTAAGCCGCGGGCCATCGCCGCTTTCTCTAGTATACGCGTAACGTAACTATTGTAATTAGTCAAGTTTTGAATACAATCTTGTATCTTGCTTAATTACTTAGTTGTTTTTATTTATATGGCAAAATGACGCGATCATCTTATCATGCAATCTTAAAAAGATAGTTGTCTGTTTGTTCATTTTTCCATTTCACAAGGGAACAACAGATAGACATAATTTTATACACAAAGATAATCAAGACAATGATGAATTTGCTTAATGACTAACTTCAAAAACTTTAATCCCAGAATATCGCACGAGAAGCAAATATACCACCATTGGGAAGCTGCGAAATACATTGTATCTGTAAAAGAATCGCGAGCGATATAAATTTGAGAAACTTTGGGATATGCTATTCTTTTTGTTTTAGGATAAGACTGCTCTATGGAGTAGTAATGGAGCTACAAGACACAGCACTTTATAGCACGAGCGGTTTGTTGCGTATAATTTATTGCTTATATGAAAATGTATGGGACTTTCTGGTCCATGTGTCAACGGACGTGCACCACGAAGTCGTACCTGATCGCATCATGTAGATGCTCTACTGCATGAGTCGTATTTTTATTGTGAAAAATCATAATTTGCGGATATTGCATGTTATTTTTGTGTATCTATTGTGAAATAAATGCAGTAAATATTTGATAAAAAAGAAAAAATACCTAGTTGCTTTTTGTTATTGTTTTTAATTAATTTATAAATATATTTAGTATTTTGGTAGGGTCACCATTATATGAAAATAAAATAAAAAATGTAATTTTCGTCCACATAATAGGTTTGTCAATAGTAACAATATCTCTCATTATTCTTTTATATATAATTATAACAAAATATTGTTTATGGCCATGGACACGTTCATATGCTTACATGTTTATGGTATATGATATGTATTTCGTGTTCGAATACCATTACATTACTTGGAACAACAAAGTCGGGAGTTGAAGCGACGGGAGTAACTCGATCTGCAGATTTAATGTTTGAATTTATTAGAATTATATTTGCACTAAGCTATGCATAATTGCATGTGCTTATCGATAGCTATAAATATTGCATTTGTTATTATGACATTCATATTACAATCAATTGTACCATATTTTCGTTTAAAATTATGAGAATTAGCTTGGAACGTAAAACTGTGTTCTATTGATATATATTAGGTCCTTACATATGAAATTGGCGTTTTGTATGGGAGGAACAAAAAGTCGAATATTTTTTAATATAATATATTTAATTAATCAAAGTATGAACCATTATTTTCTATGCACTTTTGCCATCTCATAGGTAGTTCATTGATCCCTTTACTAAAAAAACCAGTCGGACGGCAATCAATAAAATCTTTGAAGGCGATTTGGACTGCCCCATCGGAGTTGAATTTTTTCCCTTGCAAGAAGTTATCCAAATTTCGAAAAAAATGGTAATCTGTTGGAGCAAGGTCCGGGGAGTACGGAGGATGTCTTAGACTTTCCAATTGAAGCTCTTCTAATTTAGTAGCCGTCTGTTGCGCAGTGTGTGGTCTAGCGTTGTCGTGAAGCAGCAGTGGCGTGGAGCGATTGACCAGCCTAGGTTGTTTAGCCGCTAGCTTTTCCATCATGGTTTGCAATTGCTGACAATAGACATCAGCCGTAATAGTCTGGCCAGATTTGAGAAAACTGTAATGAACAATACCGGCACTAGTCCACCAAACGCTTACAAGTAACTTTTTTGGGGTTAATTTTCGCTTGGGGCAGGATTTGGCTGGCTGGCCAGGATCCAACCATTGCGCTGAGCGCTTCCGATTATCGTAAAGAACCCATTTTTCATCACAGGTAATGATTCGGTTTAAAATACCTTCATTATTGTGCCGGTTTAGTAATGTAACGCAGCAGTCGACGCGCGTTTGCCGGTTTGCTTCAGTCAATTCGTGAGGTATCCACCTTTCAAGCTTTTTAATCTTCCCAATTTGCTTCAAGTGAATTAAAGCAGTTTTATCACTAACATCGCAGCCTGCAGCTAACTCGGACGTGGTTTGCGATGGATCAGCTTCCACAAAAGCCTTCAACTCTTCATTATCAACTTGAGTCTCAGGCCGTCCACGGAGCTTGTTCTGCAGGTCGAAATTTCCAGAACGAAAACGTTGGAACCAAAAACGAACTGTGTTTTCTTTTGCAACACGACCGCCATACACATTATTCACCCTTCGAGTTGTTTCCGCAGCACTAGTGCCACGGCGGAACTCGTACTCGTAAATAATGCGATATTTTAAGTTTTCCATTTTGTAAAATGAGTGACGCAAACAGAAAAAAACAGAAGAAAAAATCAAATGAATGATGATCATCGAAGCACAAATACATGAGTCTATAGCTGTACAAATTTGAATTTGGAATTCCTTACCAAAGAAGAGAAATTTGTGATTAAAGTGGCCAGTACGAAAAACGCCAATTTCATATGTAAGGACCTAATATATAACACAATAATAGAACACAGTTTATATATTATATGTTTATATATATATATATATATATATTTATATATATATATATATATATATATTTATATATATATGATATGTTTTTATATATATATGACATTTTGCTGTTAATTTTTTGGTTACTTATTCCTGATTTTTATATTTATTTAATTTTGATGTAAAATATCTAATGGTGCGGGTGATACCGGCTTTAGAACGCGACACGTCCTCGCACGCTCTGGTATATGTAATGTATAAAGTAATTTAAACTAGGCACCGTATATGTATAATAAAATATATAAATATATTTTTTTAATTTCAAGAAATCTTCATAATTTATGTACCCATTTGCAAGTTTGAACTAATACATCAGTTGTATCTCCGAAAAGCTGGTAGATCACCGATAGGTTCGTTATTCAACTGGCCGGTCGCCCAAGTCGAGGTCCCTACCCACAGGAGTGCCCTTGCGTAGCCGCCCAACCCATAAATTTCGCTGGCTGAGCGCCCTCTGCGCTCGCCCACCAAAGCCCAGTTTTGTTGTGAAGGTTTCCCAGGCCACCAACGTAGGACATGCTGAAAAAAAAACAGGGAGGGCAATCCGACAAAAATGTATGGATTTCACAGACCAAAGTTCACACTTCATGTTCGAAAAACATCCAAATGAATTGTGTCAAAGCATGAATTTCTGGGTTAGTAATTTATTAATAAATAATGTGTTATTCATGTAATGAAGAGGTAAGAGAAAATTAATTGTACCTATTCAAAGAGTATAGGAATGTTAATTATCTTTAACATAACGCTGTAGCCGTTCAGTATTTTATATTAAAATTTAAATCACAATATGGTTAAAACATGCAAACGAATAACTTAGCAAGATCGCTACATTGCTAAATGATTTCCAAGATTTTATGTACGCTGTACTATCAAAAACGTTTTTTCCCGCCCGGCTTAGTTGTGAACATAGATGGGCAAAATGTAATCAGATTAATGAAAATGATTAACGATTACATTTAACGTTTTTTCCATTAATATGACTGCATTTTGCTAATTTATGTTTTAAACACTACAAAATCCCAGATTGCATACACATTTATCATTTCTTAATGTTTTAAATGGATTTAATCATGATTACAGAGCAAGAAAATTAATATTACGACTACATTTTGTAATCGTTCATCATTAATCAGATTACATTTTGCCCATCTCTGGTTGTGAAGACCTTTCCCGCCAAATCAACGCGCGTCAATCCGAAAAAAAAAAAAACGATTTTTATTTTCAGACGTGATACGGTCTCTTAATTATCTATTTAATTATATTATTAGTTCTGAACTTATTGTAGCTTAATCACACTTATCAAACTAACAGTTGGATGTACAATTAAAGTAGTAACTTAGTAGCGACATATTAAATATTATAAATGGATTGCTCGATCTAATAGGACTTACAATGTTACAGGATATTTTATTGCAGGAAATTACTGTGAAACTATAATGAACTAAGCGAACTTATTCATTTTTAATTAAACCAAACTTTTTCTTTATTTCATTTTGTATACGAAAAAGCGTAAATGGCACAGGCAATACCCAAGTCTATTTGACTCAACAAAATGACACACACCTAATAGAAAGTACTGTATAGTCCAAGACTGGTAACGATTACCAAGGGACGAGAATCCATTTACTGTCGCCGTCGTCGTGCCGGCTCTCTTGTACTATGACTGAAAGTCTCTAGGTATATGAAAAACTGGGGGTAAGCTGACATAATTCGACATTTTTTAAATCGAATATACTCCATTATCTGAATATTGTGGATATGTTTTGTGATTCGAAACTCTCATTTAAATATGTTATGTAATTTGAGGGAAAAGTTTACCATATCGACGGCTTGAACATTGACAGTTACAAAACCCATGAATATTTTGTATTGGAAAAGGTTTTCTCTTTTATTTTACTGTTTTTTTTTTTTCGTCAAATTTCCTATGTTTGAATAGTTATTCTGCTATTCGGGACGGAAACAAATCAAAAACCATGAAAGTCGGTCCAACCGTTCTCAAGTTATAAGTGTTCGAACAAACTTGACGTGATTTTATACATATGTATATATATATATTGATTAGTATATATTTTGTGTTTGTTCAGCGATACCGTCCCTACTAATATTTGGATTAAGGTTACAGATGGGTGTAAAGGGAAGCGGATGCCCAATTTTTGCATTTTACCTTTATGGAAGCGAAAGCTGTCATGGGTTATTACAATAAAATCATTCTACAAGTTTTTATTTTATTAAAAAAAGAAAAAAACAATTATCCTAAGAATTAACACAACATTTTACATTTTCTCGTTAAATCTATCTTCATGTTGGAAACGTTATAGGAATTTTCTATATTACGGCCAATACATGAACCATTATTAATAACGCAATATATTACGTAAATGACAACTATTTAGTTTTTACTTTGTATTAAAATTAAATGAGTGTGTTTTATCATTGCTAACGCTGACGATATGGCAGGTAAAGGCTATTATTTAACATAGTAAAAATAAGTTTAAATTATAAATCTGTCTTAATTAATAATTAAACATGATTAAAAAGAAGTGAGATAAAGTGTCAATTCACAAATAACTTAGATTTGTTTATCTGTACGATGTATGTGTAGGTTATTTATTTGTTTATTAAAATTGCTATTAATAATGATAGATCGTCATGCTATATGGGGTGAGCAGAGCAGAGATACTTTAGTGGATGTATCCTTTTGCACTGGTATGTCGTTCCAAACGTAACCAGTGACGCAGCTGATCGCCGTTCTCAAGGCACTTACACATGACATTTTTATTAGATGCTATTCTGGTTTCCTAGCGATGTTTTTCTTTCACCGGTGAGCATTGTGATACTTAAAACCGTACGAAATCTGTAAAACCCAGTGGTACTAGTCCGGATTTAAACCCACGTCCATTCGTGGTCGGTCCATTAACCACCAGGCCAATATAATCACTAATATTAATTAAATGATTAATTATTCGAAAATAATACATATCCTACAGATTATATAAATGTTGAGTTGTTTACCATTTCAAAGTAAACAACGGAGTAACCAATTAAATGCCGACCTGTTCGTTTAACGATGTGATTATAGCTATGGGAGCAAACATGCACGTCCATGCGCTAGTTAAGTCTACCGAGAGTCACAGTTAAGCCATTATAAGTAGGTACCCACATTTCAGTGGTATCATTATTGCTGAAGTTCTGATGCGAATGTATTTAATTAAAATGTTCACTATATTTTGTATTGAATAGAGTAAATAGGATTGTTTTGTTTGCATTTCATTTAATGAAGATGACTGTAGTATATTTGGCAGTCTTTAGTCTTTGCAGTTTTATTCAATTTATTTTCCGTATTATACATATATACAGTGACGAACTAAAGTATTGGCACAGCGAGGTAAACAAAATTATTATAGTGCTAGCAATTATGGGAATACAAATAATATCTGGATTATTTATTATAACAACACTTACATGCTTGATACTTCATTATATTTTAAAAAATCAATTGAAAACAATTTCATAGTTCAGGGAAAAAATAATATAAATGTCATCATCTCTTTTGACCTGAACATAAGTATTGGCACAGTATAAAACATAAGTTGGCAAGGCGTTCTATGTTGCTATATTCTGTCGGTAGGTGAGTGTAACTAACTAGAGGGGAATCCCAGTGTTATAGCTATAGGAATTATCTATGTAGTATAGTAAAAAGAAGTAAAAAAATATAATAATAGAACGTAAAGGTAAAGAAACGACATTGTCCGAGAGAACAATTATATTTAATTTGTACAATCAAAATAAACCTTATGCACGAATTGCAAAACTATTTATAAAAGCCGTTATAATGTGCAAAGCGTTATTAAAAATATAAAGGTAAAGAAAACGTCGAACATCGTTCGGAAAGCGGCCGCCCACCCAAGCTCAACGAGAGAGAGAAGAGGAAAGTGGTCAATAAAGTCAAACATAATCTGGAAATTTCATCAATGGCGATAGCAGCAACATTAAGAGAAGACCTTGGCACAGTTTTTCATCCCATAACAGTTCGCAGAGTCCTCAGGAGTGCCGGGTAGAATGCGAGAGTCGCAAGAAGGGAGCCCCACATAAGCAAAAAATAAATAAAAAAGAGGATCGAATTCGCAAAATATCTTTTGCATGAGAAGTTAGATTTTTGGACACAGTACTTTTCTCGGATGAAAGAAAATTTAATATCTTTTGATCCGATGGGTGAACTTTAGTGTGGAGAAAATTCAACAATAAGCTTGAGGCGAATAATCTTCTATCTACGGTTAAACACGGCGGTGGTAGGATAATGGTGTGGGATTGTATGAGTTCATCTGAAGCTGGAAATCTCGTATTCATTGAAGGAACAATGCACCAGTATGTATTTATGACTTTTTTTAAGAGAACTTAAATAAAAGCGTTAATGATCTGAATCTTGGACGTAATTTTTACTTTCAACATGACAACGATCAAAAGCAGACGCTTATAACATTCGTCAATGGATAGTTTTCAACACCCCACACACGCTACCATATCCACCACAATCCCTAGACCCCAATCAGATTGAACATCTTTGGCACGAACTGGAAATAAGGATAAGGAAACATTATATTTCCAGTAAAGCCGATCTCAAGAGAATCATCGTGGAAGAATGGTATGCCATCGAGCCCTCATTCGTGCCTAAGTTAGTGCATTCGTTGCCTGATAGGTTGAGTGAGCTACTGAAAGGAAAAGGGCTGCCAACTAAATATTGATTAATTTTTTTTTCGTTATTTTTGTGTGCTGTGCCAATACTTTTGTTCCGGCCAAAATAGATGATGCCATTTATATTATTTTTTCCGGAACTACGAAATTGTTTTCAATCGATTTTTTTTAATATAATGAACTATCAAGGATTGAAGTATTGTTATAATAAATAAAACAGATCTTATTTGTTTTTTTTTATAATCGCTAGCACTATAATAATTTTGTTCACCCCACTGTGCCAATACTTATGTTCGTCACTGTATATGAAGAAAGTCCATAGCAGAATAAGCTAACAAAATCATACAAGGATATCTTTATATTCTTTTTGAGCATATTGGTACTATTAATATACGTTTATTTTGCAAATTTCAAGTATTATTATTTTATTTTTTTAGAAAATCGAAAAATTTTAAGATCTCTTCTGGGGTTGATTTTTGTAGTTTGCCACGGCCTTTATGTACCTAATGATTAAGTTATTATTGATACAGCAAATTTTGCGTTGTTATCTATACTAATATTATAAAGCTGAAGAGTTTGTTTGTTTGTTTGTTTGTTTGAACGCGCTAATCTCAGGAACTACTGGTTCGAATTGAAAAATTCTTTTTGAGTTGAATAGACCATTTATCGAGGAAGGGTTTAGGCTATATAACATCACGATGCAATTATTAGGAGCGAAGAAATAATGGAAAATGTGAAAAAACGGGGAAAATTATTCATCCTTGAGGGCTTCCATTGCGTGCGCTGCAAAAACGGTTCAAGGTACCAAAAATATATGTATGACAGAATTATTTCTCTTGAAATGATCTAAAAAAATGTCCAGGACAGTATATGTCTATCTTTTAAGATTAACTCACTAGAGCCGTTTTTATGGTAATCGAATTTGGTCGAAATTAATGCATTATTTGTTAAGAGTTGTATCAACCTAATAATATTAATCTTTATCCAAATAAATGTGTTGTTGATTAAGAGTATTTAATTACGAACAAAATTGTCTTTGACATCACTTAATTTCAATGAACATCTTAGAAGATATTACAATAACTTATATAGCAAAATAACGTTTGCCGGATCAGCTAGTAGTGTATATGTTAAAAGAAATCAGAGAAATCGACGTGCAAATATGCCCTTTTGACGGTGGTGATGTGGTATTCTGGAGGTCGATGTTGTGCGTGCCTATGATCGATGGTGTTGCGTGTTTGCCGCAAGACGTTCGGTGAGGTCACGCTTGAGGGCCATGCGGAAGAGCCGGTGGCTGTGTGACCCTCATGCAGTATACAGTATGGCCGGGGTGTCGTGACGCGAGTTTCTCTTTGTTTCACGCCCGTCGTCGCCATCGCGATCGCCTCCACCGTTTTGATTTGCGCCGCCGCCCCTACCTTGCAGCGCGCATGCTCGACGTCGTTCTCATGCGGCTTCCACTACGCCATCGTGGGAGGATACATGTTTCAAAACGTCATAAGTAGTGTTGTTACATCCTTGCAGCTTTGATACTGGTTAATGCTGCCGGCTGCATAGATATCGGCCCGCCCCTGCAGCCGTCTGCACAGTCCGTTCGACAGGTCTCTGTTAGTCGCCTACTGGAAAGGGAGCGCGCGGCAGCGTCGGTATCGATCTGAAAACGTTTCGCGTGCCCGCTCGTGTACCACGTCCTCTCGGGATATTCATACAGTGGTCGCCGTCGGCGCCGGCTTTGCTCCACGGTAGCTCCCGTCGTGTATTTATTTATTTCGTCCGCGCGATCATGCTTTTTGCTAATTGATAACTAGACGCATCTAAGTTCACTCTCAAAAAGCCGGTTGATATTCCGCACACTTCTTTGAGTATCTTGAGCAGCTAAACTTTGGTAAGTAATTTATAAGTTTTTAAATTGCTTCTTTTATCCAAGTTCAAAGCTATATTAGTAGCTTTTTTTTTGTTTTAATCAGTGTCTTTGCCTCCTGACCAACTCATCTTGTTCTATTACGTATGCGTGTATAAAACATGTTGAATGTTTGTTCAAATTTCTATTGAGTGTTTTAGCCGGCCATCTGGTTTATATTCTAAAGTTAGATTGTAAAATCGTAAACCGCAAGGAATCATCAGTATTATATAGAGATTTTGGAGCGGTTTATTCAACACAATTTTATCTAAGGAATCGACTGACCTATGAAAAAGTAACTTGTTTATCACAATAAATTAATTATAGTAGAAATGTTTCACTTATACCTACAATATTAGATCCTTTCTAAAATTGAATTTACATTTACTGATTTAACTGGATAACGAATGTCCACAGATGGAATGTAACTGTTAATTCCTAATTAACAGGGAGGTAGAAGATTTCATTTCTTTTTTCTAATTACCAATCTATAATGAATATAAATCCGTTCTTGTTTTAATGCTTGAAATCATGTTAATGTTTATGTTACGTTGCTTATTTATTTCGTTTGTCTTTTAAGTCGCAGCACTTTATTTTACTGTCTTTTATGGATTAGAAAATAAAAAAGAGATAAAAAGGTAGTTATTATTACTCATTAATACATTAATACAATAATAATATAATGTATTACATAAACAACTAATTATGTAGTATGTAGACAATTAATTCTTATTAATTGCCTACCTCAACTTAATTTCATAAAAAAATCAATGCAAAGTAATAAATGGCCTTGTAAGTAGTAATATGATGCCCTTATATTATTATTTCAATGCAGAATTAACTTTCCAAGGACTGAATTTTGTTAATGCGTTTGTCTTAAAGGAGCTAGGATGCTATCAATATGGAATAAGGTTGTTTAATCACATATAATATCGTATTTTTAAAACACTAACTGTAAACGTACAGCAAAAAATGTTTTACTAAAAATAATTTTATAATCACATGTTTTAATTTTGTATAACGTGATTTAATGAAAAAATCATATTCATCATTATGCTTTATATTATTTACTCCTCTGTTTATTACATTACATGTTCTATTCAATTTATTATTTGCTTATGTTTTATATAACAGTAAAGTCACCACTAGAGCAAAGAGCTAAAAAGCTCTAAAGCTTATATAAATATTTGTTCTGTAGATTATATCCTAAAATAAATTATTTTTTCTAGAGATCTTTATTGTTCTGTAGACGTTATTCCTTTATTTATTTCAAGCAAAGAGGCAGATAAATTATTGACTTGGGATCTTGAAATTTAACTCCGGTACGCTGCGTCCTTTCTAGAATAAAATCTCTAAATTAGAATTTATTTTTAAAAGGTTTGCGACGTAGTTTTCTATTCTAGGTTTTTAGAAATACATTTTTAAGCAGCATATGTCCTGCAAACGATTTTAATATATTATTATCAAACCGTACCAAGGTCATAACGGTACGTATATTTTGTATTTACGAAAAAATATTCAAGTATCATGGACAAAGGCAACAGTATAAAACCGCAGTTTTTATAATATCACCTTTTTTTTCCGTAAGTCGGTTTTTAATTTGTATATTTAAGTTTCATATTGAAACCACTTTTGGATATGATTAGTTTAAACTTTTACGATAGAAAATTATACACTATACAAACACACTTGGTGTAGTATGTTTTATATTGAGGGGTGAAAGGCTTTTTGGTTTAAGCGACATTTTTTGGTGATGTAGTAATATACATATATATATAATATATATATTTTTGGAATCGGTAAATAACACTGATTCCGTTATATAGTATATAACGGTAATAGTATAATAGTTGTAGTGTTATATAGTATTGTGAAAAAAATACAGTAACCACTACACGATATGTAAAGATTTGCAGAGGAAATAATGTATCACTGAATTTGATAAAATTCCGCTGTTTGGATTTTTCTTATGTCATACAAGATCCTCGCATTAAAATGAGTTTATTTTTGCAAAAAAAAAAAAAAATTGGCAACTTTGTAACTTTTTATCGAAAGTACACGCTGGACCAACATTTTAACAATGCCAAAATGATTGTCAAATAATAAGACTACAGCGTTCTAAGTACATATTTTATTATCCTATCTTTTGTTGTTTAGGATCGGCTCATACTATTTTACTTAAAAACTATACTATACGCGATAAAGGACAACACATTTCTTTACATGAATATTAAAAAAATACGAAATTAAATCGATGTAGGTTGACTTTATAACTTAATGGCATTCTCAAGGTAAAATACAAATATCATGCAAACGAAATGCTGGGCCACATTTAATTTTATACTATATTTTAGTTTTTATAAAAACTATCTAAGTCAATATCTAATTCTAATGCTTAATCTTTAAAAAACGCGATTAATTGATACGTTAACTTGCTTTGTAGAATCGCGTGTTGCCTAATTAAAATAATATAAGAACAAGAATAAAATAAATAGCAATAGTTAAGGAACTAAATTGTCGTTGAAGTAATCTATTTCAACTTTGTATTATATTTGTAAAATATAAATCCCATATTGCAGTAATAACGAATAGGATTCGTATTGTCGTTCAGTATGAGATATAATTTACGGTAACAAAGCGAATTCGATTTTCTCGGAACACGGATGCAGCAATAGCAATCATTACCGGTGCAAGTTGTTGTGTCGTATTAATATAATATAGTCTGATGGTGCGGGAGTATAACAATGTCGTTAAATATATTTTATTACATATGATAGGCAGGTAGGTGTAAATAGCCAATGAAAAAAATTAAAAAGAAAAGGCGTTCAAGTCCGGCTTTTAGTATATATTCATGAATCAAGAGTTTCTTACAAACAATTTAGTTGTAGAGAACAAGTAAAAGGGACAAATTTAACTTCGGCCCACGAAAAGCGTGGGTTAAATAAAGTTATTTTTATAATTTTTCTAGTATCTTACGACATGGGAATCCTCAAACGACGAGTGAATCGATTCTTATTGGACGAACGCGCTCCATAATCGGCGTCATCAACACTTTCTATCGGGCGAGCTTCAGGCCTAGCGCAAGCCTGTCTGTAATTACAATAAAACTTTTCTTTACAGATTCATATACCACATACACATTATTGATCGACACCGTTGACGAGAGACACGCTGTATAGGTAGATAACTGTTGAAATAATTAACTTGGCCGGACATTATATTTATATACCAGAGTAGAAATGAATAGAATATGCATTATTTGTTTTGTATACCCACAAATCTTAAATATTATATTAATTCAATACTTCTCTGAATATCTGATGTTGAGTTAGCGAAATAGGGAATTGAAGTTTGTTTGGAGTTTCATAATTTTTATACGTTAGAATCCTAACCATTTTCAACTTGTAACACGGACTAATATCTATAAGTAAAAATACCGGACTCATTACTTTTTGATAATCCACCCTCCAAGGCGGGGTTAATTTTATTTGAAACTATATTCATACGTCATGATAGAATCCAGAAAATTGGGAAAATCATTCGTAATCATAAATAAATATTGTAAATGTCTTATAATTTTATCGAAAAATTGAGGGTTTATTTGGGCGATCGATAAAATTATATGTGATTTTTGATATGTTTTGTGCTATCATTATAAATTTTAGAATTGCTACTCTTAGTTATAAATTAAACATATCTACATCATGAGCTAAAAATACTTCCAACAGGGATAAATACGAAGAAACGGAGAAGTTGTAGCTTATTTAGGAATTTAATACATGAATTTAGTATATTTTTATACCAGTAATGTGAAAATTAAAATACAGATTCTTACTTATAAACAAAAGTAGACATGAGTGTTTATTTTTTTATTCATTATAGAAAGATGAAACTGAGGACATGAAATATTTACACCTATACTTGCAGGATATGAAAATTCATAACAATGCCACTTTTGTTATAAAAATACAATAAGATAACAAAGGATTACTGAAGTGAAGAAAGTTGCCCGTGACTCATTGATGGCTAAATATAAACATATACCGGGTCTTAACCCTGACAGATCTAATATCTTATAGCTCGCAATAAATGCAAGCGTCGATAATGCGTATCAGTTGCTTTTAACACTTTTGTTGTATTATCTTCTTCGCAATATTAAAATATTAGATTTATAGCTACAACAGCTTCCCCTTTCATTATTCACTGCAGACATCTTGTAGGTATATGTTATATTTTTGTAGCTTTACTAAAATAATGAAACAAGATAATATGCGTTGATTTATATTATATATACATATATACAAGTGATTTCAATGATTATATAATAAACTATTTGTGTATTAGTATAAAGTTATTATCGCTGAAGGTATTTTATACAGGCTGATTTTATAGACGAGGGAGATATTCAAGAAGGATATTCAGCGTTCGATTCTAATTCAAAATATATAGGAATAGTGATATCTTAATATTTCCATTAAAACGCACATGATAGAATAAATAACAATTAATTATTGAGTATGTTTTTTGTCTCTCCTAAGCCAGGATAAAGTACGAAAGGGTAACAAGTCAATTACCTGTTTACCTAAAATTACGTGACAGGAATTTTATCTATATGCCATTCAATCGTCGCGCTGCGGTGTCCAAACTTTTTACAGATCAGTACTCATTTGTTCATCAATGTTTCTTTATGATTTGTTAGGGAATATTGTTATTTGCCATATATTTTTAATAATTACAAGAAGGTACAAATTATTGTATTCTGAAATATCTCCCTCGTTTATAAAATCATCCTGTATAATAATTTCTCAGAAAATAATTATAAGAAAACATAGGGTCTTTCGAAGAGAATCACTATGACAACGGGTTTCTCGACTTCCACCCATGTAGCGTTGAGTGTGGGCTGCTACCTACGCGGACAGACGACACCCTACCGCCCTACGGAAATCATTAGAGAAATTCTATTAATCCTAATTAACTAGCTACCCAATTACAAAAATGAGTTCTACTTATCTTTTTGTTTATGTTTTGATAGTATTCCTCTTTTCGCTCATATTATACTTTTTTATTAGATCCACCTAGTAGTATGATTGAGTTACAAAAATAGTATTTTATATCCTAATTTGCATGATTTCCCGACGAGGTAGAGAAATATTCAATTGCAAAACGTATCGTTTTAACCTCGACACGCCACAGAGTTCGATCGCAGCCGAACTCGTCCGAAAGGCCCGCGACGGCTCCCGCAAACACCGTACGAAATACTTTGATATATCGCATATTTACCTATGTTGCTATAACAGTTTTCGTTAGGTCATGTTTATGTAGATATACGCGCTCTTGGAATATACCTGTGATTAAGGACCGGAAATAAATATACATCAAATTAACATTAAAAATATTTTATAGGGAACATAACAAATAAAATAGAATTACATGTGCAGACATCTCATCCATATCACTAAAACATTGAAGATGGTATGCCAATAAAGCATGCAATAGCAGATAACAGCAGCATGCTAATTACTTAGACGTACCTCCTTTAGGCATATTAATAAAATCAAATACAGTGAAACCTAGTTAAGGCGTCCTGCATAAATGTAGTTACCTCTGTAACTTATAATCACTCATTGGTCCCGATATTTTTACATTGAAATTCCTCTTTTGCTGAGAATTTTCAAACCGTATTAATTGAGATTTGAAATTTTCAATATTTCGGTATTTACCTTTGTAATTGAGACTACGCAACTCAATGACCTGTATAAGTAAGACAATTGATCATGTTTAGGCAAGTTACGACACTTTTTTTTTATCAAATATTTTAATGAGGCTTATGTGCATCCTTGATGACTATGCCAGCCTCGTAAGGTATATCATGTTGTTTAAACTCACTTCTGGCGAAGTGACAACTGTATGAATCTATAAATTCTTTTAGCATTAACCGACGTCGGCTCTCCCAATATATTAATTTCTCCGACACTTCGCCAGTCCTGAGAAAGAAGTCTTCTCCTAAATTTTTCACTCGACACTTTTGTTTATAAACACTTGAATTTCTTAGCAGAACTATATATACATAAGACAACTGTCATTTCAAATCAGCCTATTTGTGAAAGTGGGTAAATCAAAAGTCTCTATAACCTATTAAAAGAAATCTTATGTCCCTTGAGATCCTACTTAACAAGATATCACTGTATTATGAAATCTTTTGAAGGGTTAATATGTCACAACGATCCCTTTTTGTAGGAATTTTAGGTCAAGTGTGTATCATACCAGAGAGAAATTTCTTGCAACTTGTTAAATAGTGTATTCCAAACAAGTATCTAATTTATCACTAAATTTTCACAAATGTTATGTAACATATTTTTTAGGGCCTCGACAATGTGACTACAGTTCACCTGATAATAAGCAAAATAAATGTTCAAGTATTGTACATTAGAATTAATAATAATTACTAATTACAAAATAGCCAATGACCGCCAAGAAAGGTAAAGAACATCTAAGCTGGCCAACATATACGAATCTCTAAGTATACCAATAGTTTGTTTTATTACAAAAGCTGATCCTGGACCGTGACCAACCGAAGAGAGTTACAGAGTAGTCTTTGCACTTGTTTACTGGGACAACGACCTAGTTCAGTCAATCGGCCTACCACCGCTGAACAAATGCCGTGAAATTGTTATGCGTCAGAAAATGGGGCTATAATAAAGTAAGAAAATCTGTTTTCTGATTGAAATGTGTTTTTATATTTTTTCGATAGGAAGTGCTAAAATAATCCTTTTATCAATTGTTTTAAAATCTGTTTCTTATTATTTCCGACTGTCGTGTTCATTCTCAGTTCTCACGTGACCTTGGGCGCGTAAAAATTTCATTTTCCTTCGCGACCTGCTATCGTTCTTCTCCCTGACTTATAATTTGTGTCGCATAATTTAATCAATGATTCACTGTGCATTATCTTTACTATGTAAAGTTTGAAGATTTCTATTATAATTATTTTTTATTATTCTAAATCTACACTCCGTTTATTTAAAAAGCCAAGTGATCATCACTCTGTCTTCGTTAAAGTAATTAAAATCCAGATATAATCCCATGTTTCTGTTTTCTTTCGTAGATTACATATTTTTGTCTGTGCAATTGAACAGTTAATAGTTCCGTCAACTGTTATTTAAATAACGCAGTTTCAATCCGACGCAGTCTTGAGTTTCTTTCGGCGTTACTTCTCAAGGTAGTCGCTTCCGAAACGCTGGTAGATCACCGTTAGGTTCGTTTTTCAACTGGCCTGCCGCCCAAGTCGAGGTCCGTACCCACAGGGGGGTGCCCTTGCGTAGCCGCCCAACCCATAAATTTCGCTGGCTGAGCGCCCTCTGCGTTCGCCCACCAAGCCCGGTTTTGTTGTGAAGGTCTTTCCCAGGCCACCAACGTAGGACCCGACGAAAAAAAAAAATGTTTTTTGTTTTCTATTCATTCACTTTGAAGGATAGATGTACTTATTAATCTTACATGGCGTTGTTTAAAAGGATTTGGGTGTTCGTATTACTAACATTAAGGTCCAATCCTATAAAATAATGTATAATATACAAAAAATGAATACCGTACCTACAGATGTATATGAAATACATAAAAATTATGAAAATAAATATATAAATTTATAACAAAAAGGACGATAATATATAAGTGTGTATGTTTACAAAATTGGAGTAAGTAATCTATTGTCGCTCTATGGTTCCTTCGGGTAGAGCAGAGATATATTAGTGGCTATATAACATATATGTCCTGTCCAATGCAACTAGTAGCGAAGGTGATCGCTGTTCCCAGAGCACTACATATTACATTTTTGTTTGTTGGCATGCGAAACCTCGCGGTTTGGAAATGGTTTCTTCACGATCTTTTCCTTCACCGGTTTTGGTTTTGAGATATATGGTCTGAAAATAAGGAAACTTTTTATTAAATAAGAAATAAGCTGTAGTTATCTGTTATCATAAAAGATGGTCTAGTAAAATATTGTTAATAAAATTATTTTTTTAATGTAAATGTAAGAAACTAAATTGAATACTTATAAAACTCTTTTTTTTTTCATATCTTTTCTAAGTGACAAGGCACATTAACACAGTTTTCGCTATTTAGTACTAAGGTTGTGTCTATTCTTGTTTTGATTTATAATGTATATCCTGGAAAAGAACCTTCTAGAAAAATTAGTATCAATTTCGCAAATTCGATTTTTATAAATCTATACTAATATTATAAAGCTGAAGAGTTTGTTTGTTTGTTTGTTTGTTTGTTTGTTTGTTTGAACGCGCTAATCTCAGGAACTGCTGGTTCGAATTGAAAAATTCCTTTTGAGTGGAATAGACCATTTATCGAGGAAGGCTTTAGGCTATATAACATCACGATGCAATTATTAGGAGCGAAGAAATAATGGAAAATGTCACAAAAACGGGCAAAATTATTCATCCTTGAGGGCTTCCATTGCGTGCGCTGCAAAAACGGTTCAAGATACCAAAAATATATGTATGAAAGAATTATTCCTCTTGAAATGATCTAAAAAAATGTCCGCGACAGTATATGTCTATCTTTTAAGATTAAGTCACTAGAACCGTTTTTATGGTAAACAAATTTGGTCGAAATTAATGCATTATTTGTTAAGAGTTGTATCAACGTAATAATATTAATCTTTATCCAAATAAATGTGTTGTTGATTAAGAGTATTTAATTGTGAACAAAATTGTCTTTGACATCACTTAATTTCAATGAACATCTTAGAAGATATTACAAAACGTTACATAGCAAAACAACATTTGCCGGATCAGCTATAGTGTCTTGATAACCGCGAAACTCGAGAACGGCTGAACCGATTTGACTGATTTCTTTTTTGTTGTGTTTGTTGAAGTCTGGGGAAGGTCATAACAGAGAGAAGATTTTAAAAAATTATCTGAAAAAGTCTAAAAACAACACTTTTCTATATTCTCATACAAAAGATTTGTTATAAGTCAATTTGAACTTTAACACCATAGCATAAAGTTTAAATGTTAGTGGACGGGTTCCGGGAAGGCAAAACAATTATTGAGTGACGTATAAATATTAATGTCAATATTTGTCAATTTTTATACATATAGTATTAAGGCCAGGTTCCTTCAAACAATTTTCAAAAAACAGCCGACAGGCCAATAGCTATTAACATTAAAAAAAACAATGTGACTTTGTTTTAGAAAAATAGGGCAGAACAAGGTCTGCCGGGACAGCTAGTATTATATATTTTTATAATAACCTTTGCAGAAAATTAGATAATCATGAATCTTGCCGCTGTACCTTAATGTAATGTAGCTAATAACTATTTTCGCTACAACGGTGACAAGCGCTGAGCTGCTTAGTGCAGGGTTGTCACTATTGAATTCATTTGCCTCCTCTCCCCATATTCGTGTCAATGTGACCGGTACCTAAAGCTCATTTGCACTAGAAGTCAAAGTTGACAGTCATGTGTCTAAACATTCACGTTTAACAAAAAAATACAATATTTAATGGAAACAATGTCAAAAGCCATTGTTTTCGTTAAAACGAACCAATTTTGTAAAAATGTGACTTTAGGAAATAGTATTGTCAAGTACGGCTATATACGAAAAAGAAAACAATTAAGATGATAGGTCAAACGACGGCAACTGTGATGACGTCCGACACAGAGAATTCTTGCCGGACCACACGGTAATGGGACAGACTATGTCTCCCTGTGCAAACGAGCTACAGCGTTAGAAAGGCCCCAGGGTGTTGCGAAACTTTATTTTAAACTGCCGTTAACGCTTTGCTAGGTAAAGCTTTTATAATTAAAATCGATAACGAGTTGTTTTAATCTCTTGTTTTCAGAAACCTAATCTTAGTGTAGAAATTTAAGTTTAATTTTGTATGTTTATTAATAGTAGCTTGTCAAAGCCTTTGGTTGAAATTTTCTCGTTTCATTTTAACGAAACTAATAATAATGTGCATTTTCATATTTATGAAATCGAAGTAAGTCCACTACAAACAAAGTACACTTGAATCTATAAATCTAGTATATAATCTAGTAGTATCTGTCCTTGAAGTAGCACCAAATCAATTTCATTGTAGTTCAAATTTATATACAACGGAAAATGATTTCAAATCGATCTGCATGGTTAGAAATTAACATTAAAACTTGTTACAATTACCTAAGTATGTACGTCATCGATCATTGCCTCATTAGACTCGACTTTCGACTATCGATTTAATAACATACGTAACTGCCAGTGTCACTAGTTTTTTCTAGTGAAATGGTTATATTTTGTTCAAATCTAATTAAATTTATTTCACCTTATTCTGTCAAATTTTATTGGTAAATCATTAAATACCTCTTTAGGTCTACAATTGGGCTAGAAATATAGTTTATTATTGTTCTGTAAAATATATATGACCTAAGAGTACGTCAACTGAGTATGATTGAGTTTTACTAAAAAAAAGCTCAGATCAGACTTAAGGATGTAGTAAAAAATATACATTACTTGACGAGCGTGTATAAAGAAATTGATGAATATGAGGGAAACGGAAGCGGCTTATAACAATAGAAATATTGGTAAAAGGTGATCTATTTTATTCTTGCCAGCCAGACAGGTACACAAACAATTATTATTTTATAGAGAAAATGTATGATTGTTAGTAAACGATGTAATTGTAGCAAGCGTAATGACGAGTCATCCTTTATATAATTTTTTTTTTATATAAGTATTTCAAACTGAAAAATTCCTATTTTATCAAACTAAGGTTTTACATTTTAATTACACATTAAATAACGTTGTTATATTAGCTTATGCAGTGTTATTACGAATTCCACTGATTAGGGTTCATTAATACTTAATACTAATTATAAAACACGACGCTGCTACGCTTCGTATCAAATCATGTTCTGGTTCGCTTATGTGTAACACATTTGTTAAATTACTGTAAACAAGATCTTTTGTTAAATGTAAAGCATTTTTTTTTACTATTGTGCGGTAGACTCGGGCCATGAGATATAGAAGTGAATAATTTGGGAACTGGCAACAAAATGCCACGAAGATCACTATTGTTGTAAGTTATTATTTTCCTGCTACCGGAATAGACATATTTTATCATCAAATTTAATTAAACCACATTAGAAATACGAAAGTCTTTGTATTCCTGGAGCGTGGTGTACTTTAAGTTTAAACTAAAGAAGTTAATACATTTTTGCGTTAAACAATATACGCAGTTAAAAATTTATACATAATATGTGATATATACAGCAGTATATAAAAAATGCATTTTATTATTACGCGATGTATGTACCTAATATTATATACTAAGCCAAATATTACATGTATTTATTACTCCAAACGAATCAAAACTCATATCTGATATTTTTCATTAAAAAAAAATAATAATTTGATATTAGTGTTTTGAGAATTCTTTCAACTTGATTAAATGTGTTCTCGAAATTCTTGTTATACTTCATCTACATATCGAGCCTGCCTCGGAAAAGTGATAACTGTGCACCCGGTGTTAAACGCAGAGGAGTCCAAAAACGAGAAACTGGATAGTACTATCCGTCGAACTGTGCAAATGCGAAGCATGTACTCGAATACATACAGTGGTACATACGAAACACATTGTATATAAAGGTAGTTCGCTAAAATGTGCCTTTAGTCTGGATAGCTGTGAAAGCGCTAAAATATATTTGCTTTTTATTTTAAAACCTTTTAGTACACTAGACTTTGTACTTTCTCTAGAATAATATTTGTGCTATGCAATGCTCATTATTCTGTAAAGTCTCAATAACTTTGAGAACCTTTTTCTCTCGTATAATTATAATAAAAGTGGGATCTTATGCTTTTCAAGTAATTTTGTGGTATTTACAGTCTCCGGTTAAATATATATATTTATATGGTCAAGGATATGTCTAAACGGATTTTTTTTTACATAGTTAAGTATTATTATATTTCTCGAAAGTATTACTTATCGTCGTCGAATATTACCTATTTTAAAAATAACATTTAAGTTTCTAGCCTATGATGCACGATATTAATATCTATGAAAGTCTTTAGTGGCATAATGTCCTTAATAAAATAATGAGCTAAAATTTCCTAGAACGGCAGCTAGCGCTCGGTACACACAGCTTTCATAATGAATTACTGGCAAAACGTTTAAGTTCCTAATTACACGGCACACGATTATTCCAGAATGTTTACTTGCGTAGATATTCTTTGTAATATGTGAGTGAAGAAGAACAATAATATCATATTTATCTAATATAATATACAGATTTCTAAATGTCAATGTGAAGATTATGTGGTGCCTTCTGTAAAAATATTAATAATCCAAAGCCTTCGCAGTTATCAAAAGATATTTATTATTATATCAATAAATATTCGAATGAGAACTACAATGATGAATCTATATTATTGGAATTGATACGCAAAGTTGTTTATCGTTGTTTGGTTTAGATATGGATTAACATTTAAATACAAAGAAAAATCGTTTTAGAATTCCATAAATGAACAACGATAATATAATTACGCCCTTAGAACAATGGTTTTGAATCTTTCTTTTCGAATGCAAATATGTATTGATTTATTCACATCAAGGATGTAACTATTACTGCGATTATAATAGATCACAAAACTTAAAAACAACTACAATATTTCTTTCATTATATTTCCGTAATCTTACAAATTGGATTACTCTTACAACAAAGACCGAAGGAAAAATGCTCTAGGCACTAGTCACATACAATCTCATTTACGACGCTATATTCCTTCGTAGAGGTTATATTAAACGTATAAAATAGAGAAGGTTGACACCAGCGCTGCAAGAGTCCAGTCGCCATGTAACTAGCAATTTACGATGGAGGTGGCTTTGCGCACAACGCTATTACCGACGACGGTACGTGATTCCACGCTAACAGACTAAGAGCATTAATCACTTTGTAACCGCACGAACACCTCGTCATCATTCTGTCATTATGGTTGTTACGTTATCCAATAATCATTGAAAATATTCCCGTTTTAATACTCCTAATACTCTTAAGTTAGATGTCAACTGATTACATTTAAAGAGAACATGTTTCTAACTTTTAATTATACTCACTACGCACGAACATTCTATTTATACCATGATCAATATTGTGATTTTCTTTAAATATGTAAATAGCTGTATACTACTTGTATTGTGTACTACGAGTATTATCGTATTTAACGAGTTTTATCGAATATCATATGTACAGAGTGCACCTAATAAGCCTATGTTTCGAATCATATCCTAATCGATGTTTCAATTGGATTCTCTAAACTGTCGGTTTTGCTGTGGATCGCGAGTTTGGTTTCCACGCCCATGACAAATATTTGTATGGCATACAGGCATGTTGTTTGTACATGTGGATTTAGTGTTTGTAAACGCATCCATGTGGCAGGAGTAAACCGCACGATGAGGAAACATCTCTATCAAACAAGTGCTTTGTGTTAAATTGAAGATTAATACTATAGCATATATTTTACATACCATGTCGTTATTTTACTATGGTAAACTGTATCTCATGACAGTTCATAGTTGTAAATAAGGTGTGTTGTAGAAAACTTTTCTGTATCTCAGTATCTGACTATTACAATATACAGTGCAAACTCTATATAACGACCCTCAAGGGACTGTGCATAATTTGACGTTAGAGAGCTGTCGTTAAATGGAGAGAAGAAAAATCTGTATTTGAAAAAGAAAAAGTTTTAAACTCTTACTTGCCATGTTTACAGTTTGTGAGTAACTAAGGATATGATAACGTATAAATTATCCATGACTCCTACTAACAACAGTCAACGCGTGCAAGCAATGCCAATTTGTAAACAAAAAAAAAACGGATTCTTAGAAAGTTCGGTATGTGTAATGCCGATAGTCGAGTTTATTACGGGCTAGGATAATAAACTGATAAAAGAATGTACAGAACTGTGCAGTTTTTACCAATTTTGGCAACTTAAAAAGCCATCTTAGCTTAAAAAGTACTTTATATTATTAAATTTCTGTCGTTATTGATAGTGAGTGTAATGCTATATAGAGTGTATCATTGTATGGGAAACAAGCTAAACCTCCCACATCCGAGTGATATCGACGCTTTAGGGAGTTTGTCGTTAAATCGAGTGACGTTACATGGAGTTTACACTGTATATCATAAATCTATAGTTCTTTATAGGGACCTTAAGAAGATTTAATAAAATATTCAATAAATGTAAGACTCTCTTTGAATAGATGAAACAAGACATCTAGATATTTTGGACAAACTTGAATGTAACTGTATAAGTTTTCGTTATGGTTATATATTTGTTGTAACGTGTGTTAAAACAAATATATATATGTTATATCCTGTACTTGATAAAGACTTAAAGATTTGTCATGTCTGACATATCATCGTCAGGACTAAACTACTGAAACTATAAACATGAAATTTTTCATTATGTTGTATTTATGACTAGAACCTCATTTAGGACTTTTTAAAAATTTCATCACCACGCTTGTTAAATAGAGGGTGAAAGTTTAATTGAAAATCCTCCAATTTTAAGTATAAATCGCACCTGGGCGAGGGAGGCTGGTTCAGTTAATTTAATATAAACATAAAAGTAATAAAACAAATAACTAAGTAGGGAGGCTATTTTTTTTTTCAATACTGGTCGTACGTCAGTATATGACTGCGGCAACTAATTAGGTTTGTTAATCCCTTCATTTGTGGCAGTTACTTAAAACATAATTTTTATTCAGAAATATGTCTGAATTAATTACTGTGGGGGAATATGTACGTTCCACATCTATTTAAAGAGAGTAACGTGTCTAGATTTGCATCAACTAACTTTGAGCTTTTCTTAAAGAGTGCGGCATCACATTTAAACTTAACGATGTTCTTGATCTAGATTACTTTTATATGGGCTAAAAGCGTTTGGAATACTTAGAGAATATCTTTTTATTTCATAGCTGTCTTCAACCTTGTTTTCTTTAGTTTATTTAACAGTGATGCTGGTTAGAACAAATTAACCTATAGCATAACCTATAAACAAGTCTGGATACTAGATTTGGCTTTTAGAACTTGAGAGTTTGTGAAGTGTGTAGTATAATAAGCCATATTTAGTTTATAAGTTCTGAAATCATAATAAAATTATTTTCTTTACATTTAACTTAATTTGTGGGATGAGTCATTTCGATGGTTGACTATGCAATTTAGCATTGATTATAACATTTAGTAATAAAATAATTAAACAATACTTAGCCTATTGACTACAGATTTTGTTGAAATTATAAATAACGTTGATATTATAAATACGTCCTCATTTTAATGTCCTCCATGAAAAATGATATACGTAATATACATTAGTCAATATCACCGATTGTGCCCAACCAATCGTGCCGAAATAATTATATTTTATGTTTTAATTTTGCAAAATATGTTTTACGACTGTGAAACATCTTTCAGTTGGGTTCAGTAATTTCCGAGTGATGCGCTAACAATAAAAAAAAATGCGGGCCTAGTTTTATATTTAAAATAACTTCATATAACATAATTTATTCCGCTACGATTTTATAATATCAGGGTTGTTGTTTTAGACAGCGACTCGCTTTGAATAAAGTACAGTATCTGAATTCTCCTTGGCTAAGTACGATGTTTGAATAAAGAGAGGCTGTACTACGTTTTCTTGACGCTAATTAAATGCTACAAAGATGTTTTTGCTCCGTAAAAGTTTGCAACAGAAGGCCGCATGCAAAAAAGAGGTTCGTGGGAAAATTTTAGAGTTAAATTAATATATTTCTTAAATAATGTTGGAATTAAATAGTTAAAATAAACTCATAATTTAACTACATTTCTTTCAAATTTTGTAATCTAACGCATTGTAGTAAATAACGTATTTATAAACAGTGCATGATAAAAATTAATTCAAAATTACTTAAGGTTTTGAAATATTGCCGTATACATAATTTATTTATTTATGCTTTGCAGGGGTAATTTTTTGTATACTTAATTATGTATACATCTTTATCATATTATAATTTTATATTGTCTTTACAAGGTTACGATAAATATGATATTTGTATAGAAAAACAGAAACTTCTGACTCATTTATTGATTTCTTAATTTACTCCAAATCATTAAACGGACAGTTTGAACCTTGCTTAACTTTTGCAAATAGTATCAATTTGCAAATAGGATAAATTCTGTTGTGCTATATGAGGATCAACTTAGCTGACTGTCAAAATATTCCCGTCTCCTGATAATCACTACTGTTAATACTTTCTATCAGAGTCACTGTAGTCACTTTATCGAAGTAGTTCAGGTATATGTATATATATATATATATATATATATATATATGGTATTTTTAGGGTTCCGTCCCTTTTATCGTTTTTGGAGTTTTTATAATGGAATCAAAATCTATCCGTCCTATCTATCCTTTTCGTTGGCGAAGGTTCATGAAATTTAGTAAGCAAGCCCTGGTAAAAAGCCCGAAAGCCGTAAATCTGTAGTTACATTATAAAAAAGAATTTGCAAATAATTTATTTTTAAAGAGGATGGTATGGGGAAATCCTAAACTACAAAGCACACAACAATTTGCTATTAGAAAATCACATTTAGCACATTTTTGTCTAAAAATAAAAATGTATAAGTTAAAGTTTTGGTTAATGTGAACTTTCTACGAAAATCAACAAAATCGAATGACATTTTTTTTACAGAAATAAACTCATATTTTTGTGAGTTTAAATAGTGGAAGTTAGTCAAATTCAATGATAAGTTTTAAGTTTGTACGGAACCCGCAGTGCGGGAGTCTGATTCGCACTTGGGCGGTTATTCTTTACAGTTGTTCATTAATTAAATTTGAATAAAGGGGAACACTGAATGAAAATCTTACATCTAAAATAAATTTCACCATGTATGTATGCATATATGTACTTGTGTAGCTGCGGATTGGGAAACGTGCATATGAGATTTATAATAATATATTTATTTATAAAATTTCTTCAATTGACGTGTACAGGGGCTTTTATTTCTTTTTCGTAACGTGTATTCGACATAAAAACGTATATTCAATAAAGTGTTCCTCGTTGAAATATTTTTTGAAATTTTAAAATATATTTGTCGTACAATTTCTTCGTATCGTGCAACTGGTGTTAATATGTAATCATGACTGATGAATCCAAATGTAATCGTAATTATTTATCTAGTAACATTTTGCCAATCTATGGATGTCGCAAAACGTTTGAATGTTCTGACTTCCCTTTTTTTCGGTCACTATATTTCACTGAGAGGGAGTGCATTATATCTTTGTTAGCACTACCTTCCGGGGTGTGTAGGCTGAAGGCTACTCACGACCGTAGGCATTACCTTATATCCCTCATACTTGACTTCCGATTATCGCTAAGCGAATAGCACCAGGCGCAAGGCATGAGTGTTCGATTGTATAAGTGACACAGTACATGGATATAAAGACCGTCAGATTTGTCTTGGTCAGACGTGTGTCGTGATCAGCCTAGTAATTTCCAGCTTATTTTTGCTGATTTTTCAAGTTCAGCAATATGCTGGAATTTCTTTTGGTGTTGCGCTGGTTATAAGTGACAATATCCACTTTCCATCTGATGAACTGTCACCTAATCGAGGTGAGGTGTTGGTTCATCACCTTTTGGTATAATACAATTGCGACGTATCTAACCGACGTCTCGGCGACTATAGTAAGTTATCGATCGATTCACTTCTTCTAGACTGAGTAATATTCGTTTATTGATAACGCTAAAAGTGTAAATATATGACATTGACGTAACGTGTCAACATGATTTTTTTTTTATTTGGTTCACAGATTGGTCATGACACAACTGAATGCAAAATAAAAACAAAACTTAAATTAATAGTGAACACAGCATGCTAAACTAATAATATTAAAATACATAAGTTAGACAGAAAATAAATTAATGGTAATAAAAAAAGAAAGCGAAAAACATATCCCATTTGTACCCAGTGCAGAATCTTATTTATTTTATTGAATAAATATCACAGCTTATTACAAAGTATCCTAAACAAATACATGTTAAAAAAAATTACACAAAATGTTTTTCCTTGTTTTAATTAACCTTTCATTAAACAAAAAACAATAGAGTATTTTAATTAAAAAACCAATAACCTTTTCACCCCTTGACAAGGGTAAATATGTACATATGTATATATGATTCTGCGTAGAGATATGCACCCACGTGTGTCAGTGTGCGTGTGTGTATGTGTGTGTGTTGAGTGTGTATGTTGAGTGTACTTTGGTTTGGCTGAAGTTAAAGAAGATTGAAATTTATCAAAAGATATTCGAAATATATTATGACAATTATATACATATTGCACTTTTTACTAACGTTATCGTTTATCGAATGTTACTTTATCTAGGCCCTCTGTACCGTGGCACAGGAGTAGGGCCAACGACTAAAATAAAATGTTAAACGCAGGGTCTGTTGAACATTCGTCTCGTAAGCAATCACCTGCAGAATACTATTGACATTGCCTCCATCTCGGTTCAGATCGTATATGCTGACTAGGAGACAATTCCTCTTTGATTAGATAGAACAGATCTACTTAAAAATTATGTATACTCTTTCAGTTTTACACTTTAGATTTTTGTCTAATTATGTGACCCACTAGTATCCGGTAATAGTATCCGGTATATTCATTTATTTTTTATTCATTTATTTATTTACTCTAAACAGAAAATTATTATTGTACGGAAATTGTTAAAACAGTGAAGCTTTTGTAGGGAAGGAGTTTTATGTTCATAATATATTGATTACTTGTGGGTCAACTTATTTTATAAACTAGGTCGTAGAACTAAATGAGTTCGTTCACGATAGATCGGTGGAGGAGAAGTGCCTCGAGATTAATATAATAATATGTATTCTCAAAATGTTAAATGCTTGATTATTCGCTACTTTGACTCGGATTACATTTTGCACAAAGATAAGTTGGTCTACGACAAGAAAGTGAATGTATAAAAAGAACTCGAGTACAGTCGTAAGTACCTCTTCGTAGAGCCAAGTGCAAATTAACAAAGTCGTTGACTTGCAATGAACTTTGATATTGATTTAATGATACAATTCGTAATGTTTGAGTAAAGTAGAAGCAAAATTAAAGTAACGTATATAAATCTCAGCTTTTGACTTATAGTAGTAAGTATAGATACGCAGTGACTAAAATCAAACCCAGCTTTAGAAGCGCTTTGTAAATGAAATTTTCTAGGATGTCAGGACGTAGGTTAGGACACAATGGGGCTGATATATTCATTAGAAAAAAAGCCTCTAAATAAATTAGTTTTTTTTTTTTTAAAGAAAAAGCACCAATTATTCATAAATTGATATGAAATTGATGTAATATATGATAATAGTAAATATCTGTAGTGTCATGCAAGTGCGCGGCGGGTAATGAACGAAAATCCATTGACAATAATTGTCATCCTTTTTTTTTTTGGTAACCCGGGTGGATTCCCTAACGGATCTTCAAGAGGCTCCCCGATGTGTCCGACTTGCACCGACTAAAACCCCCGGGGTGTTCCTTCTCTCGTCTGCCGAGTGCCAAGGGCAAGGCTGAGCCATTTGCCTCGGCACCCGGCGACGTCTGGCCTTCTCTGCAGAATTATTGTAGATGGGTCTGCACCCATCTACAATAATTATCATCCTAAATATACTATAACGTACGTATACGTTTATCTATAAGTAAAGGTAATTTATTTATTTGATACACATTTGCTATTATTACCTTTTTATATTATTCTTCTTAATTAACCTTTGAGATACGCCCTATAGTTTTAATCTTTTGATAGATTTTATATTTAGCGTAAAATGGATTTATTATATACCGCACTTTTTTGGTAAATTAAAAAATGGACAACACACATTTTGAAAATACATATAATTAAGGTGATAAAGAGCTACCGTCCCCAATAAACAATTAAACACCTATAACACAAGTAATGTTGCCGAACTTAAACCATTTTCACTCCCTTTTGAAATAACTCATGTTTACTTATCTTTAAATTTAATTTATAAAACTATAAATTTAGTTTAATTGGATGGGTTTTAATTTGACTAAAGTTTAAAGCCTTACAAATAACTAATTTCGTTTCGGTTCAACAGGATTTGACATTAAAAATAAATTACAAAGCAAATATATTGTGGGAGTAAACACAGCAGCAATTCCTTTTAAAATGGTTTTATAAGCTTTTTTCGAATTATAGTTGCTTATCGACTGGGAAAAAGAATTTCAAATTAACGCAAAACCTCGAGCGCTTTTACTAGAACATAGAAATCTACTTTCCTTTATACAATTGGACTGGTATGCTCGCAAATAAAATTGATTGATTTTAAAACGTTCAAATATGTTCAGTTTATTAATAAACCAATGTATTTTAACAACTGTGAATCCAACTTTAATACTTTGCTTTTATTGAATGATCCTTATATTGTTTGGTACATGTCAATATTATTTAACTAAAAATCGATTATATCCGTGCATATATGTGCATTTGATAGACTCTGTTATTGAAGTATTTTTATTGAAATTCTGCTCGGAATAGACTTCGGATATAAATCCGATTAATGTAGGTGTGAGCTGGATAGAATAGATAGGAGTCCCTATAATTTGAAAGTTCATTCGACCATGTTAGTCCGCTTATACGCCTGCCGCTTATATCACACTTTGATATACATAAATTCGCGTTAACTTTATTAATATATTAATTAATGTTTTGTTTCTTGTTTGCATGTAAAATCTTGTCCTCAATTACATTTGGTGTATAACGATCCTTGAAGTATTTAGAAGTATTGAAGTATTTATTAAGAAGGCAGGTTACTCCTTTGTTGTTTTATTTATATAGTCTGTCTATTTGATTTTATATTTATTAATTTTTTGAACATTAATGATTATCAACACCTATAGGATATTTTTCAGTATCCTGATATTTGTGATATAGATTCATAAGTGAAACATACAGGCTTAAACATTTTAATGGGTAAACATTATGAAATGTATTATATTTGTATAAAGCCAATCGATTGCTCCCTTAAATAAATATTTTTTTACAGTAGTGTATCATTTATATGACGGCGTATCTAATTAACTCCATAATAATCAGTAGCACAGTACGAATTAGAAACTTGTCTTTTCATCGTATTTCTCTTGGAATAGCTACAAGTTGGAATATGAAGTAACAATACTTGTTGAGTGGATGAACTCAATCGTAACTTGTATCTCGTAACTTTTGTAAGTTAAAGTGCTTGAGTGAGCCATGCAATATTTTAATGACAAAATCTGTAGTGACTGTTTACATATGTTTAGTCCTATTCATACTCCAGTCTGGGAAAGGAAACCCTGTGTTATTGATTGCTTTTTTTTATTTATTTGCTGTTAGTATTTTGATTTTGGTATGTGAAGATACTCAATCTGCCCATATCTTTATTACCATTTATTCGACACTTGTTCTATGTATTATATAAACCATCCAAATATACCTTTGAAAGTCTCGTTTAAATCTCTGAAGTCAGTAATTATCCGTTTCTTTTCAGTGTTTACGCAGTCTGTAAATTAAATTCGTGCATAAATAAATAAATTTCCATTCCTCAGAATAAATTCTTCGTACAGTCACATACAGTTCGTTCATACAGTTCGTTGAAGTTTAATAAGCTTTTTTTGGTAAAAAGAATGTATTAAAATAAACAGTCTAAGGTGAGTTTTACATTTTTAACCGTTTTGACCGTGTTTTAGTACGCAGTTTATGAAGAAGTATATTATTATGTTATTTTTAAACTAAAACCAGCTTTTTAGTATCTATGTTTTTATTTTTCATACAAGACGAACGAACGATCTATTCAGAGATAGAAGACGTTATTCAACACTTCCTTGATTGCAGGCTTTTACCTAATCACTATTAGCATCTAACCGTAATAAATATTTAAATTATTATAACTTAGCGTTCACGCAGAGTTTAGAAAATTTACGTGTATTTAATACTGCTGTTAGTTTCCCACGGGTCTTAGCTATTCTGACGGTATGGAAACCACCACACATTTCCGAGAGACTGCCATGTTTGATAGGCATTATTGTGTCGACAACATCTACTAAAGGTGCTATAAGAACTCCAGATGTTAACCATAAAGCGCTTTCAATTTTTTTCTTTAATAGGACATCATCCTAGATACATATTAATTGTGATTTGTTGTTAATTTTTCGTTATGGTGAACACTTTCATACCATATGTCGTTGTAAATTGATCCGGTCATATAAAATTTTAGAAATATATTTAAAACAGTACACCACTATAATTTTTCCTACTAGTTATTATGCCATAGCTCTAATTATCGAGTTTGTTTGCTTCATTAATTTTTTTAAGCTGTCTGTGCCGGATATCAAATTTTTTATTTGCCTGTACCATATTTTATAACTTTTTAATATCCGAAATTGTAAATAATTAAGAGTACGTAATTTATTGACCCTAAAAAGTGAAATGTAACACTCAAAATCAAAACATTACAGCAGAGGCAAAAATTATCGTTTTTTTTTTTATAAAATCATAATTTTTTTATTATTAAATCTAGGAATTTCATTTTTTAATATGTTGTATCTGATATTATTTACTTTTGGTAAAGTGGTTTTCTGTTTAAAACATTTTAAAAAAAGATTGTGTTAAGTAAAAGTATTTATTTTCAAACAGATAAAACTAAAGCTATGACTATACTATTACAATAAGGGAAAAATATATTTAAAAGTGTATGTTATTTATCCACGTCTTGTGGCCCACGACCTTTGTTACGGCCAGTAGCGCTTACTTTTCTTTTTGTCTATCATTATCTTGGTGCTTTGTATCAAGTAAATCTTCTTTCGCCCGTGTTAAAATAGCTATTGTAGTTACTATTTGCTATTGTAATCTTTCACCTTAAGTAGATAAGCGTATTTTATTTTATTTAGGGGCTTTTGAACCTTAACACTCACCGGTCCCATAAGCAGATAAATGTTTCAAATAATTTATTTTATTTTGCTTTATAAATCGTTTTTTATATGCTGTACTTACTATATGTAATACTATTGTAAATGAAAATATAACCAACTACAGTAGTTCAATCGAGTAGCAATTCTCTATTCATATAGTAATCCTATAGCCTGAAGTTTACAATAATTATACATAAAACGAAACAAATGAGTAAATCGCTCACTGACAATTTTTTTAGTTCGTTATAATGATATTTGGTTCCTTAAATATATTTATAACTATTAAAATAAACAACTGCTAGGCGACTTGTAAAAAGAAACGGGTGACCTGTAGGAACATTGTTATTTCTTCAAATTATCGTTATGCAAAGCAGACCAAGATAAACCGCGACGGTAATTTAATGTAACTTGGTAAAATGAATAATACATTTTATTCTTGGAATAAATTTTTGGTAATTGTAATACATACTTTTAGATTATATATGTATTGTCTTGACTATTATATAATCGTCTACTAGCATTTTTATACTTTGATTAATATTACAATATTTGTATACATAATTGAGTTAAATTGGATATTACTCGGATTTCTTTATGGGCATCTTATCACTTGTATTTGTTGAAAAAGTTGTATGTAAAGCTGGTTTACTATATCACGTGACAAAACATGTTGAAGCGGACTATCACGAGACGAGTTACCTTATATAAAAATAATTATATTTACGGACAATTACACACATTGAGCTACCTCTATAGCTTGCCCTACCTATTATTGTGAGTAACAGACAAAAAGACATGAGAAGTGAACTCACTTCTCATGGCTTTTTTTCTTTCTTTGACTTGTCGAAACGGTTCGGCTCGAGTTTGCATTGGATATTAGTTAGGTACTCCGCGACTCGTGATAAAACCAACTATGTGGCTAGGCACCTTATTTCGAGTAGATTTTGATCCTTTAATTACAGATACATTGTACGTTAAAAATCGGTTCTTCAAACGTTTATGAAAGAGTTGCACATTTGTCAACGTGACTGGCATGCTGCGTAGACGCCCTCGATTTATACAATTCAATACAACCTTGGACATGCGTAGATTATAAATCTAAAATTTTAAACATGAGGCCTATGCTAACTCTAGATTGCGTTAATTTTAAAAATAATTTCAAAACAAGCCACACTGTCTATTTTTTTAGTTTGCCTTTGCATAGTTTAAATAACCCAATATTATATAGTGTTTTTTTAAGTGGGACAGTATGAAGAGTACCCACTAAGCAATATGTGAAGATTTTTATAACAAATAAATAAAAAAGTTATCATTGAATTTGGATAATTTTTGCTGTTCATTTTTTTTTTATGCCATAAAAGAGAATTATGTAACTTAGAATTTTATAACCTTTTTCTAGAAAGTTCGTGTTTAACCAATATTTTAAATATGCTATTATTATTATCATTTTCTAACAAAAAGCTGAATCTTCCTAACACCATACTGTTATATTCTTGCAGTTTAAGATTTGTTCATACTTTCCTACTTAAAATAAAGTTCTGCATATCTTATTAATAACAAACATTATTAAAAGCCTTTTTTTTTAAAGACATGGTTGGAGATTGTTTGGGGTTGTGCCTCAAAATGTTTGGAGACGAAATCTGTACAATTATTATATAAAGCACAGATCTTCACAGACCTCCCGCCAAAATTAAAAAGATGGTTCAGACCATGAAAGTAAACAACTTTCCCAAAGAAACACGGGTCGAAAAGTGAAAAAAAAATCAGACCTTCCATACGAATTCGACCACGTGATCGAGCAGTTTTCTATTTAAATGCCAGCAAACAGTTTGGCCTAAAACCTTGGGCAGTACCAGCGTGACAAATTATCAGTCTCTTCCCTTTTCCTTTTAGTACTTTAGTAGACGATTAATATATTGGTATTGGTATCGATATTTGTAACAGTTACTGCCTGTTATTCGTGTCCCATCTGTCCGACCGATGTAACATTGTACAACCGTCTATTATTTTCAATGTTTCTATTTAAATTGTACTTTGAAGCTATAAAAAGTCTTAAAATTTTCGAATATCGCTTGAATCTTTAGGGACTTTTGTATTATATGTATTTTTTTATATTCTTGCAATTTTTAAAATCATTAAATTAAGAAAATAGTGTTTTCGTCATCGCAAGGTTATATCGATCAGAAAAATTTACATCTGTCAAAAAGATCTTGTACAGGGTATATAAATCGGTTTTTGTAGTAATCTAATTCTATTCCAGTCTTAGACAAAGTATTTCTGTAGATGTCCCACCAAACGAAAATGTCACATGGGAGAAAATCTCTTTAAACCCTTTTTAGTTTTATTTTCTTCTAGCGCTTCTTTAAAATATAAATACATACACCCTTAAAAATATTTATTTAATTTTATAAATCTAATAGCAACACTTTCCATGATTAAATTATATGTTGAGTTTTGAGGCCCTTTTCAGTCATTCCCTTTCTATTGTTAGAAACACTTGGAACACGGTAGCCTGTGTCCGTGGCGTAGTGATGATGGTGAAATATAGAAATTGATAGATTTAAATTAGTTTAGGGTCAACCAAGGTATAATGAACCTAACGCGGTTATGATCGGCTTTAGTAATAATAACCCATACGTTCTCATGCAGCAGGCCAACATGATTGACTTTAGTTTTATTCCTGATGAAATAATAAAACCCAAGCAACTTCAAGTCCTCAAGTCCTTCACGGCGTATGTGTAGGACCTTAATAAGATTCATAATGAAATCCAAGATATATTTACAGTTCTCTAACCTCTTTCAAAGCAAGTGTTTTAAAATTGTTTCACTGTTAATATAATTATAAATTTATAGTTTGTGTATAATAAACCTTTTGGTTTCTATCACTGTGTCATTGGCAATTTTTACTTTCAAATTTCACTTTGTTTGTATGGAAATTTACTTTGTAGTGCATGTTGCGCTTTGATGTAATAGCAGTGGTGCACTATAGATGTATGTGGCGTGTTCTATCATTACTTTTTGAATGTATACACTCTCTTTGAGAGCCTATTAAAATAAAATAAAATAAAAAATAAATAAACTAAACTACAAGACAACAAAAAAGGACTGGATACGAAGTTCTTAAATGCTCAATAACTTAATTACACCGTGTGTTGAAGCAAGTCAGGTATCTTGCTACACCACCTTTTGATTAAACTTATAGCTTAACTTTCCTTTACGTAAAGTTTTAGTAAAAGTGAAATGAAATTTTGTTCACTAAGTATCTTCTTAAAACATCGTATGAAGGCGATAGAAATTATATCCACGACTTCATCAACGATAACAATAATGAAAACCCCCCAATTTAACTCGAATTGAAGCGTACTTGTGATTAATGAAGTTATTTTAATATTACGGAAAATAGCTCTTGAACTTCCTAGTATGGGATGGTGACAAGAACCATAAGTTCGAGCTGGAATCTTATTTCTATCCAATTGACTTTAATAAAACTTGTATTAATAAAGAGAATAATAAATCACTAATACGAAATATCAATACTTCTTTCCGGTTATGAGGTACGGAGCCGAGACGTGGACATTAACGGTTGGGGTAGTCCACTAGGTTGCTCAGCATGTAATGTTATGCATCTCTTTGAAGGATAAAGCCCGAAATGAGGCTATCCGACAGATAACGAAAGTTGTCGACATAGCTCTCCGTATTAGCAAGCTGATGTGACAGTGGGCAGGCCTTATATGCCGTAGAACCGATGGTCATTGGAGCAGGCGCGTTCTTAAGTGGAGATTATGAATCGGCAGAGGTAGCGCGGGGTGCCCTCAGGCAAGGTAGAGGGATGACCTGCGAAATGTGGCCGAAAAAGATTGTATGAGAAGAGCCGAAGACTGGGGTCAATGGTACTTGTTAGGTGAGGCCTATGTTCAGCAGTGGACTTGGATGCATTGATGATGATGATGATGTGTAAGAATTAACTAATAACTAAAATTTAGTGATGTAATAACTACTTAGAAACGAATAATGTAAATGGGCCCTCTTCGTTCGTAAATATTAGATCATTTCTAAACAGGCCCTATATATTGTATAATATTAGGTCCTTACATGTGAAATTGGCGTTTTGTATGGGAGGAACAAAAAGTCGAATATTTTTTAATATAATATATTTAATTAATCAAAGTATGAACCATTATTTTCTATGCACTTTTGCCATCTCATAGGTAGTTCATTGATCCCTTTACTAAAAAAACCAGTCGGACGGGAATCAATAAAATCTTTGAAGGCGATTTGGACTGCCCCATCAGAGTTGAACTTTTTCCCTTGCAAGAAGTTATCCAAATTTTGAAAAAAAATGGTAATCTGTTGGAGCAAGGTCCTGGGAGTACGGAGGATGTCTTAGACTTTCCAATTGAAGCTCTTCTAATTTAGTAGCCGTCTGTTGCGCAGTGTGTGGTCTAGCGTTGTCGTGAAGCAGCAGTGGCGTGGAGCGATTGACCAGCCTAGGTTGTTTAGCCGCTAGCTTTTCCATCATGGTTTGCAATTGCTGACAATAGACATCAGCCGTAATAGTCTGGCCAGATTTGAGAAAACTGTAATGAACAATACCGGCACTAGTCCACCAAACGCTTACAAGTAACTTTTTTGGGGTTAATTTTCGCTTGGGGCAGGATTTGGCTGGCTGGCCAGGATCCAACCATTGCGCTGAGCGCTTTCGATTATCGTAAAGAACCCATTTTTCATCACAGGTAATGATTCGGTTTAAAATACCTTCATTATGGTGCCGGTTTAGTAATGTAACGCAGCAGTCGACGCGCGTTTGCCGGTTTGGTTCAGTCAATTCGTGAGGTACCCACCTTTCAAGCTTTTTAATCTTCCCAATTTGCTTCAAGTGAATTAAAACAGTTTTATCACTAACATCGCAGCCTGCAGCTAACTCGGACGTGGTTTGCGATGGATCCGCTTCCACAATAGCCTTCAACTCTTCATTATCAACTTGAGTCTCAGGCCGTCCACGGGGCTTGTTCTGCAGGTCGAAATTTCCAGAACGAAAACGTTAGAACCAAAAACGAACTGTGTTTTCTTTTGCAACACGACCGCCATACACATCATTCACCCTTCGAGTTGTTTCCGCAGCACTAGTGCCACGGCGGAACTCGTACTCGTAAATAATGCGATATTTTAAGTTTTCCATTTTGTAAAATGAGTGACGCAAACAGAAAAAAACAGAAGAAAAAAAACAAATGAATGACGATCATCGAAGCACAAATACATGAGTCTATAGCTGTACAAATTTGAATTTGGAATTCCTTACCAAAGAGGAGAAATTTGTGATTAAAGTGGCCAGTACGAAAAACGCCAATTTCATATGTAAGAACCTAATATTTGAGATGGAAAACATATAAGTCTTAAAAATAATTAAAACTTCAAAAATTCAATTCAGATCGATTCCAAAATTTCTGCGTGACGCGCGTATAATCAATTAATTTGAATAACAGGTCTCTAAATAAGTGATACAAATTTTTTAAGTTCTTGAATTAATAAACCTTCATTTAAATCAAGCCATGTTGCTATTTTATAACTATAGAGTTAATTGAACGTCTCCGTTTAAATTATTTGCAAAATGGTCTGAGTTTGAATATTCAATGCAAATGCCAAGTGCGATTTGCAAAATCCGTTTCTCACCGTCGCGCGTCCGTACCTGATTACATTTGCACGAGCATACCTATCTTGCCCTCCTTCGGATTTATCGTAAAACTATTTTAGAATATAGACTGTTGAATGCGTGTAAATCACTTAAACTATTTTTTCCATAGCATTTGGAAACATCTTAAAATAACCATTCACGATCGGTTTTGTTACGTCACGATCCGGTGTAAAACTAGAATATGTTTAGAATGGACACTGTATGCATATAATTTTTTTTAAATTAATCCAATTGGTTTGCTGGCATTTACTTATTGTAATTACTTAATTATTATTTTATATATTGTACTTTAGTAAAACCTTTATATTTTCTTATATAATGTATAAAGGTTTATTATAAATAACTACCAGTGCTTTTTTTTGGTAATCCAGGGGAAATCCTCATGGATCGTCAGGGGGCGGTGAGGGCCGCCCCCCGGTATCCCGGACTCCAACCGACTAAAACCCCTGGGGTGCTCCTTAACTCGCGTCAGCACCAGCCCCCGGGCACACCGCAGACCTCCAAAAAGGCTGGTGCGGGATCGGCCTATGTGGGCTACACCACGAATCGGGAGGGGCCAAGTCCCTCTACCACCGCCTGGTGGTGCGCGGAAGCACACACGACACCACTGGAGCTTTCAACTCAGCCAACGGCCCCCTCAATTTCCTTGCCCGACGCTCCCTACGAGGCAAACCTGCCGAGCAGCGACGTAGGTGTCGCCGCTAGAGAGGCACCTGGGACACGGAATGTCGTCGGCGGTGGCGGGAGCCTCCCTCGGCTTGCCGAAGGGCCTTTTGATAGGTCTCTTGGCTGCTGCATAGGCCGCGCTGCCCAACCGGTGGCCGGCCCGCTTGCCAGCATCCGCGCATACGCAGCAGTGACGCTGCGCCTCACATCCCTGGGCCTTGTGCCCAGGTTGCCCGCATCGGAAGCAGCGACCACTCCGGTTAGTGGTCGGCTTACATCCGTGTCCCACGTGCCCAGGCTCAAGGCACCGGTAGCATCGGAGCACGCGGGGTTCCAGCAGTCGGATCTGGGGCTTGACCCAGCCGATCGTAATGCCTCTCTCTATTATAGTTTTGGCCACGGTGGCTGGGCAAGTTACCCTAGATCGTGCCAAGACTGAATCTAGTCATGACTATGTCACTGGCCCGCACATATTCCTTCGGGCACCCTCCGATGGTTGCAATGCAACTCACAATGTCCTCCTTGAGGACGGTGTCGTCTAGGCCCGAGATCTTGAGATCGGCTCTCTTATAGGGGCGCGTGACCTTGACTTCGTCCTCAAGGAGGACATTCTTCAACAACTCGTAGAGGACGTTCGCCTTTCTTTCAGCCTCTTCAGGCTCACCGGGCACATGCAGGACTCGTGCATCGGTGAGCGTGCCTCTTATAAACATATCTCTGAGGCCGTGGGCGTGGAGATCACCTGCGACCTCACGCCTCGCCTCGTCAAGGATTGTTTTGAAGGACAAGCCTTTCTCCTTCGCTTGGGGTGTCAGCGCCAGGAGAACACCAGACGTTTTGGGCGGCCGGATCTTCTTCGCTACGGGAGGCGCCCTTTCGTGTTGCAGTGGCGGAGGCAGGAGTTTGCCCTCCAGTACGTCGTACCGCCGCTGCATGTCCCTCATGGTGCCCACGACCTCGCTTAGCACCGAGCGGATCTCGGCAATGTCGTGGGACTTTGTTTTGTCCAGTGTAGGTTGGGCAGGGTCCTTGGCGGAAGGCAGCAAGAGACTCTGCCTGTTATACTCTCGGATATCTGCTCTGAGGGAGGCAGCTCACTTTTGAGACGAGCGTTCGCGGAATTTAGCTTCCGGACCTCGTCGTTTACAGTGGAGGTCATGATAACCTCCATGCCGACCAAGATCTCGTTGAGAGCCGACTTCTCCTCGTGGATCACGGTCCCTTTGATGTTTTTGGACTTGGTAAATAAGTTCTTCACCAAGCCCACGTACTTCGGAACTCGCTCTAGCCGGACGTATGCGGCGGCGTCTTCCTCATCAGTCGACGCTGTAGTGGAGAGTCGCGACGTCTGATTTGGACGGGCGCTCCGCGGCGACTTCAGGAGCTCTTTACGAGCTCTCATCTCCTCTGCGTCCTTCTGGGCCGCTAAAACTTCCTTCTTGGACTCCCACATCCACGTACTTGCCGTGGATCGGCGGGCGACCACGTCCTCGTTTTGGTGCCTCGGGGGTGGCCAAGATCTTAGCAGACACATCCCCCTCGGACTCGGTGCTACAGAACAGCTTATAACTCCTCTTCCGGTTTGTGCCGGAACCCACGGATACGAGGCTCATCTTCGAAGAGTCTGAGTCCTCGTGAGCTCCACGGAGCTCCCTATCGCGGGCAAGATCGGTATCCTATTGCTGTGAAGCCAGGGTCGCCGGTATAGTTACGGGGGCAACCCTAAACGGCGAAGCACCTTTTTGCACACCCCAGAGAACGTGGGGCTGCACCGGTCCGAAGACCGATGGAGGGATTCTCCACCAGCGGTTGTACCTCCTGGGGTAATAACGCTTCAAAGTGTGCTTCCATGATCATTTATTTTCATTCATCAAATTTTCACTCTATCATCTGGATTTGAAAAGAAGAAAAACAAAGGAGGGAGAGAAGAAAATAGAAGAAAAGAAGAAGAAGGGGGAAACAATACAAGAAAAACATACAAACCTAACATAAAACCTTTACGAACAACCTATATTTAACCAGGAATTGGGGAACAAAGGAATAACTAAGGATAGGGAAGGGGGGCCAAATGTGAGGGGTTGGGTGGGGTGGAAATAACCGGCATTTCTTATTCCTCTTCTCATCGGAGAAGAGATAGCGAGAAAGGGCAGGGAAAGGAAAAAGGGTAAGGGACAAGGACGAGTAACTGGTCCGGACTCAGACCAGCGACTCAGACCGACTGCACCAGCGAACTGGCGGGCGATGGGGTCGTCACATCCCGACGCCGGGTAACTACCTGTACTATCTCGACACTGTTTATGTTAAAATAATTTATTTACTCTTTTGGGGATTGATTTTCAAAAATCGTCGATACACGTTTTTTTTTATATTGAACCAGATAGCTAATATTGATTTGCATAGTGCAAAATTGATGGATTTGCAAATAAATTTTTAGAACCCCTATTTCACCCATTTAGGGGGTGGAATATCTAAAGATTCTTCCTTAGTGGGTACTTACGTCATAAAAAGATCCCGATATAAAATATTCATGTTTCAGCTTCAATAGTTCAGACCATGTGATAAAATGTCAGTCAGAACAAATTATTTTATATAGGCATATACATATAGATGTTGACATTATTCTTCTATGCTTATTTCTAAAATTCTTACAATTAACCGTGATAGATGTTTATTTGAAATCAATAATTATATTATAGAAGTTTAGTTTTTACTAGACAATTGACGAGACTGCCGTCGACTGTGTCCAGTCTAGAGTACGTCGTATGTGATGGCGTAATGATAACTTTAGAAAGTGGGTAGTATTATTAATGCAAGTCTACCTAACCGCCTAGTGATTTTAGTTGTATACTATATTATTATAATGGAGACGGTCCGTTAGGCTTGTATTTAACGATGTTCCAGGCGACATAAAACCCGTCTCTTTTTATCGATTTAGCCATCCCGACTGCGTTTATAGAGACAAAAAACATTTGTTTGTATATAGTTTATGGCACGGAAATTCATAAAGTCGCTAGGCCATATAAAACTTATAATAGACTATTTTATTCGAATTTAGTTTCCTTCTCACGTATATATAAATAACGACGTAAATTAATAACGCTGTCTTGTCAATTTGTTGCTTTTTGTATATTGATCGAAGAAATACAAATTTTTGTAGATTTAAAATAAAATCTTTCCTGTGTTGTTACTACTAGAAATAACTAATACTAGAAATAACAATTGTTTAAAGCCATGAATTCTTTTCCACGTTATATTACAATTTCCATATCAAATCAGTCGTGTCTTGATATATATAGTAGACATATATTAAGGTAAAAATGTATAGTAAGTATATAGCAAGTTAAAAATTGGCCGTCAACTTAGTATTTTTAAGTTAATTTTCTTAATTAATGTTTACAGTTTTAACAATTTATTGAGGAATATAGTATTATTTTTAACGCGATATCCTAATGCTACAAAAATCAAAATAACGTTTCCAACTTAGATTATAGTTTCAAATTGATACGAATTAGCTTATTGATATTTATTTTGATAATTTGTTTAATATAAATGAGATAATTAATCAAGATCATGACAACGGTATGTCAATACTGATTTAAACATTATGTGCGAGAAAGACTGCCTCCTTAATATAATGGAGTAGTTACAACATTTTTACAGTCCTTGAATTGACGTGCCCGCGTTTAAACACGACGTATGATGAATTTCCCCGGTGACGATGCGTTTCGACCGAACTTGGTCGGCTTTATTTTATCGAATTTCCTTTCGACACCAGACTGAAAAGCAGACTTCATTAGATTAATGTTCACCGTGCTTATCGGCTACAACCTCTAATGGTACGGTGATGCTTTTTATTTAAAAAATCTGTGCTGTAAAATATTATATTTTTTTGATTTGAATAATTTACATTTAATTATTTTGAACACTGATTATTACAATAAACAGTATTTGAAAGAAATTATTTTCACAAAGAAAGTCCAATAAGTTTAAGACTATAAAACTTAACCAACCATGCCAAAAGACGAGCTAGAACGAGAAGTTTTTCATTTATTTAAAAAAAAGAACTGTAACAAAAAAAAAGAAGTATATATACTAATTGTCATATATTTATTGATGATTCAAACAGTGACGAGCATAGGGTACTTGGGCAGGGTAGGCAGAACACGCGTTATTAATTTGTATATTATATTATGGTAGTAACTATTGTATTGCTTTCATAGGAAAGACAGATGGCATGAATATAGAATAGATATGAATATAAATGGTTCCTTTTTTGTTTAACTTTAAACAATTTATTCCAGACTTATTTATCGTAAGGGAATGCAATGCTTTCATGCATCTATGGAATGAACGCTGCTGGATTCAAATTATACAAAGGCCAGCCTACCTAGCATGGGGTATAGATAAAAAATTTGTCTACACCCTTTTGTCTACTGAGGCGCGATATAATAATTTTGTCTACGGTAGCTAACATGGGGTCGCATCATATCGCGCGATTGACAATTTTATCTCACTTTGACAGCTACCAATAGACTATTTAATATTTCCGTAACATGGGCCCGCGACAAAACATTTATTTTATCTATTTTTGACGTTTGAAAGACGAAAGTTTATCTTGGTCGTTGGAAGTGCGCGATAAACATTTAATATATATTTTTTTGTAATTTTAAATAATTTTAGAGAGAATAAGAAGATTCAAGATCATTAAAATGTAAGTTTATTTAAGTATTCATTATATTCCATTAATAAAATAGCTTTATAATAGTTATCAATATCTGTGAACTGCAAAATCACATTCTCCGATAAGATTGAACATATACTTACAGAAACAATGCGTAAAGTTAATTATGATTAATATTTTTAGATGTCAAGAGCCTATTACAATTCCGTACTTTCTTCAAATGAAGAAAAACAAGCCAGAAAAATTAATCGCCGCAATATAAGGGATTCATGCAATCCATTTGAGCTCCCTTCAAACGAATTTCGTCGCATTTATAGAGTAAATAAAGATATGGCTTTATATTTGTGCGACGAACTGAGTGTTGATCTACAGCCTATAAATGCTATTGATGGACTGCCAGCGTACTTGAAGGTATACAACTGATTTATAATGTGATATAGAACTCATATCTAACACCTCTTACATGTTTTCAAGTAAAACACATGACAAACTATCTTTCTGTACAGATTTTGACTTCGCTACATTTGCTTGCTGATGGTAGCTATCAAAGACCCGTAGGCCAAGACCATGGACTGTGTGTCAGTCAGACCACAGTAAGTAAATATCTGGACCAATTTGTGTCATCAGTTTATAATAGGTAAATAAAAATATTAAATTAATTAATGTTATTTATATATTTTATCACATATACTTACTAAAAATCAAATAGTGAGGTCTTCTATCATTATGACAATGAAGCTGATCCATTCTCTGTTTCTCAATGATCAATGGAATGAAAATAATCACCAGCACAAGTATGATAAACAAGTAACTAGTAAGCTGAAGTGACAGTAACTCCATACATCTCTCATAAAACAGATAATCACTGGATAAGATTAGTGATCCACATTTAGGCAAATGTACTATGAGACATCCTCAATCAAGACGGGTTGCTGAATGAGGTTCATTACAAATTCTTACATTTTATATGTCTGTTTATAGACTTTTAACAAAATGGATTAGTTTCCCTGGCAATGAAGAAATGAGAAGAGAAGTAGCTCTGGGTTTTAGTAGAAAATATGGGATTTCACATGTGTTGGGGGTCATAGACTGCACACATGTAGCAATTTTTCCACCACCACATCCTCAAGGAATACAATACCTTAATAGAAAAGGAAGACATTCTTTGAATATACAATTGGTTTGTTTTTCTACATATACTTATTTTATTGTATATTTGATTTCATTTTTATGTTTATTCTTTATAATTACAGATTGCAGATGTAAACTGTAAATTATTGAGTATAAATGCCCGGTTTCCAGGGCGTGTGCATGACCAATTCATTTTCAATAACTCTGTGATAAAGGAAGAAATGAGAAAGCTGCATAATCATAGAATTGGTGAATACTTTCTTCTAGGTTAGTCTGTGCAACTGTTATGAAGTAAAATGGTTTCTTCCTTAAGGTTAATTCAAATTTGTAGGACTAAAAAACAACTTTAAATCCTATATATTCAAAAAATATTCCTAAATGGGCTACAATAACCATTGCTTTGTTAAAAATATAGTTTTATATTTTTTAATATTTGTTTCATGATTTTTAGGTGATTCAGGTTATGCACTTGAACCATGGCTAATGACACCGATTTTGCATGCAACAGACAATACCCCCGAATCAAGATATACTGAATGGCATTGCAAAGTACGAAATATTATTGAGCGTACTAATGGTTACCTAAAAGGGATATTTAGATGTCTTAGGCATGACCGAGTGTTGCACTACTCACCAGAAAAAGCATCTAAAATAGTTTATGCTTGTTGTATTTTATACAACATAATGCAACATTATAGGTAGGCACTTAATAATAAACCAAAAAAGCAGTATGAACTTGTTTTAAAATATTGCTAACAGACATTTGGTTTTCCAGAATTTCTATGGATGAGTACTTGGATGCCGAAAACACAGAATTTGAGAACTTAGAAAATCTGTCATTTGATTATAGCCAAGAGTTAAGAATAGCAGAAGATAAACGAAATAGAATTATAGAAACATATTTTAGTTAATAAATTATATAGTTTGAATAAAATAATTTTGAGTTTAAGATATTTTGTGCTTAATTTAGCTTTGTAATCCCTGCTATGAAAATAAAACACATAATTAATTAAAAATGTATATTTGTTTGAAATATTTATTTCTTATGAATTTTTCTTTTTAATATCCTGTTCTGTTCCCTCATAATACTGTTCTCCTCTTGTTTTAATTTATTATTTATGGAAAGCAAAGTACATAATTCCTGAAATTTTAATAATTGAATATATTAGATATCTTTGTTAAAATGTGTAAAAGTCAACTAATAGTTATAGCACTATGTGTTTACACATAATTGCATACTTCCACATCATTATATATAATACATACAGTTACAATTATTATTAGTTGGTCTAATAACCATTCCAAGCCACAACTACTTTTATCTACCGTTATATCTAGTAGTATAGTTTCATTTTAAGATTATAATATTATATCCAACAGCACATCAAGCTATCTGTTTACACATCTTGTGAGAATCAAATTCTTTATGGATCTTTTTGATATGTGTGATTATGGGACTGACATGGTCAGCCTGATCCAAAGTCACAAAAAAAAATCTACAAAAATGCCTTATTATTTATTAGAAACGGTAATTACCTTCAATAATATATTATTTTCTCTTTGAAGAGATATAAATGTTTCTGGGACTCGAGACCTGTTAATGCGGCGTCTTAGCTGTGATTGGGTAGGCATATTTTCATTGTTAACAGGTGTTACCACTAGTTTTGGAAGAGTTGGAGGAAGGACAGGTATTGCAGGGTTTGGTGATAAAGGTTGAGGATTTAGGTCAGGTAATGATTGCGAGGGCTCTATGTTGGAAAAAGAAGGAGGTGGAGGTAAAACCTGGATTTGTGCATCTGCATTGGGCACTTCTGAAGTATCCTGTATGTAAAATATTATCATTAACACATAATCATACAATTTTAAAATTATTAAGTTCTACAAGGCTTTGAATATTTTAATGTATTATGTTTATAAATTAGAAATGACACACTGAGCATAATTTACCTCAGTTTTGCATAATTTAGCATGATTGAGGAACAAAAACTTCTTATCTGAATACATATTCACATATATTTTGTAAATAACTAAGTTTACGATATTGATCGAATGAAAAATACTTACACCAATAGGAGATTCTGCTGGTCCGATACCTATTGATGATTCCTGCCCAATTATGCTTAAAATTTTTACAGAAGTTTGAGAATTTTCTGGTATTGTTGTATTATTTCCGGATTTTAAAGTTCTCTTTCTCATTACTGCATTCTCATTGCGAGCCTTTTTTTTCAAATCTCGCCATGTCTGCAAAAAAGTGATCTTTTTTCCATGACCATTGCTGAATATATTGTCTATATTACAGTCATAACCATTATAAGTGGAGAGTTTACAAACATCAATCACTCTTTGTTATGGGTCAACTTCTTATGGCTAAATAATGAAGACAAAAAATGAAATATGTTTTAATGAATTTAAACTTACATGTTTCCATTGCTCGACAGTTTTATCAGGTCCTATTTCTTTTAAAATATCCTTTAAACTGGTCCACTGGGCTTGGTGTTTACTTGCACCGAGTGGACCAGTATAGTCCCCATTAGCAAAGCTCGTATGGGTAGCCATGTAGTCCACCAATGCTCGAACTTGCGCCCCTGTGCTTCGTGTTCTAATAAAACATAAAGAAATTATTTTAAAAATCATATACATGCCGTTTATAATTGTTACAAATTAGCCCATTGTAAGCATTTATTACAAAAATTTAGTTTATATGAGTAATAATAAATGGTACGTACTTTTTTGATGTCATGTTGCAAATTTTTGTATATACACTGTAACAGAATTGTGTTTGTTATATTCGCCGATTCAAACACAACAAACAATGGCCGCCAAAAACTATCACAAAAACATCAAAGTTGTCAAAGAACACTTCCACTTAAAAGATACATCATTAACAGTGCAAAGATGCTGAAAAGTGGAAGATTTAATTTGTTAGGGTAATATAAAAAAAACACGAGAATGTTATACTTTATGGATGTAGCATTTTTTTTAATTTAAATCTGCTTAAAAGACTTGATTCTTGTTCTTAAATTTATAGTACAAAATAAAGGAATAGAAATGGCAACATTCTTTTATTTAGGCGCGATAAGTTTTTGTCTACGGGTTTAAATTTATCTACCCGTGTGCCCATGCTAGGAAACTCGATATATTTGACAGGCGCGATAACGTATATCTTCTCGCGCGCGAATTATATCTACATTGCCCATGCTAGCACTGCAGTTGAATGATATAAATCATTTTACGATGTTGTCGAATTTAGTTTAACATCTAACAGCGTAATTGCGCTGTCTTGTAGTGTAATGGTGTGGCTCGCTCCATAGTTTTCTGTGTAACACTCTGTTTAAAGTTTCCTTGTTGAGCCTCTATGTATCCGGTCCGCAGGTCATTGTAAGTAAGACACACTGGTTATCAAAGTGTAGTATATACGCGACCTGCGAACATGTTCAAGCATCTCAATAGGTACCCACCAGTGGTATGCATACCATAAAAATCATAAAGAACGTTTCCTAATTATACTTGGACATTTAAAATATATTCAATATAATTCCAATGCTATTATTATTTTACTGGATTTTGAGACAATTCTCAAAATCTGGAAATTAGCAGAGTAGATGTCTCAGATTCGAAATTGGACCAAATTTTAAATCATTGTATGTTAAATTTCCAAGTATAACATGATAATGCTTTTTTTAAGGCTTTTTTGTGATGCACGCCACTGTTACCCCACGCTAGTTGAATGCACTTTGTTGAATACTTTATATAAAACTTATTAGTTAAATGGAGTAATTCACGTCAGTTTTAAATATAAAGCAATTATTGCTTTCTTATAAAATTTAAATAAAACAATATAATGTTATGTATCGGGAGATGTTCATAAACTTTATCGAAAATGTATTCATCGTTAGATGAATTTCTCATAAAATTCGGTTTTATAACAGCCATATTTTATACATTTATCCTTTTGTTTTGTCTTACAAATAGGCATTGTTTAGTTCTAACAAATAAGTGAGTTTACAATGTTGAACGTTAAATTCGGCTATGAGAAAGGTATTTACAGTCGGACCTTCGCCGACAACCGACATTATCGCTGGACACTTGTACAGCGAACCGTGGTTTAAATGTACACAATGTGACCGTCAGATACATTACTAATATGGATACGGTTACGAGTTATTCGTTTCAATGATATTATATAGAGTATTTCTAATCTTGTGGACACAAGTTACGTTGCAGAACGGTTAACGGATACTTCATCGGATAGATGATGTAACTATTTACAAACAGCTAAATTTAAAATTAGTTGATATTACAAAATTCTACCTGTTCTAACTTTTATGAAATTTGTTTTAATCAAGATTGACAGGAATTAATTTAGTTTACGACTTTTGAGATTTTGGTTTAAACTTATCGTCAGTTACGAAGAAAAAACTTGTAACTAAAGGAACTGTAATTAACGACTATGTTTAAAACATAGAACATACTATATAAAATACCTACATAATATTAAATATATATGTATTATACTGGCTATCCCATCGACGCGTTTCATAGGGGTAACAGATTAAATATAATTTGCCAATCACTGATTATATAACCTCGTCTAGATTTTAAGTTGTAGTTAAGACAGAGGGATGCGTAGCCACGTGTTTTTATAAGACTCTTTAAAGCTGTACACTGGTTTAAAAACATTTCAACAATATAAGTAATAAATATGTATTTCAGTAGATACGATATCACAATTAAATAAAAAATAATACAACTACCAACATTCTTTTACAACAGAACAGTTACTATCTGAAGTTTTTTAATGTTATTAATACTTCTAAACTGAATATAGGTATAACACATACGTATATAGAAAATAAAGAGAGGGGGGAGGTAAGTGCAACTATTAATAAATGCTATAAGATAATATATAAAAAGTTATATTATTTTAAAATATTGGTTTCCTTATATATATATATATATATATATATATATATATATATATATATATATATATATATATATTTTATGTAACTAAACTTTAAAATGACTGCTCTGGGCAATCTAATGTTAATATGCTAAAAGAACTTTATTACTAGATTCTTTTACGCTGAAACTGGTTTCTGTCTATCGGAACTTGTTGCTAGACAAAATAGGTCGTCCGAAGCATCGATAACGGACTAGATCTCGCGATGACGAGGAACCTGCCAGCGCGCGGTGACCGACTTCTCTATTTCATATTTGTTACGTCTTTTATTGAAACGTGTGTTTTCTTATTTAAATTTCTGTTCAGTATAATTATTTCCTCATGATCCTTTTACTCTTTTCTAAGGTAAATGTTTTATGGTTTCTTATCTTCATTGAGTATAGAACCAATTTTATGATTATATCTTAAGGTTATTAGTACCGTTACTTTGAAGGCTGATTTTTATCGGCTACATCATAAAAATAGGGAATTAAAAGGGATTTAACTTGATGATATTATACGAGGAATTATTACTTTTAGGTGTTGGTACTTATTGCGAAATGATGACAATAACAACGATAGCATCTAGTCATATATCTTTTTAAACTTTCTTTCATTCTGTATTCCGTAATATTCGATAAATATATTTGCTTATAAAAACTTGAATACCTCTTTTCATTTTGCAATATTTGTTCTATCACACGACTGAATAAATTGTATATTTATTAGTGTTTTTGTTCTAAATAACCTTTATATAAAATTTATCTGGTATTGTAATATTTCTATAAACACAACAAAGATCGAAAAAAAAATGGCAGTCAAATTGTTTTTTTTAATCGAGTCCAGTGTTACTGCTTAAATAGACCGGATAGCTTTTTACTTGAATACTTATTACATTTTCTTACTTTGGATACTAATTACCTTTGCTGAACACCCCGGAAAAGGGGTGAAAGAGGTGGTTGATACACGTCACATTTTATCTAAGTTATCAACAATGTGTCCATGACATTTCCACGCCCCAAGCCCAAGTCGCGTCATCTGTCGGATCAAATGCCATCTTTTACTCGCTGATACATTGAGCTCGAAATAATAAACTGTAAATTGCGTCGTGAGTACAATAAATTGCATAGAGGGATATTGCAAGAGATGTTTTAAAAGTGAAGGCTTTTCTCTTGAAGTTATTATAAAAATCCAAATAGTTTTCTCGCTGCTTCACCCGCCCAGTTTGTTAGATCGATCTGAGGTAGGAATTGCGACCTCTTACTTTGTGTCCCTATCCGTCTTCTATATATGCTTTTCTTATATTATGCTCCCACTACATTCTATAAATTTTGTACTTTTTTGTACCAAAAATAGTAATTCTTACTTTTCCGTGTTTTAAAATAGTTCTAATTGAAACTGATAAAGTCCAGAGATGTCGGGAATCTCATTTAAAATCGTTGCTACATGTCAGTTATTTCAATATTAGTGTTATTCAAGGTTTGTCAAACTTCACAACGCATTCATGCTGACTGTTATTGGGAACTGTAAATCTAATTTCAATTTTGTAAATAGAACCGCTCGCGCTTAAATCATATGTTTAATTCGTTCACGATGAATACTTGTACATAGTAATATTGCTTAATTAAATTACATTTCCCTGCAACGATTTCGTGTATTTATAAAAAATAATAATAGTTTAAGTCTCTTAAATATTCGAAAGGTGTTCATATATGTAACTTAATGATGGCAAATTATAAAGGTAGTTCGTATAACTGAAGTAATAATTTAAACAATGCTGATAATGCCTAAGGCTTAGTTGAAGAACAATCTTCAATGAAACAAACTTTGAAGCCTTATTACCGAAATTGTGACACGCACCCACTCCTTTGTCTTACAAGACCAAAGAAGATAAGACAAACGACATGAATATCGAAAGCGGATCAAGAAAGGTCTTTTAGAAATTCTTGTGGACATTTGTATTATTTGTCTTATATTAGGTATGGGAATAAGTTTCCGCCCTTTTGAAAGAGGTATCACTAGTGACACTACATTTGTGCTCTCTCAAGTACTATACTTGTAATTTAAAGTCGTATGTTTGAGGTCTCAATTTCAGTAGTTGACATTCATTTCAAGCATAAACATCCCTTTTCATCTGTCGTCAAAAATGTCAACATCCGTCCCGGAAAAACAGCGTTTGCGGGAAGTTATGCTACATTATTACATTTCGAAGAAAAGTGCCACTAAAACGTGCCGGATATTGTGTAATATTTACGGCGATCACATTCCATCCAATAAAACATACAGAAAATGGTTTCAAAGTGGTGATTATATCATCAGTGACAAAACACCCGAAGAAGCACTGAAAAAAATTGAAGATGTACAATTACGTAAACTACTGTATGAAGATTTATGCCGAACCTTAGATGAGTTATCCAATGAATTGGATGTTGACAGATCGCCCATCGGCAGACGTTTGCACGCGATAGGAATGGCCCAGAAAGCGAGAAATTGGGTAAAACATCAATTGAAGGAGAGGAATCGAGAGAAATTTGGTGACGTGCGAATCTCTTATTGAACGTCAGAAAAGAAAAGGTATTTTGCGTAACATCGTCGCTGAGCCACACATTGCTTAGGCTGTCAAAAATATTGTATAATAGGCAAGGAGTGAATTGGGAAATCTCACTCAACTCGCCGAAATCCTCAGACATAGCGACTGTGGATTACCATATTTTCCGATCTATACAATTGGTCCTTACCGGAGAGCGGTTCCCTTCTTGCAAAATTATCGAAAAATGGATCAATGATGAATCGGGTCGGAAAACCAGACTTTCTTCGAGGCATCCATATTGTGCCTGAAAGATTGAGAAAAAGATGTCGCTTGCGGTGGTACATACTTTGAATAATATCATTTAGCATTTCATTCTTTTAATAAATATTAACTTAGTCTATAAAAGGGCAGAAACTTATTCCCATATTAATATATCCATATACTCGAACCAATATAGACTAGATCAACTTCTCGAGCCTTTCTCTGTAATGCTACGAAAGATAGAACAGAAATAGCACACTTTAAAAAAATGTATATAATACAAAGTCTTTTCGAATGTTCGACGCAGTGGTCGATATAATGTTCACGGCGAGCTTTCACTGTTCGCTAAAATGTCATTTCTCTCTGCGAAGCGACGCAGCTCTTGGGCATCGCTCACTCTATGAAATTTTACACCAATAATCTCGTTGGTTTGTAATATCAGAAGACCTAGACAAAGTAACATTCAATCAATGATCACAGAAATGTACAAAATGTATAAAATTGATACCGCGTCGAAGGAATGTTTTGAAAGCTTATGTTGTTCCCAAATATTTTTACTTTTTGCATTGTCGCTAATTGAATGTTACTTTGCTTAAGCCTAATAAAATGCCCAATTTATAGTCACTATTTTCAATGTTTTATTTTTAATTTAGGATATTTCTCGTCAAGTAAACAACCTATTATAAATTCAAGTCTTGAGTTTGTTGGATATGCTTTTACTCGTTAATTACTTAATAAACAATCATCGTGATATTCATGCATGTATATCTAGTAAAAAATACTGTTCCCATGATATAGCAAAATAACTTTATATAAAACGATATTTTAACGCTGTTGAATTTGCGGGAACAGCCAGTTTTATACAAATTATTATGAACATACTTTCCCGCATATTGATTGTAAGTATTTTCAAGAATAGCTTAATATTTATATGCAACAAAGAAATTGAATTGCCTAATTTATCTATATAATCGTGATCCTGTTGTACTATAATTTTACAATTATAGTCGTTTTTAAGCTTCACGGTAATAAGACCATTCATCCCCATTGAATATCAATGTTAGCTAAAATGAGTTAATGAACGGAGCGAATAGAATGCTATTGACTGGATTCCGACGATCCAATCATATTGGCTTTGAAAGCCACAAATTCCGATCACAGGGCGGACGTACCACACTCCCATTAAAAACACGAGGAAACACCGGAACCGCAGTTGCGGTGAATCCGGAGTATCATGGTAATTGCTTCTCACGATTGCAATTATTCATCTCATCGTGCGACGGGCATTTATTTCTTATAAGGCGGTTAAAGTTGACCGCTTCGATTGTTTCTTAAAATATGGTTTTCCAAACATAAGTAGATTTTTCGCTTTTTCGGTGGCGGACCAAGCTAACAATCGTTCTAACTATATTCTGTTCATTTTATAAAGTCCCCCATGACAGATAAAATATAGGTTAGTTTTGTTTTTAAAACCATTATTTAATTTTATTTTGAATCTTGTTTTAGTACCTCAACCGATAAATATTTATATTCACAATTTATACTAAATATGGAAATTTACGTTCAAATATTTTTTATGTGGAACTTCGTAAAATGAAGAAGGTATAGGGTGTACTTCTCTTCACACCAATTAATGTACTATAGTGCCTTAAATGTTTGTTCATTTCGTCTGATTAATTTGTAAAGTCTCTTTAAGGCCAATGTCATTCTATAATTGTCTTAAAAAAACATATCTTACTATTAAATTAAATGTAATATAATATGTATTTATATGCTAATGCATTAAAACGATAGTCTACATAAAATTTAATGGTTCATTATGTTGCTGTAGTGCCGCTAAGTGTATTTCAAAGGGTATCAGTTTTAAACTGCACCTGATGCGAGTTGCCCGTAACTTTGTAACTAAAGCTTAACTTGTCCATAACAGGATGCCTGCTGTATTGCGAAAATTGATACTCCAATTACTTAAAAGTTTGACTAACGAGCTATGATTTCGGGGCTGTACTCAGCTATGATACATATGGTTGATATTAAGATGTATTTAGAATTTCGTATAGGGAATCGATATTTTTTCGACTTCTATTTCTGTATTCGTGTTCTGTATCATTTTTTTATATTTATTTATAAGGTATATTGTTAAACTTGAAATGTGGGGTTTAATGAAAAACTTGGTGTTTTATTGATTTTTCCAACAATGTCTAACCTTGTATTCCTGCTAAATATTATAACCGAATATTATAAGCTTAATGTAGTATATATATATTTATATATATTTCTATTGTTGCAGATTACGAGATGGGCTGCTTTGTTAGTAAAGACAAGCTCACCAAGGAGGACATGGACTTCCTTAAAACCCATACGTCGTACGATGAAACCACTATTAAGGAGTGGTACAAAGGCTTTAAGGTATAAATTATGTCTTATACTAGCTGACTCGGCAGAAGTTGTGTTAACATACACCCCATCTCCTGCTCCTTTCTCCTATCCCCATCTTCCATACCCATTCCTCGCTCTCCCTTATCTTCTCTGGTTTTCATGTTCTATCTTTTCAAAATATTAATATAAAAGTATTGATTAATTAATTTTTATTAATATTTCGTAATCAGTCTGAGATCCGCGCTTGAATTAATTTTTGCGTGCTTTAGTTTTTGTTTGGCGTACTAAGGAGTTTCATAATATCTTAATATTCCTTTAAATTCTATGGCGCAAAGGATTAAGGCACTTAAGGTATATTATGTGTTAAGAAGTAATACAATTACCACATGACCATTATTATAGAAGTTGAAATGGGAATAAATTTGCCATCGCGGGCTTTTCTGTAGACCTATAAGAGAGATATAATCCCACAATACATCGTTTTATTATATCTCAAAGGAATTAATTAGACTGCGTGTTCGATAAAATATAAGCACGCACGGCAAGCATAGCACGGCATATAAGCGCAAAGTGAATACGGCTTAGTAGCCGTAATGCATCTCTGCTCACACAGTAAGGGATATATTATTAGTAAAAAATATATTTTTATAATTTGAATCTCGATTATGCTGTCTCATGTTGGACACAAATTAAAAGTTCTGATTATGGATATACAATATAATTAAGTTCTGTAATCAAAGATTGCATGTTGATGTTTTTACCTTATCATGTTATTTATTCTATAAATACTCCAATATCACCATTAACATTGAATTTTATGCATTTGTGAGACGATATTTAATGGATCTTTTTCCTGTTTTACCAACTGTTTGTCTCATCCTTGTTTTAAATTCAAAATCAGCACGGTCGCCCTCACCGCTATATTATAATATATTCTATGAGAAATATTGTATTATTTTTACACACTTACAATTAGCTTACAGGGCTTATAACGGCGGTTTTTCACATAAAGCAACGTTTGAAATTGCAACGATGATTGTTTTGCCATAATCGTTAAAATAGTGCCGTGGCTCACGTCCAACTTTAGTCGTTAGTGTTTGTTACATCAGTTTAACTGATTTAGTCGGAATTTTAAATTGATATTAAATTCGTTCATTCTTGTGAGTGTTATATTCAATATTACTAAAAACGAACGCATGCTTTGATAGAAAAAAAGTTAAGTTAGTAAATGAGAGAGATAATTATGAGAATACATAATTATTCAAACTCATGAGAGTTTATATTTAAAAATATATTTTACATCTTAAATATAATTCAGACGTCAAATAAAACATATGTTATACTATTTTACCTAAAGAAGTTCCCAATTTGATTATTGTTTAAGTTTATTTAGCGCTTGAGGTACATTTAATTTTATTTATATATTTGTTGAAAAACGGCTGCCGACACTGATGGAAGAAAATACTATTAGGTTGAAATTTTTATCATTAATTTCATTTTACCACAGTATACATTTTCCAGACAGCTAGCCTTCGGTCCATTGCGGTTGCATCCTGCACAATAAGTGGATTTTCCGTTAAGAGATGTGATTTTTGAGAAGAGAAAATATTTTAAGAGCAAATGTTGTCTCGCTTTTTCCATTACCCCGAAGAGCGTCCAATTTGAAACCCTCACTTTGATAAAAATTGGATTTCTGAGTTTTCATTGAATCATTGAATCCCATTTCTATAAAAATAATGATTCCAGTAGAGAAAAATATTACATATGATTGAGGTCTAAAGGCTTAATTTTTTTTAAAAAGTGAAAGTTCAATAGCATGATGCTGGTATTCAAATGTGAATTATCTGCATAATAAAGACAAATTATATACTTGACGAATCTACCGCCTACATCGTATTATACTATGATTGTGCTATGCACGTATCAAATATGAGACAGGACGGTGCTTTACCTATAAGGTCGTACGATCTGAATTTCTTACACGTTTTTAACATGTTTGATAATTTTAATATCCAAGTATCCATCCACCGGCATATAGTGGCAAAGTCTAGACGGCGCGTCTGCGCGGAACGATTTAGCGACATCGTGTACTGGGGTCGGATCATATCGGTATAAATAAACATTCCATGCATAAAACTAGTTCAGTGGTGGAACGGCTTTCTTACATATTAATACAACCTTTTTTTCTGAATCTTTCATAACACAATCATGGTACGGTGGATGTAATGGGGTACTAATGGGGATAATAATGGTCTTTAATTTAATACGTTTATAAGTTGTGTGTTACAGGATAATTTTTTCGGGGATAATAATGGTCTTTAATTTAATACGTTTATAAGTTGTGTGTTACAGGATAATTTTTTCATTGCAGCAAGATTGCCCGAATGGAAGATTAACTCCTGGCAAGTTTGTCGACATGTACAAGATGTTCTTCCCCTCAGGAAACGCAGTTGAATTCTGCGACCATGTCTTCCGTACATTTGACATGGACAAAAATGGTTACATTGATTTTAAGGTAACGACCCTGAGGTAACTTTTGCTGTTCATAGTTCTAAAACGACTAGGCTGTGCTTCTTTCTGTCTTTGAATTTAAAAATCGAAGACTACCATAATATGTGTAAAAATTTATGACTTTGTAATAAATTTTTCCATATGTTTTTGACTCCGAAATCAACGTGACATTGAATTCACGATATATTTTTGATTAGTATACTCTCTTTCTAGTTTTTATATTTACAAAAAAAAAAAAAAAACTAATGTCACGTTGAACGTTTTCCTTATTATTTTTTTTGTTTCCTATCATTTAAATTGAAAGACAAAAAATTAATTTTAAAATTAATTTAAAAATATTTTAATAATTTTAAAATTAATCTAACCAATTTAAGATGAAATAAAATCGAGGGGTGAAACGCTATTTGGTTTAAGCGACATTTTTTGGTGATATAGTAATATATATATTTTCGAAATCAGCGTTTTTTACTGATTCAATATATATATATGTATATATATCACCAAAAAATTTCGATTAAACCAAATAGCCTTTCACCCCTCGAAATGTTTACCTTTTGGTTTTTAATTTATTGTTTGATATTACTTTTTTTTTGTAAAACGTTTTTTGTTATGTCGGTAAGTATTAATTTATTTCAGTTTTATGCAGAGCGAACTGGATCAATTCCTCTGCAATCGCGAAGCAAAATCAATTTCCCTTGCGAATGTCAACAGTTGAAGTTATCTTAACTTCGACAAATAAAATGCGTCAATACCATTAACCCATTAACGCCTAGATGATCATAATTTTTACTAACTGTTCAACGTGTTTATTTATTATGTTATCGAACTAAAAAATAATGCAATACCTCTATTCGTACGTGAATTTTTTAGGTATTTCCGAAAAAAAATATTTTTTGAACATCGCGAAAACAAAAATTGTCGTTTAAAATTAAATAAAAAAATAGAGTGTTCTTTGACTAATTCTAAGACATTTTTGTTCCTAGAATTTATTTCTAAAGTTTATTGTTTTTAAGAAAACGAATAATTAAGAGTTTTATACATCTTATTCATTCTCGCCGCCATTTTGAAAAAAATGCGTCAATTAATTTTTTTTAAACAAAATTCCTCTTGATGTTCGAGTGCCATGACCACCTCTGATAATAGTAAACGGTGATTACATTTGAGCTATCATTGTGAAATAAATGCGAAAAAAAATTATTTCGAAAATTTTCCCGTTTAACTCGGCCATTTTTTTTCTCAGTGTCAAATCAAAATTTTGAGCTTAGATTCTGAAAGAGTATCAAGTTTCGCGTAGGAATAGAGGTATTGCATTGTTTTTTACTCCGATAACATAATAAATAAACTCGTTGAAAAGTTAGTAAAAATTCTGATCATCTCGGCGTTAATGGGTTAATATGTACAAGTACACACATAAATTTCCATGACATAATTTTTCTTTGTTGTAGGAATTCCTACAGGCGATTCACGTAACATCTAGTGGCACACCGGAAGAAAAACTGAAGTGGGCCTTCCGCATGTACGACGTCGATGGCAATGGAGTCATTGATATTCAGGAGATGACGAAAATAGTCCAGGCAAGTGCTTTTGTAAAACAGGTTCACTTTAAAAAAATATATTTTCACTTAGTGATAAATAAGGAGCTTCGTTTTTTAGTGATTCATTCACTTTAACTAAATACATAATTAAAAAAGTTACTGTCGTATGAATTTTTTTATTAGAAAAATCATTATGTTTGATTTTATTTATTTATTAATCATTTTAGAGGCGTTAAAAAATCTAAAGTGAAGTTCTTTTTTAAACAGATACTGTTCTCTTGTGATCACAATTTGGCCAAAAATTCAGTTACAGCGTTTCATTTAAAAAAAGAAACCTACTTTTACCTGACGTAGCGGCCACTTACACATATGATACTTGTTTTATTCATATTGCTCAGTAACTAAAATTTCTAGTAAATAAATAACCAGAAAAGGAGTGCAATTTTCGTGGTCACGTATATTGTTTACACTTTATTTAGATTTTAATAATTCCTATCATAACTTTTTTATTCAAAAACTGAACGTGGTTATGAAGTTGATTAGCATTGTATAGAAGGTAAGGTACAAAGGTGTAAGGAAAGGTCGTACATAAGGTTCTTTATTTTTGGCTCCACTACACGAGGCAGCACTTAGCCTCGTTTGCTAAATTCGGACGGCTTATACATTGACGGAACACACCTGGCCATTAATCTCATTATTTATTAATATTATATCTGCCGGGCGTCAAAGGTTATATATAAATTATATACGTGAGCATCATTGTAGGTACATATAGCAGACTTATTTGACTATGTTAGTAAAGGCGGTAGTAATAAGTTAACAAAGTGTAGTGAACAAGTGATATTCATTCCGATATTTAGCATTTTTTTTTATTATAATAAAAATATTCTGTGTTAGATTCATCTTAAAAAATAATTACTTCGAGGCTTTATTTATACTAATTCAGCAATTTATTTGTTCATCCGTAAGATGCGTCTTAGCTGCTGAGTTAAATCTTCGCGGATAAAAGCCACAACTTGTGCATTTTTACTCTACACCTTAAACTTCCAGTAAGAAATATGTTTAGAATTTTCTACCTCTATTGATGTTGGATTTAAAAGAAGATTTATGACTAATTTACAAAAGTATAAGTAATAAAGTACGGGACAATACTATCTAGCTGAAACAGCATTACAAATAATCCATTATTATAAATCGCATTTTAAAAAAAATAGATTTACTGTCGCGGACTTATTTATAAACCATTTTAACCTACAATTCTTTAATTCATTAGCTTCATGTAACTCTTGTGGTATAATCAAGCGAACATTTTGTTCATGTTATAAAAAAGTCATCAGACACGTCGAGATTTCTCTGCTACAGAAAAACGCACACAAAGCCCGGAATAAACTTCCTCAATAATTATAAAAACCGCCTTAAGATTTCCGTAGTTCATAAGATATAATCTGAAAGATAGACATGGTGACTTCAATTTATACTATGTAAAGATATGTAAAAACAATGACGTCAAATGATTAAGATATCAGTATTTAATGAAAAATTAAGGAGTGCATCGATTTTTTTTAAGATCAGTTTAAATCCTTCATTACAAGTAGTATATACGTGGTTGTATTAATACTTTTAAATTAAAATGACTAAACTATATTTTCAACACAGTTCTTTATAATTTCGGTGTTATAAAATTTTATTAGTCTCGGCAAATGTACTCTAGTTTCACAAGTACGGTATGCTATATGTACATACCTATTGACATCAATATAAAATTTAAAACTTAATTACAGTGTATTGTAAAAAAAAGTAACCGCCCTTTGAATTTTATTTGGTCGCACAACTTCTCATTACTTTTACCGGCGTCTTTCACTTCTGTTTTTTACTTCATTTGATTCCACGAATACGCATTTAATTAGTGCGCAAAAAGAAACCTTATTGTGAAATTGTGAAATAATTTCTTAAATTATTTTCTGTAAGACCACATTTTTTTTTTAATGTTGTGAAACATTTCTTCAAAACATTTTTATACTTCTACTGTAATTGCGAAATAAACTTTTAATTATTCGTTTTGCGAAATAATGTGTACATTTGAGAAGCAAATTTCGCAAAAAGATAAAAGTATAATATTATAAATTGCCTAAGCTATCGGTGCTTTTCCTCTTACTTTTGCGTTATGGTTTATACTCGTACTTACTGACGTCAATATAAAATTTAAAACTTAGTTACAGTATATTGTCAAAAAAGAAACCGCACTTTGAAGTTTATTTGGTCGCACAACTTCTCATTACTTTTACCGGCTTCTTTCACTTCTGTTTTTTTACTTCATTCGATTCCACGAATACGCATTTAATTAGTGCACAAAAAGAAACCTTATTGTGAAGTTGTTTCACAATTTCTTAAATTACTTTCTGTAAGACCAAAAAATTTTTTAAAGTTGTGAAACATTTCTTCAGAACTTTTTTGTACTTCTACTGTAATTGCGAAATAAACTTTTACTTATTCGTTTTGCGAAATAATGTGTACATTTGAGAAGCAAATTTCGCAAAAATATAGAAGTATAATATTGTAAATTGTCTAAGCTATCGGTGCTTTTCCTCTTACTTTTACGTTATGGTTTTTGATAAAAATGATGAAATTAATCCTATAGTTAGTAAACTTAATTAAGAATGGCGACCAAATTCCGACAGGTGTTAGCGGTCATTTTTAATTTAAGTTATTCACCAATACCTATAGGCTACACAAAAAAATTGCAATGGTAATATTGTTGCAAATTTAATCTTTTTCGTAGGCTGATTTTTCTTAAAGTTGTGAAAAAATTAGATATATTGATTGTTACGATTATAGACGCAATATTTTTTGCTTTTAACTTAAAATGTATAGACGGTAAGTATGAAGGAGGTATGAATATGGTAGGAACTATAGTTATAAGTAATTAAATTTACTACAACCTTCCTATATAGCATTTCAAAATAAAATTAAATAGAGGTGTCGATAAAAACTTAAAATAAATTTTATTTGAAATAAAAGTTTTCTTTGATAGTTAAATGTAGTCACATCTTATGTCACGCTTTAACAAATACAAAACAAAAGATATTTATAATGTGTAATGAAAATGATTACCGCACGCTTTGCACATTCATGAGTTTGTCCACCGTATATGCTGACGTAAGTCGGTTTCAGCGTGTACGTCATAGGTGGTCAGTGAGCACACACCCCTAAACTGTGTTATTGTAGTAGTGTATACATTCAACAACTCAATTGGAATCGAATGGTCTATAAGATATACGATATTTACTCATGTGCTAACAGCATGATCTTCGAAAATTAAAATAAAAAAATACATCTCGTCTCATTGCCATGCTTGAACAAATTATAGAGTACATCATATAGAAGCAGTGTAACATCACATCGGCCACATATATTGTCCGGATACAAACAAAAAAATCGGTATTTTTAACAAATACAATAAGTGTAATATAATTTAATATTTAATTCAATTAATCAATTAGATTTTAATATAGCTAAATAAGAATCATATAATGTAAATAAAAAATAAGCTAAAAATACGTAAGCTTACGGATATGTTATTAATAGGTAGTGAACTAGTAAATGAAGAAATAAAATATATAGATGTCTAATTTGTTAAACAAACGTTTAAGTTTTATGGTATAACGGAGTTGTTATAATGTCTTGTTCAATTAATTTATTGAGATCTGCTAAGAATTATAGAAGCTTTCTTGATTACATTTCTCAGGTATTAAAACATTTTACCAGATTTACAGAGGGTATGTTTGATGAGGTATTTCCGAAGAGGGACACCCCGGGGATTTTTAGTCAGTAAACGTCTGACATACTGGGGTCGCTGCCCTCACGGGGGTCTGAAGGTCCTATGCAGGATTTTCCCCCGGGATACAAAAAAAAATCCACAGATACAGTTTGACTCTCCTCAGTACTGGCCGTCATAAGCTCGTGCAAAATGGACTCTTTCTCTAATATTATCTTTTAATATATTAGGTCCTTACATATGAAAATGGCGTTTTTCGTACTGGCCACTTTAATCACAAATTTCTCCTCTTTGGTAAGGAATTCCAAATTCAAATTTGTACAGTTATAGACTCATGTATTTGTGCTTCGATGATCGTCATTCATTTGTTTTTTTCTTCTGTTTTTTTCTGTTTGCGTCACTCATTTTACAAAATGGAAAACTTAAAATATCGCATTATTTACGAGTACGAGTTCCGCCGTGGCACTAGTGCTGCGGAAACAACTCGAAGGGTGAACGATGTGTATGGCGGTCGTGTTGCAAAAGAAAACACAGTTCGTTTTTGGTTCCAACGTTTTCGTTCTGGAAATTTCGACCTGCAGAACAAGCCCCGTGGACGACCTGAGACTCAAGTTGATAATGAACAGTTGAAGGCTATTGTGGAAGCGGATCCATCGCAAACCACGTCCGAGTTAGCTGCAGGCTGCGATGTTAGTGATAAAACTGTTTTAATTCACTTGAAGCAAATTGGGAAGATTAAAAAGCTTGAAAGGTGGGTACCTCACGAATTGACTGAAGCAAACCGGCAAACGCGCGTCGACTGCTGCGTTACATTACTAAACCGGCACAATAATGAAGGTATTTTAAACCGAATCATTACCTGTGATGAAAAATGGGTTCTTTACGATAATCGAAAGCGCTCAGCGCAATGGTTGGATCCTGGCCAGCCAGCCAAATCCTGCCCCAAGCGAAAATTAACCCCAAAAAAGTTACTTGTAAGCGTTTGGTGGACTAGTGCCGGTATTGTTCATTACAGTTTTCTCAAATCTGGCCAGACTATTACGGCTGATGTCTATTGTCAGCAATTGCAAACCATGATGGAAAAGCTAGCGGCTAAACAACCTAGGCTGGTCAATCGCTCCACGCCACTGCTGCTTCACGACAACGCTAGACCATACACTGCGCAACAGACGGCTACCAAATTAGAAGAGCTTCAATTGGAAAGTCTAAGACATCCTCCGTACTCCCCGGACCTTGCTCCAACAGATTACCATTTTTTTCGAAATTTGGATAACTTCTTGCAAGGGAAAAAGTTCAACTCTGATGGGGCAGTCCAAATCGCCTTCAAAGATTTTATTGATTCCCGTCCGACTGGTTTTTTTTAGTAAAGGGATCAATGAACTACCTATGAGATGGCAAAAGTGCATAGAAAATAATGGTTCATACTTTGATTAATTAAATATATTATATTAAAAAATATTCGACTTTTTGTTCCTCCCATACAAAACGCCAATTTCATATGTAAGGACCTAATATTATCAATATTTTTACCATCTAAATTGTCTTTAAGGTAGTTTTTCCCATTGTTAACGTAGAAACGCTTTGAGAAGTTTATATGTTAGTAGTGTATTGTAACAATCTTTAAGTGTGTCAGAAATATTGAACAATCGCTAGATCAAGCATTTTTGTTTTACCTTGTGTTTTACCCTGTGTCTTATTAATCTGATTTGAAATTTTGATAAAACTCTTAAACTAAGTCCTATATATTATTTTGCTAGTGTAAAAATTCAATTTGTCCTGTAAATTTAGAAAAATAAAATGAATGAACTTCTTTGGTTTAATCAAGTAGATAGATATATAGTTAACGATAGATACGTTAAAAAGGGTTTCGTGTTAGCAATAACAGTTGCTAATTGCTATGGGAGAGTTAATTTCCTAAGTAATTGCACAAAGCTCAACATTACTATTTAATGATTTATATATCATATTCCAAGTTTATTTGTAACGTATACTTCAGTACCTAGTGTAAATAATTGCATGTGGCTCGCGAGCCGTAGGCTGCTGACCTCTGTTCTACAAGTATAAATTTACTGTTTTACTTGACTTCTTTATTTTTTATTTGGGGATAATCCACGTAGCATTTTTCCAGGACGCTCAGCAGTAAGACTGTCGGGCTGTCTTGGAATTTTACTGGCTAAAAGCCCCAAGATGACTACATCTTCGCATTGCCAGGGATTGTGACAGTTTTGTTAAATTATAAACAGCCCCGATCTCAGAGATATCACCTCACTTTATTTACCTAGTCAATGTGGGACGAGTACTATGGAGAGGTTAAGCTATAAATTCAGGCTGTTGCTAATCAATAATGCCTAATAAAATCGGCACAGCAAATACCTGCAATCGTAATAATGTACTGTCCAAATAAACCATATTACATTTTTTTGATAGAAAAGGTCAATCTTTCGACTATAAACGGCTAGGTTTTTTAGTTAAAATTACTATTATTTTATTATTTACCTACTTATGTGCTTAAATGATCTAAATATGACTAGAAAATAAAAAATATATTTTCAGTTTCAAAAACAAAATCAATTAACTAAACGTTTGCTATCTTACTTGTTCTCATTGAATTCTCTTTAAATTTATCTATGCCAAAGCATGTGAGAATTGTAATGCAATTACGCACTGTCCGTATATCGCATGCAGTTTGACTAGAAATCAAACATTAATGCTCTGCTAATTGGTAAATTGTGTAGTAGGTAGGTATGGTCGCTTAGCATGTGATCTAGTCCGATACAACGCACGTGGCCATCCGTGTCAAATGCGGTATCTTCGCCATAACGTAATTACAACGCCCGTTGGCAGGTTATGAAGCAAATAAAGCGGTTATCCGCTAACGGTTAGCCTTTATTGAAGCGATTTAATGACCATTAAAAATACCGAAACTATACGACGAATGCGAGAGTTTATCAGACGTAATCTTTACAAGCTACAGCTTTTATAGCTATTTTTTTATTGTATCTTTCAGTGGGTATTTTTGTTGGTATTATAAAAAATATTATGATTTAATGGGAATTCTAGGCTTGACGTAGAATATAAAAACATGAGATGTCTTAGAAATTAATTTATTACTGCGTAATACGGAAAAAATCTATAAATGTAAACCGAACTTTGTTTTGTATATTTTCTTAGTTTAGTCCAGTTAGTGTAGTTTAGTTACAGTAAGCAGTATTACTCTATACAACTCACAGAGTGGTGGTTCTTTACTCCGAGCATCTAATTATCGGCGGTTCAAGTCCCAAGGATCCTTGCTTCAGGTCCACATATTATTTAAAATTGCTATAGATTTTATACATGATTACTTTAAAATGTAAAAATTGTATATTTTTTTATTTTGACTCGACACAGTGACCACATCACCCCTGATGGTAAGCATAGTGCGGTCCAAACAATGACTATGACAATCAATATTAAATAAAAACCTATTGATAGTTGCAGTAATCGTGCCGACCTGCACAAATATTTCTTCACGCCCCGAAAAAAAGGGTCCAATATCACAGGACGATGGGAACACGCTCGCCAGAACAGCATTCTACATCTCAACGCCTCGGCAAGAGTATGAGTTAGAGAACTTCTTAGTACTAGCCGGGATATGTATTACCGCATGTATAGCTGTGCCTCCGTTAACCCGCGAGCGTCGTTCTTTCATGAAAGGAAGAGAATGAGATAAGGAAAATTAATTAAGTATTGCATATGACATGATAATTTAGTACTTTATGTATTAATTTTACACAATATAAACAGTCAATATCAGTGAAAACTGCAATAGCTACTGTACGTAATATTGCTCTATGTAGAGCTATTTCAAAATACTATAAAGTCAGGTAGGTAATTACACCTTTTTGTATTAGGTACGATTAAAACTCAATTTATACTAGTAATAATCGAGTATTACTCTTAAAAAATTAAACAATGAAGCATTCACGTTTCTGGACAAGTGGGCGTTAACCTTGGCGGATAATTTTTTGACGTTAACATTGTTCCCTATAAATACGTGCGCGTACATCGCTGTATGAACGGTTACCAATATTTAAAGTCGCTCTAAACGTATTTATGATTTTTGGTTGCCTGTAGACGCTATTTTGTTGATACTTTTAATTTAACCTAAAAGCATACAAATGTATGTTTTAAGATATATTGTGAAATTTGATCAAAAAATGATCAAAATAATATATTATGACTTTTTATTTCATCGACATAAAACTTGTGATAATTTTGTCTTTTTCTTGTTTTTTTCATTATTTAATTAATCGCAGATTTTAATATTTACTCTGCTATTTCGGATGATGACAAATTCAAAAAATTATTATAACAATTCAGCCCTTTATAATTAACGAACACTTACCAATACTATGTTTATACGTCTGACCGACTAGAACGGATGTTCCTATTTTAGCGGGTTATACATAAAATATTTAAAAATAATTAGCTTAAAATACCAATTCATTATAATCTTTTTTCTATTAATTTAAAATCTTTAAAATTATAATTTACTAAATATTTTCTGTATAATATAATATATGTAATAATTATAACTTATTTAGTTACTGCATGAAGTACATACATATATGATTATTTAGGTACATAAATTTATGATCTATGCATTAAAAAAATTATTCACCGTAAATAATTTTGTAGTTAATCGGTTTATTCTTTCTAAAATTTAGGCAACTATAAATTCGTCATTAGTGTAGGTTTTATCAATAATAAAAGCTATTTCTCTCATTGATATGAATACGTACATTGCTTATAATCAAGTAGTGGATATGTTGATATAATTGATACATATTTGCCAATAATTATTAGTAATATAAAGGAATCCATAAAGGACATATATAATGACGTTAATGCATAAAGTTCCTGGCGGAAAGTATCAAATATAACAGGTTTAGAGAACGTTGCAAATCTCAAATATTGGTTTTGGATCCAGTCCAAGCAACGATAGCTTGTTGCAAAATATATCTATTGATAAAAGTATAAGTAGAACGATTGTTTTTAAACCTTTCGCTTATGAAAATGTAATTTAATTATATATTTTATATATCTTCAGACGTAAAAAATTACAGGTACAATGTTTTTACAATCTTAAAATAATATAAGAACACAAGAGCCAAATAATATAGAATGAAAATTTTGTGGATTACAATTTGCTGTAGAAATAAGTTCCTAAAAATATCTTAGAGGCTGCTTGCATCCAAATGAAAATTTATATATTTGAAAAAAAAAATTCAAGAAGAAAAGGATTCACATTTTTTGAAATAGGATATTTTTTAATCTGGCTAGGTAAATTACAATCAGGGTGGTGACCTGTCACTGCCGGCACTCGATTGCGCGATGGTGGGTAGTGACAGGGCATGGCAGGCGGTCCTCTCCTTCACGGAGAAGACTATGCAGGTGAAGGAAGCGGCGGAGCGGGACCGGGAGGCTATTGCCACCCCCGATAACCCAATCCGCCGCCTAGCTCGGACAGGACACCCGAGGAGGGCCTTCGCCAGAGGCCTTCTTCCATAACAGGACATACGCCGGGCGGTGCGCTTGAGGGAGCGCGCCGCCCAGATCCAGGCGTGAGCGGTGTGCGATGTGTTCCCGCACACCGATCCAATGACAAATTAAGGAGATGAAGGGATAGTGGCATTTCTTACACCACTCTCCCCGCCAAATGTGTTAGGTGTACGCAGGGGGTAGCGACTATTTAGCCACCCCTTGCAGAAGAGCGGGGCCTGCAGAAGGCCAGACGTCGCTAGGTGCCGAGGAAGATGGCTCAGCCTTGCCCTTGGCACTCGGCAGACGGGAGACGAAACATCCCGGGGGTTTTAGTCGGTGCAAGTCTGACACAGGGAGGGGGCAACCTTCATCACCCCCTGAGGTCCGTTAGGGATTTCCCCCGAGTCACAAAAAAAAAAAAACAAAAAAAAAGGTAAATGACAATAACGTACCTGTGCAGTAAGGTCTGTGCAATCCAAGAACGCAAGAGTTAAACGTTTACAGCTGCGAACATCTTGCTGGCCTAAACATACCACGATGGAAGTGTGTTCAGGTATACACAAGCTGATCCCGAAATGTTACGGACCGAAGCAAATAACTTTAATGGATTTAAAAACATGTTTTGTGATCCTGATTAAAACGGGCACAAATGCCCTAATACCTTACTGCTGTTCTTTTGACTATCAAAAAACAATGTTGCTAATTGGGGGTAAAACTTACAATAATCAGTAATAACAATCTTCAAACAAATATTATCATTGATTTTGTAAATATATTGTTTGTAATCATAGATTAATCAAATATTTTATGCATTTCAGGCTATCTACGATATGCTGGGCGCCTGTTCTAGTAACAGACCAGCTGACTCAGCCCAAGAGCGAGCCAAGAACATTTTCGCGAAGATGGATGAAAATAATGACGGGCAGCTCACTCAGGATGAGTTTCTCAAGGGATGCCTCCAAGATGAGGAGCTGTCCAAGATGCTGGCTCCTTAAATAGCCTACGCAACAAACTCTGGATTCAGTCCAGTGTCCTACCCTTTTATACTTTACGTTTACCCAATAACAGATTATTACGTTAAAGCGGAGTCAAGTTGCAGAACATTAGCGCAGATAAAATTTTGTAAACTCTATCTGATTGACCAAAGTACACAGAATTTAAGTCAAAATAAAAGTTTCTAATTTTTAATTAAACCCCAGTCAATCCTTATTATGAATATTTTTCAAGATAATGAACGTAAATTTCGTACAATTAATAAAATAAATTAAATCATATTAAAGTACATAAATATATTTGTTTTAATTAATGTTTTTACAATAACAATTTAAATTTGTATTTTTCCTGTATGCATGAGCCTCGTGTCGTAAGATTGTACCTATGCGGGTATTATTTTTATCACCATAAGAACTGTAGTAAGCCGCTACATTGGTCTGCAGCTTGCGTTCCGTCCGTAAACACCCGATCTAAATACGAATCGCAAATGTCAATTGTCGTTTTTCCAGACAGCCCAAATACAAATGGAGCCAATCGATTCTGTCTACATATTTAATCACTGCTTTTTGCCGGCTGGCCAATACCTCAATATTAACTACACAAGCAACGAATTTCCTACGGTTAATCAATTAACATGAATCGGTACATTTAATTTCGTCCCCGTTATTTTAAATATTTACAAAAGTTAACACATTAATTAAGGCTATACTAAATATAATAAAACCTTGAAGTAAATGCACTCTTGATTAATCAAAATGTCCATTCCTATTTATAGATGTACGTGATTAATGTATTGTATTATGTCTTGAATATAAATCGTCTTAAATCTTCTTCGCTAAACGAGAAACTTGTCTGACCTATTCCTTAAAAGTCATTCATTGTCTGTCGGATACTACTGCACATTATAATATTACAAATGTCAATCCTAAAGTTTACTGTTAAGGCATACGTAAAAATACATAAATAGATGTATATAAACAGAAACGGTCAGATTGATATGTACGCCCTTGCATTATACTATTCACCAAGATAGTTTATGAGTATGAGCTTTCAGCAGACCATTTTATGTGGCTTTTTCATCCAATTAGTCAACAGCATTACTAAGATCTGAATTAATTATAATTATATTATATGTATTTTATATTTTTTCCATTTACACTCGCAATATACTCGCGGCTTCTGGCCTATTTTTAGCATATTTAAAGTAATCTAAAACCGTTCACTTTATATATATATATGTATGTATACTTTATGTATATATATTTTGCACACAATCTGACCAATTCTGTTATTTAAGTTCTATTATGTAAGCTATAGCATAATAATGATATTTCACATAGTTTTAATTTATTCGTCTATTTAACCAAATATATTTGTAATAATATAATAAAAGCCATATACACTATAATGTTCTGTCTCCTGAAAAGTAGGCAAGCATCCTACGTTGGGAGGCAGGGTGTCTTAGATTTAATGTGTAATGATTATAATGATAACTAATTAACAAAATATAGCAAATACATTTAATTTTTATTGCATCACCGTTTGTTCTTATTCAGATATAAATATATATTATATGTGTATTTTTGTCGGGGATCTTTAATGACTCAAGATAATTTCATTTTTTCTTAGCCTGATCTGTGCTTATTGCCGTATTATCTTAATTAAATATACCAAATAATATATTTTCGCCGTTTAATTCTCGCAATTTTTTTAACTATTCTATCTAGTTCGGTAAATTATACTAACATTTTGTATAAGTTTTCCTACTTTAATTTATTATTTTTAAAGGATTATTGACGTTTGTACCAAATATGGGCCAAACCATTTAGTGTGTCCTAGTCTATTTATATTAGGACGTTTTTAGTTATTACGTGCCGTATTATATTGATAAATTATAATTACATAAAGTTAATAATAAACGGTTATGTTAAAATTTTCGACTATATAATTGCTTTAAGTTATTTATTAGTTTTAATATGTTTAATAAAAAAGTCTTATTTAGATAATTATCACTGGATATTTTTACTATCAACAGTGCTTTCTTGGATTACCTACATTTTCTATAGTCAATTATTCCTGTTTTTGTTTATGAAACTTTTCTATATAATATCAACAATGGCTTAATATTACTGCTTATAATAATATTAGACTTATAAATCTATTTAACGTTTACATTTTGGAATTATTAAATAATTAAAAATGTCATGTATCACAATTATTTCATTTTATCGAGTATTGCGTAGAAATTAATCCTTAATAATGTATTATGAAAACATTCCAGAAATTTTCTTGAATAGATTTTAAGTGTTTTTTTAATCTTAGAGTAACTTTTATTATGTCACCGGATTTCTTCATGTCGTATTTATTAAATAAAACATTATTAATTATTTAAAACAAATCATCAAAACATGTTTTCCATGAAAGAGCTTTGATTTAATTTCTTATACATACGGAAAGGGATCAATAATATCCAAGTTGGACCTGATTTAGTCCCTGGACAGGGTTCTCCGTGACATATCACGTAAATGAATCTTTGATTTAAATATGAATCTTTCAGATATCATTAGATATCTACTGTATATACACGCAAGTGTCGTTTGTAGACCTCGACTTCGCTCGAATTTCTTAAATTTGCAAAGTTTTACCTTTGTAATTCAAGCTGGCTAAAAACATTATATTATAATATATGTTTCATTTTTACATTAGAATAAAAATAACTTCCATAAAACAAAATTCGTATATCAACGCAGTTCATAAAAATGTTGAAGCAATCTTTCCAAATTTATAAAACCAAATCAACATTGGTAATTTCTACACTATGACATATTTCAAACACCTCATGTACAAGAAATGAATCGTATCTTAGGAACCTTACATACGCAAACTTCTAGTAATAAATGTTGGTTATAGCGTTGAATCATAATACGCCGATTTTCTGTATGAGAAAAATCTACAGCTTCATTGATAGCCGATTTAATGCCAAATAAATTAAAATATGTTAGGTGATAAATACTTAAATAAAAATAAAAAATAGTACTTGTAACAAAACATATCACAACTTGAATATTCTAGCAGAAATATAAATTCGCCCTTCAAAGAATTGTATTTTTTTTGTTTTGTAAACTAACGTGCGTACATCGTAGAGTTTAACTTGGATTGTACTTGGAAGGTCTCTGTCAATTATTTGTGTTTTACATATGTATAATTAAAATGAAGGTGACGTTGCTTAGCTTTTTGTAATTACTTTTATTATTATGGTTGATTATTAGATTTAATTTAAATTTTAATAATTATATTCATTGATAATGAAAAAATTGAACACTATTTCAACCACGATTTTGTGTATAACATTTTTTTTTGCGTTTAAGTGAAAATTCCTGTAGAAATAATTAATTATTTAAAAAATCCTATTCTTCTTTTTGAAAAAATTGTACAGCTAAATAAATTTAACGATTAATGCCATACCGATTGTAAAAATATCAATTTAGAAAACACATCACTAAATGAAAACAATTTGGTTTTATTTTTTAAAAGATGTCTTTGTTTTTTTTTATATAGAAATAGTGATAAACATTTTTATTTACTATATAAATATTCATCAGTAAATTGTATAACATTATATATTATAATGTTAATGTTTTTTTTTGTTTTTTTCAGTAATACATAAAAGTTATTCAGATTGTTTAAATACGGAAATCATGAATTATAATTACAATATTTTGGTGGCAATTTGTATTACTGTGCAATATAAACTATGAACATAGAAATAGAATGAAAATAGTTTTGCTAATGTTGCCTTTTAATAGCATCGATTACTCTTGTGAAATGTAGCAACTACATCATACTCAATTACTTCATTATAGACTAACTCTGTCAACTGTCACAAATTCATATGCACAAAACGTAGACAAAAAAGAAAATTTCGACATTTTAGCTATACGATTATTGTAATAGTATTAATTTAATACGCCTCTTTTGTATAAACGTAAGTGCCATATAAAATTTATTTAAATGAAATCAATACAAAAGTGATGATTTATGTAACAATTTTAATGTATCTTTAAGTTTAGTGGACGTTTTAGAATTTACTTATTCTGGCTGAAACACAAGTTTGTAAGACTTTGTTTTTTTTTTTGTAATCTGTGTGATCTGTAAATTATCCCTTTTGGTCTCATAGCCTTTTTAACTAGACATTTGAACCTAATTCAATTGAAGATTTTCAATATTATATATTTGTACATCTCCATGTAATTAGGTCTTGGTTTTTAAAATATGTATCAGGTAATGGTTCAAAATTCTATTTACCTACTGCTTCTGTCAAGATATGATTAAATTTAACCTAAATAGTTTTAGGCTCTTGACATCTGGTCTTTTGGATAGCAGTTCGTATTAATTTAAACGGCTCAATCAGAATAATAATTCTGTCCATTCTTTAATTCTGTAAAATTGATTCTAAGGTTTTTAGAATCTTGGAAATTTATTATGTGAAGTTTACATTTAAATAATTGTAATAATTTCAATTTACGTTTCGTTCATTACTTCGTTAGAAAAAACGGCTAAACGGTTGTTTTTTCTCCATTTCACTATCCTAATTTCTTGATGTCATACGCAAACGTAACTTTGTACTTGGATCTTATTGTGAGAAATAATATTCCTTGCTCAGAGTATTAAACAAATTGAATGTTTTGCTGTTTACAAAGTACATATACTTAATTATATTTTAGTGTTTACTTCTGTATGTTTGTTATAATGTACAATCACATTTAAAGCAGAGGTAGATAGAATTAATGGAAACGTTTCAATCAACCGTTAAATTTATTTGAGCTAAATACTCATTATTAGTAAACTTTGGTATAATTCTTTTAAAGCACTGTATGTGTACTTCATTCTATAGGGAATAATATTAGAATGTATTAAGAAGATAGCCGCAACATTCGCACAAAGCAATTAGGAATCTAATATAATATAATCTATATTCATGTCTATAAATGTACTATTGTATTTAGTTAAAGCACATTATGTATAGCTTTTAAGATTGTAAACAAGAGTAAATCTGTGAAAGTATCCATTTTATGTATGTGGGTCTATTTTGAATGTTTTGACAAAACTATATTTAGTAATAATAACAGCTCTATTCATAACTATTTCTCAGCGGGCTCCACACGAATAACTGTATGAATAGGTTGCTTGAATACACTGAAGATCTCATATGAACGGCGATAAATCGTAAATCCAATTATGTTTCTGTGGACTCCGTCTCATTTCAACTATCTATAAGTCTGACTAAAAGTTTTTCAATAGTTATAACACTAATATGTTATATTCATCTACGTTTTAAATATTAAAATACCAGTTTTATCAGTATACTACCGCGTCTTATATAATTATTCATATGTTTAGATAGGCACATGTAATAGATTGAATCAACCACAATGTCCCATAAAGTATTTACTTTGTATTACTATGACTCCATATTTTTAATTATTCACATTTTGCATATTCATGTATAATATACAAATTACAAAATAGTTCATAACCTGTCTCATTATTTTCGTAACTGTACTTAACCGTTCAACAATTTACTTATATAAAAAAAAAACACTTAGTTTATGAACTATAATTATTATAGTCAGAGTTTTTCATTATCGGCAAATACTAAAATGTATAATAAACATTATATTAACAGCTAAATATATATATATATATATATATATATATAACAAACATTACATAGTCACGCTATATCCCTGTGGAAGTAAGCTGGGATACATTATATACTTTGCATATATCCGTCGTGAACATCGTTACAAATATCGCAGCTGATTTTTGTTCTCAAGACACTATGTACACGTGATTTTTTTTGTTAGATACGCTACAATAGAAGGTAGATAGATATTATATGAAAACAATTTTAGTGACAAATTTAAGTTACTTATAGATTGGGTGCACCAAAGAATTTATAGGAATTGCATAGTTTAATACGACTTGCGCCAACAAATAAAATCTAGTTTAAACTTTAATAGAACGCTACTTAGCGTTAAACTGTACTTCTTATCTTGCTCAGTAACAATATTTTATTTTAACATATGTCATATTTATGATAAATCACCATTAACGTCGAATCAAACCGTTACATCTTAATCGCATTTTATGCAAGCCTAAACTGGTATTAAAGAATATAATGTACTTAAAACCCTTTACAACTTATTTGGACAAAACTCGTCATCTAACAACCCTTTGTGATCAAGAACTCTTTTAACCGTACTGAGACGAAGATAACCTGTTATGATCATTGTATCAACCCTTGGTTTAGTAAATATTTGTTGTTCATTCATAGAATACAATTTAATAAATAATCTACATATTCTCTCCACAGTATTTGACTTAAGCTCCGCTATAGATGACGCTCTTTTTAAATTCTCTGAACTATCACTTTATATTGATACCAATTCAAAATATTATTAATTATTAGGAATTATAAATAGATTGCTAATAATATTCACAGGAATATATAGTATTTAATAATATTTATAATATTTCTATTATAACTTATCAGTGATATTTGCTTTTGGGCTCCTCAATTATTTTGACACTAGATGTAAGTTGTTGGTGCAAGTCGCCATTAGAGTACAATAACATTATAACAAAGTTGAGTTTCATATAAGAAAATATTTGATCTTGCTCCTTAATTTCTTTGACTTTACCTATTCACGAAACGCAGTAAAACATCGGTCAGTGCAACTTTTATGCGTTAAATATAATCGATATAGTGTGATCAAATAACATCAAGTCTGACAGGTAACGTATCGAACAACTTTATTGTATATTTAGTTTAATGTTAATAATTTCACATTCAATTTAAAGAGACATTCTTTTATACCTTCATTTGTAATAAATTTATCATCAGTACAATTTTCTTCCCACCTACTTGACTTTTCTAGGGCACAAGACTAAATCATCAAGAGCGAGACGATTGTGTTGATTACTGTAACGTCCTGTTTCACAATATAAAAAGATAACAATACGATGGGTAAACAAAATAGCAAACTAAAACCGGAGGTCTTGGAAGACCTCAAGCAAAACACTGAGTTTTCAGGTATAACTTCGATTTATTTTATTTTGCTTGTTTCTATTGTACCATCTTTCCAGGAATTTATTTTCATTTAGGGCAATTGACATTGTACGATAATTCAACCTCATTTAATAATATGTAAATTTCTTTAGTTTCAATTAGATCTCTGTCTTGTTGACCACGAATTGGCAAATTTTTTGTTATTAAAAAAGTATTTAACGAAAGTAGAAACCAAGATGATATAAAAATAGATACATAGTATGCTAGATTACGAAATATAAACCGTTAAATACACTGTTTCATTGGCTGCATTTGTTAACTAAAACATTAAAGAATATTGTTTGGTATTATGACAAGTTTGCATAATGGCCAACGCTGCAAGTTAATCCATTGTACACTATGCAGAATAAACAACTTGAAACTATTTTATACGACATTACACAATGTCGCTTATTTTCAATATTTATAACAACGTATTATGATATTTCCTCAGATGCAGAAATACAAGAGTGGTATAAAGGATTTTTGAAAGATTGCCCTAGTGGACACTTGTCAGTAGAAGAATTTAAGAAAATTTATGGAAACTTTTTTCCATACGGAGACGCTAGCAAGGTATAGTGATTTTGACGCTATTTTATATTATCTTGTCAACTGCCAAACGTGCCTTAATTAAGGTAATATCTTTGTAAAAGTGTGAATGTATAATATAATTCGTTGATAATAATACCGCTGTTGATAATTATACTTCTTTGTAAGATAATCTAATTTCTGATATTGTCCTTCCGAACAAATTACTTATTATGATTATTTATAACAATTAAAAGAGCAAAAAATTATTCAACTTTATATTCGATTTTTGGCTGGCTGCATCTCAGTGTAAAATGTCTTATTGAAAATGTGAAAAAGTAATTTTGAAGTTTTAATACTAGTATTTTGATTTCTTAACAATTTTTTTTTTAAATGGTTTTAGCGCAATTCATAGGACGGTAAAAACCCAAATTTCAGACTTTTGTTGTTCTACGGCCATAGAAGTTTTTTTTTTTTGTTGTAAAGAACCATATTATATTATCTATTTATTCAGCTTCAGTTTGCTTGCTACGCCCATTTTACACAAAGATATACAATATTTGATCGAAAATGGACTTTTTTGTCTTTAACTATCTCGGTAAATAATAATAGCAGCGCAAATGAAAGGACAAAAACTGAAAAAAAAATTCATGAGAGATCCAATTGAAATATGAAGTAGAAAATATTGTTCTACCCTAATATCGACTTGAAAAAGTCTGAAAAACGTCATTTATTTCATGGATTTGGTAAATCGACTGCTACTTCGCGAATATCGATAGGGCCATAACTTTTAGGAATTTTTATACTTACCGGTCCTGTGAAATTGCATATGGGCTCATTAAACGTTTTTTCTTTACGAATTGATCAAAGTTTTCGAAAAAAATATTAAGCAAAATGTTTAGTCTACAACGATGTGTGTTCTGTATAAAAATAAAACATTATTTATTATTCTTTAATTTTGCGGTTTTGAATTTGTAAATTTAGAAAATTAAATTTTGTTTTGCTGATTATTAATTTTAAAAAACATTTATTTTAATTAACATTAATGAACATACAGTTTTTTAAACAAACGAATACTGAAAAAACCGATTATTTGTTAAATATAGTTTTTTAATCATAAAAAAATTCAAGGCCCGTGGCCCGAAAAAAGAAACAAAAATTTCAGATTTTTTTCTGGTCTATTTCTTTGGATTACGTGAAAACCGTAACTCTAAAAATATTTTTCTTAAATAGCGAACTAGAGTCTTGAATCTTCAAAATTCTTGTTTTAGAAGTGCAATATAACCAATGTTCATGGAGATACAGCCCGTCAAAAATATAGAAAAATTTAGAGATTTTCTCCCTTAATTGTGTATATTTATCTATATTTTATTAAGAAAAGGTGTTTGTTTATAGTTCGCAGAGCACGTGTTCCGGACGTTTGATGCCAACGGCGACGGCACGATCGATTTTCGGGAATTCCTTTGCGCGCTGAGCGTCACCTCTCGCGGTAAACTCGAGCAGAAACTGAAGTGGGCCTTCTCAATGTACGATTTGGATGGAAACGGCTACATATCACGACAGGAGATGCTCGAAATTGTCACTGTAAGTGTACAGTAATAAAATAAGAATCCAATAAAAAACAAAGATAAAAGTTTATTTGACACGAAATAAAACCAACGGTTTATAAAACAAACTCTAAAATATATGTGGCTATAGTCCTTTTCGACAGAATCCGACAGTGTTGTCATCTTGTTCAATTTTATTCAAAACTTCTTTCAATCAATTTGATCTTATTATGTGTTTGTCATGAATTTATAGTTAAAAATAATTGTTTACATAACTAAGGACTTAGACAATTCTGTGTCGCGGACCGCTGGTCTCGTCTGTTTATTGAATTGCCAGATATTTAGGGTGGCAATAGATGCGATATATAGCAATAGATTTTCTATGAAGTCTGTATTTTATTGATTACAATTTGAAGTAAAAAACTAACATGAGAATTCGAACGACCATAATTAAATAATTTATCATAAAAAACACCAAAGTTAATGAATTATTGACTTTCCGAATTTTGAGGTAACCGTATGGGTTTACCTTTTTATTATTTACACCACTCCGCTAGTAATTACGTTAATTTAACCATTGTTCTCTAGGGGAAACAACAAAAGCCTGTTAAAGAACAAACTCTAAAAAACGATATGATTGAGGGAAGACATGTTATTGAATAAAATCATATGCTTAATAAACCATCGCCTGTTCTTTAAATATATTAGATAATATGACTTCGAATCATAGATCATAGTCCTATTTCTTGTGAATTCCACGTTTGAACATTAATCTACGAAATTTCGCTTTCCAGGCCATTTACAAAATGGTTGGTTCGGTGATGAAGATGCCTGAAGACGAATCTACGCCTGAGAAACGCACCGACAAAATATTTCGACAGATGGACAGAAACAAAGACGGAAAGCTTTCTTTAGAGGAATTCATAGAGGGCGCTAAAAGCGATCCTTCTATAGTGCGACTCCTCCAGTGCGACCCGCAGTCGCAGTGATACTGTACATGTTAAAATTTTATCGAGCATCATATCACTCGAGCTATCCACACCTTTATGTATGAAACTATTGTAATATATCACCGTTATAACTGCTTGTAAGAGCTAGTGCGATATGTAAACTTTGGTCCCACATAAGGTCCATCCAGGATCCTATCCTCGTACTTGGTTGATTAAACGATACATTTACACTATTTTATCGATGTTAATATTTTGGTACCGAATCTAGCGTAAATATTTATTTCATATGATATAAAAAGAATTCTCAAATTAACTAAAACTCTTTAAATTGGCAATATTAAAATCAACGATCGTGATACAAGGCTGTGAAAACAATATTATATAATGTTAATTTTCAACGGCACTTTTCTTAACGATCTAACTGTACTATTGTATTTACTTATCCAGACAATTTATTTCACGATCCTGCGATGTCAAAACTTAAAGTTCAATGACACGACTGATAAATCGCTGAGGTTGTTGTAACAAGTTTACTGCGTTAGAAGACTTACTAAATAATAATTAAAATATCACTACTTGTTTTTAAAGTCAATAGATATTGAAATGAGAGCGTCGGGGAAAACAGGTTAATGGGAGTCACTTAAGCGAGAAATAAAAGGAAAATCTAATTTTTAATGTAACCTCCTAGATATTAAATTTACTTAATAAACTATCAAATGAGGCCACTTTTATGTACTTTGGTAATCGACTTTAGATATTTTAACAGTGTAAAAAAAAATAACAGAATTGACTCCCGTTGCACTGTTGCGAGGGCATTGGTGACTACCCTATGTTTAATGGGAGTGTTTGTGGGTGACTCCCATTACCCGCTATCTCTCATTATTCTTGTCTCCCCTATATATCTTATATCCTAAAATAAAAAAATAAATGTATTTAAACAAACGCATACAAATACTTGGCACTATTTTAAAATTGTTAATCAATAGTATTCTTAACGCAACATGTTCTAAAATCTTTAATCAACCAGGCATAAAGACATTCATGTGTGACCATTGTGTTTATAGTATTAAAAGATTTTTACCAATATCTAGATAGGTCTGAACAAAGAGTCTCAAGCTGTTCTTAATTTGCTGCTACAATATAAGCTGGTTTACGACCCGCATAAAATATATAATACACACATATAGTTATAAAGTATTACCAGTTACACTGTTGGAGGTCTCGATGTACGTTTTAATAGACCTACAGGCATAACTTTTCCGATAGGTGAGGAAATCTAGAATTTGTAATGATATTGTCACCATTGTGACAGCCAAATACAGAATAAAATGTTTGCTATATTAAATATTAATACAGACGTTTAACCAACCGCAGATTTAGGTTTGTAGATTTACTTCTCTTTGAGAAAATTAAAGCATTTTTTTAAAGTAATTCGGGAAGTAAATCTTCTACAAACTCGCTTCTACTTCGAGAGTGCTCGGGCCTCCGTTATAGGTACTATGCGTCTCAACTAAGAATAAGATGGCACCTGTGGGCAACTTCACTCGCTGGGTAAAATTTTCTACTGAATTAAAAAAAAAGTTAATTTTGTTAGATGTATTATTTAATCTCAGTGATATATGTAATTTAAGTAGTTCCATTTTCCAGTAAATGAGTGTATAAATAACTTTTATTCTGATACATTGTCCAAAGAGTGAAATTAATCATTTCTGTGTTTCAAAATTGTATAAAATATTAAGAACTTTGTCATTTCTATTATATAAATTGAAATTAGTAAATATTTCCGTTGTTATTTATAGACTAAATTACACCAGTGAAGATGGCAACGTAAGACAAGATGGCGCCTTGACTGACCTATTCACAGTTGGAACGTAAAGTAATACTGTATAATAAATATGTAGGTTTAAAGGAGAATTTAATAATAATAAACGTGAACAGTTGTAGCTCTACAAACGTTAAATGTACGATATCTTTAAGGTATTACGTACTCCGCAGCACAAATTTACTGCACATTTGATGAATTTCCATCGCTCTTACCCGCATAAATCGCATTTAAATTAATTATTTATATATATATATATATTAATATATGATCAAAACAATGACGAACATAGAAACTTATAATAAATGCGTTTTAAATCTTTTTATATAAAATTAGCTAGTCTTAAACAGTAATGATGCAAAGATATTAATGCTGTAATTAACTTGTTATGACCACGGTAAGTGACATCGTATCACTTTTATACCTATGGTGACGCACGACGCAGCTGGATAAAAATAACATATTTATTATAGACAATGATTTTATGTCTGTAATGAAATAACATATAAATAACGTGTTTGGAGAGACAAACATTAAAAAGATTTACTTAAAAGAAATAAAAACATATTACACAAAAGAAAGTAATGGCAAAATAAATATTTAAACATTGTTTTGACGTTCGTACAGGAGAGTGTTTAGTGTAATCACCCTGAGAGCTAAAAAGACCTAGATAATATAAAACTCGTTTAATGTTATAGGAGCTGCTATAGGTATTTACAGTTGACGGTTAATACGCACTAGGCAATACTGGAACATTACAATGCGATACGGCGCAACATAATTGTCAAAATTGCGTCCAAAGGGATTAGACAAAGTAGAATTGGCACAACGTGACGACATGGTATTTCGAAAACTTATGTCAATCATACATTTTTCGTCATCGTTGATGAAGTATTACTTCACCGTCAGGCTCGTGACATGACACAATAACAGAAATCCCGCACTGTGTCATGCATGTGCGTATGTGTCAGACAACATTTATTTTGGCTGTATTTTTACTAATTCCTATGATAAGTCCTGTGACTATCTCATACGATTTCATAAAAGTGAACGATATGGCGCAGTCGCTCAGTTTCAGAAACGACTCTTGAATTTTAAAACGCAAAATCAAAAGTCGCATGCATTTTCTGTATGCGTGTCTTACATTGCTCGCACCTCGCAATGCTGGTATCTCATTGTGAAATTGTATCTTAAATAGTTCTATCTGGTGATTATATCTTGATTTTACCATTGTTGGCTCCCGGTTTCCTTGTTGGTTTATATGCTCTTTCACGTACATAACTTCAAACAAGTCATACTTTTACTGTTTAACCGTAAATAGATATTACTGATGCTTATGGTATATTATAAAGACATCATATTCATAGCACAACTACGATGGCAATTTACGCAACAAATGATACAGACAGATATATCGATTTGTAACATAAAATAGAAATGTACTATATTTATGGTGATCTATTCGTGTAGCTGATATTATTAAGGTTTAGTTTTAATGCATGTTTAAAGAAATATATGTAAAACCATAATTATAGTTTTGAGCCAGCCTAGTATTATTTGATTATCTTGTAGTAGAGATGATTTACAAGGGTTTGTGTAAGAATAACCTCTATGAGAAGTGAAGAATTGATTTTTGCATTCTAGAAGTATTGTTTTGTGTGCTCGTATTGGTACTAGCTTATGGAGAGCCCTAAACATAATGATTTACGCTATCACATATGCAAATTGTCATTTATGTTAATAACAAATTTAATATAACACGTGTACAACTACAAATTTACCACATCAATGTAATAGGTCATATTATTAATGAATAAAATTAACTTTTACTTATATTTCTGCAATAACTTAAAAAAATGTTGTAAATATATATACTGTTATAATAAATATATTCAAGTAATAATTTTAACAGCAACGGGCTCTCTACAAATGTTTTTAGAATGTAGAGGTTTTTGTTAATACGAGAAATAATTGTTCATTAAACGTGTTCAATCAAAACAGAGATCTGATTATAAACTTGACGAATCTATTTATTTTACTTATTAATAAGTTTACACCTGTTTCCAATGCGTCGTAAATATTGATTTTACAATTTAAATTTATGGATTTTCTTTATTTCTAACAATGAAACATCGTATATAATTAACTGTAGCCTTTGGTGTAGAGATAATTTTATTCACCGCTTGCAATAATGCTAAGTATGCATTCGATTCTACTGAATATCGAAGTACACTAATAATGAAAACAAAAATGTGAATGCAGGTTTGGCTAATTTTAATGCATCTAATTTTTTAATACATTTATGACCATAACTTGCTTTAGGTATTTCTTTAGATGAGATGAATCAATTTGTTTATTCCTAACAGGTTATTCAGTAAAATATATTTTGCAAGTGGTGGTTACTGCGACACCATGCTTAACGCACCATCGTGTATCTCACAGGGAGTGCACAGTCTTGCAGACTATATACAATAATTACGTATTAACTTAAGCGTCTTACATAAAATACACGTTAGCTTATTAATAATAAACAATTATAGTGTAAGCACGCAACTTTTATTTTATAATTTAAGCTTTTATTTCATTGCTATATGTCGATGTACACATTTAATATGATTTTAAACTTTTCTAAACATATATTTGAGTTTCATTTATCGCTTTTTACTTTGCTTCTTGTGAGCTTATTCCTAACGTTACAAAAAAAAACGAAATGCACAATTTCTTTTTCGCACAATTCTGCGTTATTCGCTTATCACTTGTAATTATTTCAAATATCAGTTAACTTCCTATGTAACTTGTAGCTGTTTTTAGATATCAGATTCATGTTTATATTTTACAATTTTATTAAAATTATTTTAAAAAGATAAATGTCTCATAAACCATTTTTTTTTCCTTCGCATTTGGCTTATCCGACTATCCTTACTTCAAGTCAATTTAAAGTTAAAAATCTTACAAATCATTTTAATTACTTTGTGTCCTACCAAAAAATAGTAGAATTAATTTAAACAAACTTTAACTATAACGCACTAACTTTCTTAATTAATGATGTATGTAATCATTATTTATTGCACTTAATTTTGTTTAATCTTCTTACTTCCACTTTTATAAGGCTGTTTGCATTATATTGATTAAAATCGTTTCTTATTTCTTAAATAGATACTGTAATTATTTTTATGATTGTCTATAGAAGTATTTATTAAAAAAATTAAAGTAGTAAAATATCAGTAGTTCCTTGGATATTTAGAATCGGGCAGTCTTATAAACAAATATGGCCGCTTTGCATTGCGTATACATATGCATGCATATGTACCATTTTACTATTATATCGATACAGCCTGATTATATAGTGAAGATTGAGATCACAATCATGGACTACAGATAGACGGAGAGAATTTATACAGAAAGTTGTATGATTTGGTCCTATGTATTTGTTTATAGTATTGCCGGAGTTTAAAGAACAGGACCGTAATGTAATTTTAGCAAACTAGTTTTTAATTGATATGTTAATAATTTATTTATACTTCAATACGATAATTACGAACGTAACTTAACTTTACTAATATAAATCGAATGCATATTGCAGTGCATATATGGATTACTAACGATTACTTTGAAATATATGATACATAATATTACCGATACAACGAGAAAGCCGAAATAGGCTTACGACAATAATACAATAGGAACGATATTTCTAAAAACTTTTCATTATGATATCTAATGATAATGGTTGCTGTAAGTACACTCCTAATAGATTTCATGTAAACCACTCGGAGATGTGTTCGATTGTAGAGTTTGTCTATTTTTAGAAGGCGGGTGACGTTAATTTGGCATGTTAATATGTACTGCGCATTAAAATGATGTGTATGTACATTCACATCACAATTAACCGTTGCCCGCCTCATTGACATAGACTGACAAAAATAAACACTTATATACTATTTTCCGGTTATATATATATTATATGTCTCCGATATATAATAGTATATTAAAATAATGTGCTTTTCTCCAAGGCTTTCAACAAACTTTTAAGAAGATAAGAGTGTTATCAAGAGATTTTACGTTGGACGTAGCTTGTTCATTTGTTGTATTTAGATGTTTTTAAATTAAATATTATGTTAGATATAAAGATACAACAAAATGGATTTACGAATAATTGCAAATGATTTGAAAATTATTCAAATAATTGTATGTAAGAAAAATTAAAACATAACATAAACTTTCTGGACATGTTCTATCGACGAAATACATGAACGACGATATGGCAACATTCGTTTTGATTCTAGCGTACAGTGCGGCAACGTCGTACAACCCCTAAACACAATTTGGCAACAAGTCCATTACTTCGCAAAACAATTGTTGAAATAAAAAATATCACTCAATTAACATGTTTATTTCCTTATTTTAGAAAAAAGATCTACTACTTCATTTGCAGTTTGATCTTATAAATTGCAATAGGTATATCTATCTCATTTAATAATGAGTAGGTTTAGCATACCGTCAAGCAGCGTAATCGATTCATTTACTGTCTTCCAGTATTTTAAGCAATAGGTGATTATACTACTACTATGATATATACTATGACGGCTTTTAATAATGGTTTCAAACCGCATACATTTCGAGTGAAATAGTTGGTCGGTTTAGGTACGCCACACTAGTTTGCTAGCATTATATGGTGCTAATTTTTAAGGAAAATTTAGATTGCTTTGGTGAGGCATTATCTAATAAATAATACAAGACCATTTTACTTATATTGTATTATACCAAGGGTCAATAGTTTATTAAATAAAATATTTTAAAATAGCTTTTCCACATAAGACCACGCGACACCTTAAATAAAAATACACTTTATAGCTCACTGATACAATATATGGTGCATAAATATTTTAGTATAGAAATCGTAAGACCATAGCTGTGTAGCCTATATTCGGTAAGTCGCTGCTAGATAGATATATTGACGATATAATTAAATGCCCACAGAAAAATCTCACATTTGTCGGAAAATTGAAAATATAAAATGTCAACTTGCTTCAAAAACAAGTTTTCAGATAAACGCGAAGACTTAGTTAAAACAATTCATATAAGCAGGTAGTAATTGTGAAAAACAAAAAGGTATCATCGTGTTTTCACACGATTACGTTGTTGAGTGTTTTACATGAAAATTTATGTTGTTTAAGTAATTTAATTTAAAACAAAAATGTCTTTCACAGCTTTTCTGTGGTTGATATATATATGTATATACATGTTGCTTATTTGATTTTTTTTAATATGGGTATCAGTTACTTCGTTATCCAATGGTGAAAAAAATTTGACGCAAGTCATTCGGCGCACTTTTACCAAGTAGATCATGTAATAAAGATATCCCGAAAATTTTTGGTATTACTTTTGTAACTATTCGAAACAATTAAAAGTGATTTGCTTTTTATTCATGCACCGTGGTGCGATTTTATTATATCCCTAATATAACTAACTTGCTGCGATAAATATGTATACATCAATGACTGCAGTAGTTTATAATCTTATATCTATATATTTTTTTAATTTAAAACCTGATACTGTTTGGTAATAACAAATTATTATTTAATACATAATTAATTAAACCCTCCGCTGTGCTATCAACACCTCGTCAATCCAATATGTCCTACGTTTCTTAAAACCCAAATCATAAACAAGGAAGCTAACTAATTACAGTTTAAGTCCTTTTATCTTTTTAAGTTTTTCCTTGTTTAGTCATACAATTCCATAACGGCTTGTAGCTTCTTTTTGTACTTCTCTTGGTTATTTAATTATAATATATTATTCTAGTAGGAAAGATTAATGTTATATTTACTGTAGGTATCGAGTTTTCATGTTATGTATAGTATGTCTTAAAATAATTCTTATTATGACATATGTGATTTGATGTTGTTATCGAAATAAGAAATATTCTTGGACCAATACGTACAAAGTGAATAAATATTTAGTAATTTGTTGCTACAGGATGTAGACTCAACAGGTAGGGAAGTCTATACCACTAAAGAACTTATTAAAGTAACCAACTGCATGTCTTTGTTGGAAATAAAAAAAAGGAATGAAAGCAGTAAAAATGCAAAGCATCGAAGCATTCGATTAGTTAATATGACAATTTTATATGTTAACGATGACGAAATATCAAAGGAGTACGTTAATATCAGACTCAGTACACACATAAATAAATATTGCGTCTTGCCCTAACAAACCCGCCATGAGAAATTAATGAAAAAATATGTATGGCAGTCGTGACTGACCACAGAAGTTAATACTTTTTTGCGTTCAGAACAAATTTCGTATAGGTTTATTCCAGGTACAAATGCAGCACAACAAGACATCTAAGGAATAGTTGTGGACTTACCACCGCTAAAAGTATTAACTTCAATAAAACTATAAACATTATCATTGTGAGCTACATATCAATACGCTTTATACTGGGAATACTGTTCATATTTGATATAAAATACAATATTTAATTTGCATTAATGTTACATTTTCTGACTGTTGTATAGACATTGAGTGTTTAAAATTTTAACATTTTTCCTTGATACTAATAGCACCCTGCTCTTAATGAATTGTTGTATCATAAATTAAAGTTAGTATTTCAATTTGAGAGTACAAATTGACTTTTGATGTTTGGCTCTAATATGTACATACTTAACATTACACGATACATCTTGTGCCTCAATTTAACGTTATGTATGTGGTCAATTTGTGATTTCCTACAATATATATATATATATATGCTCATTGAACGTCAAAATATTTGATTAGGTTGTATTGCTGGGGATTTGTATAGCCTTTACATTAAAGATTAGATTATTATAGACTTATCATTTCTACTACACCGTTTCAACACAGTGCCCCGACTACGTAGTATGAACGTAATGTTGAAACTTTGCATTACATCAAAATAACTAGTTGAGTTTTCATTATTGGATATGAATATTGAAACCACGCTTAGTGAAATTCTAGCTCCATGGAGTTGATGCTTTAGGAGTAATTACGGCGTAGACCGTAATAATTGACGTAGTTTCGTAGCATCTCATTGTATTTTTTTGTATTATTTTTTTCATCATAATAAGATGAAACATTGTTATTAATGTCATTTTGCGCAGATACTGATATCCTTACATTGAAGGTGATAGTGTTTAAATAACTGATGTTTACTCAATATCAACTACGTGGGATTGGTATAACGCAGTACTTGGTCGCGGCACGTTAAAGAGTTTAGGCTACCGATGTGGCGTGGCTAGACTGGATCCAGACTGCATCACTGTACCTTGTCTGGGTCCGGACTAGTCATGAAAATGCCCGGGAATTTTCCCAAAGTGCCCAGCACTTCCGCGAACATTTCGTAAATTCCCGGGAATATTCCCAAACAAGTTTTGAGCACTTTGGGAAAATTCCCGGGCATTTTCATCACTAGTCCGGACGTACGCAAAACGGCAAACCAGTGGCCGCATGGTGTAAAATAAATTACCCAATACAAAATGTCCCTGATATCTTGACAGCTGGATCCGGGTCTGCCACGGTCCGCTCAAGTCTCGGTGTAGTATAACTGAATCCTAAAAATTGTCTTTTAAAATAATGACCGATATATATAGAATATAATGTCTTTTTGACGTTCAAAGAGTTTAATATTGACCGGCTATTTCTCATTATCTGTTCTAGATTCCAATTATTATAACTATTTATTAAAACTTTCTTCTCTCATTTGCTGTTTTATTTCTTATTTATACGTTCGATTGCTTATGTTCATGCAAAACTTACTAAATTACATGACTATGTATATATAATTACATTGCAATAATAATATAACCCATGCATATTTAAAGTGCATACTTGAAAATTATTACCTAGGTAAGTATGCATTAATGTTTTTTTATAGGTAGCAAATATACCAAAGCCAAAGGCCAAAGCCATGTTTGTTTTACAAAGTCAAATCCAATATAAACCGCATCTGCTCCTAAAAAATCGGATTTCCTGAAGCTCAAAAGTCTATCGCCACGTTTCCGTTCCAGTTTTAATTTATTGTTGCTGTGTCTTGCCATGTTTATTATTTCCAATACAATAGGCCGAAGCCATGTTTTTTTTTTATATTGAAAATTCTCCACAAATATCCGATTCTGAACTTTCGTGAACATAGGAACTAATGTCGAAATATCGATTACTTTCAGAATAGCTAATGCCCTGTTTAACAATTTCGTTTTTTACAAAAAAATCTGTGCAACGCATAGTTTTCAAGAAAAAAATAGCATTTTTTTTTGGGTGAGAATACACGTTTCTTTTTCTCAGGGTCGTACAATTTGCTTCGTTTTTGTCTTCCAATTTCCGGAAGACTAGGTATACTCAGAGTAAAATACAGAGGCTAATCGTACAGCCGTGCGCGGTAATCGTCCCGGCCGAAGCCATGTCTTTTCCTTATTTGTCATATCCGTATAATGTAGTCTTTCAATTTAAATCATAAATTAAAGTTATTCAAATCTCTTTACCAATTTGTTTAATGAATTCGTATAGTTGTAAATATAATATATTTCTCATTACTTAAAATATCTTGAAGGGCACGCGGGAAGCTCTCAGATCCTCCATAAGTACTAATAAATTTGTTAATTATCAGAATTTTTCCATATTAAGTGCAGAATAGTTGAAAATTATATGATCTGCTATTTAATTGCTTCCAGAGTTACAGAAATGTAATGAAAATAAAACAATTATCATTATATTAAGGTGTGGCTAGAGACGATAATGACCAAATCTAAGCGTATATTTTGTTGAGTAAAATGATTTACCAATAAAGTTTTTTCTATAAGAGAACCAAGGTGTGGATAAAACATCAGGATCTATCGATGCATGTCATAAGCCTTTTCCGCCTACCAGGACCCGATCCCGATATGAATTCCATTCATCTTTAAACATTTTTTTTTAAGATCTGTATCGTCTATGCTCCAAATGGATCAATCTTTGAACTTTTCAAATATATTTCGTATTCTTTTCAAATTTATAATTAACTATCAAAGCTAGTGTTAGTTGAATCTTAGGTTATAGAATTTTAATAATTAATTTCAATCTATAGAATAATTTTATTACATAACATGAATAATATAACAAAATATTTTCATTAAGTTTTCTTAATTAATATTTGTAATGTGCAAATTATAGGTCTTTCCTTAAAATATAAACTATATCTAACAGATGGCGTCACAAGCAATATTTAATCCATTTCACTTATGTTGTTATTTAGAACAATAATTAATTTTTAATTGTTTAACATTTTTTTTTTTTTTGTAAATATTATCATTTAAACTTATACAAATATCGATATTTGTAAATTATTTTCGACAGATGGGGCAGTGCGCCCACATTCACGTAACGTTTTCACTGAATATCCTACGATAGGAGGTAGATCGTGGTTTTTAATTTCTTTTGCTTTACTTATTCATGAAACACAATAAAATATCGTTCAGTGCAACTTATGTGCGTTAAATATAATCGATTTAGTGTGATCAAGTATTTCAGGCAATATTTCGAACAATTTTATTGGATATTTAGTTTGATGTTAATAATTTCACATTCAATTTAAAGAGACATTCTTTCATACCTTAATTTGCAATAAATTTATCATCAATACATTTTTGGCTTCTACCCTATCTACTCCCCACAAAGGGGAAAATAAAATCAAACTAAAGTATTTATATTTATTTCATTATACCTAATAGAAATTTTTAAAGTCACATTACAGAATGTTAGATATCATCCATAGAAAACCTATTTAATAACAATATTATATCTTAATGTTTTATTTTATGTGGTGCCATCAGTATCAAGTTGGCTCGAGTAATGCAAAATGATGGTGATCGAAATTAAACGGGATATTCCAGTCTAGTAGTAAAGTATTAAAATTGCAATCTTATTACAACTATGAATTGTAAAATATATTGTATCAGCAAGAAATGTGATGCTATAAAAATCAAGCTTTAGAATATTTTTAAAATCATTTATCTGCATTCAACTATGTAAGCCCGTTTTTAGTTGGGTAAGTATGTTAAAAATGAGGCAAAAATAGGTCTTATCTAGAATCATAATTAAAGGATTCGTAAAAAATTACTCATACTAGAAATTATTCTTATATGTTGGGGGCTTTAATAATAGTTTCTGATATGTCTATCATGTACAGATCAGTTACACTGTCATTACACATATATTATTATATATATTTCAGTAAAATAATCTGAACAGTTATTTTATGCCATTTTTTCCAATAAACTACTGTCATGTTTTTGAAACTGGCATAACTTTTTTATTTATTAATTAAGTGAAATAAAACTAACATTACATATTAAGTGAAGTTTTTAACGATACATTAGTTAAACCATCACTAAATCGATTAAGCCATTTCTGTGATTAGCGTAAATATATTTAATTGAGGCACCATATCTGCTCCGCTGTAGCTTTCATAGATATCGATAGATGGCACTGTCATACGTGCTTCCTTTTTATTTAAATAAAAAGTTCATATTACGCTTTTATTTCATATTTTTTAGTCATTAAAACTGATTTTACTCAATATATAATTATATATTCGTTTTTCAAAGTGCTTCTTTGTTTGTTGTAATTATAATATATAATATTTTAGAAGTTCAAAATAACCTACATCTCCTAAGTAAAGTTTTTCTGTCGGATTACAAACACTATATACTAGCTCTTAAAATGGAACTCGCTGGCTGAGCACCTTCTGTGCTGCCCCCTAAGCCCGGTTAAACTGTATAAGCGTGTCCAGGCAATCAGTAGTAATCCGTTCAAAAAAAAAAATCTTAAAATGGAGCGTATATTCCGACGCAGCCTTGAGTTTCTTTTCGGGGTTTCTTCTCAAGTAGTCGCTTCCGGATCGCTAGTAGATCACCGTAGGTTGTTTCCCTGGCTGACGGCCCAAGTCGAGGTCCGTACCCACAGGGGTGCTGTTGCGTTACCACCCAACACATGAATCGCTGGCGAGCACCTTCTGTGCTCGCTCCCTAAGCCCGATTAAGCTGTATAGGCTTGTCCAGGCCAAAATAGATTGTTATTAAAAAAAAAACGGTACGGTATGTTGAAGAACAAACAATAACAAAGCACAACAACAAACAACAAATTTATCATATCTTTTTATTTCATTTTTTGAGAAACAATTTTATCTTATCTATTGATGATATTGATTGGATTTTAGGCTACCTCAAGTCATTACATGTCGAGGGGTGAAAGGCTATTTGGTTTAAGCGACATTTTTTGGTGATATAGTAATATATATATTTGGAATCGATAAAAAACGCTGATTGCGAATATATATATATATATATATATATATATATATATATATATATATATATTACTATATCACCAAAAAATGTCGCTTAAACCAAATAGCCTTTCACCCCTCGATGTAATCCATTTATAAGCTAATAATATTATTATGATACGAGTGAGTTAAATTGGTCATTACAGACGAGGTGAAATTATATGCCAGAGCCATAAGGCGTGAGCAATAAGAAGACCAAGTCTTTGTCGAGACTATGTAAAAAAATAAATCTGTAATATTTAAATAAATTTCGTACACAACGTGAACAACGCTGTAACTGATCATAATATTCAGGGTGCACGAAACTACTTATATGACGTAATGAGTTTTACGTTATGAGTGTTGAGTATGTGGTGATGAGAAATTCCTGACCGATTTCCCTTGGCGACATTTTTAAATTATATCAAGTATGTGTAGAGGTGCAGGCTGCAGATCCATTCGGCGAAGGTGAACTCGCCGATTACTTGCGTGACCCACTTTAGCGCGGAATGTCCTGTGACATAACGGGCATGTTAGAACACCGGCGACGTAATTGTATGAAGCGAGCATCGGTGGACGCACGGGCCTTAAAACGATCTCGCATCTCATCCAACTCAAGCCTACGACTCGTCTCAAACTCGGCCGCCATGCGCTGCACAAGACTTCTCCACCCCGAGCGTCACTCTCCGCATGTATCCGCCACCGCGTAGGCTCAATATTGCAGCGCTTAGGCAAAGATTTATAGATGTGACTTTAAGTTTGCTTACATTTTACTAAAACATTACAATTTATATTACTCAATGAATGTTAAAGGATTAGGTAAGTCCCCCATTTTCTCAACACGAACTTGGCTCTGCGAATACTATGGCTATACTCAAGTTCCTATTATATATTCAGTTTTTGTCAAAACTAATTTATTTTTTGGGAACTTTGTTACTTTGTTTTTGCAAAGTCGAAATAGCGTGTATAAATCTCTTTCTAAATACCGCATCAGAGCATCTTTAATTCATATAATATTTTGTCCACCGACCTTCCTCTTACCACACTGCCACTCTGAGAAAAATATGCGCTTAGCCTTCCTCCGCTGAGCATACGGGACAAGTAACCACACCAACGCAACTGCCGCCTCATGAGATAAGCATCAATTCGCTCTAAATTAGCATTCTATTACATATTGTATTATTTATATTCATTACATTCTATTTATTGTATGGTATCATTAGTTAGTTTATTGGTATCTTTATTTAGTCTGAAAAAATCCATAGGTAAAACAGCAAGATTGAAACCATATTTGCATTGAGGGTCGCACAGGAGCCGAATTTGTACCACCTGTACATTTTAATGAAATATGTGAATGTTATTTTAATAATTTAATACAATATAACCACCATGTAACGTAACTCGATTTAACGACAAACTCCCTAAAGCATCGATATCACTCAGCTTTGGTTGGTTTAGCTTGTTTCCCATACAATAATAGCCTCTATATAGCATTACAAAAAAAATACAACACTCTCAACAGCGAGAGCAATTTAATAATTTAAAGTACTTTTTAAGTTGCCAAAATTATTAAAAACTGGGCAGCTGTGTACGTTCTTTTGTCGCTTTATTATCCTAGCCCGTAATAAACTCGACTTTCTAAGAAATCCGTTCTTTTGTTTACAAATTGGGATTGCTTGCACGTGTTGACAGTTGTTAGTAGGAGTCATAGATTATCTATACGTTATCATATTCTTAGTAGCTCACAAGCTTTCAAATTATAAACATGGCAAGTAAGAGAAAATCTTTGTGTATTGACGAAAAAGATTTTCTGATAAGCGCAATAGAGGCGGGAGAGAAGATAAGTCATGTTGGCAGACATTTTGGTTTTTCTGCTCTCCAGTGTTCACAATATGGAATAATAAAGAAAAACATCTATCAAGTAAAGGAAGATAGAAAATCTTCTAAAAATTAAAGAAACCTAAATACGAAGATGGATCAAACTATACTATCATGGTTCCATCGACAGCGCCAGAATAATATGCCTATCTCGGAGCCGATCGTGACAGCTAAGGCGGAGAAATTTGCTGAAGAACTTGGCTTACTTTCTTTCAAAGCATCCGAAGGATGGCTAGGAAAATTCAAGCAACGTCATCATATCAACTACGGTAAAATTAGTGGAAAAGCACGAAGTGTTGATACGAATGTTACTCATGACTGGATTAATAGGGTGTGGTCGAAATTGACAGAAAAATGCGCCTGAAGTGAAATTCTTAATGCTGATGAAGTAGGAATTTTCTACAAGTTGACCCCAGATAAAACTCTGAAATTTAAAGGGGAAAAGTGTGTGGGAGGAAATAAATCTCTCCAAAGAGCGTATAACAGTGCTTGCAGCTGCTAATATGGATGACACAGAAAAAAAAACTCATGGTAATACGCAAATAAAAAAATCTGCGGTGTTTTAAAGAACATTAAAAAATTGCCAGTGACATATAAAGCTAATAAATCAGCTTGGATGACCAGTCAACTTTTAGAAGAAGAAGTGCGAAAGTGGGATGCAGAATTAAAGGGACGAAAAATTTTACTCCTTGTTCATAATTGACCTGCCCACCCTCTTACAACAAACCTTCAAAACATAGAGTTGGCATTTCTTCCTCCAAATACGACTAGTGTCTTACAGCCAATGGATCAAGGCGTTGTTAAAAGCCTCAAGGGTTACTACAGAAATAAATTATTGATGGAGCTAGTCGAATCTGAGGGTAAAACTTCTATTAACATGCTGCATGCAGTAATTTTTTTACCTAAAGCCTGGGAAAAAGTGACACCCACAACTATACAGCACTCTTTTCGACATCCTAGACTTTGTACAAATCCTATGAGTGATAAGGTGGAAACGGAAGCGGAGTTTGATAGTGACGACGCCCTTCTGAGTGGATTCAACAGCTCAACACGGCACTAAAATTTACAGAAAATCTTCAAACCTACATCGAATTAGGCGACTGCCTGGTTACAATGACATCACTCACAGACAAAAAATATTCGGATTCGGTGAGAAAAACCAAGTATCATGAACAAGGACATGAAGAAGATGAGACGGATGAGACTGAGCCTCCGCCGAGCATTAAAGAAGCTCTGGAAGCAGCTAAATTATTGGAAAAGTACTTTCTTTATCACCAAGATGCCACAATATCGCAAGATATGAATAAAATAATTTAATAAATACAACAAAATTACTGGTGCAGCAAAAGACGTCAGACAAAAATAACAGACTATACTCAATAGCGATCAAATAATAATTGTTTTTTATGTAATTACTAACACTAGTCTGAAATAAACTTTTTCGTTTTCTAATACAGATTTCATTTCTCTCCATTTAACGACAACTCTCTATAACGTCAAAATATGCACAGTCCTTTGAGTGTCATTATATAGAGTTTGCACTGTATATTGTATATTTTTTTTTTACTTTAGTCAATAAAATAAGACCTGCATGTCTTCCAATAGTACTAGAAAAAATGAATCAATGGATATTGATTATAAAGTAAAGAAGCTGGAGGTAGGGTTCTACTTTGTTCTATACTTATCAATTAACATAACTTTTGTGCCTTATATTAACTTCAGACATCACTATTGTAATTAGCGTTAACAATTTAATGCGAAACAATCGTATTTAAATCAGTGAAAAGTAAAGACAAAACTTATTCAATTTCCTGAGTACGGATAACAAATAAACGTATATAGGTGGTTACACATGTATGTAAATAGGCACTTGAATTGTTATAGCAGAGAACTATATAGTTTAAAGTTATACTTACGCAGTGGTTTGACAATACTAGCGTGCCTCACACCAGGATATTTTACTTTCTCTGGACGAGGCCCCTTAGGCGAGTCCTGAACGCCACCCGCGGGGGTTTCCCCACATCACCTCTCTGAAACCCACCTCACGCATAACACACCATACAGAACTAACTCTGGTACCTCTATAAGCTCACATGCGTATACATGGAGGTGCTTATTTAAATAAGCAATTTAAAACCTACATAAATGTTTTGTTTATGTATCATCTGATGCTTCAATAAATTTCAATAATTTCAATGATGATAAAAAATATACAATAACAAATAGACATTGTTTTAATGTAGGTTCACTGTAAAGCGAATACACTAAATCTGATAATACGTACAGTGTAGTCTAAGAATGGAAATACTGCCGAAAAAGCAAATAAGGCAGTGAGGGTCCTTTTTTATCCTAACTCGGCACAGTAACCTCACCATGCCTAATGGTAAAAACATGGTGCAGTCTAAAAATGAAACCGACTATCACAAGTTCAAAAACCTATCGATAGTCGAAGCGATCATGCCGAGTTGCACAAATATCTCTTCACGCTTTGCTTAAAGGACCCAATGTCATACGACATTGGGAACACCTTCGCAGGAAGACCATTCCGCAGCCCAACCAACGATTTTCCAAAGTCAGAGTTAGAAAACTTAGTCCTAGCCGGGATGCAAGTTACCGTATAGCTATGACTTCGTGAACTCGCGCACGTGGTTTTATTATGGAAGTGAGAGGGTGGCACAAGGTTAAACAACCACGACTGAATGTCTCTAGGTATATGAGCTACTGGATATACACAAGCTGATTCCGAAACGCGACAAGCCGAAACTGGTCACTATGACGGCCTTTACACCCATGTACTGTGGTCGCGATCCAGACTGGCACCGACGCCCTACCACCTCGCTGCTGCTCGTTTAGCACCACCCAGTAGTCACGTGTAGGGAAACTAGGGTAAAGCCTACGGACGCGAGCAGCTTCGACTCCCAAGCTGGAGCGGTTCAAGATGACCAGTAACGTCTGGATCATTCACAATGCGGACAGCTCTTCGCTGCAGCCTATTCAAGGTGTCGAGTAAGTACTGGGCAGAATCATCCCAGAGGTGCGAACAATATTCCATGCATGGCCTGACCTTGGCTGCATGCAATAGATTCAGTTGATTGGGCGTGAAATCCGTCGCACTCTATTCAGATTATCTCTATTCAAGCTTATTAGAAGTCGAGGAGACGTTTGAGAGTCGCCGTCATTATGCCGCCTTAAATAAATCCCAACTTAATAAGGTCTTTGAGGCTAATCAGGCTCACGAAATAAGTTTGACTAGGACATAAAACTGAATAGAAACTTCAGCCATAGCTTAAGTATACACAGAGCTAAGACCAAATTTGAAAATCAGTACCTTACTAATTACTATAATTTTATTTTTATTTTATTTTAAAAGGCTTTGAAACAGAGTGTATGCATTCAAAAATAACAATAGACATCAGGCCGTATACACATACAATGCACCACTCCAATTACGTGAAAGCGCAACATGTACTACAAGCAATTTTCTATATAAAAAAAGTGAACTTCGAATACAAAAATTCCTAATGGCACAGTGATATGGAAACAAAAGATCCTTTATACACAAATTATGAAAAAAAATATATATATATTTATATATGTTAACCGTGAAACAATTTTAAAAGACTTGGTTTGGAAGAGGTCAGAGAACTACAAAACATATCTTTACTTTCATTATGAATCTTATTAAAGGTCCTACATATACGCCATGAAGGAGCCTGTTTGCCAAGGTTGGTTCGGATATGTCTTGTGGCAAATGGTTCATATAAACAAGGTCTTGAGCCTGAACGTGGCACTTTTAGCGGCATGCTCTGTAGAATTTCTGAGCTATCGACCATTGCATTTACAATTTTGTATAGAAACACTATTTCATGAATAGAGCGTCTGGCCTGAAGTGAGTGACAATTTAAAATATTTAGTCTATCCTGATAGCTGCTACTATAGGGCGCAACGTGGTGCTTTATGCAGATATGTCGAATGAATCGTTTATGTTTAATATTGTTAATAATAATAATTTAATATTTCGATTACTATCTTAAGACGCTCTCGCTAGGTTGTTGGACCAAGGGGCGGTTACAGAAGGCAATATTGAACGATACGGCACGCATTGTTAGGAGATTCCTCAATTTGAGCTCCTAACTACCGGTGGCTTGGGCCTTAGGACCCCGTAGGTTTACATGTTTTTATAGTTTAAAGTATATATGATTTTTTCTTTGTTTGTATATATTTTAAAATGAAAAAGTATTGTGAATAAAATAAACAAAGATGTATACTTTTAGAGTTTATAAATCACAGATTAAGTTTGTGGATCAACTGGTCGTATGCGTGCTGATCCCAATAAATGACAGGCCGAAGCGAAGGGGGAGGTTTTATATTTACAAGTCTTTAAATACATATCTATGTAGGCCATGACATAAACGGAATCATTGATACTAAATCCCAGTTCAATTAAAGAGTTATGTTTTTTTTAGTTTCACTACTCACATTACTATTGTAGCTTACATTGAGCCTTATTGAGTAACTATAAAGATTCCACATTCCGAGTAGGTGCAAAGGTTTACAAACTTCATGAACTGCGTATAACACGGTGCTACATGTCCAGTATAAGAGCTTTGGAGGCATTTGATTATTGTCATAAAGTTCATAATCATCTAACAATATTACAAATATCACCCTTTTATTCGGCATACTCACTTGACCTTAGTTATTTCCACAAAAAAAACTATGAGATTTTTTTCATGAGCATGTGGAATTTCCATTGAAAAGATTTTATTACTATGTTTACACCGACTGAATCTATATAATAGGTATAAGTAACAACATTATTTCGTCATCATTAAAAAAAGCAAGATGGCAATCGCATATCAATTCGTGGAATTACGGATTTAACTTAGTAAACCATTCTTAGGGCGGCTTGCACTAACGAATTAATGTAGTTTAAGCTTGTATAAAACGTTTATTAATTGAATTGGTTTGATTCCATCTTAATGATGATTTCAGTTTAAGTGTTGTTACTACTAGATTTTGATTTAGTGCAAGACAATAAGTACAGATCAGCGCTAAATAGTATTTATATAACTCTAAACTAGATTTAATTTTTAGTGCAAGCCGCCCTTAAACGAGCTCATAACATGATTTTGATGCTACAATGATTTTTTATCATAACTACATAGGGTCAGACAACGCTGAATTTTCAATATAGTAAATAAAAAAAAAATACATGCTTAAAATGAGCTAAAAAGCAAACTTTGTATATCGTTCCTCTTTTTCTTCTTTAAATTCGGCAGCACGACCTCGACACTTTTTGTCATTTCCCTGCATCACATATTCCACTGCTTATCTTTCGATTATACTTTCATGCTCTAGCATTCTTCCACACACTGAAAAGTGTTGTGACGAACCATTTATTCAGAAAATAATTGTATATATATTAATCTTAGCCTAAATACTATAGCTACACATAAACTAAGTTAGTTGACAAACGGGTCTTCGTTTTATATTTACAATTTAATAACAATAATAATATACCCCTTTCGCGGTGAGGTGAGACACAACGATCAGTTGCACTTCTGGTCATGTTGGGCAGGATATGTAAGGGCAATGTGGATACAGCCACTGATGATTTCATGAAAGGTAAAACGGGACAGATGTTTTATTTATAAATTCAATGAACCTTTTATGTTGTACTCGGCTATAGAGGACAGACAAGTCGCCCTTTTCGTCAGTTTTCTATGTTGATTTCTGTCAGGTTGACTATTTGTCATTATTAATATAAAAACAAATACGGTATACCCATAAGAATTTATTCATATACCGGAGTTTATTGCATATGTCGTAATCTTCATATTTATTGAAAACTAGCTGTCCCGGCAGACCTTGTTCTGCCCTATTTCTCTAAATCAAAGTCACATTGTTTTTTTAATGTTAATAGCTTCCCCGTCAGATTTTTTTGAAAATTGTTTGAAGGAACCTGGGCTTAATGCTAAATGTATAAAAATTGACAAATATTGACATTAATATTTATACGTCACTCAATAATTGTTTTGCCTTCCCGGAACCTGTTCACTGACTTTATGGTATGGTGTTAAAGTTCAAATTGACTTTTAAATATTATTGAATAGAAAAGTGTTGTTTTTAGACTTTTCCAGACAATTTTTTTAATTTTTCTCTCCGTAATAACCATCCCCAGACTTCAACAAACACAACAAAAAAGAAATCAGCCAAATCGTTTCAGCTGTTCTCGAGTTTCGTGCTTATCAAGACATTTAGCGATTCATTTTTATATATAAGAAGATATTTTGAAATTAAATAATTTATTCTTTAAAATTAAACAAAATAATCAATTATAGCTCAAATCAAAATTATATGAACTTGGCTAACTGCTTTTTTTTTTAATTCTATATTTATAATCCTGTATTGCATGTTTGTTTATTTTATGTCTTCAGTTACACACGATAAAAGGATATGAGGATAAGAGCGGAATATACTTACCCAATAATATAATTCGAATTTTAATTTTAAATTTGCAATCAGAGATGATAATTCGGCCCTATAATTGGAGTTGCGTAAAAATTAAACCACGAAAAGGTTATTAAAATTAAAAGACCAAGCACTGCTTACGAGGTTAGCAGAGATACATTAAAGACTGTATCCATTTTGCGCTTGTGTGTCGCGTCCAACGTGACCAGTAGCGCGGCTGATCGCCGTTCTCAAGGCACTTGAACATGACATTTCTATAAGATGCCATGCGGGTTTCTTCAAGGTGTTTTCTATCACCGGTAAGGATGTGGTGCCTAAATCCGTACGTAATCTGGGAAAACCCAGTGGTACGTGTCCGTATTCGAAGTTCGACCATTTGGGTTGCCGTGCTTGGATACTTATGTGGCGTTAATCATTGCTACAGTGAAAAAAAAATCGATAAAGCAAAGTAATCAGTATCAAATTTTCCAAAATTGAATCTGTTTTAAAAATACAGACAAATAACAATTTGATACACTCCCCCTATTTTAATTACACTTTTAGCCCTACATTTTTTCATTTATTTCTTACAAAACATTTTGTTAATATTGGAATTAACTGTTGAATAAAAAGTACAAATCTTATTGTTCTAACATTAAAGGGTTTAAATTGGATACTATTTAAGGGAACTTAAAATTGAGAAACTATTTCTTTTAAAAATAATATCTTTTCTCTAAGTCCTAACGATCTATTTAAAATTTAGGATATAGCCGCGACAGACTGAAAGCTCACCGGAAAAAAACACGTACATGAAACAATGATTAATACAAAATTGAACCAAAGGAATTTCTTCAAAAGCTTTTACAAAAATAATGGAATTCAAACTACCTCACTACCAAATTTATGAAAGCGTTTATTTAGAAATAATTTATAGCGCTGCTTCAAGTTATTGCGGTGCGTTCAAATACTACACTGTATGCTGCTAACTTGACGAATTAATAGAGTACTAACGCGTTGTTATAATTATTATTATTACTTTGAAATATATATTTCAGTAATGCTAGATATTCCATGCTAGCATATCCAGACAAGGACGTGTACACAAAGTATTTTTCGTAGTAATCGCATACTGTATATTGTATTCACAGTTTTAAGAAGAACCCTTTTAGTTTTCAAGTAGAATATTATACGAGATATTGCAAGGATACTCCCTTCGGAGATTTACTCGCATAAAGGTCACTAGATAAGGTATGATGGGAAATTTAATTAAGTTTGATCGAGACGGTGATACGCAAGCGACGCAGGGTGAGTGGCTCGCTTGGTCCTTGGAAAGGGGTGGTCCGAGTGGCACATGTAAATGCGAGTTACGTACCGACATAGGCCGGAACCTACAGGCGTTGTAGCAATATTGCCAACCGCTGACAAAATCTCTTATGTCCCTGAAAATAATTTATGGGTGTATGAGATAATATTTTTATTGATTTAGTCAGAAATAATAAAAAAACAAATACCTATTGAATTAGTATTTTAGCAAAATTAGTTATCAAAGTTTTTTGACTTATACGAGTATACAAAATATTCAACTGAATGTAAAACGTTGTTTAGCATTTATAAAATGTTCTGAAAATAATGAAAGTTATTCATGTTCAACTTTATCGATATGTATAAAACCGTGTATTTCTCGTTAATTGTATCTCGCGTTTGCTCTGTTCAAACTATTTAAAACACAAATAAAACAACACCATTATTCTTGTCTACTATTTTCCATGAAACACCATAATTTAAAAGAAGTCCCCTAAGTTGGTATCACAGCGTTGTAGCCTACATCGGGAGGAATGGAAAATATATATCAAGCGAAAAGTCCACTATACACCCCTGAGCGGGAGGGACATACGTGCGTTCGATTCAAACGAGCCGTGGCCACCCTCCCTTGACGCTGCAAGCTGATTCTATCAGTTTGAGTAGCGTTGACGTACTGCATGGTCATGCTCATCTTCATGCATAAACGTATATCACAACTACCGAGCTTTCTTAAGTTTTTTTTTTACACTGGCTCGACATAGTGACTACAGAGTACCTGATGGTAAGTACAGTGTAGTCCAAAAACGAAAGCGACTATCAAAGGATAAAAATCCATTGATAGTCTACATCGTCATGTCGGCCCACATATACCACGCCTAAAGGTCTCTAGGTATATGAGCTACTGGATATACACAAGCTGATCCCGAAACGCGACAAGCCGAAACTGGTCACTATGACGGGCTTTACACCCATGTACTGTGGTCGCGATCCAGACGGGCACCGACGCCCTACCACCTCGCTGCTGCTCGTTTAGCACCACCCAGGACTCACATGTAGGGAAACTAGGGTAAAGCCTACGGACGCGAGCAGCTTCGACTCCCAAACACAATACAATACAACGGCAATGGCTATTTTTATACAATGGCATAGCAAATCAAGGTCCGCAGTTAACAGTAAATACAGTGTACTCCAAGAACAGCGATGACTCTCAAAGGATGAGTACTCAATGAAAATCGCCTTCGTCGTAGACGTCGTGGAGACTAAGTATATCATGACCAAAAGTATCTGGGTATATGTAGAACTGATATACACTACTTGGTCGACAAACACGATTTGGACTGACAAAGAATTGAGAAAACAGAGGGGAATTTTTGAATTGTCGAAAAATTAAAAAAGACACTCTAAAAATTCATAAAATATTAACCACTTAAAATCACCAAGTTTTCTGCATGGATATTTATGGTACACAAAAAAAATACAGTTCTATTTTTGTATTTCAACAATTTTTTATTTAGCATGTTCTTCATTTTTCCATGTTTCGGCATTGTGATAGTTCTCGGTAGTAAGATAAATAGACAAAGAATATACATTTAACTGAAATAGAATAAAGAAAGACTAAAAATTTAGTGAGGTATACCAAATAAGAAGTTGTTTTTAAGAATAATATTGTAACTTATGAATCAGGAATGGTATGCTACTAAAAATTTCAAAGAACGGAGGTTTACGGAACGTATTATTATGTTAAGATGGTTTAGATAGAGTGCAAGAAACGAATGAGGACAATTATGGAATTGAGTTATACAATAAATAAATTAATAATTCTTCTTTTTAAATGTACTAATTTTACACATTTATTACGTATCTAGGCCAGCAAATTTAAGGATTTTACGTTTAATAAAATTATAGTAAATTAACATTAAAAACTAAATTTATAATTTGAAATCTCACTTGTATTCTTCAACACAACACTTCTCTATAGTGTAACGAAGCCATATTATACAAATACCTTTTTCGTCCACCTTGAAAAAAAACGTACTTTTATTCAATTACAAGTTGTATTATTCTCGAGTTGTAAAGCAAATTGGCGACATTTACAAGCAAGCCGCCGTTGCAATAAGTTTGTAAAATACAATTTCAATTTTTTTATTTTCGCCTCAAAAACTTGACAAAAATAAATATACTTAAGACCGGACCCAACCGGTAAAGGAAGAAAAAATATTAAAAATTAAGAAAATATTTGTTTAGCTGTTATGTAAACAGCTCTAATTACAACCTGTTCAAATTATATTTTTTTACAGCGTGCAGAGCGGCTTTCTAATTAACATCTATTAGAGATATTTCTGGAAGAGAGTATCATTTGGCGAGGTTACTGAGTACACTCAATTAAAAGAGGCCAGGTTTCCCCACCTCCCCGAATCTTGTTGGATCAGAGCGAGAACTGCCTCCAACACTTTCTTGTAATACTAATTATATGTATTATCTTTTTACTATACTTATGACTAACATTGATCTGTGACTGCATTTACGTTAACAAAAATGACACACTAGTTTAAGTCGGAATGGATATTTAGTAATGTTATTATAATGTTACGGAAAAAAAATGTATCTAGTAATAGCATTTCAATATTTAATAAAAACTGAATGCCATCATTCATTGGGAGTTATTTCAACAAGAAAGCAATAATTAATTTTAATTTTGTTTATATTTGTGTTTTCAAATTACAGAACCATTCTTCAGACAAGACATCCGTAATTTTAGTAAACTAAAACTGTAATACTGGCTTTCTCTTCTAGAAACTTTAAATATACGTTACATTGATGACGTTTGATTAGGCTAAACCGAATATATCACTTGATCAAAATATAATATCAAGTATCAATATTACCAATGTTGGAGATCAATATATTATATATGTAGCCAAGTGTTTAAAATCTTAATACAATACTATTATAATTTTACTAAAATTTGTTTCATATATAAATATCGAAACAATTTAACCTCGCTTTAATAAATTAACTTACATCAGAGAGGCAAAGAATAATGTTTTTATTCGTAAAAATTAAAATAGTTTTATTGGGTAAGCAGTATTATGGCAAAAAATAACAACTAGAAAAGATCAAGGTCGTTGCAATATAACAGCAACGGGTAATGACGAAATTTAAAAAAGAAACAGGATTATGGTATCACTACTGACGGAGGTGAGCTCACGAGTGAGCATTAGTAAAATTTTATTTAAATATAGTTAAGTATAATGAGTCCTTTAGCGTTCTGGCATGAAACAAGCCGTGGTGCATGAGAGTCCGCGATGCTGGTTCATAGCTGGCAGCAGCGGCTACGGTACCGGGCTTTGCCGTGCTGCGAAGCCGATAGACGGCCGGCCAACACACTGGGCCTTCCCCCTTGCTCACCCGTTCGGAACATCTCACCCGACTCAGCGGCCCACCGCCTGCCACCCCCTTTAAAAGCCACTGGCGAGCTTCAAGAGAAAGTGCCGCGTGTGTATGCCCACATGTAGAGTTGTTAGGGACAGGAAATTTCGGATAGGAAGGAGGATATTCAGTTTGTTTTCGGATACTCCGGTAGTTTAAATAACAAATTCTTTAATACGAAATGTGTTACAAATAGATCATTTTTATTAAATAGTATTTTTTATAATATAAAGGGCTTCTATAATTTATCAATTTATAATAAAAATTATTTTTGTTTTCTGGAAACCACAGAATATGGTGTATTATAGAATATGGTCAGGACCATTCAACGGAACGGGATGACGCGCTCTGCCGAAAATCTTGTAAGGTGTTCAGAGAGTTTCTTGCCTCCCATAGAGATAATATCCACTGAGTTTAGAACGGCGGGACCGTGGAGAATTGATTTCATGAGTCCCAGTCCCTGTGAATGTGAAAGCGTCATCACTTTTGCGTTTCTTAGCCATTATAGGTCCGGAACACTCTTGTTGCACTATCCTCACGAGAGGCGTTTATGGATAAGTTCTTCTTATACGTGTCCTTCGGATAGCGACGAATTCGATTAACATATTCGATTCATATTTCATACACGCGAATACTAGATAGTTCTCTACATCCCAAGTAGTCCCCTATTCGCGTTGTTTCTAGTATAATATTCATGTAAGTCTATTGGGAAACCTAATTTAATTCGGCTTTTAACCGACGTCGAGTCCAAGTAGAAGCATCGATATTTCTTCAAGCTATAATCGTTTCGGGATGAACATAGTTGAATGAATTTTCAGATGAAAAAACTATTCGTGTAAAGATTTTTCGAATTCGTCATCCATTGAAAACCAAATAAGATTAGGTTATCCAGTATATTATACTGAGAACGCAACGCGAGTAGGGCACGTACTGAAATAGTATACATGCGCACTTAACATCTGGGTATGTTAATCGAATTCAGCGCTGACTGAAAAGGATGTACTCAAGGAGCATACTGCAAGGAGGGTCTTATAAGAATTTTGCCCAGATTAAAAAAAAAACATGATCATAAAGATTTCAAAATTTTTGATATTTAATGTTTGGTAATTTCGGATGCGGATATGAATAGCATCCCTATCCACATGCGTACCATCTTTGGCAAGAGCAGGCGCGAGGACGCCAGGGAGAGTTTCGGATTATGTGGAGGCGAGTCCCGCTGCCCCGTATGCGTAAATGCGTTCACACAAAGCCTTCTCGCATACATTTGCATAGTGACATTGTACGGTAATAATGTATGTGACCACCAGCTCGCAGCCCCATAACGACGTCTTTCAATAGATTAAAAGTAGGCACCATAACGTATCCCGTATAGAATTCGATTATTCACGTTCCTATCATACAATCTTTAGTTACGGAGCGCAATTTACGGAATAGGGATCATCCAAAAAAAGCTTCAAAAACATTTGAATCGAGTAAAAAATTTAATTAATATTATTGAATAGATAAACTATAAAGAATGAGGTGCGAGAATCTTTTCAAAATTACAGGTTTATTGTATTTAAAAATAATTGCAATGCAAAAATAATTATGACAGCAATATTACAAATTTTATCATTCATATTATTTTTTTCATTGCAATTTTAATGCATTAGGTAATAATCGATCAAATAGCGCATTTTATTTGGGTCTAGCGTTATTATTATCATTTTCGTGACATCTTTTGGGTCACTTGTTTCGGTGGCGTCCGGATTTAAACCCTTATAAAACTCAAACGGCCTTATTAGATGGGTTATAACTTAAGTAAAGGCTTATAATAGTAACAGTTATTATAAAATAAAATGTATTGCTAATTTAAAAAAGACTAGCTCTTATGTGTTACTAACTACTAAAATTTTTAGATAAAGAAATAAATTAATGTTTGTAGGAATGGACTTTTGCCACTATTTGAACATTGTTTTTACCACAAAACAAATTGTAGCCAAGTTTTCCAATTATTTACTTAATTTCACTTAGTATTTGCACTTGAAATAATAAAAATATTTATCTTTTATGATAGAGAAATTTTATCACTTTTTATAAAGCATGATTCTGACTATGATTAAATTCAGCATTCGTCATTCAATTATATAGTGAATGAATAAATTACCTTCTTTAATAATTCATGTTAATATAATACACTTTTTGTAATAAAGATTTTTATCCTTTAACTAAACTGTACGTATAAAATACGAAGTTGAATACTTTCGTAGTTTAGTAGCTATGATCTTATCGATTTTAAGTTTAATTTTTCTCTTTTAAAATAATCTTGTATTATAATAAAAGATAAAAGTTAGTCTGAAATATAAGGATACGTTGTATTAAAGATACGCATCTCTGAAATAAGTACCTATATGAATACTTTTTGTAATATGTATAGCTGTAACCAGTTATAAATGAATCAATTTTAACTGAAGACATGAATTAATAATCCTGATTTACATACGTATTTGACTAGCTAGACATGTGCGTATAAGAGGATTTCTTGAAGTTTCGTCGATATAATAGAAGGGTGGCCAAGAGGAGGTTCGGACGTTCGTACGGCTCACGCGGTGCGGTCGCTTGTGTGAGTGTTTCTCGGACATGCACGTTACGCAGATTTCTCTAACGATTTTCCCGGAGTGTGAAATGTAAAATAAGGGGTTAGACGAGGCTGGGCTCGATCTCCCCGCGCCCCTCGCCAAATTGATGACCGGCCACCCGAAGGGAGATCTGTTCAAATTTAACACATATCGTATTTAAAAGTAAAACGCTTCGAAACCTTATCCGCTCTCATTAATATTCTCTTGCAAATTGTTAAATATTTCGGACAGAGTTTACTTTTATTTCGTACTGAAGGTTCTACCCGCAACTTCTTTTATGATAGGAATAAGAAAATACATCCGCTTAAATCGAATTAAATGTGTACCTACTTAGAGTCAGCAAAGCTATTTTATTTTCTAATGTGGCGGAACAAACAACTCTCTACAGAGAAATAGTACGCCGACTAAGACAGACTTGGCTATTCTTGTGATTGTAGTGACCATTTAACTAAATGGAAACTACTACGAAAATGTTTTAGTTTACTAAATTGTTATAAAACTTGTAATAATATAGAGAGACTAAAATCTATACAGACTCTTCGATAAATCGCTATGTATATTTATATATATATACATATCTTATAATAATATGTAAATACTTGCTGACGTACATAATTATTAAGATAATACTAAAATATTATAGTGATTAGCTACTTCATATATGTAGATCGATGTTTCTAGAATTTCACAATTGTCGTTTTTTTTTAAAGTTGGACATTTGTTTATTCTTGTAACGAATACCTACTAATTTTTTAAATATTTATTTAAGCACTAATCAATTCTTAATTCTTATATAATCCTTTTCAAATATAAAAAAAGAAACGTATTTCATTATTATTCCATTATTTATAATGTAAAAATTTAATTTTAAGCCTGTTTACTGTAATGAATATAATAAGTTATATTTTAAAATAATCAAATTGAAATAGTTCCTTAAATGATCACTTGAGGAAATAACAGTGGTTCGAGGTTGCATGGAACCGGTTCTAATAGTGCGCACCACCCCTACATCTAACTGTTCTTATCGTTTTTTAGGCGGCCGCTGCATTCCTTTGCACCCCTATAACCCCCACTATTCGATGTGATCACGGCTGTTCATTTATTCATATCAAATTTACAATAGAGAAGTCTCGATGTTATCTAGGTAATCGAGTTTAAAACAAATCCAATACTCCGCGTATATGATATATACCGACCAAACTAAACGTGAGATATCAAATAGCTACTACATATATATAGATTTACAAACTACTCTGAGATTAGTCAAGTTCCCTATTTTAAGAATATCCCACCGTAACTATTTTTATACTTCTTTAATAAGAGTTATATAATATTTACAAAAATACTTTAACTCTATAGATTAAAGTTATTTCGTAATTATCTTAATATCCCATGATTGAAATGAAAAATTTAATATTATTGGTTTTAAATTATTATAACCAATAATATTAAAATTACAGTAGAGATTTCAAAAAAACACACGAGACACGTTTGGTTTGTTATCAAATCAGTATGCTAACAGTTTCCATCTAACATTTTATAATAAAGATTGCGGGTAGTACATACAATTGAAATCCAACAATTGTAAACTATAAAATTACGTAATAAGATATAATACTCCTCAAAAGTTACAAATGCTTTGCTGCAAGTTTTTTTTTTCCTGTAAATTCACACCACGCTTCTATTACATTTGTGTGAAGGGCGATTCTTAGAATTCTTTCGTATAGGGCAGTGTGCACCTGTGTGGGTGCCTCGTCTATTTCACCTGTTTGCTTCATCTAAGAGCGAGTGAATGTGTGAGGGTGGATGCGATGTTGCTGTATGCATTTTTTACAATGCACAGATGTAAATTTGACAACGTCGCATAATTTTGACACGTCGCTTGCAGTTCGAAAGTTGTATTCTTTACATATATTGCAAAATTCTATGGCAATTTTTTAATGTTTTATTATACCACTAGCTGTCCCGGCAGACCTTGTTCTGCCCTATTTCTCTAAAACAAAGTCACATTGTTTTTTTTAATGTTCATAGCTTCCCCGTCAGATTTTATTCTGCCAAAAATTATTGGCCTGTCGGCTGTTTTTTTTAAATTGTGTGAAGGAACCTGGCCTTAATGCTATATGTATAAAAATTGACCAATATTGACATTATTAATATTTATACGTCACTCAATTGTTTTGCCTTCCCGGAACCCGTCCACTAACATTTAAACTTTATGGTATGGTGTTAAAGTTCAAATTGACTTTTATATATTATTACGAATTATTTTATGAGAATATAAAAAAGTGTTGTTTTAGACTTTCTCAGACAATTTATTTAATTTTTCTCTCCGTAATAACCTTCCCCAGACTTCAACAAACACAACAAAAAAGAAATCAGCCAAATCGCTTCAGCCGTTCTCGAGTTTCGCGCTTATACACATTTAACGATTCATTTTTATATTATAGAGAAGATTACTATTGTTTGTCCAGTTCAATATTATTATAACAATCGATGGTCTCAATTATATTCTTATATATCTACTTATACGACAGTGACTACACTTCACCTGATGGATAGTAGAGTGCAGTCCAAGACCGGCAGCGTTCGCCAAGAAACGAGAATCGATTGGCCCACAATATGTCATGGAGGTACACAAGTTGATGTCCAAATGCGATAAGCTGAAGCGAGTAACTAAGACGATCTTTATACTTCTGTACCATGACCACAGCCCAGTTTGGACAATCACATAGCGAATTCAAGTCTTTCGAATTTTAAATTTGACACATTTGTTTTCCACCTCAATATAAATAATTATTTGATGGATCGTATATATTTTAGTATGCATTTTAACAAGTCAACCAATCAATCGATAAGTGTTTGTATATGCTGGTTGTTGTTTTTGGACTACATACGTTTCATTCGTGTAGGTATTCCGGTTTTATATGAGTTTTTAAATGTTTTTGTGCAATTTGGTACTTTAAGGTGACGGTAGACATCAAACACTTATCCTAATCTGTAATGAATGTAGTAAAGCGTAATTTTTATGTCGAAATTTAAAATATTGTAATAACATATCTTCATGCTGTATTCCGTTAGGGGTAGGCAGATATAATGACTGTATCCTTTTTACGCTTATATGTCATCATGTCCAACTTTTTTTTGTTAACCCAGTAGAAATCCCTTTGGACCGTCAGGGGAGTGGTGAGGGCTACTTCCCCAGTGTGTCGGACTTGCACCGACTAAAACCACCGGGGTGCTAACCATGTCCTCTCTTCGCCTTCACCGGGCCTGGGTATCCGTATACTTCCTACGGACCCGGCGAGTCCGCATTGGCCGAAGCCGGCAGAGCCGGAGCGAGTTCTGGGAGGGGACAATTGTTACCCTCTCACTACCTCACAATAAGGCGTCGTGTGGGCACAAACGACGCCTTATCCTCTCTGCCGGACGGTGGATGCCCTCAACGTCCAGCGCCCGGATCATGTCCAACCTAACCAGTAGCGCAACTGACCGCCTGACTCAAGGCACCAAGGCTGGGATTTATAGACGTAGCTTTAAGCTTGCTTAGGCTTTACTAAAACATTACAATTTATATTACTCAATGAATATCAAACGATTTGGTAAGTCACTGATTTCGTCATCCTGGACGTGGATATGTAACACTTAAGCTACGCGTATAATTAAATTCCTATGATGTTTGCAGTTTTTTGACCAAGTCAAACATATTTTCTGAGCAAAGTCTAAGCACAGTGAAAGTAGCGTCTGTAAATCTCAGGCTTTAGTAATAAGACCACCATTCACCATTGTCAGTGCTTTTTCTCGTGGGCATGTATTTTCTATTGTATTATAATATATATGGTGATTAATAAAATAATATTATATATTATAATTTATAATGTTTCAGAAAAGTGTAAGTATAAAAAAAATCTAGGAATCTTAGTTTGAATATCATTTCATCAAGGAGCCAATGATTGAAAGAATATCAAAATTTTAGGAAAAATTCCGAGTCAATATGCAAAGAAGACATGTTATAATTAATATAATAATAATAATCATATGATTTTCTTTTAAAATTTAAATATATTGTAATTATAATAATTAATAAATAAATAATAAATACGAGTAATAAAAAATATAATATATAAATTTATATATTATATTTTTATATGTATTTATTTTAAAATTTAAAAATATTGTAAGAATAAAGGGATAATAATATTTGTAGGCAATTCCACACATTGATCTTGTCCCAAAGTAGGCTAGCGCTTGTGTGCGGCTACTAGACGAAGATATAAATAAATACATCACATGCATGACTCGCGATAAACTGACCAATCCATCATATCAAAGTTTGCCGCAACCGAGACTTGGACCTAGGACCACCAGAGTTGCAGGCATGGACACTACCATTCCGCTATCAGGCTATCAAATGATCACGGTATATACTTTTCGCGATCAGTAGATATACAGCAATGCCTACATCGACTTTGCTTTTGTATGTACTGCTCAGTGCTTAATTGATTTTTTAAACACGTCGGACACACGCGTATTGTAATTTATAACCAAAAATTTAAAAACTAGTTTTCATGTTGCTTACTTCAAATTTAACGGATTTTGGATCAAATTTCAACCCTATTCACTGCGCCACACATTCTACAACATCTTACATCATACTTCACGCATTCATCAGTCTGCTGTAAATTTTGTGATCTTGCCGTTTATTTAGGAAAAAGCCTATGTGCATAAATCTTAAAAGCTATATAATAAATAACTTGACACTTTACAAAACCGTTATAGGACCAGTGATGACCTACGCCAGCGCAGTATTCGCCCACTCCTCTAAACTTTCTTTTCACTGGTTACAAATGATTCAGAATAAATTCTTACGCAATGCAGTAGGTGCTCCTTTTTATATGCTTAACGTAGATCTACACGACAAACTTGAACTTGAGACGGTAGCTAGTTTCAGGCGTATAGCGTCTCGTCTTTACTTCGACAAGACACCGCATCACCCGAATCCACTAGTAAGACATATGTGTAAGTACACAGCGTTTAGCGGTGATGAACGTGCAAATCACCACCCGCATCATGTCTTGTCGGATCCCGATGATCTAATTATTATGATCTCAGTAGTAGTACCCTCGAAAAACAGTAAGGTGCATACATTAGATTAATCCCATGATATCAGTTCAGTCGAATGACGCTAACCGCTGCATTTATGCTTCGAGGCGCAGTTCCACTCTGATGTAACCTTGAGTTTCTTACGAAGTTTTTTCTCAAGGTGGTTGCTTCCAAACCACTAGTTAGGCTTCGATTAGGCTTTCCATGGCTCGGCACTCAAGTTGAGGTTCGTACACACGGGAGTGCCTTTGCGTTGCCACCCAACCCATAAAATCGCTGGCTAAGCACCCTAAGTGCTCACCCCTTTCGTTCGGTGAAGTCGCAAAGGCCTTTACCAGCCAACACCATTTGTCCCAGCGAATAAAAAATTATTCACGTGGTATTATGGCGCATGGTTATGCCATCTGTACCTTTCGAATATGATTAATGAAAAAAGTGAATTGTGGACATCACATATTGTATATAATGTACGTATGTATTTTAATTGTGTAATAATAATAGTGAATACCACATAGTAATCAAGCAGGAAATGTAACAAAAAATTACCTGATTATGTTAAGGGCGTTATATATGTATAAATAAAAATGCATATGTTTAAGATCCTTTTTTATAATTAGTTAACTCCTAAAAACTCATTTATTTTAGTTTTTCCTTGGTAATTTAGATATGTTTTAGGGTACATATAACGAAAAATAATATTTTTACTTTTTCATGCTCAAAATAAGTGAAATCATATTGTACGGATAAGCCCAAGACCTTCCTCAACTTAGTTAGGAGTGTAGCGGTTACCATTTTATGAACGTTATGATTGCCAGATCTCCCGAGCTAAGGTTTGACCTTTTACGTGGCAGACATAATAGGAATTACTATTAGTAATCGTTAAATAATAACATGTCTGCGACCGGCATACATCTAAAAACAGGAGCGTTCGTAGAAAATGTTTCGTCCTGTACGACCTCAAACAAAAGTCAAACCGGTGAAGTGACTAACTGTATATATTACTTTTTATTTGAACAATTTGCACAGACTTATGCCCGCGGCGTGGTTTCCGTGTTACTAAGGACACGCTAGGTTTGATTCTTTGTCGTTATTAATTTTGATATCAAGAGGTATGATTAAGGAGGCGTATCAAGCTCGCGAACGTGACAGTTGACAGAACTATACAGTCGCCTAGATTGGACGCCTTTTCATGTAAATGAATTCAGAGTGATACATTGCCATCTGCAAGCCACTACCGAGTCACTGCAGACGAGCCGCAATCGCCAGAATTAGAATCGCACCTTAACACATATTAGGGTATAAGAGCCAGTGGTCCAAGTGAAAAAAAAAATGAAAAAAAAGTGAAAAAAATTAAATTTAAGCTGATCTGAGGTATGAAACTGAAATAAATTTTAAAAGTAAAACTATATATCACTATCGTCACTTTAAAACTGTTACGATACATGTATACGTAATATATTAAAAATACCACGGATACCGAGAAAAAATTTGACGTTTATGGACCTAATTCAGTATGAGTAACAGTAACATAACCTTGGTTTAAGGATTAGCAATCCCAGAATTTTGATGTCAAAGATGCATCTCGCTCTGGTCGCCATGTTACAAATAAAATGGACGGCCATTTTTGTAAAAGCGGAGGAAGATCGCCATATCAGTAGTTACAATATAGCTGAAGAACTGGGAACTGATCACAAAATAGTTTTAATCCATTTAAAAAAACCTGAGTACACAAAAAAAGCTTGATATTTGGGTGCCACGCGAGTTCATTGAAAAAAACCTGTTAACCGTGTTTTCATTTGCGGATCTTTAATAAGACGTAATGAAACCAAACCATTTTTGAAGAGATTATTAACGGGTGATGAAAAGTGAGTTACGTACGACAAGAACGTGCGAAATAAGTCTTGGTCAAAGGTCGGTCCGGCTTCACAAACTGTGGCAAAACCCAGGTTAACACGCAATAAGGTAATGCCGTGCGTATGGTGGGATTAAAACGCACTGTTCACTACTAGCTTATACCAACTGGCAGAACCATCGTTTTGGATCTCTACTGCAAACAACAGATGAGATTAAAGCAAGAAGTTGAGAGAAAGCGGCAAGAATTGATCATTAAAAAAGACGTAATTTTTCATCACATTAACGCTAGACCACAAACATCTTTAGCCACCAAGCAAAAATTAAAAGAATTTGGCTGTGAGGTGTTAATGCATCAGCCATATAGCTCTGATCCTGCATCTTCAGATTTCCACTTGTTTCGGTCTCTTCAGAATTATGTAGGCAGTGTCAGGCTAACATCAAGAAAGGACTACCAAAACTAATTTTCGGGTTTTTTTGTATAAAAAATGCCAAAATTTCTACAGCAACGTGATTATGTCCATACCTACAATGTGGCAGAATATTATCGATTAAAATGGCACAGGCATACTGTAGTTAAATGTAAATAAACATAAAAAAAACTGTCTTTAGTTTTCATATATAATGCGAAGAGACTTTTTTCTCACCCTGTTAATTAAAGCTGCTAGTGTTAAACGAATTCTGAACAAAAGTAAAATTTAAAAAAGCCGACTAATAGATAAGGATACCATTGTTTCGTAATGGCTGTAATTGAGAAATGAAAAAAAATCAAAAATATTTTATTCTCAGTTATTGTTTCTGAGAATCGTCGTCACTAAAATCTTTTGTGCAAGCTTAACCATTGTTCGTACTTAGAACTAAAACTCTATGCATTTATTGTATTTGTTTCTAAAAATGCAATAAAATTTCAATTTTCCTAGATACTTTATTAGACGGTTAAAAATTTAAACAAAAGATTTGCAATTTCGTTTGTGTTGGAATAATGTTATCTTTTGGTTTTGTCTTCGATGAATCATTTATATAGATTTTAACAATTATTTACGACAAAAGCCGGCTTATTATATTATAATTCTATTATCAGGAAATGTAACTAAGTTATTTTACATTGAAATTAAACAGATTTTGTTGTACTTGTCTTTTGATGACACATATCTACTTGTGATATGTGCCTGGCGACTTTTTTACTTGGGGAAAGTCCTAAAGCCGTTCCGACTGCATATGGGGCTGGCGACCGCGGTGTGTAACACTTGTCTTGTACCAGCTAAAAACCCCAAAGTGACTAGTTCTGTGAATTAGTGGGTACTGCGAATCCTTTAATCAATAAACCGACCGCAGCATACTTCCTGATGGCGAAGATTGTGATTACATGAAATCTGATGGTAAGCTGCTGAGCAATCAAAGTACGACAAAGTGCTTAATGACAGTTGTCCACGTCATACTGTCCCAAATGTACTAAAAGGTCTTTAAGTATATGATTGGCTGGTTATATACAAGCTAATTCAAAAATGAGACATTTCTAATCAATAATTAATCAATGACTTTGCACTCCAGTTTATAGGCACAGTTATCGCTAAGGTAGATGTAATATTTGATTTAAAAAACGAGTAGTTTTGAATCATATTTATATAAAATAACGATAATAGATTAGAAACAATTACATTGTTCGCGCTAAGAAAGGAAGGCTAATAAAATGGATTGCGATGACCATCACAATACTTCCGCTGGAAGTATCATCTAAAGCATTGCGTATAAAAAGAGAGATTAAAATATTGTTCGGATCTTTAATATATTTTGAAATAATCAAGAATAGGCTTAATTATTAACATTTATATATCTAGATCAAAAGACCCCACTTCCAGTATTTCTAAGCCTAAAAATTGTTAAGTGCTGCGTATGAGCTTTGTCCGGCATGTGATTCAAAATTTTCAAAGATATTAGATTAGAATCTGAATTTATAATGATAGTTTCTGTATCTTATCAATCCGTGCTAGAACTTGTGCACTATTAGGTGTTTGCGAAATATTTTACTAGATTTTTTACGTGTTATATTTTCTAATAGAAACTAACCTACGTAACATACATAAAATATTTGATTTAAAAAAACGTCTACAACCTAACATATTTAGAAGAATTAACAGAATTGTAGACATGAATAATTTCGAAAACCAATTCTTTTTTTTTAATAACTATGAAAGTTTAAATTTCTTATCAAGGATCTAGATTTGTCGACGGTATTATGATTTTTTTTATGTTTTTTTTGTTGGTGCTAGTTCAAAGACACAAAATGTGTAAACATCCATTCTGTGAATTAAAAGAACTTTGCGAACACAAAGCAAAGAAAAACCTGATTTTTTAATTATTTATTGATGGTAATAATAATTGCACTCCTTGTTCTTCATTGTTTCTAGGTTGCTATTTTTTTGTTAAGTCAACATTAAATTTATAGGTAAAGTAATAATAAATATTTAGGTAATAAATATAAATTCTTTGAATTTATTTTAATCACGTCATTAATTAATAATTATAGTTAAAATAATATAGAACCCATCGTGAAAATTTATAAAGATTACTATTTGATAGAGGAGAAATAAACATATCCTCCCAATGATACCAAAATTTTGTTTATTAAAGAACGGAAGTATGTTGATGATTAAAAAAAGTCATGCCATTTATTCTTTAACCCAAAAAATATATACACTTATCAATTTTACTTTATGAATATTGTAGTTAATAAGCGCCGGAAGGTACTATGACAAAATTTTAATGGAAAGCTGAGAAGTTGCTACCTTCAAGTTTTTTTTAATGGACGGTGTAATATGTTTTCATGTCCGTTTGAAATTCACGCTATTGTTTTAAGGAACATTTCAACCGCTAGTGGTCGCACCATAGCTTAAAGGAAACTTGTCGAAATACTATTTTGTTTGTCAAGCCGTGTGTTTATTACCGTGGTCCCTCATAAAATGTTATGAATGATACAGTTCGCGGGGCGCGGATTAACAGTTACTTAACGTCGTTTGTTATCCATTATACATTTAGTTTATTCTTTTCATACCTTTTTGTCGTGACCGTTTGCCGTATATATTTACTTGTAGATGCTAAGTTTTAGTAATTCTCAATATCGTATTTTAATAGTGAATAGTTCCAGAGATAAATAGGTATTTTAGAAATAACACTAGCAATGCTTTGCGATCTTTACATGTAACATTTGATACAATGTAGGTATAAACTACAGATATTAGGTACTTAGAAGGAAATTTATATTGAATTTATGGACAATATATCGGCATAGTTTAAAAACTTGAATGTTTTTCCTCACACCTAGAATTTAACAAACAACATTGCTTCTTTCATGAAAGTTTTCCGCTGACTTTAATAACGAAATAGTTGAAATAGTGTACAGAAAATCAATGAAATACCAAGTGTAAAATGGCAAGGCATGGTGGACGAGAACAAGGAAGCCTCTTTATTTCAGTGGAGGGTATTGGCACAGTCCGAGAAAATCGATGCTACTCCCCTCATAGTTTGCATTGACCGAATGTCCGGTGCCGGGATGTATATTTCCTAGCGTTTTCCTTTTATATAAATATTTTTCTAAAATTTATAATAGTGATTTTGAAACTGTGCTAGTCTTAGATGTAACATTTGATTTTGCTTAGAAAAATATTAAGGAACCGCGCCTGCTTCCCCCTCCGCCCGCTTGCGTCCCTTTCACGTCCACGATGCAAAATTTTTAGTGCCCTGCGCAGAGTTCGACCGTCCGAATATAACTAGTATGCGTACCGGGATGTGCTTGCACAGTAAAAATTAAATTGTATATTGTTGTTATGTTGTGTATATTAACTTGATAAGTAGATAGTACAATAAGTTTTAAATATATTTTATGAGAAAATATCTTGATATAAAAATGATCCTTGATATTTTAATTCATTTAAAATATCACTGAAAGTGAAAGTAATAAATAGACGTTACGAAAAGTATATAAATATATAAAATTGTTAATTAGAAACCTCTAAAATAAAATGGCAATATACTATAAAACTAAACGTAAAAAATATAATCTTAGTAAATTATGTTTAGATTTTTTATGATAGTATTTATTAAAAACGATGTATTGATAAAACACCGAGAATTGTAATAACAATAACTTATGTACTTATTTTTTGTGTAAATAATAACTTACACAAAAATCTTGAAATTATTTTATCATCATAATTACATATTTATTTATTACGGATTATTTTTATTTTCTCAGTGTTTGATTAAAAAAAATCGATCGTTTTGTATATGGTATTATTTCTTTTATGTTGAAAAAACCTGCTAGTGATCGTTGTTATATATATATTGCAACGTATAACTTTAACTGATAGTTTTATAGTGTTATTTGTGATTTAAATCAATAATATATAAGTAATACACGGTAATTAGCTTTCGCTTACATTTTAATAATGAAATATGTAATATGATAAAATTAAGGGCTTATTTTAGTTATGATAAGCTTTTAAAGCTTTTAATATACAATACATTATATATATTATTTTTTAAAATATGGCAGGACTTTTCATCCATTTATGTAAAAAATAAATTAATATGGCATTTAAAATTTTCTTCGTCGCAGTGCTCTGCCGCCCGCATTGTAAGGGTGGGTGCTATCGCTATCCTACTCGGACGCAGCATCACCGGACATTTCGACCGGGCATTTCAATTTTGAGAAAGAGTAGGACCAGTCCCGTCCCCCGCACTTCGGCCTTCCCCCAAAAGCTATCTCGCTCGCACTAAGGATATACAAAAGGACGAAGGAGCGATAACTTCATCATCGTGAACGCTCTCACTCGCACGCACGCTTCGGTGGGGGACGACGTTGCGAATTGTTATTGAAGTCATGCCCCCGAAGGCGACTTCGGGAAGGCTGTCAGTTGCTAGTAAACGTTCGCAGCGTTTGTACCAAGTTGTGGTGCTACGCTTCCGCGCCCAAACTATCAGCCGCCGCGACAACGGGTTATTATTAACAAGTGTCAACTTCTTTTAAATCGTGTGCGATTTTAATTGCGGACATTATTATTTTTTACAAGCCCAAACAAAAATTATGTGAACTTTTTAAATTAATATGAAACTTTTCGTGTGAAGCGCCGAGTGCTTATTTGTGCTGCAGACACTTTAGTGAACATTATAGACACGCTGAAATAGACATTGCGTACGCTACCCTCACGGGCGGAGAGTGTTTACAGAGCGCACGTGGTCGCGGCGCACGACCGCGCTCGAAATGCCGCGAAAAACTTTCTTCAGAAATATTATTGTTGTTCGCGAGTTCGCTTGAATACATTAACGTCGTAACCATGACATGGATCTGTAAAGCCTGATTCAGACTGGACTACATGTTCATCGAAACGAGAAGTGTCGTTTTTTTATTATTTTTTTTTCGTTGGAGGAGACGGTGTTGTCCTGCGGACTGATGATAAATGGCTAACAACAACAACGCCGTATCGTCGACCTTGTCGTCGAGGGATTATCACTGTAAGGTTTGCGATCTCTATTTAGACACTGTCGAATCATTAGAAGTACATCTTCAATATCACAAAGAAAATTTATATGTTAAGTGGGGTACGCAAAACTCCCAAAATGATACAGAAAGTAATCACGCAACAAAAGTAACGACAAATACGACAGTGTCGGCGCCAGCCGATTCAAGCGACAGCATGATCACTAAGCCCAGTCCGGAGTTCCAGCAGCGAGCGACCCCAGAAACCTCAGGCCAGTTTCCGCACCCAGCGACACCGCAAAGTTACCACAGCGCACCATCACCATATCAAAATCCGGATCAAACAAATTTTTCACCAGGCACTCAATATGCCAACAACTACACTCATCCTGGCTTTCCTCAAAACACCGATCAAATCAATTGGGAATCGCAGTACGGTCAGGAATTCAAACCGAATCGCTTTCATCCTTATAAAATCCAAGAACGTTCCCAAGTTTCATCATCTAGTCCATTGTATGGTCAACCACTGAACCAACCTACACCGTCTCCATCACCAAACCAGTGCGATAAATGTGGCTTTGTTTGCGATTCAGCAGTACAATTGCACGAACACTGTAACTCCGCTCATGCAGGAACTAGTGGGGCTCCCTCATCAGGGTCTATGCCGTTTCAACAGTTTCCTGGTAAACAATATAATAACTCCGGGTATCCAAATGAAAACACAAAAATTAAAGAAGAACATGAAGAATCTTCAGACATATTAGATTTAGATTCCCAGAAAGTTGTTTATCAAGGAAACGAGGGAGAGCAGCAAAACGCATCGTATGAAGAAACACCTATACCAGGTCGTGAAGGCAACAATCGAACGGTCCCAATGATGCCATGGGAGGCTCAAAAACTTTATAATAATCCTCAACTTAATGGCGACGTTTCCCTCTTTAAAGAACAAAAATTGTTTCCTGAACAAAAACAATATACGTCGGAAACAAAAATGTTTCACCCAGAACAGAAGTTCAGCTATTCACAAGATAAATTTCTTGGTGTTCATCACGAGCAAAAACCATATATGCACGTTGAACAAAAAATATATGCTGGTGTTCAAATGCCTCCACTATCTGAATATCCAGGTCCAGTAGCATCTTCAAATCCCGATATGAAGCCACCATACAGGCCTTATGATTCACCAGCAGTACCACAAATATCAAGCACACAAACTGCTAACCCTACCTCATCAACACTGCCGCAAATTGGAGGTAAAGGCGCAAATTGGAAATCGAACGAAGCCAGAAGACCTAAAACCTATAATTGTACTGCTTGCAATAAATGGTTCACCAGTTCAGGTCATCTGAAGAGACATTATAACACTACTCTTCACAAGAACGCTGTAAGGTCATCAGGCCAGCCAGATCCAGCCACAATGCCGATATCAAGCCACCACCATCCCAGCCGTGACTCTATTCAAGGTCGAGCACAACAACAATCTGCCGATTCTAACACACAGAGTCCCGTTCCATCAGAAGACGGACGAGGCGTCGATGATTCCTCACTTCAGTCTCCGTATGTGTCACAGAATTTTGAGCGGTCTCATCGCATTTCCAATATGTCTACGAAGTCAGCATATACACATCTTCAACAGGGTAATTTAGATAATAATTTCGGTAATAACTCTTTATCTAACCATTCCTTACAGCATCATGTCGGTTCGCATCCATTGAATATAGGTAGTCAACCGCCAGGGTTAGGTATTTCGAGCGATAACCATCAGGGGTCAAAAGGTGTAGCAATATCTACAGCAGGGAATCCCCCAAACGGGGAAGCAGGTCCCTCTGTTTCGCAAAATCACCATATGAGGGGCCTGCTGTCAGTATCCACCACCAATATTTCCACTCCAGTCCTAACGCAGAGTACTCCGGTGCTTACAGCCCACACGCTGCCACCGTTCAGCCATTTGGGTGTCAATCCATACAGCCCGAGGTCTACGGATCCTTTGGTTCCTACGGTACCGGACCCCACGCACACCCCATTGTATTTGGGTCAGAATTTTCAGCAGACTATAGCACCGAATTACCCAAACGGGATGGCCCCCCACGTTATGGATATGGCTATCAACAATCTGCCTATAGCCAATCCGGCTACTTTTGGTGAATCATCACCGGAAGAAGTCGAGGTTATGGAACAACAAACGTCAAACCAACCTGCTGGCGGACGCCTGCCGAGTTTTGCGCAGCTCCAAACGCAGAGTTTCAGCGTTTATGTTTCTAACAACATTACATCGCCTAACGTGGGGGGTCAAGTACTCGCCGATGATTCGGCTGCCGGTTATATTATTGTAGACCCAATCCACTCTCCATTACAATACAACCCTGAAATGTGCGGGTCAGGAATAGAATATGAATACAGCTTGTCTGCGAGCAATGTGAAGGACTCTGTTGGTTATTGTACGGAACATATAAAAATTTACCCATACGGCTATGCTGTTGGGGGCAAAACGATTAAACGCGAGGAAGACACTGTACGATCTGACTCAAGCGAGCTTCAAATATTAAAAATTGAAGATATTATGGACTACGCAAATAAAGAAAATTATGCATCTCAAATGAAATCTCCTGCTAGTCCAGAGAGCGCTAAAGCAGAAAATGAGAGTAACGGCTCTCCTTCTGTTTCATCGACTGTTCCAAGTACGCCACTTACTGAAAGAAATCAGTTAAAGATGGCTGCTGCTACAACAAAACACAAGTGCTACGAATGCGACAAGCTGTTTAATAAAGCTTGCTATCTCACACAGCACAACAAAACATTTCATTCCGGTGTTAAGCCATTTAAATGTGATCGCTGTGGTAAACGATTCTCCGATGACATCTCCTACGAAGGGCATTATGTTAAACATACTGACAATAAGCCCTTTAAATGTAGCGAGTGTCCTAAATCATTTAATCATAAAGCAGATCTACGACGTCATATGTGCTTACACTCGGGCTGTAAACCTTTCGCTTGCGATCAATGTGGCAAAGGTTTTATAAGAAAGGATCACTTGGTAAAACATTTTGAAACACATATCAGAAAGAACATGCGTTCTCAGTCGTCGTCTATGTCAGTTTCGTCAGCAGCAGCTGCTTTGCGGGCGTCTAAGGCTTCGACGTCGCCGACCTCGACCACGCATACGATTCATTTGTTCTAAATCGATTCCTAGAGACAAGATGTCGCGTCCACATATCATTCCAGATGACACATCGCAATAATATTTTTTATTCTATTACTGTACTATAAATTAATTATTATATTTAGTAGTTTGGGGTATGTGTATTTTATTGTGTTAGGCTAATTAGCCGTCAAAATATAAAAAGGTTGACTTCTAAAGTAGGAATGACAATTTACGATTCCATATTTACAAAAATGATCAAAGTACATAAAGCCGTTATTAATTATTTGAATAACGCGATCGTATTTTAATGAATTACATTTACAAATGGATTAGAGCGTTCACCAACTTTAACACTTTGTTTTTGTTTAACTCGTTCGCTTATTGGCGTGCATTCAGTATAGCATTTCGTTTTTTTTTTGGTTGTTCATTCAACCTAACCTTGTGTCTGTTGCAAGGTGACTTTACATGCCTGGGTGTCTGGGCGCTAAACATATAATTACATGACGTTAGTTAATTTTTTCAATATTGTTTTGATCAAAAAATAAATATTAGAGTTTTTTAAATGTCTTTGGTGACATATTCGTCTCATGCAGATATACCGCATCATATCTTAAATATAAAGTAATTTTATAAAGCCATAGAAAGAGTTTATTTTAGTGAAATTTCTATGTTCTACAAAATGGTTGTTAACTTTATAAAGGAAAAATATTGTGACGAACTATTTAGAGTAATTTTTGTATATAGTAAAAAGGGATTCGATGGCCAGGCATATTTTATGTAGCTATTTAAATCATACAAATTTAATATTAAATAGTAAATTGACGGTACAAATATGAATTTGTCTAAAATGAAATACCTAAAGTAAGACTTATGCAATGATTATACATTAGTATTAACAGAACTTTTAAGCAATCTATGTGTACCTACTTAGCAGTAGGTAGTTGTGAATCGAGTTAAAGCCACCGGGCGTAGTGTTGTGTGATGAACATTTATTCCTTTGTTCTGTTTGTGTCCAGAGTCGTCCAGTCCGTTTTATTCGTTTGGACGTTGCCTAAGGAGGTTTAAGTCCCGACATGACGATCATTTATTACTTAACGTTTTTGTTCTAGATGTAAAACCTTATTAAAGATTGTCTTTATTGACACGTTCCCGGTGCTTCCTATTATAATTTGTCTGTTAACATATGTTTGATGTAAGTTAGTTAGCGTCTTTGTTTAAAATACTAAATTCATTTCCAAAAATGGAATATTTATGTCCAATTAAGTTACCAATGTGTTATTTGAACGAATTTAGTTAGTACATTCCTGTTGCGTTAACGGTAAACAGTAGTCTTCCTAAACGTTGCCAAATTTATTCCGTCAACTCTCTGTTGCGATACATTTTAATTTAAACGATAATGGTTTTTAAATTAGTCTTATGATAATGAAATTCTCTAGCAATAACTTGAAATAATGAATGTAAATGTTTTTGTATAGATTTAATGGTATGTCACAATTGTTCGATGTATTGATTATATTAAGAAAATGAAATCAAAATGTTCTTTAAAATATAGATATAAAATCTATTTCTTTTATGGATATCATCACGGTTTAAAAAACATTGAAATTAATCGTTTAATCAAATTTAATCAAACATAACAATAGATAGATTATCATAAAACTTCACATCTATAGTTGCGGTAAATTAAAAAAAAATGGTCCGATATCAGCTATAAACGGGCTTATAACAAAACGAAAGACATTTTTAGTGCAGGAATAAATGTAGATAAAGCTCATTTTACAAAAGGCAAATAATTTCGTATTAGGTAATAATACTTTACTTAAACGATAATTAATCTTTTGTAACATTTCAACAGATATAAAAACGCACTAAATATTAATTTTGTTCGTTAGTTAAGTCATTTGACATTTACAGCTGATCAAAAACTGATTTCAATTTTTTCATCAAAAAGTATAATACAGACCCTAACTACTTATACATATAAAAGGACAAATAACAAACCATACAGATATTATTGTAAATAGATCATAAATTAAAAAAAATAGTCTCATTTGAACGATAAAACCATTTGAGAAATAGATAGCATATCTAATAGTTTAGTAGGTGTAAAAGTTTGATCTGACATATCGAGGCCATCAAGTGCATCTAAGGGCGTGTGGGGATAATCGCTACATACTTCTAGTTTATTTCTATCAGGTTGTGATCACTCTGGGTTTTCCCAATTGCTAATTTTAAATTCGCTTACTTCGACACACTCATAGAAGCACACATATCATAGGTCATACAACAAATCTATACAGTGTGAACATTATATCGACTTAATTTTTGATAATGTTTGTATTTGAATGTTAATTATATTTCAGAAATATTTTTATACACATAGAAATATCAAAAACGATTTTAATCTACCTCATCAGGACCTATTTACATTAGTATATCTAGAACGAATAACAAAATACATGCCTGTAAAGTGATAATAATAAACTTGGATTCAATATGGCCTACCTCTTATAATGTATGGTTGAATCTTAATTACCTTAAATTATTTTAAATAACAGATGTCTAGCAGCCTGTATTCGTTACAATTGACTTGCCAACAGTAAATAAAATAGGACGGAATCTGACTAAGAAAATTCATAATCAATTATTCTGATAATATAAATTAAATGTATAGGATAATAACATAATGTGTTATATTGTTGATGATATATATTACTAATGTATTTTCTTGATAGCAATAATAATGTAATAGTGATTCGATATGTGAAACTTAACTACCTCAGGTAATCAGTAGTAGGGTTAGAACTTTGCCAGGGCGCGATGGGCGAATCGCACCAATCTCTATACCTACCTCAACCTGCCTTGAAAGTTTACACTTAAAGATTTATCAGATTTTATTTAAAAGAGCATATGCGGTTCGTCCTTCGTCTGCCAGTATAATATACATATATATTACTAGGCATTATATCTCCCCTTGTATTGTTTAAAGAGCCCCGTTACTAGTAACGATTAGACTTTTAACAATCATGTAAATATAATGTAATGAGGAATTTGTTATTTATCATGTTCTATTATTGTAATACTCGATAGACTTATTTGAAAATAAGTTTATACTAGTGGTTTTCAATTTATAAACAGTAAAAAATTTGAATTGTGAGAAATTTGCAAATGTATATTAATTTTGTGATTTTTATTATTAAGTAAAATTAATTTAATAACAAGTTACCAGTTAATTTCTGTTAAATTCATTCATTTGAGTAAATCAGAAAGAAAATAATGATAATTGTTGTTTTTTTTATAATTTTCCCATAAAAATGTTGACGGATGTGTAGGATTACCTTAGTTCGGAACACCGTTCCTCTAACATTTGTTTACTTTTATCTTAGAACAAATAACTAAACGGCAAACATTCGGTAGTTTTGTCAGCAGTATTAAAGATCGGTACTTTTTAATTAAAGTACACGTTGTGAGATGAATCTACCTGATTTTGTCTTAGAAATAAGTCTCGATTAATTATAGATAATAAGTAGTGTAAACGACAGATCTGTCCCTGCTAACAAGCGAAGGTCATTTTGCTAGGCGTATTTGTTTGTTCACGTGAGGGAATACATATATACAATTTGCATTAACAATGTTTGATCCTATTTCAATGTAGGTTATAAAAAGTATCGTTATCATGTGTTTGGTTTACCTTAAGTGAACAAATAAATGTACTCTTGCGAAATGTATTTGTGAAGCTTTGCGATTTTTTTTTCGTACAAATTTTATGTCCAGAAAGAAGTACCTAGTCAAATTTGGCTACACAGGTACATAACAAATAGCCATCGGATACTTTCGAAGTATAAATTTTAGGATGTTTTTTTTTTTTATTAAATATAAATAAAACATTATAATTTACACCAATTTATATAACGAAAGTACAAGTGTGTTACATAATTTTTGTTACAGAATAACTAATAGTGAATATCTTTCAGATCTGTAAGTAAATATAATTTTAATGTAAATATTGTTGTTTTATTTCTCCCGACCCTTTTGCTTGTGCGAAATACGCTGTGCAATTATAATTGTGTACAAATAAGAAAACAATCTTTACAATACTAAAATTTAAATATGGTATCCGTTAATTAATTTTTACTAAAGAACTTGTTTAGAAAAAATATAAATTATATAAATGTACTTAATTGTACACAATCCTATAATTAAACTTACACATTCAAATATAGAAATTATTAGGTACACAAATCACTGTTTGTCTAAACTGAAAATATTTTGATTTATACAAATAATGACATAACTTCAACAAATAACAGGTAAAATAAAATTGAAATATAAAAATTAAAATTACTATTTACCGTTTATTTCTTAGGATTGATACTTCAATAAAAAAAGTCAAACATTTCCGAGAAAAATCTCAAATCAAATCAGCCCTTTTATTAATATCGAGGGGTGAAAGGCTATTTGGTTTAAGCAACATTTTTTGGTGATATAGTAATATATATGTGTGTATATATTACTATATCACCAAAAAATGTTGCTTAACCCATTAACGCCGAGATGAGCAGAATTTTTACTAACTTTTCATCGTGTTTATTTGTTATGTTATCAGACCAAAATAATAATGCAATACTGCCTCTATTCCTAAGCAAAATTTAATGCTCTTTCAGAATCTTAGCTCAAAATTTTTTTAGACATTTTTAGATTAGACACCGAGAAAAAAAAAAGCCGATTTAAACGTGAAATTATCGATAAAAATACTTTTTCGCATTTTTTTTTCGCAATGATACCTCAAAGGTATCAACTTTTAACTATGATCAGAGGTGATCATGGTGCTCTAACATTAAGAGGTTTTTTTTTTTTAGAAAAAAATATTGACGCGTTTTTTTAAAACGGCGACGTGAATGAAAAAAATTGTATAAAAATCTTAATGTATCGTTTTCTTAAAAACTATAGACTTTAGAAAAAAAAATCTTGGAACAAAAATGTCCTAAAATTTGTCAAAGAACACTCTTAAATTTTTCCAAAATGTTTAAGACAATTTATGATTTTCGTAATTTTCTAAAAATCGATTTTTTTTTAAATACCTAAAAACAATTGGAAAAATTTCACAGCATTCCTTGCCTAATTATAAGACTTTCTTGTTCTTAAATTTTTTTCGCAACGTCTATAGGCTTAGAAAAAAAAATCTTAAACGGTACATACAATTTTGTGTACCATCATTTCTCTAAACATATAGACGTTGCGAAAATAATTTAAGAACAAGAAAGTCTTATAATTAGGCAAGGAACACTCTGAAAATTTTCAAATATTTTTTTAGGATTTTTAAAAAAATGATTTTTAGAAATTTACGAAAATCATAAATTGTCTTTAAAAATTTTGGTAAACATTTGAGTTTATTCTTTGACTTATTGTAAGACATTTTTGTTTCAAGATTTTTTTGTAAAGTTTATAGTTTTTAAGAAAACAATAGATCAAGATTTTTGTACAATTATTTTATTCACGCTGCCATTTAAAAAAAGCGTCAATGTATTTTTTTGAAAAAAAAAAATCTTTTCATGTTCGAGTACCATGAGCATATCTGATCATAGTAAAAAATTAGTACCTTTACGGTATCATTGTGAAAATCAAAATGCGAAAAAGTTGTTTTCCATAATTTTGAGCTCAGATTTGGAAAGAACATCAAATTTCGCGTAGTCATAGAGGTATTGCATTATTTTTTTGATTCCATAAGATAATAAATAAACACGTTGAAAAGTTAGTAAAATTTCTGATCACCTCGGCGGTAATGGGTTAAAACTTCTTGGTTTGAAAATTATTTTAATAATAATAATAAATTTATTTTAAATTTCTTCAATATACAAAATGAAAAAAAAAGACAAATAATAATTTACTTTTTTTTAGGTAATATTAATTTTAATGATTCTAAATGGAAATTAAACAGAATTCTATATAACTAACTGTTATTTCATTATTGAAATAGATATTTATTAAAATTGAATGCTACAAATACTTTAAAATTATGTTTCTAAGACATTTAATAAGTAGGTTGTTTTATAGTTCCTTACAAGAACACATTTACAACTTGTATATGAACATCGTATCATTGAAATAAACGGTAAAGGAAAAATATAATAATTAATATAAATATGATAATTATACTATTGCCTCCAGAGGCCTTCAATTCACTTACAAATAGTCGAAAGATCTATAAATTCTACATCACACATCGACAAACATTAAAGTTGATTTTACGCAAAGAAAGGCTGTGAAGCAACGGCGTGTCGTGGGTTCGATTCGAGCTTCACTTCAGGACTTACATAGTAAGTATACTCGTAGGTATTTTAAACGAGTAGGTGGTATGGTGGCTAATGGCTAAGTAAGGGCCGTTCCACGAGCATATTTTTCACGCAGCTTACTTACGCCTTGGCTGACTGACGCCAGATAATAATTATCATCACGATCTTCAAAAAAATTGTACTTCAAGGTTTAATGACTGTCAGCGTGTAACACGAAGGAGTGTAAATGCTGTAACGTTTAATACATCAAAAGCTACTTCGACGCCGTGTGGAAACTCTCATACATTTAATATCACATAGCCGAGGACCCTAAAGATCTGATCTGTGGATTTCGATTTCAAAAATGTCGAAGTTATACATTTGCTTCAAGTGATAAGTATTAATACAGTCTTTAATTACTTTCTAAAGTCTAGATATATTACAATTTAATAATAAGAAATTAATTGTTTTCGATGATGTGGTTGCCGTAGTGGCTCAGTGATTTGCAGCTACGTTGGAATCGTGGGTTCGATTCCCAAAGGTAACATATCGAGGTGTGAAAGGCTATTTGGTTTAAGCGATAGGTGATATAGTAATATGTATATTTTTGGAATCAGCAGATTCCAAAAATATATGTCGAGGGTGAAATGCTATTTGGTTTAAGCGACATTTTTTGCTGATATAGAAATATATATATTATACATATTTGGAATTGGTAAAAAACGCTGATTCCGAATATATATATATATTACTATATTACCAAAAAATGTCGCTTAAACCAAATAGCCTTTCACCCTCGATATATTTCTATATCACCAAAACATGTCGCTTAAACCAAATTACCTTTCACCCCTCGATATATTTCTATTGCCCAAATGTATTTAGCTTCTGATTCTAGAGTTAGTTCTTATACCAATTGTGTTATTACTCGTAGCGACGGGACAAGAATAAGTCCCTAGTATGGGATAAAATTTTATTGAAAATACCAAAGGAGTCTACAATATTATAGTAAATAATAATATAACGCTTATATTTATTTAGGGGTAATCAGGAATACATAAGTGGCTGTATACATTTAGCGCTTATGTCGTTGCTGACGTGACCTATAGCGCAGCTAATCGCTGTTCTGGGCTTTCTATGTTTATACATTACATATATATTATAACCTATATAGATTCAGTACGATCCTTGATCTGTGGGTATGTGACCCATACTTGATCTGGGAAACTCCTGAAGTACGCGCCGGGATTCGAATCTACAACCACTCGCGCATGCTTACCAGATTCTTATCTGCCAGGTCAGCCACAATAGATTTTTGCAGATATTTCCATAATTTTACATATTTATAGTATAATAAGATACGATTCATTGATTTTATAGTTTATTTTAAATGTATTCTAATAATATTTTCCTTACGATGCATAGAGAAAAACCGCAAAACTTTTAGTTATAATAAACATGACGTCAACAATGAATCATAAGTAGGTACCCTTTTCAATAGTCATATAAAAAAATAGACATTAATCATACTTTGGAATCACGTAAATGAGTAAATTTTATATAATATTTTAAATATTAATAACAGTTATAGCTAATTATTAAGGAAATTATATATTAATTACAAATTAATTAAATAGAAGTAACAAATAATAAATTATTTACATATTAATTACAATTATCTTTTTAAAATTCAGTTATTCCTATAATCCATCCAATATTTCATGAGTACGAATTTTATTACACAATATTCATTGCTAACATAACATTTGCCTTCGTTGAAGTCTTTTCAACGCAGAAACTTCCTTTTCCAAAATATTCACTTACACCAGTATCAAGTAATTTCACTTACTTATGTCGAGAATATACGAGTAATCTTACACTTGTCATACATATAGTTCGTAATAGTAAATTTAAATAATCTTAAGACTGCAATACAATAATTTTAATACTATTTATTAAAAATATGATCATAGATTTACATTTAGAAGACAGCTATGGATTGATGGACCTAGCACGAATATTGGTGTTAATATGTTCATAGGATATATCATTTTATACCGAGGCATTTTTTGTTCAAGCTCGATAGAGTGACTACAGTGCACCTGATGAAAAGTACAGTGAACTCCAAGAACGATAACGACCGCCCAGAGAGGAAAATCCATTAACAGTCGCCATTCGTATATCTGACCTTATATACCACGACGGAAGGTCTCTTCTTAGTATATGTACAACAGGATATACTCAAGCTAATCCCCAAACGCGACAGGCCGAAACGTGTCACTATGACGGTCTTTGCACTTGTGTACTGTGGTCACGACCCAGTTCGGGCATTCGCCCTACCACCTCAAAATTACAATTTTGGAATTGAGTCTATGTTCTAAAATATCTAGTAATACATACTCCAACCATATTCTAGTTAGTAATTTTCTATTATTATTATTATTATCACCTATTATTATTATCAATACCGTTTTTAAAAGTAAGTGATGATGAGTGAGGGTGTGCCCAGAACTTAACGTCAAGCCGAAACGGGGTGACAGGATTGATTGTAACCATCATGAGAAAAAAACATCTATCCCATGCAGCTTGAAAATTATGAGCATTTAGGAAAAACCTACACTATAATTTGACTATAATTCTAGAAATTTTATTTAAGGTTACGTTTCCACAGTTTAAATGAACAAAAATAATAAAAATTAACCACAATAACCGAAAAATGGTTACAGTTTGACCAAATTTCTAAGTTTTTCTTAAATACCCATAATTTTCAAACTGCATGGTATAGATTTTTTTTTCTCATGATGGTTACAATCAATCCTGTCAACCCGTTTCGGCTTGACGTTGAGTTCTGAGACAGCCTGTATATGTAATGGCCATTTTTCTAAACTTATTTCTTTCAGAGCTTATTGGAGTAAGGTGGTTTACGCTAAATCTACATTGATGACTACTCACACATCTGGTAATTTCTGGCCCTCGGGGATATTTTCATCTGATGAATATAATAGTATCCAATATTAGACTTACATAAACGTTATGCAATATTAAAGATGATATGAAAAATATAAGTTTTTTTTAAAAATAATACTAAAAAGTTTTTAATATTTTTTTATAAAGTCGTTGATAGTTATAAGTGTATTGCACGCTACTAAAGCTGAGATATATAGACGCTTATTCGACTTAGCTTACACTTTACTCAGAAAATATTATATTAATTTTAATTATTACTATTAACCAGTTTCATCGAAGTGCAGAACAAAGGCGTCGCTTCCCTTTTTCCACTATATTTGTGGAATCCATGGAAAGGGGTTTGGTCATGTAACCTATGTCATGCTTGTCTAATTCCGGTTGGTGGGTATGCACTTAGTACAGAGAAGGTGCATGCAGGAGCTCAGATACTAGCAATCTGCGTGCAATTCGGCATGCTGTACATCTTATTCGACTTTTACGACACCTCGGCGTTATGAAGAAGGAGACACTATTCTAAGGGTAAGCTCCAAGGCTCCATGGCCTATATAATATAATAAACTATTTATCGATTATTACACTCATTAAACTAGCATTGGGCTAACTATGGCTACTTATCAATGATATACATACCTAAATATGTATAAATAATCATAACTTGCTGTATACTAATCTGCTCGTCACAGAAAAGTTTGCCGCTACATGAACTCGAGCTCACGACCTTAGTAACTTAAGTAGGTTCACTACAAACTGTACTATCAAGCTATTATAATGAGTTTATGTGAGACAAAAAACTGAATAAATAATATTAAATTTAGTATAGCTTAAGTATTCGTAAAGTCAAGTCCAAGGTGACAAAATACAATATTTGAGTAAAAGGTAAGTAATATCAAAGTAATATCTCTAAGTCCAAGTACCCACAGTTGTGACCTCGAGGCGCTACACGAGAAGAAGTGCAGTGATAGGAGGGCTTGACTGGATCGCGACCTCAGTAAGTATATTGGTGGCATAGAATTAACAAATATGAAGAAACCACGTACACCTGCCAAAAAGGAAACTAAAAATATTTTTAAAGAAAACATGACATTTCAACAAAATGCTGCCAGTCAACGCGTCGTGACCTCTTGATTTTAAATATCTCATATGGTTTATGTGTACTTGTATAAAAAAAATGCTAGAGACTTAAAGAACAAACCAGGATAAGAGACATGAGCAATAATTACATAACGATAATGTGTTACTGCACTTTTACTCCTACGTTTTGTTCTTATCCTTTCATGTATTTCTTACTTATCTGATGGATAATAAGCCAGTTTTTTTTTACTTGGGGAAAATCCTCATTGTACCGTCCCGGCTGCATACGGGGGTTGGCGCAGCCGAGGTGTGTCTGACTTGTGCCGGCTAAAAACCCCAAGGTGACTACTTCTGCATATAGACGGGGACTGTGGGTCCTGTAATCAATTCTCCACAGCCCCGTCATGCCGCGCCCTTCGGGCACAATCTCAAGAGAGGGCAAAACGTTGATGGACAGTAAGCAAGCTATAGTAAGTTGTTTATATATTCTCGACTTTATAACATATGACACAGAGAAGGAGATATGCTAAATATTGTTTTTTTTTTTTAATAATAATTTTCAGGCGGACGCATTAACTCAATCACACCAGATGAAAAGTGAAAACAAATCAGACAATATACCACGTCCCACCAATAAATGCCTATTCACTCTTCTCTTACAGACTCTTTAGTTAAAAGAACGTGGATATATGCTCGCTGGAAGCATATTCCACTCCTTACCCGTTCGCATTATGAATGTGGAAGCGAATCTTTTCGAGCGGATACAAAGAACGTTCTCTAATGATTGTATGTAAGGAGTATTTTAAAAATAGGTTACATGTCTATGATATTAATATAATATTGTCATTCAATAAAAAATAAGTTTTCTGTAAGAAATAACTGAAAAAAGGAAGATCGGCCAATGAATTTGAAATTGAATGGATTTTGATTAATTATAAAGATTACACTTTGATTATTGTAAAATAATAGTCGTATAAAAGCTAGAATATAATAATTAATATGTAAATATAATATTTGTGATGTAAAATATACATTGGGAATATAAATGTTTCAATCGAAGTAAGAAGGAGGACTACACAATCTAAATCGTCCACATCAACATACGAAGGAAAACGCATCACAAATTGGTATTTACATATTAATTATTATATTATAGTTTTTATACGACCATTCTTTTGCAAAGCTCATTATGCGATTTTATAATAAATCGAAATCCATTCAATTTCAGATTCAAAAGCCGATCTTCCTTTTTTTCAGTTCCTCCTTACAGAAAACTTCTTTCATTAAATGGTTAACATTATATTAATGTCATAGACATGTAACCTATTTTTAAAACACTCCTTACATACAATCATTACAGTTCACCACATACGGATAGTATACGACATTGTGTCTAATGGGCTTATGATGAAATGTGACTGGTTCTATCAAAGAATGTAGCTCTTGCGAACACTTTTCCTTGTACAACCGGTAAAGGACTGCGAGGCAGGCACTTTACATCCATACTGGATATTCTGCATTAAATTCTCAGTCAAAGAGTCGTCAACAACGAGTCTACGAGCCCTACGATCAACTTAGTCGAGAGCGGCCAATTCATATTTAGCGGACCAGCCCCAAAGGTGACACAACAATATTCCACCCCCGATCGCACCTGCGCCTGATACAGGTTAACCACTTCGGTACGAGCGCCGACTATAGACGACGGCCACAGATGACCCCACACAGCCGACCATCGCCTATAGTCGACGGCCGTGATATAAACATGCACGTCCGAGCGTCGACTATAGACGACATTCAGGAATTTTCTCTTATCTCTGCGTTTGCGGAGTGTTTACTCGTATAATTTTAGTTTAAAATAATAAACTTCAAAGGTGTTTCAAAGCTTATCTCGTCACAGATCTATCGATGAACGAGGCAGCGTACGAACGGTGAATGCCGGCTGTGGGCAACTTTTCGTGGCCGATAGGTGCCGTACCGAAGTGTTTAAGAAGTTGCGATGGCTTAAAGTAGGCTTCGACCTTAAAAAGACATTAAATTTTTTTGCAGCTTTTTCGCTTTAAGCTCAATCGACAGCTCAAAATTAAGCATTGTTATTTCTAAATCAACATAAAATAGCTTTACATAACAGCATATATCACCATAATAACTAGATTGACTTGTTTCGAGATGAGCTTGTACGAGTAGATCTACTCATTTATTCAATTTTATATACGATGACTAAAAGCTGTCTACTTTGATAGACCGACAGACAACAGTGACTGTCATTAGATAGTCATACTTTCTCAGTTATTATAAGGACACATAAGTCTTTATTTAGAGTTGGAAAGATATTATTTAATAAATGTATGGCAACCACAAAAATACAAATACTGATCACACGATGACATCGTTTCTTAATGTTTTCAGGGCATTTTATAATTCCAGTGCAACAAATTTAAAATAATTTTAAATAATAATTTGTAATAATGAAAAAGATCAGCCAGAATACAAAGCGAACGTTCAAGACCTCTAGAGAGCTCGTCGAGCTCAGATCGTGGGCATCGGCAACAACGACTCCGCCATTGTCGCCATGTTGTGATGCGTCGAGCCAGCGCGACGAGCCTCCGTCGCTCCCGCCGCCTACGAGACCAGCGCGGCGCAGAGGTTGACCAGCTACATCGGCCGACTTCGATCTACAGAACTTAGTGTCCCGCCTGTGGACCCTGTAACCGGTCAAAAACATTAAAAGAAAATGTCATGTGAGCCTACTATAGGCGATTGAGGGAGAAACTAACCTAATTCCGTACCTTGTTCCAATGTTTTCTCTGTTGTCTGGCACTTGAACCAAAAATTAGTGTCAGCCCAACGATTATCGGATCAGTTAGTAGTGATTCACGAAACAGAAAAATTTTCAAAATATTTATACCTACCGACCTAGACCTACCTAGACTAGACGAGATTACCAGTATGTGGCATGTAGATTCATTAATAATTGTTTTTTTTACACTGGTTCGACATAGTGACTACAGAGTACCTGATGGTAAGTACAGTGTAGTCCAAAAACAAAAGCGACCATCAAAGATTGAAAATCCATTGATAGTCTCTTTCGTCATGTCGACCAGCATATACCACGACTGAATGTCGAATATGAGTTATAGGATATAACATACACAAGATGATCCCAAAACGCGACAGGCCAAAGCAAGACACTATGACGGTCTTTACACTGGTGTACTGTGGTCATGACCCAGTTGGGGCAATCGCCCTACCACTAAAAACGTCTCGATAGTCGCATGAACTAATGGGCTGATTGCAAAGAGCTTCGATTTCCAACTCTATTGAGTTGGAAATAGCTCAAGCGTTAGCCGCTTGGTTGTTGCATCATGGACCGAATAAAAAAGGCAGTACTACTTGATACAGCACGTCTTCTTAGGAGGTTTCTCACTCTGAGCTCCTAGCTACCGAAAGCTTGGGCCTCAGGTCTTGCTTCCCTAGGTCTACATATTTTTACATTTCAAAATGTATGTTTTTTTGCTCCTATTTATTTTAAAATGTAAACAATGTGTGTATTTATTTATTATGTTAAATATTCCATAGTGTACAAATAATAATAATATATCATAAAGCTAATTCCCTTACGGGATGAGCAGACATACATTATAGGTTGTATCCGTTGTTTATAATATTAAAGTATTACGATATCTTTTAAATTAACTAAATAATATACTGGAAACTCAACCCCTTCTAATCATCTCTTCTAATATATAGAAGGGTATATATTACATATTCATTATTAATCATACAATTTAACTTTTCGTAGTGTTGGACATTATACGTTACAGAAATTAAGTGGAATACTTAATTTTCGTAACATTAAAATTAATTTACAAACTAAATGTACTACAGTGAGGACTTTTGTTTGATAAGACTGTACTTTGATGGCCGGGATGGACTTTCATAACTAAACCGGACGAAGCAGTGAGGGTATTTTGTTAATTCTCATGTAGATGAAATTACGGGTAGAAGCAAGTATTTAGGTAAAACTCATAGTTTCTGTCCTCTGTATTAAAATCAAAAGTAAGATTTATTAGATAACTTGATAGGTTAGTATAATAATCCAGTTTGCAATGCTGAAGACCCTGGGTTTGACTCCCAGTAGCGGAAAATTTTATGTGATGTGCTGATTAGTTCCTTAGGAGTTATGAATATATAGGCGGTTATAATTACATCGTTGTCTAATAACCATAGATATTATATGTGCCTAGTTTGGGACTATATTAAAGCGGGTCATTGATTTTTTACACTAGCTAGACAAACTGACTACAGTACCCCTGATGCTAAGTATAGTGTAGTTTAAAATCGATTGCGTAGTCGCTATCGTTTTTTCGAAGCACGAAAATCCATTGACAGTGTCCGTCGTCATGTCGGCCCATATATACCATGACTGTGTTGAAAACTATTTTATAGTCCAGCTGTGATTTTGCTTTAAAATCACAAACAAAAGCAAGTTTATTTAAAGCTCATAAATATTCAGCAATAGATTCCTCCGATTTTCATATTCTTTTAGGTAAAATATGAGGTGCGTGGATTTCATTTTTAGGCTTGTCAAGTCGATTGTCAAGTATTTTTAAGGCACTTGAATAATCTTTACATTCTCGTATATAAATATAAACTGTTGGAGCCAAGAGATTAATAAGAATTTTTAGTTTCATAGAATTAAATATTTCTTCCGGTTCCTCAGATAAAAACACTATAAAAGAGTATCGCCAATGCGTCCACCTTATATCAGCTCCCGTAGAACTTGGATCCACATCGAAGCGTTCTGGTTTCAAACATTGATACATATTTAGAGATAATTTATTCTTATCTTTTTCCATCTTAGCAAATTAAATTGATAAATAATAAGACGACAAACTAAGATATTTGGTTTTAATTTGCTAAGAATTATACATGTAACATAGACATCTAGAATGACAATATAAAATATGACAAATATATTTTTTATAAAGACAAAGGGGTACGACATTAACAAAACAGTAAATCAAATCTATATGCACATAAGGTAAAAATAAGAAAAAGAAGATGTCATACTGTAAATATTTTTGTATATGACGTTATCAAAAATATAAAATATTATCCAAACGAATCTCTTTAATTATTCTATATATTTGTCAATATCATAACAGACTGAACGTCTCTAAGTATATCAGTTATTGGATATACATACACAAGTTGATCCCGAAATGCGACAAGCCGAAACGGGTCACTTTGACGGTCTTTGCACTTGTGTACTGTAGACACGACCAAATTCGGGCATTCGCCCTACCACCACAAAAATTAGAAGTTTGGAATTGAGTCTATGTTCCAAAATATCTAGTAATACGCCAACTATATTCCAGTTACATTTTTTTTTATCGGATCACCTATTATAATTTTTTTTTAAAGTAAGTGATATTCATTTGATGGCCAGTTTTCTAAACACTTTGATTTTCAGGAATCCTCGGAGTAAGATAGTTTACCACACGAAAACATTAGTGCAAGTATTTATACTAGGACTTGTAATTGAATATTTTTATTGCAGTTAGCTAGATGTACATATAGTAGTACATAAGTTGATTTCGAAATGCGATAGCCCAAAGAAAATTACTATGACGGTCTTTGCACTGTGGTCAGAATAAGAAATAAATTAAAAAATGTATGATAAATAAAATAAGAATTTGTTCTTATTTAATAATATAATTTTTCGATGCATTTTTTAGTAGCATATTTGTTAGGTTAGGAAAAAATCTAAACGAAAAACATCACAGTATTTTGCGCGCCTATCAAGAAATATAATATTGTTAAAGACCCATATGGAGGCGTCAAAATGTATTCGTACATAGGAAATTCTAACGCTTTTTTCACTTAGAATAGCCCCAAGACTTATTTGCAATTAGTTACAATGTATGAATGCAGCTGAAAATAATAGTATGAAAGGGAACGCGTGTCAACGAGCAGAGCGGCGCGAGATTGGCCGCGGAGGCACGATGACCCACACCGGTTTCGCTTTCGTTCGAAGGTCACCACTGAATCACGTCGCGTGCTGCCACATTGTGCTTCGCAAATTATCGATACTCGATATCGATAATTAAATGAACTCATTCAAGTATTCGTTAAGTCAAAAACTTTGTAAATCGTCCACGATTCTTGTGTAATCCTTCCATATTTCCATCCATCCAATTTTTATAAATTAATAAGCTATATTAAAGAAGCAACTGAGAACAACATAATATATCCATATCAATATTCTTAATGATTTCGTACACTCAGAATATGCTTTTGTAAGTTTTCTTAAAAAAAAAAACTTATTGATTTCTTAAATTAGAAAACTAATTATATTTTTAACCAATTCATTTTTTGTTAGTACGGTTTATTTTCTCCATAAGCACATTGTAGCATTATGCTATAACTGCAAGAAAGTGTGACAAAATTATACAATAATAATATTATTGTAACGAATTGAAAACACAGTTTTATACTTTAATAAAAATAATGTGCATAAAACAATCTACAGTGTACACTATTAATATATTATAAACCGATTTTGTATTGACGGTAACGTTAAAAAAAAAAAAGAATAATAAAAACAGCAAATATATCGATAATTTGAAATACCAATATCCCTAACCACCAGTATTGTCGAGATACATCGCTGTAATAACAACATTATTTAATTGAACACATGGTTGTGACAAACTCCCGATATGTACATTTTTGTCATAGCATATTATTTTCTTTATTTATCTACATTTTTATTACATTTTGCCCCAATAGAAGCAATATTGTCGCTTCCTGTATCATACGACTTTCGTTAAGGATGGGTAAATCAACGTGCAAGTTTCATATGTTAATAAATTCAGAATCGTTAATTACTTTTTCTCTTTTTATAAAACTAATATCTTACTAATATCCTGTTCAATATTTTCAATATTAATATCGTATATTATTGATATGTTTTCTTAATTGTGTTTATAGTATCACTATTCGAAGTTAATGGTGCAGCTGAATTTATTCAAACAAATTTATCTAAATTATGATCAAACTATGAGAGCAAATAATTATAATTATTTGTGTTAAATAACTTTTAGTAAAACATAGTATTAGTCAGTTGTATTCATAAAGTAGGTAAATTTGAAAATTCTGTAAATGTATCGCGTCTTGTTGGTTTATCAATTTAAAACTACCCTCATCGACACGGAAAGGATAATTAATAATATTAACTTTGTTACAACATATAGTAAATGACGGCCTGATAGCTCAGTTTATAGCGACCCTACTTACGATGCTAAAGGTCCTGGGTTCGAGTCCCGGTAGTGGTAAACTTTTCTGTGATGAGCAGATGAGTTTGTCACGAGTCATGGTTGTATATATGTATTTAAGTATGTATATGTGCCTAGTACCCATAGTACAAGCGTTAGCTTAATTTGGGACTAGGACAATGTGTGTAATTGTTAGTAAATATTAAACAACATGCAAATTTTATAAAAATAAATGAGAGTTTTAATATTATAACTATAGAATCATAACCATATTACGTTAAAAATTTCAGGAGATAGCTTTTTCTTTCACTGAAATAATTAATAACACATTACACTGGCTCGGGCCTAATGCATTTCGTTATATTATTCTATATTTTATTTAAACTAAACTGTTCTTTGAACTGCCTTTTCACTGAGATATATACTTACCTTACCTGAGAGATATACCTAATAGTATAAGTAAAAAGACTATAAATATACCTAAATAAATATGTATTCATACATACATTATCTATCATACATTAAATGAAGAATATTCGTAATAAATTTGCCATATTAAATTATAATATTACTACGATAACAATGGAGTATTTACTACACTTTGATATACGAAAATTTTTATTACGAAATACTAAAATTTTTTAAAAGAGATTTCAATTTCAGAATTATATCTTAAAATAAAGAAAATTATAATACACCTGGAATTAATTATAATTTAAAAAATATTATTGCTTTTCACTTTTATTATTTCTTTAAATATAATTTTCTAATAAAATGTTAAAATTAAAGAGAGAGAGTGCCATCAATGTGTTTGCTGACAGTCTGCCGGTCTTTAAAAGGAAAATCGTTGGGTGGTTGAGGAACACGCAGTAGGTATTGGTGTGATTTTTTAAATTTTTCTTGTGACTTTTGTTTTGCCATTATTTTCACTTTGGTTGATTTATTCTTGTTTATTACTGCTCATTTTGTAAGTTGTATTGTTTATGTTTCTCATGCACGATGCAGCGGCTTTAAGCGGCGTAACACATTGACGTATTTTCTTTCAACTATTTTTATTGTTTTGTAGTGTGTTGGCCACTGGTCGCCTTTAATATTATAAAAATAAATAAATAAAATAAATATAAATCTTTGAGCAAAGTTCATGAATAATCACAATACGATGTCACGCTATATGCCTTTCAGAGTGACCAGAATAATATTAACTCTTTAATTTCCAGTGTCATTTGTAGATGACAGTAGTTTAAATTTTTTTCTGCATGACAATTAATTTATAATTCTACCATTATTACAGCAAAGTTGAAGAGTAAAACAATTCATATATTTTTACAGAATGCCCAATGTCAACAGTATGACACCTTCCTAAAAAGAGGAGGGTAGTTTTTTTTTAATTTGCTTTTGTCTTCGCTGAATTTGTTTAAACTATTTTAGTAAAAGAGAAATACAAAATTAACATTAAAATGGACATGGGAATTGAAGAGTTAATGAGATTTTTTTATCGATAAGTATTTAAGTACAATAAATACTCTTGTAATACCTATTAGGAACGGACTGTTGTGAAATTTGTAAATTAAAGTACAGGAAAGTCAACTAAGGTGGTGAGGTCATTACACACGAAGAACCTAAGGCACGAACTGATTTATTGAAACACAAAAAGCAACTTAACAAAACGACAAGATAACACTGAGCAATATTTACTAATATCAGATATATGATGTGGTCTGTAGAAAGACGGATGCGATCGGAACTCATTATTTAAAATGTATGTATCAAAATCACTATAGAAATTGGCAAGGTATGAGAAAATTAACACTCTTTCTGGTACACTGGTCATGTAGCTTGTTCTATGCCATACACATAAGTGGTAATATACTCGTATATTAGGTCTTCTCCTTAGTTACATACTCTTGGTGGAGCGGTCGTGGTCATGGGTTGTCTATTTGGTAAGTTGAGGCTTTTGCAAAGCGCCTTCATCTCTCCAAAGGCCGGATCTTTGCATAGGACGAAAATCCATTGATAGTATCCGTCGTCATGTCGGCCCACATATACCACGACTGATGGTCTCTTCTCTAGTTATATGAATGACTGGGCATACACAAGCTGATCCCGAAACGCGACAGGTCAAAGCAAGTCACTATGATTGGTCATTATTTTATACACCAATAAATTAACCGATAAAAAAAGGTTTAATAAATCAATTCTAATACTCGACGGTATTTCGACAAGGCGCCGCACAGCCCGAATCTTCTCATTAGGAAAACATGCCGATATAATGTTCAAGACGACGTCGCGTCATGTCCTGTTGGATCCAGTTGGATCCAGAACCAATTACCGCGGATTTGATTACACAAACACTGCACAAAATAGTCAGGTACACACATGCACCAGATACATTCCTTGAAAACGGCGCCGCACTAGAAGGATAGTTCATTCGACTGACGTTAACCGGGCCGTCATCGGCCCGAGACGCAGTATCTCTTCGACGCAGCCTTGAGTTTCTTTCAGCGTTTCTTCTCAAGGTAGTCGCTTCCGAAACGCTAGCAAATAACTTTAGGTTTATGTTTATTTTCATTTGGCTGGCCGCCCAAGTCGAGATCCGTACCCACAGGCGTGCCCCTGCGTTGCCACCTAACCTATAAATCGCTGGCTGAGCACCTTCAGTGTTCGCCCACTCAAGCCATTTCCCAGGTCAAAAGCAAACGACCCGCAGAAAAAAAAATCTAGTACAATATTTAGTAGATATTTACCTATACAAAAAAATGAACATTGTTCAAAAACTATTATGGCCACTACTTGATATCTATAGTTAGTTCATTACTATAAAATAAGTGTTACTTTCTCCTGAAACAACTTCAAGGCAATCATTTTATCTTTGTTGACGCACACAAAGACACGGACAGAGGATAGTATAGTAAAAAGTATATAGTATCAAAGTTATCATAAGATGTTTCAACAATTGTATCGCGTACATGATAACTAGTAATCAGGAGTAATTTGTTCGGTATTCAATAATTTCCGGTCTCACACTGCGTTTGCCTTTTCAACAAAATAAATTACGCATAGTGTGGGCGGACGGAGGCTTTGATGCGGTTGAATCTTCTCGAAATTTTAAATGTCCGCATGCGTTATTGGATTATATCTGACCTATGTAAATAATATATATGAATAGCTATAAAAATATTTTGTAGATAATAAATCTACGAGCCTACTAACGAAAAAAAAAAATGTAATTAATAAGTTTACAGTTAAAAGCGAAATGGCATAAATTTTGGCGAATTCTAATTGATTTTTAAATATACACGTGTCAATTCAAAAAGTTTTACCGAATGCAAATCTAAATATATTGGTATTAACTAATAGTATAATGATAGTTAATAATTACATTGGTTAATTTTTAGGGTTCCATATCTCAAAAGGAAAAACGGAGTCCTTATAGGATCACTTTATTTTCCGTCTATTTGTCTGTCTTTTAAGACCCTTTTTCTCAGGAACACGTAAAAGTATCAAGGTGAAATCAAATACTCATGCTTGCGGTTTCTTATGACCCTGAAATAATCATATTTTTAAGTCAACGCATTTAAAAGATATGTTCGTTTAAATTGTATGTTTAATCAATTTTGCTGTTTTGTATGGAAATCAAAAACTATAGCGTACTTTCCGTTTGCTTAGAATCATTGAATTTGGCAAAAAGCAAAGTCTTACATACAAATATAGTAAAAAATCTAAAAAGCCTAAATTCAATACAATTTATCAAGTTTGAAACATTTAGTTTTACTGCCATAGTTAGGATCTCTATTGGGCATAGCATTTTTATAGGCATTTATTATATTATATATTATAAATATCTAGCGACATTACAAAAGAAATGTATTTGTTCCGATTATAAATGTATTTGCAGTTGATAAAAGGACCGCAAATTATATTAACGGAGACAGCCGTTAGTCAACGGCAAAAATTAAATTTTCCCTAATTCAGATCCATCTATCCGTTAGAGAAACGCGTAATACTTTTATATTCTATTTGTACGTAACCTATGGTGTGCGTCTCTGATTCGCATTTGACCGGCTTTTTGAGGTGATATGGCGCTTGCGCGAACTGAGCCGTGACCACAGTAGACAAGTGCAAAGAACCTCATGGTGACTCAACGTGGCGTGTCGCGCTTCGGGACCAATTTGTCGACGTTCAGTGGTTCGTATACCTAGAGACCTTCAGGCATCACATATGTAGGTCGCAATGATAATGGCGACTATCATTGAATTATCATCCCTTGGTATTCGTCTTTATTCTTGAACAGCATTGTACTAATCATCAGGTGCACAGTACTCGCTTAGTCAAGCCATTATAAAAAGTAACATGTATGCTTTTAAAATATTCATTTTCTTTAAATAAAAAAAAAATAAATGCATACATTATTTATTAGGAAAAACAATTACAAAGCAGCACATTAAAGTCAGCTGACACCCAAATTAGGACTACCTGTATCTTGGATGTCAGCACATTTCCCACAATTTGCTACATACAGTTAATAACCACTGCGTAGCTCCAATCTTAACTCAAAACAATACAATAATAATATTACTATTACTATACAATCAAAGTAAATAATAATTTCACAATAATGCTAAACCCCAAGTACATCTATTCCCGCAACAGTTTCTCAGTATCATCATATTTCAGCTTCGACAACCAGTCCCTCGGCTTCATCTTACATTCGTAATTAGATAAGTTCAAGATATTTAATTCATGGTTAACCTTATTATAAATCCTTGAACCAAGAATCCAATATTGTTTCTCTGCAAAATGTGTATTATGAATCGGGATAGGGCAAACATATCTCATCCTACGAGGTTTTCTTTTACTATCTGTCCCTATAAGGACCACTCTATGTTTACAGAGGACAAGTTTAGGGACAAAGAGTTGTCTTACTGTTAAAACTTGACATCCAGAATATAACTCTTCAGTAGGAAACCTGGATTATTTAAACATGACTTTTAAGACAGCTCTTTTGAGCCCTCTCAAGTTTCAACAAAGTGGTCTTAGACGTGGAATAGATAAATTATCTATTACGTATTAACATACGTAAGATATATGTAGATACAATAATTCATAATTTTAGAAAAAAACACACACATAGTGCAGACTTACGCACTACGTTCAGGAAATTAGTATCGAACAAAGAATTGTCTACTGCAAAAAATGCACCGGTTTTTATTTCCTTTTGCACACATTTGCATTCCGTTTCAATTGGAATCGACACTGGTGGTAACGACCTATCGTACTTGAAATGTAGGAGGTCAGTGTCGCCTCTGACGTGTTTGTTTTGCAATTATAACTTAGACGCAGAAACATGTTCGCGCCAGATTTGTTATGATGCTAAAATATACTCGTACAATTCGTATAGCGCTAAAGTTGGATATATTGGAAATTCATCTTATTAAACAAACTTTGACATCCCAATAGTATTATAACTTATATTGTGTGTGTGTGTTTATAACAGATTTGACTGTTACATACAATAAATACCCAAACTCGGAACAAATACCTACAGGCGATACAAATATTACTTCCATGACCTCACCAATATATGCTACAGACCTATAGAACTACAAAGTATTAGTTTGTTTTAATAATAACGCGATACAATGACCAAACCACACCAGATGGTAAGCATACTGTAGACTATCAACAGAAAAGAAAAATCTATCGGTAGTCGCAGCAATCATGCCTGCATAAATATATTTTCACGCTACGCCTAAAAGACCCTATATCATAGGACGGTGGGACAGTCATCGTCGTCATTCCACAGCCTAACGATACGGTAATAGTAAGAGTTACAGAACTTCTTTTATTATATAGACACGACGCAGTGACTGCACCATGCCTGATGGTAAGCATCGATAGTTAAGAAAAACCCATCAGTAGTTACAGCGATCATGCCGTCCTGCATAAATATAAAGCACGCTTCGGATTCTGGCAGTTTGGCTCGGTAGCGGCAATCCAGCTGCGGTTGCCAGAATTCTAATCGTACCTTTAGAAATAACAAAATCTCAAAATTCAGTGTCAAAAACAATGAAATTTCCTTACATACTTTTGCTTACCATCCTACAGGATCTGGTTATTTTCTCTGAAAAAAAAGAAGCTTAATATAATGCAGTATACGGTATAAATTACTTCTATGTTCAATTTCATTAAAACACCTTCATAAATTTCAGCATAAAGCGCGTATATAGAAACATATAAGAATTCAAAAATATATTAATGTGTCACCTGTAGATTACAAAACTTACCATAATCAAATTTTTCATGAAATATACAATGTACTCCGTCTATACTCTGCTATGATTTTATTATAGTATATATCAATATTTTTCATTTTTATAATACGAACTTCTCAGTATATAAAAATAATTTATTACTCACTACTTTCTACAGTTTTAATGTGTATTTTGCTATATTAGGATATAATATTATAATATTTATTTGCTTTCAGGTAACCGTTTTATGAACTTCGTTTTTATTTACTAAGGCTTTACATCCTTCCGCTATCCCCTTACGAAGGCTTGGCAATTTCCTTAGTTGCGAAATTAATAGCCTATCTATCTTTAATTCGTAGATCGATAGCTATACCTCTCCTTGTCTAACCTGTGTATGCGAAAAGAGATGTACTATAGTTGCTATAGTAACAACTCTAAGATAGGCGATAGGATAGGTTATTAATTTCGGCCATTAATGGGTCGCTACCTACACTTTGAAAAACACTGGTATAGATAAAGAGATTGACGATACATTCTCTAACTTATGCGTACATTTTAGATTTATATTTAAGCGGGCGCATATTCGCGTACTGGACCCAGTCCATTAAAGCTTGCACAGGTTTTGATCAGCAATCTCGATCTACATATATTTCGTAGACGTCATAGATTAACGTGAGGGCTTAGACAAAGTTATATTCGGTCAGGGATAACGTTAGTAGAAAAAGGAAATTATAATAATATAATATAACATAACACGCTCTATTTACTGTAATATAAATAAGTTTTAAACGAGGGATTTTTCTACAGCTTCATCCAACTAATCATACGAAAGGATATGAAAGTGAATATAAATATTCTAGAAATCTCTCAGATATTAATATATAATATCCAGGAGAGTCCGTAATATAAACTTAAAGAAAATTATTAACCATTTAAGACATATCAAGTTTTAATTGTCCTAATGGGTCATCACACCAAGATTCATCTCTATGAATAGTTATACGGCAAAGTGTTAACGTACATTAAATTCCCTTGGTTATGAATATTGCCTAAGTAGAAGAAATAACGATTACAATACAAAAGTACCTTCCCGTTTTGGATATAATTATTAATATAAAAAACGGTTTATTTGTTTATAGGCTTATTTTAGCTTTATATCTACATATATATCATAAACGTGTGTGGTCTTGAAATATATCTTTTTAACCTTGAATAGCGATTCTGGGAAGAATAATAAACATGTTTCGGAAACAATTAAAATAACTTATTTTGAAATAAGTTATTATTACTAAAGTTCAACACTGGTCTTGTGGTCGTTTAATCTGTATTTAGTGTAAACCATCAAGGTTTTCATCTATTCCTTATTAAAATAATTTAGCTTTGATTTTGGTCCCCTTCTCAAGCGTGAATCAGTTAATAACTATATTAAAGTTTTTTTTAAACTACATTTTTATATTGTAGCTTTTAATAATAGAATAATCTTTTGGTAAATATAAAAATTTTAATTATACAAATTACATATATAATTACATAATTATATAATTCAATAAAAAGTGATAATTTGTACTCAGTTCTCCAGAAAATTTCTATAATATTTAATATATTTGTCTATATTTCAACAGGCTATCGTGAAACACATTAGATAGGGCGGCAAAAGTTTTTAGTTATTGGCAGATATATTTAAGTAAAGCTTGTGTAAATAACATTAATTTCTTACTAAAATTATATATATATATCTTTTTTAATTGAGTAGAACCTCACTTTGGATATACAGTCAAAAAAAACAACATACGGGTTATATTGACCCAGAACAAAACCATTAGAAATTTTAAACCATATGTTAAAGATCGAAGCATAACAAGATAATGCTTTTTTTATACTTCTATGGGTTCCAAGCCACTGGTGGATGAAGATATATGTATTTGCTGGAGCGCTTTGCCATTATTAATTATTACGTTTTATGAGATTGACCCCCATAGCTATATTATGTATGGAGTGGAAGACTCCTATGGACAAATTCACATTTTTATGTCCTTCCTCATTCAAATATGAAATATTTAAATTTGCCCTTGCCGATGACCAGATAACTCCGGTCAAGCAATACCTACGTAAATAAAAATGATTTGATTCGAAAAAAAAAGAATAGTGTGCATGGCCTGGTGATTGGCCATGGAATCTCAAGGAGGCTGCAAGGGGAAGGGGTCCTTGACCCACTGATTGAGTGCGCTGTGGGTCTTATGCACTTTGTTTATATTTACATTTAGCGTTGCAGTAACACGTTTTGTCGATTGGTTATACACGCCTTGATATTTTAACAAAAAAAAAAAAATTAAATGAAAATAATAAAAGATATAAACGAACGTATCTTTTGATTGTGTTGATTTAGAGTTTTTTTAGCGTAACAAATGCGTTTAGGCTTCAGTATTTTATATTAATTTCAGCTTGACATCTCCACGTGTTCCTGAGAAAAAAGATCTTGATATACCAACAGGCAAGTAGTAAGGGTACAAGCGTACTATATCACCCGGTGAAGTTGTAAAAGCTTTTCCAAGCCAAGAGCAAATAGTCCTACTTCAAAAAAAGAAAACCTTGTTACCTTTTGACGTACGGAATCCTCAAAACAACAGCTTTAATGGTTGTTTCTAAATCCTATTACTTTGATTAGTAAATTAATACTTACTACAGATTTTGTTTCATTTATGTACTAAATTTTAAGGTACTTTCTGATAAAATAAAGTTTTTTGGAAGAAAACGCGTCCTGCCTGTTAAAGTACCACTAATCCACAGTTTAAGAAATATTGTAGAATAGAGGTGTATGAACTTTCTGATGTTTATTTATTATTGATTATTACGACATTACGGCCAATAAACTGTATTTCAAAAAGCACATGAATAAATGTGGTTATGAATGCCGTGAATCTGAAATGTAAATCGCGCTCGGGTGATATAATCCAACATTGTGGATAAGAAAGTGCTGTTCCCGTATTATGTAAACAACGATCAAATATGATTATCGAATGTAAATATATTTGTATTGTAATTTTTGTATTACATAAGGCGCTATATTTAACTATTTTCTGGATGTAGTTTATTTATAAATCTTAATAAAAATACATTACATTCTTTAATTAATTAAGCCTAAATTTTTTTGTATGTTTTTTTATGATTTACATGCTAACGCTGGGCTTTAATTGCGCCCGAGGGTAGTTGATGATAATCCGCGTTTGCCCAACAAATGCATATTCACTCTTCTTTTAAAAGCTCCCAGATCGTAAGAATGCGTGAAAACAGACGCAGGGAGCGCATTCAACTCCTTTGTTGCTCGCATTATTAAGGATGAAGCGTACTTTTTAGTATGCACATGGCGAATATCACCACGTAAGGACGATCGGTCATGGTGTCTAGTGGTTTTATGGTAAAAAGGGGATTGTGAAATAAGAGAATAAATCTCTTCAGCATACTCTTCAGAGTGCAAGCGGTAAATATTGTGAGGCGGGCAAGCTTACTGCTCTATAGCCTGGATCTTTTTTTTTATCTTAAACAGTACCATACAAAACATATTTGAAAGAACAGTACAACAGAAAACATACTTGAAAAAAAAAAAACAACATAAAGAAACTATTACTACATTATGTCTGGATTAGTTAAAATATCTTCTTGGAGATTCGGTTGATTTGTTTGCGGACTCCATGCCGGGATTCAGAAGAAAGGTCTTCGGGTTGTTGAGAGATGCACAAACGAATAATCTTGACATCAATTGACATCAATTACCATTTATATGACATGATATAGTATAGTATAATGTGATAAGATATAATATAATATAATGTAATATGATATATTGTGATATAATATAGTATAGTATAGTATGATTTAGTATAATTAAACAGGCCACTCTGACGTATGTTGTGGATGCCTTAATAGGAACTGTACATTTTTTTTTATTGTAACTTTATGTATGTATTGTGTAAATTGTCATTGTACCGGGCCACTGGCAACCCTGTAAAAGTAAATAAATAAATAAATAAATATGGATTTAGTGGCTTCTAATAGTGTATAATGATGTTTAGCCTAGCCTGGGTAGACGAGCTGCAAGACTTAGTTGCGGTCATCGCGAGCGACTTCTCGCTGCCGGCCGTCATCAAAAATATGGTCGCCTTCGCTGACCAGGTGATGCAGAAGAAGGAGGCGACCGAACGGACCAGGGAGTCTACCTCTACACTGGCCATGCGGCGCCGGTACACAGGTCACCGGCGAGTGGCGTGGGCACGCTACCATCTGCGCAACCCCCGCCGTGACATTAATGTGGGCAGTGGTATTTGAGGGGGTCCACTGCCCGTAAACAAGAGCGGAGATGTGTGCGTACTCCCGCACACCGTCCATTTCTGAAGATGACAGGGACGGGATTTCTCCAGCACGTCCCATGTTCTGAGGAGACCCTACAAGGCTCACCGCGCGTCGGTCGTAGCAGGTTGCGAGCTCGCACCCACGGTTGATGTCCATGCAGATGAAGGAGCACCAGGACGGCCCTCACCGTCCCTGACGGTTCACAACCGATTTTTCTCCAGGTAAAAAAAATGTATAGGATAATAATTTCAACAAATAAATGAGAAATAAATAAATATTAGGTCCTTACATATGAAATTGGCGTTTTGTATGGGAGGAACAAAAAGTCGAATATTTTTTAATATAATATATTCAATTAATCAAAGTATGAACCATTATTTTCTATGCACTTTTGCCATCTCATAGGTAGTTCATTGATCCCTTTACTAAAAAAACCAGTCGGACGGGAATCAATAAAATCTTTGTAGGCGATTTGGACTGCCCCATCGGAGTTGAATTTTTTCTCTTGCAAGAAGTTATCCAAATTTCGAAAAAAATGGTAATCTGTTGGAGCAAGGACCGGGGAGTACGGAGGATGTCTTAGACTTTCCAATTGAAGCTCTTCTAATTTAGTAGCCGTCTGTTGCGCAGTGTGTGGTCTAGCGTTGTCGTGAAGCAGCAGTGGCGTGGAGCGATTGACCAGCCTAGGTTGTTTAGCCGCTAGCTTTTCCATCATGGTTTGCAATTGCTGACAATAGACATCAGCCGTAATAGTCTGGCCAGATTTGAGAAAACTGTAATGAACAATACCGGCACTAGTCCACCAAACGCTTACAAGTAACTTTTTTGGGGTTAATTTTCGCTTGGGGCAGGATTTGGCTGGCTGGCCAGGATCCAACCATTGCGCTGAGCGCTTCCGATTATCGTAAAGAACCCATTTTTCATCACAGGTAATGATTCGGTTTAAAATACCTTCATTATTGTGCCGGTTTAGTAATGTAACGCAGCAGTCGACGCGCGTTTGCCGGTTTGCTTCAGTCAATTCGTGAGGTACCCACCTTTCAAGCTTTTTAATCTTCCCAATTTGCTTCAAGTGAATTAAAACAGTTTTATCACTAACATCGCAGCCTGCAGCTAACTCGGACGTAGTTTGCGATGGATCCGCTTCCACAATAGCCTTCAACTCTTCATTATCAACTTGAGTCTCAGGCCGTCCACGGGGCTTGTTCTGCAGGTCGAAATTTCCAGAACGAAAACGTTGGAACCAAAAACGAACTATGTTTTCTTTTGCAACACGACCGCCATACACATCATTCACCCTTCGAGTTGTTTCCGCAGCACTAGTGCCACGGCGGAACTCGTACTCGTAAATAATGGGATATTTTAAGTTTTCCATTTTGTAAAATTAGTGACGCAAACAGAAAAAAAACAGAAGAAAAAAACAAATGAATGACGATCATCGAAGCACAAATACATGAGTCTATAGCTGTACAAATTTGAATTTGGAATTCCTTACCAAAGAGGAGAAATTTGTGATTAAAGTGGCCAGTACGAAAAACGCCAATTTCATATGTAAGGACCTAATATATTAATGTGGTCGATCTTGGTTGGTTTTACAGTTTCAGTGAGGATCCCTAATCCTCAGCCAGTGATTTCTGTTAGAGTTTGCAATGTAAGGAAACATTATTAGCTAACAAACTCGATTTGTTCAGCCACCGTAGTTTCGGAAGAACTACTAGTAGTTTATCAGATCGAAGGATTTCCTCCAAATTAACATCTAATAAAATGCGAAATACACAAAACCACACGGAAAAAATACGAGCGGCTATGGTGCTCCAGTAGATAATGAACCAGTATTCATACGCGAAAACATAATGATCGTAAGTTCAAAGGCCGGCACACACCCCTGGGTTCTTCCAAATTAATTACAATATATTGTATATTCAGTGTTGAAGGAAAATATCAAAAGGAAACCGCGTGGCAAGCAACAGAAAGTGGATAATAATAATGTACCTATAATAATTTATTTACTCAGTCCGAAAAGTATTATATTTTGCCTGACGATATCAAAACTCATGGTTATCTCCTATATATCAAGGGGTGAAAGGCTATTTGGTTTAAGCGATATTTTTCATGATATATATACATATATATATTCAGAATCAGCGTTATTTACCGATTCACTATATATATATTACTATATCACCAAAAAATGTCGCTTAAACCAAATAGCCTTTCACCCCTCGGTATGTAGTTAAAATATTATTACAGCAATGATTAAAAATAAACAGTTTTTTCCAAATAAAAGATTTCACCCACGTTTAATATAAATACATACATTAATATCATCGACTTATTTACATATTGCCATAATAAATTGATACCTAAATAAGTATATAAAGCAATTAAGCTTCTTGTCCTTGAAACTCAGACGACCTTAGAACACAGAGCGAGTTATGCATAAAGAATCAAACACTAAATTGGTCTTCGGACAAAAACTGGTTGGTTCAGTCCTGAATGCTGACGTCAGCTAGCCGAAACGCGCGCGCTTCCGACGATCGAATGCCCTATTCTGAAATAAGTTTCTTTTAATGAATAAAACATTATTCTACAATAAACTTTATACATTTTTATTTAACCTGAAACCTACAAGTCATCATACATCATAAATATAATGTTTAAAACATAAAAACACGTCTTTATTTCTCGATCAACATGCCAATAAAATTATAAAACTATTACTATGAAAAATTTATTCGAATAATTAGTGTGATGTAATAAAAAAAAAACTTATATAATTATTAAAAAATATCAATAAGTTGAATCAATTAAAGTTATAAATTAAATTAAATTAATAATTTTATGTAATAATGTCCTATCGTGTCTTGGGCCGAAAGCGTCTATAATCTGTTCCAACTTCGACCTTTACCACCCTTCACGCTTCAGCTCGTACCAAGCCTTACCAATGTCGTCTCCACCGCTACCATGTACGTTTCCAAATTTGTCTGGAATAGTATAAATGACAATTAAATGCTCATATAATTACAATTGTCTAATAAAATGTTAGAAGTTAAACTAATTAATACTAAGAATAAAGTTCATTAGTCCAGAAAGTGAAATATTTCCATCGAGATGAATATTGTACTTACATCACTTTTAGAGTTCGGAAAACTTACTGCCGAGTACACAAATAAATTAAGATAATAAACAATTATTATAATTAAATCAATATATCGCAAAATATTAAGCTATCTTAAAAACTATTCAAGAATAAGCGCGTGCAGTGAAATAGAATTTATAGAAATCGAAAGGGTTCTCCTAACTGTAGATGTCTTGGATTTTAATGGCACAAGGCTAGTTTTCGCAAGGCTACATAGATTTTGAAACGATGTCTTATGAGTCTGGGAATTTAGGTGACAAACAAAGTACGCAATAGTTTTGAATACCATAATTTGCAACCTTGTCGAAAAAGCAATGATTTCTAGAGATATTTTTTAAATAAATTTAAAAATTATCTAAATTACCAAAGTTTGTCAATAATTGGAGATGTATAATACAATGAATTATTATAAAATACTTTTAATTTCATGTGAATAGTATTCGACAATTTCCGGAATCGCGAGCGGTCACCACAAAAGTGCGTTAACCCTACGCGAGAATGGAATCGTGGTGACTAAAGTGATAAAACATTCAGTTTTTTTTTTTTACTTTACTGAACACCTAAAAAGAATATAATAATAAGGGAACTTCAACTACAAAAACCACAATTATCAGCTCAGGCTGTTTTACGTTGCTTTTGACATAAATGATTTTAATTTAATCAAGAATCAGTATAAAAGTCATTTCTGTTTCAAACATAGAACACGTCTATTGAAAATTGACAACAAGTACTATGACCAGGCCATAGTTCAAGCTATAGCTTCATTTCCATCCTACTAAGCAGGACTGTATTTGTGTTAAATATTTTAAATATAAAATATTACACACATCACATTATTATCTCACATCCCGGCTAGGACTATGTAGTTCTCTGGCTCCTTCTTTTGCCGTGTCGTTGAGCTGTGGATAGGACTTCCGGCAAGCGTGTTCTCACCATCCTATGATATGGGATCCTTTCAGCGTAGCGTGAAGAGATATTTGTGCAGGCCGGCATGATAACCGTGACTACCGATGGGTTTTTCTCACCTGTCGATAGTCGTTAGTGTTTTTTGGACTGCACCTTGCTTACCATCAGGTATGGTGCAGAAACTGTGTCGTGTCAGAATAAAAAAAAATACTAAAAAGGCGTCGGTCAGCTGCACTGCTGGTTACATTGCACACGATATGTAAGTGCGTAGTAGATACAACCTCTAATATATCTCTGCTTACCCCGAAGAAAATATAGCGTGAATTTATATTATTATAAAAGTGAAAGTCTTAAATGCATTAATGTAGTTGTTTTCGTTGATTTGTGACTTAAAAATAGATTTTTTTTAAAGTAAAAAAATTTTACGAATGTCTAAACGTTTTATCAAAATATTTATAAGCATTTAATTATAGCAATTTTATTAAATGTATGTTTTTCACATAACATAATAAAGTAATTTTGATTTTAACGTAGTTACTTTCGTGATATAATTTGTCTGAGAGAAATATTTAAAGATTATTCGCGTATACATTAAAAACAGTTGACTGGATATAGAATACACATATTACAGTTAAGCTCACTGCTGCTTCAATGAATAAAAATGCTTGTTTTTTATTAAATTATTACTGTATTTCCTTATGATTATCCTAAAATAAAATCTTAATTCACATATTGTTGCCTATCTGTTAGCCCACCCAGAAACAAAAGCCTTTATTCGGTATAAACTTAAAATTATATCGTTTCATTCTTGTTCGACCAATATTCGTTACCTACATTTAATTTTATATTGTAATATCTACCCTCTTTTAATAAACCTTGCCAAAAACCTCAATTCTTTTAAATAAAAAGTTTCTTTTTATGTATGATAATGTAATAGCTTACAATAATTGAATCATGATTTTTGATAAGTTATAACGATTGCGGTTGGTATTGTGACGTCATTATGGCCTATCGTGTCACTACCACGATTTTAAACATGTTTCATAATTTAATCCAAATAGTTAATCCGTAGGTAATATTTCATTTTCATACGTAGTTCGCTAAGGATGCTGTTTTAATCTTAAATAATAAGCAAACTATAATAACAAATGCGCTCGTTTAGATATTTTATCGTTACGTGGAATTACCCACGTACTGGATTGTCATTCGCTTCGGTCTACAGCTATATAGCTAGTTCTCTGCTATAGCTACTACGTCAGGTAAATTGATATTCTGTATTCTACATATAAAGCAAAGTGATGTTTTTTTTAGGATACTTTTTTTTGGTAGCCCGGGGGAAATTTCTAACGGACCTCAAGGGGTGGTGAGGGCCACACCCCGGCGTGTCGGACTTGCACTGACTAAAACCCCCAGGGTGTTCCTCTTACACGTCTGGCGGGATCCGGAGGTACAGCGTTGTCCTCTTCTCCAGTCCGCTGCGACGTCTGCCAGTTATTTTGGTCGCATCTCTGCGTTGCGAGAGGGTGATGTAAAAAAGCCAACCCTCGCTCTCCTCAATGTCTTGGAGCAGTGTGCGGGAACACGTCACACGGCGCTCTCGCCTGGATAAGTTGGGCGGCGCGCTCCTTCGCTCCCAGGCGTCTTTTCCTGCTTACGGAGGAAGACCTCGGGCAAAGGACCTCCTCCTTCGTTCTGTCTTATATGACAAATCGGGCTACCGGGGCCGGCTATAGCATCCCTGTACCTCTCCACCGCCTCTTTCTCCTCCATAACCGTCTCACAATAATTGAGGACCACCTGCCATGCCCTGTCGCTGCTGACCATAGCAAAAGCGACAGATCACCACCCACTACCCTGACAAGGTCGGTCCTCTCGGAGACCCACGCTGGGCACTCCTCCACTGAGCGCTGTGTGGACTCATTGAGGATCCGTCACAGTGATGGCATCTGGGGTCTGGCTGAATGTATACTTCAAACAAACTCCTACAAATTAATTTATTATAGCTGTTTTAATCCAGTAAACTTAGTTATTTCTAATTTTAAACTAAATTGATTTACAATAAGTATAACAAATTCAAAAGGGTAATTTATTAAAATCGTACATTAAAATCCACGCTGCCGAGGAGCCGAACACAAATAAAAAGACTTTCCATGGTTCCACAGCGAGCGCATAGCTTTAATTTCACCAGTACGATTTATTGCACATCTATTGATCTAATCTGTTGATAGAAACAATCAAACCCTTTAATCATTATATAAACTTAATGTATTTAACATAATTACTAAACTTTTCAATAAAAAACTAAAACGTAACATCACTAGTATCCGACCGAAGATTGATTTCTTCGGCATAATCTTCGTCCAAAGATTGTTATTAAAGATTGGCAAAAATTAAATAGATAATGGCTTATTGGCGATGAAGTTTTGATGGAGATTAAAGTGCAGAACATCGAACATTGACATACGTTTGCCTTGGGGTTTTTTACCGGTTGCACATTGGAGAGTGTTTTCAGGGGCTACATTCTCTGATACCGCCAGCCCCATTTCATTATAAAATCACTAGAAACAAAATCTGAACCAACCGTATGTGGTGGATGTCTCTAATAACCGCACAAAAATATTCACTTCCACATTCATCATGTAAACAGCTAAGAAGTGGAATATGATTCCAGATAGCATATTTCCACGATCTTATGACCTTAAGGGTATTTAGGAGAAGAGCGAAGTTATTGTGCGGATGTAGCCCAGCGTCGGACTTATTTTCACCTTCCACCAGGTGTGATTGTGGTCCACTTATAAATTATACATATTAAAAAATATTTCAAACACTTTTAAATTAAAGGTTTAAATTTGACTGTACACAAACAACGTCCACACTTGATTAAAATGATCAAAGTAACAATTTATCAAAATTAGTAATAATATTTTCTATGGTGTGAACTATAATATATGTATATTTACAGTATCTAACGTAATTTAACAATTACAATTATATTAATCTTATATACTCACCGGTGAAGCCAAACATCGTGAGTAAGCCCGCGTGTCATCCAATAGAAATGTCATGTGCTAGTGCCCCGAGAACAGCGACCAACTGCGCCAGATCAATGGATAGAGCCACTAATGTATTTCTGCTCACCCCGAAAGGGATACAGCGTGACTATATGTTATTATTATCAACAAACTATTCACCCACCCGCCCAACTCTAGGATTAGGCGAGGGATGATACAACTCCAGCATAAGCACAAACGCCCAGAGATTAGGGCCCCAAAGATATCAACCTATTCGTGCCTAATATATATCTATTCGTTCAGTATCAAGAACGACTGCTTTCAGCATACGCGCTTTCATTGTTATTATTAGTTCAGTGTTTGCGCATTTTAGCTTAAGGCGATGGATTTTCGGAGAGTGGTTTTTAACCTACGGTGGCCGAAGCTGCAGGGAAAGCTACCTTTAATTATAACTAATAAACTTAGCTAATAAAACATAAAAAATTTAAAATATAGTTTCTAAATTGTCGGTGTACAGGATAGGTCTGTTTATATTGGTCATTGAAACCGCCAGCTCATATACTCGAGTCTGCAAAGCCAAACCAACAACAAACAAAGCCTCGAGCCAAATGTGATTGTTTATAAAACATTCAGATATTTTATCTGGAAATCGTAAAGATTTATTGTGGCACATTATCTTACGTGCTTTGCAAAATGCACAAAACATTTTATTTCTTCGCTCATTTAGATTCATTAAACATACGTATGTTTTAAGCTTCAAAAAATATTGTGGTTTAAACTGTGCTTATAAATCGAGAGAAAATTACCTTTTTTATACTGGATCGACAAAAGAATTACATTTCACCTGATGGAAAGCATATTGTAGTCCAAGTCGGCAGCGAACGCCAAATGCTGAAAATCCGTTGACAGTCGCCAGCGCTATGTCGGCCCACATATACCACAATGAAAGATCTCTAAGTATGTGAACAACTCATTATTCAAGTATTTTATCATTAATATAAAACACATGTATAGTAAATGTACATATGTATGTCGATAATGTGATAAAACAACCACGAAGTTGCGATGATCACATAGTTATAGCTGTAATTAAGAATGCATCTGAGTCAGGGCGATCTATATCTCGGAATTCCGCTATAATATTATACAAAGTTGTACAAAACTTCTTTTTTTGTATAATTAAATAGTTACACTCAAATCCGACATGTGGTGTATTTTTTGTATAAATGCATTATTATGTTCGACCACACAGAGATGCATCGGCGCTTTTGATATATCACCTTCAATTAACATTAACAATATATTTATATCTCATGCGAAATATACTTGCTTTTTGTTTCTTATTTTCATCGATCCGGTACAACTTTTTATACCTTATTACACATATAGCTGCACTTGATTGATCACGTATTATTTTGTGAAAAAGTGATAATAAGAATCTATATGCAACATTTTTGTAAATTAAGACTCGTGTAAGCGTCAATCACTGCCATCAGTCATGAATTACGACTGAATGATATGACTGATGGAATGATAATGATATCAATAGAAAATTATTCGTCAATCCATATTATCATGCGAACATAAGTCATCACTTTAGACTCTAGGTTATCCTCAGGCAGTGGCAAGGCCTGAAAATAGACGCTATATTGCCTTTTTTTGACAGTTTATTTAAACATTACCGTACCTTTAAATTATATTTCCGCAAGCCTACCGCTAGATGGCGTTAATCGGCACTACACAGACATTGTTATCGCAACCGACGTGCACCAAGCATAGGAATTGTTCCAGAGCATAGATGGGCAAAAAGTAATCAGATTAATGAAAATGATTGACGATTACATTTTACGTTTTTTACCATTAATATCACTGCATTTTGCTCATTTATGTTTTAAACACTACAAAATCACAGATCGTATACACATTTATCATTTCTTAATGTTTTAAATGGATTTAATCATGATTACAGAGCAAGAAAATTAAAATTACGACTACATTTTGTAATCGTTGATCATTAATCAGATTACATTTTGCCCATCTCTGTTCCAGAGTCCACATACTTTGGACTGCTGCTTCAACTCTCTTTTATCTCGATTTATTGTACTTTTTCGGAAGTCTACGCGATTTGTGCATATTTGGCGTTATCGGTGTGAATATCGGCCGGTAATGGCTATGTGACTTTTTTAGAGCTCGAATGCAATCTTATCAGAACCTATACAATAGCAATCCAGTTAATTCAGAATTACACACATAAAGAGCTCATCCCTTCAATAACTTTCTCTTTGGCCCCGGCAGACATACCGTGGGGGCGGCCCTCACCGCCCCCTGAGGTCCGTTAGGGATTTCCACTGACTTACCAAAAAAAGGGGTTGAAACTTTGTTCAAAAATTCACCAGTTTGTAGTGTCAATCTCAAAGGCGCGAAGTCACAATGGATTCATTAGAATTATACACTGGCGTACTCATAAACTGTATCTATGTTCAAGACGCCTTTGAAATTAACATTTTAACCATGTATTCAATATTTTATACAAATTTAAATTGAAACCTATAGTTTGGTTCGATAACTTCATATCAGCATAAGTATCATATCCTTGTCAGTATACTGGAAAGGACCATTCAATTTTTTTGAACAAAAACGATAAATGTTACTAAAAATTGGTTTTGACAAAAAAAAGTTCTAGCATAGGATTTTATTTTCTTTTAATAGGTTAGTCTTAGGTATATTGCCTCCATGTGCCCTTATTACAGATTCTAATCGGTTCTGCATAGTTCTGATCATGATTATTAAACGGTCTTGCGAAATATTGTTCCATTCTTTTGAAATCGCTGCCACTGTTGTGGGCACAGAATTTCTCGCATATAAGCCTTTTTATAATCAGTCCCAAATATACTCAATGGGATTAAGATCCGGGACGCGTGCTGGCCAATGCATTGTTCGTATCCCAACCACTTTGCAATATTGTCTAAATTGCGTAGCAGTGTGGTTTTGTACTTGCATTACAGTAAAATTTTCGCCTATTAATGCCATGTAAGGTACCACATGAGCTTCTAAAACTTCTGTTATATAGCGTAGTGCCATCAAACTACCTCCTCTACCGTTTTCACGAACTATGCCCATGAATAGTTCTAATAAGTTCCGTTCACTCGGTCATCGAAATGACACACCACACAATACACGAACCGCCTCCAAAAGAAATACGCTCCTCAATGCAACTATGAGTATGTTCTCTCCACGTCGACGGTAGACTCCTCTGCGACTGTCTACACATTTAAACATGTCCTTAATTGATTGGTGAAGTAATATAGAGACCCATTGCTCTTCAGTCCAATTATGATGTTCGCGCAAATCTTAACGTCGACAAGATTGTCTGTGAGCTGCAGATAGCTTTAAACCATTTCCTAGTCTAAAAAAAGTAATAGCCACATTTTTAATAAACCTCCTTCTTTTTTTTTTACTGACGAGAGGAAATTATTTCGTAGGGAAGTTGAAACACTATAAATCGTTCGTCACGACGGGTGGTATCTCGAATTTTGCCAGCACCGGGTCTCCTTTTGTAAGGACCTGTCTCTACAGATCTTCGATATACACTAGAAACCGTAGACTGGCTTAAATTTAAATTTCTAGCAATCGTTTGTTGATGCAACCCTTCCCGCACCAATCCCACAATTTGAGTGGCATGTTCGGACGAAGTACCCATAATTATTGTTACGAAACTTTTGATGAGTTTAAAATACTAATAATTAATACTATTGGTAATAAAAAGATAAAACGCAAATGAAAAAAAATACAAAAATAATTAATTTCAAACTTTAATAACACGAAGTTAACACTATCCATAAATTTGATTTTCCTGGCTATAATTTTATCTTTTAATGCTTTTTTAGTAGACAGTCTCAACATTTTCATTTAGTTAAATCTAAAAAGTTTGCATACTTATCAAATATATTAATTCGAAAGTAATCCTGAACTTCGATGCAGTTTAGTTTGATAAAAACACTGATTCCAAATACCATATGTATCTACAATGTTGTTTAAAACAAGTAGTCTTAAGTGATATTTCGTATACTTAAATATATATAATATATACATTCATGATATACAACAAATTAACCAGTTCATTAGAGAAAAGTTTTCCACTACCCAGTCTCGAAAACAGCTCCTTTAGTTGGGTCAATACAACTTGCGCTATTGTGCCGTTGCCGGGGGTCGGAGAAGAGGATGACACTGTACCTCCGGCCCCGGTCAGACGGGAAAAAGGAACACCCCGGGGGTTTAAGACGGTGCAAGTCCGACACACCGGGGTGCAGCCCTCACCGCCCCCTGAGGTCCGCTAGGGATTTCCCCCGGGCTATCAAAAAAAAAGGCACAATTAAAAATAACATTTTCTGCATATAAATACACGTTTGTTCACAACAATTTTGATAAAAACGCAACATCGCGTGGCCTGATGCAGCGTTGCAATAATTATTGCCTGGGGAAAACGAGCGTCTCACGTCACTCAAACTTTTAATAATTGCATAAAATAACACATTTTCTTCTCTTGCCATCAAGCTTCAGTTTAATTAATCTATTTTTGTTATACTGATACAGTAGACTACACCACACCTTATTATGTGGGATGTGCAGTTAGAAAACGGTGGCGACCACTACATGACAGGAGTTTGCTGTTTGTCGCTGTCATCATGTCAGCCTATATAGCTATGAAAGAAGGTCTTTAGGTAAATACAAATTGATTACGTATATAGGAGCAAGTAAAAATGAGATAATCTAGACCCCGAGAAACGAGTTACTACGATGGTTTTGCTCCCTTGTACGGTGGTCCTATGCCATTTGAATTTTCAGTAATTCAATAACTAGTTATATTCAGATACTGTGGCTCATCTAGTACAAAGCCACTACAACAACCTTGTCCAAAATTCAATCAAATCCCTATAAAAGCAGGAAGCAGTGGTTGAGGGGAACGACAATAAATGTGAATGATTTGAGAAGCCGCGTATCTGCATATATTATTCTCACTGTCAATGTAACCCCACTTACTTAGTAACTTCGGCAGCGACCCAATTGAGAGCGTAGGCGATTTAGAGATTTTTAGACCAGCAAAGACTGCTCGTAGCTAACTGCCTCTTTAAGCAATGGAATATAGACGGATGGCAAGTGTAGATGCACTTTCGCTTCTACATTTATCATGCGAACGGCTAAGGATTGGAATATGCTTCCAGCGGCCATATTTCCGCGATCTTATGACTTGGAAGTCTTAAAGAGAAAAGTGAATAGGCATTTGCTAGGCGATCGCGTTTCATCATCGAACTCATCTTCACCTTCCACCAGGTGTGATTGAGGTCAAGCGTTCGTCTATAAATAATTTAAAAAAAAAACTTTATCTGGTGCTTCCTTGGTGCGTTCTGTTGAGGTCTCCATTGCGTGGTAGTCAAGGAATTAATCTAAATCTAATTTAAAGTCTAATTATTTGAATAATTTAATAAGTAATACATTTTTTTTACAGGTCAAAGTACGGTAATTTAGTATGGCCATTCCAACTCCACTGGGCGAGAGGGGCGAATGCTTACGGCGCTCAGCCATGAAATTTAGAAGTGGGTAGCAACGCGAGAGCAACCCTGTTTCTATGGACCTTAGCTTGTTCAGATACCAAGAAAAAACAACTAATAGCAATCTACTAGTGATTTGAAAGCAACTACCTTTGGAAGAAACGCCGAAACTCCAGGTAATACTAAGTCTTATATACTACTTGTATATTATACCTATTACTTAAGAGGCTATATAACTTATTGTAACATAAAAATATTGAAATGTTATTACTCTGGTTTTAGGGCAATTGCCCGAACTGAGTCGTGACCACAGTACACAAGTGTAAAGACCGTCATAGTGACTCGCTTTGGCCTGTCGCATTTCGGAATCAGTGTATATCCAGGTGTTGATATACCTAGAGACCTTCAGTCGCGGTATATGTTGGCCGACATGACGACGGAAATTGTCATTGTATTTTCGGTCTCTGATAGTCGCTGTTATGTTTGGACTACATTGTATTTACAATCAGAGGCCATTGCCTCTATGAAACTACATTTACAAAGTTTTAGATTTAGTAACTTTGTTAAAAAATACATTAGCGCTATTGCAGCAACAATACATTTTTATTATTTTTTAGAAACACAATGTGTACACATAGTTAAAAGCGTTTAAACTAGAAACAAACAGTACCGGTCGCCAACAGAACCACTGAAATACACCGTAAAGGCTTCATGCCGCGATAATTCCCATAGATACGCTTACAATAACCTCGCAAAGTACTAACAAATGAACAACGGTGTTGATCCGAATCACGCGATATTCAGTGTATAGTTATTTATAAACTAGCGACCGCCTGCGGTTTGTTAACATGGAATAAGAATAATAACTCAAGCAAAATGTTATCTTTATATATGTGAGACAATAATATTTATCATTTACCGGGGAATTTTAGAAAACTCGAGACTCTAGAAAAAAGTTAAATTGTTATCAAGTAACTGTTATTACCTATTTACTTGCTTTAACTTTTCGATGAACACAGAAAAAAGTAAATTTACAGTGTAAATATAATTGCGGTACTTCGAAGGAAAAAGTAGTAACAAGCAGCAGGAAAAATAATGCCAGTACTTAACAAAATGTCGGGCCTGTACAGATGAAGCAGTAATGCAGAATTATTTTTCCGAACAAAGACTAAGCAAAGTCAAAGAAGCGTCTATAAATCTCAGTCTTAGTGAGAAGTATATTTTTTAAAAACTAAAAAGATTAAAAATAGAATAATGTATCATCAAGGTATATCACTTTCGAAGTGAGCAGAGATACATTACTGGATGTACATATCTATTTTGAGCTTGTATGTCGCGCCCACCGTGAGGAGTAGCGCAACTAATCGACATTCTCAGGGCACTTTCACAGTACATGTCTATTAGATGCCATGTAGGTTTCCTCACAATGTTTTTCTTCATCGATGAGATTATGCGCCTAAATCAGTACTTAATCAGGAAAACCTAGAAGTGTATGCTGAGATACCAACCTACGACTATTTGACTTGCTGCGCGCTGATACCTGTCACTTATCCACTAGGCTCTAGTGACTAGAGCATCACAGCCTAAAAAAATAATTATTATTATTTAATAATATAAGTATAGCTTTAATCTTAATCTACATTTTGTGTGTTTCGGAACCGACTCATTGGCGCCCTGTAGCGCCCGCCAGCTCTATTGTGTGAGTTGTGACAATGTGAATCCGTACCAACCACCGAGCCGTCTATGAATGCCACGTATTACTTATTCAAATATCTGCAATAAAATGTTTTCCTGGTTGTGTGTTTTAAATAGAGGTGGTTTTTGTAGTAATTTTCTAATAGAATTCTAATTTTTATGTTTAATACTTATTTGAAACTTATACATCCCCTCACGTTCTATTAAGTCGAGGGATGAAAGGCTATTTGGTTTAAGCGACATTTATTGGTGATATAGTAATATATATGTATATATTTGGAATCGGTAAAAAACGCTGATTCCGAAAATATATATATTACTATATCACCAAAAAATGTCGCTTAAACCAAATAGCCCTTCTTCACCCCTCGAAGTGAATATATCGTCTTCTTTTTCACATTGTTAATATTTGAAAAAAAATAATGAAATGGGTATTTGTCGGAAAATCACGATCCATTTTATGATTCTCCAAGTTTAATTAGGCGTGGAGCATTTGTCCGTAAAACATTTAATAAAATCACAGAGAAATCAACTTCTTTTAAGGCCGATCTTGAAGGGAGCTTATGCTCAGCTCATTCTGCTGACACCATGATAGCTTTATTTTTTGACATTCTATTCAATTGTACTTTTCATCGAGTAGACTGTAAATTCATTTTTTAGCTGTTGTTATTATAAGTAGGAATGTATAACTACTGAAAATAAAAGGAAATAAATAATTGATTTTGTAAAAACTTTATATATAATAAAGCCTAGATTAGGGTTATATCATTCTATTGTATTTGTTCGCCGAGTTGTTGGAGGTATAAGGATCCCTGAGCGGCAGCAAGTTGAGAGGCATCCCGGAGATTTTTAGTCTGAAGGAGTCAGGAATACCTGGATACAGGGACATCGTTCTTACGATGGTCCGTTACAGAATTTTCTCCCGGGTTGTCAATAAAAGATTTATCATTGTTCACTCAGCCGAAGAAAAGTATATTCTCCCAGAATTGGCTAGCACTAATGAGAGGTTAAGACTGCGGTGTGTTTTAGACGGAAAGAATTTGGTACACCTGAGATGTCACTTTCACGATGGCCATAGGATTTTCTGTCAGGCTACCAAAACAACAAGATCTACATATATGACATTGACATCAAATACCTTAAACCGATCAAAACGGCCTGTGTTTCTTTCCTTTTAATATTATCAGAAAGAGTTACGAGAGCGTTTAGCTTGATGCAACAAGTTTCGAGATACTTGATCTGCTATAGTCGATTTGACGTCAGTGAATGTGATCCCAGCCTTAATTATTTATAGTTATATCTGTAAAAATTTTAGAGAGAATTAGACAGAGATGGGCAAAATATAATCTGATTAATGAGTAAAGATTACAGAATGTAGTCGTCATTTTAATTATCTTGTTCTGTAATCATGATTAAATTCATTTAAAACATTAAGAAATCATATTATAAATGTGTATACAATCTGGGATTTTGTAGTGTTTAAAACATAAATGAGCAAAATGAAGTCATATTAACGGTAAAAAATGTAATCGTTAATCATTTTCATTAAACTGATTACATTTTGCCCATCTATGGAATTGGGTACTTAAAAGACGCTCCTATTTTTAAATTATTTTTACTTAAAGTCAACTTAAATAATTGAATAATTTATTACAGTAATATTTAAAAGCAGCTATTGTTATCGTAGAATGAATAAAAATCGTTAATTATATAAACCAATGTTAAAATTAATAAGTTATAATAAAATTGTGAATGTACTAAAAGACCACCCTAAAACAGCAATGATAATAGTACAAAAGATAGTCAAATAGTTTTAAAAAAAGCGTGAGTGAAACACATTATACAAGATAATAATATGAGCAAAAGAGACAACCGAGTCGCAGCAACACTATGGGTGGTCGGACACTTTTTTCCTTGCAATTTATGTTACATTCCGTTTTGAAATCGATGTTTGTAATTTGATAACAATCTGTAACTGACAGAGCTTAATTTCAACTTTAGATTTGTACGTGAAAATGATGTCATCCAGGACGTGTTCTTTTCAATGCTATGACAGTTTCTCTAATCTCTAAAAGAAGAACTAACAAGTGCAGTGGAGCTGTTAAATCTGTCACAGGCCAAGAGTATTAACCCAGCGGTCGTACCGCAAAATGAATGAAACAATGTTGCTGATCGTATTTTGTTAGAATGACTGGGATGCAGTATGAATTTTCTATAGCGCTGTCACTTTTGCGCCTCGTCACACTGCTGTCGAAAATGAATGAATGTTGTGAAGAAAACTACTACAAGAGTCATTATTGCGGCAACAGGTATTAATAAGGCCAAACAACAAAAGAAAGTACATCGGTACTAATTATATCATGTTAGCCACTAAAATTATATCGCCAATACATGATATCTACTAATAAATGAATTAAAGATCAAAGTATAAGTTGTGCTCTGTATGAAAGAGTGGGAATCAGTTTCGCGCACGTAAAAAGAGATGTTAACAGGGCCAAAATTAATTACTATGTAATACGTTATAACACAATAAGTAATGAAGAAGCTACTTAATCTATAAAATTGTAAACAATTTATGGCATTACAAGTGGTTACTTTGGAAAATATCTAAATTGTAGCTACGAATATACCTCTGCTAATTTTGTCGGGCATATAGTAAGATGTTATTTGCTTATTATATATTTTTTATTTATTCTTATACCATATAAAATGTCTTATTTAATATTAGTAGGTAGTTTTAACGGTAATGTGGTTCGTGTAGAAACGCCTCTGCAATTTTTCACATGCGAGTATATTATAGATTAGAATGAAAATAACTCTATTTAATACGTTGACTTTTAAATTAGTCTAAATATAGTAATCTTTAAAACTATTACATTAAAAAAAAATAGACAATAATAATCGAAGTTAATGCTATTTAAAACATTAAGAAAAGAAATGATTAAATCATTATAATAATGTGCAATAACATCCTTGATCCTGGTATTTAAGATAATTATTAGAGCAAGCTGCAATATCAAAATTAAAAGCAAAAAAGGTCTGAACCGAAATGATTATAATACGTTTTTATACAGCGCTTTACACCGTTATAAACGCTCAGGACAATGTGTTATGAGAATCGTTTAAGTCATAAAAATAAAACCTCGCCGTACCGAGATCGGGGAAATAAAAGAACGTACTAATATGTACTTCACACGACATAGGCACTGTCTGTGTATACCCTGAATCCAAAAGTCTAACCATGAGTCTAAAATCATAAATACGATGAAATGTGAAAGCAGGGCACTTGATATGGTTGTATTATTTCTTTTTTATAGAGCGGCGTTCGTATGGTATTTAGTATACGTATGTAAATACTGAGGACAAAAGTAAACGTAAATAGAAACAGAATAAGAAACGAGCACCTGAAATAAATCTAGCCGTAGAAAATATTGAACGGTGAAAATTGTTTAGATACTTGAGGGAAAATCTTCATTGGAACGCCCTGAGCACACACGGGGTTGGTGACCAATGTTGCCGAGGTTGTATTGGCTAAAAACCCCATTGTAACTAAATTAACGCATTTGTGAATACTGCAAACAATTCTCCACAGGGCCGCCTACTTGATATCTAGAAATATATACATTTTTTATTTTGTGTTATAGTACAGTTACCCTGACATATGTATGTTAATTTTCATTCTTTAATTAAATCATAAAGTAAGTCACAAAGCCCTAAATATGACTCTTACGTGGTGCTAAACGACCAGCAGTACAATGATAAGTTATTTTCTTAAATTAAAAAGTGCATATCGAGTGTTGAAAGGCTATTTGGTTTAAGCGACATTTTTTTGGTGATATAGTAATATATATTTTTGGAATTAGCGATTTTTACCGAATATATATATTACTATATCACCAAAAAATGTCGCTTAAACCAAATAGCCTTTCACCCGACGATATATATTTGGAATCGGTATAAAACGCAGATTCCGAAAATATATATTACTATATCACCAAAAAATGTCGCTTAAACCAAATAGCCTTTCACCCGACGATATATATTTGGAATCGGTATAAAACGCAGATTCCGAAAATATATATTACTATATCACCAAAAAATGTCGCTTAAACCAAATAGCCTTTCACCCGACGATATATATTTGGAATCGGTATAAAACGCAGATTCCGAAAATATATATTACTATATCACCAAAAAATGTTGCTTAAACCAAATAGCCTTTCACCCCTCGATATGTACTCTGAGCGAGCAAATTGAAAGCACGCCTTTCGTTGTCACAAGTTTAGGGATAGTCTAAGAATGTTTAAACTAATACATTTGCTAGTAGATGCTAACGTAAAGAATGACAGATTTATTGTAGTTATTTACTTTTATTAGTTTTGATTTTATCTTACATAATCATGTTTATTTATTTATTAAAAGACAGAGCATTATATAAAGTCAATTATACATTTAATAGAAAATAAAAAAAAACTACAGTGCCAGTTATGAAGTTACACTTGCATATTACATTTTGTTAATGTGTTTGTGGTCGCTCTACAGTATACGAGTGGATGAGTGAGTTTTGTGTGAGTGTATGTGTGCTTTCGTGTGTGCGCTATATAGAACAAATATTTATTGTAGTATTTAATATAATCAACATACTTACACTGAACTTTTAAACTATATTTTTTGCTGAATAATTTTGCATAGGAAGTGATCATGATTACGATATGGGATAAAGTTATTCTGAAAAAATCACCACTGCAAGACTATCAATTAAAACGAAGCCCAATGCTAATTCGTGTATTATTTTCTAATTGCGTATAGGGTAATTATGAACGTGCCTTAGTTTCATCAAAAGGTTTGTGTAGTATGCGGCAGACGACCGCGCGCAGTGTGTCAACAACCACGTTTCGTTACTTCTACGGTAAAGTTTCGCAGTAACATTGTTTATTACCTTACGAGAACTTTGCTTTGTAATGCGGTTTTATTTTTGCTTCCACGCGTGTAGGATTTACGTACTTTTTTCGCTTACTACGAGTTCGTTCTGATTATTTTAACATTATTCATTTAAAGTATAAAGTATTTTTACATGCACATAACAACTACAGAGTATTTAATGTGATTTTTTAGATTTCCCATGCTTTATTACTAACTACTACAACGCTAGATGTTTATATTTTAAATTGCTTTCATTGTTTTGTTCCATTAATATCTCGAAAATAATTAACCTCTTCTGGGACATTAGCACATATGTGTTTTTTTTCTTCTTTTAAATTATTTCAAGAGAAATTAGGTAAAATTTTACTAAAGTATATCTCTACAAAAAAAAAACAATTATGACAACGGCACTGATAACGGAATCATTTATTTTATTGGTGGTGTTGTCAAAAAATTACAACGATAACTTTAAAAACATCGCCTTTGAATAGGTTAATACTTATTTTAATATAAACTTAAGCAAAACATGGTTCATAATATACTTTTCTATTAAATAACATAAATATTATGATAATAGTTAGTCAAATTAAAGAATGTGAATTATTTTTTATTATTTATATTTTATTATTAAATATTTATTATTAATATTGCTTATTCAAAACAATGCTCTAAGCTTAGAAACGGAAAGCTTCATTTCTGTAACCACCCATTGTCTATCACCAGTAAAAATCTCCGTTAAATTATCAATTTGCGACTAATATATTTTTACATAGAAATCGATTTTTAATGGACCGAAAGCAAATACGTGTATCTTTCGGCCCCTTTTTGTATCTAACAAAGCGTTCCGACAAAGGAGCCGATAAATAAAATCTATTTCAGTATGTATTGTCGAAACTAACTTTACTGCAGTGCAATTTAACACGTGCTGTTAAGTTGATAAAAAAAAGTTTATTGTTTTAATGACAATAACTAATGGCGTAGTACAATGTTCAGGAATTCTTCAATAGTATAGGTTTTTCAATGCACATAAAATATTAAATTCACGAACTCAGTTTCAAGTTTGGAACCAACAATAGACGAAATGGCAGTTTGCTTTATGGCTCCTGTGAACGCCACCAAAACAAAACGATTCTCTTTGCTGATACATATTTTATGTTTTGAAATTCTTAAAGTTTTATTATTACAAAACTATTTCTCAAAAATTAAGACAGTGATCCACATAAATAATTAAAATTGTATTCTATTACATAAATAAAGTATTAAGTAACAACAAAGTGATCCTTACCAGAATAAACATTTAATACTTTTTTTGAATATAGCATATCTAAACAACATGTGGGCATATTAAATTTATTAATTAAAAAATAGGTCAAATTAAAAGACTTATTGCAAATGAGCTTATGAGAAATTTCGCTTAACGAAACATTAATTTTACATTTATAATTATTCTAGTAGAATGTTATGTTAATCTTATATAAACGCCTAGTTCTTATATATTTATAAATTTGTAACACCTATAACTTTCGTAAATAAATTAAAGATTATATTTATATCTGCTAATTTTGTGAATGCACTTGAAGCTACATTTTCCGAATATGCTCTCCCCTACACCAATTCTCCGATATTGTTGTTCGATAAAAAACTTTTTTTTTATTAAATCACCTACAGCTTTCGACATATTATACGAGATTGTCTAGCTAACAATTCAAGAGTGAGATAGAAATACTTTTTATATGAAATAGATATAATAGTTCCCACAACGATTACCTTCACCTGAGTTCGATAGTGTTGTAGCGTTGTAGTTTTAACGTAATATCGATTATATCTTTATTTAATAAAGACAAAGTGTATGTATTTTCTGCCAACAACATAGGCTAGTGTTTATAATAACTACGAAAGTGTAACAGTTTTATGTCTGTAAAGACAATATAAAGATAATTATCATAAAGAAATCTTATTAGGATATCCTCGTTTAATAAAACAATAATGATTTTCTTTCTACCTTTAGCTACTGAATATTAAAAGTGGTCTTGATATAACTGCAAGTATTATTACTAAGCAGTAAAATTACGGTTTATTGTGGTTATGGGAAAATACAAATAAATTTTCAAAAATAGCAACGGGAATCGGAAAACATTACTTTCATGTTATTTGTAAAAATATTCTTAAGAGCTCGTATAAAATCCAAAGTCTATGAAGTTTTTTTGCATTAAATAATCTGCAGTATATGAGTTTTCTAGAATGTGAAATTTTCACTTAATACTTTTAAAAATAAAAATATTATTTCAAGTAGAACACATTTCTTGTGTCAATCTTATAAATATGAGTATTATATTTCACATCACTAGCAAGAATGCACCTTGACAGCACTAAGGGAAATGATTTTTTTTAATCACATCACGGTTCACAATATATCATCCCTTTATTTATTCGACTTGCTACATATTCGCGCACCCGGCTTTGTCTGTTCCGTTAGGCAAAGGCAAAGGGGTCATGTCGGAGCCGGTGTATATTTCAATAGAAAATATACCAATAACGCACTCGTACAGTAGATTTATCAAATCCTATGGGAACCAATTTTAAATAATAATAAGGTTTCAATGTTTGAAATTAAAATTCATATAGTCAAAAACTTGGATGAAAATTTTTACCTTACTATTTGTAAGTCCGAAGAATTATCACGAAATTAGGTTTGTTAATTAATTACAATAAAATTTAAATAATAGAAGTTAAATATACGTCACTATAAAATTCAGCGAAATATGTAAAACCGTGCACAGATATATGTAAATATATAAATGGCCATAACGATAAGGGTGGATGGCGAATGTAGATAGAAATTTTTGTTCTAGTGCAAACAGATAAATATTTCACCATGTTATTATGTTTTAGCTGTATTGTTAAGCCATTATCGTGTATTTTTTATTCCATAATAGTTTGACAAAATATCTAATATATCTGATTGTTTTCTATAAATCTTTAACATCTATAAAACCAGATATACGGATACTGACTGATGTAACTATGAGACTGGTCATATTGGCTGAGGAGTTTCACTCCGACGCAGCCTTGAGTTTCTTTCGGCGTTTCTTCTCAAGATAGTCGCTTCCTAGACGCCAGTAAATCACCCGTAGTGCTCGTATTCTTTTTGGCTGGCGGTCCAAGTCGAGGTCGTGCCCTTGCATTGCCACCCAACCCATAAACTCGCTGGCTGAGCACCTTCTGTGCTCGCCCCGTAAGCCCAGTCAAATTGTATAGGCCTTTCCCGACCCTCAGTAGGTATCCAGATAAAAAAAAAGCTGGTCTACAATATATCCTCTATCTACAACATAGGCTTGTATATGCTTGGAGCAAATTAGATTTTTGATGACACTGCTAAAGTTAAGAAACTTTTTACTGTGTGCTTCAAAAAAGAAATACAGAGTCATTTGGATTTCGGTAATTATTTTACATGGTTCTGAGTAAATCGTAGTGTTTCGTATTTATGGGTAGATTAGAAATATATAAAAAATACGAAGTATTTCCTTAGTCATATTGATAGATATTTAAAACTAAAATACGTTTTCTACTTGTATATTATAAAATATAGTCTTATTAATTTTAAAAGAAATATTTAAAAGCGTTCAATTATTTGAAATGTGATAAAATAGCCAGAAAACGATAAATATAAATCATACAAAATTGGCAATTCGAAGTCAAGGGGCGGGGCTTGAAAGCATTTTGTTCCTTTTTGAGCCCGAGGGTCAGTCCATTGTAATGCTAACATCATTCCTGGCTCAAGATTTCAAGGCGTCGCTGAAATCAATACGGATATGTTTGACCCGCTTTTGTTATATTTGACCCAGTGACAAGTTGTATTATTATATGGTCAACTCGTTTAACCGGACAGTTTTGTCGGACACAAGTGTAATCGGCTGAATACTTCAAACGATTGACTTTGTATCTTTGAAATTTGTTTGAATATTTTTTAAATATTGACATTTTGATTGGATATAGAAGCTAAAACAAAAAATAATAAATATCTAAATCAGTTTTTTTAAATGCTTTGTACAAATTATTAAAACATGTTTAAAAAACATATTTATTACGTTCCATAAATAAATAGTATTATAACACAATTTTTCAATATCTGCTACCTATAAATTGACAGAAATTGTTACGTGAAAACCCATGTGGTCAGTATAATTCATTATATTTGACTTAAAACAATTTGCGTATATTATTTAAGCGTTGCTAATAGCTTTTAAGTTTACAGAATACGCAACGCAAATAACTTTTTTAGTTCAGGTCTGAAACTATACATTTAAGGAATATATTACTTACTTGCGTACATTACAATAATTGATTATCAATCTTATATTTAATCAAATTATAAGATTTATTTGTAAATAACAATAATTAACAATAGCAATAACAACAGCATGTTTCGTTAACTATATTAACGAAACTATAGACATCTAGTACAAAGATTTTTATAATAAAATATATTTTGTATTCATGCTTTGCTGAAAATAAACAATTTATGGAAATTACAAGAACCAAACACCTGTACGGTTTGGTCAGCGCTATTGTTTTAAATTGAGGCTCTCGAAGTTTCGAGAAGTCACTCCGAGGATCGCGATTCGTGTTTAATCGCATTTAGTAAGACGTTCAGTGAGTGCTTAATGTAAAGTAATATAATATGAATAAACTTTTTTATACTGCCTAATTATCCGCTGGTGTTTGGGATTTGTTCCCGATTTATTAATTACTTCATGATTTCGTTAATGTATATTTGTATCTAAATGCAACTTAATATTGTCACAGTAAAATTCTTTTTAGTCATTTTGTTTGTTTCAACTGCAAATTAACTTGCATTTTCGGTATTGTTTACTTAAAACAATGAAATTGGAATGCAATACAAAACGAGAGGATAAAAATAAATTGAAGAAACATGTTTTTTAAGCTAATTAATTAGCTTATTTTATTCTTGTTGTTTTTTTTTACTTTGAATACACTTTTTGATCCAAATAAGTCCCACAATCAGCAGTATGTAATTATAATCAGGAAATCACGACACGTCAACTTGCTACAGATCGTTGAAATTTTATATTGTTCTATTTGAGAACATTTTGTGGCTTCATTTTGAGACGTTTTGTATATTTCATAATTATGTTATTATTATTAGACTTACTCAAGAACGATATATGTATACTAAAATTAATTGGAAACAAACCCTATTAATACAATACAAAAGTACTAATAAGTCAAAAGGAAGTCGTTAAATAAAAGATTACCATATATACAGAAGACTGTAGTTATAATAATTGTACTTATTTAAATATGGAAAAAAATGCATAAACAGGTACATCGCTAAAAACCAAAAACGCATCCTCACGTTCGTTCATAAAATCTTCCAAAATTCGTAGAGCAACCAATGCAACGTGCATTTGGCGCCTCGGATACGTAAGCTTTTTCAACAAATTATTGAACTAAATTCCTTGTATTGATAGATATAATATGAAACCTGTTCCTATTCAGCCAAAGTAGAAATTTCTGTAACAACTCATACGTTTGTGAGAAATCTAAGTTAATCGTTTTTGGGGTAAAAGTTTAGCCATTTTCGCTCTTATTTGGAGCAGAGTTTAAGTTAATTTACTTTAACAAAAATGTATGGCCTTGAAGAAGGATAATAATAATACATTTTTTGTATACAAGATGCCAGTGTGCGATGCACCAAGATGCATCGGTGTGTGTACTTGTCTAGCAGCTGTGCCTATTATTATTTTATGTTTGTGTGAGTTGTACGAGGATAGAGAGAATTTGATACTTTCGTTTAATAAATGCAAATGATTCGAGGATTTTGTTAGGGGATCGCGTGACAGGTTGACATTTGCGTTATAAATATAGTTCGCTACGGCAAGTAAATCGGGACGAAATGTGTTTGGATTCTGCTAAAATAATTATGCGAAGCGTCAATAACGATCACGTGATGTAGCAATTAAGCTCTTTTTTTCTTTAAATAAGAAGCACGTCCTAAATTGTTTACCTAAAAGCTTCAAATTTTTAAAACAAACAGGGAAAATAATCTATTTTATCACTCATTCAGATCGACATACCAACTCAAACAACTTACATAAGTGTTAATAAAATATAATTAGACTAACGGTTGTAGCTTATATGCAATGACATTCGGTATATAGTACTGCCACCTGTCGAAAATTTAGAAGACTTAAATGAGCTATTGTTCTTATAATTAGCTACTATTTGAAAAATAATACAATAATATTATTCAACCGTCTTAGTATTGAATAAATAAGCTACCTCCTACATACCTCTCAATTATCTAGCTATAAATCGAATAATTTAACTTAGTCTTACCAATCATAGGTAAAATAAAGTGTGAAGAAAGGCTGACATTTTTTTTGCTGTTAAAAGAAGGATTCAAAACAATGTACAATAATTAAGCAATGCTCACCATATCTATTGACTAAAAATATAGTATAGTATAGCTATATTAATAAATAACAAATGGGAAGTAGAGGACATCGATATAATGGTCTACTTGTGTAAGAATTTTATTGAATGGCATTTAAATATAACGGCAATAATAAAACGTTATGCGTTATGTAGTCTGACCAGCACTAAACCTGGAGTTCCCTTCGGGCTGAAAGCCATAAAGTTAAAAGTCCGAGCTATATAAAGAGAATTGTCTAACACATTATTATGAGTTATATGTTTTATGTGTTTAATGTGATATAAATATATCGAGGGGTGAAAGGCTATTTGGTTTTAGCGACATTTTTCCTGATATAATAATATACATATATATATTTTTTTTAGAATCGGTAAAAACGCTGATTACGAAAATATATATTACTATATCAGCAAAAAATGTTGCTTAAACCATATAGCCTTTCACCCCTCGATATGAAGTGTAACTTCAAAACAATGACAATGAAAAAACAACAATTAATTACATAATTATTTGTCGTATCAAAGATTAAATCTATTAAATCGCAATATACTACAAACTAGAGAAACTTTTTCTGCATCAGCAGTATGCCATTCCCAAGACATATGGACCGCTAGATCAAACACACCATCCTGCCGCATTGTACTCATATTATCAAATATAAAAAAAATGTGTCTGTCTCTTTTTAATTCTCCAAAATAAATGTTTAGGTTGAAAAAGGACAACACTATAAAAACGACCTCGTACATAATTGCTTTTAAAATGAATAGTTTTTCAAACAATAGGTTTTAAGAAATAAGTACAAGTCGATTTGCAAAGTCCTAGCAACTAATGCGATAATATTTAAAATAAGTTCTCTTAAAATCCTTTTACGATAATTTAGTAGAATATCTAATACCCGGAAAAGGAAACAATAAGAGTAGAATAAATGCATAAAATAGATAGTACATTATAGTAAATTAGTTACGTCATTTGATTTTCCCTAATTTCACACGTATATGTGCTAGGGTTGTCACATATGGTTTTAGTTACAAGTAGACAATAAACAAGGAACAAGAGAACAAAGTAACCACAAAATTAATCCTTACATTAATTTGAATATAAAAAAGACAACAATTAGAAGCAATATAAAATACATACTATTAATTTTTACTTTTTAAAATTCCTATACTATCTTAGCAACAGAAAAATAATTGCATATTTTAAAGAAAATTATTATGTTAAGTTTAATTAGAAAATAAAATAGGTTAAGAAGAATAAAATATCCGATATACATCGACATCTGCGAAAGTATATTATTTAGCTACTAAGGACTAATGTTATGCGGTGTAAACGCCGCTGTGGAGTTTCTATATTGTACCTTATCTTTATTAACACAAAGTTGTAATTCACTAATACATATGTGGTAGAAATAAAGAAACAGCATTGTTTAGCGGATGACGAAGCAACAAAATGTTGGTCACCTGTTTTTTTACCGATTTTTTTTACCATTTTTACCGATTCCAAATATACATATATTACTATATATTCTCGACATTTTCTCGTCGTTCGCATTCCGTATTATGCGTATATAATGTATACAATACACCAGTTATGGTATACAATTACCACTACGATTTAAAATAAATTAACTGATAATAATAGTAATATATTATGTAACTTTATCGATTTTTGTTTGAGCAAGAATATGTGACTATTCGTAGCCACTTTGCGCTGGTTCATTAACGCACTCACGTCACAGTGGCGAATCTAACCGAGAGGGAACGTTCAAAAATATACAGAGGCCTAATATGTCATGTGAACTGCCAAGTACATAATAATATAACATAGCAGAGTACTTGCTGTAGCTGTACTAGGGAGATTTTATGTTCCATTTTAAATCTTTTTACCGAATCTTGATGGATAAGAAGATATATATCAATTGTAGAGATTTAAAGTGTAGAAAATGGGTAATTCTGCTTGCATAAATAATGAATTATCAAACCTTTTTAACGTTTTTTATATTATATACTATAATTATTAACATTTTGTCTGTGTCTTTTTGAGGTGTTTTTTCGAAGAAGCTCTAATTACTGACTGATAATATTCAAAGTGTTTTATTCGCGTGAGCTCCATTAAAAATATTTCCTATAAATTGAGCTACTTGGGTGTAATTAAGAATTAAAACAAACATTTACCCAGAATTTCGAAATTCATGACCATAGTAAGACCGTCGTAGTGACTCGTTTTGGCCTGTAGCGTTTCGGAATCAGCAGCGTATCCAGTAACTGATATACCTAAGAGACCTTCAGTCGTGGTTATGTGGGCCGACATGACGACGGCGACTATCAATGGATATTTTTTCCTTTATGGTCGCGTTCGTTTTTGGACTACACCGTGCTTACGATCAGGTTCTCTGTAGTCACTATGTCGAGCCAGTGTAAAAAAATGAACTTAATTACACGGTATCAATTTTTTACTTATTTTCTGATCTCTCTTCGTGTAAATAAATAGGTTATAACTCCTATCGTTGCTGGAATCGTAGTAAAGTGTAGATACGATATAAATCTTATGCCAGTCCCAAAAATGTTGTTGTGTTACATTAAATTTAATTGATAATATTTTTTTAACGTACATATTTTATTATATTAATTAAAATAAGACACCCATATTATTTAATTTTCAGAAATTCAGCCATTTTCAGTCAGAATTTCCTTATTCATTTGTTCGACGTTAACGCCAAATGACACCACTTGTGCTGAAGAATACTTTGGTTTTACCTTGTCTTAACTCATTAAAAATATTTATTTCGGTTGGCTGTTTGATATAGACGTCATTATCAATTTTATTATATTTAGAGGAATTCTGCAAAATTAAACAGTAAAAAATTTATTGAACACTGAAAACTACGATTAATAAACGGATATTTTTTGGTTTAAGTTCATAATTAGAAAATGATGTGAATTGAAATTAAACCTAGAAGAGTTTTTATTCTAATCCAAATAAGTATGAATTATAATTGATATAATTCATTAAGCATTGGCCTAAAAGCGCATTTCAGTAATGTTAATATACGTTTTCTATTTAAAAAAAAACCTATCATGTCATTCTTGTCATAGTTTGTCCCGTGGTGATCTTAATTTTTGTTCATATCATTCTATTATTATTTTCAGAAATGTTTACGCCCTATAGAGTTTTTTTAATTTAACTTGTATCGCCTAGAGGCGAGATTTTTTCCATACAATTTATGGACAGTTATAATAAAACGATGTGTATGTTTTCACTATATTTTAATTATTCAATTTAACGCACCCAAAAGATTTACTCATATTTCGCTGTTCACGTATTAATGTTTTAGCGTTGGCAACTTCATCATGAAATGCGCCAAACTACAACTTCAAGAACGAACAAAACCCATTACCAAGACTGAGAAAATATTTGAAAAGCCCAGGAGATACTGTCAAAAGCGTATGGTAAATCCTGATCATCAAGAGGACCCGCGATGGATGGATGTTCTCGAAAGGTAGATTTTAAATTAAAATAAGCATGAATATACCTAATAAATTTTATCGACAGATTAAAAGAGTCTGATAATCAATTTTCAAATTATTGCTTCTAACTGGGATACAATTATCAAAGAAATTACGTCATGCAAAATTATCCGCTAGTATTTTAATGGTTAGACAACATGGAATTATAGTGTACTAAACTCAGCTATTGTAGCTCATTATTAGGTAATTCATTTTGTAAATATAATTGTATAATTGTGAATTTAAAACTTTATTCTGAAATCTACAAATAAGAAAACGAAGTTTGGGATATCATTAATGTTCGTCTTCACAGATTCAGGTGCGATCAAGACGACAATTCAAATGATGCCGTTGATTACACACATGATCAAGAGATAGAAGACCTATATTTAACAGTACAAACCCTAAAGTTTGAAGGACCAATAAAAGAACAGAGAAGACCAAAAAGAAGTTTCAAATTTAAAAATCTAAATGGTCATAGAAAACACAGAATGTTTGTTAAGCAAATTGTGAGTAATGACTATGATGATGGTGACAAATACTCTGATTTAACCAACTTTTATTTTGATGACTACGTTAAATACCTATTCAATAGTGATAAGTCTAGACCTACATCTGGAAAATCAACTTTATTTTTACAAGAATTAAGTAGTAAGTTTAATAATAACAAACACCCACAGGCAGAAACAGTAGAAGAAATAAATAAAAAAAGTAGGAAATATGAACATAAAGTGAAAAATATTGAATGTAGTAATACTAAAAAAATGAAAGAAAAAAATATAATATCAGATAATAATATAAGTGATGCTAAAATAATGTTCAATAAATACGGGAAAAGAAAATGTCTTACAATATCTAGAGCTCAAAGCCCTGAAACGGTACAAGTAATCAGAGTAGATGTTGTATGTAATAATAATTCTAAATTATATGAGGAAAAATCTATAATTAATAAAGATGAATCTCAAGTCGATGTAGATAGAATAGATATTAAAAAATCACATTTTGCAGACAAATATTTGCTGACAAATACCATAAAAACTTTAGATGAAAATTTAGCTGGTGGCGCTAAAGTAACTCTTTTTTGTAAAACATTCAAATTAGCTGAAAGAACAAAAACTTCGGAGACCTCTAATAACGATAATACTAGAAAAGTTAAAAATATGTCACAGGTGAAAATACAAAAAAGTGTTTCTAAAACGGGTTGTAATATTAAAAGAAGATTGCAATGAATTAGATAGATTTTTTTAATGATTTGCTTAGGAAGTAATTAAGTAGTACGTATTATTTTATCTCTCTTTCTCCATTTATACATAAATAAGATCACATATATACATAATCCTAAGTTGATGAAATAGTAATTGAAAGTATATTTGAAAATCAATCAATTTTGAAAGAAGTGGTATGTAAGCTAGTATTAAATTTTTTGGTTAGAAATAAAAAATACATATTTCAACATTTTTGGAAAATCCATCCTAAAGGTGTAAAATACAGTGTACACTCTATATAACGACCCTCAAGGGACTGTGCATATTTTGGCGTTATAGAGAGTGGTCGTTAAATGAAGAGAAGAAAAATCTATATTAGAAAAAAAGTTTATTTCAGACTAGTGTTAGTGATTACATAAAAAACAATTCTTATTTGATTACTATTGAGTATAGTCTGTTATTTTTGTCTGACGTCTTTTGCTGCACCAGTAATTTTGTTGTATTGCAGTCTAAATATAGCAATCCCAATTTCTAAACAAAAGAATGGATTTCTTATAAAGTTCGGTATGTGTAATGCCGACAGCCGAGTTTATTACGGGCTAGGATAATGAAGCGAAGAAAGAACGTACACAGCTGCGCAGTTTTTACTAATTTTGGCAACTTCAAAAGTACTTTATATTATTAAATTTCTGTCGTTATATAGAGTGGGTGTAACGCTATATAGAGTGTATCATTGTATGGGAAACAAGCTAAACCAACCAAAACCGAGTGATGTCGACGCTTTAGGGAGTTTGGCGTTAAATCGAGTGACGTTATATGGGGTTTACACTGTAGTTTGAAAAAAAAAAGCGCCAATTTTGAAGTACGCACTATGAAAAACGGTATTTAGATTATTGGTTAGAAATATAACAATGCGCTTATCTATGTTTTTAGAAAATCAGCCAGCAAAGGGTTAAATAAGTGTGGAAAGTTTGTTCGAAAATCCAATAATTTTTTGAAATAACTGTTTTGAAAAACTATATAAAAAGGCTTTTGTAAAAAACACATTTATGAAATTTTATTAAATTATTTCATCACATAAAAGGAATAAGTTTTATATACTATAAAAGGAATATTAATGTAATATGTTTTCTTTAATGTAACGTGTCAACTGTCTAATTAGAATGACGATCAGCCGCGCTGCTTATTATGTTGGACACAATAAATAAATGCAAAGTGTACACAGCGACTAATTTACCTCTGCTCACTTTGAAAAGAATATGGCCTGACGATATAATATAATTAATTTAAAAGTTTACAACTGAGGGCCATAATAGCTATAACATAAATTACGGTTAAACAACTGTGGAAAGTTTGTTCGAAAATCCAATAATTTTTTGAAATAAGTGTTTTGAAAAACTATATTAAAAGGCTTTTGTAAAAAAAACATTTATGAAATTTTATTAAATTATTTCATCACATAAAAGGAATAAGTTTTATATACTATACAAGGAATATTAATGTAATATGTTTTCTTTAATGTAACGTGTCAATTGTCTAATTAGAATGACGATCAGCTGCGCTGCTTATTATGTTGGACACAATAAATAAATGCAAAGTGTACACAGCGACTAATTTACCTCTGCTCACTTTGAAAAGAATATGGCCTGACGATATAATATAATTAATTTAAAAGTCTACAACTGAGGGCCATAATAGCTATAACATAAATTAGTCCGAATTTATTTGGAAATGGCGAACAATTTTTTCAACAACATATTATTGTGTTAGTATGATGACAATAAGGGCTGACGTCTAATACCTGAGAGAAATCACCGCGTCACTCTGGCGCCACCCTTAATAGAAGCAAACGGTTCTCAAATATTTTATCATGTTTATCTAGTTTGCTATTCATCATATACTATAGCTAGGGTGTTCAAAGGGTTGATCGTCAGAACTTTTTGATTTGATCTCGGGAAATATTGGCCGTTATCGGTCGATCTACAATTTTTACATGATAACTACATGATTCACAGTTAAGCTAGAGTAAACACCTTATATTCTTTTTTTACCGGAATAACTTCTGCTAGAGGTGAAACGAGACTTTTTGTAACTATTGTAACTAAAACAACGTTTTGTAATAACGAAAAAATACGTATTTATTGATATGTGTCATTTTCTCTAACTTTTTTAGATCAGTTACCCACATACTGCAATCCTATATCGCACATACTTGCGGCATCTATCTACCTACACCTTAGAAGGTATAACCTCTATCACTTTATCATCATCATGACTACCCTAGTTCACTGACAGACATAGGCCTTTCCTAATAAGCTTCATTGACCCGAGGTCATGTTGTCACTCCATCTTGCTGGTGGATATCCCAAGCCACATTTGCCAATTAGTGGTTTCTACTCAAGACCACCCCTGCTCAAACAATCATCGGTTCTTCGATACACGTGGCCTGCAGTCGATCACTTGTAGTCTAACAATTTTGAGGTAGATGGTCAGGCTTTTAACTGAGCACCCCATGCACTATGGTATAACCAAATTCTGCGTAGAATGTATAATGAAAACCAGACTTGCAACCACAGACAAACAGATATTAACAAACATTGGCTAAAAACCGACGACAAGCAGATATTAACAACATTTTATAATATGTACGTAAGTTCAGTCTAGATCGGTGTAGACCAAATACAAACTAAGCCTGAGTCATCGTTTTTACGGGCACACGTTTAATTTCATCACAGCTTCGATACAAGCGAGAAAATAACGGAATTCTAATTCTCGACTACTTATTGTAAAACTTCACCATAAATGTATACTAGTAGATATTACTACTAAGTTTAAGACATTAGGTATATTACTTGGGTACTCCTACTTGGTTTAAAAGTTATAGACTTCTGAAAATGTTAAGCCCGGTAATTGATTCAGAAATCCTGCCATGCTCTGTCAACTTTGTATACGTTTGTTATATTAATATTAAGAAATAATGTTGATAATTTAAAAATGAATTAAAAATAAAAACATTTTTTTATAATTTATAAGAGTAATCAAAACTTAATAAATAAATAATATAAGTACAATAGGTGCCTATTATAATAGGTTGTTAAAACTTCCTACACATTGGCTGTAAAGCTACGATTTGTTAGTAAACATTCTACATTAAATATGGCTACGTTATAATAAAGTTTATTTCTAAAACATGTTTTTTGGTAAATAAATACCTTTAATAGTATGTAAATTCGTAATAAAGATGAATTATGTATTATAATAAGTCTATTTAAATATATTTAATTATTTAATTTTACTATCAATTACGTTTAAAATTAAAATATATCAAACATAAACGGATATTTATCTACGAGTTATTTTTTAGATATATTATTAATGCATGTCATATTAGTTACTGGCTAAAACATATTTAGTAAATTTTACATTTTAAAGCAGTTTTCTTTTTTGAATATGGAATATTATAAATTTAAACAAAATTATTGTTCTTGGAAATATAATCAGTATTTAAAAAAAATTAAATACATATTAGTGTTTTTTTTTACTTACATCACACTTTACCTTTACGTTACGTATTACATTTTATGAAAAGTTTGAGAATTTTAGGAAATAACAATAGACTTCTACACAAATCACACACCCAATGATTTAGTGAGACGGTCCGTGCGATCAGTTTCTTTTCTAAAAACATTTAATTTTAAACCGATGAATAGTAACAAAAAATACTTTAATCGTTTTGTAATCAATACTTTATAATGCAAACAAATTGACAAAAAGCCATACCAATTGTTTTACTACCTTTTAGTAAATAGTAACGTGAGCATTTGTGAAAAATATACAAATTAAATATATAGCTTTAGTTAAATTATAAACATTTACTTAAAATATTTATATTTTGCAAATAAAATGTGATTACTATTTATATTGCCGTATTCATAGACATAAATACTAGACTGCTCATGTCATATAAACAAATAGGGTGATAAATATGTTAAATTATTCGATTACCTATGTTGATTACATTTATTAACAATTAAAATTATTTGTCGCTAAGTTAGGCAATATCTATACACATAACATTATATTAGTGCCATTATTAGTATTACATACAAATTACAATGTATTCTTCTAGCCTATAGTATATTGTTTTTGATTTTTTATCCTAATACCATATACATAGGTTAACTAAATTAAATAAATACTACCTGAGTAGGTAGAACTAACCTGCGCGATAGCTGGTGATTACCAGTTATCGCTTTATATATTGTATTTTACTTTAAAGAAAAATCGCTACAGTCTGCAGTTGCATTAGTGAAAATTGTTTTAAATATAAATTTTAAGGAATTCTGGAGTTTATATATTTTAAAAATCCATTTCTTCTTAAAAATACATAACATAAAATATCTTGACGTGTGAGGTGGCTAGGGAATTGCCCGAACCGGTCTGTATAGAAATGAAAATGCCATTATAGTTATTTGTTTCGGTCCGTCGCGTTTCGGATTCTGTTTGTATAAATTAATATACCTAGAGACTTTCAGTCGTGGTATATGAAGGCCGGTTTGACGACGATAATAGTCAATGGATTCACGTCCTTAGGCAGTCGTGGTCTTCTATGGACTACAGTGTACAATTAATCAGGCATGCTACAGCGTTTTGCAGCACTACAGTGTTTGCCAAGCCAGTATAAAACAGAACTACTAACAAATGATGTAAATATATTTCCGAGCAAAATAGAAGCATTCTTTTGTCCCCGTATCAGTAACAGAGCGGGACGAGGTTTGTTAAATTTGTAACTTAATTAACGTTTAAGTTAGCGTGCAGACTTTATTGAATTTTACGTTTTGTTGTACAGAAGGTATGAAATTAAAAATTGAAGAAATTTATTAATTCATTTTCGTTAGGCTTAAAACATAATATAAAGATGTTTTACTTTAATTGTTAATAAGAGAAAGAATGAAATGAATGGATGATGAATGGATGTGAAGAAATTTATGTCTACAGTATTAGAAATTTTGTATTTATTGAAGATAACTTTTTATATTTATTTATTTTTTTGCAAAGGGTTCTCAAAGTGATTACTCTGCACCTGATGGTAAGTACAGTGAAGTCCAGAAAAGAAAGCGGCTATCAAAGGATGAAATCCATAGATAGTCTCCGTTGTCATGTCGGCCCACATATACCACGGCTTAAGTTCTCTAGGTATACGAGTTACTGGATATACACAAACGGATCCGAAACGTGACATCTGTCACGTTTGACTTCGACCTCGAAGCGAGTCACTATGACAGTCTTTACACTCGAGTACTGTTGTCATAACCCAGTTCGGGCAATCGCCCTACCACGGCGTGTAGTCGTAAAATAATTTTGTATAGTATTACTTTTATATCAAAATGTGGAATTATTATATTATTTTACTCTAAATTCTTCGAAATTGCATAATATAATTTTAATGCTGACACTATGGATTTTGTTTAAAGAGTATGTGAGTTATTGGAAAAAAACTGCTCGATCCGCTGGTATAAATATGGATATATATTTTAGTTTATTGTTTGTATAAAACGCCTGAATAATGGTACCTTCTACGAAATGCAAGATAGTTCACAATAAAAAACGAAATGTTAAAATAAAAAGTTAATGAATAACAGTCAACATAACTTATTATTTTTGGATAACACAACAGAACAATGTAATATTGAATAACAGCCGGTGTTATCGTCTCTACTAGAAAGTAGAAGACGTACTATGCCGTCCGGCGACACCAGGGTGGTTACGTGCGCAAACTTTTGGTCTTGCAAATTTCATGAAAGTAGGAGAACAGGGTTGAGAACTTATGAGAACTAACGATGAGATTAGTAAAACTTAACAATTCATAATCTGCCGATAATATCAAGGACGGCCGGTGACAAATCAAGTGATTAGAATTAGCGATGCCGGCGCCAAGCGAAAAAATATTTACGAATCGTGCGGACGACAAAGTGTTAATAATTGTCATCAAAATATAAAGGCCCTGCCCAGCAAAATCTTAGAAACAATTTTATTTTTAGGAAAAAAAACTATGTTCTTAATATATTTTTTTGTGTTACTGAGTATTGGCTAAATATTGTTCAAGGCGTAACTATTAACGCAAATCATAGATTAGAACTACAATTGTAAGAAAGTCAGCAGTTCATGGCAGGTCACTGATTCATCCCCCCGCCGTGACATTGAAGCAGGCAGTGGTACTTGAGGGAGTCCACTGCCCGTACATGAGAGCGGCAGTGTGCGTGTACTTCCGCACACTGCCTAATCTAAGGAAAAGAGGGACTGGAACACTCTTTCCGCCCCCTGTTACTAAGGAGGCCTAACAAGGTTCAATGCGCGCCGGTCGTGGCAGATTACGAATCCGCACCCACCAATATGCTTGTGTTTTTGTAAGAATCAAGGAATGTTCTAATAAAGTAAAATCTACAAGAAATGTTATTAACTGTGAAACCATTAACTAGTAAAATAGAACAGTCGGACCAAAAGTATAATTCTTTGTTTAAATATTAAAATTATAAATAATTCGGTCCCTAGATTCATAAATAGCCATGAAGTACTAAATATAGTTTCACCAAAGGGCATTTCACAACTGATATCCCGAAGTTAGTCTTTTTAACACATTTATGAAGCGTGGGCGGAAAGGAAGAATGCGGACGGTATGTTTTGCGATCTGTCCACAATATTCGATTGTATGGATCACAATACGCTATAACCCAAGTTTTATCATAAAAGGATAATAATTCTGCTATAAATTTTTACATTCTTATTTTAATGAAAGGACTTAGTGCGTCAGTGTTTGTAGCGTGAATTCTTCTGTTTCACCTATTCTGATTAGCGTACCCCAAGGCTCTAATTCGGGGCCCTTTCTTATTCATAGTACACATTAATGATCTCCCATTTTTTTATTAACTGTATCAGTGACATATATCTATTTGCTTATGGCATATCCCTTATACTTTTAAGTTGACAAAATCAAGCAATTATGATAATGTAATTGGGGCAATTCAGGAGATATAGTACTGGTTTATAGTTTATACTTAATTGTTAAATTCTAAGAAAACCAAATGTATTAAATTTACAATGCCTAATGTATGACGAATTATTACAATCATAATGCTTAATAGAGAAAACGTTAATACAGTAGAGTCTATGGGTAATTAGATTTAAAATTACAGTGTGACGTAAATATCTTACGTCTTGCGGGGAAGCCTAGGCTGAGATTTATAGACGCTACTTTATGTTTGCTTAGACTTTACTAAAAAAGTTTTATTATTACTTAATCAATGTCAAAGTGTTTGGTAAATCACCGATTTTATCAACATAGGCTTGACTCTGCGAATGCTATGGCTATACTCAAGTTCCTATTATATATTCAGTTTTTTGTCAAAACTAATTTATGATTTGAGAACTTTGGTAAGCAATGTGAAAATAGCGTGTATAAATCTCAGCCTTAGCTCGGCTGCTTATGCAGCTTATAAAATCAAGCATCTTAAATATTAAAACAGCTAGATTAGTTTATTCAAGTTTTTTTAGCGTTATACATTTTGCTATAATAGTTAACTGCGGGGTACAGCTGTTGATCTGAAAACTATTTTCATTTTGCTAAAGAACGATAAGCCCGTGCATTTTATAATATGAAGACTAGTTTTACCCAGAGAAAGTTTTAATGACTTCGATATTTTAACATTTCCATCGTAAAATATGTATCTATTTTTAGCGAGTAATAATGTTCATAGCATTAATTAATGTACATAGCATTAGAAATAAACACAAATTAGTGTTTTCTAATTACCGGCTTAACAAAGTTCATAGTTCGTATATGAGCCTCGGTGTTAGGTTATATATACAACATAATATCTAAAGAAATCTTAAGAGTTAACTTTTGTTATTAAAAAATAAAAATGATTTAAACTAAATTGCTATAAAAAGGATTTTATTTCATCAATGCCTGTCTATGTAAATGATAGAAATATGTGGTCTTAATGTATACAGTTTTTCTCACGGGACATTCATTCCTTTGAGTATAATACATTTTTATATTATTATTACATTGAAAAGAGCAACTACCAGGGTTTCTCACTTTGGGTATATTCTAATTTCCAAGCCGATGGTAGATTCATTTTCCCTTTTTTTGACAATTCAAACGTGTTTTAATGTAGCCTTATTGGAATAAAGCTATTCCTATATTTATTTAATTACCTACATAATTAAAACAGAACAGTTCACAAAGTTTTCAGCAAAACGTAATAAAGCAAAAAGAAATATAAAGCATTCTAACATATCAATAGGCTCTGGTGTTCTTAGCCGTAACAGAGCATACGACTTGTATATAAGAGAAGGTGTTGGGTACATACATAGTAAGATCACAAGCAGAAACGGCAATGATTAACGATCGGAACTAAAACGTTTCTGAATATTAATTTGTAGTTGAGGTCAACGACGGCAAGTGTGACACGGCGGTGCGAAAGGATTCGTGCTCCGTGGTCCACCCTACACCCCGGCGCGATGGGGTGAAATGTATGTGCCGAATTTATAGGTATGAGAGATGGAACTTCAGGGTAGCTAAAGGGTGAGGTGGACTTCGGACCCCTCACTTAGGGGGTGTTGTAAACCCCCCATTTTGCCCTAGTCCGGCACCCCGCCTGAGGCTCCCCGTTCCTGTCCAAGCGATAAGAGGGTAGAGGGGTGGTTGTCAAATGGACGTTTTACGCATAATTTAGAGAAGTAAATGGATTCGAACAGTCCCCATACAGCTTTGATACTTACATCGATAATACTAATGTGTTCATATTAAGCAAAAATAATCACAATCCTGGCGTAAATTATATATATATATGTTGAAATTACTGTCTTGCATTGTATTTGATTGCAAAAGTAGTTTATACATGATATGATACCAAAACTTGTCCAAAAAGAACAAAATTGAGTCCCAAAAATATATTGTATTACTATAACAAAACATCCACACTAAGGCTTAGAAATAAACATCCAAATGTTATATATAGTATAAAGAATTTTAATAAATAAAGTTTAATTTACAACCAGACTTATGTCGATTCCATATGCACGCGTGTAAAGGAAAACATCGTGAGGAAATCAAATATCATTTAACGAAATGTTATGTGTAAGATCCTAACGAAGTGAGATCATATTTCACAAGGGTCTTACACATAACTGACATAACTTTGCCAATCGGCAATCAACTTGGCTAATAGTCATTTTCAGCACAACGTTCAAGCGTTTCAAACGCAATGTACTTCCAGCTGCTAAAGTCTGCCCTCCTCGAAAGAGATATAACGTAATAATATATTACATTTTCAACTTAACGACATTTTAATTTCATTTAAAGCAATAACACTCTATTAACAATTTTTTTTTGCAGACAATTAAACAAACATTGATTTAGCTCAAAATTAAGCTTACGCTGGTACTAAAGGTACATGATAAAATTATACATAAGCACACACAAGATTAAATACAAGTAATAACTCGCGAAAAACGAATTTTTTCAACTCATAAAAGTTTGTGAGACCGAGACTCGAACGCATTACCTTCTGCGACGAAGGGAGGGTCACCACAAACTGCACTATGAGGCCGTCATATCAATTACTGCGCTCGGTTATATTAATAATATAAACATATAGCCTAAATATGATATCACGTTCTATACCATATACGAAGCGTAAAGAGATGCCTATTTATTGTGTATTTCGACTAGTTGGCCACTTGTCGCTAAAGTCAACTGTTCAGTCGCTTAATTCTTTATTTTTAATTTATTTATTTTTATTTTATTTTTAATTAATTAATTCAACGATTAGTCGACAAAGAGCTTCTTACTTTGTATGAATATCTCAGTAAACATCATCATTATCTGCCTATCCTAGTCTACTGCTGGACATAGGCCTCTACTATCAAGTGCCATTGACCCTGGTCATCACTCCACCTTGCCGGGGGACGCCCCACGCCACGTTTGTTAGTTCTCTATCCACTATTTCGGCTTCTATTCCACAATGCCTGAAAACCAAAGTTTTCAATCAATGCGTCCTACCAGTTATTACGTACGGAGCTGAGACGTGGACACTAACGGTTGGGCTAGTCCATTAGTTTAAAGTCACTTAGCGTGAGATGGAGCAGGCCATGTTGGGCACCTCTTTGAAGTATAAAACCCAAAATGAGGTTATACAACAGAGAACCAAATTTGTCGACATAGCTCTCCGTATTAGCAAGATAAAGTGGCAATGGGCAGGCCATATATGCCGATGAACTGATGATCGTTGGAGCAGGCGGGTTCAGTAAATGTATATAAGGCTAATTACAAAAAAAATATCTTTGATTTTTATAATAATTGCAAATTTTATTTCACAATATTCTTTACATGAAATTTAATATTGTAATAATCTTTCAGTTGTACAAAAACACCGCTCAGACATTGTGCGAAATCAAAAATTTAGGCGTAATACGAAATAAACAAAACATGTATGCAGGCCGCAGTTGCGACTTGCGCGTGAATTAGTTGTAAACGAAGTATCGCAGGAACTACGAAATACCATCGAGCTGGGCCGACTAATGCCAAATTTCATCGAGACTGTTATCAGCTGGGCCGACTTATCGATTTGTCGACCAAATTCATAGTCTGCATGCACATCACTAGTATTTATGTAGGCCAGCCTAATGCGGCGACTACAGGCAGGTACGTACCTTTTCCATAGACGTCCTCTGTTTTTGGATCGCACTGAAGTTTTCATCAGATCCGGTGTCACTTTACTGAGCGAGAATAAAAACAAATCTTTCTTTACAAAATACGAATGATGCCAGCTTTTTCTCGTTAGATTACCATTTTTTCAACAAATTAAATTTAAAATAAATTTACAACAAAGTATGCTTCCGAGCAAAAATGGAAAATCGAACTATAGACGGTATGCAGGGTTTGGTTTTGTCCTAGTGGATGCACATTGACATAAAATAAATACATGCAAAAATATCCTTTTGTGATAAGTGTGGTTACATCTTATGTCACGCTTCGATAAATATAATAAATATGGGACGTAAACATTCACCGCTTACTTTGCACAACCCTGAGTTTGTCCACTGATTAACCGAGTGAATGCTAATGGTTTCAGCTTGTCGTGACAGCTATTTAGTGGACAAGTACACATATATCTTGTTTAGTGTAATCGTTTAACAACTCGGTGTGAAACTGAAACTCTGTTTTTTGCTAATATGATATAAGTTCCTATGCCGTCCACTGTTGAAATAAATCTGCGTACAGTTTCCAAGAAGTATTCAAAGTTTTTTATTAATTGTTCGAGCATATAAATTAAATCCTGAGCGAAAGTAAGGGGATCTGTTTTGCGTATGTCAAAACAAAGTTCAACAGGCTAAAAAGTTGCTACTACGAAAAATATCGCGGAACCTATATTTACAGACCGCTATACTCATCGAAAAATATATACAGTCAAAATCTGTTATAACGGCATTGAAAGGTCATTTTTGGTCGTAAAAACCGATAGTCGTAACAACCCGTGATATTTTTGAGATACGAAGTCTTTTTTCGCCGGGACCTTTGTTCTGGGGCAATATAACTGGTATGTTGTTCTAAACGATGTCGCCATAAACGGTTTTATTTTATAGTTAAAATGGAGCAACGCAACTAGACTTAAATCAAAACGCCGTAGTGCGAGTAGTCACGACTCTTTCTTCACAAATTATTTAACATTTTTTTATTTCAACATATAGAAATTGAAACGAAATAAAACTTTATTCAAAAATTGATTCTAGGTACTTTCGAACTGTTAAAAGAAAATGTTAACCACCAGTTCGGAAAACTAAATGTACCAAGAAGAACCAGTTAGAAACTCTTGTAGTAGCTCTATTTAACAGTTTGAGGTACAAATAAACATACAAATTTATGAAAATCCCGTAGGAAAAAATACACATACATATATTACATAACGCATTATTACTTGATAAATTAATAGTAAATGGTAATAATATTCATTTTCATCAATATCTCTTATTTATATTTTCTAAATTTCAATGATGTTAAAATATTTTCTATAGGCAAATTGTACGTCCCGTATATTATAAAAGTTTCCTTTAACGAGAAGTTTGATATCGAAAGAAATATAAACGGTCCGTTAGGCTGCTGATCAAATCTATAGAGTTGGGCATTTAAAAAGTTTTGAGCATTTTCAATAATAATAAAAACGATTGATCCGTGTTTAGAACCTTCATACACGTATTCAAGCTTTTGAGAGATCTCTAGTAATAAAAGAATTAGATACCGCACAATTTATAGCAATAGAATGACTTACTTCTATCCGTGACGTAGATGAGATTTATAGACACTATGTCGACTTTGGTTAGCAAAGTTTATAAAAATAAAATCATTTTAACAAAAAACTGAATATATGATAGGAACTTGAGTATAGCCATAGTATTCGCAGAGTCAAATCCATGTTGACAAAATCGATGACTTATCAAATCCTTTGATATTAATTGAGAAATAACAATTATAATGTTTTAGTAAGGTCTAAGTAAACATAAAGTTGCGTCTAAAAATCTCAGCCCTAGTTTCCCTTAGCTATGGTGAAATATATTTTTTTTAACCCAGGGGAAATCCCTAACGAACCTCGAGGGGCGGTGAGGGCCGCCCCCCAGTGTGTCGGACTTGCACCGACTAAAACGCACGCGGGGACAAATTGCGCGCCGCTCGCACACCTGTTGGACGAAACGCTCCCTCAAGTGTGCCACTCGGTGCCGCCGCTAGAGTCAGAAGTTCCTAAGGAACGCTGCTCTACGGCGCCCTGTTCTTTTGGGCCGGTGGGCGGTCTAGAACTACGCTGCCAAAGATGTTGTAGCCAGCGCCTCCCGATCCCGCTCCACCGCCTCTTTCCTAGCTAGTACTTTCTCGGCAAATCAAAGGACCGCCCTCCATGCACCTTCGCTGCCGACCATTAGTGAAACCAATGTCGGTAGCAAGAGGTCACCACCCACCACGCTAGTTAGCTCGGCGCGCTCCAAAGCCCAGGCTGGGCATATCTGGAGCGTGTGCTTAGCCGCCTCGTCGGGGCATTCGTCACAGTGGTGGCATTTCGGTGTTGATTCACCACCGGCTGACCTGTGCAGATATCTCCCGAAGCATCCATGCCCCGTGCGAATCTGCGTCAACCGGTAGGACACCGTGCCATGGCTCCGATATAGCCACTCCTTGAGTACGGGACGGATTGCCCCGACGGTTCGAAGGCCGGCACTTGGTCGCTCCAGCCTGAACTTCCACGCCTCTACTGATTCGGCGTCCAAGAGGCGCCGTTTCGCTCGCATCTCGGCCTGAGTGAAATATCCTTGCTTGAGTAAACTTAAGCCCTGTTGTCTATAATAATCAAAATGATAAAAAAAATTATAACCACATGCCTGTAGGCATTTATCGTTACAAATAATATTAGCTTGTAATGGCCTGCTAAAATAATAATAGTAGAAAAGTTTTAATCATATAATCTGGCCTTAGAAATCTACTTACTTCAAATCTACTACTAACTTAGTAATATACCTAATCGTTTCAATATTACGGAGGTGAAGAGCAGCCTGTTAAGTCACTTCGTAGAGTCAGAATACAAAACAAAAAAAAACATTAAAAAGCATCCATGAATGATCACAAAATCGGTTGGTTTAAAATTCTAAAGCGAGACACAAATTGGCCGCCTAATCGCTGCCGGTTGAGATGGTTTGAGGGTATATTTTATGCTTTATTGTAGATACGAGGAGGCACAGTAAACTGAAACTTTTAATTCCACTTATGAAATCTGTTTTTAAAGGATAATTAACTTATATATAAAAATGAATCGCTAAATGTTTTGATAAGCGCGAAACTCGAGAACGGCTGAACCGATTTGGCTGATTTCTTTTTTGTTGTGTTTGTTGAAGTCTGGGGAAGGTTATTACGGAGAGAAAAATTAAAAAAAATGTCTGAAACAGTCTAAAAACACCACTTTTCTGTATTCTCATACAAAAAAATCGTTATAAGTCATTTTGAACTTTAACACCATACCATAAAGTTTAAATGTTAGTGGACGGGTTCCGGGAAGGCAAAACAATTATTGAGTGACGTATAAATATTAATGTCAGTATTTGTCAATTTTTATACATATAGCAATAAGGCCAGGTTCCTTCAAACAATTTTCAAAAAACAGCCGACAGGGGAAGCTATTAACATTAAAAAAAGTGTATGCATTCAAAAATATCAATAGATATCATGCCATATACACATACAGTGCAGCACTCCAATTACGTGAAAGCGCAACATGTACTACAAGCTAATTTCCATATAAAAAAAGTGAGCTTCGAATGCAATAATTTCTAATGGCACAGTGATATGGAAACAAAAGATCCTTTATACACTATTTACCATTGTTTATTACACAAAAACGCAATCTCAACTTAATTATTACTTATATCTGCACCATATGTCTTGTTAAAAAAATTAAAACGTACATAAAAATAGCGCCGTAAAATTAGATAACGCAAAATTAAACCTAAATGATAATTAAAAAGAAATCTAAACAAAAAGTACATTGTACAAATTTAATTTACGCTAAAATGATGAAAACTGTATATTGACAATTTATTAGAAAGAACTTCAATTACGTTTACTGATTTTTAACTTGTAGACTATTCTTTTTTTCTCATTGTTTTATTTACTTAGCTTATTTACCAACTCACTATAGACAAGGGAAGCACAAAATAAGCAAAAATGAAAAGCTTGAAGGAAGCTTAAGTCGATGAAAGAACTGTATAATAGAATATATATTCAGTGATAAAGGGCGTTTTTATCTTCTTACTTTAGACTTCAGTGAAATGCATGAAAAATGCACTAGATGAAACATAATTTGAATAAAACACGCATCTAATTTGTGGCCGCACAATATCTGTTGACCGTGAAATATGTACGGGTATATGTATTGGCTAAAAAGTAAAACGAGTACATTGAGTTAGGCTTGTCAAATAAATATCGATACATCGATATATCGATATAACGGCATTTTCAATTCAATATATCGATATTTTTGGGCGATATATTTTGTAATGATGTATCTATATAGAATATCCAGTATCGAAAATTGTATCGAAAACCATATTTTTTTTAATTCTAATGGCAGTGAAATCGCTGAAATCTGAAACTGTAGAAGATAAGACCGAACGAAAAAGAACTATATTGTCTATGACTGTTGAGTATTGTTTTGTTACGTTGCATGCATTGACATCTGAATTTGCTGCATGTCTATTATTTGCCGCCATTTATTTATTTATTATTTATTTTTGTTCAGTATCTTAAATAGGTCTTAAAGTTAGAAGATAGCCTTTTAATTCTTGATATTTTTGTAATTTTGTCTAATAAAATGGAATACTGGTAAAATACTTTCGTGTTTATTGATATTTAATCGATATATCGATATTTTTCCTTCGAATTATCGACGCCGATATTGATATTTTAATAAATATCAACATAACGATTTTTTTTCATTTTCGACATCCCTACATTGAGTGTTACCCAGTTTCAAAAATGCTCCCGAAATGTTAAGACGCTTTGAAATACTTAGTATATACCTTGTTCATTTTACAAAGTCCCTTGTAGCACAATCCTTTGAACGTAAATTTCTATATTTAGAATATATTGCGAAAATAATTAATTATCGATTGAAAACACTATTAAAACAAACTAGAATGAAAATATAACATTGATTAATTGTCTTAGAAAACCAACTTATTCTTCGTCATGGGGACTCCGTAAAGTGAAAAAGTATAATTATAACATTGTATGCAAATGACGTTTAAAAACGTTTTTAAATTTAAACAGCGTTTTTGAATCTTTACGCGATAAAGGATAAATTGATAATTTGTTTACTCGAACTTCATCGCTAAAGCAAGACTAAATCATTATTCTTTTATATAGTCCATGGTACAAATATATAACACAATATTAAAGAAAGATATAAATAACTTCTATAAGGTGCCGTAATATATCTAAAGAGTGTGAATTCTTATAAAATTATTTTTATTTAGGCTCACAGTATCTACACTACCCCTGATAGTAAGTATGGTGCTGTCCAAAAAACGATTACAACTATCGTCAGCAAAAAAACCCATCGATAATCGCATCCACCATGCGGACCGGCATAAAGGACCCAATATAATAGGATAGTGGGTACACACTCAGTGAAAGACCATTCCCAAACTCAACGACACCGAAATATAAGAGTTAGGAAACTTCTCAGTTCTAGCCGGGATATAAGTTACTGTAGAGCTGTGGCTCTGTAAATCCGCGCGCATGATTTTGCTATGGAAGGGTTGAACAAGATTAAACAACTCTTCAAAACACTCGCCGTGACACAGACGGTGGAAAATATTCATTGAATACTAATAAAACATAGAGACATTATCTCATTAAACCATATATGGGCAAAATGACATTAGATTATTAAAAATGATTACGATTACATTTTACGTTTTTTACCATTCATATGACTGCATTTTGCTCATGTTTTAAACACTACAGAATCCCAGATTGCAAACACATTTATGATTTCTTAATGTTTTAAATAAATTTAATCGTGATTACAGAGCTAAAAATTTAAAATTACGACTACATTTTGTAATCGTTAATCATTAATCAGATTACATTTTGCCCAAATCTGCATTAAACACAGTGTAAATCTTGTTTCCATTATTATTCAAAATGTTTGTTACTCATTATGCTATTTTTTTCTCTCCTGCTGACGACGTTCCTTGTCCTTGTTCGTTTCTCCTTGTGAGATTGAAGCGCAGTTTTGAATACTGACGCACTAAAGCCGGGTCATTTTCTAGCGGTAAAATGCATCTACGTTTTAATTGCATTCATTGAGTTTATTTCTTGTAGTAGTCAACGTTTAAATTTTTTTAATTACCCAAGAATAAATTGTACTTTCATAGGGTCCAAATTGGCACTTCCTACGTTTGCGTGTGTTTACTTATGTAAAAATAAACTTTAAGCTTTCTGTTTATTCCTATATCATCACGCCACGCTGATTCCTTATTAGGGTAAGTAAAGAACGCCACTTCTCTCTATTTTTCCAAATCTCTTTCGCTTTCTTAAAAACATTTTTTTGCAACCAGGGATAAAATCCTGTATCTTTTTTAGTACCTTTTTTTTTGTTAACCCGGTGAAAATCAGCGCTCCAGATAATGCGCACCGCCTCCCTCTCATCCGAGCAGCATACTCCCTCAAGTCTACTGCCCGACACGATTCAACATACTCCGGACTTTGTCATTTATATCGAGTCTTTAAATATGGTAATTACCAGATTTTATATCATGTCGAAATTAATAAATATATATATATATATATCTTTATGCTATATAATATATATCTTTATGCTTATGTAAACTACTAAAAATCAACTACCCAACACACAAGCAATTAAAATAATAAACAAAGCCAATCCTTGTACCTATAAGTTTTTAGATATGAAAAAGCATCTCATTTATAAGTCACCTACGATTTCCATATTACTAAATAATAAAAATACTACTTCATAAAATTGTCATAAATTATATACGTAAAACAACTTCTTGTATAACAAAATAAAACTTTATTTATTTCACATTATGATTAACCGTGCTGCGATCTACCGGCAACTTAGGCAACTTTGTATTTTTTGCTCCATGTTCATCAAGCATTTAAATTTTAGAAGTATAAATAGCCTATTTTATTTTGTTTTCGGTCAATTTTTAATCGGATTTAACTTGTGACTTTACCTTTTTATAAATTTAATATATTTTGACACGTTATTGCGATTAATCGTAAGTATAATTTATTTATTTAAATTTAAAATAATTATCCCTTAGGTGAAAAAATAATTGTAATGGAACTTAATACACTAATCATTTCCAATAACATATTATTTCTTTTCGAATCTACAAATTATTAGAAAACATACGCATAAAATAATATAAAATGTTCTATAAATAAAAAAAAAGTTTTTATATTCCGATTCTTTTCTTTACAACCGAAAAACGTGGAATTGTAGGCCGCAGAATCTTGAGTAAGGATTTTGTAGCATTATCTTATATTGCTTTGTTTAATATAAACCAAAACAACATTTCATTAAATAATACGAGAAAGTTCTTCAATGGCCTAAATATCTTTTCAGGTGAACGGTTTTGTAAGTTATGTCCTAAAATCAATAAGTAATAAGTATATTTTATTGCATAATATCGATTTTAAGATAATAAAAACAAACCACCCGGTGATCAAATTGAGCACTGCAAGTCATGCGCTTACGTTGAGGAGGTAGAATAAAATTTTCAATACCGAATACGCAACTGTGATAAGGCACTGGTAATAATTGGATTAGGAATATTGAAAATTGGACACAACAGGGCTTATTTCTGGAAGGTCAAGTACAGCAGTAACTTATGCTGAAATTTATTGACGCTGCTTTGATTTGGTTGAGACTTGGCCACAAGTTTCGTCTTTAACAAAAATATATAATAGGAACTTGAGGAGTCTAAAGCTGAGATTTATAGACATAACTTTAAGTTTGCTTAGACTTTACTAAAACATTACTATTTATATTATTCAATGAATGTCAAAGTATTTGGTAAGTCACCGATTTTGTCAACATGGACTTAGCTCTGCGAAAACTACGGCTATACTCAAGTTCCTATAATATATTCAGTTTTTTGTCGAAATGAATTTATTCGTTGAAAAAGTTGCTAAGCAAAGTCAAAATAGCGTCTATAAATCTTAGCCTGAGCTATAAACGCACGTAGCTGCATCCTCTGTTTCGTTCATCGAACAGTTGCTGGTTTGTCGGGGTTGTGGCCTTTGGGACCTGTTGTTCCTGTTCTTTTGATTGGTGTAGGGTCTGGCCAGGAACAAGATTCCCGGATGGCAAATCGCTGCGGGGGAATGGTGATTTTTCTGATGGCGTGCGATGGGATGGGCGTCGCTTGCCTTATTGGTTTTGACGTTAATGAGAGACTACTGAATATTAAAAATTATTAACGACAGACTCAAAAGTACTTGTATTCAGAGGCGTAAACTGAAATATTAACAACAAACAAATTTATAATAATTATCTACGTGATATTATTATGTGTTGTAAAATTAAAAAATCTATTTAAAGTTGAAATGTTCTATTTATTGAAGATAATTTAATTGATCGCTACTGATTTTGTTTGTATTGTTTAATTTCACGTACAATAAAAAATATTGCATGTATTAATTATAACAAAACATTCTACTTTTTGATATCATCTAATATTATTATCGAACAGAAAATAATAAAACACTTTAAAAACTTTAAACAAATATACGGTTACATTATTTTACATAACAACTATTTAAATCATTTTACTGCAAAACCTTGAGGAAGCGCCATCTAGAATCTGTGTACCAAATACGTATTACTGTCATCGAAATATTGTGATAGATGTCACTATATGTGGACGTAATGGGAACCGTTGTATTATTGTCACCATATCACAAGTTGCAAAGCATCGCGTCACGAGGTCTGCGATCTATTGAATTTTTAATAAACACGCAACCCTTTTCAATTATCATTGAAAACGGGCTGCTTCGCTGTCCAACCTCGGCTGACAATCCTTTTTGCGTCGCTTAATTATTAAAGGAAATTTCTTAATTTAGATGTGAGAATAAAAATTCCGCGAGCGCTGAAAATACGTGTTATCTATTGTTTTTGTACAAAAGCTGATTAGCATTTGATACGTAATAAATATTTGGTTAAGTTAAATTATAAATCATAAAGTTATTGTAATAATGTGAAATTTTTGTAAGGATTTATTTTTGTTTTTAACGCGTTATAAGTATTAAATAATTTAATTCCTCGTGCTAATATGCCTTACGTCAGAAATAAATATAAACCTCTATATATCTCCATACACTATTTGAATCAACTCTTCTATCAATTAACTTTGGTCTTCTGCCAAAAACATTAGTACAAAACAGGTAAACAAAATATTTATCTATAAAAAAATTATTTCCTTATGTTTTTTAACACTAGATTTACCGAACCATTCAAAATGACCGGTCTTTATATTTGTCCTGGTTATTTTTTTCTAATATCTTTCCATTATGAAAAATAACGTTATTACTGATACGTAATAGTGATATTATAAATTTAATTTTACTTATAACAAAGCAAAATAAACAAAGTTACGTCTGTTCTAAAATATGGATAACTTGTTTGCCGGTAGATCCAAAGTTTTGTTTATCATAGCGTTATTCATAGACACATTATTTGATTAGACGTTTCATACTGATGTTTTAGGAGAAGAGATAGTTATTTCGTGATTTTTGTTTCTACTGCATCAAACTTGTTAACCATAAACTTTTTATACTAATAAATCAAATAAATATTGTTACGATTTTTATTCGTCTTATTTTGCTTCGATAATAGACTTATGAAGATAAGAATTACATTTATGTAACGTTATTTGGTGTTGTACAATTAACAATTATATATTTTGGTTAAAATAACAACCTAAAATTTTTTTTCATTTTGTCAAATATAGTTTAAGTTCGAAACATATAGCATGAGCTGTGTGAATGTATAGGAATCAGTTTCGTGCACGTAAAAACATATGTTGACAGGTCTAAAATGAACTACTACACAAGATGTCTCGGAGCTCAATGTTTTTTTTATACCGAGTCGACACAGTGACTGTACCATATCTGATGGTAAGCATGGTGCAGTCCAAAAAACGCCAACGACTATCGATAGGCAAAAAAAAACCCATCAGTAGTCACGGCGATCATGCCAGCCTGCACAAATATCTCTTCATGCTCCGATTAAAAGATCCCGTATCATAGAATAGTGGGAACAAGTTCGCCGGAAGACCATTCCACAGCCCAACGAAGGAGTTAGAGAACTTCTTAGTCCTGGCCGGGATGTGAGATACCGTATAGCTGTGACACCGCAAACCCGCGCGCGTGGATTTATTCAGGAATGGAGAGGGTGGAACAAGGTTAAACAACTCTTCAGAGCACTCGCCATGATACAGACGGTAGAATACGCTCAGTGAGGCAACATCTCTGCGCAACTGAAGCGGTTTAAGATGCTTAGTCACGTCAGGATCATTCACAATGCGAACAGCCGTCCGCTGCAACCTATCCAGGGCATCGAGTAAGTACGGGGCAGAACCGTCCCAAAGATGCGAACAATATTACATGCAAGGTCTGACCTGAGCCTTAACTAACTTAACTTGTAAAGTACTTTTAGTAAAAAAAAAGACTAAAAATAAATAATAGCTTGTCAAATTGACAATAACTAACAACTTTAACTGTTCATCAAGCAACACAGCCTAAGTAACGTATAAATATACAAACTTAAAATTCTTTTAAAATGAAAATGCAATAAAAAAAATAAGTACCCAGTTTTTTTTTTCTTGTTTGTATATTATCGATCGTATGTAACTGTGAAGTTACACATTTAAAGTACAATCATATTTTCAGCGAAGTTATTAACCCCCCCCCCCACAGGCCCTACATAATTACGTCCAGTTTCGGCAGAATCCATGCGTAGAAGAGATACATATTAATACGAAAATTTAAGCTGAGGGAACCGTCGCAAGTATTGCTCCCTCCCCGATAGCCACCTAAGTCCGAATATTTGTGTGTGTGCGTGTTCGGTTATATGTGTGCGAGAAAATTTCATAATAGGTGTACGCACTGTGCTCCGTTCAAATTTTACATCTCACATCTCTTGTGTATAGGATGATATATTTTGTTAAGCATACATTTATTTCATATTTTCCGACTAATATTAACTTTTTCACTGGGATGCGACTGTTTAAAATACTAAAAGTGTACTAAATATTCTGTAAAAGGTTTTAAACATAGCATTTTTTCATTAATCATGTAGTTTCTAAAAATACACAAGATTTATAGGCCTTTAATATACATTTTGAGAAAATACTGAAAAGGAATGGACTATCACTGTCAAAGTGTACTTTTGATATGGAAATATAAATGGAAGTCACGATACTCCTACACATATCATATCTTAATATATCCCTATATGTCATCATAATTTTCTTAGAAACCGGCAATGGCTCCTTAAAAAATAGATTGCACGTTCGACATTGTAACGCTGTAAAGGCCTGACCCGATAACTACTTGGAAGATCAACGGTACCCTCTGAACGACAACTACTTCCGTCACAGGTTCACCCTAGACCGTACGAATATGACGTAGTTCAACATCATACGCGCTCTCGCTAGTTACTCTTGCTTGCATATAATTAACATATTTACTCATACGCTTGAGCGACCCTTCAATTTTTATTGCATTTATAATTTGCAAAACGACATTGTAATGAAAAAGTGTGAAAAGTGATTTTATGACTACAAACTTATTACTTCTTTTTGACATCAAGATTCTTAAGTAATCACACATTATGCCATCGCCCCTGAGTCGTCACTACTGCTAATCCTGCAACGCACTCCGCCATATCGATAGCCTCGCAAGAGTTAACTCCTGTATGCTTTATACTAGTGATGCTGCGAATAGTGAATTGGCCGAATACCGAATATTCGGCAACGCTGTCTGCCGAAGCGCCGAATATTCGGCCGCCGAATATTCCTGGAAGTAGCGTGTTTAGTGAGAGGCTATTTTCTGAGGCTGGTAACATTTACGATGAAAAACATAATCACTTGCTACCAAAAAAATACTGAAAAGCTTGTTTTTATCCATCACAACTTACCACTGATCAATTTTAATTGCTAAAATGTTGTAATTTGGAAATAAATACATAATTTTGAGTAATATAACGTGTCTTTTTTACATGATTTGGTATTCGGTATTCGGCCGAATAGTACGTATTATTCGGCCGAATACCGAATAGCAAAAAAAGTGGCCGAATAGGCCGAATACCGAATAGTTGCCGAATATTTTTGGCATCTCTACTCTATACCAGGGGTCGGCAACCAGCGGGCCGTAAGCCACTATGGTGCGGCCCGCGCAAGTAAGAGCAGTTCCACAGAACGCTGCACCGGAGGCAATAAATTAAAAACACTTATAGAAATAAGTTTTTATTTCATTGTTTTGTGTGCGCGGAAGCCGGAAATTCAGTTCAAGCGATCACAGTCTAAGCAGAACTGTTAGACTGTGACGTAAAATTGTCGCTTTTTAGTTTGAGAATGTGCGTTACGAGCGCGAAGTAGTCATAGCTCACCCGCGATTTTGTACCGATGATCATAATATCCATGCTTTAAACCATGGGTCGGCAAACTTTTCTTATATAAGGGCCACAAATATTATGAGTATATTGGTGCGGGCCACATTTCAACTAATAAACACATTTTTTTTTTTAGTTAAAACTTATTTTTGCATATTTAACCATATTTATTGTTACTCTCATGTTACTGACTGTGATCGCTTGACCTAAATTTCAGGCTTCTGCGCACACAAAACAATGAAATAGAAACTTATTTATGCTTATATTATAAGTGTTTTTAATTTATTGCCTGCGGTGCGGTGTTCTGTGGAACTGCCCTTACTTGCGCGAGCCGCACCATAGTGGTTTACGGGCCACATGCAGCCCGCGAGCCGCTGGTTGCCGCCCCCTGCTTTAGACAAACAGCTAGATAAGTTCCATACCTACCAGCATTCGACAATCCGAATAATCGGCAATGTATCACAGCTAAATGACTCCATCTTGCTTTAAAATATGTTAAATGTCAATTAATTTATTTTAATAATGAATGTTTTTATTTTACAAATTTTGTATTACCGTGACAACTAATTCTGATTATTTAGCATGTTTGAGACAAATTTGAGCCTGAAAAAGATCAGATCTTTACCCTATTAGACCTAAAATAACCTTGGTGTATATCTAACGTGGTCATACGTCCTGCTTTGGACGGGGCAGTCCTGCTTACAGGCAGTTTGTCCCGGTGTCCTCAGTGAGGCCTACATTGTCCCGCTTTTACAAACAGACCAAACAATAATTAAAATATATTAAATATACAGGATAATTTTATAAACGAAGGAGATATTCAGGGAGTATATTCATTATTCAATTCGAATTACAAATGTGTAAAAAAGTGTTAAATTTATATCCCTATTAAAACTGTAAACTATAATCAACATATTTAGAGACAATTACAAACATTAATGAAGGAATACCAATTAATTGTTAAGTCAGTATTTTGCTTATTCTAAGCCAGGATAAAGAGAGAAGGGAAAACGAGTCAGTTCTTGTTTACTTACTCGTAAAATTACGCAAAGAAGAAACCTTATCTACTTACCAATCAATCGTGCGCCACACGAGCTGCGGTGTCTACTATTTTTACAGATTAATTCTCATTTGTTCATTAATTTTTGGTTATGATTTATTAAGAAATATAGTGATTTACATTTTTATTAATTACAAGAAGGTATAAATTATTGCATTCTGAAATATGCCCCTTATTTATAAAATCTCCCTGTATTAAAATATATTTATCCCGCCCGAAATGTGTGACAAGGCGCCCCGCACGGGATATATATGATTCCGCAAATGTCCCGCTCTGGTAAACTAAAAAATTGGCACCTCATGTATATCCTATTGAACAAAAAAAAACATTGAGATCCATTTACACACGATGAAAACATACGAGTAGATGGAATAAGATAAGTCCATCTGTTGTCGGCTCAAGAATTCTACCCTATACCTCCAAATACATTCATCAGGCATACACTATATTAGTATAGGGCCAACTTTATGATATACCCTATTGACTACAGAAATAATTATCCAAATCAGTCTATACATGTCGGAGTTATGAGTGAACACTGAACATACATAAAAAAACACATACAGACTGAACAACCTCGATGGCTCCTTTTAAAAGTAAATTAAAAATGAGAACACCCTTGAAGTCCGGTACTTACGGACATGCGTGCTATACGTATGCCTACCTAGTGTAGGTACGTTATTAATTTATCTGTAGCGGAGAACTAACCGCCATCCACCCTCCATCGCCTCCCTTCGCCCGTCCGTACCTCACTGTTTAAACATTTCCAAATGAGTATGCAGAAGATTTTGCCCGAATACATGACCACGCGTGGAGGTACCGAGGCCCTCTAAATTACTTGGGCCTTAATTAAAAGCCCAGAATTCTGTTCATGACAAGTATTCCGGCCCCCTGACCTCTGATAGTGGTAGCTAACTGAATTTCTCTATTGTTACAACGTGGGTGTTTACTCTTTAAATTAAAATTAGACGTTTAAGTTAGTTTTTAGTATAGGGTTAAAAAAAATACATACATTACAAACAAACTCAAATAAATAAAATTAAAAAAAATACTATGTTACTTTTTTTTTAATCTAGAGTTTCATTTATAACATTTTAACGGTATAATATAATTACGTAAGCATTGTAAAATATGTATATACTCAAATCTTCAACGCTCTTAGGTGTTTTCAAAACTTCCTGGAATATTTAAAAGTATGAAATATACATATATACTAGCTGACCCGGCAAACGTGGACGCCAAGATAGCTCTCTGAGGCCAGATTTTTTTCCGATTTAATTGACATGTATCGTTATATTACGATCAAAATTACATAAAATCATTACAAATTGTAGCCTATATGTCATTCCGATGTACTATATTACTGTAAAAGTTTCATGCAAATCCGTCCAGTACTTTTATCGTAAAAGATTAACAAACATATTCACAAACTTTCGCATTAAGGTTATTAAAAATAGGGGTTAATGATAAAAGGGTAAAAATTTAGAGTTGTATGTATTTTTTAATGCCATATTATAGAAAAATTAAAACAAAAAATTATGTCCAAACATTAAAAATAAAATGTTAAGGGTGAAAACCTTTATCACTTAGGGGTATGAAAAATACATAGTAGCCGATTCTCAGACCTACTGAATATGCATATAAAATTTGATAAAAATCAGTAAAGCCGCTTCGGAGGAGTAAGGTAATTAGCATTGTGACACGAGAATTTTATATATATAAAGATACATGTACAGAATTATCTAATTTATGTACACATATAAGGTATTAATATCCATAATATGTAGATATATTCGTCTAACCAGCTAAGAATACGGAATGCAAATATCCATAAGTTTTCACAATCTCGTGTTAAGGATCAAACTTGGAAATAAATCTTTTGACTGATGAGTTATAAATATTTCCAGTACGATGATTAATAATCTATTAAATTCTAAATAAAACTGAATTCTCATTTATGAGAAATGAACTTAAAGTCCATAGACGTAAGGTTGTATTTTATAGACAAGATTTAGTACTTGAATCCATTTATTACAGATATATTTCGTCAATAAAGGCCTTACCGAATTCTGTTATAGTTGTCTCAATTCAAATCTTTTATATATTTTGTAGTATTATAAGTTTACATTTAGTAGAAAGCAATGGTCTGACAATTGGCAACGTGATGGATGGCGTTATTGAGGTGGTAGGGCGATTGCCCGAACGGGGTCGTGACTAGTGATGAAAATGTCCGGGAATTTTCCCAAAGTGCCCAAAACTTCCGAGAACATTTCGTAAATTCCCGGGAATATTCCTAAAGAAGTTTTGGGCTCTTCGGGAAAATTCCCGGGCATTTTCATCACTAGTCGTGACTACAGTAAAAAGTGTAAAGAACGTCATAGTAATTCGCTTCGACCTGTCGCGTTTCGGGATCAGTTTGTGTATATCCAAATGTTCATATATCTAGACATTTTCCGTCGTGATATGTGGGCCGACATAGCGATGGGGACTGTCAATGAATTTTCCGCTATGGGCGGTCGTTGCCATTTTTGGACTACACTCTGCTTTCCATAAGGTGCAAAGTAGTCCCTTTACAGAGCCAATATTAAAAAAAATGAGAATTAGTCCAATTTTTTCAAAATTAATACGTATAAATATCGCAGATAAACAAAACGTAATAGAATATGACACTATCATATGTATGGAAGATGAAATATAAAAATCTTATGAGTAACTTTTAGTAAACTAAAGGCTAGAGCAAAGTAAATGCAAATAAGTAACTTGGTACGTAACTAGAAAATGTTTACGATGATAAAACTATTTTGGAAATTTTGTCGCTTACGATGTTTTTCAGAACACGCACGATATGTGAAAAAGTTATTAATTAATAATAAATATAACATTAATGGATTTTTATTACTAAATAATATAAATTAATACTATCTGTTACTATTCTATACAGGACTTCCACAGATCTAATCGATAAAATCGTAGATATCTTTGCTTGATCGGGTAAATTGAGAAATTTGGCCCTCAGTACTATACGTCATACATCAGAGAGGTCAACCAAATGGTTAATCCTTCAAAGCAAACTAATTTTATTAACTAAAAGTACTTGTCTAATTCGACTGAAACTTGAATATTTCATCATTTCATACGAAATCAAAGTCTAGGAAAGATGCTATTTCATGTTTAAGCAAATCTTCATTAATGTTAGTAATGTAATGTAGTAATATCTCAGTAAAATTAACCAAATATTGTGATAAGTGTGTTTTGCCTCTTCTTTCTTTTTCATATTTGCTTTAAAATTGTAATTTATTATAAAACTGCATTTATGTATCAATGTTTAGTTTGTATAATGGAATAAACGCTTACGACTTCAATTACATAAACAATTCATTATTTCTATAAATAACAACTTGTTTATACAAAATAGTGAATGAAACGGAAAGTCAACGGCCGGGAGTGTTTCGACTTAATAACTTGTTGCGATTCCCAAGTTGTAATCTCGCGAGTCGACACTGGGAATTAGTTCATAAAGCTTCTTGTATACGATGGACACGGTTTGAAACGTCTAGAAATTGTATAAAATGTGGCCGAGCGTATTTCCATCGCCGAGGGAATCTGCAAGGAGGTACAAGGAAGGGCACCCCTTTCTCGGGGGGAGAGTCCATCCCTACATGCGTACGAGGGTAGATGTTTACAACGCGCCGGGCACGCACGCCGTTCTCTGTTCTACGGATTCAGGGATGTACGCCGGACGCACAGGGATGACACTTTTAAGTTTAAATTAAAATTTTTGTTGAAATTTATTTTTTACAGAAAAAACGCTTGAAATCGATTACACCCGGTGCAAGTTGAAGTGATGACACTGACATAACGCCTTTACACATGTTTTTCTTAAATCAAAATCATTAGAACCTGTCAAATGGACGCAACTTAAATATTGCAGTCGTTGGCTGTACACATCATGAGTAAGGATGCAATCTTTTAGTGCGAATATAGGTAATATCCACCAAATAAGGGTAGTGTTTAACAAGGCCCCTGATAGATTGTGGTGATGTGTAGATAGTGTATAAGAAAAGTAAGTTTTTGTGTATGGAGATAAAAACTCTGGAACTCTTCAGAGTTTTTTATTATCAGAGTCATTTTACTAACGACGTAATTGTTGTTTACTAAAGCACTAACTGCAAAACTATAATGGAAGCTTTTTTCAGGAATAATTTTATTTCTAAATATTTAGATTTCAGCAATGAGTTTTTCCAATAATGTGTGTGTACTTATCGAGATCTGATGGACAAACGAGTTATATCAACGATTTAATTTTCAGCCTCCTAAAAAAAAGTTAGAGTTCGGTAAAAAAATATAGGATAAAGTAAAATCCTATTCATATGAAATTCAAGGTTATTTGTGTCACTTTGTTAGTAAACATTTTTGATAAATCCTTTTTCCCTGATCTATAAGTATTATAATATTATCTGGTAGATACGCTGCGACAATTGTCGGCAATGCTATAACCGCGCTCCTTGTGATGCAGTTCTCTATGGCCGACAGTAACCATTCGCCATCAGGAAGGACGTCACCTATTTTCCGACTAAAGCTTAAAAAAAGTACTCTCTCATTCTTAAATCTTAATAACTTATTGTTTGTGCAACTTCAATAAAACTATTTCAAAATTATGTTTCAATTTTTTTTCATATTTTACATTTCTATTACATATATATATATATATATATATATATATATATATATATATATATATATATATATATATATATATATATATATATAATTTCAGTTAGCTACATCATATTAGAGCTATAATGCATATCTAACACGAAATAACGAAAAATTATATCAAATAAAAACAACACATCGAAAAAAAAAATCGAACTATATAAATACTATGTTTGCATTCCAGTTAAAACGTTTTTTTTTTTAGCTTTTTCGTGCAGGGATGGTAGAACTAGTTTCTCAACTTTCACGACATTCATATATTTTTCCTTAAAATAGCGTTTTTCTCAAGGTTATGCACTTATTGTTCTTTAAAAATGAATAAAACAAATCGTCAGTATGTTATATTTAATATTGCGAAACATTCAAAAGTTTCGACTTCTCATCGTTATTTATATAACGAATTATCCAAAGAAAATGTTGGCATCATTTTATTTGGAGGTTTATATTTTTTTTGCAGCTAGGATGCTATCGACCTATTCTAGACAAATTGTTATTATTAAAAAACCCCTTTTCTACTATCCAGAAAAGCACAAAATAAAATATTCATCTTCGCCAATTTACAAATGTCCCTATTTTCTTTTCTCCAAAATTACCCTAAAATGTTTTACCCGAATTTACAAAAGAAATCCCTATTCTACACTGCTTCAGTAGGAAAAGTGCCTTTAGCTCTCACAAAATGCAATATTTTCCCAATGACTTAGTATATTTTTTTACATAAATTTTAAATTACATAAGATTTATCAGTGGCGTACATCCCATATAAACACAAAGGGCATTATCTTGTTATATTTAATGCTTTTATGCGATGTACGCCACTGAGATTAATAATATATATTATGCACATAACACAAAATACTATTGCAGTAAAACACTCCAAAAAATCTGATAGTTTAAATTTAAACTGTATTCACAAATACTTCTTAGAGTAAAGGACAAGGAAAAGACAACCAGAAAAAATGAGCTTCGGTAATTAAAAATAAACAAATATTAAAAACGACTTTAAAATATTTAAATAGTGTATAATAGTTTGAATTAACCCTAGCGGCTAGTCACCGTACTAGATGACGCAGGGTGGCCAAGGGTGACCGGGCGTTGGGGCCCTAAAGGGTCGAAGTAGGGGGCGAACACCGCCCGCCCGCCTCGCGCTGGCCAGGACGCGGCCGGTAACACGAGTGCGCCTATGCGAGGCATGTATCTTGGACGAGCAGATATAACAGAGAAGTAGCCCCCAGTACCAGGCTTGTAGTCAAATGAAACACTCTTAGTATGCTCTACTTTTATTTAAATGTTTCTGCCGGTGACTTGTTCTGTACTAATAATAAAGTAGCTTAGTATAAAATTAACCAGAAATATATTTATTTACTTTTTGTAAGAGTTATGAAACATTAGTTATTATATATATTTCCCAAATTTATCATGTCGAGTACTAAATAGAGTCCGTATCTTTGTATCTGTCCAAATGATGTTAACAAAACTTGTCATAGTATAGAGAATAGGTAATTTAAATAAGTCTTCATTTCTTTTCTCTCTAGGGAATGAAGGTCAAAGGTAAAATTGTAAAAATTACAAAATAAATCCTTACTTCTTTATGACAATTTTGTATCATTTTAATGTCGAATTAATTATAATTTTATGTAACGATGTTAAAGTACAGAGATATTCAGTGGAACTAATTATTTTTATATGAAATCTTTCTTGTAATAAGTATTTCTAGTCTTGTTGCTCTTTACAAAATTGTAATAAGAAATATATTTTCATTGTTATAATTTGATTTTATTTTAGTCAAAAATTGTTCGATTGTTATAGTTACATCAACCGAAGGCTTTATTGAAAATAAAACTATTCGTAGCGTCAATTTACTCTATAAAATTCCCCTTACCACTACTTTCTTCCGTTTTGTCAAAGATAATTATTCAATATTTGCACAAGTAATTAAAAATGTTTTACATTTAAAATATTTATGTCGATATGTTATCGTATGTAGTACGGATGTAGGGAAGCAATTTCGTTAATAAGGTAATTTCACAACAGGTACCGCGCTTATTGCGACATTTATTTATTTATTTATTTGTTTATGTGTAAACTTTAATCCATATATATCCTAACAGTGAATTTGGCCCGTTTTGTGTAAAACTTTGAATATAATACGTACATTTAAAGCCCTTTTTATAAAAAAAAATTGTTAAGGTTTAAAAAAATCTGTTTGTAAAATTTATTTCCGTTTTTATACAGGTTTTTTTATCCAATCTACTGGCATAATAAAACAGAGCAGCTAATTATCTGTCTAAATTAATGTTTATTTTATTTAGTGATTTTTTAAATTAAGTAAATCTCTTCGATAAAATCTGGAATTTTATTATGTAATCAAATCACTTCAAGGTTCCTAACTCGAGAACAAAACATCATAACAAAATGCATGATACATTTGTATACTCTTTAGAGTATATAAGCAAACATAAACAAGTCATATATGAACGAATTTCAGAACCCTACTCCTATTCCCGTGAACTGACCATATACTTACGGCATATGATGTTATCTGATGTTAGTACACAGCAATATAATCTATTTATGACCCGGCGCTGCTCGAGTAAAAATGATTTACAACCTTGGGGTATGATTGTCCAAAAGCGGAATCACATATTTTTGAAAAGGGTTCCATAATCTAAGTCCCGGTTTTCATAATGTTTACTTCAATATTAAAGGACTTTTAAATAAATTTACAATTCCTATTTCCCCCTTAGAAGCAAAATATCAAAAAGCCTACCTTAATTAGATGCTTACATCATATAAAGAACGCAACGTCCAAATTCGTGCTGCTAACTTTAATAACTTAGTTTTAGATAAATCTAAATGTAAAGGTACGGTCTAAACATGATAGGCCGAAGCCATTTTCAATGATAAACCAATGATACACTTACGGCCTCATTTCGTAATAATTTCAATAAAGCAGCCTTTATTGTTCTTTTTAACTGTTTAAAATTATACAACATGGAGAAAATCTAAGATATTCTCGAACCAATAGAAAAGACGTTTGATTTGAACAGCTGTTTTTAAATAAAAAATTATAACAAATAGCCACTGTGGATTGTATATGTTCTGACATAAGAAATCCACAATTTCCCAACAATTTAGATATAATTATTCAAACAATTCTTCTTCTGAAATTATTTGAGTTTTTTTGCTTTTTTTATGATTGAAATAATCATATAAAACGTTTACCTTGACTAACGTCGCCGCACGCTTAGACTTCGCAAATTTTAACCTATAGCATAAAATCCTAGACCGCAGATAAATTTTAAAATAAATTTTATAAGTGGAGCATATTATCAATCGAACTCAGCTATTTTACATGTGCGCGGACTGTAGCTGCCCTCCCTACGTATTGGTAGGTAGGGCAGCCGAAATAGGTTTCCAACGGCGACGCTGAATACATTTGGCGAGGCTCGTGTGTTGCCTTCGAATGGGTATACCTTGACAAATTTCAGTAGACCTCCGATGTGCTCCAATCTCTATGTGATTCAAAAGCCTTTGCAAATTTGACAACTTACACGTCCTATATTACCCAAGAATGCTACATTTAAATCACATTCGATTTTTTTCGTATATATTCAGGTCCATAGTTTGTCTAGATATTGTAGAGTTGCATTAGTTATATAAATTTTCGTGAATTATAATTAGATCATATTATTTTCCCAATATAGTTAACACCATAAATAACGAGGTCAACACTTAGTATAACTTTAATATCGTAAATTCTTGCCTACTTGCTGAATTAAATTTGATACCCTCTTTCGGTCCTGTAACTAGCAGCTTACTATTAACTTAACTTTCCTTAGTATAAATAATATTGATTCCAATTCGTGGATAACATTAATAGTTAAATCAAAAACCGATATCTTTTAGACTACTTTATGTCACTTAGATATTCGTAAAATACATATTTATAAGTACATAGATATTTTCACAAGACTTACTGTAAACATTCAGTAGCTAGTAGCTTCGTGTTGAGAAGAAATTGTTACAAAAGGTACCATGAACCGTGAAAAAAAAATACGTATTTTAATGTGTACAGAAAAAGATAAAACAATTTCTAGTATACTTTCACGCCGTTATGTGTGACCGATTTTTTACTCACTGGATCATCTTACAATGGACGGTGAAATGATTGTTATAACTGATAATTGTTTCTCTGCTTATTTGCTAATCTTCTTCAACTTTTATATACCCAATGCCGAGTGTAGTCTCTTTCATTCTTTTCTATTCATAACGGTCGCGAGCTTAGGTCAATCTGTTTTTCCCGACCATCTACTTCAGATCAGCGGTTCGTCGCCCCGGAGCTTTTTATTAAACATTAACTGGGTTTTAGTCAATTTAAAATTTTGTTTTAATATGTTGTTCACTTACATTTTTATTGTTTTTTAAATTCATATGTAAATCGAATTTTGCTCAAAATTGTTATAGAACCATAAGATATTATATTCCTACAAAGTTTTAAACACTTTTCTCTGCTATTAGACAAAAGCGTTAATATTAATTTCATACGTTTTGGCATCAAATATAACGCTACATTGACTTTATCCCGTTCTTTATTGCGCAGAATAATTTAACACAAATTTTCGTGCGTGATTAATAAGTGAAAATCTAAATACAGACACCGGACCTGTACAGCTATTTTTTTCACATCATAATGGGCAAATCAGTAGACAATTGAATTGACGTTAAATGGCTTCTGTTATGTAAAAATGCAAGAAGAATGATGCACGATTTTAATAGTAGAAGTATTAACAACGTGCTGCCGAACTTGAAGGAAAAAAATAAGGGGAAAAGGAAATGGATAAACACGGTTGCGTTTAGATGGGTACAAACACCCTGCCACCTCACTGCTGTCCGTTTAGCTCTACTATAGCGAATTCTTGTAAATTTCTCTACGAAAATTATCTCGCGTGGACGAATTCATTAAAGTTTATTCAACGAATCCATAATATATTTTACAAAATATGTATTATCTTATTATATAGCTAAATATACGTAGATGTTTTAAAAGAACCTATAGAATAATCCTCAATAAAATCCTCATAATTAAATCCTCCTCCAAATAAAATCCTCAGCGATTTTTTCGAGAAAAACACCAATTATTTTGAAATTTTACACAACATAATCTGTTGCTAATTGATAGCTAAAGACTTTTCTTATAATCCTTTAAAAGGATCGTGACGCGTAAAAAGTAATCCTGTACCCATATTAAAACGTAAAATATCCCAAAAAATAACAACAAGTATTTAGGGAAAGATGACAAATTTTGTAGAGCGTCCTTGTGTGTTCATGTTTATTTTTAGCAGTATGTAATTTTATTCAGTAAGTTTCTCCAACGGCAATTGGAAAGTCTCAGGAGAATACAATTCCCTCAGAAATATATATAACAAAATATACTTCAGCATTTCTGAAATACTACACTTTTAACGTCTCAAGGATTGTACTTTATATTGTGGTTTGCCCTAATACTAGTGCTTTAATTAGTAACCGGATTCTAGATAAGAAATAGTTCACCCAAAAGAGCTATATTCACCGTCGGTTGAAACCCTTTCATATCTTAGGGTTCAGGACTTGACAAAGTTTGAGTAGTATGAAGCGATCATAATGATTAACAAGTAGATATGAAGAGTTGATAAATCAAATCCTAATTCATCAAAAGTCAAGCTACTCGAAACATTTTGTTCCATACGTTAAGCGGATAACTATAGCTGATAAAATATATTTACCTTTTTAATGTACAATGTCTCAAAAAATAATTTTCTAAAATTACATCAAAACTAATTTATGAAATTATAATATGTAAGTTTGCCTTATTTCAACAACATGGGACTATTAGAAAATTAAATCCAGTAATTTTTTTTATCTATTCAATCGATCAAGTTTCTGGAATATTTTCGTGAAATGTTGTTAGATAATCTAACTACTCTTACAAAACTCTACACCTCCTCTATTTTACTGCGTATCGCCAAGGAATGGAATTTGCTTCGCGTATCTATTTTTAAAACATTGGAGTTAAGAATCTGTATTGACTGGACGATCGCGCTACGTCGGTTTAATTATCACTTTCCAGCAGATGAAATTGAGTTTCAATGTGTACTTATTTGCCTTGAAAAGCAAGTAATAGATACAAATAAACATCCTAGCTAAAAATAATTTACAATACTTTACAACGCTTTAATGTTAATTTATGAGAATATTAAAATTGTATTAATATTCTTAAATGTTGCTTCACGGTGAAATATAAAACATTTATATTCTTAATTTATATTTTAGATATACTAAAAATAAAAAAATTAAGAAGCAACTTTTTAATAAACATAAAAATGTGTATATAGATATTAGAAAGTACTCAAAATATTTTTGTCTTGTAATTGACTAGAATAGATTCCTGTCAGTGCGAGTAACAATAGATTGTCGACCCTTGCCGATCACTAAGACGACATTCCTTGTAGATTGTTTCTTTCTTTTTATTTATTTATTCACAGGAAAACAAACAATCACACGTTGCACATTTAAAATCAATACACAAAAATCCACAACAAATAGACATTCAAGGTTAATACATATTATAATTCTCATACAGCTGAAAATTGGTACAAACAATGGTACAACAAGTTGGGAACTCTATGATGAATGAAATGTAAAAAGTTCCTAACGATCGTAAAGTTATTGTAAATCAAAGTTTACACATATAGGTTTTTTGCATTTTTCAACGAGACGGTATTTAAGCATAAAAATATATTAATTTCAAATTTGAAAGTACCTCTTTCTGTCTGTTACCTTTTCAAGCTTAAACCGCTGAACCGATTTTGATAAAATTTCACATGGGAACAACTCGAACCCTCGGAAGGAAATGGGATAACTTTTATCCCGAAGATCATTCCTTATAATCGTCAAAATATGGATGGAAATAGAAGAGCAGATGTATAACTGATCCCCTGTCATAATCGCGAGGGCAGGATCCCAAGTTGGCCCCTGGGAGAGAGGTTATTTCAAGAAGTCGCGGGCAAAAATAAGTATCGTATAAAAGCGGCGCAGTCGTGCTTATTAAGGTGCGCATAACTTTTTGAACTCTTTGAATCGCTATAACTTCGAAATAGTCACTCTTAGGAGAAAACTATACCACTTTTTTATAGACAATACATAATGTATACTCTGGTTTATATCCTATCCTACTAATATTATAAATGCGAAAGTTTAATATAAGTCAATTCAACGGAATTGACTTATATAGAGTAAAGCTGAAATCCTATAAGACGTGGCAAATTATTCAGACATTCTTCTGCTATCATCCGTGTAGCATTACTAGGTATGTTATTGGAAATTTATAATAAATAATAAAAGTGTTTAAAAAATACATCAACATACAAAGATGTTTATCCAGAGAAGAATTTTGATTACAACTAGAATTTACAACATATGTCAGAATTGGTCGCTTACAAATTTATATTTCATAATAGTATGCCGTCTGACATCCCGGCACAAGTTATCGCCGCCGCGCCGTCTCTCGCGTCCTACGAAATTTCACCATAAGAGGGTTGACCCAAAGGACAAATACTATACCTTGTTCAGTTTACGAAGTCCCTTATAACAATTCAGTGAACATGAATTTCCATATTTAAAAATAAAAAATATCTTCATCGATTGATAAAATTCTATTAAAATAAACTATAATTAAAATAAAAGATATAATTGTTTCACCAACGATACCAAAATATTCTTTTTCTGTCACGGGGGACTTCGTAAAATGATTTTTTTTGTATCCCGGGGGAATATCCTGCATGAGACCATCAGGGATGCTGTGAGGGCAGCGACTCCGGTGTGTCAGACTCCTGCTGACTAAAAACCCCTGGGGTGTCCCTCTGATTGCTCCACCCGAGCCTAGAAAGCCAAATTCATCCAGACACCCAGGGAAGAAGAAGCCTTGTTGATGCTATCTCTCTGGGAGGGGAAAGAGTAAAGCCACTCTCTCCAAAACCTCTCTCCCAGGCGGTGCGCCGGACACCGTGCACCGCCTCCCTCTCATCCGGGCAGTAGACTTCCTCAAGTCTATCATTTTCATAGTATTAGTCTTATTGAACTCAATAGATCCCTGAGTATCATTTCTTCTTGGGGCATCAAGAATTTGATTGAGTTCAATGCCAAGAAAAAACAGGTATGTGGTATATTTTCTAGTAAAAACAAACTCCTTTCTCCGCCTCTTCATTTTCTCCAAAATGTGTCGCTTGCAATGCACAACAGCCTAAGTATCTTAGTTGTGAATATTCGCCTTAATCTCAACCTTAGGATTTAATCATCATTAAAGTGATTGAGTGATGGAGTGAGTGAATGTGTCATCTCCGCAACATCACGAAGGCTTGGTGTCCTGACCAGAGTACAACGGTTTTTCACACCGGATCAACTGTTCCTATTGTATACGGTCTAGGTTAGGCCCTGCATAAAGTATTGTTCGCATGATTGCGATGGTTCTGCTTAGTACTTACTTGACGACCTGGATAAGTTGCAGCGGAGGGCTTTACGCAATGTGAGGTGTAGATACTACCGGATTAGGATAAAAAATTGTCGTTTTTGCCCTTCAGACTTATTATTATAATAATATAGTATCACGTTTTAAAAATAAGTTATAAAATTATAAATTGATTTGTGATTTTTATAACAAAATTGAAAGTAATCAGAAGAAGAAGGTATAATAGTTTAATTTTAACAATTATTATTATACAATTGAGCAGAAAACTAGAAATGTGGAGAGAATAATAATACAACAGTAAAACAAAAGATCGGTAAATCGAATTAACACTGACATGAATAAAAAGCAGATATATATATATATATATATATATATATATACATATATATATATATATAATATTATTAAACTTTTATGTGTATTTATCACTTATTACTATGAAAAGTAAATATTGGATATGACAACAGTTTCAAAAAGTTACGTCACGGATTTGAGAGGCGTACCGTACCTTCTTATATATTTATTCGCTGGAATCTTTCCGAGTTTGTTGGTTGTTGATATTGTTATTTTTACGCTCGGGTGCAACGGCGCCCAACGATATTTTATGACTCTAACTAATTAAGACAATCATTATTCGTAAGTATAGATGGGCAAAATGTAATCAGATTAATAAAAATGATTAACGACTACATTTTACAATTTTTACCATTAATATGACTGCATTTTGCTCATTTATGTTTTAAACACTACAGAATCCCAGATTGTATACACATTGATGATTTCTTAATGTTTTAAATGGATTTAATCATGATTACAGAGCAAGAAAATTAAAATTACGACTACATTTTGTAATCGTTGATCCTTAATCAGATTACATTTTGCCCATCTCTATTCGTAAGCATAATTCATAGATTAATGCCTCAAAAATAATTTCAACAAATTAGTCGATTGAGTGGTACTTAATACTTCAAATGGAAAATGTTAAATTGATTTGATACGCTGGAACTTTAAACTTTAATTTAATTTATTAATTGCATTGCATGATGTATATAGACCACAATAAGTTGACCGATTTATGGGAATTTTCAGTAAATATATTATTATAAACTTTATATAAGTTGTAAAGTGGTTCGTGGTAACTAAAATTTTATAATTGTTAGGCTTGGAATAGACGTCTCACTCCACTTCGACTTCGACTTTATGCTGCTTTTTACCTTCTTAGTAAGTTTACCTCCTTCAAGTATGGCTTAATCTTGTCTTCTGAGTGCATTGTGCACACATTAAAATACTAACCTTACCTTTTAAATTTGTTTTATTGCATTCATTATGTTATTTATCTATATATAATATGTGAAATTACTTTAAGAATGAGATTTATAAACGCTACTTTGACATTGCTTAGCCTTTGCGTAGAAAATAAGTTCATTCTTGACATAAACTGAATGTATATTATACACTTGAGTATAGTCTAAGTATTCACAAAGACATGTGCAAGTTGAGAAAAAATGGTTGATTTAACATACACTTCGATATTAATTAAATAATGTAAATTTTAATGTTTGAGTAAATGCTGAGGAAAGTCGAAGTGATTAGTGAATTACTGAACAAAAAAGTGCATGCCAGCTGTAACATCGTCCATGATAGTAGGCTAGACTGCCCTTATGTCAATAACTGTATTTTCCGGCACACAATATTGTGACCATCATATTTAAATGTTAATATTGTAAAATAAAATACAAGTAATATTATATTGTACCAAAATAAAGGCTATTTATTTTTATTATTTTAGAAGTAGCGTCTATAAATTTCAGTCTAAGCATTTTCTACTGCACAACTATTTTCTTAGTAACTATTAATTACAAGACGTCACCTTATCTTCAAGTTGCTTTTTTTTGTTTGATGAAAGGCGAGATTTACGTAAATTACCTATCGAACGAGCTACTTTTTAAAAGAGTCTTCTTAGTAATTACGATGTTCTTTATAATAATAGCGTTATTTTTTTTTATCTTAGTTTTAATAATAAACAGATAAAAAGTTATCGAGCACATCGGCGTGTGCTTGTCTCGTAAAGACTCATAACGAGGCCCCACAATAAACAGCGTTAGGACCGGGCGTGCGTTTCGAAAGGCAAATCTGTAAATTCAATTAAGGTTCGAGCATTTTTCGGACACGGTCGTCCGGAGCGAACGAACCAGCCCTTCCGCCGCGGGGCTCTCGCCCCCGCATTGGAAAATTTTCTCTCGAAAATTGAAGATATTTCGTGCCTTCTCCCCGGGGGCGACTCGTTTCTCGACACTTATGGTCGCCGTCCTCCGGGTGTGCAGGAGGCTTTTTACATAAAGTCCACACGTATAGGTATCGATCGGGGCGGCTGGACAGGGGGTACGCAGATGACGGCCCACAACCTCCCCAACTCCCTGCTTCCCCCTTTCATTATGTAAGTGCGTACCTAACGCGTGCTGGTGCGGACCTGATTAGGGGGCCTCTTTTTTAACTGACCCCCTCACTTGCTACAGTTAAACTTAATTTGAGAGTGTCCTACGACGATTAAGTTTCACTAACAACGGCTAAGGCTGAAATATAGCTCGTAATTACGTTCTCCCGAAGCAACTTACTCGCCAGGGGACACGTAACTGGATGATTGTTCTACATATAACTTTGTGAATCTGAAAGGAAAATACTATATAAATATATAGCAATACTTATTTTAACTAAGACTCATAAATTGAATAATTGAAATTTATTAAAATAATATTTTTTTTACGCACAAGGTAATCATAATAATGTTAATTATATTTTTAAAATTTCAATGTACTCAGCAGCACATAAATTATGAATTTTAAAAAACATTTTACCTCTCATAGCCTACAATATAAAAGTATTTCATTAAGTTTAACATGATTTCTATCAATTCTCAGCAAACCATTATTTTTCAACTGGCCGAACATTAAAAGAGGCCGAAAACTTCGCGGGAGAGATGAAAAGGGGTATATCTACATTAAGTATTCTTAAAGAGGAATTGTACAAGAAAAGCAAAGTCTTGTTTTAAACGAGATGGAAGCTTATATCGAACTTTCCCAATGATCGGACAAAAAGGAATTTTTCAATATAGATGTTTGGCGCATCTTCTATCATTTATATTTTAGTATTTGGAATATGGATGTTGTGGAGTCGCATTTTGATAAATGTATTATATTGTATAGTTTGACTACAAATTTTTATAAGTACTGGTTCCATGTTTATTTCTTAGTGTAAAATTACTTCTGTTACATAGTATTAGACAAATAAATCAGCAAAATACACAATTCGACGTTATAAAGACATCTCGTCTACGAGAGATACAATCGCGGCGAAATTTTAGTATTTTTATTCAATTCAATAATAAGGACCACTTGCAGTATTTTGTAAATCAAATATATTAATGAGACTTTAGTGCATCCTTGATGGCTATGCCAGCCCACTTGCAGTAAATAACGCAAAAAATATATTTAATAAAAACTAGATAAGAAAGTTTAGTCGGTTTAAATAAATCTGATTATTTTCTCTTACTTAAACATTTTAACACTACAAATTTGTAATCTTAATTGCATTTTTTACGTTTAGTGGACATGTTCTCCAAAAATATGAAATAATTTATATTGTCGTGTAATATATTTAATTAAATACATACATTACAATTCAGAAACATACTAAAATACGATGAGAGAGACTAGTACTAAGATTATAACATATACGCAACATTTAAACATTTTTATATAGAATTTGTTATAATTTCAATTTGTAGCTATAAAATTATGTTAATATTGTTATTTTAGTATAAAATAATCAGTATAAATAGCAATTATGTTGAATATAGAACATTTTTAAAGTCCCTTGCTTACAAAAAGCACAGCTTTTAATTGTAAAGAAATTCGAAAGGGTGTAGACAAAAACTCTTGCTTGCATGTTGCTAGACTCTGTAATTTTTTTTCTACTTTTCGTAAGCGACACTGCATTCGCGTAGTTAATTTTTATTAACAAACATTATATTGTACTTATAAGAACAATAGATGACGTGAAAATGAAATATAGTATAATGATATGAATATTTATTTTTATTGTACTTTATTTTTAGTAATTTACGTGAGACTTATTAATTGTAAGGTATGCATTGCTTTTATACTTGTACATATATTTTTTTAAATTAAATGGTAATCTAATTACGTGCTCGTATTCCTTTATTTTGAAACAGATAACTCATTACACAAACAGAACAGAAACAGACAGAAAGTAATCAATATGGTGAAATATTTTTTCTAACTTGGGCTCTCCATTGCCGCCATTGTTCTGAACCTTGTCCGAGCCTCAAGCCGCTGTGCTATGAGTACCTAATGTTCGTTGGTTTGGACAAATTAAACATCTTTTAAATGTTATATATAATTTATAATGTGCTTTCGTTTTACCTTTTATGAATATTTAATTTTAACCGAGCGCATGCAAATATTACTCTATTTACTTTTTTAGCCTACCTTTTTAGAGTAAATACTAATTAAGGACTGACTTCTATCTCAATAGTAAATAACCTAGTACTTTCTTCTTTGCTAACACTAAATGATTGCTCGAGATGGGCATTATACAACCGGATATTTGGCAAAATGCAGAAAGTTATAATTTCACAGATATGTAATATATTTACGAAATGTGTATGTATGAAAAATTCTATAAAATTTTATTCAATAAGGGCCTTGAGAGACTTTATGAAAAGACAATATTTTAGGAGACTTCCTCTAAGATTTGTCCTCAAAAAAATAAAAAATTATACCATGATTTATACATATTTTTTATTAAAGATAAAGTCAAGCAAATTCCTTCTGCTGCATACTTTAAACGAGTCTTAGGGCGGTTTACACTATCACGTTAAATCTGGTTTAAACTTATAAAATGCCCGATAAAATGGACTAATTGACTAGATCGGAAACGTTTCCCAGTTTTAACAATTGTTAAATTTAAATCAGCGCTGAGGTAAAATTAACTGCTACATTTAAATACCGTTTTATATAAGCTTTCCTAGATTTAACCAAATAACAATAGCAAATGTCCTGTCTAAACAAAAAAAGCTTATTTCTTACATAAATATCTTAGTATTATAATCATTATCATAGTCTATTTCTTTATTAGCTATAAAATATCTATAACACTAAGTATTGACTTTGTTAATAATTTGTAAAATTAAAATTCTATTTTTAATAAGTTTGATACAATTAAATTTAGGGTGACTCCCACAGACAAATTAAATCTGGTTTAGATTTGTACAAAACACTATTTTATTAAAGCGTTTTAATTCGAACTCAAGGAGAAATTAAATTAAACAGTTTTTAAAAATACGTATATGAGTTTTCCGAGCAAGATAATAAGGACAGTTTAACGCTAAATAGTGTTTTATAATAATTTAAGCTAGATTAAATTCGTTGATGAAAGCCGCCCTTAATATTAGCAGTAATTTTAAACTTTCGCGTTTTGTACCAATTATAAATACTTTAATATATCTACTGCGCGAATAAATCTACTTTTAAAGTTACTTGCTGCTTACTTTCTTAGATAGTTACTTTTTAAAGATAGCAATAGTGAAAATGAATATGATTAACCGAGGCAAGCGTGAATGAAATTTATAGATTAGAAATGTTTTCATTTAATTAGTTCTATTCTGTATTGGTTAAATAATTAAAGTTAATACCTGAAACATTTGTGTATTGTGGTTATTTCATTGATAACATACGTAAATCTGTACCAATGTTATTTTGAAATATAATTTAACTTAAACATAGACAGGTAGAAAAGTATCTCGCTTTCCCTTACATTTCTTTTTGTATCCCGTTGGGAATTCCTGCATAGGCCCATCAGAGACGCTGTGAGAGCAGCGACCCCAGTGTGGCAGACTCCTGCTGACTATAAACCCTGGGGTGTCCCTCTGATTGCTCCACCTGGGCCTGAGAAGCCAAACTCATCCAGACACCCGGGGAACAAGAAGCCTTGTTGAGGCTACCTCTCTGGGAGGGGAAGGAGTAAAGACCAACCCTCCAAAACCTCTCCTAGGCGGTGCGCCGGGCACCGTGCACCGCCTCCCTCTCATCCGGGCAGCAGACTTCCTCAAGACTACTACTCGGCTGCTTTCCCTTACATAAAGGCAAGAGTTACAAACCTACATAGTTTTTAATTTGGAAGTTTGAAGTTTCAAAATATATTACGTTTAAAGCAGTATTATTATGTAGTTAAACTGCAAAAATTGAAGTAAAAAGTAACAATTAGATTAGTTTTGCAAAATGTTTTCTAGTGATTAAATATTAAAAGACAGTTTCGTGTCGTTGTTATAGTCTATAATACCAATGATTTTACGCTTTTTGGTGTAGAAAGCGTGTAGTCTAAAAGATGTGGGAAAAAACCTTCATGAGCTGATTTATTCGAAATTGTTACACTTGCCTTGGTTAATCTTACGTACTCGTAATAAAAACTTGAGTGTCTTTAGCATAAGTAGCCGTAGTGTCCAGTCAAAGATGATTAAATCTGAGACTCGCCATACTACCTACTTCCTACTAATATTATAAATGCGAAAGTTTGTGAATATGTTTGTTACTCTTTCACGATAAAACTAATGGACGGATTTGTATGAAACTTTTACAGTAATATAGATTATACATCGGAATAACATATAGGCTACAATTTGTAATGATTTTATGTAATTTTGGTCGTAATATACGTGTCAATTAAGTCGGAAAAAATCTGGCCTCTGAGAGCTATCTTGGCGTACACTGCCTAAACCATTGGAGTTACACAAAGATGATGTACCGTTTGTCTTGAATAGTTCTAAATAAAAGTCCGCGACAGCATATATCTACCTTTTATTGTATATTATAATACAGAAGATATTCACTAGAAATAATTTATATGGTAGAACAACGTTTGTCGAGTCAGCTAGTTGATAATAATTAAGTAATATAATTTGTAATGTTTGAATAAAGTGTAAGTTAAGCTAAAGTATCATCTAGAAATCTCTGCCTTAGAGCTGATCTAAGAATAAATACACCTGATGGTACGTACAGTGTAGTCCAAAAACGAAAGCGACCATCAAAGGGTGAAAATCCATTGATAGTCTACATCGTCATGTCGGCCCGCATATACCACGACTGAAGGTCTCTAGGTATATGAGCTACTGGATACACAAGCTAGTCCCAAAATGCGACAGGCCAAAGCGAATCACTATGACGGTCTTTACATTTGTGTACTGCGGTCATGACCGAGTTCGGGCGATCGCCCTACCGCCAAAAAAGAATGCTGACAGAGAGTGACAATTATGACAAACAGCCATAGTCTAACTGAATTGGTAATACACGAACTACAACAAATATAGACGCAACACAAAGGCAGTTTGACGACGACTAAAGACTAAAGAAGAACATTTACTTGGAGCCGATCCAAGTGCATAAGCAGATTAATAAACGTTAATGAGGCGCGAGTGCTTTCTTATAACAGAGGGAATTAAGTCGCCCGGTGGAGATGTGAAGGCCCTCCCAGGCCGATAACATAATGTCCTGCTGAAATAATGAGAGAGAGAGAGAGAGAAGTGAGTTTTTTTTTTATTTTGCTTAGTAAAACCTTGACTTGATGATAAAGAATCAAATAGTAGCTGATAATGACAATGTTAGTGTATTTTTTAAGTGCTAGATGTCTCTTTTTCAGGATTTTATGAGATTATTTTGTTTATTACTTGAACAAATTCATACAAATGCATTAATAAATTGAGAAAGCTGTGGATTAAGTAGTTTCATAATTTAAATACACTAATGCTGACTTTAAAAAATAACTATCTAAGAAAGTAAGTAGTTAGTAATTTTAAAATTATTATTTTTTTGCGCATAAGATACATTAAAGTATACCAGCTAGTCTCTACCAGCTTACATGTACATCATAAAGTTTACCAGTATATATAGGACTCTAGTACTACATATAACTTATAAGTGATCGTAACGTGAAATATTTTTTATGCCAAGATGGGCAATAAAATAAAATTATTTTAGGATGCCCGATGTATGAAAATTTAAGATATTGACGTCGTTGTACAAGAAAGAACTTTGAAAAACTACAAATAATGGCAAACGAATAATATAAAATGAAATAAAATTTATTGTCCAACAAAACAGACTCTACGAAGATAAAAAACTTGTCGAGGGGTGAAAAGCTATTTGATTTAAGCGACATTTATTGGTGATATAGTAATATATATTTTCGAAATCAGGGTTTTTTACCTATTTCAAAAATATATATAGTACTATATCACCAAAAAATGACGCTTGAACCAAATTGCCTTTCACCCCTTGTTATTATTGCAAAAGTTTTTTATAATGATTAGGATAGTTTCATTTTAGCGTTTCCTTTTTTTGTATAATGATAATATTTAAACTTAAAAGTTTAGTGAAAGAAATTATATCACTGCTATGTAGTAGGTACATATATATATATATATATATATCATATCGTTTTTATATTTAACAAATTGAACGAGTAATTGAATATAAAAATTAAACATTTGTAACACATTTTAATTTACCGCCTTTTGTAGCCTTTATAAATGCTTTAACGAGCCTTATGCGGGCGAATGAGAATACTGTGACTGTGTGTGCGTGTGTGTGTTTATGCCTGTGAGTGAGTGCTGTATGTCATAATTATTCAAATTATCAAGAACAGAAGTGGGTAAAGGAAGTAATTTCCTGGCCTTAACGAAGACTTCGCAGCGCGTCACTATGCTCGTGACTATAACCTGTGTAACGTAAAGCTATAATTAAAAATACGTTAATTAGCGTATAAGACCCATTGAAGTATTTTTTAAATTCGTAGTTACTTATTTTTAATCAAGGTAGTATTGAATATAATATTTTAACAGAATCCTTAATAGCGTATTGTAAAAATTCCTGTATTTTATTTTTTTATCTGGTTACATATTAAATAAACTTAAACCTATTAAAATCGCTTGATTTTAATAGGTTTAAGTGTTTTTTTTTGATAGCCCGGGTTTGCAATATTTGCAATATTGTACTGCGGTCACGACCCAGTTCGGGTAATCGCCCTAACACCTAACTATGTGGTGGTACTCAGTTCGCCAGTTTAGCTAGTAGCAGTCGTATACTATAAATAAAAAAAAGGCGAGCGCCGCTCTGCTGTCGGCAGCACATTTTACGTATCAAACTGAAAAGTAATCATAAAAGTAATCATGAGTAATTGTAATCCGATTAAAGATTAATAATCCCTAATCACTAACGGACCTCAGGGGGCGGTGAGGGCTGCCCCCCGGTGTGTCGGACTTGCACCGACTAAAACCCCCGGGGTGTTCCTTCTTCCCGTCTGACCGGGGCCAGAGGAACAGCGTCATCCTCTTCTCCGACCCTCGGCAACGTCTGGCCTTTTGTAAAGCCGCATCTATGCACTGCGAGGAGTGGTGTAAGGAGCCACCCCTCGCACAGCTCAATATCTTGGAGCGGTGTGCGGAAACACGTTACACACCGCTCTCGCCTGGATAAGTTGGGCGGCACTCTCTCTCAAGCGCACCGCCCAGATAGGTTTAAGTGTAAGTTTTTCAGTCAATAAATAAGGAGTGGAATATGCTACCAGCGGCCATATTTCCGCGATCTTATGACCTGGGAGCCTTTAAAAGAAGAGTGAATAGGCATTTGTTAGGCGGACGCGGTTCATCATCGGACTCATCTTCACCTTCCACCAGGTGTGATTGAGGTCAAGCGTTCGCCTATAAGTTATATAAAAAAAAAATATATTGAATTTTGGTCAGCGTCTTTAACGGATCATACGGTAAATAAATTCGATATTACTCTGCATACCGCGGATAATTCCTTATTACATAAATCAAATAAATATATTAGTATTAAAAATATAATAATCAACTATTATCTAAAAAGTAAAGAAAACATATTTTTTATATGTTCACTGTGTTGTAATAATTATTATGAAGAATATGGACGTCTGGACTATAAATTGAAACGAATTATGATTTTATTATAGAAAATATTATTTACTTTTCATATTCTGTATTAACTATTTAACATTTTACATAAATTAATATTTGCTTTGATTGAAATTTATTTTACTGCCATCTCTTAAAATTATATCAAACTATTTTCAGTGTAACCAATTTATGAAGTAAAGAACATACTCGCTAAGAGTTTATATAAATGAATAACAGATGTCACTATAAACAATTATTCATTTTTCGCTTTCATCAGTTTTTTTTTACAAATGTACTAGCATCGACCAAGGATAGCTATGAAAAGGTCAAGAAGTTTTTTTTTTTATATATGTATAGCTGCTTCAATACTAAAGTTGAAATCATAAACATATTCTAATTTATATTCACCGCAATCATGAATATTTATAAAATACGTAAGCGAAAATGTATATCAACCATTTTTTAGTATTGCATAAGGTTGTGTAGTCACATCTCCAAAGCACTCGACGAGATTTTTTGGTTAAGTTTATTACCTTGACCCAGTCGACGGCGTTTTAGTCTAGAACAGGCTTCTTAAACTTTTGTCTTTCACGACCCCATTTATGATTGCGAGTTTCTTGACGACCCCCTACAAATATGAAAGAAAAATAAATTAATATTTTTTGATGATTTATTTATTAGGTAACAATATACATATCAGGGTGGGTGGAGATCTGTCGCTGCCGGAGCTCATTCGCGCGATGGTCGGTAGAGCATGGCGAACGGTCCTCACATTTAGTGAGGACACATTGAACGCGAAAGAGGCGGCGGAGCGGGACCGGGATGCGATGGCCACCCCCGTGAACCCAATCCGCCACCCACGCAGAATTGGATGCCGAAAGAGGGCCTACATCCATGGCTTTTCTCCCTAAAAGCCGGATATGACGCCTTGGGCGGCGCACTTGAGGGAGTACGCCGTCCAATGATCCAGGCAAGAGCAGTGTGCGATGTGTTCCCGCACACTGCTCCAAGATAAAAGTAGGCGAGCGAAGAGAGGGTGCCCATTTACACCACCCCTACCCTGCTTTTTGCAACAGGGAGAAGCCTACCTTAAGGCCAAACGTCGCCGGGTGCCGAGGAAGTGGCCAATGCTGTACCCTTGGCCCCGGCAGACGAGTAGGAGGAACACCTCGGGGGTTTTGGTCGGTGCAAGTCCGACACACCGGGGGGCGGCCCTCACCGCCTCGTGAGGTCCGTTAGTGATTAGGGATTATTAATCTTTAATCGGATTACAATTAATCATAATTACTTTTATGATTACTTTTCAGTTTGATACGTAAAATGTGCTGCCGACAGCAGAGCGGCGCTCGCCTTTTTTTTATTTATAGTATACGACTGCTACTAGCTAAACTGGCGAACTGAGTACCACCACATAGTTAGGTGTTAGGGCGATTACCCGAACTGGGTCGTGACCACTGTACAATATTGCAAATACCGGCATAGTGACTCGCTTCGACCTGACTACTTTCAGGATCAGTTCGTGCTCGGTGCACATAAAGTAAATCCAAAGAAATCTAGCTAATCATAGATGTTTTTACCATTGTTCTGAGTGATTCCTGGACTATTAGAAGTAATTATCAAACTACCGCCCATATTTTACTGAAATACCGGCTCCTACCTGATAATCCACACCCGCCGTCGAGATGCAGATAGAGCAAGATAGTGATATGCTCAAGCAGGTCACTAGGTAATCATTTATGCTACACCGTGTCAATTCCGTACCAGCGCCGGGCCAGCATTGATCCACAGTGACTTCTTATGAAATAACAATAGCTAGTTAATTCATCGTTATTAGATATGGTGAACGTTGCAATGGTCCTTGATAAAAAAGAAATAGTAACTTGGAATAATAAAACAGGCCAAGTGGCCATCAACACAAATATTAAAATCACCATAACATCTATCAAAGTGAAACCTGGACGCGGTAGTTAAAGCGTTCATGCTACGACGGAGCACGGCGGAACCGTGGCCTAATTATTATAATGATTTATTGCATTGTATGTATTAAAGTACGATGTACTTTAAATAAAAGATTTAATTACCACTAATCACAGGTCGTTTCCTTAGCAACGTCTCTGTGTGACATACATGACAGTATGACAGTATGTACTCAACAAATAATGCTGCTTTTAAAACCTAAAGAAGATAGCTGACAATAATTTGTTGATTTCACTGTCAAGCGCAATAAGCGTGTTCCACATGTCATCTGCGGCCATCTATCAAACTGGCCTCTCTGGATGTATTTTATCAGCGCAATGGTTTTTTTTCGGCCTGTCCTACGTTGGTGGCCTGGAAAAGACCTTCACAACAAAACCGGGCTTGGTGGGCGAACGCAGAGGGTGCTCGGCCAGCGAAATTTATGGGTTGGGCGGCTACGCAAGGGCACCCTTGTGGGTACGGACCTCGACTTGGGCGGCCGGCCAGTTGAAAAACGAACCTAACGGTGATCTACCAGCGTTTCGGAAGCGACTGTCTTGAGAAGAAACGCCGAAAGAAACTCAAAGTTGCGTTGGAGTGAAACTGCGTTATTTAAACGACAGTTGACGGACCAGCGCAATGGTATTTATCGTTGTCGGGTGCGAAGATTTACAAACATAAATATCGATGGCGTTCAGTGTTTAAAGACTATCAAATACAATTTTATGCTTTAAATTTTAAGCAATAATAAAGCATATAGAATAAAGTTTATAAAAATTTGTGAACAACATAGCCGTATAATTCATTATTAAGAACAGCCGTTATTATCATCTCTAAGGGCGGCTTGCACTAGCAAATTAAGTCTAGTTTAGACTTACATAAAATGCTATTTAGCGCTGAACTGTACAAGACTATAAAGTCTTGCACTGAATAAAAACCCAGTTGTAACAACTCTTAAACTCAAATCATCATTAAGATGGAATTAATGTATTTCGATTAATTAGCGTCTATAAAAGCTTAAACTAGACTTAATTTGTTAGTGCAAGCCGCCCTAAATCTAAAGATACAAAAGTCTACCTCGAGTCTACATTGAGTCCCGTCAAGCACAGGTCAGCACTCACTCTGCACACCGTGTACTAGGAATTATTCCATAGAAAATGTACGTGATATTTTACGGGACCGGGCCCGTCACGGGCGCCACCCGGTGTTGCATAAATGAAGCTCACGACGGGCTTTCTATCTGTTTACAGTGTTCGCGATTCGTTCAAGCACAAACACCTCACCTTATCAAGGCAGTACTGCTCGTATAGCCATTGCAATTCCCTGATGTCACGTGTAAGGTCTTATGAATAAAGCGCCACTGCTAGGAGCAGTATCAAAGCATAATATACCTTGTTTCAAGATGTTATTTTAAGTTGTTATATTACTCGATAGTCTGCTAGGTTCGACGGGTCCGAGGAAAAAACCTTAAACTGCTATTACGGAGTTTTTAATCTAGTTTTATACATTTGCAGTATTCTTTGGAGTCGATATATCCTTACAGATTTTATTTTAATTTTAACTAAACAGAAACTATTACTATTATAATACCTGTATCCTGCAATATAACAGATAATTAGTGATGAATATTACATTACAGTTCTTTGCGGTATCAGTTCTGAATACTTACTATCTATCAATCTAAAAACTATCAATCTATGACAGTATAATTATCTATTACATAAAAATAAGTCCGGTTTTCCTTCCTGACGATATAACTCCAGAACGCACAAACCGATTTCCACAGTTTTGCATTCGTTGGAAAGGTCTCGGACCCCGTGAGGTTTATAGCAAACAAAATACAGGAAAATTTCAACAGAAAAGCAGGAAAACGGGGAAAATCATTTTTCACATTTGCATGGTGGTGGAGCAGATTGCACCAGTATTTTAAGTAGACCGTGCCGATGCGTTATACATTGTTTGACAGCTACTCATTGTACTCTGCTCAGTTAATTTCATGTGACATTTATTCTTTTTCGCACGTTCTTTCAAACGCTAACTAAAAACCAAAACGAAGCCATCTGGTGGCGAAACGAAGTTCGCCGGGTTTGCTAGTTATCGTATAAATCTTATTCCTAACATAGGTTGCTTGCTATGGCAGCACTATCTAGACCGGCGATGGGCAAAGTACCACCTGCGGGCCAACTCCGATGTCTCTAACCCGCGAATGTATTTAATCCCGCCGAGGGTCTATCGAAATGGATAGTATATGGCCCGCTATAATAACGTTTTGACGGTCGAGAAGTATAAAGTAGATTTTACTTAATAGAATAATAGAATCACAAGTCGAAAAATGGAATAATGCTGTAATGTTTTTATAACATTGTCATTAAAAGCTTTAACATAAGATGCATTTTTTGTGTAATTCTGGTCCTCCTCTAGAATTTTTTAAGCTTTGTTTTTACACCATTAATTGTTTTTGACATCATTAAAGAATATTCATAATTTTATTAATTTTATCAAATAAATGAATAACTTTGATTATCTAGAACAATTGAATCATATTTTAACCGTTATTAAAATTAATCAAACGAATTAATCATGATTTTTTAATTATTGCGATCAATGATTGCTTATTACATATATATAAATTTTAGAACTTAAAAACAATATTTTACATTCACTTTCATCCTTTTTTGCTGTAAGCGAATAAATTTTTGTGAGTCTTTAAACTTTTTTTTTTAATACAAATTTATGATTTATACATTAAACAACATAACCGATGTCGGTATTAAAACGTCTATTTTTAAGTTTTACGGATGGTTTACTAGGATTTAAAAAAATATGGGGAGATAATTTGTCTGTGGATGGCAACATCTCTCATCAAATTATTTAGAAACAGCTGGGTGCGTTTGCGGCTGTCTATAGTTTAAACAAGTTATTTGGAGTTTGTGTCCTGTAATTTTATTTAATTCTTGTTGGCACCATTTCGATCACAAGATGTCTCGTCCTGTTACATTAAATGATGTGTTAAAAGATCGAATTACCAAATTCACCTGGAATTTTCACCAACTTCATTTTCCGGATGATCTAGCTAAGCAAAGGTAAGTTTTACACATGCATTTTGTACAAGTCTAATACAAAAAAACTATTCATTATTCCTAATGTACCACCGCATAATAATACGTTCTTATTAATATTACTCACACTTCAAACGAAATTAATCATTATTCAATTAAAAAAATGACCACAATAATTCAAATAAATTGACAATTGTTAAGAATTGACCCGAGTTCGATTACTGTTATAGACTTTTATTAAAATAAAATAAAAAAAAAACTACAAAAAATTCATGTCCGTCCCAAAAACGCACTGTTCCTATGATAGTCATTTTAAGTATTTTTGTATATGATTATAAATTAACAGTATTTGGGCACTCACAGGTTCAGTTAAGTATTGATGAAAGCTAGTTATAAGCAATTCATAAAAGCAAATAAAGCACTACTTTGTTGTACTAGGACATTTAATAAATATAAATTTTGGTTATTATCAGACTTTACGTATCATGATTCAAATTTTAAATCAATATATACACAAGTACAGCAATATAATACTTTTTATGCTTCTATGGGATGCACACCGCTGATGGAAGGTACCCAAAACTATTACAAACTTTGTAGTTTTTGAAGAATGTATGTACCTGGGACAGACATAATAGTCATATTTTACATTTTATTCTCAGTCTACTAAGTGATAGAAGCATCTTGTACTGATGTGCAAAAGAATACTCTTTTACATAGCAAAGCAACAAACTTACTATATTAAATTTATTCTGTCCTATCTGAACTACAAGAAATAAAACTAATACATTGCAAGAAGGGTAGAATACCATTTAAAATATAAAGATTTGGTTATTTTAGAAAAGTTTAGTTATTTTATATGATAATGCCAAATTACATTTTTAATTTATGACCTTAGTTCGGGGATTTTGAGTAGCTTAAACCTCAGTGGCAAGCAAATAAATTTTACACCAGGCATTCAAATTTTCAGTTAGGAGCTTGCTAATACAAAATGTTTGTATTTTAGATACATTCTATTATTATAATAACAAAATTTTGGTACTCTCTCAATTAAGAATCATATTTTAGTAACAAATTAAATACAAATTGTTTGTTTACTAAATATAGTTATTAACATTCTTGCTTTTTGAAATATGCACATAATGCAACATTTACACATTAAAGTATTTAACATGAATAAGTACACACATTTTTTTCATATAAAAAGATAATACATTTGATTCCAAATTAATTTTACATTATTAAACCATTAAAAGACATAAAAATATATAAAAAACAATTAATTTGAATAAACAACATTTTAAAAGTCCTCTGTTTACAAAAAACACTGCCTTTAATTGTGAGAAATCTGAGAGCTGTGGGTGTGGCTAAAGGGTCATCTATGGCACAAGGCTCTGCAAAATTTACTCAGCTTTCTGTTAGCAAAGCTGCATTTGGGTAATAATTATTTTGTATTAGCAAAGGTTTTACTTGTTTTATCAGAATTATAGACTGTGTGAAGATGGAAAATAATATTATAAGGATATTAATTTTCCTTTTTGAAAAATCTGGGTACTATATGAAAAATTACATCAGTAAATTCTATCACACAGCAAAAAAATTCAATCATCGGAATGGAACGAAGACATGGTGACTTACAGTTAGCCTATCCACCAGTTAAAGCCACTTGCACACAGTGAGTGCACTGTTTGCTAAGATGAGCCAGGTTTAAGTGTTTGCTAAAAGTAAAATTTAGAATGGTGCTATCAGATAGGTACAGTGAAGATAGGAAGGCCTATGGCAGCAATTCTTAAATTAAGTTAGGTCGAAAAATCTACATTTTCTAAAATTTATTTATTTATTTCTAACAGTTCAGTACAGTTACCTTCAGATATTATTTGAAAATAGTACAAAATATATATTGAGGAAAACTATTACTTTAAATAGCAAATAATACAACAGTGACACAATTTTATTGCTTACATTAAGTGCTCAAGAAAGCAACTCATTTTATGAAATAAAGATGACTGTTCTTTTTATTTAAAATATTACTAATAAACATTTTTGTTTATTTCTACTGTATCTTTGATTTGTACTCATTTAATGTGGTGTTCCATAAAATTGTAAGAATATTATAAATTTTCAACTTTCCAATAAGGATCCCTGATCTCATCATCCCTGATCATCAGGTATTATTAGAACAGAATACATAATAATATTCCACATAGAAGGATTCTCCACTCCCCATCAATTTTTCCTTTCTTGCCCTGGTTACAACTGCTGCATACTTAATCGAATATGCTGTGTGTTCAGTTCCATTTCTTGTTAATTTTTATAATGACGTCATTGTAAACTGTTACATTGTTACTAGAAATGAATAACTCATTATTTCTTATTATGCTTTACATATTATATAATATTCTTATATTATTTAATAATGTAATGTGCTTAGTATTTATGTAGATGCTAATATTATTGTTGAGATTTTAATTACGTAAATAGTACAATATTTCAAATCCATCTAAAACTTATATTTTATAATATTTATTTCCATGAATTATCATTTACAATCAAATTTGTTAACGTAGAAACCAACAAACAATGGAGAAATAATATTTTATTCTGTGAGCTCTTAACAAATTTAAATATACACAAATATAACACATAATACACAAGTGCAACAGTAATTCGCTTCAGGCTGCTACATTTTGGAATTCGTTTGTGTATCTCCAGTTATTTTTCTGCATGCACAAAATCATTTAACCATATTGTGATTTGGATTTTAAAATAGATCAATACTGCTATAGAATTAGACTGCAGTATTATTTTTGGTATTTAGCAGTAGACCAATGTTTTATATTCTGTGTTTACATAAGCATGAAAAAACTGCACTTATAGCAATACTTTCTCCAACATCAACAAATTCTTAGTTTAAAAAAGTTACTTCTAAATAACTATTATAATATCTTTAACTGTGCACAAATACTCATTTTTTATCATTTGGATTAAAAAGTTAGTTTCAATAATTATAAATAATGCAGGAGTTGATTATAAATTATTATTATTGTGTATTATGTATTATTATATCTTTCTTCATGGTTTTAGTAGAGTGGGCTTTTAAGGACAACACATTACCTATCTATTGTAATTATGAGGACATTGGATGATGGCGGTAGAACAATGGTGGAAAGATTATTATTATTACAAGATTCATAAAGTTTATCAGAACATAATTACTAGGTCTTTACCATGATAGTATTTTAACATTGAAAATATATTTTTTGCAGAATTGCAGACACAGTTTTAAAAACCATAGACAATATGGGAATACAATCATCTTTAGACCAGAATTTATCACATATTTTGACAAGTGTAGCTAAATTGCGGAATAATCAGCAGCAATTTTTATATGTTGTAAAGGATAGCGAGGCAAATGGGTAAACAAAACTTGTATTATTATAATATTAAAATTAGTACTGGCCTAAAGACCTAATAAGTCTATATTTTTGATTCTGAAGTTTCATACCTCAAATGGAACTCGTACAGGATCACTTTGTCGTCCGTCTGTCTGTCAAGACCCTTTTTCTCAGGAATGCGTAATATGAACTTCTCAGGAATGCGTAATATGAAATACTTAGGACTGCGGTCCCTTGTGCCATTAAAAAAAAACATATCTAAGTCAACGCAATATGTTCATTTATGTGGTATTTTTTAACGTTCTCGCCAATTTCGCAAAGAAATCAAATCCTATAGGCTACTGCCCGTTGACCTAGAATCATGAAATTTGACAAGAAGCAATATCTTACATCACAAGTATAGAAAAAAACTCGAAAGCCGTAAAGTAGTTACACCATAGAAAAATAAGAATAATTTGCTTCTAACACTTTGTCTTTAAACGTTTTTTCCGCTCCGTTCGTTTGTAAACAGTTGTCTTTCGCGTCCTCCTCCCACCTCTTTATCTCCTTTAATTCCCATAAAAAGTTGTCAAAAAATTAATGCTACTTTTCAAAACATTAAATTTGAAATACCAATTGAATTTTCTCGTAAATTAGGGACTGAAAGGGAATAACCATAGTTTCTCCGTATAGCAGGATTTTTGTTTATGGAAATACATAGTGCTCGGTTAAGATAAACAGTTTGGGGAAATCCTGAACTACTACAAAACATACGACAATATAGTCTTAGAAAGCTTTTGCTCTATCTGTCCAAAAATAAATTTAATGCTTAAATTTATAGACGCTACTTTGGCTTTACTGGTGTTTTACTCATACATTAACAATTATATTATTCATCTCATGTCAAAGTATATGATAAGCAACCGATTTCATCAGCTTGAACTTGGTTTTGCAAATACTTTGACCATATTCAAGTTATTGTATATTTCGTTTTTTGTTAAAGATTAACCCATTTTCTGAACAAAGTCAAAGTATCCTCTGTAATCCTCAGCATAAGACTGTCTGTTCTGATTGTGATTGATTGTTAAATTACTTTTAATAAGTATCGGATTATAGGCCGATTAATTTGCTATTGCTGTGACTTTCGTCCAAAGCAAAAGCAGAAGGTTTTAAAATCTTAAAAAAATCTATTCAAGATTGGATGAAAGTGAATAATATAATAATGTTTAATTAAAAGTTTATTTTGATATACAGTCAAAATCTGTTATAACGACATCAAAGGGACTACTCATATTTAGTCGTAAATCTTAACAACCGGTGATGTTTTCGAGATAAGAAGTCCTATTTTTTTTTACCCCGGGACCTTTGTTCTGTGTCTATATAGCAGGTATGTTATTCTAAACGATGCCAAAAAAGTTTTGACTGTATATAAAGAACGTCTAGAAAAATTTAAAATTACCTCACGACTTGTAAAAAGGTGCCTAATATCGAAGCCGAACGCCAAAGCTTCGGTCGGACAATATACATATATATACAGGATGTATTTTCACATTTATTATATTTATTCTAGTGGAGAAGGAGAAGTAGTTGGATATTTGAAGGTTGGTTACAAACATTTGTACCTCCAAGATAATGCGGGTCAAACACACAGTTTGGACCCACCGTGCGTACTAGATTTCTTTGTACTTCCAAGTCACCAGCGCAAAGGATATGGCTTTCTATTGTTTACTTTTATGTTAAATGTGAGTATATTACAAAATTTCCTTGATAGGGTCATTTTGTATAGAAAATTCATTATTGTACAATTATCGATAATATTTATGACACCTTGAGCGTTTATAGAAACATTAAAGATATAAAATGAATAATCTAAATATTTTGTTTATTTTTTATAGGATTTGAAAGTATCTTTGCATGATATTGCTATCGATGGGCCCTCGCATAAAATGATACAATTTATCAAAAACAAATTTAGAGAGAATAGTCCGATACGCCAACACAATAATTTTGCTGTTTTCCCCCAGTTATTTAAAAATATCAACGGTGGAGAAGCAAACTCTGAAAACATACGAAACAGGTAATCGTTTCTTTTTTAACGACAATTGCCCAGTTATAAAAACACTTCATATATTTTAAGAAACTTTTAAACATTAATTAATCATATATTTATTTGCGATGAGAGATTCAGTAGTGTAAAAAAGCGCTTTTAAATTTGAGGATCGTTTCTGAAAGTTGTATCAATCAATAATTATTTTATTGGTCGCTAGAAACTTTGTGCGCGACTTTTTATTTTACAGTAATGATGAATTTATCTATGTTCAATTTATATTGCATACAAACCTCTTTTTATAGTCTACAGGTTGACGCTTGACCTTAATGACATCTGGTGGAAGGTGAAGGTGACCCCGGCGACGAACCGCGTCCGCCCAACTAATGCCTATTAAAGACTCCCAGATTATAAGATCGTGGAAATATGGTGGAAACATATTCTACTCTTTAGCTGTTCGCATGATGAATGTAGAAGCGAATGTTTTCGAATGGATATAAGGAACCTATACTTAACACTAAACATACCAACACTTTTTAGATACCTATTTCCTGCTTGAATGTATTATATGGATGTTAGGAAGGAAATAAACATAATAATAAGATTTATTATATTAAAAAAACTGTATATTGAACATTTCTATTACAAAAGTAAAAATAATAATTTTTAATTATTGCTCATCGCAATTTTTACATATAAGTGTATCCATTGTAAATTTTCGGCAAACAAATTTTTTACATTTAAAGCAAATTTTTTTGGTTTTATTTTCTTTACAGTATCCTATTTGACACTTCTTACGTTGATAAGCATCTGTAGGAGACTAAGGCAAGGATTCTTTCGTTTTTTTTTCTTTTGGTTGTTCACGGGCTTCTCGAAAATCGGCGCCAAGTTCAAGTATTACTCAAAAAAAATAAAACAAAAAAAAATAAAAAAAATACTAATTTAACTGTAGGTTAATTAGTTAGAAAAATTCATAAAGTCAAATGTGCAAAAACAATAAGATGATACTTGTATTTTCAATGCAAAAGTTCAAAATGGGTCATTTGACCCGTTATGGTATGTTTAGTGTTAAAAAGGCTATTTTCGTGTTGAGAAAAATTACTTCCTTCAAATTTTGAGGTATAGGATACCTACTACTAAAAATATTTCAAACTACATTTATGTTTATACAAGCAATTATATAAACCTTAAATATGATAATTTCTGTGAAAACAATATAATTTATTTTATTATTTTTTTTTTATTTTATTTATTTGAGTTATATCTGCAGTATGCATTAACCCTTTGTGGTCTGCTCTCAGACACCACAACAAGGAACCATACGAATCCTATAGAGTATGCAACAATGTATCAGTTTACACTTTTTCGAACCAAAATGCATGGATGGATGACTATTTAATAAATAGATATCTAAACTTTACAAAGGAACTACCAAATCTTGTTTATCCATCGTAATTTTACGTGTTATGTATGCCTGCTCTTTCGACGGAAATTAATTCCGACCAGTACGATACCCATGTCCAAATTTAATACGTCCGCAAAGGGTTAAAATTGCTAATGCCAAGTCAACTGTGAGTTTTCCAGAGATTAACTTTTTGAAATAGTTTTTGTTTTAAGTATTTAGGTTTTGATCAGCGTCACCACTACCGGATAGTTTGTAATACGTTAACTCTATAAATCTTTTAACAACTAACTAATTCGAAAACTCGAAACACTTCCATTTTTAGCACAATTCAGTATTTTCGAACAACAAACAAAATATATAAAACCTAATTTTTCATGTTCGGATACTATAAAGTATCGATGCCATTCAGTTTTTTTAAGCTTAATACCAAAATTGGATCTCGAATAATTATAATAATGGATATAATTATAAGGGTTTATTTTGTGTGCTCACAGAAAAACCGGTGTCAGCAAATTTGATACCATGTCATTAACCAAGGCACTATCCAAGTCACCCAACCCCCAGGGTCGGCCATCAACTATTGCAGACGTGAGTCTACTTTTTAATGTTTATTTTATTTATTTATTCTTATTAAAGGTCACTTATATAGAAAATACCGAAACATACATAAGATACATCCAAATGTAACTTCATAAGTAAAAACTTACTAGTTAAAAGAATAAATACGAATGAAATATAGTCCTCAACAACAGCAATAAGAGATATACTGAAACTACTTTTCATAAAATAAATAAAAGAGAAAACGAACATATAATCTGTTGCTTACACAGCAATCTTACCGGAAATATTATTTTTTTATTTCCGTAATGCTATCATAAAGTATATCAAGATTGGTAGGCTTAGAATTAAAACTATGGATTTGTGGATGGAATTAAGTAACGTTTTTGAACGAACTAGAATCGAGTTATTTTGTGTAATTGTGTGATTTGTAGAAAACCGTTTTATTTTTTTTTTTCAGATAATTCACGGTTCAACATATGGCCAATACATGAAAAAATAAATTAATGACAAAAATTAATTATATGAAGGAAAATCCGGGTCTTGACTAGCAAATTTTCTCGGAGATCTCATTGTTACTCGTGATTGTAGATCGTGTCTTAGCATCTTTAAATTGAAATATAAAATATTATCCTTTTCAGGTTGAATAAAAATGTATTTTTAATAGTCATTAGTCGAAAACAAAGTTTATTATCAATATTTGTCTTTTTATATGTATTTCAATTATTTAATAATTATTATTAAAGATATATAACAAAATATCAAGACACCATCGTTAAGGTTTTTTGTTTCTAAAATATTTTTTTTTCTTTATATTTTAGATCCTAGCAAAAATTTTAAATGGTTTAAATCATTATTAATTTTAGAGAAACGTTTTATATTGTCAAGACTAGCGATGATCTGTTTTTTGATTGCATGACGAATGGTAGATGGAATTGTAATGATCGAATACTATTTAATTTTTTTAAAACAGTACATTTTTGTATTGATTTCAAAAATAACTCTCAACTAATAATGTGTAGAGGAGAAATATATACTTTTATAAATTAATGACATATTAAAATTTCGACTGATTTTGTAAATGACTTTCGATTGTCATAAAACGGATCACTCGTTTATCGTTCTGTTTTATTTAATATTTATTCATTGAGTTAATATTATATTATATATATACATTAGGCTCTGATTAACGAATTATTTTTGATAATATTATATGTTGATATTTAGAAGGTTTTAGAAATATTAGTAATCTTTAAAAAAAACATGTAGCGCCGATTTCATTATTATTCCAATTATAGGTTTCGAAATATATAAGTTGAGCTTTGAACACAAGAGTGATAATCGGTTTTGCGCACGTCAACATCTGTTTTGGCATGAACCATTAACCGACTTTAAATTGATAACGACTCAATGCGTCGAGGGGCTCTACTTACCTGAAACCATTATATATTCAAAATTGATAATATAAAGTTAGATTTACCAACTTAGTCACTCGCCTATCTGAAATTGTAATTTATAAGAATATTACACATTACAATTATACATGTACATCTATTTAAAACAAAGTTAACTGAAATCCTCGCTACATGACATAAATGTCGATCAAATTATGTAGGGGCCTAACTTTAAACTTGTTGCTTCTGAGCTAAAGTGGCTATAGCTTCATGAACTATATACGTTTACTTTCATTCCAAGTAAATAAATAAAATTTTGTAGGTAAAAGTTTCTATGTATTTAATTTTACAATTGTTTCATTTGAGGACGCGTTGATAGATATATGATATACATATGTTATAAAGCACATCTCATAACATATGAACTTATCATGTAGTTAATATCATAAGTAGTGTCAGTCTGAAGGTCGATTTCTTGCCAAACTTTCGGCCGAAACCGAATAATTTCTAGGAAATTTAGTTTAAGATTGACTAAAATTTAATAATATAATAATTAAAAAAAAATACAATAAGAACTATTGTTATTGGGTTTTTAATAAAATTTCCAGTGATGATTAAAATTAGTTTACAACTTGCCAAACTAATAACATTTTGAATTTTAGTTCTCAATAATTTTGAAATCATGTTCGCATTTGTAAAACAGTTCGTTTTATTCCTGCACTTACGAAAAATTACTGGCTTCGGCAAATTTTGGCTAAGGCCGAAACTTCGGTCTGACATTAATTAATTATAACAAATAATAACATCTCATTTTCAGAAATTTTATGGCATTTGAGTGAAACGCTAACAATGATGCCTTCAGCAACAATTTTAGATATAGGTAATCCTGTAAGCTACTGTAATTAATTAATCTAATGCTAAAGAGAAATATAAAAATAATGCTTTTGATGTAATAGTATACCTATAATAAACTTTATAATCGTCAATTTAAATACAATCAAATGTAACATTTTTTTAATAAAAATATAGAACCAAAGTTGCAAAAATACAGAGAGGATACCTGAAAACCCATTCGTGATTTGACGTAAGAAAACGATTTTTAACTCCGTCCTGTTATATTGACTTGTTTTCTTGCTTTGTCATTTATTATTTCTTTATGGTATGCTCGTTTATAACCATGCCTAAGAGATAACCAATGTTGTAAATACATTAATAAGTAGCAAATAGTTTTCAGAACAAATTGGAAGGAATATCGACTACGCCCTTTCGGTATTTGACGTATGAAGACTATTTTACAACCCCGTCCTGTGATTATGTTAACTTTAAGTGTTAGTAAGTTATTGTTTTTCGTTTATTAAATTGTATTGAACGTTTTCACGCAGAACTATTTTGTTCCGCTTTATGTTCTCGGTATTCTTAACTATGTCCTAATTTTTTGGGAATTTGTTATATAAATTTTGAATTTGACGCTTAATAATTGTATACTCATAATGTATATAAAATATAATGTATTAAAATATATGTCACAAATCATTTTCCAATTATAATAATATTTTACGACGGACATAAAATGGCTAAATCTGTTTTACAATAATTTATAAATAATGTACCTAATGAGGTAGTGAATTATTAAATGACGATAAAATGTGGTTTTCCTATTATCGCCTATTCTGCCAGATCAGGTAAATGCGAAGCGGTCGAGACGTTGTTTAGTCTATCAAAACCCTAGGATAAACATTAGCGGTAATGAATTCATAAGGAAACCATCTTATTTCAAGTTATTTAGATCAATGCAATATACTAACTTTTCTACGATCTAACCCTTTAATAGTAATTGGCGTTGTAGTTAAAAATTGCATGTGATTAGCGTTTTTCTAAATACTTCGGCCATTAGGAATGCCGATTTGTAAAACATTGTAAATAATCGTGCTAGAGCCTCAGTTTGCTTACCTTTTTCTTGCAAGTCCAATAATTCCAATTATATCTAAGCCACTGCGGCGATATAAGATACGTAGTCATTCCGGTTCGTTTAGCCTACTTTTTTGTGAAAGATCAAAAACAGGCGAAAAGTCCACTCTATTTTGAGCAGTTACTGTCTTTTATGGACAACTTCAACACAAGAAGTGTAATCATTGCGGTGCCGGCTTAAAAAGCCTTTTTCACTCATATTTTAAAGAGCTCCATGTCATCCAGAGGTAATACTGCACCCTGAAGCCCATTCCACAACTTGGATACACATTCCTGACTTTTTTGAGTCTATAATGTATATAAATTCAAATTCAAAGTAATCACATAAGACGAGAGTAATAATCAAATGCAAATACCTAGTTTTATGCTCAAGAAATCTTATTCAAAGTTGGGCAAATGCAATGCTGATCTAATGCGAAATGGGGTAAATTACATTATTAAAAAAAAATTATTATCATTTATTTAAAAACTTGTATTGTTTGTCTTATTACCAATTATTTTGTACCCCTGTGCATATTAGTTGTCTGAGCGTATATTTATGATAATTAAAACTATTATAGACCCTCTTGAATTTAAATCTAAAAGAAAAGAAATCTATAGTAGATGTTAGTCACATTAAACATAAGATACCAAATCAAAGGTGTTTTTTGTAGAAATTGCTACGGGCCATATTGATATGGTATCACCTTAATTTGGCACTGAAACAATCCTGGTTTTATTCTCAATAAGAGTGTAGTACAGTATCTGCAATCGTTCAAAAGCGCTCTGATGCCGCTCGCTATTTATCACCCAGCGGTCGCAGGAAGACACGTCTACTCCCACCTGCGGCGCGCACTACCCTCCCCTCCACTACCCACGTGCCTGAAATATTATTGTCTCCACTGTACGCATACTCACAGAGCTCTGCACTGCATGCCGATCGACCCGCCTCCCCTCGTAAATCTCTGTAGACTCGGCATGAGCGGTCATCCTTCAATATATATTGCTTCGGTATATCTGTCTCCGAATAAAGTGCTTCTCCGAAGTGATCTTTACGCACTTCTGAACTTAGGTCCCGCAGTCATCATTGCAGGTGACCTCAACTGCAAACATATGCAGCGGGGCTGTCATTACTCTTCTAGTAATGGCAGACGCTTGCTCCCCCACAGTAACGTCTATCCTTTCGACGTACGGTCTCCAATGAGTCTAACTCACTTCCTTAATATCATTAATCACAGGCCCGATATCCTGGACATTGCGCTGCTAAAGAGCATAACCTTACGGTTGCGCTCTATAGTCACGCTCAGTGAACTGGATTCGGATCACAGGCCTGTCTTGATGCAACTGGGCTCCTCTGAGCCGGATGCAATCCCCCACCAAATTGGTAACGGACTGGAAGAAGCTAGGAGCGATCCTAACCTCGGATGGTCCGAAATCTCTCCTCGACCCGATTCTTGACTTCTCCTCGTCAGAGGATACTGACGCAGCAATCGACGCCGTCACCGGCCACCTTCAAGGCGCTGTCGCCGAAACCACCAGGGAGGCACCAGCGGAAAAGTTTTTCTGCTGGAGGCTCCCTGATGACGTGAGGAGGTTGATGACGGCGAAGAACGCCGCGACCAGAGCATACGATAGGTATCCCACTGAGGAAAACCGCACGAGGCTGCGTTCCTTTCAGAGGGAGGTAAGGAAACGAATTGCCGTCATGCGAGGAAACCAGTGGGGTAATTATTTGTCCGAACTCTCGCCCTTCCACCAGGTTTACTGGAATCTGTCGAGATCACTTAGATAATGACCGCTGCATACCTCCTCAGCTAGGGCCGGACAATTCTGTCTCCTTCGACGATGTCGAAAAGGCCGAATGTCTGGCGGACAGCTTAGAGCGCCAATACTCTCCCAGCCTGCTCCCTGCGGACCCAGATCACGTAGCTAAAGTAGACTCCGAAGTCCAACGTTTGGCTGCGCTTCCTCCCACCGTCGATCTGGCGATCGTCACAGTTGAAGTCAAGGAGATCATTAGACTCCTCCCGATAAAGAAAGCTCCCGGTCTTGACGGTATCTCGAATAGAGTCCTCAAGATGCTACCGGAGCAAATCATAAAACTTCTCGTCGTCATCTTCAATGCGGCGATCAAAAACTACATCTTTCCAAACGCGTGGAAAGAGGCAGGTGTGATAGGAATCCCCAAAACGGGGAAACCCAGAAACATCCCTACTAGTTACAGGCCCATCAGTCTCAAGACGATGGGTAAACTGTACGAGCGGTTGCTTCTCAACCGTCTCCAGGATCACGTCCAGTCCAACAAGATTTTAATTGACGAACAGTTTGGTTTCCATGCCAAATACTCGTACGTCAATCAGGTGCACCGCCTCACGGAGCACATCCTCGATAAATTCATCCGCAATTACGATCATACCTCGACAGGGGCGCTCTTCTTCGACGTTGCGAAAGCCTTCGACAAAGTCTGGCACAATGGCTTGTTGTACAAGCTACACACTCTCAAAGTGCCAGACAGGCTCGTACACATCTTGCGAGACTACTTGTCGAACAGGCATTTCCAATACCGCGTCGAAGGAGTGTTCTCAAATCCGAGACCCATCCGAGCAGGAGTCCCGCAAGGGTCCATACTTGCTCCCATTTTGTATAGCTTATATACAAATTACATCCCCAGATTGCCGAATATACATATCGCGCTCTACGCGGATGACACCGCTCTCTTCTGTTCTCAAAGGGACAAGGTAACCCTTTTTAATAATCTGCAAAACGTAGCCACCGTTCTCGCCGAATGGTTCCGCAAATGGCGGATAGAGGTGAATGCCGAGAAAAGTGTAGCAATACTCTTTTCTCGGAGTAATCTATACCCAACTCCCGTTACTGACATAAAGTTATTTGACCAAACGATCCCATGGGCCGATGAGGTCAAATACTTAGGTGTCACCCTTGATAGGAAGCTCATCTTCTGATCCCACGTTTCGGTCGTGCGCAACCGCGCCGCCTATATCCTTGGCAGATTGCACCCCATGTTGTGCAAAAGGAGTAAATTTTCACTTAGGCATAAGTTGACAATTTACAAAACAGTAGTCAGGCCGCTGATGACTTACGCTAGCGTAGTCTTCGCCCACGCCTCCAAGTCAACCATCGCTCGATTGCAAAGAGTGCAAAATAAATTCCTCCGCACTGCAGTAGGAGCCCCTCACTATTTGAGAAACGTCGATCTCCACGACGACCTCAAAATGGAGACGATCGTCAGTTTCATGCGTTCAGCATCTCGCCGCTATTTCGATAGGTTGCCACACCACCCTAACCAGCTTCTTCGCAACGTATGCGAATACCCACCGACTCGCGGCAAATCGTGGAGCACACGCCGCCCGCGTCATGTCCTGTTGGATCCGGACGATCCAATTACCGCGGCCTTGATAACCGCAGATCCAAAAACAGTGGGGTACACTCATGCACCAGATACTTACCACGACACCGGCGTCGCCGGCGGCGCCGACGGTTACAAGTAAGGTTAGATTCGTCAACTGTTGTCTAAAACGACGCAGTTACACTCCGACGCAGCCTTGAGTTTCTTTCGGCGTTTCTTCTCAAGGTAGTCGCTTCCGAAACGCTAGTACATCACCGTTAGGTTTCGTATTTTTGGCTGGCGGTCCAAGTTGAGGTTCGTACCCACAGGGGTGCCCTTGCATTGCCAACCCAACCCATAAATTGCAGGCTGAGCACCTTCAGTGTTCGCCCTCCCGCCCGGTTGAGTTGTGAAGACCTTTCCCGGTCAATCAACGCGCGACATGTCAAAAAAAAAATACGCATACTCACAAATGCTACAAGTGGTTGTAGTGGTACCCCTCCCGTTTATAACCGACTTTAAATCAGAGAAGTTTCTGTGTTCGATTGTATTTTTTTTCTTTGTAAATAATTAATATGCTTACTGTTGAGACCAAATGTTAATTTAGCATTAATATTTTATTATTTTAGATGTAGTGAATGAAACACAAGGAATAAGACTTTCGTTAGGCGAATAACAGTCTATGAGGTATACTTTGATGGATTTTGCGAAGTGTTATAATTCATAGACATTTACAATAGACAGCGCAGTACGCAGATCGTGGGATCAAGTAGGGCGATAATTCTATAAGTACGTTGGTTGAAGCTACGTTTATTGATCAAACCGCACTATTAAATCCTTGTCCGGACACGGATCGCTGTTTGTATAACATTGTGTTGTAGTCGGTTACCGAAGACGCATAAGTAGATATTGAATTACGTTAATTTGTTATATTTCATTGATGCTACCGTCGGTTACCGCAGAGATGTGTTACAGTGGGCTGGACTTTTATGACGTAATGCGTAGTAATTTTTTTTAGGAAAGTTGTTATTTTTTATACGATCTTTTATAAGTCAGTTTTTATACTGGCTCGACAAAGCGACTACAGCACACCTGACCATGGCACGAGAGGCAATTGACCGTCGCGGGTCTACATATACCACGACTTAAGGTCTCTAAGTATGAAAAAATCATGATACGCAAACTCATACCGAAATACGATAGCCCAATGCGAGTAACAACGACGTTTTTTTATATGTGTACTTTGATCCTCTTGATGTTAAGTTTTGGCGTGCGCGAAACGGTTCCCACTATTAAGCTTATATGCCTTATACTTTATATGCCTCGAACTCTACATTGACGTCTTCGATGTAGTTTGAGAAATATTATAACAGATGTCAAGTATTATTGATGCATTTAATGTCTATCGCTTTGAATGTTAGATTGTTTTACGCCTAAGCCATTGACAAATATTAAAAAATACTAAGAAATTAAATTCAATATTGACAAAAATGTAACTATATAGTGATGTTAAAAAACTTTTATATTAATATGATTACATTTTGTCTATCTGTGTTTTAAACACTAAGGTATACTTAATTGCATACAAATATATGGCACGTTAACGTTTACCAGGTTTTTAATCATGATTACAGAGCAACAAAACTAAAATTATGACTACATTTTGTAATCTTAAATCATTAATCATATTACATTTTGCCTATCTCTGCGAATAGAGTCGGTGCCGTAATGTTGTCAATTTACTTGTGGGGGCAATAATACGTAGAATTCTTTAATCTTAATGTTGTGTATAAAGGTGATATATCGATAAAATTGCGATAAATTTGCACCGCCTACTGCTCTGCTGCTTTATTGACGTACTACGTTAATGGAACTAGAATAATCTTTCAATTCTGAACAATACTGCTTGTATGAAACTATAAATGTAAAGAATTTGAAAATATGAACCGTAAATTACTATTTTCTCCCAGATTTTTTTCAGAAGTAGAGACTTTATTTCCAGTCAAAAATGTAATTAAATTGTGTATGAAATAAATTCATTTATACGTTTACATAAAGTACAATTTAATTGAAATAACTTATCAGTAAATTAATATTTAATGGCGGGGAAATTTTTGGAAATCTCGACATATTCAACTATAGCTTCTTGAATAGTTGTACATGATTGAAAATAGTTATGGCAAAAGTGTCTTTTTAATATCACCGTGAACACACCTTGTATCTATTTAAAAAATGCTCAACTCTGTCTTATACAGTACTAAGGTTGAGATTTATAGACGTAACTTTAAGTTTACTTAGACTTTACTAACGCATTACAATTTATATAACTCAATGAATGTCACCGATTGTGTCAACATGGACTTTGATCTGCGAATACAATAGCCATACTCAAGTTCCTACTATACATTCAGTTTTTTCTCAAAACAAATTTATTTTTTGAATACTTTGCTAACCAAAGACGTAAAAGCGTCTTTAAATCTCAGCCTAAGAAAATGTGTTTTGCGTTTTATTCAATAATTTAATACACGTCAAGTGTGTAACCGTATTTAGGTTGTCGTAATCATTAAGTAATGTATTGTATGGATTAAAATTTACTTTATAACTTGATAAACTTAATATAAATCATAGTATTTTTATTCTGGGTTATTAAATCTTAACATGCCATTAATAAAAGGAACATCCCTGAGATTAAATTACGTTTTCCTCAACCATTTGAATAATAAGTGTGTTACGATAATTATGTGTACCTCATGCATATAAATAAGTAGATACTAGATATGAATATGAAAAATTGTATACGGGCCAATAAAAACATAATAACAAGATGTCGTTTCATTATTACCTAATTTATAGCCTTCCGCACCTGACCCGGTTATTTCACATTCCTTCAAGTGGTTCGAATCCGAAAAACGTCGAAGAATAAAATATCTGAAGGACTCGGACTTAATAGAATGCAGTAAAACTAAGGCTTTACCTAGAGCCAACCCAAATATTTCCAAAGCTGTTCTGCGTCTCAGTAAAGTACAAATACGAGGAGTCACAAGAGCAATTACAGAGTACGGTTATTTTAACAGACATCTCTTTTACTTAGGTGTCACGTAAACTACTCTATTCGTTACTACGAAGAGAAGATAGCCTAGCATGTGCTTTTTAAATTCAGGGAACTAGCAGTGGCTGCGACAAATTGCGAAACAGAGGAAATATTCTCGTGTGATGTTTTATTTCATTAGTTATTATAAAAAAAAAGCACTGAACATATAGTGTTTAGTCTAGCAACAAAAACACAAAACAGCCATATGTCCGTTTCAGGCACAATTGATTCTATAAGACGGCATTGGTTTAATAAAAAGCGGCTGGCTTCATGCATTCGTTTAATTTTTCTCTGAAGTGTCCGAATGTGTCAAATTGCGTTTTGTTTCGTTATGAAAGATGTTTCTATGTTTTGTGTTTTTGTTGCTAGACTAAGCATATAGACTATTAAAATTAAGGTTGTCATCTTGTGTAACTTTAAGTTTTCCTTTATCAAATTTACTTAAACCAATGAGAGAGAGGCGGTAAACAGTGACCGGCGGACCAGCCGAGAGAGAAGTTTTGGAGCGGTAGGCTCTTTACTTCCACTTCTCCCAGAGCGGTAGCCTCAATAAGACTTTCGCTCCCCAGGCGTTTGAATGAATTTGATTTCTCAGGTCCGGGTGGAGCAATTAGTTTTAGCATTCAAAAACTAAAAAGGTCTCATGTAAAGCAAATAATCTAGATAAACATAAGCTTTTTGACAGCTAGCGTACTTTAATATGTTCTCGTCATTTTCTTCACACAACTACACAAATAACTTTGTATTCAATATACAATTTGCGACTAAATCCTGTCTATAGATTACGTAGTGTATTACTAGAACCCCGGGTAAGTACATTTTATTTTAAACGGTTTATAAATCCCCTGTAGCGGCCATCTTTAGCAGGTGCCTTATCGGTTGTTAATGATATTATATTTAATAAAGGAATTGCTTTTTCTATGAACTAATCTTTAAAAATATTAAATATAGATTCGCATTACCAGTCATCAAAGTGTCGCGAAGAGCAGTTCTTCGTGTATTTCTTGATCTGTAATGAAACGGACATTTGCCAATAATAATCCTTCATTATCAGGTAAGGTTGATTCGTCTAGCTGTAAATAAAATTAGGTTGTTTGCAAATCTAAATATATATAACTGGTATAAGGTGACTGACTGACTGACTGGTATAGTGATCTATCAACGCACAGCCCAAACCACAGGGCGGATCGGGCTGAAATTTGGCATGCAGGTAGATGTTATGACGTAGGCATCCGCTAAGAAAGGATTTTGATTAATTCTACCTCCAAGGGGATAAATTCTACCCTCCAGGGGATAAAATGGGGGATGAAAGTTTGTATAAAACTTAGTCAATTTTAAACCGATCGCTGAAATTTGGCATGTAGGTAGGTAGGTGAAGTCTATTTTGCCATGACAATAAACAAGTTTCATGGGCAAACTCTCAAATTTGTGGGTATTGACTTGAAAGAACATTGCTTCTATAAGGAACAGTTTTATGTTGCTTGCTCACGAGTAAGTTCACCCAATAGCTTGATAGTTTTAGCGCCTAATGACAGATTAGTTAAGAATATTGTATACAAAGAAGTGTAGTAGGCCCTAATATTTTAAACACGCTAAACAAAAGTAAAGCCGCAAAAACTATACCTAATTAATAATAATACTTCTTAACACGAGCGAAGCCGTAGGCAAAAGCTAGTAAGTATACAAAAACAATTGAATTTCATTGCTCACTTCGTCATTACGGTTTTGAACTGTGTTGTTGCTTAAAGGAATTATTTTAATACTATTAGATGTGGATATGTGTTAAACAGTTTTTATAACTTCTTTTTATTACTAATAGCTGACAAAATGAACTCTTCCCCGATAGTATGCGGTTTTCCGCATTTTGTTATAAGTAGCGAGATGCAGTAAGACGCTCGCAAAACATAATCGCCTCGTCGTATCGTCGAAGTGAACTTTATATCCTCTGTAAATCGCTTCAGAATGTTATCTTGGAGTGTTTGAAAGTATTTCATATCTTTAAGTGCGCTGTCACGGTGACATCTTTTCAAATAATCATCCAGTTTAGATGGTTTCATAGTCTTATTGCTTAAAACTTCGTCGCATTAAAGGCACAATTGCTTTATCCAAAATGATGGAATGATGCTAGATTTTCAATAATTAACATTGTACTTGTTGCACCCTCTCACTTTCATAATAGAAACACGCGCGCGGGTCTACGGGGTCACAGCTTTTCAGTAACTTACATCCCGGCTCGGACTAAAAAGTTCTCTAACTCTTACTTTTGCCAAATCGTTGGGCTATGCAATGGTTTTCCGGCGAGCGTGTTCCCTTCGTCCTATGATCAGGTTCACACGGACTCATTTTACGTAACTCGACGTCTGAGTGCGCCTATTTTGCGTGAGACCGGGTGATTTCAATCGTCCCAGCGCAGTTCCTTCTAGAAACCCGCCAGCCGCCTTATTTCACTGGTTGCTTCCGGAGGGAACTTCGGTTTACCGAGGTGTTGTACCTGGTATATTGCCCATTCGCTGCATTCGATGAGCACGTGCCTGGTTGTCTCCTCTTCTCTCATGCATGCTTTGCACAGATTAGTTTCTGTGACACCTAAATGAAAAAGATGTCTATTAAACTAAGCGTGTCCTGTTATGGCTCCGGTGACCCTACGTATCTGTAATTTACTGAGATGCAGAATAGTTTTAGAAACCTTTGGATTCTCTCGAGGTAAGGCCTTCTTAGCTTGTCTGCATCCTACTAAGTTGTTCCAGTCTAAGTCCTTCAGACGCCTTTCGTTCTATGATATTGGGTCTTTTAAGCGAAGCGTGAAGAGATATTTGTGCTGGCCGGTAAGATCGCGGCAACTATCGATTGATTTTTTTTTGCTGTTGGTCGTTGTCGTTTTTTGAACTGCACCATGTTTACCATCAGATGTGTTGTGGTCACAGTGCCACGTCAGGATAAAAAATCTCTGTGAACATATTTAAAAAAATTAAAAGACTACCATCACATAAAATAGACGCCCAGAATTGAAAAAATAAATCTTTCGGAAAATAAGTTTTTGCAATGCTTATTACCCATTATTACGTGCTCTCTGCCGGCCTACTTTCGCGGACACCTTAATGGCTGTACGGATAGAGAATCGGGTTACGTCTCGTGATCGACCGCGCCTTGCATAAGCTAACTCGCGATATTATTGCTATATTTATCTAGTTTATGATTGTTACTTAAGTTTTGGCGCAATAAACATTTGTATGACGGAAATGCGGTATTTTACTGTCTTTCAACTCTAAACCATTTATATATTTTTCGGATAAATAAATTTAAAAATTTCTACGATTTAAAATTATCATAATTGATCATCAATATGAATAATAGATAGTTTAAAAAATTTACGTCTTACTTATGTACTTATATCACACACAATTCGACTCGTTAAAACAAATCTTGAGCCTAAATGCAAGGGGTTAATTAGCTAGTAACCATCAACTAATTCCACGATGGATACCGTTTGTCACTGCGGATTAAACCATACTCAGATATACAGAGAATCATATCAACAGTGTATTTCTTATCTACGAGTTAAAAAGTAAATTTTAATAAAAATACTTTAATGAAGGGCACTCACAAACAAAATTGTATCGATTCACCTTAACATTAATTCAATATAATTTATGTGCAAATACAAACTACTTACATACAGAGTTATTTTTAACTCGCCGTATTAATTAAAGCGTGTGATGGAGGAGATAAAAACTTGCAACTAAAGCTACCCCAATGTAGGAACGAAAGTCAACAGATTTCGAGATATTTCAATTTATATAATATATCTAAATATATATATATCTAAAACTATTGGATTGCGCCTTTATATTGGCGTAATTTAAAATGATGTTGACGGGAGTGCCATTTCAAAATCTGTTTGTATAGGTACGGAAATAAGTGTATTTGTGTCGCTATTTAAATCGTCTTTCTCAGTCGCAAAGGCTATTCATAAACGATATTAATGACGAAGTTTTTGAAGTTAATACTACTTTTTATACAATATTAAAGTCTCTCTAAAGATGTTACTTAGCTAGGTATTTTATTACATTTATAGAAAGGAATTTTGTAGGTTTTTATTAAAAGTATATATGTTGGATCATAATAAGTAAGAACTGAAGAATCACTTCTTGATATATAAGTAAAAGGGGTCTTGGAGTCGAACACTAACAAAGATGCGTGCATATGTTATTTACGGAATTTCTATGGGCACAGAAAAGATGTGTTCATTCGAGCGTATCTAGTTGGGATCGAAGGACTCTCTGCCTCTACATTGTTATTGCTTGTTCCGACTAAAAATAGGTACAATTGACAAATAATTGAGATTTATTTATTCTTTTCCTTTAAGAATGGAATATAATAATATTTTGTACACTGACTTAATTTTAATCACATTAAAATTCAGTAATGTTATGATGGTATAAACTTAAAGTAGGATAAAAAAAAGACATAAGCCACTAATGTTGTCACGAAGATTACTGAAAAATATTAATCACGGACTTAAGTAAAATTAAATAGGTATATTTTGTTTTAATAATTTGTTCATATATTTGCTGGTTTCTCGATGGTATATCCACTCCTTTGTATCTTATTTTACGTTGATATTGAAGTTTATCAATTAGTTTTTACAAAAAGAACTATCATTTGGTCTAGATATCGAATTTCTACGACCAAAAACCATTATAATGCGACAAAAATACTTTTTTTAATTATAAAGTCCAGGTTTACGACCTAAAACATTATATTTTGTATTAAAAGGATAAAATATTATATTACTATAAACTCTAAAACTTATCTGGTAGTTGGAAAACTCGCGTGCGTCATCTTTCCTTTCCGGTTCCGGGCTCCGCGCTGGGTCGATGGACACCTGTTCATGGATGGATCATTGCATCAACCTCCGACCACATAATTATTCGTTATTCATTTACAGAACTCCAACACAATATCAAACGCCTTCTTTTACGCCACACTCCTACTTAAGCCGCCGCCAATAAGAAGTGTCACACACTGCCATATCCTTCTTGTCACTTTTTATGCTGGCCAACATAAAAATATAATTATTGCGAAAAATACCCAAGTGTCAATGGTGCCCACATTAATATTTAGCATTTAATAATCATTATTTATATTATATCCAGCCTTGCCTATCAGCGATGTTTGCTGTTGTGCTTCTCTATTATTGTAACATTTGACTTATGAAAATTATTCACCATAAAAGTTAACTTTATCTTTGTAATTGAAAGTAACATATGATTGTGATAAACTGGTTCAAAACTTGGTCATTATTTTACGCGTACCTTAACTTGCTTTGTTGGTTTGATTAAAAAGTTTGTAGAACACATGTTTTGCAATGTTTGGTACAACATATTATAAAACCTTTGCAATTTCGATTACAATCTTTCTGTTATGAGCCCTCATAAAACCCGTCACTTCAACCTCTGACATTTAGCCTTACAATGTTTTTGTCATAAAGTAAAAATTTTAAGGAAATATTTCAATATTGTAAATTGATTAAAAACAGGTTTACGCGTATGAAAGTATGATTGCTTTAATATAAAAGCTTCCATAAAATTGTATATACTGTTTTTCTTTAATATTAAATCAGTGTTATTTATGACCAGTAAGAGTGAATACGGCCAAAATGTTGTTAATGTCTCTCCTGTACTCATCCAAAATGAGTTACGATATTTTTTAACTAAGATGACGATTTTATTCCATCACTTTGACACTAATAATTAACTAAATTACGCACTTGTGCTATTATAACATTACCGCAGTCAGAGTGATATATGTCGATTGATTTAACTTTTACGGTCCATCAGAGTAAATTATAATTGTATGTAAAAAAACCATTTTTATTTTGACTGAATAGACGCTAACAAAGACTTTTTTTAGTATCAGCTATATGTACTGCGTATTGCTAGCGTGAATTTAATAAAGTTAACGTGTAATCTGAAAAAATTAATAGGAATATTATAGGTTATAAGTAGAAAATACTTTACTAAAACAAATGCGTGGGGTTGTAATCAGTATCTAGTTAATCCCAAAATAGTTTCGATTCTTTCTTCCGTATTTGTTTCTAGCATCCCACCGGAACGACCCCCTACAATTTTTATAACTTTTATTATTAACTAGCTGTCCCGGCAGATCTTGTTATGCCCTATTTATCTAAAACAAAGTCATATTGTTTTTTTTAAATGTTAATAGCTTCCCCGTCGGCTGTTTTTTGAAAATTGTTTAAAGGAACCTGGCCTTAATGCTATATGTATAAAAATTGACAAATATTGACATTAATAGTTATACATCACTCAATAATTGTTTTGCCTTCACGGAACCCGTCCACTAACATTTAAACTTTATGGTATGATATTAAAGTTCAAATTGACTTATAACCAAATCTTTTGTATGAGAATATAGAAAAGTGTTATTTATAGACAGTTGCAGGGAATTTTTAAAAAATTTCCCTCCATTATAACCTTCCGCAGACTTCATCAAACACAACAAAAAAAAAAAAATCAGCCAAATCGGTTCAGCCGTTCTCGAGTTTTGCGCTTATCAAGGTATTTAGCGATTCATTTTTATATTATAAACTAGCTGGCCTGGCAGACCTTGTTCTGCCCTATTTCTCTAAAACAAAGTCACATTGTTTTTTTAATGTTAATAGCTTCCCCGTCAGATTTTTTTGAAAATTGTTTGAAGCATCCTGGCTTTAATGCTATATGTATAAAAATTGACAAATATTGACATTAATATTTATACGTCACTCGATTGCTTTGCCTTCCCGGAACTCGTTCACTAACATTTAAACTTTATGATATGGTGTTCAAATTGGCTTTTAAATATTATTACGAATTTTTTGTATGAAAATACAGAAAAGTGTTATTTTTAGGCAGTTGCAGGGAATTTTAAAATTTTTCTCTCCGTAATAACCTTCCTCAGACTTCATCGAATACAACAAAAAAAAAAATTAGCCAAATCGTTTCAACCGTTCTCGAGTTTCGCGTTTATCAAGACATTTTGCGATTCATTTTTATATTATAGATTACTAGCTGTCCCGGCTGACCTTGTTCTGCCCTATTTCCCTAAAACAATGTCACATTGTTTTTTTTTAATAGCTTAAATTTCATGTTAATATCTTCCCCGTCTGATTTTATTCTGCCGAAACCTATTGGCCTATCGGCTGTTTTTTGAAAATTGTTTGAAGGAACCTGGCCTTAATGCTATATGTATAAAAATTGACAAATATTGACATTATTAATATTTATACGTCACTCAATTGTTTTGCCTTCCCGGAACCCGTCCACTAACATTTAAACTTTATGGTATAATGTTAGTTCAAATTGACTTTTAAATATTATTACGAATTTTTTGTATGAGGATATAGAAAAGTGGTGTTTTTAGACTTTTTCAGACAACATTTTTAATTTTTCTCTCCGTAATAACCTTCCCCAGACTTCAACAAACACAACAAAAAAGAAATCAGCCAAATCGGTTCAGCCGTTCTCGATTTTCGCGCTTATACACATTTAACGATTTATTTTTATACTATAGATAGATAGAGAATATTTAAAATCCGATATCTCTAATAAATGTGACAACCCTAGTAGATCACCTTTGAACAATGTATAATGTAATTGTGCGATAAATCGCGAGTGTACCGTGAAATTTTCAATACCCTACACATCGAACAGGATCATATCGAAGGGTGAAAGGCTATTTGGTTTAAGCGACGTTTTTTGGTGATATAGTAATATATATATTTTTGGAATCGATAAAAAACGCTTATTTCGAAAATATATAATACTATATCACCAGAAAATGTCGCTTAAACCAATAGCCTTTCACCCCTCGATATGTTAAATTAACACGATGAGCCACAACACACGCTACTATCAACTAATAACACTTTTTTCACAATTTTCACTATTTTCCTATTATGTAGTATTCATTTCATAAATGCTTTCAAGGATATTACCGCATTGTGTTACATAACGTAATTATTAAAAAAAAAAATTACTTTTGCTCGATTAATAAAAACATGAATAAACACTGAAATTAAAGACTACATACTTGCATACAACTACCTAAATGGTTAGTAGAAAAAGATGCCTTTTAACATACACATTTTTATACCGAAACTAGGTGTGCCCGCGACTTCGTTCACGTGGAAGAAGTACTTTTGCTATGATAATAATTATTTTAAGCTGGAATTTTTCTATAAATGATCTAAATACCATCGATTATTTCTTTCTTTAATTACAAATTGGTTACTGCTTGACCTTAATCTCCCTCGATCGAAATTGATGACGAGCCCGATGACGGAGGGGATTACTCCTCGTTTTAAAATTCCCATGTCGCAAGATGTTAGAAAAACAGACGCAGGAAGCGAATTCCATTCCAGTATATAGAGTATAGCTGATCCGTCGAACTTCATACCGCCTAACAGAAAATGAATGTCATGTTACAGATTAGCCGAACTTAAGTTATGATTTTATGAAAGTAATACAACGAATACAAAATAAATGCTTTGATATATTTTCCTTAGTGTACACATAATAAATTTCTAAACGCACGCGTAAATATTTGACAACCAATATACTCATACATGTTTATGTCAATCCTGTTTCAATACTGACATTATTCTACATTATTAAAATCTAAAATACGCTCCTATCCAAATATTGTAGATATATCTTATCGATTCGAAACCTTTATTTATATAATTTTTTCATTTGAGGGGAGATTTATTTTATCCACGGGATGAACAATAAATACTTGACAGTTACGAAACCCACGAACATTTTGTATGGAAAAATACTTTTTTTTCGTTAGTTTTCCATTATTTTTATTAATTGCTCTGCTATTCGGTACGACGACAAATACATCAAATTAAAAACCAGGAAAATCGGTGTAACCTTCTCAAGTTATAAGTGCTCAAACAAACTCTACTTTGTTTTATATATACATATTTATGTATATAGATTAAAGTTTTAAGTTATGTCATATATCAATGTTTGAAGTCAGCGATCTGTAGATACAAATCCGCTTACTGACCACCGTGTTTTTGTGTAGAGAGGCACAATTAATCGATTACAGTAGTTACCTGTAAAAAGTTACGTTCTAATGTTTTGGGGCTTTATTTCTTATAGCACTTATGACGTTTCTTGATTTGTAGATGCTGATAAAAATTACTGTCAACCATGTCAATTTCCGTGAAAATAATTAAAACTAAATATTATTGTGGAGTCTATTGCACAAAAGCTGTACGATAAATTCGGCCACATTTGAGACCTGATGGGATGTCATTAGCACTTTATGTCTATGTTTCCCAAAGTAGTAAACGGGGCTTTATCTCAGAGGGTCCGCAGATGATATTACAAAACAAAATTTCCAGTTAACTTTATGTAATAATAGTAGTATTATTGTACTGCATGAACGAAAGCACAGCTATAGGAATATTGTGTTACACCTACCAACGTTCGGTTTAATTATAGATGAATGTTGTATCGAGTGGAATGGTAGCTAGACTTTCGACGACATCCATCAGGCTATCGGACAAATACTGACTCCGAAACCCAAATCCCGTGTTCAATTCAAATCAGATAGTGTGAAGATGACACATCTTGGTGTTTAGCCAGTAAAAATCTGGCACAACATTGCTGGTGCGCTTACGGCGCGAGGGTACTTAGAGTCAAGAGAGTCCATCCAATAAAGGTAGGGAAGTGAACACAAAGCGTCCTCAAACATTAAGTAATATTTGTCGAAGTGCCTAAAGGTTGTATGCGCTACTAAAGATAAACACGTGAAATTGAGTTGACGCTCCTACTTTTTATTGAATCTGTAGTCGTACTGTTTGATTTTCATTATATAGTGCACAACACAAGAATAGACAAGTCCATTCTATTCAATCGGACTCTTTACTACTATGGTACTGACACAACAGTCAGAACATTCAGGTATTACATTTTAGATACACTAACAAATTAAATAACCTTTTTAGTTTAATTAAGTATAGTCACACGAATGGGTACATAGTAAAAAAATATGTCTTAAATAGCTTGTCAAATGTTAATAACTTTAACTATTCACCATTCAATACGACCTTTAGGTATGACCGCATTGTGTGGAATTGGAAATACAAGATATATAACGGTTACAACGTATTTCGTCATTTTGTATACAATGCGCATATGATAGAGACGTCTAACAATTAAAACAAACTTTTAAAAATACTTATAGTGTTAACACTGATCAATATAGCCACTACACTAATCCAAAAAAGTCAATAATAATAATTAATATTAATTATATAATAAACAAATTAATAATCATTACATTCACAAAGTAATGAAAAATATAAATACAAAATACCAATTTTAAATATCAAAACCTTAATTTTACTGTGATATAGGGATTTATTTTTTAATTCGAATAAATCTTATTATATTATAAAATGCAATACAAAATTGTGTAGACGAAATAAACATCGTAAATATATATAACTAAATTAGCAAATCTTTACCATACTTTTAATGTCATCAAGCGTTGTCAACAAAATAATTTTAAGCTATAACTACAATACTTTCAGTTGCATTTAACTTAAGATCTTTAAGCGTGTAATCATTTTTTTTAAACTGATCGTAAGTATATTATCAGTAAATATAGATTGGATTCTTATTATAACATTTAACGAATAGATATTTTACTATTATGCGGGAAACTATTTAAATAATATTGGAAGCATCATTAGGTAATTTTAACTATTGTTTTAAGTATTAAAATTGACTGCTGTAGTAATCTATACCGACAATTGTGGATAAAAGTCTTTAAAATATTTAGGTTAAATATAGATCCATCTATTTAATAGGTAAAGATAATATCGAAATATAATAAATACAGCGCTTGCTTACTAGAATCGTATTAACTGAACAAACACATTGTAATTGGAAAACAGTTTGTGGTTTGAGCTTTGCCATGTCCAGTGCATATTTCGTTTGTTTTATTGATCCTTTTATAATGAAAATTATATTTGTGTGTTGTATTTATTCTAGTTTTTGATTTAATTTACTACGAAACAATTTGTTACGTTATCTTGTTATTTATATATTATCAATATCTCGGGTTAGGGGCATTTTTTTACTAAGATGCTATTTTGGAAGCTACTTAAAAGAACGGTTAGTTTTTTCATAAATTATTTCATAATAAACTAAACTGCACAAAACTTCTTTTGCAGTTAAATTGTCTTTCAAAATACCATATACGTTGTCGCTTACTACTGTTAAACTTCTTCAAATCTCCTTTAGCTTAACTGTTCTTAGCTTTTATGCACCTGTTCCTCGCCTCTGGAACTTATGTAATTATCTTTTTGACGGCAGTGACATTAATTTTGACTCTTCAGCTAAGCTAGTCAGAACGTTTTTCAACATGAATTGCTCTTTCAAGTTTTGTTTGGTTTGGTGTTTCTGGCTTTTTTAGATGTAGACTAAGGTAACCTATAATTGGGGGAGAACTTTAGCAGTTTATGTTAAATTTACTTTCCTTAAGTTTTTTAATATGCGTTGCCTATGTGGGTTTTGCTTGTGTAACAAAATAAATAAATATAATAATAATAAATTCACCACAAAACTTTTTGTACAGTATATATTTAAAAGATAAAACATTGTTTTTGTAAAGTATTTTCATTTATATTTCATTTTTTACAAACTTATGACAAGTGATTTTTATTTGCTAATTTATTTTCGAAATGTAGACAAACAGAGGTACAGAGAACTAAAAATATAAAAATGCATTTCCACAAAACGTCTAAAGAACTTATGCATTTCGGTCCTACACGAGTAGATATAACTTGAATTTTATTTAAAAAAAATAACGGAAGTGATCTACATGGGCATCGATCGTTGCCCAAAATAATGAATAGTTAAAATCTCGCATTTTGGTAACGGTGCGCGTTAGGCGGGCGCGGCAGGGAATAGGGCGGGCGGCTTAGAGCGGGCGAAGGGAGAGGTCGATAAGCAGTGTGCTACGGAACACACAGTAGGGCGGACGGTTTCCTCTCGTGGAACACAACTCGCACGCGGCGATTTATCCTGCCGCGCGCAACTCTACCGCATCGGCGTAACTTATCAACATACATCAAGGTCGCCCCGAAGGTAAGTTCCTTGTTTTTCAATGCAATTGTTTGTTCTTATATTTTTCTTAATTTTTTTACCGTTTTTTTATAACTATTTTTAAAAAAATGTTAAAGTAAATTCGAAATATTTACTTCAAGAAAGTTTTTAAACTTTAATTTCCAGCCTTTATTTTTTATTACTTTTTATTTTACAAAAGATCATATATCTTCAGAGATACTTGTTGCATTTTTTTTAAATTTAAATTTACCACTGTTCGCCAGGTTTTTCTTTCAGATATACGACATTATATTTAATAGAGCTCCAAATTATAACCAGTCGCGGTGTTAATATTTAAAAAATAATTTAAAATATTGAATACCTTTTTAAATACACTAAGTATTTTGGGTTTTAATGTCTAAAATTTTCGTCGCCAATATAACAACTAGTTCGCTGAGTTTTCCTGATTGTATGTGGGTGTTGATTTAGGGCTTTGTTTAAACTTGTACTGCCACAATAGATAAGAAAAAGCTTTAAGCTGACTCTGAGGCCTCCTTTATTGCTATTTCAAAGTTAAATGTATGAAATTACTTTGTTAATTACGGTGGCTTTTCATTCAGGACATAGTATTTTTAAATGTAAATATAAAATTTAGTATAATTAATCAATCGTTTTAATATAATTCAAAAAATAATATTTTACAAAGAGAGACTACAGAAGGAGTTTCTAACTGGCTCTTCCCGGTAGGTCTTACTTTCCTAAGCAGCTGTATATTCATTATAATGATGTTATAAAAGGTCTTGTAATTTTCCTATGTAATAAAATTAATTAAATTAGAATATAATAATAAAAAAAAACTTTTTTTAATAAACATAATTACTATAATGAAGTATAAAATTGTTTTATTACAATATTTAGTAGTATTTACTCCTTTTATTGCAACGATGATAGCTTTTTATTTTTGAGTTTTTGATCGATTATGTCCTATAAATAATACGTTTATATAGGTGCCGGAATAGACCAAGAAATGCCCAGTCGCTTTTTATATTGTCTCATATGTGTAATTGGCTCACAGTAAGAGATAAGAAGTTAATAGTACAGTTTAATAAAAAAAACCTTTTTACGAAACTACTTTTACTATTTCGAATTTTATTATATAACGAAAGATAATGTTTAAGACAGGTAATGTAATTTTTAGGCAGGTATAAAAAATCGAAAAGAATTAAGAGAAATTAAGAATTAACAAATATTTATAAATAAAAAATAGTCCAATTGGCTAAAACAAAAAAAAAAAGCAATTGGGCTTTTATACATACATATATAGGTTAAAAATTCATAGTTCTCTCTAAAGTAGGAAGTTTGCCGTTTCTGGCTCTGAAGCTGAAGCCTCTTGAATTTGAGGCTTGAGAATTTGAACACAAATATTTCTGTAATTGACAAGTTGACGTATTTTCAAGGTATAGAAATTAAAGCGTATGTGTAAATTTATGTGTTCATCTAATCTAGCTCCTACAACACTCACATTTCCAAAACACATTTCTTACAAAAAATACACAAGTTCGTGGAGGGTAGATAAAGAAAACGGCTTAGCATTCATTCATCTTTTTAAATTTTAATGCGCACAAATTATTTAATATATAATAATTATGAGATTCTTAATCACTCTGCGCTCCTGATTAACGCTTGAGCTTTAGGTTTTGTAAGCTTTATGTATGAGTACACTTAGTCAGGTCATAAATACTGTTACAATTAAAAATATACAAAATATTATTTTTGAATTTGAGTCTGTCATTTTTATACGATTATATTTTCTGTTTTCTTATTTTCGCTCGAATACATTGTAAAATAAGGAACTTCGAATATTTTGTGATATTAAAATAGAATGAGGTGATAAAGAGAACCAAATCGCTGTGATAGCATCACATAATAGTATAGGTGAGGAGCCAAATATAATTTTTAAAATCATCCATAGGCTTGGTATTAGTCAAATATTTGTGTACCGGGCTATTGATAATTATAATGAAACCTCTTCTGTTGGTGATAGAAAAAGATCTGGCCGTCCACGTAGTGTTCGTACGAAAAAGGCGATCAAAGCAATAAGGGAAAGAATTCGAATAAATCCTGTCCGAAAGAAAAGGATTTTATCACGGAAGATGACGATAGCATCTAGGACCATGTCGCGTATTTTAAATGGTGACTTAGGTCTTGCAGCTTGTAAGAGACGCATTGTTCATTCCTTAAGTGATAATGAAAAAAAAAATAGGATGATAAAATCAAAACAACTACTTAAGCGGTACGCAAAGGGAGGTCACAGAAAAATGTTGTTTACGGATGAGAAAAGTTTTACAATTGAGCAATATTTTAACAAATAAAATGACCGTATTCATACTGATAGCTCTAAAGAAGCTTTCCAATTAGTCAACAGAGTATAACTTGGGGGTTATACGACTTCTGCGATGGTCTGGTGGAGCTATGAAGAAGTGACTCAGCCATATTTTTATAAAAAAAGGTATCATAACATCGGCACAAGTGTATCAAGATACCATTCTTGAGAAGATAGTTAAGCTCCTTAACAACACCATGTTCAATAACCTAAATTGGTCCTTTGAGCAAGACTCGGCGTCTGGTCATAAAGCTCGATCCAACCAATCTTGGTTAGAAGCGAACGTTCCGGACTTTATCAGAGCTGAAGACTGGCCGTTATCTAGTCCTGATCTTAATCCACTGGATTATGATTTATAATCAGTTTTAGAGTGTAATGCTTGCACTAAATGCCATGTTAATTAGGAGTCCTTAAAACAATGCCTACGATAGGCACTGAAGAATTTTGCCACAGAAAGAGTTCGTGTTGCTATTGGTAACTGACCTCAACGTTTAAAGGACTGTATTGTAGCCAATGGAGACCATTTCGAATAAAAATTATGTATTTTTATTGTTTTTATATTAATGTATTAAACTAACGCATTGTAATAGTAATAAATGTTACTTACAATAAAAAAATGTTGTTTTTCTTTGTAACAATATATATAGCAAGACTAAATATTTTATTTAGTTGTGCCATATATATGGTATAGCTTCCCCGTTTGGGCGGATTGTCTTAAGCGACAAAATATTGTCTTCCTTCGTCGTCCTCAGAGGGTGATGGCTATAAAAGCTAAATATATGAAGCGGCATGTGTGTTGGCTAGTTCTAAGCCGTGGGACCTGGCTAGCAACTACCTGCATTGTCAGCTCTTCTCGGTAGAATGAAACCAGTGTAATAATAGTAGGTTAATTTTTATTTTATATAGACGATTTAAAATATCTTAGAAGTAAGACACATAGAATAAAATTATTTTTTATTTATTCATAATCCTGAAAGTACAATCATTTACATAATTTAAATCTTTTCTCAATCAAACCTCTGTCTCCCGTATTTTAATGATGAGATATATAGAAAATATCAAATGTGTCTTCAAATTGAATATGCTTAAAGTAGATCAGGAATGAAGTAAGAAAGTCGGCCTTTTAATTTTTTACAGTACTTAATTTTTCCACAAAGTATTCCTTGTAGCGCGCTATTCTCTTTTGTTTTAACCTATATATGTACATCATTTATCAGCCCTTTCTGTGTCGTCATGCCAACACACCGAGGAGCGGCCCACATTTCTGTGTAAGTTTCTAAATTGCTAAACTGCAAACATTTCATTCAGGAAAACGCATACACGGCACGGTATGGGTAAATATCATACTTCAGTTGAATTTATATTAAATGCCCTGTATTGTTCTTAACTGTCCTGTATATGTCATCATATATTATATGTATTATAGACGGTGTAGTATAGATAGTATTGACTGTCCTGCAAGTGTTACTTAGCTATTGCTCACATAAGGCACCATGCGACGTAGAAGTCCTTTTTTTAACCCGGGGGAAATCCCTAATGGACCTCAGGGGGTGATGAGTGTTGCCCCTCCCTGTGTCGGACTTGCACCGACTAAAACCCCCGGGGTGATCCTTCTCCCGCCTGCCGAGTGCTAAGGGCAAGGCTGAGGCATCTTCCTCGGCACCCGGCGATGCGACGTAGAAGTCGAGGAGGATATAGCAAATGATGTATCTCTGTTCATCCCAAAAGCAGTATTATATAACGAGACGATAGATTATTTCAGTAAAAAATTGTGTGAATTAGAACACGTAAAACTTCTTCGGGATTTAAGATAGGCAATTTTAAGATGGTAAAATAGGGGCAAATCGGTTGTGTATATTGATATCCATCGTCGAAAGACATTATATTTTCAGCCTGTGTTAAAAACTGTATTTGTATTATTACTTTCAAAACTCCACAACTGAGAAACAGTAGTTTCTTTTGTTGATTTGTCATTACGATGAGAGCAGTAACTCTATTCGATCATTTCGAGTTCTGAGGTTTATATAGATTTGACACGAATTAAGATGCGGAAACAACACTAGTTTGTACTAGATGCTTGAAGCTATAACCTTCTATTTTTAAAACTTCTATATGACCATTTCCCTCAAAATAATAGCTACTTCAACAATCACCCATAAATTGGGGACTTTTTTAATATTCTTTAAATAATGCGTCTAATATATTTAAGAATTAATTATAACATCCAGTTCAAACAAATCCAACGCTCTTTGGTTCTAAAATAGAGTATGTAAAAACTACGCCTATAAATTAATGTCTTTTAATGCCTGTTTAAAATTCAATTGTTGATACTCTACGAGCCATTTTACAGTCGCAATATCTGCACAGAAGTTCAATTCTCGTCCCTAAACGATACTCTTGTCACAGTTGTGAACGTGTCAACATTACATCGAATAACGTAAAGGTAATGGACGTTAAGTGACAGGATGGATCACTCAGATTCTACTTTTAAAGATATTAAATTTTTCTTTGAAGAAATTCACAAAGTATTGTAATACGGAATTTCTCCTACGCCATATTACGATTTCGTTTCCGCAGTTATACAATTTCAGTATCGAATAACTTGTACAAATATCAGTCAAACGTAATAATAAATAATTATTATTTTTTATTGGTGAAATAATATAAAAATCTACAATATAGGTAATCATTTATACTTTACTTATCTTAATAGGTTTATAAACACTAAAGCTAAGGTTTATAAACGCTATTTCAACTTTGCTTAGCAAAGTTCTCAAAAAATTAATTCATTTTGACAAAAAACTTAATATACAGTAGGTACGTGAGTATAGCCATAGTATTCCCAAAGCCAAGTCTATGTTGATAAAATCAGTGACTTACCAAATCCTTAGACATTCTTTGAGTAATATTTTAGTAAAATCTGAGCAAACTTAAAGTTGCATCTATAAATCTCAGCATAAGTATTTTGTTTATAACCCGTTCATATTAACTTGAATAATTATACTTGCAATTACAATATTTCTATTATTTCCCAAACAATCAATATTATTATAATATTAGTACTTAATTATGAAAAAGAAAATTTAGATCGTTATAAGTTACTTTTGTACCGTAAGTACGTATTCTAAATTAAATTATTTTAATAAAAGCTAAGTGTTAAGATACTTTATAAAAAAAATTATTAAAATGTACGGCAAATGGTAATGTTTTTGACATTTCTTTGACTTCTTCAACATTTTCATGAATATTTTTATTTTGCCTAAATTTTAATAATCGTTACAATTTTCAGTACAAACATTTCCACAGGCATACAATAAATAGAATTTTTTATCAAAGAAAAAGCTTTTAAGATATCCGAGTAATGGGTCTTTCTTCGTTTATCATTTTTCACACCGTTCTAAGAAGCATTTTATAGTTCTCTTGGGTTCTTTGATTCGTTTATAGTTTACAACCTTCAACCTTTATTCGAGTTCTCTTTAAACAACTTTAAGATACAAAGTTGTTGGGAATGATATTTTCTGTTCTGTACGCAGAAGTTTATTATCATTATACAAAGACATTAAATAGCGTTCAGGACTCTACGAAATGACGATAAAGCAACATTTTTTCTTAGAAAAGTACCATATAAGAAAATCTTAATTGAATTAATTTACAAAGTTACGTAGTAAAATATGTATTATTAACCGCTACTCGGGCATATATGTGCAAATAAAGAATGGAGAATATATGAATAGTAAGTTAAGCGAATGGGAGTAAAAGGGGAAAATATCTTCAAAAACAAATGACTTATAATATCCAAGATACAGTAGCTAATTTTAAAGAATAAATCACGTTTCTACTTTCAAAAACAAATAAAAGTGCATTTGATTCATTTAACTTAGACTGTATACCGTTAAAATAATCATAATTTACTAAAGTATGATCTACTTGTATTCCAATTGTAACTAATTTCAAATATTCATTTGATATATATATATATATCTATAATATAAAAATGAATCGCAAAATGTCTTGATAAGCGCGAAACTCGAGAACGGCTGAACCGATTTGGCTGTTTTTTTTTTTTGTTGTATTTGATGAAGTCTGAGCAAGGTTATTACGGAGAGAAAAAATTTAAAAATTCCCTACAACAGTCCAAAAATAACACTTTTCTGTATTCTCATACAAAAAATTCGTTATAAGTCATTTTGTACTTTAATACCCCACCATGAAGTTTAAATGTCAGTGGACGGGTTCCGGGAAGGTAAAACAATTGAGTGACGTAAAAATATTAATGTCAATATTTGTCAATTTTTATACATATAGCATTAAGGCCAGGTTCCTTCAAACAATTTTCAAAAAATAGCCGACAGGCCAATAAGTTTTGGCAGAATGAATTCTGACTGGGAAGCTATTAACATTAAAAAAAACAATGTAACTTTGTTTTAGAGAAATAGGGCAGAACAAGGTCTGCCGGGACAGCTAGTATATATATATATATATATATATATATGAGTATTATAATTCTCTAATTTTTATAAACGGTAAAATTATTTAGCACTGATATCACAATTTCGAGATAACATTAGAATATATTTGATTCTTCAATATTATCTAAATCTCATTGCCATTCGAAGGCAACCCACGTGGTACAAGATGACTTTGATATTAATACCCATTTTCTACATAAAAAATGCACATTATTAAATTAATTATGTATTCTTAACAATTTTCTGATAATTATTAGTTCTAAAATCTTGAAGACTTGAAAATCTTGAAAGATAATAACATTGATTAAGCTTTTGTTCAAGAACTTGTTGTTTGTTTGTTATAAATTTATAACAATATGAGATGCACAATATCGCATTAATGCTCCAAGATATTTTACGGTAAAACTTTTCAACAGTAAAATATTTTTGTTACCTATAATTTTAAAAGCAATAAATATGCACAAAAAATTAAGAGAAAGTAGAGTTTTACTATAAAATTATAAAAAAGTCATAAGACCGTTTTAAAGCTGTTATCTTTCATAAAAAATAATAAGCCCCTTAATATTTTGTTCTAAAATAAAATCGCCTTAAGGGATATAATAAAATAAAATTCACTAATTGACTTAATTAAAAATAATTTCATTTAGTTCCAGCATATTTTCCTTGTTCGGAATTTTTCTTTTAACCCTGGCAACGTTCCAAGTCCAGTGTGTGCTTTTGAAAAATAACACTTTTGCAGGAATTGCTTTGTACTTTTGTTTTGAACATTGATGTTTAAAAAATCCCTTGACCACTTTAAATTTGTATTCTTCAATGAATTATGAAATAATACTGTTTTTTTAAAGCGTTACTGGAATAATGCTTTTTACTGTGAGCAGTAGCATGTGCCTACAATGTATGTCGTGGTTATGTTTAAAAACACGGACTCCACGAGTAGAAACACCAAGAATCGGAACAGCTATCTCAAATATTTAAGTGTATAACTGTGTGGGTATCGAAATCACAACTCAACGCGTTGAAATCTCACGCACAATCACTGCCCGAAACGAGTCGTCTGGCATATTAAAGAAATAGACTCATCAGACTCCACTCACTATTGCGATTATAGCTGTGATAGTTACTCTAACTTCGATAATATGCTCCTTAAATCACTTCGTCGATTATAGAGGCAGAAAACAATAAATATCAATTCTCGTTTGCGTATATTATATATAAGTATTAGATGGCACGTAAGAGAAACGGTAAAGTTCATCGCAGATTAATTTTATCTGACACGATACTCTATGCTTACGCCATATTGATTTATGGTGAATATTACAGGAAATATTTAGATTAATTTACTAGACTTCTATTGTTACTGCTCTACCGTAGGTATAACACTCTGAAGTGAATTCAATATATTTAATGTTTGTCCTAATATAACAAGGCAAGGTTTATTGAATCGTGTACATAGAATCCTGATAATGAAAACAATTAGGATACCACCATAAGTATAGTACAGCGGATTGTACACAATAGCCTCTGTGACGTATTCCGTAGTATTTAATTATGGACCCGTTCAAATCCTTTCTACAGCAGCTGAAATTGATTCCACATAGCCAGATTGAATTCCACATAGCCAGATTGAATTCCACATAGCTCAACTTATATGCGTCAAACTCTAAGATTATACTTTCTCAAAATTAGCTTGCTCTTAACAGACCATTCGTAGTTAGATGTGTTGCTTGAGGGCTTTTGTTCGGTAGGACATTATATTGTTGGCCGGGTAAGGCCTTAACAACTTCACCGGGCAATCGTTTGGAGCCGCGTAGTACAATAGCTCTTCATTTGCCTGGGTCGGGTGCTTGATGTGCGTTCTCATTTACCGATACGTTGGACAGGGCTTACATCTCGTCAGTCCAGCATAGAGAAGACCACATAGATCAGAGGTTGCCAGTCTTTTTTTTCTCGTAGACCTCTTTCGAAATTTTACTGATTTCCGTGTTGCTATAATACATTTTTACCATAATTCCAAAAGTCATAAAAGAAATGACGCTCCAAATAAATTTATGCCGTAATATGTAAAAATTAGAATCTTGAAGCTTCAAAATGTTTTTTTAATTCACAATACAAGCATCTTCATCAATACAATACATACATACAGTTAAAAATAATCGAAGAAATTTGAATTTGTACAGTTTAATGGAAATTCGGAGCGCGGTCGTGGAGCGAAGGAGCGTGCGCTCATACATGCACGTTCAATTTAAAACTGGCGCAGGAAGGGGCGAGTGCTGTAACGCCGTAGGCAACGCTGCTGCCCACGCGCATTGTGTAACGGGTTTTATTATCTGTGTGCGCTTAAAATCTTTTTTCTTGTTCCTTCAAATTTTTTGTGTAGTGTTTTATCTGCTTACATTGACAGATATAGCCAAAGAACCATTTTTGTTCTTTACTACCGAAACTAGATAAATTTGCGTGGATCCCACAGACAACTTGTGTACTCCTATTTTTTTTCTCGAGTCTTCCGTGGGGTTCTACCTAGACTACTTCGAGAATCAATGACATAGATGTAACAACACACACAACACACATAACACAAACACACAACACCAAACAACATAACACAACACACACAACACACACACACAAGACATAAAACTTACACACACAAATATAACACAACACATACAAAAAACATACACAACACACATAACACTAACACACAACGTGACATAAGACTTGTACGAAATTCTATACATCATCACGCTTAGTTGGCACATATGGGTATGGAGTAGGCAAAAAGATGAAGGTGCTAGATTTATCTAGTTTTACAAACTACCACTACCTGGGGAACAATACTACACCTGTTACTTCAAGTACTCACGTCGATTTGGTGTATTTATGATGTAAAAATTTATTAGTTGTCATAAAATTAGTTTGTTGTTCTTTTCTTTTTTGTAAATAATTGGCCGTTGCATGTCAATGAATGCTAATTGGACCGGATGAACATATTAAGCTTAATTCCGAAATAAACGTAAATAAAACATCTTTTATATTTTCGTTGGCATTTAATATGGTAGAGATTCGTAATTCGCAGTAATGATTAAAAATTCTGGAAGTTGCAGAGAGAAAAGATTGAATTTCAAATAACGACCAGATACATTCAGTTAAAAAATGATACACTTTGTCCGCAAACAATATTGTTTATTTTGTGAAACGAAACTAACGTAATATTTATATAACAAAGAGATCATTCAAGTAATAACATGTAAGCGTGCTAGTCGTTCCTAATATCTAGTCAAATTATTGACAAATATAGAAATTTCTTTCTTTATCTTTAAAATCCATACTAATATGTGTAATACATAATATATATAATATTCATACACACCAATTGGATCAATGGGCTATACATAACATTACCATTATGTTACAATACATTTGGCAAGGAAAGATACATTAGTGCCTGTATCCAATTTGCGCTTGTACATCGTACCCAACTGACAGGTGATTCCTGTTTATAGGCACTACACTTGCTATGTTATATTAAGTAACAAATTTTACTTCACTTGCAAATATGTATAAAGTTCGTATTGAGTCTGGAAAAACTGAACAGAACATTCTAATAATTCACCGGAGGGACAGAGTATAAATATTAAAGTCCAGATGGGAAACAAATTTTTATCTTATGTCATTTCCTTTTGTTCCTTTTTTTTGGTAACCCGGGGGAAAATCCTACATTGGTCCATCAGGGTCTCTCTGAGGGCAGCGACCCCGGTGTGTCAGACTCCTACTGAGTAAAAACCCCCGGGGTGTCCCTCTAATCACTCCACCCAGGCCTGGGAAACCAAATTCGTCCAGTCGCCCGGGGAGCGAACAGCCTTATTCAGGCTTCCTCTCTGGGAGGGACGGGTATAAAGAGCCCACACCTCCAATGCCTCTTTCAGAGGCGGCGCGCTAGACATTGCGCACCGCCGCCCTCTCATTCCTTTTACCCTTTTTTTTCCTTTTTTTTGTGATAGAAAATTATTATTTAGAACACTTTTGAAATATATTTGAAAATAATAATTTTAAAGTATAATGAAATATTAAATAAAAGCCTGAAACTCAAACCACTAACAATGACTTGTTCGCACAATGAGAATATGTCTCACAATACGTGCCGTATCGAGCGACAATGCCTTCTGCAAATAATACTAATCCAAAAATCCAGTAAGAGCTTCTTAAGATGGTTATCGAGGCTCTTCATAAATGGCGCCTTCGTTTATATAATGTTATTATTACAATTTTATAACCTTCCCCGTAATTTGCTAATCATAAATTATGTCAGGTTTGAAGAGATTTACCACTTTTGCGTATAGTTTATTACTTGCTGAAGCTCAAACAAGCGATCATGAAGCCTTTTAATTCTAATGACGAGACAGTAATTGGATACTATAAAATAGAGATAAAAAAGACGTGCTTTTTTATTAGAATTTTAAACTAGTCTTGAACAGAAAATAATAATTGTCACATAATTACAGAATGTCAATAGCGCTGCCATTCTGAAAATTAAATAGAATCCTGTGAAATTTTTAATTAAATGAAAACATATATTTTCCTTGCTAAGATGTTCTTTTACTAGTAAGGTTTCGAATTATGGCAAAGGATTGTAAAGCATTTACTTTTTAGATTATTAATAATAATTATTCAATAAAGGACCGAACTAAGCAAAGTTTCTGAGTAAGTTGAAGGGTTTGGCACTTTATCGATCTGTCTGTCCGTCTGCTAGAGGCCTATAACTCTTGATCCAAATAATATTGCGATTTGAAATTGTTATATATTATGTAAATCTTTGACGGAAAGCCGTTAATGATATTCTATGTAGTAAAAAATCATATATAAAAGGGGTTCACATATATGCAAATGGATGCAATTTATTTTTCACTTTTATTATTAAATGGTGGATATCGTTGCAAGGGACTTCTTAAACAAAACAATAATTCCCAATTTGGTAAACTGACAGTGTTAATTTTATGATCTATTTAGTCTTTACGTTTTTTATAAAAACTGTTTATCGTATTTAGTTGAATTTAAGTAAAATTTAAATCTCAGGATATAATATTCTGTAATGCAATAACAAATACTGAAAACTGGCAAAAGTTTATGAAAAAAAAGCTATTAGAAATATAAGTTAAAGAATTTTTTAAGCAAACAGTTTTTGTGACACAAACTTCAAACAAGGCTTTATTAAGCTGAAAGTTGCTGTCTCTATAAACAATGTTAGCGATATTTTATTATATACCAAAATTATATAAATAATAAACACATACAATAATAATATTTACAGTTGTGTGTTTATTAATATCTATGAGATATATAATCAACGTTCAGAGGCTATCGCTGTATTAGCAATCTAAATTTTTATATATCTAAATAATGTAAATATTAATTACTAACAAATTATTATTCCAAAGATTTGTCCCTTATGGACTGTTAACATTTTACAAGTGTCATCTTAAACGTGTTACAATTACTTAAGAAAAATGAAAATATAAAATATTTTTTTAATTGTCTTAAATACGAATAAGACAACACGAAATGTATTTGATACACTTTAATAATTTACATTACACCAATGGATTATAATCTTTAGCTATAATCAGACAAGACTTAATGAATTAAAATAAATTAACTAATATGTATTGCAGAAATATTTTTCCATAAAAACAAAAAGCAATTATAATTCTGCCAATAAATTCATTGGCAGAATAAATACTCATAAGAATAAGCGAAAATGAATGGTTGTCAGTTCGTGCCTCGGCATGTACTTCTAAATTTTTCCCGGATTAAGTTCGGATTTAAGTACCATTCGCTCATCGAAGAAAGATTAAGATTATTTGTTAAAGGTTTTTAACAAAAATGTTATGGTATTGAAAACGGTGACGAACTGCGCTTCCAGTCACATTGCGCGCAATGTATAAGAATAACGTAGATAAAGCTACTAAAGTATTTCTGCTTACGCTGATGTCGTAGAATGAGGTATGCGACAACGCATTGGTAGTCTAGAATATTCTTTTTTACGTGCTTTGAATCCATTATCAGATCCAGTTTTATCCAGTAACATGATATGGAGCTCTTTAAGGTCAGCAAAGCGCTTACAAACATTGTGTGTTTTTCATAGGCATTCGTTAACACTGGTTAGTGTAAATGTAAATCGATGAAAAAACCATCAGCCTTTTTACCGATAAATGTTTCCAGAAAATCAACAACAAGAAAGCGCCCAAGGGGCCGCGTCGCGTAGGACGAAGCATTTTTAAGCCTTAATTAAGACCGTAGGCAAGAAGTTTTTATTTTTGTTGCGTCGTCTGTTACTCTGTTGTTAGGTATTTAAGTAAATATTGAGGAGTTAATATTGCTCGTGGTTGTAGATGTAACCTTCAATACTCTTAGAGTGGGTGTACACTGCATTCGATCCAAATACAAATAATTTATTAAATTTACAGAGTCTTCTATAACATATCAATAACTTCGCAGGATCATATTTCTTACATCATATATTACATAATAGCGATTTTTTTGTACGAATTTTAACTATTCATTAATTTTACTCGTTTACAAAAAAGAAAATAACTAATTTGGTAGCTAAGATTATTAATATGTCTAGACGTAGTTCTTTGATACGTCGACAGTAAAATTCCAGCATCAAAATTTGTATATTTCATGACCAACTATATGCATAGCTTGTTAAATTATGCCCCGCCTACTAAACAAAATAATGAGATTTGTCACCTCATATATCCTAAAAATTGGTTATATATTGAAATATAGAATAGCACAAATCTGCCCGATATAATATTTTTACTTTCGACTTGTCTTGGAGAGAATCAAAATTATTTAAATAATTATTAAAAATACGTGAAAGAATTGTAAAATTTTCTGTGGTATATAATGATTTTAGTCCTCTGTAATCATTTTTCTTGCAAAAAATCGAGGTAGATATTTAATTGGACTAATCTTTAAGGGATTCATTAGTAGTTTAAATTTTATATAGCAACAAAATTAAATAAATGTGTTAGACGCCATTTACAATTAAGGTTTTATGTTAGTAATTAATTTTTCTATTTTCATTTTTATCAAAGGTAAAAAGCAAAGTTTTTGATAATTTAATTCTTTACAATAGTTTTAGTCCTCACTAACTTTATCCTATATTTAATTCTTTTTCTAACCTTAAAACTACCAACTTACTTTTTCTAACTAGAAGCAAAAAATCGTATCAAATAATTAGAAATAAAAATATTCCATTACGGATATAGGCCCATTATTGCTATCTACTTATATCTTCAATAAATTCTATAATTTCTATGATAATTATTTAATTTAACATCATATTAGTTTTGTTAAATATTTAATTTAAAAAAACTCTTTAAGAAATTTACATAATATAAGTATTTTTATATGTAGAACAATTAACAGTACCTTTCTATGTAATTCCCTAACTTGAATGACGTTGTTACTGTAAAAAAGTGGCAGCAGTTCGTAGAACAAGGCTAGAAAATTATAATTATGTTTAAAATAAAAACATATTTTCATAACATATTTTTTCATGTGATCTTTACACAATCTTGATTCTTATCTATCTCAGTTTTACACAATCTGTTAGCATGACACTCTATAACAAAATTAATTTTTAAGCACATTATAACAAGCTTCTTATGTGATATCTGTCGTTTATGAGAAACGTTGGGTGTATTTATCCATCAAATTCATTGCATATCTCCTACGCAGTTTATGCTACATCTAGACTAAGAAAATCAGGACTAAGAAAATGTAAAAGTTTATTTAAATGTAAAATGTAAAATTCATAGAATAAAAGTTATTATACTATATGGTTTAAGATCTTAGTCCTGCGAAGCTATTGATATTTTACCAATAATCGTGTATATTATAAGATAGTATGTATGAAAACTCTTTGTGGCGGTTAAAGGTTTCGTAAATAAAATTATTCATTAAACTAGTTTAGTCAATAAAGTATATTTCTGAGAACTTAGTTTAATCACTACGTAATGTAAACGAACGTCCCTGAAGTCCTGTGTTTTACTGCGTCGGTCTTGAGAATAACTAAATCATTAAACATGTTTAGACGTATTCGCTATTATAATCAGTAATTCTAAAGAAAATTGTGTGTCTATCAAAAATTCTATTCGTACATAATGTTTGAGATAAACTATTCCTGATTTATTATGATACAAGTGCCAACCAGTTGTTTTGTCCTTATATCGCAGGGCCTAAAATTAAGATTGTATCTTAACTTGATTTTGATATCTAATACTTTTTTTAAAGGTTCAAGAGTTTTTTCGATGTCGATAGTAAGGCTGAATTAGATTTTTTATTATGATTTACAGGCGGACGTTTGACTTCAAACACACCCATAGATGGGCAAAATTTAATCAAATTAATAAATATCATTAACGATTATATTTTACGTATTTTACTATTAATATGAAATACCAGATTGTATACACATTTAACATTTCTTAATGTTTTAAATGGATTTAATCATGATTACAGAGCAAGAAAATTAAAATTACGACTACATTTTGTAATCGTTCATCATTAATCAGATTACGTTTTGCCCACCTCTGAACACACCGCGACAGCCCAACAAACACCTATTAACTCGTCTCTTATACAAAACAAAAAACCAAAATATTCCTCCCCGTGGAGTCGGTCGTTTTATTACATCTTTCTAATTTATTAAAGGTTCAAAAATAATAAGACCGTGGAAATATGCTCGCTCGAAGCTTATTTCGCTCCTTAGCTATTCCCATGATGAATGAAGAAGCAAATCCCATTGTGTGGATATAACAAACGTCCTCCACATTTGCATGGTATCCGACACGGTATCTAGCGGTTTTTTGATTAAGTGTGGCTGATGGAATTAGAGAATGTAGCTTCTGAGAACAATCTTCATTGTGCAACCGGTAAAGACTCTGAGGCAGATGACTTTACGTCAATATCGATCGATCGACTTTACGTCAATCGATGTTCTGTCTTTTAGTTATCGCAAACTTGTCTACGAGGTCTACGATCACTCGAGTGCAGCATAGCTGCCAACTGTATTTTTAATAACAATAATTAATCATTTATTTAAAGCTGTTACTTAATTTAATATTTAAATTATTTCAATTTATAAGCTTTCATATGGAACAATAGATTTTTAAATATATCTTGCTAATATCAATATTACTATAAATGTAATTTATTTACGAGTAGTTCTAACCAGGTTTTTTAAACCGAAAATTATTGGAGCCTCAGTTTATTTTATACTTTACTGATATCCAATAAATGTCGTTTGTAATTGCTCTGAGAACGGTGATCAGCTTTGTTATTAGTCACGTTGGATACGCAATAGGAATACAGCCATTAATGTATCTCTGCTCACCCCAAAAGGGGTATAACGTAACGATATATTATTATTCTACTACTTAAAGAAATGCAATAGCCAAAGTATTCTTATAACGTACAGCTTTATTGTTATAACCAAGGGATTAAAAGCACACGAATGACCTAATTTTTTTTTACTTCAGTCACGTAAAGCTAAAGGTGTACCATACCGCGATAACTTGAAACTCTCACAGTGCTATCTAAAACGTGATTTTTTTATAAGTCACGTAATATTTAGATAATATGTATTTAAGATAATAATAATAAGATAAATATTTAGATTTGCTAAATATGAAGCTGTATACAGTTTTTCATTTCGTATAACCTACATAATTTACATAGTAAAAGTCCGCGCTGCGATTCCAACAACGCAGGTAATTAGACAACAAATTTGAAATATGTACACGTTTTGTCTTGGTAATAATATAAGTATTACTGTAACGTAGGTTTTTCAAAAGAAAAAGATTTAGTAAGTTTAATTTTAGAGCCATTACGCACTGCGTCCGATGCGATTCCATAAAAATACGGATCTAAAAATACTTGGACGGAATTCGGATATATTTACACACTGTCTCCGATCTTAATCTGTCAAAATATAAATCTAAGAAACTGCAATACTTGGGAAAACCAAAAAAAGTGAAGTAAAAATAAAAATGCAATTATAATAATTATATTGCAGGAGTAAAAAAGCACTTCAATTTAATATAAATATTATAAAGCTGAAGAGTTTGTTTGTTTGTTTGTTTGTTTGAACGCGCTAATCTCAGGAACTATTGGTTCGAATTCTTTTTGATTTGAATAGACCATTTATCGAGGAAGGCTTTAGGCTATATAACATCACGATGCAATTATTAGGAGCGAAGAAATAATGAAAAATGTGAAAAAAACGGGCAAAACTATTCATCCTTGAGGGCTTCCATTGCGTGCGCTGCAAAAAGGGTTCAAGATACCAAAAATATATGTATGAAAGAATTATTCCTCTTGAATTGATCTAAAAAAATGTCCGCGACAGTATATGTCTATCTTTTAAGATTAAGTCACTAGAACCGTTTTTATGGTAAATAAATTTGGTCGAAATTAATGCATTATTTGTTAAGAGTTGTATCAACGTAATAATATTAATCTTTATCCAAATAAATGTGTTGTTGATTAAGAGTATTAATTGTGAACAAAATTATCTTTACATCACTTAATTTCAATGAACATCTTAGAAGATATTACAAAACCTTATATAGCAAAACAACGTTTGCCGGATCAGCTAGTTTAATATAAACATCGGGTCAATTCAGATTAATAAACCCTACCCCACCGTCCACCCAGCTTCTTGGTTATATTTTGGGTTCATTTCAAAACCAGAGCTCAAGCTTTCATACAAATAGTACTATGGTAACTTCAATTTGTCAATATTCTGACCCAAAAAATAACGAAATCTAGATTAAAATCGAATGATATATAATGGATGTAGTGCGTAAGCTACCATACACATACTTAAAGACAAAATTAGATTAGCCATACACCAAGAAAAAGTCTATAAAGAAAGTAAAAAAATTGTTTTACTACTACTTTAGAACGTATTTTCACGCATTAGTATCGGATTCAGTGCGTAAACAGCCTTATAGAGTAATAAATTCTACTTACCATTGAAACGGCAATTATAATTGAGTAGTGGATATTTGTTTTAGATATTATTATATAGAGACGACAATAAAAAAAATCATTTAAAAATTAAAACACATCTCGGTATCGACCAATAACAAACAAGATACTATAAAATTTGCAATTATTCCATGTTTGTCTGATTCATTATCCAGACATATCTACACACAGATGCTAATTAACATTGAAGGAAGATTCGAAAGAAGTAAAATAAATGTAATACGTAATTCTTTTATTTGTAATCGAAATCGAAATATCACCTTTTTGCCATGATATTAGGCTAGTTTTCGTGTCACGCTGACGGTCGGCGCTGATGGGTCAATTTATATGTAGTTGTATGGAGCGTTTTTGAGTCACGCTGACCGCTCAGCGCTGACGGCAGTCAGTACGCGCCGCGCTGAAGGTATGTATCGACAAATACAGTCATGGACAGTCGTGAAATAGATGCCGGTCGAGTAATTGAAGAAGTGCAATTAAAGAAACGTTTATGGAACGTAACAAAGCCTGGGATGACATCGTCGTCTTAGCTTAATATATTTAATTTTGTTTCTTACAATAAATAATTACATAATATTTTTATGTACTTATTTTTTCTTACTTTAAACTAACCATTAAGCGCTCAATCGGCTGTATAGGAACATTACGTAAGCTGCAATAGACCAATCTATTTTGTAGCTTTGCTAGTAATTCGTCAAAATTTCTTGATGACATACGGAAATAGTTGAAAAACTTTTTGTCGTCATCTCTCCTGGTCGTATAATATATAGAATTCCCCTGCGAAGATTCTCTGCTCGATCAATGGATGAACATGTATTTCTTATTTGCAGACGTTTTCTTTGCTAAATAATACGCGGTAACAATTTTCACTACCATTGACATTGGTTGTGTCTGTACTTCACGGTGATCAGCGCGATACAAAAACGATACGAGCTGACCGATCAGCGCTGACAAGCTACGCGCCGACCGTCAGCGTGACAGGAAAACCAGCCTTACCAGTGCTTTGACACTAAACACAATTTTTCAGATATTCTGACACGAAATTAAAAAATTAAATGGCATTTTAAGATATTATTTTATGGTATGATATATGAGAAACGAAATACTAGCACAGAAATATAAAATAATTTTAAATTGGTTTGAGTGAGGAAGTTCTTTCTAACGGTTTCGTTATTCAATTTCTGTATCCAGGCTAAAAACCAATATCTGACTGCCCTGTAAAGAAATTCATCATTAATATCGTCAACGTTTAACGTTATCGCTCTGTTAGCGAAACTGAAAGATACTTATCGCCTTTGCGATCGGGCTCGATATAAAAAAAGAAAACCATTTCCTCTTTGCAATATCACACTTCACGCATTCTCGTGCATAGTACATATTTCACATTTAATAAATAATTCTTCGAGAAATTTGGATGATGTTAAGTTTTCAATAAAATATCATAAGTATATGTGAATGTTATGTGTATGTAAAATAAATGTACACTTATGCCTACATTCACTTAAAAAAAATGTGAAAATATATTAAGGTATATTATATTTAGTTTGGCCATAAATACTGTTACAATTAAAAATTAAAAATATTACTTTTGAATTTGGAAACTAATTTTTATTCGATTGTTCATTCTGTTTTCTTATTTTCGCGCCAATATATTGAAAAATATTTTGTGATATTAAAATTGTGTGGCGCGATAAAGAGAACCGAATCGCTGTGATTGCATTACATAAAGTAGATATGGAGCTAAATACAAATTTTAAAATCCTCTATACGTTTGGTCAAATATTTGTGTATCCGGCTGTTGATAAGTACAATGAAACCTCCTCTGCTTGTGACAGAAAAAGATATGACCGCCGACGTAGAATTCGTACGAAAAAGAAGACCAAAGCAGTAAGGGAAAGAATTCAAAGAAATCCTGTCCGAAAGCAAAAGTCTTTATCTTGGGAGATGAAGCCCCTTAACAACACCATGTTCAATAACCAAGAATCGTCCTTTCAGAAAGACTTATCGCCTGGTCATAAAGCTCGATCCAACCAATCTTCGTTAGACGTGAACGTTCCGGACTTTATCAGAGCTGAAGACTGGCCGTAATCTAGTCCTTATCTTAATCCACTGGATTATGATTTATGATCAGTTTGATAGTGTAACGCTTGCACTAAACGCCAAGATAATTTGGATCCCTAAAACAATTCCTACGATTGGCACTCAAGAATTTTCCCATAGAAAGAGTGCGTGCTGCTATTGGTAACTGGCCTCAACGTTTAAAGCATTGTATTGCAGCCAATGGAGACCACTTCGAATAAACTTTATGTTTTATATTAATTTATTAAACTAACACACTGTAATATTTTTCTTTGAAATAATATTTATGGGAAGACTAAGTATACTATACCAAGTTATAAAAAAAGTAAAAAGAAAACAGAGCTCATGTACACAAGACAAATTAAAAAAGACCGGTTATATCCTTTGGGAATTAGCTTTCAATTCACTTAACCTTCTAAATCCAAATAAACTTACAAATACAACCACTCGATAATATTAGTTTGATATATATTACTTGCATTGTTTGAGTTCAATGCTTTTTATTGCATGACTTATAAAATTATATAAAAAATGAATTGATTTATAAATCGCCTGCAATTCCTAGTTTCCATTACTGTAAGATCTCTTTGAAAAGATTTAAGAGTAGTAAAATATTCTAAATTAAATAATGGTTTATTTAAAGTATCAGTTAAACATATCGATAGCTTTAAGCTGGAAATTGTATATTAGAACTGCTAAAGTCGATCCATTAGCTTCCGAGTGATTTCTTTCTAATTACAAAATTAAAAATACAATAATCACTTTAGCTTACGATAAGTACATAACATATTTAACTTATATTTGGTGTTACAAGATTTCTTAAGTATTATCTGAACGAATGCAAAATTCCACGTAACGTTTCCATTTAACAATACAATATATAACTTATTTTATAGCCGAACGATTAAATAAAGAGATCATAACAGGAATTTCTATTAAAATTTGACAATTGGACTTCAACGTTCAATACTTACCATAACTACATATTAGCTAGACCATATTAATAAGTATTTCGGTCCACGAGGTCTAATATTAAAACTAGTTATAAAAATAAATTACAGAACTTTAAAGATATTGTAAATTGACATTGGAGAACTAAAATTATATTAACTTTATTTGTTACAATTTTTTAGAAAAACATTTGATTGTTAGTAGCTTTAATTATTTATATTTTGTTTAGTATTTAAAAGTTTATTGATGTTCGTAATGAAATCTCCACTTTATCTCAGCGTGGGCCACAAGGTTTCTTTCTATTTTACATATTATTCTATATTCTACTGTAACATAGTATATGTTATAAATAATAGACTTATTTTTTGTTGTTTTATTACGACTAAAGGTGTTGTAATAATTTCGAGACTCGAAACTAACTCGGTAGTAAGGGTATAATATGTTGGATATGTAAAAGGGGTAGGCAGATATATTTTGTACGTTTAAATTTCGGTTGGTAACACAAATATATATAAGCACATTGCTATTTATATAAAGTTTTGGATTCTTCAGCTCTTTGGAGTCAGTGAAATTATTGTGAGACAAGAAAAATATTACACATTTTTACTAAAGGGAAATTCGTGAAATTATGTTTAATATATTCATATATAATACATATTTCGAGAACGGAATATTATATACCGATGTCCTACTTGTTGCTAAGATATTCACCATTAACATACTTCGTACATTTGAAAGCTACATACTTGATAAAATAATATAATATTAAAATTTCTCGGTCTGTTCTTTTATGTTTTCGGTTAATTAAATGTTCGTTATTACATTCAAATTAAAATACAGATTATCATAGTAACATTGGTTTTTTGCTTAATTGTTATATTAGTTACAAAAAGTGGATCTTCAAACAAAGAGTGTAAAAGGCTTTGGCAGCGCAATAACAACACTTCTTGTGTTGCAGTTATCCATAGCCAAAAGTGACCACTTACGATAAAGCGGACTATTCGTCTATTTGCCTTTTTTCCCCATAAAAAAAACTCAGGCTATTTAAGCCTAATTAGGTAGCCCTTGGGTAATGCTTCTAACCTACCAAATATTAATCTATAAATTTAATCAACAACCAAACAATGGACAGGAGACACTTTGAAGAAATAATTTTTCAGAGATTTTTTTCTATAATGATCATACCAATGAAATCCTACTAATATTATAAATGCGAAAGTCTGAGAATATGCTTGTCACTCTTTCAAGATAAAACTAATGGACGGATTTGCATGAAACTTTTACAGTAATATAGACTATACATCAGAATAATATATAAGCTACAATTTGTAGTGAGTTTATGTAATTTTGGTCGTAATATAACGATACATGTTTTTTTTTTTACACTAGCTCGACATAGTGACTACAGAGTACCTGATGGTAAGTACAGTCTAGTCCAAAAACGAAAGCGACTATCAAAGGATGAAAATCCATTGATAGTCTACATCGTCATGTCGCCCCACATATGCCACGACTGAAGGTCTCTAGGTATATGAGCTACTGGAAATACATAAGCTGATCCCGAAACGCGACAAGCCGAAACTAGTCACTATGACGGGCTTGACACCCATGTACTGTGGTCGCGATCCAGACGGGCACCGACGCCCTACCACCTCGCAAAACATAAACACATACATACATGTTAATAAATACATGTTAATTACGTCGGAAAAAAAACTGACCTCTGAGAGCTATCTTGGCGTACACTGCCTAATCCATTGGAGTTACATAAAGATGATGTACTGAAGGATTGTTTGCCTTGAATAGTTCAAAATAAAAGTCCGCGACAGCATATATCTACCTTTTATGTGGAAGCCACTACGACCAAAATTTTAGTAAGTAATTAGTAGTATTTTTAGTATATTTATCAAATTTTTTAGTATATCTATCAAACTCTCATCAAAATCAACACATTTCTCGCTTTAAATACCTATTTCATGTAGATAAACTTTGTCTTTCATACTAAGTAATTCGGCCGAATAGTTTAAAAGTTATCGCGATATGATTGGATTGAATGAAGCGCGATTAGTAATTTTAGTTATTTAGATATAGTTTTTATTAGTAGAAAGTAAATAGATTTTTGTTTTTGTTTTCATAACATTAAAGTAATATTGCGCGGGTAAAACATATTATAATACAAAATATATTCAATAGAAATAATTTATATGGCAGAACAACGTTTACCGGATCAGCAAGTACTATAATAAAGCTTAGAAACAAAGAATTATTTACTTTATCACGGCATAAATAACTGACAATATTATATTATTATTATATTGACTGACTCTCGATAAATTTTACTTCCAGCTTTCCAAAAAATTAACGAAAATTGTGCTTCTTTTTTGTTAATATCTATGTATACATTAGGGTGGGTCAAAAAATACAAATGTTTTTTTTTTCGCTTGGTACTCTGAAAAATAGGTTCCTAGAGACCTCTAAGAAAGCCTCTCCAAGTATGAGCTCTTAATTATAACGGAAAGGTTCTCCGCCTTAAAGTTATCTATTTTTTTTTTCTTATCATCAAATAGAAAAATGTATATCTCGCTTCCAACCACTCGAAGAAATATTTCGTTCCATAAATTTTATAGGAAATTGAATGCTCTACAAAAAAGGTCTGTTACGATTTTTTCGTAAACCTAACCGTTTGAAAGATATTAACGGTTTAAACTTAATTATTTTAAGGCTGATTTGTTTTTTTCTATTGAATTTTAAAACTCAATGAAAAAAAAAACACATAAATCGTGTAACTCTTAGTTTTGTAGGAAATTTTCTGCTCTACAAAAATGATCTGTCATTAATTTTCGATTAAGTTAAGCGTTTACGAGATATTCATCGTCAAACATCAATGCCTATAAATTTTTCAGTTTTTGATCAATATTTCGAAAAATGACAATTTATTTTATCAGTTTTAGGGAAATTTACACAAATTTTAGTTTCTATTATAAAAGTAACTCCCGTAGAAATTTTCTGTTCAAAAATTTTATTTTAAAGTTTTTATTCTAATAATATATAATATATATATATTATTAGAATAAAAACGTGTTAGTTACAACATTTATAACTCAAGAACTGTTCGACCGATTTACTTATTTTTTTTATTTTTCTGGTTTAGTATCCGTCCAGAATAATAAAACAAATATTAAAAATCCAATATTTGTCAAATATTATAAATAGCAAATATATGTTACATAATGTCATACATAACTTGCATGCAAAGACGACAATTTATATGAAAATATATTAAAATTAAATTAAAATTGCTTATTAATATTTTGAAAAGAGCATAGAATACAAAATGAGGGATGAGCGTGGGGGGAAGGGAGGTATTTTATTATCAATAAATACAAAAATATTTTCAATTACAAATTAAAACGATATCAATTGCATTTTAGGCGGTTCAAGTTCGCTGGTTCAGATAGTTTATTACAAAAAGGGTATAAGGAAAATTATGGTACTAAAAACGTCCCCGCGATACTATGCATAAAATAAATAAATATATTACCATCAAGGCAGGTAAATGTTCCCATGATTTTGTAAACAAAGCCCTTCAACTAATGACTTAATTGTATTATCGTCACCAGCGAGGCTCGTAGAAATTAACAAGAACCGACTAGATAACCTCTTAACAGGTAATGTAGTTAGTACTTCAAAATTCATTAGTACCTTACTTGCTTAATCGCACAAGAGGTAAACCGATACTTTAATATACATCGACTTTATAAATCACGTGATATCAAATAGCAATGACAATCCTGCCAGTATACAGGAAATTTCAATATCAATCGCTCTCGATATTCGAGTGATATCTTGCATATTCTATTGTCGTTAGGAATGTGTACGCGTATATTGGAATTACTCTTTTGTAAATTAATACTGCGTATAGTAGTGTCGTTTGAATTCATGGTACTTGTTACCTCTGTCTGCCTTTGCCTTCTGCAGTCCGCGGCTTTGTCTCGAATATCACCTAAAAATTATGCGTGACTTTAAACTTCTTTCTTCCCGTTTTTAAGATTTAACATGGTATCAGATTTTTTTTAACCCGGGGAAAATCCCTTCGGACCTCAGGGAGCGGTGAGGGCCGCCCCCGGATGTGTTGGACTTGCACTGACTAAAATCGCCAGGGTATTCCACCTTCCACTTACCGGGATCAAGGGCACGACTAGGGCCTCATCCTCGATACCTAACAATGCATGCGGCCTCTGGATAGGCATCTACACGCTTGGGGAGGGGTGGTGTAAAGAGCCACCCCTCTCTCTCGCTTCTGCGCTCTTGAGCGGCACGCGGAAACACATCGCGTGCCGCTCACATCCTTGGTGGACAACACACTCCCTCAAGTGTACCGCCCAGTGCTGTCGTTAGAGGCGGACGTTTCTTAGAAACGGCGCCCCACGACGTCCCATTCTTGCGAGTCGACGGGCGCGCTGGGATGACGCTGCTGAAGCAAGCGCCTCCCGAACCCGCTCCGCCGCCTCGTTCTGTGCAAGCACCTGCTCACTAAAATTGAGCACCGCTCTCCATGCACCCTCGCCGCCATGGTTGCAGTTGCGTCGATAAATATCAAATTCCCTTAAGTTACACCCATGTACGTATATTATGTAATGTAAGGTAAAATTAATTTTCTCTTATAATTGGTGACATTACTACTATTTACTCTTTAAGTTATTTTCAATAATTTTAAAGAGAGTCAAAATATAATATATAAATCCATATATTATTAATTTGTTTACGTCTTTTGTTGTAGTTGTAAGACTTTATTGAAAGTATAGTTTATACGTAATTTAAGTTTTTTATTTTTACCGCCGCAGTTTTAACTTTAAACTAATGGTAAGAAATTTAATAAATACAAACGTAGAAAATATTATTTTAAAGCATTCGATATTTGATGAAACTAGAAATGTAATTAAAATACAAGAAAGATTTTAAAATTAAATGAAAAAGTATATTTCCTTCCTGAAGACAATACGAAAAGTTATTTCGTTGGAGAATACAGCGGAAAACCGATGCTCGGGTGTACAATTACTGCTATCGCGGTTCCCGGTAAACAAGATTTCTGAGAAACAGGTAGTCCAATTACATTCTAGTAAATAAAATGTTTTAATAAGAGATCGTATTTGATTTACATTTTTTAAATGATTTGCCATGTATCCACGTATAATTATAATATTTATTCATGTGTACGTCTATTTCATAATGTTACAGAGATTTTTCTTGTCTTTAATGTAATTAGGTAGAATTTCGTTCAAAGGAAAAAAGTAACCATTATATGTAGTTCGCTTGCCGTATATATAACATTGTTAGCCATCTGGTTACCAAGACTAATTTAATCTGAAACATGTGAAGTTAACAAGTAAAAAATAATATCAAATACTCAGTCCTTTATCCTAGTCAGTTCTGAAAGCCTTAGTTTGTAGCTCTGAAAAAAAAATCTAAGTCATTGCAATTAAGAGATACTTTTCCGCATATTTTACAATTTCTCAACAAACAAAACCATATTGGATACTTTCCATTACCCGAGTATCAAATTTGTTAAGAAGCAATATCTGATAGTACAACTAAAGGAAAAAGTCATCTCGCCGATTGCAAGTTCTTTCAACTTGACTCTCTCCCGAATTTAATCATATAAAAATGGCTATAACGAACCGCACGGAACTTAAAATTTCCTTTACACGATTTGAAAACTAGAATACAGAACAAAGAATATTAAAAACGTATTCAATTTACTAAATATTAGTTATTTATTCTATTTTTGAAACGTTTTCAACGTAATTGAAACGTATTGAATTATTACTTGCCTGGTACTTTATAGGTTACTAGCGCAACTACGTACTCGAGTATTCCCTTATTAAACTTGGGCATGCCCGGGAATATTAAACAGTTTGAGACCAGTTTGCCTAAAGGCAGATCAATTAAAGACGAGCACATCTGCGGATTATGTAACCTACGGTTAGGATCTTGCTCAAATTAACATTGAAAATGAACATTGTCCTGGGAAAAATAGACGAGAATGAATGAAGGGTTTTTTTATACTACTAGGTATTTTGTATACTTATTAGAAATATATAACTAAAATCACTGAATAATTTAATTTAATTTTAAAAAGCTTACTTAAACACTATTCAGGGTGATATAAATGAACGTTATTACGGAGAGAAAAATTTTAAAAATTCCCTGCAACTGTCTAAAAATAACACTTTTCTGTATTCTCATACATAAAATTCGTTATAAGTCATTTTGAACTTTAATACCACACCATAAAGTTTAAATGTTAGTGGACGGGTTCCGGGAAAGCAAAACAATTATTGAGTGACGTATAAATATTAATGTCAATATTTGTCAATTTTTATACATATAGCATTAAGGCCAGGTTCCTTCAAACAATTTCTAAAAAATCTGACGGGGTAGCTATTAACATTAAAAAAAACAATGTGACTTTGTTTTAGAGAAATCGGGCAGAACAAGGTCTGTACATCCCGTAAAAAAAAAGAACATCAAAAGTTATTATCTTGTTGACTTAAAATTTGGACTCTGGATCTTAGGATCTAGTAATTATCAGATTTGTAGTCTATATATTTATTAAATATCCAAGTATAACAAGGTAAAGCTTTTTATGCTTCTATGAGATGCACGCCACTGGTAGAGCTAGTCATGGAAATAAATTGTATGTATATATTTGTCTAGTAATAATCGTACAAACACAAGTTTAGTTTGAGGCTAAGTCAATTAACCTTAAATATTATGCTGTTATATTACACCTAACCTGGTAGCAGGACCGTCTATAAATTCAAAAAGTGGTGTTTCTATTTTATTTAACCAATCTGTAGCGTCTATGATAAGAATAGAATAAATTGTTGAACAATCAATTTATCTTCCAATGAAATAAGAATATGAAATCTAATAATTTATACACATTTATTTTAATATCTAATACTGCTGCTAAATGAATGAATAAAATGAAAATTGTATAGTTATTGTGTCAAAATAAAATGATGTTACTAAACGCTTCTTTGAATTCGAACCAAGAAGTTCGCCGTTAGCACAAAATCAAATTCACAGCCATGCATTTCACAACCCTTAAATTTTGACGTTATTCCGATGATGTCTGCAGCCATATTCCACTTAATTCTAAATTGATTTATATTAATTTCGTTACGTCGTAGGTACTTGATAGGCACTTGGAAGAGCGGTCACGAGTTTCGTAATACCGGGGCGCGTTGATTGGCAGTTTCTGGAGCGTAATGTAGGTGCAGTGAACTCTGAGATTAAATGGAAATAAAAATATGAAGGTCCATTTATATAAATATATCTCTATTTTTTATATTATAATTTCATTTTTTTTAACAAATCAACAGTATTTAATTTGTTTTAAACAAAAAATCAATTTAAATACACCGATTAACCAAACTGATTTGTAACATTAAAATAAACGCGACTCAAGTACTCTTAATAAAATTGTAATACAAATGAATAGGACAAAAAATGAATAATGTAGGTAATATGTGAAGTATGATTGTGTATTTAGCGTATGTGTCTTAGTGTTTGTGTAATTGTGTATGTCAACTGTCTTTGTTTGAACCCGCCCGATGGCCTAGATTACCTTTTTCCTGAAGGACCCGCTACACTTGTTGAAAATCTCTACATGTGCCGTTCCTGTGTTATATATCTAGTGCACACATCTAGTGAGGGTAGCTTAGTGAAGGCGTAGACAGAGCGTTTTGTTGAATCGCTTGGTTCTGTTAGTTGGTTATCTGCGTTTACATCGCCTAACTTTCACATGAGATAGTTAAATTGTTACATAATATAAAATTCTTACTTTTAACCCGACCTCAATATACCATGATTTTTGAGTTCGCAGGGTGGTTTTCTGGACTGGGTCGTGACTACCATACACATATGTTAAGACCGTCATAGTGATTGGTTTCGGTTTGTGGCGTTTCGAGGTTATTCGTACCTCCAGTTCACATACCTAGAGGCTTAAAATCGTGGTATATGTGGGCTGGTATGTCGATTATAACTGTTAATGGATTTCCTTAGTGTTCGCTACCGTTCTAGAGGACTACACCGTACTTTCCATCGAATGCGATGTACTGTCTGCATAAAAAAGAATAATCTACTGAGGGTTATATTCATATAAGCCTCAATATAATACTTGGAAGTTATTATAGTTTTAGAAGGAGTTCATTAAACTTTGATGGCACATTATCACTATCACTAACAGTTTAGCAGTTGTTCCTACGGGTTGGAAACTAAGAGCAACTTTGTAAATCATAAAGTTGCCAACTGTACGTTCATAAGCTTTCATCCCGTTTACTGTTTCTGCAAAGTAGCTTTTCAATTAGCTATCTTAATTTATAAATGTTTCTACGTCTTTACAGCGTTAAAATTATTTTTAAATATTTGATAATGTAATAATGAATGTCATGAATTTAAAGAGAGAATGAAATATTCTATCTAGATTAAAATAACTATCAAAATTTTGCTCCAGAATTAGTAAATGAGTGGATAAAAAAATAGAAATATAAATTAAGAAAAAATAGAACGTTCTTGTACGATTTTATATAAAAAAATGCAATATTGTATGAGTCTGTTATAAAGTAATTTGAGAAATCCATTTATAGTCCTAAACATTCGAACAGCAAAAGATAAAGTATGATATTTAAAAATTATTATAATTATGATCTTCTAATATGAACAATGTCGTTCGAGTTCCTTTATGAAAATAATGAAAAGACTTGTTTTTTATTTAATACATTATTATATATTCAACAGTTCAAAGCTACCTTATACATAAACGATGCTTTTAATATTATTGACGCCAGAAAATTTTAATTAATTATCTGTATAAATTTCACTACAATTTTATTCAGAAAATTGTTTTAAATGCATGCTCTGACCTGTATTTAGGAAATTCAATTTTAACAATATTTTTTACCAACTCTATACTTTAAGAGATGATAAAATTACAATAGTATAGTAAATAATAAACATAAAAACAACCTATGTATTTTGTTAAAGATTTAAATGAATGTTTCAAGATTTCATTATTACCTAAGTGTATAGATTAATAACTTAATAGATTATTATTTTAGTAACTCTTAATCATAAAGTAATTTGCAAAGAAAACAGCCGTAACGGTTTTGAAGAGGTAGGGTTATTGATCAAACTGAGTCGTGACCGTAGTACACAAGTGTAAAGTCCGTCACGATGACTTACTTTATTGTTTTGGGATTATCTTGTGTAAGAGAGCTAAAGAGCTTCAGTCGTAGTTTACGTGGGTCGACATGACGGTAGACACTGTTAAAGGATTTTCCTCCTTTGATAGTAGCTGTAGTTTTGGGACTACGCTGAACTTACCATTAGGCGCAATTTAGTGACTTTATCGAGCCAGTGTAAAAATAGGATTTATATTTCTTTCTCCTTTGTAAGCCCAGTATTCATTTATTTACGCTCTATTTGCGTCTAACGACATATTTACTTATAACCGTGTCACATTTTTCCTGAGATAATTTTATTAATATAGCCACGTACAAGATGTTTATATTTAACGCGCTGATATCGAAGTTTATTTGTAATTTATTGCTATATCTAACACTTTGCTTTAGAAGTGTCCTTTATTACCTACGTATTCAGTTTAAGGCCGGTATATCGATAACTGCAAGCAAAACGACTGGCCATAATGTCGGCAATACGTGCCAGACAGTATTTGCTAGTTCGTCGGAATAAGCTCTGTACAATAAATAAGTGGGAAAAATGTAATGAAAAATGATTACGATTAAATTTTGCGTTTTACATCATATTATGACAGCATTTTGCTCATCTATATTTTAAACATTACGGAATCCTCAATCGCATACATATTTATGATTTCTTAACCTTTTGATGTGATTTGATCATGATTACAGAACAACAAAATTAAAACTTCGACTACATTTTGTAATTGTTAATCATTAATCAGATTCTATTTTGGCCATCTTTAATCTGTACGAATGTACACTCTTTATTTCAATTACTAATAAATTTAAAGCACATTTCAAAGTTCACATACTAAGAAAGGTTAGCCAATACCGTAAAAACTTTCGAGCAAAAAACATTCTCTATAAATTTTACTCCTATAAATAGGAAAAACAGCTCGAATCCCGGTAGCCTCGAGCTATTTAACTTTTAGTTTTTTTTATCTTTGCCTCCAATGCTCTGTAGAGAACAGCTTTACTATGTAAAAGTTCGTTTATTTAACAACCAACTTTTCTGAAGTTTCGATTAAGTTCCCGTTGTTAATCAATTTTTTCCGAAGAAATGTGTTTTAATATTCCATTGTTCAAGTTTTATTTATTTATGATTTCCATCCAGACCGGTAATGTTTTCTAACACAACATACTATGTAATATTATATTGAATATTTAAAGGTAATACTTCTGGCTTTTGAGTTACTTTAATTTCAAATAATGTAATATATTATATTATATATCATGCTGGCTTAGTACCAACTGTTACTGACTGACATTTATTATCATATCTTTATATTAATTAATCATTTGAAATAATAGCATCATGCCCGTGGGTATGTTCTTTAAAAGAGAGTAAACACATTTAGGATGAGATATATAGATGCAACTTTGCTTAGGCTTTACTGAAACATTACAAATTATATTAGTCAATGAATGTCAAAGGATATGGTAAGTCACCGATTTTGTCGACAAGGATTTGGCTCCGCGAATACTATGGCTATATTCAAGTTCTTATTATATATTTAGGTTTTTGTGAAGACGAATTAATTTTTTGAAAACTTTGCTAAGCAAAGTCGAAATAGCGTCTATAGATCGCAGCCTTAGCGCTTGACAATTTTTCAACCTAATTATTAATAGTTTTTTTCTGATAAAATTATTTCTAGCTAAGTAACTATATAAAATAGTTATTTTTCCAATGCCATTGTGGCCTATTGAAATACATAGAAACCACTCAATTGTTAGAGTGTTGCTGATGTGATGAGTGTGATACGATCAGCGATATCATATCAACAATCAATTTCATGGCATTCTCTGTTGGACCATATAGTACGTCGAGAAATTGTCTTAAAGCAAATGAACTGATTCTAAATTCACCCATCAGTGACTCCTTAGCACTTTCATTCAAGCACACTGCTAACATTATATTTTCTCATAATTGATTAACAGCGGCAAACATGGACGACATGTGCCACGAAAGTAGACGATACTACTAAGTATTATAAGTCTGTATGAGACTGATTCTGACATACGACTGCAATTGTCGTGCTGCATAGTGCCGCCTACCGCGCGATACCAAATGTCACCTTTACTGTTAGCTGTTTAACTATTGATAAAACAACGCGGCTTGAGTGTTAAAACCCGAATCGACTCGAACAGAATAATTTAGCTCAATTATAGGTTAATACGTTATTTCGAGTACTGAACTAGCATTAGATATACACACTATATATTAGTCTATAGAACGTGTATAATTGGAAATTAAGAATGTTTTTTCACATTATAACATTTGTTTTTTATAATTTCAATTATAATTTCCTACTGATATAAAAACAATAACGGCTTTTTTCTCGATTTTTTATAAGAAAAATAGCAACGTTATTATGTACTGTTTCATGTGTAGTTAAATTAAGAAACGAAAAAAATAAGCCATTAAACTTTTTTTTAACAAAAATTACTAAACACAATTAATTCATTGTAAAAGGATTGGATGATTTAACCTCAAAATTTAACAAAGTGTAACCTTCTACGTTATTCTAAACTGGTCGGCACCGATTATTTATAGAATCGAAGAATCTATAACTGTTATCTTGAGACAATTGAGAGAATAATAATAAATTAATTAGAAGTTAGTAAAAACAGAAAGCGGTACATTACACTCAGCGAACACACAAACTAGGATTACCTGTACCTTACGCAATATATTCCCGCATGTCGCTCTAAAATGCAGAGGCAAGGGACGAATGGCTCTTAACACCACCCCTCCTTACAGCGAGTAGAGGCTGGACAAAGGCCGCAAGCATAACCGGGTACGGAGAATGAGGCACTAGTCGTGCCCTCGGTCCCGATGGGTGATAAGAAGAACACCCCGGAACTTTAATTGGTGAAAGTCTGACACTCCGGGGGTGGTCCTCACCGCCCACTGACGGCCTATAATAGGTTTATCCCGGATTACCGAAAAAAGGACTACCTGTATCTTGATTGTTAGAGTTATTTATGTCACACAATATGTTACGAGCAGTTTATATCCGCTGTGTAACTCCCATCTTATATATATACTAGCTGAACCGGCAAATGTTGTTTTACCATATAAATTATTTCTAGGTGATAATTGATCAGTTATCGAGCGGAATGAAAAATGAATAAACTACTAAAATGGCAATTAAAAATAGGGGTTGGTGATAAAAGGGTAAAAATTTAGGGTTGTATGTATTTTTAATGCCACATTATACAAAAATAAAAACAAAAAATGTTGTCCAAAAATTAAAAAAAATGTTAAGTGTGAACAACCCTTATCACTTAGGGGTATGAAAAATAGATAGTAGTCGATTCTCAGACCTACTGAATATGCATATAAAATTTGGTAAAAATCGGTAAAGCTGTTTCGGAGGAGTAAGGTAACTAACTACCTAACATTGTGACACGAGATTTTTTTATATATATATATGGGATAAGATGATAACTTATGTATATATATATAAGTCAAGATATATATACTTACACAATCTGTAACAATAGATAACAGAAGACATCACTGTGCTAATTATTCATCAATCATTCAAAAATATGTACTATAATAAATACAATAAAACAATATTGACTGTCCCAGACAAGGCATTAGAAGCAAGCGCATTCAACATTAATTATATAATTTTCAATAATGTTTAATTTTAGATACAATTATTAACTGAACAGTTCCTTAGCATCATTTTATTCCAGATTCAACAACCAATCCCTCAGCTTCACTTTACAATCGTAATTAGATAAATTGAAAATATTTAATGTATTATTAAACTTTTTTATATATCCTTGAAGTTAGAATCTAAAATTGTTTCTCTGCAAAATCTAAACAATCCAATTGAATTTTAATAAATCTTTGAGCAATTGAGTTATTGTCACTCCATCGTAATCCTCTGAAACACGTCTCTGGAGCATATCCCATGCGTACTCGATGGGGTTGAAATCTGGCTATTGTGCAGGCCGGGACAATACCAGGATTGTTTCTATTGACAAGTACTCACTGGTTGTCAAAGCTGTATGCGATCGGGCGTTGTCATGCATTGAATCCTGAACCAAGCGTTGTGGATAAAGCTTATGAACATCCTTAATATAACTTACATTTTTCATGTTTCCATTTGTTGGTGGTAGGGCGATTGCCCAAAATGGGTTATGACCATAGTACACAAGTGTAAATACCGTCATAGTAACTCGCTTTGGACTGTCGTTTTTCGGAATCAGCTTGTGTATATCCAGTTACTTATATACCTACAGACCTACAGTCGTGGTATATGTGGGCCGACATGACGTCGGAGACTATTAATGGATTTTCATTCTTTGATGGTCGCTTTTGGACTGCACTGTACTTACCATCAAGTAGTCTGTAGTCACTATATCGAACCAGTGTTAAATAAAATTGAAAACGAACTCAGTTCGTCTGTTCGTCATAATACCCACTCATACCATAATTGTTAATAAGCTAGATTACACAGGAACAGGACTCACCTAAGCCTTTTAGTTTAGCCGGGACGATGATACACTTTTATCCTTTATATATCAGGCCGGAACCCGAATAAAAATGTACTACCAGCCAGTATAAAATCTAGAATAAAAAAGGTAAAATATCTTTGTTAAGAAATGATATAGAATAGTTGATATATATATATAAAATGTTGTGGTTATCAGATGTGAAGAACTAGCTTTATTTTCTTTGTACAGTGTGCTCCACTATTTAACTTTGTAAAAAATATTAAAAAGTAATTTAACAAACACAATCAGATAAATCAGGTTTAGTTTGACGCTTGCTAGTAACCATAGTGCTTATCTAAAATTTCGTTCTATTTAAGTTTTACCTAATGTAGTTTTTTAAAAAAAAAACTTTTTTTTGCCTAAGGGACTGGAGCCGAAACAGAAGTCTTTGATAGGACACTATTACTAATATAAAAAAACTAGTAAAAATTGAATATTATTTAAAATTTTATAGAAAAAATAAATACTTATTTATAATAATAGACTTTTGCCACTATTTAATAAACCTTTGCTTAAATTAAAACCCTTATTCTCATAACGCTCTATGAGTCGGACTTAGCTAGTAATTTCCTGGACGTCACATATCCGTTTATGAAATACATGACTAAAGAATGTCCAGCTCTTTGTAACAGTGGCGAAACGCAAACCATGGCATGTTTGTATTGTGCGCTTTGAGGTTCCTTTGGTACACAGTGTGTCCATACCGCAGTTAAAGCATATTTATTTACTGGCGCTATCGTTTCGTACTAAAGTGAAAAAAATACGAATGCTTGTATTTGCTAAGTGCAATAACGCACCCATGTTTTTATATTTAGATCGGGTGAAATGTAAAAGACTGTTTTAGTCGGATTTTTTTTTATAAATGTCATGGATAAATAACCGTTTTACTGTAGTATATTCTGATAGTTAGATGTGGCCAAGAGGCTTAGTTTTACGTAAATCAGAATGCACATATAGTGTAATAGGTTGATTACCAAAACTCTGTCGTGACCACAGTACGTTCGACAAGAGGAAAGACCGTTGCAGTGACTCCCAACACTGTACTACCCATTAGCAATGTATGAGTATTTTATTTACTCGTAATGAGCCATAAAAATATATAAAAAATATGTCACTGTACTTGTAAAAATCTTATTACATACATATATGTATATATATATATATATATCAAAGGGTGAAAGGCTATTTGGTTTAAGCGACATTTTTTTGTGATATACTATATATATATATATATATATATATATATATATATATATATATATATATATATATATTGGAATCGATAAATAACGCTGATTCCGAAAATATATATTACTATATCACTAAAAATGTCCCTTAAACTAAATAGCCTTTCACCCCTCGATATATATTTGTCTGTTGTACAGGCACAGCGATGTGTGAACACGCTTCTTGGGAGAGATATTAACTTTTAGAGTAGCTTGCGATACGCTTTGACGCGAGCTGACGCGAAAAATTGGCCCGACCCTGTAACTACACTACAAAACAACTGCCTGCCCACAGCGCGTATTACAACGAGTGTAAAACAAATATACATATCATATACATCCAAGCAACATCTACTAATATGATTTAAATATATACATATATATATATATATAAAGCTTACGGATAACTCCTTTGGAATTATCCATGACATTTTTTTTTGTATCCCGGGGGAATATCCTGTATAAAACCATCAGTGCAGCTGTGAGGGCAGCAACCCCGGTGTGTCAGACTCCTACTGACTAAAAAACTACGGGGTGCCCCTCTAATCAATCCACCCGGGCCTGGGAAACCAAATTCATCCAGACGCCCGGGAGCGAAAATCCTTGTTGAGTCCACCCCTCCAAAACCTCTATCTCAGGTGGCGTGCCAGACACTCCGCACCACCTCCCTCTCATCCGGGCAACAGGCTCCCTCAAGTCTACTGCCCGGCTATTGTCACCGGAGAATGTCGCGCTTGCTCTGGGCGAACGCGTCCCTCCGGCGACGGTGCCTTTTCCGCTGAATGGTCAGAGAAGATGTCTGCTAACTCGCATAAGGTTGCTACTTAGCGATTATCCTATGACTAACATATCCACAAATAAGAAATATTTTCTAAAATTATTTGTAAAATTAACTATTCGAGATGGTTACTGTAAATCATAAATTTTAATATTAACATAAAGATTTCATAGCATGAAATATTCCACACAAGCATGTAATTATGGAAATTGCTTTGAGTATTCATTATACAAGGTACATATAAAGTCGAGGAAGTTTCAAATTACAATAACTATTTCGCATAGTGGTTTAGAATGGAACTTCCACATATAGAAAGGAATTAAATGTCAATGTGTGTTCTGTAATGTGTAATCTACGAATGTTGATTTATGTATTAAAATGTAATGGAAGAGTTCTTGAATTAATTAATTCATTCACATTTTAAGAAAATTTGTGGAAACATTACATCTACATGTTATTCTTTCAGTAAGTTCAGCATCGTTTTCAATAACTGTTTACACTGGTATAAATTAAATAAATGATGTCGTAAAAACGCCTTTATAGGTCAGCAGCTAATTGCACTCTTGTGTAGCCGTTACTCATAGATGATAGTCACCGCTTAGCAATAGGTAGGTTGGTTAGGTTATTCATCCGTTTGCTTTTCTTTTACGTAACAAAAATTATGTGCCTAGGACCAATTCGGGGAACTAATATAGAATATAGCCTTAATTTGAAATTCCAAAACCTCATTAAAATATCGCTAATAAAAAAGAGATAAGTTGTCAACAGAAATTTGTTTTGTTGAATAGATATACAGAATGATACAAAACTATAAAATATTATTTAAGATTATGTATATTAACCATAAGACGAACTAGTAAGACAATTATTGCTCAAAGCGTTGATTTAATAAAGCAAATTGTAAACAGATTTCATAAGTAAAAATCATGGCGTTGACCAATAATAATTTAATACTGTAACAATCAATCTTTTCGTGGCTTACGTGCTTACGTATTATTTCATTCTTCTGTCATCTACATATATATAACTCAAATGTGACAGACTGACTGACTGACATAGTGATCTATCAATGCACAGCCCAAACCACTGGACGGATCGGTCTGAAATTTGGCATGCAGGTAGATGTTATGAAGTAGGCATCCGCTAAGAAAGGATTTTGATTAATTCTACCCCCAAGGGGATAAAATAGGCGATGAAAGTTTTTTAAAATTTTGGCAATTTTAAACCGATCGGGCTGAGACTTTGCATGCATAAGGCTACTATGACGGAGGTAATTTAAATATACTACCGGACCGGACTAAGACTATAGTCCTTACCGGTAAATACTCATAATATTATATTTTTTTATAAAATTGTAACTCATAGCTGTGTTATTGAATTTATATAAGAAGCAATCGACGGAATCTATATTACAATTTGTACAAATATTTTAGCTTGAAATAATTACTCCCATAACAGAAGTAATATTTCCACGTGAACGAAGTCGCGGGAACAGCTAGTACCCTATATAGTATATACTATCCTCACAAGATATTCAATACATTAATAGATCAAAGTAATATATAGATGGTATAGGACACTACAATTCTCCTCAGGTAAATTATAATCACTTAGTAGTGAGAATATAAAAAAAGGATAATGACTAGACTTTTCGTTAGTCCTTTATGGTGGATTTGCTTTTCGGAATATTGTTAAACTCATATTTTGAAACCTACAAAATGCCCTATAAAAGACGGTCATACAATTTGAAGGACACATTTTATTTCATAATTTCTAGAGCATTCTTTTATATAAATTGGTTAACTGTTGTGGTGGAAATTAAACCAATAAATTAGTTTAAGCTTGTTGTATGAAAAAGTCGTTGATATTTTTAAAAGAGTTCGATTTTGGTCGCGGTAGAGTGCGCACGCTTTTCGTTTGCGCTCCCTTCCTCCGCCTCTCTCGAACATTTCGATCGGCTTTATGCCACGTGTTCAGCACGTGTTTGCATTGCCTCGCGCACCTGTCGCACCCGATCCGGCCACAGCCTGCCTTTTTCAAGGCTACGTCTGTGGCGAATAGTTTCGTTAACTGCATGTTTCAAACGCATTTGCAAAAGCCACGCTTTTTCAGTGGTTAGGCCGGGGGAAACCTACCGGTGTAAACAACCGGCCTAGAGCGAGTCCCGGGCGCTCGCGTTTGCCCTTTTGGCAACCGCACTCCCGGTTGGGGTCGGACAAGTTGGCATTGGGAGTGACCCCCTAGTCAACCCCGGCTATCGCCTTCCCAACCCTCCTATCCTCTTTCCTGCCGTCACAGTAATTGGTTTGAGCCTGCTCAGCGGGCTCCTGCCTTGCTGTGACACGTTAGGCACACAACCCTTGCTAGGGACGCTAGGTCACACACCCCTCGGGCCCTAAACGGGTCTGGGGGACTGCCTCCCTGGTAGGAAGGGTCCCTCCCGAACTCGTTCGAGATGGACCTCATGTTAACTATTCAGCAAGGCCTCGACTCTTGGTCCGAGGCCGAAAAATCAAAATTAGCTGCATTTGTTGACGCATTAAATCGACGCGAAAGCGCAAAGCTCATTGAGCTAGATGTCCCCGCGTCCCCCGACTCGGTTCTACCTGCGCCTTTCGCAGAACCCCGTCCCCCCGCGCCTACCGCGCCCACCGCACCTACCGCTCCAGATGTGCAGGGGCTCCGCACACAGCGCGAGCCGGCCGCCACCCGCGACCGATCGCCGCTGCGTGCGTCTCGCTCTAACAGCGACACTCTCGCTCGCACACTCGATAGCGAGCAATTAGATTCCGCCGACCAAATTGAGATGTCGGTCGACCCTCCCGCAGAGAATACAGCCTCTGCTACTCCCTCGGACGACGAGTTCATTCTCGTCCAAGGAAAGCGGAAGAAAAAGTCTCCCGGGGGCCAATCTAAGGCCGCCAAACTAGACACTCCGATAGAGGCGCCTACTACAGCCGCCGCTAAGTCCAAGGCTAAAAAGCCTTTTCCAAAAATTTTACGGTCGGGCCCTCCGCCCCCCGTTGTTATTAGGGATAAGAGTGCCTGGGAGAACATCTCCTTCGCACTTAAAAACAAACAAATAGATTATACCCGGGCGACCTCTACGCCAAACGGGATTCGCATCCAAGTCTCTTCTCCGGACTCCCATAGGAAGTTAACGGAATTCCTCCGTGTCCGGTTAATTAGTTACTATACATACGCTCTCGAGGACGAGAAGAAGCTGAGAGCCGTCATTAAAGGCGTCCCTAAGGAGATTGACGTCAATCTCGTTAAGGATGACCTTCTCGCGCAAAACATTCCTGTGGAGGAAGTCCACAGAATGTACCGCGCGTCCACAAGAGAACCATATGACATGGTTCTCGCCATCCTACCTCTTACAAACGAGGCAAAAGAGATTTTCTCGATTGAGTCCGTCTGCTGTCTCAGCGGACTTCACATCGAACCGCCCAATAGACGTGGCATGCCCGGGCAATGCCACAATTGCCAATTATATGGCCACTCAGCTCTAAAATGCTATGGGCGCCCTAGGTGCGTCAAGTGCCTGGGTGACCATGGCACCAAAGCATGTGCGCGTACGAGGGACGCACCCACACCGCCTAGCTGCGTGCTGTGTGGCAGCGAGGGGCATCCCGCAAATTATCGTGGATGTCCGCGAGCGCCGCGCAGTACGCGGCCTAAAGCGAGGCTGCCACAGCGTGCGCACGCATCGCTTAATCGTTACACGGCCCCTAGGCCTACTCTCGATGCGGGTAATTTCCCACCTCTTCCCGCGAGACGTGGAGCGCTGCTCCCGCCTCGCGGCCCGGTCGCGCCCGTCGGCGCTGACGCCACCTCGGCTCAACCGACCCGCGGCGGCACCGACGATGCCAATGCTGCCACTCCGACACAAACTACCGGCGCCGCCGGCAATGTCGCAGCTCAGCCTGCTTCAATTACCGCTCCTGTGATTTCTCCTGCCCCCGTGGCAACACCTACTGCGGGGCCTGCCCACACCCAGAACGCCTGGGTGCGCAGCGCTCCAGTGCCAACCGCACCTCCCGCACCCACTGGTAAAGGCGCTATCGACCTCACCGTCGTCTGGCGCTTCGTGTCATGTTTCAACATGAGCGAAGTCTCTATTCTCGCAGATAAACTCCGGCAATCGGACAACAACCTGGAGGCTAGGCTCGCGCTCATCACCGAGCACGCCGAACTAATATGCACGTTACAACAGTACCGTGCTTCTGTCTAAAAGACGCTGTGATTCTCTCATTTTGTTAGGTAGTTAAAATGCTTTCTAATACGAGTAGGTTCAAACCGTTTGCGTTAAACATCGTCACGTTTAACGCCTTCGGCTTGAAAAGGCAAAGGAATCTCGTCGGCGAGTTCCTTGTCAAATACCAGGTCGATATCATGCTAGTGCAAGAAACCCTCCTCAAGCCGAGTGTTAAGGGGCCCCGTTTGGCCAATTACCACCTGGTTAGGAATGACAGGACCCACGCCAGAGGCGGAGGCACTGCCATATACTATAGGAGGAGACTACACTGCATGCCCATTGATCCGCCCAGTCTCACCAACATCGAGGCTTCAGTCTGCAGGATAGGCATGAGCGGTCACTCACCTATATATTTAGTGTCGGTGTACCTGCCACCCGACAAAGTACTTCTCCAGAGTGATCTCACAGCACTCTTGGACCTAGGACACTCAGTGATCATTGCAGGCGACCTAAACTGCAAACATTTGCAGTGGAATTGCCATCTTACCAACTCGAATGGCACTCGCCTGCATGATCTGAGCGAACAATTAAATTTCGATGTCGTTGCTCCGACATCTCCTACTCATTTTCCGTATAACGTTGCCCACAGGCCCGACATTCTGGACCTTGTGCTTCTAAAAAACGTAGCCTTACCGCTACGTTTGATAGAAACAATAAGTGAACTAGATTCTGACCATAGACCCGTTCAAGTGCAATTGGGCTCCTCACACCCGCCCGCACTTACCATCAAGAAGGTCACGGACTGGAAGAGACTTAGTGCAAACTTGGCCTCGGACGATCCGAAACCTCTCTTAGAATCGATTCCAGATTCTTTCTCCTCTATAGAAGAAACCAACAATGCGATTGATGCACTCACCAGTCATCTCCAAGGTGCCCTCGCCGACGCCACCAGTGAGGCTCCAGTTGGTGATCTCCACCGCTGGAGGCTCCCTGACGACACAAGGGAACTGTTGACTGCAAAAAACGCTGCCACTAGAGCCTATGACCGGTATCCCACTGAAGAACACAGAGCGAGGTTGCGTTATTTACAGAGGGCTGTAAAGAAGCGCATATCCGAACTCCGTAATAATCAATGGGATGCCCACCTGTCCGAGATCTCGCCCTCCCACCAGGCCTACTGGGGCCTGGCGAGATCTCTTAAGACCGATAACGACCGCTCTATGCCACCTCTAGTAGGGATAGACAACTCTGTCGCTTTCGATGACATCGAAAAGGCAGAATGTCTGGCAAATAGCTTAGAAAGTCAATGTTCTCCCAGCACTCACGTAGAGAACCCCGATTTCATAGCTAGTGTAGACGCTGAAGTCACACGTATAGCTGCACTCCCTCCGTCCACCGACCTGGCGCCCGTTACAGCTGAGGAAGTCACAGATATAATTAAATATCTCCCGATCAAAAAAGCTCCCGGCCTGGACGGTATTTCAAACCGTGTCCTAAGGTCACTGCCCGAACAGTTAATTATACTTCTCGTCGTCATTTTCAATGCGGCAATAAAAAACTGCGTCTTTCCGAATGTATGGAAAGACGCATGCGTCGTTGGGATCCCTAAACCAGGGAAACCTAGCAACCTTCCTTCCAGCTACAGACCCATCAGTCTCATCAAGACGATGGGTAAGCTGTACGAGCGGTTGCTTCTCAACCGTCTTCAAGACTTTGTTACGACAAATAAGATTCTCATAGACGAGCAGTTTGGTTTTCGCGCCAAACACTCGTGTGTAAACCAAGTGCACCGCATCACGGAGCACGTCCTTAATCAATTCTCTCTTTCTAGGAAAGGAGCCTACACAGGAGCTATTTTCCTCGACGTGGCGAAAGCCTTCGATAGAGTCTGGCATAACGGCTTGATATACAAGCTACATACTTATGAAGTGCCAGATAGGCTCGTGCTTATCCTGCGAGACTATCTGTCGAATCGACACTTTCAGTATCGCGTCGAGGGCGATCTCTCCAGTCCGCGTCCGATTCGAGCGGGGGTTCCGCAGGGTTCAATCCTCGCCCCGCTCTTATACAGTCTGTACACCAATGACATCCCGAAACACCCGGACGTAGAGCTAGCTCTTTATGCGGATGACACCGCACTCTACGTCTCAAATTTCCGTCGAGATATCATACGTCTACGCCTGCAGGAAGCAGTGCGAGACTTAGGAGACTGGTTTCGCAAATGGCGCATTGACGTCAACCCCGAGAAAAGCGTAGCAATACTCTTCTCTCGGGCAAAACGCGATTTGCCTAAGCGAAACGTCCTCCTCCACGACAAGCCCATCCCTTGGGTCGATGAGGTCAAGTACTTAGGAGTCACTCTCGACCGTCACTTGACCTTCGGACCACATGTTAAGGTTGTGCGCGACCGCGCCGCCTTCATTCTCGGTCGTTTGCACCCTATGCTGTGCAAACGTAGTAAACTGTCGCTTAGAAATAAGTTGACTCTTTACAAAACCGTAATAAGACCGGTGATGACCTACGCTAGCGTAGTATTCGCCCAGAGCCAGTCCGCTTCTCTGGATTCCCTTCAGGTCATCCAAAATAAATTCTTGCGTAAAGCAGTGGGTGCCCCGCTGTACATGCGCAACATAGATCTCCATGACGACCTTAAGCTGGAAACGCTCGCCAGTTTCATGCAAAATGCATCTCGTCGATATTTCGACAAGGCGCAGCATCACCCTAATCCTTTAGTCCGCAGTGCCTGCGATTACACACCGAAAAGCGGCATCGCGCGCAAACTACGCCGCCCGCGTCATGTCCTATTGGATCCCGTCGATTCAATTACCGCGGCCCTTGCGACCGCCGATCCTATCAACAACGAGGTACACACAAGCACTCGTCACATTCCGAGACACCGGCGTCGCCGGCGGCGCCGACGACGACGATTAAGGATAGGTCCGTCAATTGTTGTTTAAATAACGCAGTTTCACTCCGACGCAGCCTTGAGTTTCTTTCGGCGTTTCTTCTCAAGGTAGTCGCTTCCGAAACGCTGGTAGATCACCGTTAGGTTCGTTTTTCAATTGGCCGGCCGCCCAAGTCGAGGTCCGTACCCACAGGGGTGCCCTTGCGTAGCCGCCCAACCCATAAATTTCGCTGGCTGAGCGCCCTCTGCGTTCGCCCACCAAGCCCGGTTTTGTTGTGAAGGTCTTTCCCAGGCCACCAACGTAGGACACGCCGAAAAAAAAAAAAAAAAAATTTTTAAAAGTTAACTATTTGGACATAAGATTTCAAGCGTGGTAGTGGTTGATAATAATGCTGTTCTATTATTTGCAGCACAATGTTTCGTCTTCGGCGGGTGGATTGGCCGTCGGTTCGCCGTAACGGCCATAATCTCTTCACTAAGCTTATTCGCACTAAAGACCCGCGAGACTCCGATCCCGTCGAAGAAATATCATTACCGGGACGGCAACGGCTTTCGGTGAGTCTTTTATGTTTATTTTCTTTGAATGAAACGTATCTTTTATTTTATTCTTAAGATCAATTCTTCATCAAAATAAAATGCTTAAAACATCCGCACGAAATGATTCGCTTCTACATTCATCATGCGAACAGCTAAGGAGTGGAATATGTTTCCACCATATATCCACGATCTTATGACCTGGGAGTCTTTAAGAGAAGAGTGAATAGGCATTTATTAGGCCGACGCGGTTCATCCTCGGAGTCATCTTTACCTTTCACCAGGTGAGATTGAGGTCAAGCGTACGCCTTTAAATAATAAAAAAACAAATACATTGCAATATCATTTTTTTTGTTAACCCGGGGGAAATCCTCATGGATCGTCAGGGGGCGGTGAGGGCCGCCCCCCGGAATGCCGGACTCCCACCGACTAAAATCCCCGGGGTGGTCTATCAAGCGCATTATATGCCGAACGGGCATGACGACGCGCCAGGCATTGCAATATCCTTCATAACCTAATATAATACAAAATACTTTATTGAACTCAAGAAAAAAAAACCTCAATTTTCGATTAAACAACGAACAATAAAAGAAAGAAGGTGTTAAGAGTATTATAAGCTTGTAATTAAAAAAAAAAGCTTATAATCTTATTTATGTATCAAAGACCTTTAATTTATCAGAGGAAGTTATTTCTTGTAAATAGCAAGGTGAGCATAAAAGTGATCATTTTATCGCTAAGATCATTCAGAGAGATTTTACTTATCATCATTATATCAGCCATAGACAAATAGACAGCCCTTAATGTTTTCCAGAACGACCGGTCGAAATTAACGTGCATCCAGGCCAGCGTCGTCCTATGTGTAGGTTCTCTGACCCCTTTTATATGATCGTCCTATGCTACGCTATAGTACGTTGTCTCAACTCCAAGCTGCCATTGGAATAGGAACAAATCAGGAGAAATAATTGTTCTATTGATAAAACAGTACCTAGTAGTACGGTAGAGTACAGGTTATGAATATATTGCAGGTACATAATACGTGCTTCCATTTAATGTACTTGTAAGCCATAATCAAAGTTATGTTGCGTCATGTAACATGTTGCAATTTGGGATTAACCCGTACAACTAGAACAACTAGAAGTCTTAAGATTTCACAGAGATAATCCAGAATGTAGACATAGATTACATAGATTATTATACGATCAATTTCCTTCATATAACTATAGCACAATAGAACTTTCTGTATTCTTATCGTTAGTCAGGTTTTCTTCTTTTGTTTCAAGGTGAAGAAATAACAAAAATTAAAAATATAGCTCTTTATAAAATGTTTTTTTCTTAGTTACAAAGAAAAAAGTCTCGTTCAATTTAATAGAGAAGCTGAAAACAATTATTATCAGCCCACGTTTCATTTTATATTAGAATTTTTAGAAAAACAAATATTATAATTGCTTTCACGACATTAACAAAAGATTATGTTCTCAATTTCATCCCGATACGATTGTCGCGTGGACGAATCATTGGAGCCTTAAGTTAGAAAGATCAGTAAGAAATTTCACTATGGATATACTCGTAAATAAATTGAAGTTTAAAACAATATGCCTATCTAGAAATACATGTATGGATACTCCTTAATCGGTTTGACAAATTTCACAGACGTGGTATTTCATTATTGCAATTAACTCAAAGGAAAGGGACGTATTTCATTTTAAATTAAATCCATTGGAGAGGAACCTTTCCCGGTTCAGTGTTTCTGTGAAATGGTAAGTCTTACTACGTTTAATTAAATTAATTGTTTCCTGCATTCACGTTACGTGTAGTAATGAAAGTTTTTGATATCTCTGAGTAAATACTATTCGGATGACTGAATACAAATATGTATATTCTGAATTATGACAAATATCTATAATATAAAAATGAATCGCAAAATGTCTTGATAAGCGCGAAACTCGAGAACGGCTAAACCGATTTGACTGATTTTTTTTTTTTTGTGTTTGATGAAGTCTGAGGAAAGTTATTGCGGAGAGAAAAATTTTAAAAATTCTCTGCAACTGTCTAAAAATAACACTTTACTATATTCTCATACAAAAAATTCGTAATAATATTTAAAAGTCAATTTGAACTTTAACACCATACCATAAAGTTTAAATGTCAGTGGACGGGTTCCGGGAAGGCAAAACAATTGAGTGACGTATAAATATTAATGTCAATATTTGTCAATTTTTATACATATAGCATTAAGGCCAGGTTCCTTCTAACAATTTTCAAAAAAATCTGACGGGGAAGCTATTAAGATTAAAAAAAACAATGTGACTTTGTTTTAGAGAAATAGGGCAGAACAAAGTCTGCCAGGACAGTTAGTTTCAGATAAAAATAAATCTGTGCATACATTACTTTTTTGTAAGTGTTGTGTATAGGTAGATATACACAACATACATATAAAATGTTATCGATCTGTAAAGAACAATGCCACTACATCATAACGGTATGATTAACACCTAAATTGGTCTATATAAATAAAATATATTTTTATTATACAAATTTTAGTTATTACTTTTATATAAATAAAACCCCAATCCGAAAAAGGTATTATTTTTAAACTTTAATTGAAATATTCGATTTTTGTAGTAAGTTTGTAACCTCCTTGAGTGAGTTGTAATTTTTAAATGAATTTGAAAATTATGATTTCTTTTTTAGATACTTTTATAATAAATCTTCACTATTTACTTTGACTTAGTCAACTGTAAGCAATTTCCTTTGCTGTTCATAAACTTATTATGGAAGAGTTAGCTGAGATAGCTATGAGTAAAGAGGCTAGAAACTTTTGATCTCACCATTTCGTCTAGTACATATACCTATGTACATATTCCATTTTAATTTTTAATCTTAACGTCGAACCCGAATTCTTTTATAATATACATGTTGACACTTCTTATAGATAGCTTGAGATTATTTTTACCGACTGACAGCTTCATATCGCAAATATTTGTATTTTATTTATTACATGATATTGATTTAAGAATGTACGCGAAGCAAATACACTTTTTCTAAAGTCTTAAACATCAATAAAATATGTTTCTTTCATGTTTCCGGTCCCGTCAACCTTTCCTAAACACTTCCATATAAATCTAATGTCATAGCCCTAAGGGCATACTGCTTCAGATTGCTTATAGCGTAGATTTATTGCGAGCAATAAAAACCTTTTCATGTGGTGTCCTTCTGTAAGCATACGGCAATATAACACACGGTAATATTTATTTTAGAGAAACTCTTGCTTTATTTTTACAGTTTTTACCTATTAGATGATTCGGATTAAGAAGCTTTTCATAAAATATCGAGCAGTTTTCGACAAATATTTTGTATTTTCATTTTACGGACAATTACACAGATCGATCAGCCATTAATTGAGCTTTTGCCCATTCTGTGGATATTTGACAAATATATACTGTGTATGTGTATATCAGGTAAAAAAAGTCTTTTCACGTATGATATGTAAAATTTCTTTAACTGTACTATTTACATCTGGCTGGTTTCGATGATATTAAAAAGGTTACATTTCAAAATATTATTATAAAAATGTCATTCATATCAGTAGTTACGACATAGTTAAAGAATTGGAAAATGACCACTTCTTGACTTTGATGACTTTTGATCTATTTGTAAAAAGCTGGGTACACAAAAAAACTCGATATTTGAGTGCCATACGCGGGCACTATAAGAAACCTAATGAACCGTGTACTTATGTCCTATTCTTTATTGAGACAGGACTGTTTTTGAAAATATTGATAACTGGTGATGAAAAGTGAATCACGTATAACAGGTACGTGCGAAATAGGTAGTGATCAAAGTTCGATCAGGTTTCACAGACTGGCAAAACTCAGGTTAACTTGCTGTGTCTATAGTGGGATTGGGAGGGCATTGTTCATTACAAACTTATCGCCAAGCAGAACCATCGATTCGAACCACTACTGCCATCAACCGATGAGATTAAAACAATAAGTTAAGAGAGAGCGGCCGGAATTTATTAATAGAGAGAGCGACGTCTTTCATTACGATAACGCTAGACCACACACGTATTTAGCCCCTCAGTGAAAATTAGAAGAATTTAGCTGGAAGGTGTTAATGCATCAGCCATATAGCTCTAACCTTGCACCTTTAGATTTTCACTGGTTTCGGTATCTTCAGAATTCTGAAGCCACTGTCAAGTTAACATCAAGAAAGGATTGCTAAAACTATAATACTTGTCGCGTTTTTCTATAAGAAGTCCCAAAATTTCTACAGCAACGAGATCATACCCCTACCAACATATACCTACAAGATGGCAGAAAATTATCAAATAAAATGGCACGTGTACACTGTAATTAAATGTAAATAAACTTTAAAAAAAATGTCTTAAGTTTTTTCCCCAACCTATAATAAATATGAATAAAATTCTATGACATATAAAACACTTTTTTATATTTATAAATAAGCAAGTAATTAAATTTATGTATAGCCATTGTCATCATCAGCCCACCCTAATCCACTGCTGGATACAGGCATCTCTTAACCAGCATTATGAGCCCTGTATTCAGTTCTTTACATCCAATCCTTTCCTGTCATCTTCCACAAGTCGTCGGGCTACCTTGGCATGAGGTGCGCGACGCTAGGCCTGTCGATTCGCGGTTTTCACTCAAGAACCCGCCCACTATAATGATAACCGGTTTTATGCCATATATGGCGTGCCTATTGCAACATTACCCTGCTAATACAGAGGGTTATGTCGAATAACCTATAGGGTGTAGCCGCCGTCCGATACGTAATTGTCGCCCTAAGGGTCGTTAGGGTGTTACGAGACGTGCGGGGTAAGAGGATGCGCGCGCGCACGGGATGCTTGCCAGTAGTCGACTACCGAGACGCAAGGCGAGAATACGTGTGTGTACGTCGCAGTTCGGTGTGCTTTAAAGTGCAAATAAACAGTAAAACGCCAAAATCCGTGCCTTTCTACAACCACACCCACGACCACCGGTCATAAACCTAATTTCGGATACTATCCTTCAAAGAGATGTTCAGCATAGCTCGCTCAATCACACGCTAAGCAACCTTAAACTGGTGGATTATTCTCATTGAATATTTACAATATTTTATCCAAATTTAAAAAATCTAACAGTCACCATACAATTGACGTGTACGTATATTACAAATGATTATACAAGTATATGTATAGTGTTTTTTTTTTACTAAAGAAAGGAGTACCATTTAATCATATTTTATCAAAAATTAATTAGTGGGCAAATTTTACGGAAGATATACTCGAAATGAATAGCGCGTTATTAATTAATGCAATATATATTATTTATTGGTTCAATCAACTTTAATTGAGCTATATATCGTAATATACCTTCCTAACTTAATAAGCTACGATTTGGAAGTTTAATTCACTGCATAGAATTTATATCCATCTATTATTTGGCGCTTGAATTTCAGACTAAGACGGTAGTGTCTTAGTCTGAAATTCTAGATAGATCTAATTGCATTGGAAGTTCCAAGTTTGAATGGAGTGTTCATATTATCGCTGCAAAGCTCGCTAACTTGACAAGATTAGCCTCGTACTTAGACGAAGCTTTAAAGCTCTGTAACTTAATGATACTTAGCCGGGGCTTTGAGATATAAACATATTACTACTTATATTAGGGTCCCCCTACGAGTGAGATATGCAATCCAAAGTTTGTTTCAAACCATTACTTTGATTTTGCTATTAATTTTTAGGCTGAGATTTATACACGCAACTTTAAATTTGCTTAGACTATACTAAAACATTACAATTTATATTACTCAATGAATGTCAAAGTTTTTGGTAAGTCACCGATTTTATCATCATGGATGTTGGATCTTTTAATACTATGACTATACTCAAGTTCCTATTGTATATTTAGTTTTTTATCAAAACAAATTTAATTTTATATAAAAATGTCGATATAGCGTCTATAAATCTTATTATTTTACACATTCGTTTTTATACCACAACATGCAAACAAAAACGTTTCTTTGATATAACAAAATGAACAAGTATATTTATCACCTGCTGGATCTAATATAAAATGTTTTGTAAGAAAGTTTTGTTTTGACCCTTACAAACAGTTTTTTTTTTGTCTTTGCTACTCCACAAACAAATTAATATTGCAATTTCAAATCAAACCCAGTAATACCCATAATAACTGTATATCCTAAAAATTATTATGAATTATGCATACGGATATCTTGTAACTTACCCTTCAAATAATTATTTTACTTACAAATATTTACTGAATTTGGATATTATAATAGGTGAAATGATTATGATAATAAATGAAATATCTTAAGGTAAAAATACGCAACCACTTTTTGATGTATTATTAATCGTCTTGTATAAAATTGTTTAATTTTGTGTCGTTCTACTCGCGATTATAATACACAAAAACAATGTAAAATAAAAAAAGTACTTAATACATTTTACAATTTGCCGTTGTATCTACACGTCGCGTCGTCACAAAATTAATAATGTAAAACATTTATGCGATGCAAAATATTTAACATTCTCTGAGCTTTGTTTGAAATCCCACCACAAAGTTTAATATTCCTTGCTTGCTTTAATTTACTTTTTATTGTCGATAAAATTAATTATTTTGACAATAAATCTTTTTCAGCAATAAAAATGTATAATATGTTCAAACCTTACTCGCCGTATGTTATAAAAATTTATTTAATATAAGATTTTATTTAAAATTTACTCCTGCAAGACTCGCTCTATATGTAAAGTTGCTGTTTTATAAAGTTTGTGTTATTACTTCTTTTATGACTGTAATAGAGGTTTCATAAAATATGCGGTGCATTTCTCAGCTGTTCTTTTCTAAAATAAGAAAATTCTTTTTTGTAAATCTAATAGCCACCGGGTGTATTTGAGCAGTGCCATTTTACCTGTAGAATGTCTTTAAACTAATACTTCGTTTTTACAAAAGGTAAGTCTCTTTAAATCTTATACAAGAATCCTTTGTTACAATAAACTTTAACATTGTTTTATATCATACAAAGCGTAAATCTTATTTTATATTATAATAAAGATATCAATAGAGTTAGTTTCCCATGTGCTGTTCGATTTTCTCGACCTAAACGACCAGCACTATAGTTCTTATTTATTGTGTTACTTTTTCTTTTATATTTCAAACCATTCACAGCTGTAATATAAAAGTATTTAAAGGGATGTTGGAAGGCATACAGAACACAAGACAGCTTCACACAAAAACAACAAAACCAATCAAAATTTCCGCCATTTTCTAAGAACTTATTATGAAAAATGAAAATCAAATTATATTCATTACAGAAATTTCGATGAACAATGATGTTCCAACTATAAACATATAACAATTTACTATTAAATAAAGATTAAGATCTTTATACTGGAACCACTATATTATAATATAAAGTTACCGTAGACGTTATATATATATATATTTAATTTCAAAAATTCACTTAAATCATTCGACATTCGAAAATTTACGCCAATCATATTATTAAATCGACAAGGCTATAAACTGCAATGGGAATTTGCAATATGTAAACTTAATTATCGAAACATATTCAATGAATATTATATGACATGGATACGACATGGAAATGATATTGACATTAAGGAAAGTACCATTTACGTTCACAAAACACATGCATAGGGTAGAGGTTCAAATTATCAATGAACGCTGATTTTAATCGATCTTTTCATTACGAACGACCTATCTAATGTACGTAAACAATTTGTATTTACTATTTATATAATATATTTAGGTATATATTCCATAACACATAATATTATTTCATAATGGTAGCTAAAATTAATACAAAAGAAGTAAGTCCAAGAAAGTATTACAAAATTTGTCAAAATTTAATATTTTCTACATGACAATGATCCTACACGGACGTGAAAGATGGGTGATAGCATAGTTGATAAACATCAAGGATCAGCAAGGGTGAGAATCGAAGTAACAGAAGAAAATCGATTTAGTAGTCATTAAAAATGATTTATTTTAGTATTTATGTAGATTTTTTTGTAAACGAATCTATTTTTGTTATTTGTCAAAGAACCTAACTTACGACCCCGCCCACCGAATCCATACGAAACATTTGTATCGAATGTACATTGCACCCACATTTTAGAGTCAACACTACTTTCACAAGTGTAAGGTCTATTTAGTGACTCGCTTTGATCTGCCGCGTCTCAGGATCAGCTCGTATATTTCTAGCTGTTCATATATGTACCTATAGACCTTTTGTCATTGTATATGTGAGACGGCATGACGACGGCAACTATCAATGGAATTTGGCCCCTTAAGAATTGTTATCGTGTTTGGCCTACTGTGCAGTTTCACATACACTGGCACAAATTATTGTAATTATTGTAACTAAAAATTCAATTTGATAAATATATAGATATATGTTCAGCTTAGAACTAACGTAATATATTATGAAATATCATAATATTTAATTAGCTGATTTAATAGTCGGCAAATAAAACTGCTCCGGGAAAGAAATTATATATACATATTATACCTCCAAATATGGTTCTATGAAAAAAGATAGCCTTTATTCATTAAGTGTTTAAGCTATGAAACAGAACTCTATTTTCATATTTGGAAAAGTATACCGCTTATATTATAGGTACATTAAAATAGAATGGAGTAAGCCGTTCAATTTTATAAACGAGTTGTTTGTAAACTGATTTAGTTCGAGGCACTGGAACGTGTTGTTGGATGCATTCAATCTAAACTAGAAAACAATTTTCTACGAGCAATACGCATCATGCACAGACGCGCTTCTCGAGTTCTCATTTTCCTGCAATTTCCCTCACTTTGATATCACAGTGAAATTAATTTCATCGGACGAGTACTTGTTTGTTCAAGTTGATCGCAGTTATAAAATATCTACGATATATAATATGTTTTATATCTGGATATTTTCATATATTCGGTGAATGTTTGAATGGCTCCATTAAAAAAATCTATAACTCCTTAATTTGATTTATCCAAGATTATTCTTATCTTATTTTCATTAAAAACTCGATTTTTGATTAGTAACAGTATCAGATTATATCAAAGAAAAATGCAATAAAATATAAACTATTTTAATTTTCTTTTAAAATTTAATAATATTTGAATAATTTGATACTGATTTTTTTAAAAATGTTTGTCCAATTTTTTCTTATGTTTTTTTATTATAAGCTACATTATCGTGCTCAGTAAGTATTACAAAGTGAACAGCGATCTAACTGTATGATGTCGCGGGTGGATTTTAGCGTACTTTAGTCTTTAATAATATTATAATAGTAATAATTTTAAGAAATATTTACATTATGCAACTTTAAACATTGTTTAAAACTGTGACCCATCCTGTTACAAACGTATACGCAAATTTAATTGAAGCGTAATAAAAATGTAATAAAGACGTTTTAAATTAAAAAAAATGTGTTGCTGAGGCCTAGCTGACAAGGGACTTGTATATATGCGCAGCATAGCGATTGGTCCTAGGTTCGTAACCAGGCAGGTACCTCTGGATTTTTCTGGTTTACGTACGGATTTTGACACCACATACTTACCGATGAAGAAAAACATCTTAAGGAAACCTCTATGACATCAAATAGAAACGTCATGTGTAAGTGTCCTGAGAACGACGACCAGCTGCGCTACTGGTCACGTTGGGCATGACATACAAGTGCAAAGATGCAGGTACTAATGTATCTCTGCTTACCTCGAAAGGAATTATAGTGCGACGATATATAATATAATTTATAGAAATAGTTTTCAACTGTTATGCAACTCGTTATTATATATCGCCGGTGAATCGTGTTAGAGACATATTTTGATTGCTCCGTGAGAGAAGTAAATTATAAAATTTATGCTATTTATATAATATGCATTCATGTAATATTTTAAAAATATTTTATGCACTGTAGGACAATAATTAATTTTATATTTTTCTAAATCTATTATGTTAAACGCTATTTCTGTTAAGGCTCTTGGTACTCGTATCAAAAGATGTTATATTCTATAACCATAAATTAAACTTTCCTTAAATTAAACTTTCCTAATTTTATTCCATTAGAATTAACTCTTTTTGTCACTTTCAGGACAATAATAAAATTAACGTTAAAACTGTCCGTTAACTCGGAACAGCCCGTGCCGATTAAACTTTGTAAATCAATTGTCAAACAACTGATGGAAGCAATTTTTTTGTTGTTGCTTACTGGGTTATACTTCGTGAAATTAGGACGTGTAAATGTTTAGAAATAAACAGATTTTAAGATATAAAGGTGAGCCTTGCTTAATATTACATAATATTTTTAAATAAAACTAAACAAAATAAACCGAATACCACACAACGAATAATAATGTTAAAATAATTCACGAAAACTCGTGTAATCATGAAATTCTTGTCGATTTCGATTGACCTTAGGCAGGCCTCCTCTCTGGGAGGGGTTCGTAAACTACCACCTCCCACTCTACGATGGACGGTGGACGCTCTCAACGTCCACCGCCCAGCCGTCACGCAGTTGATCCTGCGCGAACTGCTCTCTCTTCCTGAAGTAGACGCAAGCTGCAACCCCAACTTGCAAAGGTGTGCTAGTATAGTTATATCTATACTATTTTTACTGAAAATAATAATTATGGTGTTGTTGAAACTAAGATAGGTTGAGAAAAATCAGAGGTCGTAAGGGCTGACTTAATGCCTCTCTCCCACAAAACGTTCAAGCGTACGTACCGCGAGTGGAATTTATCTTTCCAGCAAAATTAAACTTTCTACTAACACGGACACCTATAACATATATAGCCATAGCGCTCTTTTCTTATACTTGGTGAAGTATATTTAATCTTCTCATCTAGTAGATAACGCTTTAGTGTTATTCTTATGGCCTCTCTGATATAACCCCGAGTATTTATTGCAGGATTGTGGATTAATAAGTGTTCGAAACTACCCAAAATCATTCAATTAAAAATAATAATTACAGCCAAAATGCACTTGTACATTATACCATAACACATAACATTAAATGTATTTTTCAAACATTGTAGTTAGTCCAAATCTGCATATTACGAGTCTAAGCAGAAAATATAATTTTAAAGAATGTTTAATATATATAGCGTCTACATAGATCTCATTTCAATCAAAATAGACACCTATGTTAAATAAACAATATGACAATATTAACCCGAGACAATCGGTCAAACTTCCGCTCACATATTAAAACTCTTGTAATGAATACAATAAGAATTTTTACGAAAGAAATTATGAGAATAACAGAAGTTGTTGGGAACTTCACCGGAGTTCGAATAATCCAACCTGGGGCTATTAAAACAATTGAAATTAAAGCTTTAATGTTTTAGGCTTACGTTAATATTGACATTGTATTGTATTATTACAGAAAGGAAATTTGGATATTAACCTCGGCTTGGCAAAAATTTTTACATTAATTAATATATAATATATATATAAAATATAATATATAGTAATTATATATATATATATATATATGTCGGAATCGGTAAACAACGCTGATTCCGAAAATATATATATAACTATATCACCAAAAAATGTCTCTTAATCCAAATAGCCTTTCACCCCTCGATATGTTTACATTGGGTTCTTTTTATTACGTAGGTATTAGAGTTGATTTTTAGATATTCAACCCCTACGAGGGGAAATGGGAATGCGGGAATAGGAGTTGAAAGTTGATGGCCAGTTTTGAGCATGAAACTAACCGGGTACGGCAGCAATGTATAAAATCTAAAACTTGTTATATTTTTAATAGTTTTTTTGACTGACATGGCAGTTTGATTGAATGAGATGATATCCAGAATAATCCAATTCTTTGTTTAATTTTGAATTCAAAACGATCTTCCTTTTCTCCAATTCTTTCTTACAAAATATTATTTTTATTAAACGGCCAGCATGATAATTATTGCTTAGAGATGTAACCCAATTTTATGCACTCCTTACATACAATCACTACAGTGACCGTATACTATAACCGTCCAGGCGAGCACAGAATTACTATCATTACATAAAATGCTAATATAATTGTTATAGTGTAATTAACTTTGTATTAGATTTACCTAATAATAAAGCATATCAACCGTCCATCTGTTTGCATTGACACAATTATTGTCTGTCACCAAATCCACAATAGAGTCAATATAATTATTAACGTTTATTTACTGTAACCAATGTTGTTTGGATATAGGATTTGCAATATGGATATTCCTTTTCGGAAATCAAGATAATTTCAAAATAATGTTAATAATTATTTATGATATAAATACATTTTTATGAAAGAATAAGTACAAAAGTATTAAATTACCTGTAAATGTGTATTTAATTCCAGATTTGACTCAATATTTGCCCGTGAATAATTGAATCAAAAGTTAAACATGATTGTAAATTGTTCTCGTGGATGTAGTATTTCTAAATATTCAGTAGTTTCTTAAATAATATTCATGGTTTTTGAACAAAATCTTTTATAAAATAAAATAATTTATAATTGTTTATTTTTCTCACATGTACGTGCCAGCGCGCTTGTGTTGCGGATGTGTATACGGGTTGACCCACGCGTCTTCGTGTGTGTATTTCTTCGTGTTTTGATATGGCTTTTTGGGTAGGAGTGTAATCCTGGATGATAATTTATCAATGTGTGTTCAAAGAACTTCTAAGTTTTCGGTCCCAATCCAGTATCGCATATTGTCACCTCTGTTACAGATCACGGCTTCCGAGAATTCCCGCACAACAATGCATCCACGAATATATTGCTACATGATCCCTTGCCAAGATCATAACAATGCCACAAACATTATTTTGGTAATTTGGTGAAAAATAGGTACGTAATAACAAAATAACGAAGCCGTGAGGGCGGCGAGCCTACACTACCAGATCTTTACTGTTAAAAAACACCCGGAATATCTTCTAGTTGCTGAAAGCCGGGTCTTACAGTACTCTGTATTCGTTCTATACTCTATAACCCGGTGAGCGAACAGTCTTTCGAAATCTTCGTACGCGTCGCCTCCGGATCATTCGGGCAGCAAATTCCTTTAATTCTACTGATCGGAGAATGGTAAGTAGGGTTGCTGGAAGAGATCTTGATAAAAAATCATGAACATTACTTAATAAAACACTTTAAACTTAAAAAAAGATAAACAATGAAAAATTCTCCATTAAGTTGAATTTTCACGAAACCTCTGAATAAACCTTTCGGTAACGGAGGGAACAATCTCGCAGCTCTTCGAATCGTCAAAGAGTTTTTTCAAGATACCTTAGGGTTCAAAAATTAAGGACGGAATTCTTCCTTAACCCATTATATGCAAAGTTATTTCAAGTTATCCAAATATCCTCGTAATTGCGATTTTTTACCTTATTTTCGGTTAGCATTTTCTTTTCAAAAAGTAATGTTTCACCAAAAAAGTATAATTTCATCTTATAAAGAATATTTTGCAGTTTATAAAACCTTGCTTCGATTTTCTGTCCAATCATTATTACGCAAGAAATCAATTATCAAAGTCAATAAGGTCTTTTTTGCTTTGATCAACAATTACTCAGGATTAAATCATTATAGAAGGCTCGTAGGGAAGTCAAATAAAAGGGAATTAGATTATCTAAAAGAATTTTAAGATAAGATTTTTGAATAAAAAAAATGAAAGTCCATAGATCATTTTTAAAACGAGGAAAATTTTTGAAACTTTTTCTTCCTGTATTTTTCTTAAAATTACTCAAAAACCCTAAGCGTAAATTATGTTAACGTTTAAAACTGAAAACTAGAAACTTGAGGCTATAGCATTCTGCTTTTAAAACTTCTGTACGACCATTTCCCTTAAAATAACAGCCTCTTGAAAATCTCCTAAAAATTGGGGACCTTTTTTAATATCCTTTAATTTCTGCGTCTAGTGTATATTATGCGACACGAATAACTGACACTCAAAATACAGGTTATTCCCAGTTTGGATGTCAGCTGACTATGGCTTTTTTTTGTAACCTCGGGGAAATCCGTTCAGACCTCAGGGGGTAGTGAGGGCCGCCCCCCGGTGTGTCGGACTTGCACCGACTAAAACCCTCGGGTGTTCCACCTTCTACCTACCGGGATCGCGGACACGACTAGGGCCTCATCCTCGATACCCGGCAAGGAGTACGGCCTCTGAATAGGCCTGTACTTGCTTGGAGAGGGGTGGTGTAAAGAGCCACCCCGCTCTCTCACTGACTATGGCTAAGATAAGGCTATGTAGCACTTTCAAACTGTTTTTCTAAATACACAATTTATTACTATTAGTAATAAATATGAAAAAAAATATTTAAAAGAACTTTTACCGTAATAATCAATATGACCGGATCATATCTCATTGAATGTCATTTCTACTGATAAAAAAAGCACTGTCAAAAGTGATATGGGTGTACAAGACCTTTGGAGGAAAGAAATCCATAAAATGTACTCAATAATTTCTCTTCATTTATCGATATTTACAGAAACGAGGACCTCAAAAACAGTTTATTGAAATCATATTATACTGATTTCATTATTTACTCATTTGGACAATATGTTTTAAAACAACGTCGATAATATATTTTTTCGCAAATAAAACCAGTTAAAATATGTTATTATTAGGACATTTTTCACTTTATGCAAAAACTGTAAATCGCTAACTATATATATCATGTGTCTATTTTTCTACAACTATCATATCGAGGGGTGACAGGCTATTTGGTTAAGTGATATTTTTTGGTGGCATAGTAATATATATATATATATATATATATATATATATATATATATATATATATATATTTGGAATCGCTAAAAACACTGATTCCTAAAATATATACATTACTATATCACCAAAAAATGTCGCTTAAACCAAATAGCCTTTCACCCCTCGATATCATCTTGGAGAGCCAAGAATAATTTGTTGGGCAAACACGGTGCTCAATCAGCTTCTTCTTCACCTTCACCAGATATAATGGAGACAAGGGATCTTACAGTAAATCCTAAAAATCTGACTAAGACTGATTTTCAGACAAGTCTCTTAAATTTTTTAACTTATTGCTATTTGGTCAGGTTTTATTATACATGCATTTTTTTATCAGGATGGTCAAGTAAAATAAATTATTCCGCATTATTTCAATAATGGATATTTAATAACATTTACCCCGGAGACATCACATTATGATACTCGTATGCCAATAGATTATTAATAAAATTATGTCTCACTTATCTTTCTAACTTTAACTATTATAAAAATATAAAAACAATTTCATGGTCACCACATATCAGGTTTCGTTATTATCAATGTCGTTAAATATCGTAAATTTAGTAATTAAAAGACAAATTAACATAAGCATAAAGATTTTAAGATTTTTGTAAGTAATTCCATCATAAAGTTATTTTTGCAACTTTAAATACGCATTTTAAAGTGTTTTAAGCGTTCATTTCAAAATTTCTATATTGAATTTTCAAGTTGATGTTCTGCGCATTAAAGTGAAGTAATATATCTAAATAAAATTTCACCTTATTTGTTACTATGTAATGCACATTTCCGTTACCTTCCGAAGTAAGTTGTTTTCAAGCTGCGGTTGCTTTTTAGCAAACTACAGCAAAGTTGCGTTTATATCGTGAAAGTTTAGCGTTGCCTCTTATTGGAAAACGGCGGTCAGGTTCTACGATTTTGTTTATCATTCAAGTTACTAAGTAATAGTCTTATTACAATAAGTGTTTTTAAAATGTTATAATATAGGTACGAATACCCAGGAATTGCCTTGCTTTAAACAAAATTTTGAGTCAAATTCATGTACTACACCATATACAAACATAAATATTAGGTCCTTACATATGAAATTGGCGTTTTTCGTACTGGCCACTTTAATCACAAATTTCTACTCTTTGGTAAGGAATTCCAAATTCAAATTTGTACAGCTATAGACTCATGTATTTGTGCTTCGATGATCGTCATTCATTTGTTTTTTTCTTTTGTTTTTTTCTGTTTGCGTCACTCATTTTACAAAATGGAAAACTTAAAATATCGCATTATTTACGAGTACGAGTTCCGCCGTGGCACTAGTGCTGCGGAAACAACTCGAAGGGTGAATGATGTGTATGGCGGTCGTGTTGCAAAAGAAAACACAGTTCGTTTTTGGTTCCAACGTTTTCGTTCTGGAAATTTCGACCTGCAGAACAAGTCCCGTGGACGGCCTGAGACTCAAGTTGATAATGAAGAGTTGAAGGCTATTGTGGAAGAGGATCCATCGCAAACCACGTTCGAGTTAGCTGCAGGCTGCGATGTTAGTGATAAAACTGTTTTAATTCACTTGAAGCAAATTGGGAAGATTAAAAAGCTTGAAAGGGAGTAAGTACCTCACGAATTGACTGAAGCAAACCGACAAACGCGCGTCGACTGCTGCGTTACATTACTAAACCGGCACAATAATGAAGGTATTTTAAACCGAATCATTACCTGTGATGAAAAATGGGTTCTTTACGATAATCGGAAGCGCTCAGCGCAATGGTTGGATCCTGGCCAGCCAGCCAAATCCTGCCCCAAGCGAAAATTAACCCCAAAAAGTTACTTGTAAGCGTTTGGTGGACTAGTGCCGGTATTGTTCATTACAGTTTTCTCAAATCTGGCCAGACTATTACGGCTGATGTCTATTGTCAGCAATTGCAAACCATGATGGAAAAGCTAGCGGCTAAACAACCTAGGCTGGTCAATCGCTCCACGCCACTGCTGCTTCACGACAACGCTAGACCACACACTGCGCAACAGACGGCTACTAAATTAGAAGAGCTTCAATTGGAAAGTCTAAGACATCCTCCGTACTCCCCGGACCTTGCTCCAACAGATTACCATTTTTTTCGAAATTTGGATAACTTCTTGCAAGGGAAAAAATTCAACTCCGATGGGGCACTCCAAATCGCCTTCAAAGATTTTATTGATTCCCGTCCGACTGGTTTTATTAGTAAAGGGATCAATGAACTACCTATGAGATGGCAAAAGTGCATAGAAAATAATGGTTCATACTTTGATTAATTAAATATATTATATTAAAAAATATTCGACTTTTTGTTCCTCCCGTACAAAACGCCAATTTCATATGTAAGGACCTAATATATGGTTCCCGAATTGGTTTTCGATTTAAAATATTAAATTATATAGAGTTTACGTTTCTCGGACGATCTAATAGAGGTACACAGTAAAGAACTCATTATTATTATTTTATATCCCGGTGGAAAATCCTCCATAGGACCATCAGGGCTGCTGTGAGGGCAGCGACCTCGGTGTGTCAGACTCCTACTGACTAAAAACTCTCGAGGTGTCCCTCTAATCGCTCCACCCGGGCCTGAGAAACTAAATTCATCCAGACGCCTAGGGAGCAAAATGCCTTGTTGAGACTGGCTCTTTGGGAGGGATAAGAGTAAAGACCCGCTTCTCTAAAACCTCTCTCTTAGGTGGCGCGCCGGATACTGCGCACCATCTCCCTCTCATCCGGGCAGCAGAGTCCTTCAAGTTTACTGCCCGGCTACTGTCATCGGGGGATGGTGTCGCTTTCTTTAGGCAAACTCGTCCCGCGGCGACGAAGTACTCATTAATGCTGAGCTAACCTCAAATATGTAAAACTTTTCATAGGTATTTTATTTGATATTACTAAAATTTTTTTTTTTCAAAGCATTATTAATATGAAATTACGTTAAAATAAATAAATTGCCATAAGTAGCTAATACAAAGTCCGCTAAGTATAAGGGTAAATGAGTTTTTGATAGAATAAAAGAATGTAAAGAATTTGCAATTTTTTCGGTGGTACGGCTATTGCTCGAACTGAGTCATGACCGCAGCACACAAGTGTAAAGACCGTCATAGTGACTCAGATTCGCCTGTCGCATTTCGGGATTAGTTAGTGTATATCCAGTTACTTATATACCTAGATACCTTCAGTCGTGGTATATGTGGGCCGACATGACGACGGAGACTATCAATTGATTTTCATTCTTTGATGGTCGCTTTCGTTTCCGAACTACACTGTACTTAACGTCAGGTGCACTGTAGTCACTATGTCAGCCAGTGTAAAAAAAAACCTATATGAACGTGCACTTAGAATGTTTTAATATAACACGTAAAACTACTTAATTTGCGCAAAATTTTAACCTAGAAAATTGTAAAACTACATAGATACTATTTCGAATACTTTGAGACTCATTTTAATTACTAATAACATTTAATACCTCCACCTAGGGCGGATAATTGCGCCGAAATAATTATACTATCAAATAAAACTCCGCAATCTTCTTAATACGAACGAAATATCAAGATGCTCCAAAATTACTTTGGTGGTTAGTTAATTGCCTATTATTCTTGAGTATATTATATTCCTTACATTTTTTTATTTTGTATACTGCTTTAAAAATTATACACCAAAAAACGAGATCAAAATCCGTATAATGAATTCCAATGTAGCTATTATAATATAATATTATTAACGAATTCTGTAGTTACGTTATTTCAATTAAAACGGTTCATGGTCTAGTATGAAAGCGGTCATAAGAAAATAAATTCTCCGAACCAATAGGTATAGATGAGAGGTTTTATAGGGCATCTGAATAGAAAAATGAATGTATTTTTTTAAAAACATAAATACTATGGTTACCATATCATTGAAAATTTAGCAAGACGCGCAGGAGAAAGCGTAGCATCACAGACTGCTGACTTATTATTCTTGCATCTAACTAAAAATACATGCTCTAAAAATGCTCCAAAAATCAAATTTACATTCCTTAAATGAAAGAGACACAATTAATTCAACAATATTAATTTTTTTTTTTAGGTAATATATGCATTGCAAAACAGCGGACCAAAGAAACTAATAAAAAAATGATTTCGTCGTATGTATCGTTTTAATTTAGTTTGACTAATATAGAAACAATATATAAAGCTGAAGCAAAAGAATCGATTACCACAATAATCAGTTTTAAAGCCTTATCGATTTATTTCACTTACAGTATATAATCGGTTACTTGAAAAAAAAAAACATTATTATAGCTTAATATAATTAAAAGAGTGTGTAATTTTTGTCCTACAGTTTTACTTTAGCAAGAAATAAACTACTTTGTTTCAATTAGATATGTAACATTAATCAGATATTAAACAAAATTAAGAATTCGGGTCCAAATTATGGTTCTGTAGAACGTACTTAGTACATAGGCAACGTTTGCGCTCGTTAGATTTTGTTGAAAATTCCGGCTTTGTATTGTACTGGACTCGTCTTCTGATTGGTCGATTCAAGATCGCATGAAGGATGCACAATCGTGCGGATGCTTCTTTTGACCGCGCGTTAAGAAGTCCGATACAAATTCCGCTAGAAAACAACCGCGGTAAAGTTCTAGGATACATGTTTATTGCTGTCAGGCCTTGTTTTCAACGCACCTGCCAGTACATGGTCTCCGCTCGAAAATTTCCTTTACCACCAGCCATCTTCTCTACGTAATATGTTCTGCTCACTGCCGCTTCAACTTGCTAATCCTCTGGACAGTGTCTGTGACTCTTGTTCCACCACTGATTTATTCATTTCTGATTCAATTACGTTAAAAAACACCGAGTATAGTCCTCACCATAGCTCGCTGTGTAACAACAAGCTTTCTAATGAGATCCATAGTTAGATACCACGTTTCTGTAATATATATCATCACTGGCAATCACACATTGATGGAAAATTTTAGTTATGTAGATATCCAGTTGTCGAATTTTTTATATGTTTTACAGACTAGCTCCCCAAGTAACGTTACGAGATGGGTTATGAGGAACTTGGTTATTAAAATCCCCGTTATATTGTATTGAAAATGCACTTCTGAAGGTGGCAATTTACCGACAAAATTATTTCTATAGAATCCTGACGTACACGGGTACCGCAGGACCGAATGGATTTGTGGTTCCGCATAACAATGTTTCTGATAGATGAAAACCTCAGTTCAAATAGCAAGGGAATGTATTTGCCACCGTGATATGAATATAACCCAGCGCTTGTGGAAATTAACGTTTAAGAACTATTATCCTAACGGAATTATGCGGCTATTGTGACGTTTACAAAAAATTTTACAGACTTTATCGGTTTTATTAAAGCAATGGTTTCAATTTAAGCAAAAGTTTTAAACAGTGGCAAAAATAATTTATCATAAAAAAATATTTCATTGCTAATAAAAATACCTTAGCATTTAATATAGCGCTAAAATATTTTTATAAGAATTAAGCAAATTTTTGTAAGAACGTACTCTTACCATTGTTGTTGCCTTTGCGTAAAATTAAATCCGTAGTCTGACAAGGCCCAATTAGTTTTGCGTTACTTTATGTTACTAGTTGGATAATTAATTTTCTTGTAAACCTTGTTCTGATTCTAAATCTTGTATACTCTAATTTAATAACAGATTAAAAGAGGAGAATTAAAATATGTAGACATAAGTCAATTTAGACGAAACATGCAACTATTATCTGCAATAATTCCCTTTCAAAAGTCAATAGACACTGTTTACACAGAAATATTTGCAAAAATTATGAGAAGGAAATAATTTTTAATATGTACCTTGTTTGCAGAAAGGGTACCACTGAAGGAAGTAACTGCAGTTCAAATATTGACTTGTCTAAACTCCGACTTATATGAACTTATAACATTTTCTGGCAAGTTGTTCAAAACTGCACGTATTTGTTTTGGCAAATTTTTCATTCTTTGAACATGATTTGAAGAAATCGTTTATTGAATTACTATTTGCACGAACAACAGTTTTTGAACAGCACCTCGCTCTAACAGGACCAGATTACGTGTTTCCTGTAAATAATTTATTTATTATTGTTTTAATTTTATTACATACAACAGGCATGAAAATTTAATAATGTAAATGGAACTTAGTCAAAGAATTACGGGCATTAAAATTCAGTCTTTGTTAGGCAATGTATGGTTTATTATATATCTGGGAGACTAGACAAACATTTGCCTATCGATAACGCTAGTAGAAAAGAAAATGTATGGAATGGACGTTACGTTAGTGATGTATCGAAAGCTTACGATAATCTTATACAGTCAATATTATTCTAAAAGTGTTATCGATAAAGAGATATAAGTTTGGCTAGAGGCCCAGGCCACCAGAACTAACATTGCCCAAATTATTTCGTCAAAATGATAGTGCTATTATAATTTTAATGGTAAAATCTGTTATCACTTCTTGTGCTGTAGTTATCCACAAGCGACAGTGACCTCTTACCATACGGTAGGCTATTCGCCTGTTTGCCTTACGTTAACATAAATAAATAGATATAGAAAAAATTATGTTACTTCGATCAGTCAGTCACACTACTTCTCTTCTTCAATCAGTCTTTAAGATATAAGAGCATTTTTCTGCAGCACATATTTCTGTACAAATTTCTTACTTAGACGACCTCTTTGCTTTACTAGCCCCTATTTTATGACCCGGTTCGATATGCCGCGTTCAAAATTAACATGTTTGCGTCAGGCCAGGACTAGTGATGAAAATGCCCGGGAATTTTCCCAAAGTGCCCATAACTTCCTTGGGAATATTTCCGGGAATTTACGAAATGTTCTGGGCACTTTGGGAAAATTCCCGGGCATTTTCATCACTAGTCATAAATCCCCCCAGGCTATCGTGCGTCGTGTGGTACGTATGTGGTACGCCACTCCTCTACATTCTTGTTATCGTGGAGAGCATCATGTAAATTTTATATACGATAGAGCGTCCTAAAAAATGTCAATACATCCTAAAGGCTTTGAACCATCAAATTTACCAGTAACCATCAGCTATTCGAGGTTATTAGCATATTTTCTAGCTATAAAGTCAAAAAACTCTAGTATTCGGTGGATGCCAATGATGAATAGACTCATTTTAACTTTCAACTTACACCGTATATAGTCAAGAGATCTGTAGCATTTTCCTCCATCACCACGTTGCCAAACCATCAATGCGAGTTCGGTCAGTCTTTTTAAAAGTCTATTTATATTAGCAGAAATAATATCACTTTATGACTGTTAAGCAATTGACTTATTGCAGTTGAGATATTTCCTAATTGTAACAGATAATGTTGTAAATGCTGTAGCAGACAATGTTGTTAACATTTGTAACCCTTTAGAATTGCGAAGTCAGGCACGTAACCTTTGCCATAACCTCGAAGGGGAGGGTATAGCATGTAGACGCTGTCCGATACGTAATTGTCGCCCTAAGGGTCGTTAGGCTGTTACGAGAAGTGCGGGGTAAGAGGATGCGCACGCGCACGGGATGCTTGCAAGGCAGTTGACTACCGAGACGCAAGGCGAGAGTATGTGCGTGTACGTCGCAGTTCGGTGTGCAAATAAACAGTAAAACGCCAAAATCCGTGTCTTTCTACAACCACACCCACGACCACCAATCATATAATACATTTTTTTTACCTAACAGAGATGCCTAACAACGACGGATCTGGTGTCCCTTGGAGTGGGCTCATGCGTTGGCACCGGCATGTACCTGGTCGCTGGTATGGTGGCGCATAAGTATGCTGGTCCCGGAGTCGTTCTGAGCTTTATCATCGCTGCTCTAGCAAGCATTTTCTCAGGTAAATCAAATTTTATACAGGTATTTACAGCCGGACGTGTAAAATTACTTTTGGGCCAAGTTGAAGTAACTTTAAATCAGTAATAACTTTTAAAGCAAATCATAAAATTATTGGTGTTGACATAAACCAGGGTTATCGCGAATATAGATACCAGCAACAGATGATTAATTATTATCGTTGTCATTCACCATCTGCATTTGCATCAACCGATGGAGTTTTTTATGCTGACATGGAAATTATTATATGACCGAATCGCGTGTATATGAAATGCTTCTCTTATTCGTCGTCATCCAAACGTTATATTCACGTGAATACGGGTCAGTTAGTTCATGCTAGTGCCCTACTCGCATATTATTCCATGTAGAATACACACGTATGTCTACAGGAAAATCTAATCTAATTCGGCTCTTACTGGGAAACCTAATGTAATTCGGTGCTCAGTCGAAGACAAACTCGGGTAGGTTTTAAGCATTGATACATCGTTATGCTATAGACGTTTCGGAGTAATTAGAAGTGAATTTCAATGTTCAGTCGATGTCGTATTGTGGTAAGGATTACGAGTTATAAATAACAAATGTTTTGTACTGAGAATTCGCTATCCTGTTTTATAACAATGAAATGTAAAACAGTTTATGACTTCTAAGAATAAACATTACCACTCGATGAGAAAGGCAGCGATTTTTTTTACACCAAAAATATGGCACGCAGACTAACAGAGCAATTTATTGAAAGTGGCTACAGTTCAGAGAGTTTTTCTTCCAGCCAATCATTGCTTGATAGAAATAACTATCAATAAATATTGCTACCGACTTGGTTATTATTAATAACCAGTAAATCCTGCTCCAATATATCACCATCCGATAAACGAATGGAATAAGGTTTTTTCCGACCTAATTGTTTCCTGACAGAAATCACACGTTACGATAAGTATCATTAAGTGTCATTTCTGCTAGGTAACAATTAAGTCAATGAAACTCTCATATAATTCGTCTATCGGATAGCGACATATTGAAGTAAGATTTTCTGATCATAAATAATAACTAAATCGGTAGCCATAATTATTGAGAATGATTTACATCAGGCAACATTTGGCTAAAAGGAAAACCCTTTAAACTGTAACTACTTCCAATCAAGTGGTTTGTTAGTCGATGATACCTTTTTATTAAAAAAAAAAAAACTGGAATTTGTCATCGAGGGATTAGGTTTATTCTTAGAAGAGAAATGTTTTTATTGCATTGTATATAATAGGAACGCGAAGTCTTATGCTACCATAAACAAGTTTTTTTTTATAACTAATAATCCTCAAACCGTCATCGCCTGAAAATTGAAATTTATCTCTGCTCACCACGAAACGGCTATCGTATGAAGATACTATTGTCGTTTAAAACCCAGTGGAGCTCGTTGTCGACTTAGAGACACATTAAATTAGGTTTTACGATAAAAAGCGAAACAGATTTAGTTTCCAGTAGACTTAGGTGTATATTGTACAGCGAATGCTTTGCGAGTATGGCACCAGCAGGTACAATCGGAACGAAAATAATATTCACGCCCATCTATCATCTTCTATAAGTATGCTAATCGCATTCGTCACCGTCCACAGGGGACGTTGCATACATGCAACCTAGTCGGAGCTTAGCGCGAGCAACCCGAGAATGTTATAGCCTTATTTTTGTACCCCAGGGAAATTCCTGCACAGGAACATCAGGGATGCTGTGGAGGCAGCGACCTCGGTGTATCGGACTCCTACTGACTAAAAACCCCCGGGGTGTCCTTCAAATTAATCCATCCAGGCCTGGGGAACCGAATTCGTCCAGTTGCTTGAGGAGCTATCATAATTTGACCTTTACCTCAGGACTTATAAACAATATAATTATTCGTTTCTTTATACAACATTTAAATTATCCAGAAAGTACTTTTACTAATATCAGCATACGAGTATAATCATCGGTATTTGCAACAACCGTAGTAGCATCATTAATCAAATTATCCCTTGGTCTATTCTTTCTACGCTTTGTCTATTTTATACACTTTGTGGACTTTCCATTTTGACTCTGTCTTAGCCCTCCAACGGTGTGCAACTAATCAAGTAATTACACCTAATTGATCAAAAGTACCCGGTGATAATTGTTGCCAATTTAAATGGCAGTTTTTTTGTATTTATATGACACGACTAATTATGTAGTCGTATCAAAAGTTCACACGTTAATAATTAGTATTTTTACGCTTTTATATTTCAATATTATGTTTCGCATATCTGTAAATAAAATGTGAACTTATCAGACGTTTCCTTTTATTTATTGAGACGCAATAGAATATATTTTCGTAGTAAAATGCCTTGTAAAGATGTATAATAAATATAGAAAGTCTTGTTCTTAAAAATTGAAATTATTAATATAACAAAATAAATAATTTTTACCGAAAACTTTTTAATAATATATATAGTATAATAGAGGACTTAATAATATTTCCGTATTCATATGATTGTTCTTTCAACAGGCGCTTGCTATGCGGAATTCGGAGTGCGCGTACCTAATACAACTGGCTCGGCCTATTCCTACTCATATGTGACCGTCGGCGAATTCATAGCTTTTATCATAGGATGGAACATGGTATTGGAATATTTGGTGAGTGTTGCCACAAAATAATTAAAATACCTTATTAATTTTACCGACGGGCCGATAACCGCTGGAAAAGGGGGAAATTGAGCAGAGTTATTAGAATATAAATAAGATTTGCTAACGGATAACCTACAGTCTAAAGTGATGAAATGTGTCTGACCGAAACTTAGACTTCGGCTACGGCCTTAAGCACCTTCCGCCGAATCTTTGGCTTTATTTATTATGGACCGAAATTTTGACCGACGTCAAAGGTTTTTAGTAATCATCGAATTTGAATGAACTTTTCCCAACACACGATGTGTTTTGAAAGGTAATTATTTATGAAAAATTGCAAGGACATTTTAATTATTTCTAGAAATTGCGTTTATACAGTAAATATAAAGCTTCAATTTAGAAGTTTTTAAAGTCATTATAATTTCACTTTTAATCAAACGTGAACTAAATATGTAACGATTTTTAAAACATCACCTTCGGCTGAAGTTTATGGTGGTTGGCGATTAATCGATTTCGGCTAACAATCGACTTACTGTCTCACACTTTAGTTGAATAAAGACTAATATAATTCCATTAGTTACTATCACTCTAAAGTCATTCATAGCTGTTGCTTATGATAGGCGATTCCCTTAAATTGTAACGTAGGCCTTCCACTTTGGTTTCACAGTAATGTTGAAGACGAGACTGTGATTTGTACCTCAGTGCCACATAAAATCCAAACGTTACTAAACAGAAGTGAAAGATCGACTCCTATAAATGCATCTTCTGGTGAACTAATTATACTATTCATTGTTATTATCTATACTAATATTATAAAGCTGAAGAGTTTGTTTGTTTGAACGCGCTAATCTCAGGAACTACTGGTTCGAATTGAAAAATTATTTTTGTGTTGAATAGACTATTTATTGAGGAAGGCTTTAGGCTATATAACATCACGATGCAACTATTAGGAGCGAAGAAATAATGGAAAATTAAAAAAAACCGGTTAAAATTATTCATCCTTGAAGGCTTCCATTGCGTGCGCTGCGAAAACGGTTCAAGATACCAAAAATATATGTATGAAAGAATATTATTCCTCTATATTATTATATATTCCTCTTGAAATGATCTAAAAAAATGTTCGGGACAGTATATGTGTATCTTTTAAGATTAACTCACTAGGACCGTTTTTATGGTAATCAAATTTGGTCGAAATTAATGCATTATTTGTTAAGAGTTGTATCAACGTAATAATATTAATCTTTATCCAAATAAATGTGTTGTTGATTAAGAGTACTTAATTGTGAACAAAATTGTCTTTGACATCACTTAATTTCAATGAACATCTTAGAAGATATTACAATAACTTATATAGCAAAACAACGTTTGCCGGATCAGCTAGTTTTAAATAAAGAATACACGAATCTTTTTAGTGTGAGATCAAAGGCGTCGCCTTCGGCCTCATTTACAATACCTACATATCTGCAGCAGTTTCCAAGCTGAGGTGTATTGCTTTGTATGTAACTATTTGAAAAGGCATCCGATGTAGGTGACACTGTAGCACTTATAGATGTCACGATCTCGAGCATAACAAGCCGAACAACAGCGCTAAGCAGTCTCCTGGATCGAACGCTTCTCCACAGACATGCCTAGAAAGCGGTATATCGTGACCTGGCGGCCACTGATCAGTCGACACTGGCGAGCGGACTACTAAAATCTAAATTGTACCTTTAGGTTTCTAGCAACCAGACCAATGCCGATTAGCCGAGCTTATGCGGCTGTTACCATAATCAACGACTGAAACTGTAGCCAAATGTTAAAAAATGCTAAGAAAATCAATTTCTGATTAGCTATAAGGGAAAACTATATTGGCTATAAAGTCAAAGTTTATGTTAATGATATACAAACAACAAATATTATTAAAATTATCTTGCAACTTGTCAAAAGGAGACTGAAGCCGAAAGGGTCAATAGGTCCGACATATTTACCTTAAGTGTTTATAAATTTAAAAAAGAATGATATTCGAGAAGATTGTTGAATAGATTTTTGTTTGTCTTTTTTATTTTTATTTCTTTTTGCAAATTAGATTAGTATATTTTTTTTTTGTATTACTCATATTTTTAATTTTCTTTTCTTCTGTGCGTATAGTCTACACTTTTAAATATAGTCGCATTTGTATTGTATCTTGTTCATGTCTTATATAGTTTTATGTGTTAATGTAGGCTGTGTAAGTGTGCTTATAAAAATAAGTAAATAAATAAATAAAGCACAACCGAAGCTTCATCAACACAACATTTTTATGAAATTCGAAGCAACGGTGTGCATGTCTGAAACGTAAACCATCAATAACGTGGAATTTAAAGTAAACCACCGCTATATTCTGAAGCAAGTTGTAACAAAACAAATAACTTTCAACACTCACGGTACGGAAACATCGGAAATATATTTCAACCTACAATAATACGAATATAAAACATTCATCAATAACATGATATGACATGCGTAGGTCTGCCTGAATTTCATACTTCCGCGTGGTTTTAATGCATTATATTTAAAAGGTTTCTCTTATAAATTGAATTTTGTTTTAATTTATCTGAATATTGGCTAGTATCCACTTAACTCGTGAGTTAATTATTGCTGAATATTGAATACTAGTTGACCCGGCAAACATTGTTCTGCCATATAAATTATTTCAAGTGAATATCATCTGTATTATAATATATTTTACCCGCGTAAAATTATATTAATGTAATGAATACAAAAAATAATATGTTTACTTACTACTAATACAACCTATATCTAAATAACTAAGATCATTAATGGCGCTCCATTCAAGTCAATCAAATCGTGATAACTTCTGAACTATTCGGCTCATTTACTTAGTATGAAAGACAAAGTTTATCTACATGAAACACTTAAAGCGAGAAATGTATAGATTTCGATGAGAGTTTGATAAATATACTAAAAAGTTTGATAAATATACTAAAATGTGCATAGTAAAATAATATCTAATTTAATTATATTTATGGTTCACAACTTTGGTCATAGTGGCTTCTACATAAAAAGTAGATATATGTTGTCCCGAACTTTTATTTAGAACTATTCAAGAAAAACAATCCTACGGTACATCATCTTTGAGTAACTCCCATTATCTAGGCAGTGTACGCCAAGACGATAGCTCTCAGAGGCCAGTTTTTTTTCCAACTTAATTGACATGTATATTACGACCAAAACTATATACAATTTTATACAAATTGTAGACTATATGATATTCTGATGTATAATCTATATTACTGTAAAAGTTTCACACAAATCCGTCCAGTAGTTTTATTGTGAAAGAGTGATAAACACATTCACAAACTTTCGCATTTATAGTATTATTATATATATTATAGTAGGAGTAGGATAGTTTTAAATATTAGTTATTTTACAAATATAGAATTTATTTATTATGCTATTTAAGTGCTTCTTGATTTATAGCCAATATATATTCGTTGATACTGCTTCAAAACTAGAGAGCCTCATGTTCAATATTATAATATATTCTCTAACTTTTACGTGCACCATGTAATATAGATCATTACGCGTTCGTACATTTAGGATTCCCTCTACACTGCTTTGTATAATTAAAACATCTTTGATAAAGAAATTCAATTTTATCATCCAAAGCTTAAATTAATGTATGGGGCATGTATTCTCTAAATACATTATTTAATGTGGCCAATTGTGGACGAAAATCAGAAAAATTGCAACCCAGTCGCAACTATGGGCTCGTTCCATGAGCATATTTGTCGTAGTAACATTACCGTCGTGGCGTAAGTTAATGATTTAAATGCGTAATGCATAATTCTCATCTATATTAAGCGCTCACAATAAATATTTTTTTCTATTAGACAATAATGCTTACTATATAAGTAAATCAAAATTACGTTGTATGATCGTCATTTATTTTAATCGAATTGTAAAACGTCAGCAGTGGTTTCACCTGATAAGATTATATTCTATGGTGTTTGGAGCTTTTTATAATCCTTTTTAAGACTTACGATTTAGCAGTATCTTTGTTAGTAATGAATGAATTAATGAATTTAAATTATTCTTACTATTTAATCAGCATACGTCATGTTGTCGCAATTAAAATATCTCTTAAAACCAAATGAGTAGTATGTAGCATTCCTTGCTATTTTAAATTGAAATTGGGTTTATTAGTATAACACACAAATCACTTCCGCTGCGTAAATATTTGTTAAATGTTGTTATATTCATGCTACATGCATCAAGATCCATTGTAAAGCTTGGAATATATAAGCGGACACACAAATAAAAAATAACCATTTTAATTTATTCTATACTAGCTGATCCGGCAAACGTTGTTTTGCTATATAAGTTATTGTAATATCTTCTAAGATGTTCATTGAAATTAAGTGATGTCAAAGAAAATTTTGTTCACAATTAAATACTCTTAATCAACAACACATTTATTTGGATAAAGATTAATATTATTACGTTGATACAACTCTTAACAAATAATGCATTAATTTCGACCAAATTTGTTTACCATAAAAACGGTTCTAGTGACTTAATCTTAAAAGATAGACATATACTGTCGCGGACATTTTTTTAGATCATTTTAAGAGGAATAACTCTGTCATACATATATTTTTGGTATCTTGAACTTTTTTCGCAGCGCACGCAATGGAAGCACTCAAGGATGAATAATTTTCCCCGTTTTTTTCACATTTTCCATTATTTCTTCGCTCCTAATAATTGCATCGTGATGTTATATAGCCTAAAGCCTTCCTCGATAAATGGTCTATTTAACTCAAAAAGAATTTTTCAATTCGAACCAGTAGTTCCTGAGATTAGCGCGTTCAAACAAACAAACAAACTCTTTAGCTTTATAATATTAGTATAGATAAAAAAGTTTGTATCAAAAAGGTAATAACCAATATACAAAGCTAAGCGGATTCTTATTCTGTAATCTAAGCATTAATATATAAAGCCCATTGAAGTGGAGCAATATCCGCTAGTCGGATTTATGAAGAAACATAAAAGAATCTTGAGGCACAGACATATTTAGATTTATAAGGTATTAGTTTCAATGTCGTAAAAATCTTTTAACAATAAATTCCTAAGAATAGTAACATGTATCTCGGATTTCTTATACTACTTTTCTTTTTATTATATATTTTCACCTATAGAAAACGGGCAGACATAAACTTTATATTGTTACGCAATTCTAAGTATATAAGATAAAATATCTTGTATAATAATCCTAATATCAAAGATAACAAAGCCTTTTTTATAAATTATATGTAATATCTTTTATATTGTTAGTCATATGGTGGGAATTTAAAATAACTAAAAATTAATGCAAACTAATTTGTTTGTATTAGTCAGTGAACATGCTCGATAATTAAATTACATCAAATCAATCAATCAAGGCACTCAATCAATAGTCAACCGCAGCTCGAAAGATAATTAAAACTACCGCACTTACTGGCTTATTACCGCAACACGTTCAAATAACATGTTACCGTGTTCAAATTCGTTAGTTTCAAATGATATTAACTTAAACTTTTCGCAATTATATATTTTATAATTATCGTATTTGCGAAATGATATGAAAAAAAACGTCCTGACTGATATATAATTGTAAGACTTGTAATATTGTTTATGGACTTCTGATAATCATTTTTTTTTGTATTATAGATATATTAGAGATATAATAATATAGAACGCGGGGGTAAGATTATATAATTGAAATAACTACCAAAATTTTTCTTTTTTTACACTTGCTCGACATAGTGACTACAGAGTTCCTGATAGTAAGTACAGTGTAGTCCAAAAACGAAAGCGACTATCAAAGGATGAAAATCCATTGATAGTCTACATCGTCATGTCGGCCCGCATATACCACGACTGACGGTCTCTAGGTATATGAGCTACTGGATATACACAAGCTGATCTCGAAACGCGACAAGCCGAAACTGGTCACTATGACGGGCTTTACACCCATGTACTGTGGTCGCGATCCAGACGGGCACCGACGCCCTACCACCTCGCTGCTGCTCGTTTAACACCACTCAGGAGTCACGTGTAGGGAAACTAGGGTAAAGACAACGGACGCGAGCAGCTTCGACTCCCAACTAACTTAACTTACTAAAATAACTTAACTATAAACTTGACTTATGAGGCAATTTTGCAATGAATCTAATTTATTATATTTTTACACAGATCGGTACGAGTGCTTGCGCTAGAGCTCTGAGTGCTTGCTTCGATTCGCTCTGCAACGGTGCTATAGCAAAGCACTTGGCCAACAACTTCGGTACAATTTTCGGTAAGTTAGCTGTTATCGGGCTTGAATTGAAGGCTTGATGATTTAATGACAGTAAACTTGCTATAAGTTTGATGTTCTTTAGTACAAGCTGGTGTCGGAAAACTTTCTGAGACGTACAAACGAGTATACTAAAGTTTATTGGCAACTGTATTTGATTAGAAAATCTTATTACAAAAAGGTAGTAAGAATTAATATTTATAACATACTAACTGTCCCGGCAGACCTTGTTCTGCCCTATTTCTCTAAAACAAAGTCTCATTGTTTTTTTTAATGTTAATAGCTTCCCCGTCAGATTTTTTTGAAAATTGTTTGGAGGAACCTGGGCTTAATGCTATATGTATAAAAATTGACAAATATTGACATTAATATTTATACGTCACTCAATTGTTTTGCCTTCCCGGAACCCGTCCACTGACATTTAAACTTTATGGTATGGTGTTAAAGTTCAAATTGACTTTTAAATATTATTACGAATTTTTTGTATGAGAATATAGAAAAGTGTTGTTTTTAGACTTTTTCAGACAATTTTTTTAAAATTTTCTCTCCGTAATAACCTTCCCCAGACTTCAACAAACACAACAAAAAAGAAATCAGCCAAATCGGTTCAGCCGTTCTCGAGTTTCGCGCTTATACACATTTAACGATTCATTTTTATATTATAGATAGATAATTCGAGAGGTGACTTTTTACTGAGTTAGTTTACTTTAAAAAACATTGTGTATGTCTACTATAAATATTAGTGTTGTAATTACAAAATGTTCCAATAAAACCACACACTAACCTAAAATTACAGCACATGAACACGCATGACTACACCACCTACATATTTAGATGTGTCTACAATTGTGACCCTATAGAATTTGTAGACGAGCACACATGCCTAGTTCTGATTATCGACAGTAAGTTCAACTGGTATCGACATATTTCACATATATGTTATAAACTGAGGTCTATACTTAGTAGATTGGTTGTCCTAAAGTTCAAATTATCAAAAACACCATAAGACTATTTTATCTATTATTCGATATGGTCTCAGCAACTACGGTAGAACATATAAAACCTATTTGCATAATATAACTAACTTCAAATTAGAATATTAAAAAATATAGTTCCTAAAAAAATACGAAGATATTAGGTCCTTACATATGAAATTGGCGTTTTTCGTACTGGCCACTTTAATCACAAATTTCTCCTCTTTGGTAAGGAATTCCAAATTCAAATTTGTACAGCTATAGACTCATGTATTTGTGCTTCGATGATCGTCATTCATTTGTTTTTTTCTTCTGTTTTTTTCTGTTTGCGTCACTCATTTTACAAAATGGAAAACTTAAAATATCGCATTATTTACGAGTACGAGTTCCGCCGTGGCACTAGTGCTGCGGAAACAACTCGAAGGGTGAATGATGTGTATGGCGGTCGTGTTGCAAAAGAAAACACAGTTCGTTTTTGGTTCCAACGTTTTCGTTCTGGAAATTTCGACCTGCAGAACAAGCCCCGTGGACGGCCTGAGACTCAAGTTGATAATGAAGAGTTGAAGGCTATTGTGGAAGCGGATCCATCGCAAACCACGTCCGAGTTAGCTGCAGGCTGCGATGTTAGTGATAAAACTGTTTTAATTCACTTGAAGCAAATTGGGAAGATTAAAAAGCTTGAAAGGTGGGTACCTCACGAATTGACTGAAGCAAACCGGCAAACGCGCGTCGACTGCTGCGTTACATTACTAAACCGGCACAATAATGAAGGTATTTTAAACCGAATCATTACCTGTGCGTAAAAATGGGTTCTTTACGATAATCGGAAGCGCTCAGCGCAATGGTTGGATCCTGGCCAGCCAGCCAAATCCTGCCACAAGCGAAAATTAACCCCAAAAAAGTTACTTGTAAGCGTTTGGTGGACTAGTGCCGGTATTGTTCATTACAGTTTTCTCAAATCTGGCCAGACTATTACGGCTGATGTCTATTGTCAGCAATTGCAAACCATGATGGAAAATCTAGCGGCTAAACAACCTAGGCTGGTCAATCGCTCCACGCCACTGCTGCTTCACGACAACGCTAGACCACACACTGCGCAACAGACGGCTACTAAATTAGAAGAGCTTCAATTGGAAAGTCTAAGACATCCTCCGTACTCCCCGGACCTTGCTCCAACAGATTACCATTTTTTTCGAAATTTGGATAACTTCTTGCAAGGGAAAAAATTCAACTCCGATGGGGCAGTCCAAATCGCCTTCAAAGATTTTATTGATTCCCGTCCGACTGGTTTTTTTAGTAAAGGGATCAATGAACTACCTATGAGATGGCAAAAGTCCATAGAAAATAATGGTTCATACTTTGATTAATTAAATATATTATATTAAAAAATATTCGACTTTTTGTTCCTCCCATACAAAACGCCAATTTCATATGTAAGGACCTAATATTTATACACTTTAACTTAACGTCTATACAAGATTTACTAATATTATCAATATTAATAGACATACATCAATAACCAATATGACTTAAAAAGGACTGCCTAACAATTTACGTACACTGGAGTGCATCATTTGTGCTACCGAAATACAATAATGGCATGAGAGTACATAATTACATGTTACCTAAATTTACGAATAGTTGACCTCCCGATATGCAGGACGCATGCCTCACACCCCTAAATCGTTCACTAAAATAAAAGAATGTTATTCTAAACTAGATCATCATGAATATATATTATAACAACGTTATATGATTGATTTACGCTAATCATATTAATATAATTAATTAAGTGGTCTATGTTTGTAAAATTGTTTGCTCCTAATTTAATGGCTGGCCATAAGCCCGACACATGGCATCGCAGTCTTTAAATTGTGATTTATTCTCCTTGTAATTTAAAACTAATAAATAAATTTAAAAAGTAGTTAAACTAAGTTTAAATAATTATAAAAGGAAAAGTTAAAAAGATATATTTCGATATGTGATAATAATTATAATGATATATGAGACAAATGCATGTATTAATACAAAAATGATACTGGAATTTCTATCTTATCATTTTTTTAAATAAGGTAACTAACTTAACTTAACTTAACTTTCTGTGTAAATTACTATGTGTGATTGATCATTGTAGGAACTTTAATACAATATACAAAATCATGGTAGGTAAAACAAAACAGTTGCTACGTAAAATTACCGGTTAATAATATGTTAATATTTCTTCAGTGTTGAATATTTTATTTAGCGAAGTTGTTTTTCGTATTTGATATTCGACTAAACTCTGATCATAATCGGTACACCATTTTTATAAATACAATATTCTTCAGTACACATACATGAGAAAGGTAAAGATATATTAAATAAAGAAAATAAAGTAAATTTATATTGGTAACATAAGTCATTTGTAGCAGCTTTTTCAAGGCAATTATAAGATAATTGGTAATGTGATAGCCGTATTTCAGGATATATTCGTTTTGCCTCAGGTAAACAAAAGTTAACCAAATCATAACAACTGTCGACGACATCCTGGAAATATTCAAATAATTTCTTATCATATCGGTTACGTCCACTGCTAGATATATTCCTTTTCTAATGTTTTTAAGAACGACCAGTGAGAAGCATCTAGCATCTAGAGTTGGCCTGCGGTCTAGATTAGGTCGATTGCTCACCATGAACGTGGACGTCTCATATTGCGCTTGTCAAATAATTAACTAAATATATTTCGTTTACCGTTACACTGAAATTGTAACATCCGGTTTATAAAAGTTGTTGTTATGTGCAGCCGATATATACATCGTATTGAAGCTCTTTTATTCGTGCCATTTACTATTTAATATTCATAAAAGTAGGTACCGGTTAGTAAGAAGGCTCCGTGAATTAAACACGAAGGCGTCTTTCTTATTCCGTGACTCGACCGCGTTCATTAGCTGTAGTCATACATTTTACGAAAATGTTTTTTCCTTTTCCTTCGTTAAATTTTAAGATAATTGCATTTATATTGATTATTGGATCTTTTGAATTATTAATACATTTAAAGTATATTTACATTCGGACAATTCAAATTAAAATAAAAACATAAAAATAATAATAACAACCGGAACAATAGTTTTCCCTATTTGATCTTTTAAATTATTAATACATTTCAAAACGTTTTGGCATGAAGACAATTCAAGCTATAACAAAAGTATTAAATAAAAATAATTCAATTAATAAATGATATTGTTTGTGCACAAAAAAGTGTTAATTGTTTAATTAAAATATAATATTACCAATCATTGAAACTGTATTATCAATTGTTAATTATGTTATAAATACGGTATAATTACGTATAGGTAGAATTACGTTGTAAATTAAAATTACGATAAATAATATTCCAGTTAACGTTACACGGATTCACTCGACCGCAACAAAGGACAGACAGCTTTATGCTTTGTTACGAGACTATTTCACATTGTAGCCTTTGCATCGGGCACTTGTTACGCCTCAGTACCTAGATAGAGGGCTCAAATTGAATAAAGCTTCATCTAATAACCATCAATATGCCTGCGTAATGTTTCACTGGAAAACTTGGTCGTTTTTAATAGCCTCTAGCATATTGGTGGATTATTAATCGGTCATGTAGTCATTTATCAATTTAGAAGAAGGCCACACTGACAAGAAATAGTTTCAGTAAGACTGGTCAGCCAATTACCAACTTTTGGGATATATCTATGTTAATGACCCTTATCTAATTACAAACGCTACACTTGTTTGCTAGCTTTATTGTGTGTGATGAAATATTTTCAAATAAACTTTTGGCCGTGTCTTGGATTATGAATGGCCGTCTTTATTTGAAGAATGACAAATAATTATAGTTTTAGAATTAATATTTCTTTTACAAAATAGTATACTCAATTCTCATTACTATTTTTGCTTTTTATAAATGGATATACAGTGCGTAAACTTAATTAAGATGCGTTTTCTCCTTTCGCAGGACAAATCTTGACCAGTTTTTCATGGCAGAGATTATAATTCGTAAACTATCATTTGACTATCGAGTCTCACTAAAAATTTGTTCAGTAGTGTATACACGATTCCCGTGAAATTGGCATAAATTCGGAAAATGATTTTCCTTATACAAAATAAGATAGATAATTAATAACGAAGTAAACTTACCTAATATTTTCAATATGCAGATACAACGTCTTTGCAATATTTCAATATAGTTATTATAATTAAACTCGTAACAATGTGCGTTTGAAGTGTGATGAACAATTTACATAATTGATATTCAAAAGTGGATTATGTTGGCACCACGTATAAGATTCATAACTATATAACTAAAATTGGTTTCTATTCATTCGGGACAATTAGGGGTTATTAATGCTCCAGTGAACCTTAATGTGCATCTACTAACTGAATTAGGACACCATATTAATATTCAGTGTTATGATAATATACCGCTTCCATATGTAAAATAAATAATTACAATAAGCCCAAGGTAAATAGGATCTAACACCCTTCTAATTGCTTTTAAATATTATGGATGTAATGTTTGACATAAAGCCCATTAATTAATGATAAAGGGTAAACTCATTGTACGATTTTCAACCGCAAAGGCCGGGATTACAGAGTAACTGTTTTATTTCTAAGCTCTTTGTTTCCCTTCTTTCTTATAGTTTTGTACGTATGTAAACTTATCTGGAGACGACGCAAGTTAAGCGATTATTTGTGATCGATCAATAATACTGACAAAAAACGGTTAGAGAATTGGAATAAACATATAAACCCTGTAAACATATTTCGATGTTGTTATGATTTGGGAGCCGAGAAGAGTACTTAGACACTTGTTGAGTGAACGCCTGGAAACGCAGCATCATCGGCCTCCTCTTCATCCTCTACCAAATGTGATTTTGATCATGCATCTACTAGTAAAACATAAAAAGTGTTAGAATAAGTTTTGCACTACGCCATTGCACAAAGGCACCCTCGTAGGCGGGATGATTTTACAAAAAAGTTTTGCGATAATTGAAACAATTTTAATATCAAAGTACTTAGCTTGTGGCTGCGGTAATCAGGCATTTCACAAATAACTCACTGTGTATGTTTTTGTATGTGTATGATGTAAAGTATTGTGTAAGTGAGCTTTTGTAATGTGTGTTAACGAATTTGAAGTTATTATAAGCGATTTTAATACGAAAGTATGCGATGCGGTATTGAAGTTTTAAAAGCGAGATCAGTAACGTAACTGTAATACCCCAGATGGCGCTTCAGTTTAGGTACGCTTACACATTTATTATATTGACGTAATGGGGTTGTGCCTTTTGGCGCGACTATGAATCTTACCACAACAGCATGCTACGATTAATATAGACTGCATACGACTTGATAAGATATAACAATAGGTTTAAATGGTTTTGTATACATCCACGAAGAACTCACCACAGAGTGCGCAATCAACCGAGGCTTACGCCGCGTCATTGTTCTCTGATACACCAAGAACCGCAAATAACCGCAACCGCTGCAGTCACAAATCAAATCCTTAAATCGAATAGTATCCTTTACAAAATCCTTTCCTTAAAATCCTTAATCCTTTTATTTTTTTCCTTTTTTTTTGTAGATTTGCTTCTACATTTATCATGCGAACGGCTAAGGAGTGGAATATGCTTCCAGCGGCCATATTTCCGCGATCTTATGACCTAGGAGTCTTTAAGAGAAGAGTGAATAGGCATTTGCTAGGCGATCGCGTTTCATCATCGAAATCATCTTCACCTTCCACCAGGTGTGATTGAGGTCAAGCGTTCGTCTATAAAATATAAAAAAAAAAATATATTCCACATTCCATAACTATGTGTGACACGATGTTAAAACTGCGATGAGCGCGGTCGAAATTCGATCCATGAGTTTATATCTTTACATTTGTCGTCTCCCTTCCATAGCAGAACCACGCGCGCGGGTCTAAGGTCTCACAGCTTTTTAGTAACTCACATCCCGACTCGGACTAAAAAGTTTTCTAACTCTTAGTCTTGCCAAGTCGTTGGACGGTGGAATGGTCTTTCAGCGAGCGTGTACCCTTCTTGCTATGATATTTGGTGCTTTAAGCGAAGTGTGAAGAGATATTTGTGCAGGCCGGTATTTTGCGGCAACTATCGTTGGTTTTTTTGCTGTTGGTAGTCGATGTCCTTTTCGAACTGCATCATGGTTACCATCAGCTGTGATGCTAGCACTGTGCCATGTCAGGAAAAAAAACTCACTTTGATTACAGTTTGAATCAAATATTTATTTATTTATCCCCTTCTACCCGAAATATTGTCTCCGATTTTTTACATATGCACAGTAAGTAATTGAAACAATTTTAATTACCACTTCATGGATTTATTTATATTATACGCATATGGGATTTTATATTGGGTTCTAGCCAATCTTAAGTTTTTATATACGTTAACATAAAATGATGCAAATGTTTAAAATCTCTTCGTATTGCCTATTAATTAACGATTGAGACATTTTATTGTTATACTATAGTATTTAATTCAAATGAATTTTGGCAAATATCATCCTGAGCGAAACTTCCAGAAATAATGGTAATTAGTAAACGGTTAACAGTATACGTGTAAATGACTACAGTCTTCTGTCCACAAGCCTGCCTTAATTAGAAACAGTAAACCGATTCATTTGCATAGTGCGTCAAATTGCTCCGCGTGCAACGGCACGCTAAAATGACTGCTTTAAACAGTTTAAACGTTAAACATTGACACTACAAACAAAATACACATCGTATAACGTGCAATTAATTACTCGAAAACTCAAATTAACTTTATTAAAATATCTACTTTTAAATCGTCGAGCTAAAGAATCTATGAGCGAAGTATAAAGATTTAAGGAAGATGTTATGCAAAATAAAGCGAGGGTAAGAAATCGACTTAAAAAATGTATATATCTAAGACAGTATAACCTTTTAGAAACTCATAGTATAATGATAGCAATATTAATAGTTAGTACAAGTGATTTAATTGTATTGCTCGTTACTTTTGAAATAATATAATATTTAAAACCATCACTAAGTAACAAAAAAAAAGTTAAATTTTCATCGTCGATAAATATATTAAATTAATGTACATCCTCCAATGACAACAAAATTGTATTTATCACAATAGTTCACTATGAGCGATTTAAATATGGTTTGCAATTTTGAGATAAAATTTTAATTTCATTTTAATTGACATTTTTTTTTAATATTAACTAAAGGGATTTAAAAACTTCAATTACAGCTATAAACTTTAGAAAAACTGTACAGTCAATAAACATTTTGCAATATTGTAAAGAGTGTTAAAAATTTGATGTTATTTTCTTCGAATATGACTCCAATAACGTGAAATTTGTCTGACCTGGAATGCGTCCTTTGTGAAATGCACATTGGAAATTGCGATAGAAATTTTAGAGCGCACTGAGGGCTTAGTCAAAGTAATATTCCATTAGCAATAATGATAAAAGTGCAAAATGGAATGTTTTGATACATCGTGTCGATCCGATATTTGTCATACATTCCGTAATCCCATATATTTTTAATCTTTTTTACTAGCGCTATCGCTGATTGAATGATGCTTTGTTTAGGCTCTCGGAACGAATTAATATTGTTGAATGTATAAATACATTTTAAATTGTATAGATAACAAACAACTTAGAAATAGTTTAAGTAATTGCAATTCAATGTTTCAAATGTTTTAGGGCACTTCATTAGTTTTTTTTTTAAATGCCAAAAATTATAGTTTTATAACAAATTTTGCATGAATCATAGTGTATTTCAATTTTAAAAAGATAATAACAATAATATTATTAGAAATGTCAATGGATTCTTGTTGTTTGGTTCAGTTTCACAATTACCAATGCTGTTATTTGTTTTGCATAAAAAGCGGACCAACAATTAAATCTCATAATAATATTTTTAGTGACTATGATAACCTAGAGGACCATGTGTGGCAACGCAAATGGTCATAGGTTCAAATCCTGGTGCATTAATCAGGGTTTTTTCAGATTTAAGCACGGATAGATCCCACATACTCAACGATGAACGAAAATATCCTAAGGACGCGTAACATCTAACAGAAATGTCATCTGTGTACTCTAAGAATGGCGATCAGCTGCGCTACTGGTCAGGTTGGGCACGTCATGTAAGCACAAGGTGGATACAGCCATATATATATATCTCTGCACACCCTAAAAGGAATATCGCGTGACGATTTTTAATAATGTTATTATTAAAGGTATAATTTTTTCAAATCGAATTCGTATTGGTTTTTCGTTAGACTTTATAAACAAATAAACAATTCAAAACAATATAAATCGATGTTGCGACATATAAAAATAAAGACTGTCAGTAATTCTAATAATAACGTAATGACGTACCACTACGAATGGCTTTATCTAGAATCAACCCTTAAGGGGTGAAACGGTTGTAGGGAAAACGTATATTTATAGAATAACGTATTTAAAAACCATATTTATGTTATCATTATAAATCAAATACTAAAAGCAGTTGAAAACTTAATTTTATATCCTTTTATAATATAATTAAGAAGTGAGTTTGTGTCTGGTTTCTGCCAAATTCAAATCTAGAGTATATTGATATTACGTATTAAGTTTAAAAAAAAAAAAACTTCTTCAGAGCTTTTGGAAATTCATCGTAAAGACTAAAAAAAAAGAAATGTAAGCGATGCTGTTAGAATAATAACCAATCAAACTTAAGTGCTTTAACAAGTAACACATTTTAAGACAGATTTGTAACCGCTACTTTGACTAAGCTCACTCTTTGATCAAAATAAAAAGTTCAACTTTAAGAAAAAAAAAAATATATTTAATGAAAATTTGAGTATGACCTTAATAATCGCAAAGTCTAAGCTATCGAAATCGGTGATTTACCATATACATTAATTAAATAGAGAGAATAAGAATATAGTCCGCGATATCTTTTGCTTATATGTCGTTCTCGACGTGACCAGCGCTGTTGATTGCCAAGCAGATTTTCTCACGATTTTTTTTCCTTCACCGGTGAGCATGTAGTGTTTAAATCCGAACTTAACCTGAAATAACCTAGAGGAATGCAGCGGGATTCGAATCTACGAGAATTCGCAATACCGTGCATGGAATCCGGTTCATTATTCATTAGGCCCCCACAGACACGATTATTTAATACACATTAATTAAATAACTGTAAGTAAAGCAGTGTTTATAAACCAGACCAGACCATAGAGTAAAATTGAAGAATCCTAACTTTTATTTGAACTCGAGAGAACGTTTTAATATTTAAATGAAGCGAAATTTAAAGTGGAAATCAAATGAATTCTGTTTCGTACAATTAACTGCCGAGCTCGCACTCGCTACTGCAGTGATAACGAACTTGGCTTAATGAAAAGTTTATACGTCCGTACAGTGGCCGGCCGAGCATCCCTATTATGTTTACAAACGAGACCCTCACTCGAACAATTGTTTGCGCGTTTCAAAGCGTTCGGAAATCGTGTTGTTTTATTAAACTAACATAGATTTATCCACATAAACTGAAACGTTCAAACTTAATGTTAAAATTATAATACCAATTATAATGGTATACTGTTTTGTTAATATCCGGCCATTCTGCATTTGAGGCTTTCAGGACCATAAAGGCCCAAGCGAAGCTGTCAAATTGCGCTGCTATGAGAATATGAATGACAAAATTGGCATGAAAAGTATTTCAAGCAGATTTTAAGAACTTTTTACGAGCTTTTTCTGCAGCAAACTTTTCAATCTTAATTTTCCGTTAAAATGTCGAGGGGTGAAAGGCTATTTGGTTTAAGCGACCTTTTTTGGTAATATAGTCATATATTTACGGAATCGTTAAAAAGCGCTGATTTGGTTTAAGCGATATTTTTTAATTATATAGTAATATATGTATATATTTTCGGAATCGGTAAAAAACGCTGATTCCGAAAATATATATATTACTATATCACCAAAAAATTTCGCTTAAACCAAATAGCCTTTCACCCCTCGATATGATTATAATTTAGAAACATGAGAAGAAATCAATTAATATACTTTTATTTACTTTAAGGTAAACCGCCCGATTTCGTCGCCTTCGCAATCACCATACTAATGATGCTCGTAATGATTGCCGGTGTAAGAAAATCATTGTTTCTCAACAACGTTCTAAACAGTATCAACGTATCTGTCTGGGTGTTTATTGTGGCTGCCGGCTTGTTCTACGCGGATTTCAGCAACTGGACTGAGCATAAGGGAATTTTGCCCTATGGATGGGGTGGGGTAAGTAATGTGACCATTTATTTCGTAATTCAATAGGAACATCCCTTTATTGAAGATAAATACATTGGAAAATACATTTTAACATGCTTTATTTATTTGTTAGATCATATTCTCCTACATTATGAACAAGGCAACGTATATATAAATTTAAAGCATACTAAAACACTCATTCGAAATGCTACTATATCTGCAAGAGAAGATACTAGTTACTCAATTAAATACAAACGAAATGTAGACAGGAACAACAACAATAAGAAAAGGCTGAATTGGCCTTGGAATAAATACAGACATTTATCGAGATAGTATTCCTTACAAATCGAAAGACTTATGGATGTTTTTTTTTTTGTAACCAGTGGATATCATTTCGGACCTCAGGGGGCGGTGAAGGCCGCCCCCGGTGTGTCGGACTTGCACCGACTAAAACCCCCGGGTGTTCCACCTTCCACCTACCAGGATCGCGGGCACGACTAGGGTGTCATCCTCGATACCCAGCAAGGCGTGCGGCCACTGGATAGGCCTCTACCCACTTGGGAAGGGGTGGTGTAAAGAGCCACCTCTCTCTCTCTATCTCGCCTCTGCGCTCTTGAGTGGCACGCGGGAACACATCGCGTGCCGCTCACATCCTTGGTGGACAACACACTCCCTCAAGCGTGCGGCCAGTGCTGTCGTTAGCGGCGGAAATTTCTCAGAAACGCCGCCCTACGACGTCCCATTCTTGCGGGTCGGCGGGCGGGCTGGGATGACGCTGCTGAAGCAAGCGCCTCCAGAACCCGCTCCGCCGCTTCCTTCTGTGCAAGCTTCTGCTCACTAAAATTGAGCACCGCTCTCCATGCACCCTCGCTGCCGCCCATAATTGGGATGAGAATGGGAAGCGAGAGATCACCACCCACCACCCCTTATGGATTTCAATTATTTTTGTGTTTGTAACAAATTTTATTTAGTACAAATGATGATTAAAGTAATAATAAAATGCTTGACATATTTTTTTTTATCTTTATTGACAACATTGCCGGACTGAAACCACTTTGATTAGCGTAAGTCTTGAAAAAAAAGGGGCGAATTCGAGTCACTAGACTTTTTTCGTAGAGACAGTGACGGAGAATTGAGAAATCGATGATCTTGATAAGTAGTTAGAAGGTGTCTTTAAATAGACGTTGTAAACCTTAACTTTTATGTACTTGATGCTAAACACAGTTCATTAATACTGAAACGCGTTTGTCTGAAACAAGTAATTATTATGGTGACTACAATGGACAATGGTCATGTTTCAGTCGCATATAGCGGTCCTATCATCTAACTGTTCCTTATTTTTGTAACCGGGGAGCAAAAAGCCTTGTTGTAGCTACCTCTCTGAGAGTGGTAGGAGTAAAGAGCCCACTCCTCTAAAACCTCTCTCTCAGGCGGTGCGCCGGACACTGTTCACCGTCTCCCTCTCGAAATCTATCTGTTACTCTTTTAACGTTATCCGAGGTCGCGTATAGGGTAATATTGGAAAACCTTCCACGGTGTAGTACAAGTCCTTATTTTCCTTGAATTTTTATATAAATTAAATAGTTATTTTCCTCACGACATTATATAACTACTCTCCTGAGGCGTAGATATGGCCAATATCTCACACCAACCAATTCCACTATCGCACAAACTTTGTGGAAATCGACGTGCATATCGTTGAACTGAATAATTGGCATTTAAACTTGTGATCTAACTTGCGTCGCTCTATGCGATATTTTGATATATATCTGGCATGCCAATTTGTTCATCGCAACGATGTATATAAAGGCATATGAAGGCCGTACTTGATACTTACAAAGTAAAACACATTTTATTGTTTATTTTTCACAAGTTCATTGCCGAGACGCGAACTCAGATATGTATTTTTAAATATAATTGTGAATTGTGAAAACGTTATTTCAAATTAAGTATACAAAATTCACAACGAATTGTTGAATACTTGATATGTTATATGTAGTGATTATATGAGGTTTTACGTAAAATTAGTGTTAGATTTGGTTATAGATTCTCATTCAATTGCTATATCTGTAACATTGTACATAGCTATATATTTTATATTTTGTTTCGTTATTTATTACAAATTTTCTTATTGTATTTACATTATTGTCGACTTAATAGAACGAAAGTCTTATTTTTATTACAACATATTATTAAAATATCTTATGAGAGTCTTTCAATTTAGTGATTTTTGAACCTAATTTTTTATAAAATAATAGATTAAATATGCTAGATTCTGAGAATCCGGAACAATCTGACATGGTTTTAAAACAAAGCCACTTTCACAATAATCACAAAAATTTCGCATAAAACACTTTTTTTTTTGACTCAGGTATTCACTGGCGCGGCTACCTGCTTTTACGCTTTTATCGGATTCGACATTATCGCTACCACTGGCGAGGAAGCGAACAACCCTAAACGGTCCATCCCTTTGGCTATCGTACTAAGTCTAGCTATCATACTGCTGGCCTACATTAGCACTTCCATGATACTCACACTTATCGGTAAGTTATAACAACAATATTACTACTTTTTTAATAGGTGTATATTGTGTTTTTTCATTTTTTTTTGAGTCTTTTATGCCTTTCAGCCAGACAAATCAGAACCTAAAAAACACTACTAACTTTTATTCGTGGTGGAGAGCTGAGAGTAGATAAAATTCCGCAAAACATGCCTAAATCAAATTTACTCAGTTTATAGGCTCCCGTCAGGGAATATCTTGCTGACTAATATCGGATATACTCGATTAGCAAGTGCTATACATCACTAATTTCTCACATGTGCTGCAGTTTGGTGACTCCACAAGCTTCATCAGATATTTAAATTTGCTTAGTGGAATATGACCTAAATCTATGTCTACCACTATTGTATACTCATAACTTCATTACCGAACCATAGTATATGAGGAGGCTCACATATTAGCGTCTTTTATAAAATACCTTTGGTCAGGGATCATTAATTGAATTTTTCTTTATATTAAAACATATTTCTTTATATTTTGTCATTTAAATATACTTTTATATTAGTATAAATAAATAACATTTTACGTTAATTTCCAATTGTTTGAAAATTTCCACAAAAAGTAGTCGATATACACTGGACGCATTAAATAAAGCATATTATAAAAGTCCCAAATTTTTAGGTAATTTTCAAGAGACTGTTATTTTGAGGAAAATGGTCGTACAGTACTTTTAAGAAAAGCACGTTGTAGCTCTAACTAACTAGTTACTAACCTAACCTGACTGACTGCCTAGTTTTCTGTTTTAAACGTTATTATAATTCCCTTTCAAGATAAAACTATTGATAAAAAATAAAGCCCGTAGATTATTTTCATGATTCAATTTTTTCATCCGGTATTTTTCTTACGATTACCCAAAAATAACTTGCACGTAAAATAATGTAAACGTTTAAAATTGTATCTTCAAGCGTTTTGTCTTTACAAAACCCTTGAAGATACAACGTCCTCTTTTTGAAACTTGTGTGCAACCATTTTCCTCAAAATAACAGCAGAAACCACCTAAAAGTTTGGGACCTTTTTAACCTCCTTTAATTAATGGATCTAGACTCTAGTATATATTGTTATTTATAAACTTCTTCTTTTATACCTTCTTGTATTACATATAACACCTTTATAAATTGTAAAATCGATATGATCTCACAAATTAGTGGATAGTCATTGAAAAATAAATGTTTTAAAATACGAAATACTTTTACAACAGTATTAAAATATTATGTACTTTATTATTTACAAATTGAAATTATAGAGAGAACTTTCTCTTGAATTCACAGAATAGAAAATATAATACGTAAGTGTAGTTCCAACAAACGGTCCCACAAAGAGCACTTGGCCGCGTTCACGTCAGTATTTTACGATACTTTTGTACGATTTGTCTTTAATCTCGAGTAATGGTCCTCGTGATCTGAATTCCTATTATATATCGAAATAAAAATAATTTATCGTCAAGCTATATTCCTTCCCGGGTGAACAGAGAAACATTCGTGGTTGTATCCGATTTGCACTTATATGACGTACCCAACGTAACCTTTAGCGCAGTTGATCGCCGTTCTCAGGGCACTTAGATATAGCATTTCTATTAGATACCACGTGGGTTTCCCCAGGATATTTTTATCCAGCAGTGAACATGTGGTGCCTGAAACTGTACTTATTCTGGAAAAACCTGAAGTACATGCCGAGATCCAAACCTACGAATATTAGCATTATGGCGCATGAAAACCGGTCCGGTATCTAATAGACCACATACTAATGCAACTACGAAATGTTAATGTTGTTTTAGAACAAATGGATTATGACTAAAAATAAATTATAGAAGAACTTTAAGTAGAAATTAAATGAATATCAGTATTTAAAATGACAAACTGTACTGATGTTTATTATTACCTACTTATGTTATTTGTTCAAAAACATACATATAAAAAATATATAAATGAAAATTTAATATTCAGATGACATATAACTATGAAATATTTTATAGCTTATAATTATGGATGTATGAAAAATGAATTAATAAGATAGTTTTTTTTTGGCCTAGATAAGGGGCAACTACCCTCAGGCTGAAATGCGAATTGTCGTATTTCCGAATATCGACACTGGCTTACCAGAATAAGTTCATATTTAGGTACCACCTGTTAACCGTTAAAAGAAAACATCATGAGGAAACCAACGTGGTATCTAGTGATAATGTCGTGTGCATAAGTTCCCTGAGAATAGCAATTAACGCCACTACTGGTCACATTGGGCACAATATATGTCCTGACATATTTACGACTAATATATCTCTGCTCATAATAAAAGGGATATAGCGTGGTGATATATTATTATTATATAAATTATTTATTAATAATATAAAACCTATATTTTCACGCTAAATGATTTAAAAAACGTATAAGACGTAACTACGCGCTTTAATAAAAAATAAGCAGCTCAAAGCAAAACGACACCCCTATGACAACGTTAATGACTCTCATCCTCTTATGTGTGAAAAAGTCCTCAGAACGAGTTACTTCAACGATGCAATTTACACGTTCACAACATTGCTTTGCATTTGCTAACAAAGTAGCAACTGTATTTTTATTACGAGAATATTTATCTACAAGAAAACCTTTTGCAATTGTTGTTTAGTATCTATTTCTTAATGGTGGTGTAGTGGATTTAAATAGACTAATAATTTGTGAAATTTGAATAATAATTACGTACACAGTAATAAAAAATCATTACCGTTTGTAATAAACGTCAAATATATTTAAAAAAATAAAAGTTTAAATTGAGCTTAGAAGTGACATTCTGTGTAATTCTGTGTGGCAGAGGGCAGATCGCGATAGTTTACATATATGCACAATGATAGACTGCACTACTTTTGAGTGTTATTTTGCATGTGATCGATTCCAACATGCAAATGCCACTCGATATTTCCAGTCGCATATCGGAATCACTCTCACATACATCAATAGCACGTAGTAGTACTATCTACTATCTCGATACATGCCGTCATGCCATCTGCAGCATTGCACGGAATGTAACCTTAATGTAGACTATATTCAAAATATATAACTACTAATTCAAAATATAACCTAGTTCTCATTTCAATTCAATACTAATTCAAAATATAACCTAAAAAGGAAATCATTTATTAATCAGGAAACAACGAATCATCGAGCCTAGATTATACGCGCATTTAGTTTACGCATGTATTTGATTTACCTAAGGTTTTCCTCTTGAACACAGAAAAGCTTTCCAAAATTACTTAGTATGGTATATCACCCCATAAATTGTTTTTTTTTTGTAGATTCATACATACCTTGTCTTTTTTAATATACTAATAATGTCATTCCAATTTATAGCCAAAATGTATTATAAAGCTTCAAATTATTATAACAATGACGTTGAAATTTTATAGTCTATAAAGTAAACATAATCCATTTTAGTTGCCTCACTGATATTCTAGTTTAGTGATAAATAAAAAATAGTAATTATTTTTAACATACTTAGGTTTGTAATTTTAGTTTACGAAAATGTTTGTAGTGTAGAGACAAGAAGTAGTTTTACAAAAATAATGCTTTTCTTTTGCAACAGAAAAGTTGAAATAGTTAACTAAAAGATGTTAACTACCAACATTTGAATACTGTAAAGTAAAATAAATATTATTCCTTCATTATTCTATATACTTATAAAAATATCTGCTGCATAGTGAGCTCGTTAGTGAAACAGTGTTCGCTCTATGTATAATTTACAATTTTCAGTTGGTTGTTCGCAAACAGAAATCGTATTTGCATCACAATGTATTTAATTTTGCCAACCCAATTTTTGGTGTCATATATCCATGTTCTTGACAACAGGTTGAGTGGAATTTTCCAATAATTCGATTAACATGTTTGATGGATTTTTACCAATTAAGTTATACATTTTAAAAATATCTATATTTTTGTTTGGTACGATATATTTCCGCGTGTAGTGTAATATTATTGTATCTAATTCACGCATACCCACACGAAACGTGGTAATGTTGCCCTAATCTTCTAACCCTTATTCTTATACTAATTATTTTTTCATCATTTTTATATAAAAATGTATGTTTATTTTCATATAAAATGAATCCGAACCATGTAGAAAAAAGACCTAATAACTAAAATAGACAAAAGTATCACATATACATTACTCCTAACTAATCATTTAGCGTGAGGATATATTGATCTGCAGTAGTATTTGTGAAACGCAGTTCTTATTATTTATTTACTTTTAATTTGAAAATGGTTTATTTAAGCAATCATAACATCAAATAAATAGAAATTGCAACGGGGTTCAAAGCTTTTTCAATCAACTCTCAGTAATAGAGCAAAAAACAGATCGAACTCGATATTTCAACTCCATCAAATTGTTTACTAAGACCTTTTAATAAAGATTTCATTTTACGAACCTTCAATGTAAGAGCCAAATGTGACATTTATTACAAACTGAAACGAGTTTTTCAATATATTCCTGTTGATATATCGTTCTACATTCGCTTTCCTCTATATCACTTTCACAGGGTTGTGTGAAGAGTCGTCCCGAATATGGGCTCCTGTTTTAGCAATATATGGGTCAAGGTTGTACCAGCACAAGAACGTTAAACCAACAACCTATATATTGATATGTACCACGAAAATATGCTACAATATTAATACACAATACAAACATTATACGCTACCATAAATTACAATAATAACGATATTTTATCTTTCGTTACCATAATATTTAAATGTCATCGTATTATTTCAGTAATCAGATTTTTCTTTCTCATAATGTTGATACTGTTAGATAAAAAAACACGATGAAATATACATTTAGTTTAATGTTATTATTGTTTATTATAGTTTCTTTGACTTCTTAGTTTAAAATATAAGCGAAAACTTAGGAATGTTGAGATTACCTAACAGCTATTATATATATAGGTCCTTACATATGAAATTTGCGTTTTGTATGGGAGGAACAAAAAGTCGAATATTTTTTAATATAATATATTTAATTAATCAAAGTATGAACCATTATTTTCTATGCACTTTTGCCATCTCATAGGTAGTTCATTGATCCCTTTACTAAAAAAACCAGTCGGACGGGAATCAATAAAATCTTTGAAGGCGATTTGGACTGCCCCATCGGAGTTGAATTTTTTCCCTTGCAAGAAGTTATCCAAATTTCGAAAAAAATGGTAATCTGTTGGAGCAAGGTCCGGGGAGTACGGAGGATGTCTTAGACTTTCCAATTGAAGCTCTTCTAATTTAGTAGCCGTCTGTTGCGCAGTGTGGTCTAGCGTTGTCGTGAAGCAGCAGTGGCGTGGAGCGATTGACCAGCCTAGGTTGTTTAGCCGCTAGCTTTTCCATCATGGTTTGCAATTGCTGACAATAGACATCAGCCGTAATAGTCTGGCCAGATTTGAGAAAACTGTAATGAACAATACCGGCACTAGTCCACCAAACGCTTACAAGTAACTTTTTTGGGGTTAATTTTCGCTTGGGGCAGGATTTGGCTGGCTGGCCAGGATCCAACCATTGCGCTGAGCGCTTCCGATTATCGTAAAGAACCCATTTTTCATCACAGGTAATGATTCGGTTTAAAATACCTTCATTATTGTGCCGGTTTAGTAATGTAACGCAGCAGTCGACGCGCGTTTGCCGGTTTGCTTCAGTCAATTCGTGAGGTACCCACCTTTCAAGCTTTTTAATCTTCCCAATTTGCTTCAAGTGAATTAAAACAGTTTTATCACTAACATCGCAGCCTGCAGCTAACCCGGACGTGGTTTGCGATGGATCCGCTTCCACAATAGCCTTCAACTCTTCATTATCAACTTGAGTCTCAGGCCGTCCACGGGGCTTGTTCTGCAGGTCGAAATTTCCAGAACGAAAACGTTGGAACCAAAAACGAACTGTGTTTTCTTTTGCAACACGACCGCCATACACATCATTCACCCTTCGAGTTGTTTCCGCAGCACTAGTGCCACGGCGGAACTCGTACTCGTAAATAATGCGATATTTTAAGTTTTCCATTTTGTAAAATGAGTGACGCAAACAGAAAAAAACAGAAGAAAAAAACAAATGAATGACGATCATCGAAGCACAAATACATGAGTCTATAGCTGTAAAAATTTGAATTTGGAATTCCTTACCAAAGAGCAGAAATTTGTGATTAAAGTGGCCAGTACGAAAAACGCCAATTTCATATGTAAGGACCTAATATACAAAATTATAGGTTACATTTTTAAATAAAAATATTTTACTTTATTGCACAGCCCTAGTTGCCTTCGGTTTTTCAGTTTAAGTGTATAGTTATCACATACTCAGCGCTGACATCCATAAAATGTAATGTGTAGTGCACTGAAAACGGCAATCATCCGCCTTGCTGACCACGACGGAGTCGGACGAGTCATAAAAGTGTAAAGCGAATGTGACAGTCATAATTTTAATGAAAGACGTAGTAAAAGACTAAGAGCTAATAGGTAATATTGAATAATACTGAGTACAATACTCAGCTGTTACCAGTGGATTATTGGCGATAAATATTTCTCGCAATCCAAAAATTCGGAATATGCATTATAATTATGTCAAGGAATATTAATATTATTATTATATTAATATTATTGCATAGTAGTGTATATACCAGTGCGGGAACTATGTCAAATTCTACCGAAAGGCCTTTAAGTTGCTTTAAAGTTAGGTAACCGCCGTTCCCAAGTTCCAAACTACACGTGACATTTACTATAAAGGCTACCATCAGAACAACGCGGCAGACGGGAACGTATGTGGCAACATGTGCCGCCTGCTGCCGACGTATATGACTCTGTGTGGAATGTCAATTTAATTGTTACTATTTGGTTCATATGTATTTGTAAAGTACGCTCATTTTTATTTGTAAAATAAGATTGTTAACAGATCATATTCCGAAAATATTTATTAAGAAGTTCCTTAATTCTTACACTTGCCGAGTCGATGAACTGTGGAATATACTCCGGGCGAGAATATTTCATTCGTTCTCTGACAATTGATCCTTTAAGTGAAGCATGGATTTATGCAGGTCGGCATGATCACTGTACTGCACCATGCTTACCATCCAATTTGATGTGGTTGGTGACTATGCCAAATAAGAAAAAATAAATTCACTTAACACAAACTATATCCGTACTATCCCTCAACAGGTATTTTAAAATGTCGATTATTTGAATATTTATCCAATTTTTTACACACAATTTTTCAATTGATTACTTAATCCCACCTTTTTTTTGGTAACCTGTGGGAAATCCCTACGGACCTTTAGGGGGCAGTGAGAGCCGCCCCCCGGTGAGTCGAACTCGCACCGACTAAAACCCACGGGGTATTCCTTCCCTACCTACCGAGTGCCAAAGGCAATGCCGAGCCGGTTTCCTCGGCAGGGTACTGAACGCCACCTAACATCCATGTTTACTGTTTAAATTTCTATCTCGCAATGTTGCGAAAAAATATGTATTCTTTCGTGTTTTATACTTTTTTTCTAATGTTTTAGTCAACTGTGTTCTTTATTAATAAACTTCTTTTTTTTGTTTATTTGATACAATTTTTTTAAAATTACAAACACGTTCGTTTGTAATCATTAAACACTATTTAAAAAATTACAAATTTTGATTAGGCGTCAAATGTATGTGTGAGTAGACTTGTAGATGTGTTTACTAAATTATAATATATTTTATTATATTATAATTATTTACAAATGTTGTAGTACTTTTAACATAGCAACTGGTTTACATTATTATTACTATTACAACACACTTACTATCGCGGTTATTATTACATAAGTAAAATATAGTCTATGTCACTTTTGGAAAATGTAGTTTTATAATGACAGAATCGTTAAAACCGATGGAGTAGTTACAAAATTTCTCTATTACCAACAAACCTCTCCGCTTTACTCCACTCCTCATTACTCCAGTTCTACTAGCAAAAATGGGTAAATTTTTATCATGGTTTAAATTGATCCTCTGTAATAAATACGTGTTTTCGTGTAAAAATATCGAACGGCTTGTTGATGGAATACCCGTTATAAATATCGCGAACACGTCTGATCATGCAAATTGAATTATGCGCACGCTCTGTGAATATAGGGGTCAGATTAAATTGCATTTTTGCGCCGGTGGGTGGCAAAAACACGAGTATAGCTACTGAAAATAAAAAACGTACCAATTTATAGTTTAAATATGGTAGAGGTAAGGATGAAGTTTTATTAGATTAAATTCTCAAACTAATTCAAACATTTCCAGGATGCTTAATGAGCGATAGTTCATTTATTTATGGCAAATTTTGTAGTAATGAGGTCGAATTGAAAAAAATATGTTTTTTAGCATTATAGATCCCACAACAAACGAAAATTGCAAAGCTATAGCAGCGAATGGCAAAATATATTATATTTTTAAAAAAAGTTATGTTAAATCAATCAGGCCTTAAAGTATTTTTAAGAGCTTCTTTGGACGAGACACTGGGCAAACACAAAATTTTATTTTGATCACTTTGAATTTAATAGCCTTAAATAATGTATATGTATAGGTAAACTTCACTTTTAAGTCATTATAGTTTTTATAAATCTGGCCTGATGAAGTTATGAAGTCCTTCACAGGCCAACAGTAGTTTGTCCTGTTGGAAAAAATGGAAAAATGTTTTTTTTTATATTCTTAATTTTCAGTATTTGTAATATAGTCATTGGAAAAATACTATACATTTATAATACAATAAATACAATAAAATGGATTTATAATACAATGAAAATATAATAAGTGAAATTGTATAATTGTATTTATAGATATGCAATGTTCGTAGATTTGTGACCCTCGCCTGTCCTTCTTAAAAAAATATTTATTATAATTACTGATACAATAAAATAAAAACAATGTTAATTATACAGACATTTTTATCTAAAATGGCTCCTCAATATACAATATCGAATGAAGAACATCTAAGTTTTATTAGTCTGGCATAATATAATAGAGCTCTTAACACTTTACGGTAAAAGCAGCGAACTTTCCGAACAATATTATATTAAAGCTTTAAATTCAATTAATTATGGAGTTAGCTTTTCTTGATAACGTTTTCACATCGTTATAGATCAAGGAGGAAATTAACAAACTCTTCCACAGAATACGGTTCTCTTTACAAAACTGTTTTAAATTTAGTATCATAAAGTTTTACAAATTAATTAAAGTTTATTTACTCCCCTCGTGTTGTAAGAGAAAGCTAATATTTTACTGCGCATTAAATTATGAACTCTTTTATTAAAATTGGCGTTCTAAGAAGAAACGGCAAAATTCAAATTTTTAATTTCACACCACTCCCATTCCGTTGCCTTTCATTAGATACTCTTTCATCCTTCCGTTGATTAAGTCGATGTAGTGTCGCTTTCTTATTAAAAATTTACAATATAACCTTGAACCTGATCTAAAAGCTACATTACAAATTTACTAATTAAACCTAACAACACACAAAGAAAGAAAGATTCGACAGAATGACATCGCGTGGTAATGTCGTGGAGTAGTAGTTTCTAAAAACTGTAGAGATCCGATTAGGGCTTTATTTAATTATGGCCTATTTTTAAATTAAGGATTAGTGTTGTACTAAATTAATTATATGAGTTACGTAAGTTAGAGCTAACTAGACAATTAATACAAATTAATAAGTCGTTATACTAAGATATTTTATACAGGGCCCAGCAGTACCGGATTAAGCTGATGTAAAACTCGTAGCAAATTCTATTGCAAGTTCCTAAGTGATATAAAATTATTATAAATTAACAAGAATGTAACAAAATCGTTTTAATTTGTGCAAAAATGTTTCACTTTAAAAAAATATATTCAAACAGCAAAAACCAAAGCAATTCCTGCTCTCGCTACTTAGGTATTGCAGATCGATTTTTTAACTTTGGAAATGTTTGCTTGACAGTGCCGTACGAACAAATAGACCCGGATTCCGCCGTTCTCCAAATGTTTGATCACGTTAAAGCACCTACTTGCAAGTACATCGTAGCTATCGGAGCCCTGGCTGGACTCACCGTCTCTATGTTCGGATCTATGTTCCCGATGCCTAGAGTTATCTACGCCATGGCATCAGACGGACTTATCTTCAGGTAAGGTATATTTACTGTGAATAAATCATTCACTTTCACGAGTTTTTGTGTAAATCTAATTGATGGGTATTAGGCTCAAGGAACGTACATAAAAACTCGAACTTATTTGAATATAATGTTGGATCAAAATTTCCAAGCAATCAGCAATTAACTTTTGGTGGCTCATTTTGAATAAATGATCACGGACATTGTTTTTATAAAGGTAGTAAAATACTAGTTTTTTTAATTCAATTGCAAAAAACATATAACTGATTCTGATACTATATGTCTCATTTTATTTAAAAAAAAAAACATATTCAGCATTTCAGCTTGTGTATATCCTGTAGCTCATTTACCTAGAGACCTTCAGTCGTGGTATATGTGGGCCGACATGCCGATGTAGACTATCAATGGATTTTCATCCTTTGATAGTCGCTTTCGTTTTTGGACTACATTGTACTTACCATCAAGTACTCTGTAGTCACAAAGTCGAGCCAGTGTAAAAAAAAAATCGTTATATGTATTAAAATTTTAAACAACATATTTAAACAAGCGATCTAGCTAACCCTTTGCCTCATTCTATTAAAGTTAAATACGCGACTTATATTTACTCCCAAACAGCGCAATAGACTGACAATTACTAAGGTCTTTTGTTGTTGCAATTTGTATTTTTTAGACAACTGGCTTCGATTTCCGAAACGTACGGCAGCCCAGCGTTAGCGACTGTTCTCGGAGGAGTTGCCGCAGCCGTAGTAGCTCTAACCATCCAACTACAAGTACTGGTCGAAATGATGAGCATTGGTAAGTATTTTTGTACTATAACATAGAAAATATTTCAGTAACGAAAGAATTATCTTTTGTGTGTTGACAACATCTTTAGCAAGTTGATTTCATACCTATATCAACAACATACTGCTATAGTCCCAGAAGGTGTCACTTTGTTAACTTATCGTCGCTTCAATAAAAAGCCGTGCACACGAAGCGTTGCGATGCTGTAACATTGTTACAACGCTGCTTATTAAAAATGGGAAAGACTACCATATATAATACCTTGCGTCGCGAAATGCAAGTCCCGAACGCACTGTGTGTTTTAACATAGGTATTTAAAATATGTAAAACAACGGAGCATTACCGCTCTAACGCCGCCCTGCTGCTACAACGTATCGTATGCATCGACCGAAATATTCTCATGGTAATCACGGATAAGGCATGATGGAGGCATTTTGAGGTGTATTTGATGATATCGAGGGGTATTTGGTTTAAGCGACATTTTTTGGTTATGAACTTTTAATTTAAAATGAAATTATTATAAATTTAGCTATACGAATACAGCAAAAAAATAACATTATTTTGTATTCGTCACGACAAGGGCACATTTTAACATAAAAACTGGAGTTAAAAAAAAACTTAAATAACTCTTGAATAACTCAGAAATTAACAAGTTTCGAACATGGTATCATATGACTTAAATGATTGCAAATAAGCTGTACTTCAACTTCTATCAAGAAATGTATTGCATTACTTATCACCCTGTATAGTAATACATATATGTATATTTGAAATCGGTAAAAAACGCTGATTCCGAAAATATATATAATACTATATCACCAAAAAATGTCGTTTAAGCCCCTAGCTTACCCCTAGCTTTAGCTTATCACCCCTCGATATTATGTACGAATTTCATCCAAAAACTTGATCACGTCAGATAATACTCACACCGCATCAATCGGCGCTGTTTATGGCAACCGCACAACGCATTCGTCTGTCATATATATGCGTGTGGACGTGACATCGAGCTGCATATTTAATTAACAAAAAGCTCTTTAAGGTTAGAGTTAAACTAAATCTTGCTAACACGATGCTAGATTAGCCCTTAGATCAGGCAAATTTACTTTAGTCTATACCTCATTCCAAATGCCGCTACTTTTTATTACGCGCTATACGAAATTCCCGGCTGACTTTAGATGAGCTCACGTAACGTCGGGTTAAACGTGTTTAAATGTAACTTGTAAGATAATATCACATTGTGTGGCAACTGAACGCTCGGTGCTCAACATGATTCAATATTGTTTTGTATATATATATTTATAAATCGCCCTATGTTGCAATAAAAATACCTGACAATAGTGGTATATAACAAATTATGTTACGTCATTTCGCAACATGTAGTTTCTTTATCGCATAAAGCAGTTTAACTTTTAATATAAACAGAAGCAGATATTCGTTAAGATCACGTGCAGGTAAACTAAATTCTTAGTAGAAATTTTAATCAATCTTTTAATTACAATAGACATGTACAGATGTGTATAGATTTCATATTTAAATATAGACAGATAAAAAAAATTCAGGCGTTTTATATTCCTTCAAATTTAAACTTACCAACTGCTGGACAGATATTTTGGTAGTACAATAGTATGCGCTCATCGCCGTAGGTTACTCGTACAGATCCCAGATTTGAACTCAGATCTCAATATCCACCAAAAGCTTACGAAAACAAATAAATTTTAAACCACTCTTTTTGTGCATCATTTTTATGGTCCGCTATTGTATACCATGAGTCCAAGGAGACAGATTTTGATTGGTTTTTTGATATGACGACATTCGGAATAGTGACTTATAAATATTGTAAATAGCTGTTTTATTCGGAAATCGAGACTGCGACCCTCAGCTTAGAAAACGATTGCTCAATCAATGCGCCAATTAAGTACTGGATATAATGAATAAATGAGCTGATCACGAAACAGTCAGCCTCTATAGCTATTTTGTCACTAAGAGCGTATTTTTCGATAAATAATTGAACCTTTCTTGTATTAACAAGGTAACACATACTTCCTGAAACGAGAGTCTCATTAATAATACACGGAAATATCTATCCCGATCAGTGATCCGTTATATCCCTAACAAACATATCTTTTGTTTTTATTTCCGCCTACCTTTGCTTCCGGTTGGTAGTAAGGTTTTTCCAGTACATGTATTATATGTAACAAACTAGTCAAATAATATTGTATTAGATACGGAAAGTGTTTACAAATAATCACAATTGATCAATCCTTTTACTGTATACTTTAACTTTTTTTACAAGCTTAACGAATTTTTATCATAACCTGAGCTATGCTAAAGTTTATTCTTTATTTTTTTTTTATTTAGATCTATAAACACTGTCTAATAATAAACACATCAATAAAGTCTAAAACCCAGGCACCGTTTTGATACCTACTAATTAAAAAAAATGTTTTAGGATCTACTCGTAAAACGAATTTTATGTTTGTTTGTAATTTAAAAGTAATTTATAGTAAAATGAACAACAAAAGTTTATTATTAAAGAAAACAGTTGAGTCAAATTAAAAAAAAAACAAGGGTCGAAAAAAAAATGAGTACGTAGTAATTAGTAGAAAGGATTCAATGTTACAGTAAAGATATATTAAAGTAACAGTAAGAAATATTTAGAAAAAAATATATAAATATAAATGTAGGTGGAAACACCAAAATTAATAATTTTATTATCATACATTTTGCTTTATTTTTTTTTAATCAATTGAAAAAATAACATAAAATAAATTAAAATAAATTGAAAATTATTCAATTACATCCCCACATGGGGTAGCCTTAAATGCTGCATTTAAGATTCTCTGTCAACTGTTAATATGGAGAGTTTCCAATAGCCCAATATATGGAAAATCGTATTGTAAAATGGATTGAATTGTAAATATACGTAATTTGGAATACGAGAGTAACAGCCCACCTTTCGTTTTGCCATCTGGCGGGAGACTGCGACGCGTGCTGCGTAATACATTTTAGGTCAAGGTTGAAGGAAAACTTTGATTTTAAAACTTTTATCGCTTCGTCAAAATATAAACAACCTTCTTCATATAATATCAATATTAGACACTTACTCCCTTATTCCTAAAAGAATACTACAAGTATACTTTTTAATTAAATCGTTCTTTAAGAATAATCCTTCAAATAAAATGATTGAAATGAATAAACGATAAAATGAAATGACATATAACTTTATTTAAATAGCCCTAGGTCGAATTTTAGGTAATATCCTGTAATTGAACAACAAATACCGAAAACATATATTAAAAAAAAGAGTAATAACTTCACTTTGTAAAATAGTACAAGTAAACGATTTTTTCTCCGTAAGCAACATTTTGCTATATATTTCAAACAAGTTAATTTCCAAATTGTATTAAAAAGAGTATGTTTTAAGGTTTTGTAACTAAAGAGGAACCACGTCGTTGTCCGTCTATCTGTCTGTAAAGACCCTGTTTCGACAACGGGTTGGTGTGTTGAGTTGAAATTAATAACAAATCTTCACTCCCTTGAAGGTCTGCTTGTACTGAAACTTCTGCACGCGAAATCGTTTTTCCGTATCATTCTTCTACAATCTAATAACGCAGAGAGGTCTCCGTTTGCTACAAACTACTAATAAAACACCTCGTTAATCAAAAAACATAATTTCGTATATTAGATACATTTGCTTTTATCTTTACATAAAATGCAAAGAAATTTTATTATATCAAATTTGGTTTAATCTACCATTTTTAATAATAGTACCAATAAATAATTTCATCCAAAGGTTTTTTTTGTATCCCCGGGGAAAATCCTGCATATAACAAACAGGGTCGCTGTGAGGGCAGCGCCTCAGTGTGTCAGATTCCTACTGACTAAAAACCCCCGAGGTGTCTCTCTGATTATTCCACCCGGGCCTGGGAAACCAAATTCATCCAGACGCCCGGGGAGTGGAAAGCCTTCTGGATCCCACCCTTCCAAAACCTTTTTCTTAGGCGGCACGCCCAATACTGCGCACCGCCTCCCTCTCATCCGGGCCGCAGACACCCTCAAGTCTACTGCCCGGCTTCATCGAAAGCTTTATGTAACTAAAGTTAACTAGACTACTACGAAAAAGAGTTAATCTTCATTAACAGCACCTTTAAGGAAACCATCAACCCACGCTGACCTTTATTTGATGAATATACTATCCGTTTCCCACACCATCCTGTGCGAAGCATCGTTTCGAATTACATGTGTACATTTAGTTAAAGAACGATATGGATTCTGGTAGTCCTTGTTGGGTCGACACTACCGAGCAACAAATGTCAGTCCGCGATGTACCAAACTGTAAGCAATTATGTGGAAAGGCATGCGACATGTGACGTGTCGAGCTCGCGATCGGAATATGACGGTCTTGTAGCTGATACTGTCCCAAGAATATCAATTTCCGTCCTTATCGGTCCAACCAGAAGCCTACCTTCAACGACATATACCATGTTAGCTTAATGGGAATCTGTCAAACGCCTGCCAAATTTACAAGGGTTGTTAGTGATGTGAAAACCCTTGTAATCTTATCCACCTGGATAGAATAAATTAAACAAAGCATTGTTTATCTGTTAAATAATTTTGTCGAATATTAATATTTATGGATTATTTACACTAAATATAATAATATTTTTGTTTTTCAATAGATTGTTCTTTTACTGTGGATTGGTATAATGAATACTAAATCTTGATTTAAAAAAAAAAATTATCAATAGGAAACTGTCCTATCATATATCGAATTGACAGTAATGTCGCAGACTGAATAATAATCAAACAAACAGATAACATTGAATGAAGAATACCATTTATGAAAAGGCCAAAAAATAAGTATTTAAATTTACAATATTATATTGCAAGTTTTACTTCTTTATAGTCCAATGCATTAGTCAAAAAAATTAATCATTAGAAATCTAAATTTCTAATAGCAACCATATGCCATGAATAAATTAGCCGTCATTTTGAATTATATTGTTTTAGATATCTTTGTATTTTTTTTCTATACGCTGTACATAAAAGATGTAACGATAAAAATTGTAGCAAATTTGATCTTCACCTTCTATTCCAGGCCAATAATTTCCTAAAATAAAATAAAAAACGTGATAAATGACGTGATTTATGGTTATAAATTATACGCTTTTACTAACATATTTTGCTTTTAAATTAAAATTTTCTATTGATTTATCATTTTTCGAAAAATATTGAAAATAGCGGAGATGTCGATAAACCTTAAATTTTACATTTTAATTCAATATATAATAAATAAGAGTTATCATTGATATGTAAATGTGGCTAAAAGTAATTATCGCACGATTTGCACTGCCATGAGTTTCCGCTGGTTTTGGTGACGTTAGGTGGTATTTCAGTGTATACGTGGCAGGCAGCCAGTGGACACGCACACATTAACCGCTTGTTTGTAGTATCGTAATCATTTAACAACGTATTAGGAATCTACAACTCTATACACTTTTTACCACAGTGCTATTAGGTCGTCGCTGCCAAGCAACGACTATCAAAATTCGAATCACTCCTTTATTAAGGCTTAAATATATCGTTATAAAGGAAATTATATCACTTGACCAAATTCACAAAATCAAGGTATTTTTTTATAAACTGCATATTTTCAAAGAGCTTTTCAAAATCATCGAATACTTATTTCATAAATGTAAAAAAGGTATTACGAACTTCCACAATGACAAATTATATTCTGTTTGCCATAGAAATATTTAAAACTATGGTAAGCTTCCGTAATTGCTTTCCAATTTACTTAGAGTTCTATTATAATACAGTAATAATTGTTAATGTGGATATTGTATTACTTGTTCAAAATAAAACAATTTTTATATTAAAAAGTTTTTCGAACTTAGTGACATCTGTAATCCATCTGTCGTAGTAGATTTTAAAAGTATTTGGTATGTTTCACAGCGCCACCTACTGATACATTAAAAAACAAGAACGAGCTTCGAAACTTATTGTTAACACATTTTACCATAATATGCCAACAGGTGGCAGTAAAAAATGTTTATAAATTTTTTTAGATAATTATGCTATTTAAATATAAACCAATATCTTTTTTTATTAAAGTTATTTTATATAAAATACATTGTAAATAATCATTTCACTCAAAAATGTTATTTCAAAATAGCAATAGATGGAGCTGCTCATACTTGCTCTTTTTGTAGGTTAGAGCTTTACTTATTAGAATATAAAATATAAAGATGTCGCCACTGGGTGTATCTTTTCAATTTTTATTTTGCTAACTACACATTTCATCAGTTATTTCAATTTACTTCTATCAAAATTCACGCGGTCTGACACAGATGGCACTGTTACGAAATTTTCAAAGTGTGCAAGGAGATGAATGTTATGTATCGTCTTTAGAAATAATATTTTAAAGTGAAACTGAATCTTATTGTCAGTATTTTTGGTTTTATTTTAATTAAGGTTATTTCTCGACGTAAGTTCCTTAAAGTAGAATGTGCAATTCCTACCAAAATCCTTTTATTTGGCAGATGTACATAATTGTTCAACTCTTTCTATCTAGGAAATATAAATTGTACCACCTATAAATCCAGACAGACTAGCAAATGGTTTGATCTAGCGTTATCCTGAGGTATAGAAATTTATTACTACTTACAGCAGTGTAGTACTGCAGTATTTATGCTTGGAATATTGAATGCTTGAGATTGGCGTATTTATATATGTTGTGTATGTATTATGCATCATAAATATTTAAAATAATTCATCTTAGTCTTCAATAATCCACTCTACGTTAATATTGAAATATAGCCACATTCCCATTTGTTATATTTTGTCAATTTTCTAATTAAATGGCGTCAAATGAAATGACTGTAAAATGTATTACTTAATCACTGAAAACGAGGGCCCAATCAAAGCTTCGGTTTGTAGCTTATAGATAGATGGGTTTCGCCACATTTTGGCAAATTGTGAGCTAATTTTAGTAATCTCTAGACGTTGTTTGTATATATCAATATAAACCATATATTTAAAAGTTTTAACAATCAGTATATTATTTGCTTTTAGCCAAATTTGAACTGAATTATTTAGGATTTGACAACTTTTGGCTTTGCCTTTGGCAGAAGGTTCTAACGATAGCCGATTACTCGGCTTTGGCTTCAGTCGGTATCGATATACAATCGGATGCTTGTAAAAAGTAATTTAATAATCACAATTAAATCAATCAACTTTCGTTTGATGTTTGCTAGAAACTTTAAGCTTTAGTGGCTGTGATGGACTAGTGGATAATGGATTGGTTTCCATGCGCGATAACGCTTTTGGTGGTAGGTTCGAATTCCGGTACGTACTTCTGAGTTTTTCTAGATTACTTATTTATATACTATAATATTCAAGTCCTAGTTCTATTATAGTAATTCAAGAGCCGAATTCACAAGTCGGTGTTACTCGATGCGGATCGCATTGTAAGGAAGTTCCTTACTCTGAGCTCCTAACTACCGGTTGCTTCGGATTTTCACCTCGCTTCCCTAGGTCTACATGATTTGTATTTTAAAATGTATAAATATTATAAATATGATTAGTAAAGAGATCATATTAACATATAATCACGCTACATCACTTACGAGATGAGTAGAGATACATTAGTGGCTGTATTCACTTTGCACTTAAATGTCATGCTCAACATGACCAGTATTCAGCTGATCGCCGTTCTCAAGGCACTTACACATGACATTTCTATTAGATGCCATGCTGGTTTCCTCAGGGTGTTTACCTTCACCGGTGAGCACGTGATGCCTAAATCCGTAGATAATATGGACAACCCAAGAGGCTTCTGCTGAGATTCGAACTTACGACAATTCGCGCTATCGCGCATGGATACCGAGCTAACGCACTAAGCAACCACAGACATTGAAACCGAGTTCATATTTGTAAGAAAATGTCAACCAATTTCGTAACTTTTTAATGAAAGTCCATGCTTTACTAAAATTTTAATAATGACAAAATTATTTTCAAACAAAGGGAGCTAGCTACAGCTTCCTAAGATCATATTGTCATATCTCGTTTAGGGTTTCCACTAGTGATGCCACGAATAGTGAATTGGCCGAATACCGAATATTCGGCAACGCTGTCGGCCGAAGCGCCGAAAGTTCGGCCGCCGAATATTCCTGGAAGTAGCGTGTTTAGTAATAATAATAATCTTTATTTCAACACAAAACTTATGCATATACACAGGGTGATAAATCTCACCAATTAAGTAAATATTGTCTCTGGTGAGACTCGCACTTCCGTTCGGGTTATTCAAGGGTGTTTTGTGTTTTTATATGGATATTCACGGTATAAGTTTATTAGTATGTGTGTGAGCGAGAGAGAGAGTGTTTGTGAGAGGTTGTTTTCTGAGGCTGGTAACATTTACGATAAAAAGCGTAATCGTTTGCTATCAAAAAATGCTGAAAAGCTTGTTTTTAACCAACACAACTTACCACTGATCAATTTTAATTACTAAAGTGTTGTAATTTGGAAATAAATACATAATTTTGAGTAATATAACGTGTTTTTTTTACATGATTTGGTATTCGGCCGAATAATACGTACTATTCGGCCGAATACCGAATAGCAAAATAAGTGGCAGAATAGGCCGAATACCGAATAGTTGCCGAATATTCGTGGCATCTCTAGTTTCCACATATTTTCTTGGTTAAACTAAACTCGGTTTACGGAAACAGTACAATGATAATTGTTTTTTTTTTCTTTACACTGGTTCGACATAGTGACTACAGAGTACCTGATGGTAAGTACAGTGTAGTCCAAAAACGAAAGCGACTATCAAAGGATGAAAATGCATTGATAGTCTACATCGTCATGTCGGCCCGCATATACCACGACTGAAGGTCTCTAGGTATATGAGCTAGGATATACACAAGCTGATTCCGAAACGCGACAAGCCGAAACTGGTCACTATGACGGGCTTTACACCCATCTACTGCGGTCGCGATCCAGATGGGCACCGACGCCCTACTACCTCGCTGCAGCTCGTTTAGCACCACCCAGGAGTCACGTGAAGGGAAACTAGGGTATAGGCTACGGACGCGAGCAGCTTCGACTCCCAACTTCATCGATATTGACAGTATTGCTACAGAGTGAAAAATAATTGAATAAACAGTTCAAATTGAATAAAGCACAGTACAGTGAGATGTATAATATTCCATTTAAAGTTTGTATGCTTTATAGTTCAATGGATTGAATGCAATGTGGATACTATCATTAGTAATCTAAATTCAGTATACCTACCAATTATCTCTGGTAAGGTAGTCACCATTTTTAATTTAAGTTTTTTGTTAATATCTGCTCTGTGTTTTGCTTTAAGCTATACAAGAAATCTGTGAAGAAAAAAACTGTAGAAAATTTTAGCTTTTTCTATTTTTTTATTGAGCCAATGATTTCCTAAAATTGTTAAAAAACGAGATAACTTGATTGTTATGATTATACGCTATAAAAATAATTTTTGTTTTTAACTTAAAATATATCGATCGTAGACTAATAATGGAACTAAAGTTGTAAAGAATAAAATGTTACAACAAATTTGCTTTTTATTACTTCCCAAAAAATGTGGAAAATAGCGCAGATGGTGATAAAAACTTAAATTTAAATTCAATTTAAAATTAGGAGTTATGTTTGGGAGATAATTGTGATCATATCTTGTATCACGCTTTAACAAATAAAATAAATTGGTATTATGAGGGAACGAAAATAATCACCGCCAGCTTTGAACACCGTTTGACCACTGGCAGTGCTGACTTAAACCGGTTCATCGTATACGTGACTGGCAGCCAGTGGACATGTACACATAAACGGCTTATTTATAAAAGTGTTATCTTTTTACAACTCAGTGCGAGCCGGATCCTCTGTAATGTTATCTATTAATGTGGTACCTAATAATTTTCCTCATCCATGCCGAGTTGCTATCCAGAGATAAATGGGTTCATTATGTGGTTGTTATGGAATACTGTTGCTTGGGAGGACTTTAACAGCCTCACTTGAACTGAAAGGTAATATGTTGATGAAGCTGCTTCATTAAGAATCAATCTTAAGTGTATTTAATAATGTTCGAAGTGTTATTAACTAATACTGGAATTGAATTCTTTTATATCAACAATATAAAGATAATGAAAGGTTGAATAGGGTTGATTAATATTAAAGAAACTTCTGAATACGAATCAATCATTTTAATATTTTTGTTTATTTATCCGGTTGTCAAGACATCTTCGATCTTAGATTTTAATAGTGCTTTAATAGTTTCTGAACATTATTTGACAATGTTGTTTAGCTATTAATTTATCTAGCTATTTATAATATTCTATGTTGCATAATTATACATAATATATAAAATGATATTACGCGTTCTGGCAAAGAGTTAACGTTTGGTTTTTTTTTTGTACTTTGGAGAAAAGCCTCCGAAGCCCGTCTCAGTGGTATTTAGGGGGTGGCAAAAGAGGTGTGTCGGACTACTACCTCTACGCATAGACGAGGACTTTAAGACCTGTAATCAATTCACCTCAGCCCCACCAAGCCGTGCCCGTTGTGCACAAAGGAAGGTTGGAGGAAATCCAGGGTTTCCTGCCTTCCTCAACATTACTCGATGTATTTTGACAGTGCACGCCACAATGCTGTGCCTACATCTCAAGGGTCGTTTGCCGGTTGCTCAGGACCCCGAAGCCGTACTGTACTAGATTATCCTTACATATAATAATAATTAATTTCTTAATTTCATAGTTCACAGAGTAATTAAAATAATAGTGTCTACTAGAACATTCTAGTCTCGATTACTCTTTTTGCCTTAACGAATCTGGGAAATCTGGTAGTAATAGAGAAATTCAGGAAGTTTTTCTAGAAAAATGTTGGAAAATTCGAGATTATAGAGATTTCAGGAACATGGATTGTTTAAATTAAAAAATAAAACAAGTTAGATTTACATTTATATACATATTAGACAAACTGTTGATGTTTTGGAAGATGTAAATATTAAGAGAAAAAGCACGAAATGTATATAATTCCGGATTTATAAGCTGTTTAAAAAATAGTGACATGGTTTAGACTTTCGTAAATATACATATACAAAAAAGAACAGTTATTATTTTAAGTATTTAATTTGTATGGTCTGTGGTGACCTACTGAATAATGGATCGGTTTTCATCGGCCGTAGTTTCGAATCCCGGCATGTACCAGAGTACTAGAGTTTTTCCAAATTATAAAGGCTTTAAACACCACATGCTCACCAGTGAGTAAAAACATCCCGAGGAAATCCGCACAATATCATCAGATGTCATGCGGGTTTTTATTAAGAAATATAATGTAATATGAGTGTCTTGAGTAGTGATGTAAATGCCCGGGTATTTTCCCAAAGTGCTCATCACTTCCGCGAACATTTCGTAAATTCCCGGGAATATTCCTAAGCAAGTTCTGGGCACTTTGGTAAAATTCCCGGGCATTTTCATCACTAGTCTTGAGAAAGGAGAACAGCTGCATTACTGATCTCGTGGGCCACTATATATATAAGTGCTAAGTGAATACAGCTACTGGTGTATCTCTGCTCACCTCGTAAGTGATATAGCGTGATAATATATTATTTTTATTGTATTACTTTGTATGAGCATACGCTTCCTATATTAATTAATAATAGGTAATACATCTGTATTTGTAGAAACAAACTAGTTAAAAAAATTATAATTATTAATCTGTAATACAATTAAAAAAATATTAAACTAATAAACAAAAGAAACGATATAATGCGGTTCTATATCTAAGCATAGATTGAATCAGCCTCCCTTCTGCAGACGACCAGACACCCCTCGGATGTGCCCTGATTTTATTGATTTTCTCAGACAGAGCTGCAGCCTAGATGCGACCCTAGATATCTAAAACGATAGCTATTACAGGGTGTGGTCTAGCACTGTCTCTTTCTATCGTTCCTACTGCGCAAGTCCGTCTAAAAGGATAATACTCTCGAAGGCTCCAGATTCCAGGCAGAGCGGCGCGGATACCCGACGAGAGCGGACGTGAGCGAAAAAGCTCTTAAGATTCAAGTACATTTAGAGTCAATACATGAAAGATCTGTTAATTTCCTTATAGCCTTGTCGGCTATCCGCGCCGCTCCGCCGAGACCCTAGTTCCTGAAAAATCACAGGTAAGGATATTAATTATTTTTATTTATTTGGTTATGATAAAAAACATGATATTAATCACATTCTTTGTTTCAGGCACTCTCCTGGCCTACACCTTGGTATCGACATGCGTGCTCGTCCTCCGCTACCAGCCACATAGCACCAACCTGATTGAATTGCTGCCCTACAGCCTGCGAACCCCGGTTGATCCTGAGGGTACAGCCACTGCTCACCGGGAAACTGCGTTCTCGGTAAGTGAAAATCATTTCAGCTACGGTCACTGCAGAGCTTCGGGTTTCATTTCTACGTCTTCATTTTATCATTCAATTCTTTAGCATTAACCTCAGCGGCGGGGTGGCAATTTCCAGCACTTTCCTTTGTTCTCCATCTTCGTACAGGTAATCGATCAATACTTTTAGGGAGGGAGGGGTATAGGGTGGGCGTGGGTGGTTGTTGGCAGGACAACGAGAGGCTAATAATAGGATAGGGCTGGGGTAACAAGGGAAACTAAATGATTATTTTATTTAAATAAAGTATTTCGATTACAGTATTTTTTTAATGGCAACTAGTATATGTTTAGAGAAGTTACGGTTGTAACTTTAGACATGCTGTACATATTTAATGTAATACTAAATATAGGTCTTTGTTTGTAAAAACTGTCTAATAGGTCCCTTGATTTATCGATTACTAGGATGCTCGGAGCATGCGCGGTATATTTATTGTATTCAAGTTATATAAGTATACAGTACTTGGGTGTGGCTGTACCTACTTTCTATGGACCAACGCCCACTTGAAACTACGAATTGAGACGATACCCAGATTTATCGATTGTCTGCATCCACGCATGCGCTGTATATATGTTGCACACAAGTAGGTATATACGTATCCAATACTTGGGTGTGGCTGCATCTAGCTTTCACAAACTGTTGCTGAGGCTTAAAAAATTAAGGGGGTCCCAGATATATCGATTGTCCACATCTGCACATGCGCTATGCACATGTTGCATACACATAGTATACGTATGTAGTACTTGGGTGTGGCCGCATCTAGCTTTCACAAACTGTTGCCCAGACTTAAGGAATTAAAGGGATCCCAGTTATATCGATTGTCCACATCTGCGCAGGCGCTATCCACATGTTGCATACACATAGTATACGTATGTAGTACTTGGGTGTGGCTGCACCTAGCTTTCACAAACTGTTGCCCAGACTTAAAAAATTAAGGGGGTCCCAGATATATCGATTGTCTACATCTGCACATGCGCTATCTTCATGTTGCATACACATAGTATACGTATGTAGTACTTGGGTGTGGCTGCATCTAGCTTTCACAAACTATTGCTCAGGCTTAAAAAATTAAGGGGGTCCCAGATATATCGATTGTCTACATCTGCACATGCGCTATCCACATGTTGCATACACATAGTATACGTATGTAGTACTTGGGTGTGGCTGCATCTAGCTTTCACAAACTGTTGCCCAGACTTAAAAAATTAAGGGGGTCCCAGATATATCGATTGTCTACACCTGCACATGCGCTATCCACATGTTGCATACACATAGTATACGTATGTAGTACTTGGGTGTGGCTGCATCTAGCTTTCACAAACTATTGCCCAGAGTTAAAAAATTAAGGGGGTCCCAGATATATCGATTGTCTACATCTGCACATGCGCTATCCACATGTTGCATACACATAGTATACGTATGTAGTACTTGGGTGTGGCTGCATCTAGCTTTCACAAACTATTGCTGAGGCTTAAAAAATTAAGGGGGTCCCAGATATATCGATTGTCTACATCTGCACATGCGCTATCCACATGTTGCATACACATAGTATACGTATGTAGTACTTGGGTGTGGCTGCATTTAGCTTTCACAAACTATTGCTCAGGCTTAAAAAATTAAGGGGGTCCCAGATATATCGATTGTCTACATCTGCACATGCGCTATCCACATGTTGCATACACATAGTATACGTATGTAGTACTTGGGTGTGGCTGCATTTAGATTTCACAAACAGTTGCTGAGGCTTAAAAAATTAAGGGGGTCCCAGATATATCGATTGTCTACATCTGCACATGCGCTATCCACATGTTGCATACACATAGTATACGTATGTAGTACTTGGGTGTGGCTGCATCTAGCTTTCACAAACTATTGCTCAGGCTTAAAAAATTAAGGGGGTCCCAGATATATCGATTGTCTACATCTGCACATGCGCTATCCACATGTTGCATACACATAGTATACGTATGTAGTACTTGGGTGTGGCTCTACTAGCTTTCACAAACTGTTGCCCAGACTTAAGGAATTAATGAGGTCCCAGATATATCGATTATCCACATCTGCACATGCGCTATGTACATGTTGCATACACATAGTATACGTGCGCAATATTTGGGTGTGGCTGCATCTAGCTTTCACAAACTGTTGCCCAGCCTTAAGGAATTAGAGGGGTCCCAGTTATATCGATTGTCCACATCTGCGCAGGCGCTATCCACATGTTGCATACATATAGTATACGTATGTAATACTTGGGTGTGGCTGCATCTAGCTTTCACAAACTGTTGCCCAAACTTAAGGAATTAAAGGGGTCCCAGTTATATCGATTGTTTACATCTGCGCATGCTCTGTATACATGTTGAATACAAGTACTACATGTATGCAATATTTGGGTGTGGCTGCATCTAGCTTTCATAAGCCGTTGCCCAGAATTAATATAGAATTAAAGGATCCTAGATTTATCAATTATCTGCATTGGCGCATGCGCTATGCACATGTTGTATACAAGAACTACATATATGCAATACCTGGGTGTGGCTGAATCTAACTTTCGTAAACCGTGGCCCAGAGTTAACAAAGAATTAAGGGGATCCTAGATTTATCGATTGTCTGCATTGGCGCATGCGCTATGCGCATGTTGCATATAAATAGTATACGTGTGCAAAACATGGGTGTGGCTACATCTAACCTTTACAAATAGTTACATAAACTTAACAAAGAACTGAGCTGATTCCCAGATTTATCGATTGTCCACATCTGCACATGCGCTATGCACATGTTGCATACACATAGTATACGTATGTAGTACTTGGGTGTGGCCGCATCTAGCTTTCACAAACTGTTGCCCAGACTTAAGGAATTAAAGGGATCCCAGTTATATCGATTGTCCACATCTGCGCAGGCGCTATCCACATGTTGCATACACATAGTATACGTATGTAGTACTTGGGTGTGGCTGCATCTAGCTTTCACAAACTGTTGCCCAGCCTTAAGGAATTAAAGGGGTCCCAGTTATATCGATTGTCCACATCTGTGCAGGCGCTATCCACATGTTGCATACACATAGTATACGTATGTAATACTTGGGTGTGGCTGCATCTAGCTTTCACAAACTGTTGCCCAAACTTAAGGAATTAAATGAGTCCAAGTTTTATCGATTGTCCACATCAGCGCATGCTCTGTATACATGTTGAATACAAGTACTACATGTATGCAATATTTGGGTGTGGCTGCATCTAACTTTCTTAAGCCATTGCCCAGAATTAATAAAGAATTAAAGGATCCTAGATTTATCAATTGTCTGCATTGGTACATGCGCTATGCACATGTTGCATACAAATATGTATATAGTATACGTATGCAATACTTGGGTGTGGCTGCATCTAGCTTTCACAAACTGTTGCCCAGACTTAAGAAATGAAGGGGGTCCAGATATATCGATTTTCCACATCTGCGCATGCTCTGTGTACATGTTGTATACAAGTACTACATATATGCAATACTTGAGTTTGGCTGAATCTAACTTTCTTAAGCCGTGGCCCAGAGTTAACAAGCAATCAAGGAGATCCAAAATTTATCGATTGTCTGCATCCGCGCATGTGCTATGCACATGTTGCATATAAATACTATACGTGTACAATACTTGGGTGTGGCTGCATCTAGTTTTCACAAACTGTTTCCCAGACTTAAGGAATTAATGAGGTCCCAGATTTATCGATTGTTCACATCTACGCATGCTCTGTGCATGTTGTATACAATTACTACATGTATGCAATATTTGGGTGTGGCTGCATCTAGCTTTCAAGAACCGATACACAGACCTAATAAAGAATTAGAGGGATCCTAGATTTATGGATTGTCTGCATTGGCGCACGCGCTATGCACACATTGCGTACAAATGGTATACGTAGGCAATACTTGGGTGTGACTGCATTTAGTTTTCATACACCCAAACATGGCCCAGAGTTAACAAAGAAATGATCCCAGATTATCGATTCTATAAATCTGCACATGCGCTATGCATCCAATGCTTATAACTAGTATATTTAGGTGCGGCTTCATTCATATTTCATAATTCGTGTCCCAAATTTAGTAAAGAATTGAAAAGTTTTATTGATAACTCAAACACGCTATATACCTGTTGCATACAACTACTTTCAGTATACAATACTTGAGCGATGGCAGCATCTATTTTTTACAAATTATTATCAAATATTAGCAAGAATTAAATAGATTCATATATTATCTGGGCTGAAGTATGAATTTGGTTCTTATAAACAATTTGTACCTAAATTATTGGTTTCCCAGACTCATTTATTAGAACCGCGTATGCGCTGTACTCCTGATGCATAAACTAGTATATGTATCAAAATATACGGGGGTGGCTGCACCAACATTTACGGAGACGTAAAAAAGTCGAATTGATTGTAAAATTCTTATGCTATCTAAGCAGTAATTTAGATTTGCTTCTTAGAAATACTTTTTATGTATAATATTTAATTGTAGTTAAGGCTGCATCTACTTCAAAGAATTAAAACTTATAACTAACACAGAGTAAATAGATTCCTGGATTCATTAATGCTTTGGATCCTTTGTATTCAGTCACTTATGTATTTGGTTGTGGCTAATATTACTATTTACAAACCAGTAACCAAAAACGTAACCGAAAATATGACACTAATTTGAATAGATTCTCACATTCACATGCTATAATATTTATTGAAATTTATTCAAGAAAGATAGGCTTGTTTTTTAATAATACTATTTAGGTACATAAAATGCTTAGTTGTACGAGATAAATTATATAATAAACCAATACAGACTTAACACAGAGTTCAGTGAATCCCTAGGTTCATCGATTGCCTGGAACCGCGCATGCCCTCTGCACCTGTTGCATTTAGCTATTATATATATTCAAACAATAGTTAGGTGTGGCTACATTTCCGCTTCACAAATGGGTAGTGAGACTTTTAAAAAAAATGTAACATGTTCCTAAGTTCATAGATTCTAATTAAAACGATTTACTCAAATCTATTTCTTGGTTGCATATACCTATTAATTTTTACAAACCAATGCCCCGACTTAACAAAGAGTCTAATGAATTCCTTAATTCATCGATAAACTCAAACCGCGCATGCGCTATGCATCTGTTGCATACGACTGCTATGTGTGCAACACTTGGGTGTGGCTGCGTTAAGCTTTCCTTAATTATTATCAAGATTTAACAGAGATTGGAATGAAGCCTCTGATTCACATGTTACTGAGACTAGTCTGCAGACTCTATTCTCATAAATACTATTATATATGTATATTTAAGTTTTCAAATTACTTCTTTGTAGCTAACATTGTATTTAATGCATACGAAACAACGCCTAGACAATAAAGGGTTCTTAGATTTATCGATTGCCTGGAACCGCGCATGCGCCATACACCAGTTGCATACAACTGCGATATGTATGCAATACTTGGGTGTGGCTGCACTGACCTTTTATTATTCGTTAACGAGATTTTACAAAGAATTGTATAGAATTTTAGATTTTCTATTTATTACCTAAACTGACATGTAGAATTTTTCTTAGAAATACAATTTTTTTAAATTACTTCTTTGTAGCTAACATTGTATTTACTGCATTCGAAACAACGCCCAGACAATAAAGGGTTCCTAGATTTATCGATTGCCTGGAACCGCGCATGCGCCATACACCAGTTGCATACAACTGCGATATGTATGCAACACTTGGGTGTGACTGCACTGACCTTTTATTATTGGTTAACGAGATTTTACAAAGAATTGTATAGAATTTTAGATTTTCTATTTATTACCTACACTGAAATGTAGACTTTTTCTTAGAAATACTATTTTTGTAAATTACTTCTTTGTAGCTAACATTGTATTTACTGCATACGAAACAACGCCTAGACAATAAAGGGTTCCTAGATTTATCGATTGCCTGGAACCGCGCATGCGCCATACACCAGTTGCATACAACTGCGATATGTATGCAATACTTGGGTGTGGCTGCACTGACTTTTTATTATTGGTTAACTAGATTTTACAAAGAATTGTATAGAATTTTAGATTTTCTATTTATTACCTAGACTGAAATGTAGACTTTTTCTTAGAAATACTATTTTTGTAAATTACTTCTTTGTAGCTAACATTGTATTTACTGCATACGAAACAACGCCTAGACAATAAAGGGTTCCTAGATTTATCGATTGCCTGGAACCGCGCATGCGCCATACACCAGTTGCATACAACTGCGATATGTATGCAATACTTGGGTGTGGCTGCACTGACCTTTTATTATTCGTTAACGAGATTTTACAAAGAATTGTATAGAATTTTAGATTTTCTATTTATTACCTACACTGAAATGTAGACTTTTTCTTAGAAATACTATTTTTGTAAATTACTTCTTTGTAGCTAGCATTGTATTTACTGCATACGAAACAACGCCTAGACAATAAAGGGTTCCTAGATTTATCGATTGCCTGGAACCGCGCATGCGCCATACACCAGTTGCATACAACTGCGATATGTATGCAATACTTGGGTGTGGCTACACTGACCTTTTATTATTCGTTAACGAGATTTTACAAAGAATTGTATAGAATTTTAGATTTTCTATTTATTACCTACACTGAAATGTAGACTTTTTCTTAGAAATACTATTTTTGTAAATTACTTCTTTGTAGCTAACATTGTATTTACTGCATATGAAACAACGCTTAGACAATAAAGGGTTCCTAGATTTATCGATTGCCTGGAACCGCGCATGCTCCATGCATCTGTTGCATACAACTGTGATATGTATGCAATACTTGAGTGTGGCAACACTGACGTTTTATTATTCGTTAACGAGATTTTAAAAAAAATGTATAGAATTTTAGATTTTCTATTTATTACCTCGACTTAAATGTACATTTTTTTTTATAATACTATTTTCGGAAATTACTTTGTTGTAGCTAACGTTGCCTTTACTATAGTACTTACGAAATAACGTCAAGTCAATAAAGGTATCCCTTGATTCTTCGATTGCCTGAAACCGCACATGCGCTCAGGACCTGTTGCAGAATACCATTATATGTATGTAGTAATTGGGTGTGGTTACCTTCACAAACGGGTAGTGAGACTTAATAAAAATTCAATATGTTCCTAGGTACATAAGTTCTATTAAATACGATTTACTTAAATTTAATACTTGGTTGCATTTACTTATTAGTTTCTACAAACCAATGCACTGACTTAACAAAGAGTTTAATGAATTCCTAGATTCATCGATAAACTCGAACCGCGCATGCACTATGCATCTTTTGCTTACGACTGCTATGTATGCAATACTTGGGTGTGGCTGCGTTAAGATTTCCTTAACTATTATCCAGAGTTAGCAGAGATTGAAATAAAATCTTAGATTCACATGTTACCGAGGCTAGTCTATAGACTCTATTCTCATAAATACTATTATGTACAAAAACGTATCCTATTTTTGTTTTTTACTGTCCGAAATTAAGCTTTTAGAATTTGTTAAGTAATTTTGGAAGTATCCTAGATAAAAGGGAGGCGGTGCACAGTGCTCGGCGCGCCACCTGCGGGACAGGTTTTGGAAGGGCGTGCTCTGTGCACCTACCTCTCCCAGGGAAATTGCCTCAACAAGGCTTTTTGCTCCCCGGGCGTCTGGATGAATTTGGTCTCCCAGGCCCGGCCTCTATTTGCTCCATAGAAGGGAAGCCCGGGGGTTTTTAATCAGTAGGAATCTGACACACCAGGGTCGCTGCCCTAACAGCGGCCCTGATAGTGATTTGCCAACTAGATACTAAAAAAATTTTTTTTTGGAAGTTTTAATAAAAAACTACGGACTTTTTAAAGAATTTTCTAAGAAAAATCCAAACTAGGCAATTGCAAATCAAATCCAAATATCGTCTATAGATTTCATACATCTGAGTATTATACCAGATAATTAATAGATCCCTTGATTAAACGATTGCGTGATACGAGCTTGCGCTTGGACAGATTACTATAATCATTACATACTAAGATATTTCAGGTAGAATTTTAATTCATTTATATTTAACTAAGACTTTTTAGTATACATTTTTTTTTGGTATCCCGAGGGAAATCCGTAACGGACATAAGGTGGCGCTGAAGGCCGCCCCCCGGTGTGTCGGACTTGCACCGACTAAAACCCCCGGGATGGTCCACTTTCCACCTACTGGCATCGAGGGCACGACTGGGGCCTCATCGTCGATGACTGTCAAGGCGTGCGCCATTAAGTAGGCCTCTACTTATTTGTGGAGGAGTGGTGTAAACAGCCAACCCTCTCATACCTCTGTATTGTAGAGCGGTACGCCGGAACACATCGCGCCCCGCTCATGCACTTGTTAGACGACACACTCCCTCAAGTGTGCCGTCTGTAGTATAAATTATTTGGATCAACACATGTTAAACATTTATTTTTAAGTGTTACTTAACGTTCCTATGATGGACCATATTTGTAGTTGATTGGGCTGGTTATATGGAAACAGATTAGTGCTATACTGGCAATAGTTCCATCCCAGTTAGTCACTAGTACTAATTTTAATATTAAACATTTCGGCAGGAAAGTTTATGGGGCCGTCTAGGCAAACATAAAACATTTTTCCAACATCAAAATCAATCATTCCCAAATACATTAAAATTGTGTTTCCTAATCAGTACTATCAGTGATATTGAAATATCTACGGGTGCTATGAAATATCCTTATAAATTCTGAGCCAGTACTTTGATGTTCGTCACCCTTACTTCAATTTATTATATATATACTCGCTACACATAGGTCCTTACGAGTATGTGTTAGTTATAGATAAACGACAAGAACTATGGAATCCTATTCCGTATTTTATTTTCAGGGCCAACTTCATGGAAGCATTCAAACTGCCAACCAGCGCGTCATGGTTCGCCGGGTCACTCGCAGGTACCACAACTAATTCTAGGGGTTTGCTCGCTGCGAATCTTTTCACAAATACCGGCGCGAATGGCTGGCGTTATTTACATGGATATCAAGGGGTGAAAGGCTATTCGGCTTAAACGACATTTTTTGGGGATATAGTAATATATATATTTTCGGAATCAGTGTTTTTTACCGATTCCATAAATATATATATTACTATATCACAAAAAATGTCACTAAAACCAAATAGCCTTTCACCCCTCGATATGTATTTAATTAATTGTTTTTATCATAATTCTAAAATGTTTGTCTATTTCTGGAATAACAAATTTTTTGAAGCAGCCTCATCTTTTTAACGAGCAGCATCCTGAATGGTACTCTCTTCACAGCTCTCCGGACTCCGATGACACATTACCCGGTGAGGACAGTGATGAATTTGGCAGAGATGATACTTTCCTGATCGACTCTCATTCCGAGAACAAGTTTTATGGTAAAGCATTGTATACAAATACTCATTCTAACTTCGTCTATAATCTCTTCGGAATGTGTTTTTTTTTATAGGAAGAGAATTCGATTGGAACAAAATATATTTTTCTATTCGAACAAACACGGTTATCCATTTTTCGAGTTTCAAGTATCATCTGTAGCGGGGTGTACAACTGTATATCAATATTTGAATACATATGTTTGTGATGAACCTGTTTTTCCAGTTCATGATTGTAGAAGATACTAAATTATCTTTTTCTAAAAATTAAACTAACTAACAGCAGTACCACTACTAGAATCATTAATAAAAACACCCGAAGTAGTCGTCACAATTGTAAGTAATAGTAAAATTACAAACCGTATGTGTTTCACACAGCCTAAAATTCGTTTTCCACTAACGATTGTAAGGCAAGCTGGCACTGTAGCGCTCTAATGGACGGTCTCCATAAAAGCAAATATTAATAACTCTTTACTAAATCAATCTCAAAACTAAACCAATGAAGATAAACTTTATAATAAGATAATCTTTTTTTTTAGAATGAAGTAGTTTTAATGTTTTCTTTAATTAATATAAGAATATTAATCAGGTGCTGTCCCTGGAGGCTCATCTGGTCCCTATTCGGCTTGTGGGCGATTCTGCAACTCTCTTTACCGTCAGCTCTACTCCATGTCCTATTTGTGCCCAGGATTACTACCATGGACTGATTGTGGACCGGCCACTGAACAAAGCGGTAAGTTTTGCTACTTGAAACGTAACATATTATCAAATAAATAACTTCAGGGTATTATCTCTTTAATATAGACTTATTAATAGTGAAGCATCAGGATACAGTGCAAAATAAATTAATGGAATTATGATATGAATATTTAAGTTTTACTTTCTTTGATCGGATCTGTAAACTAATGTGTAATATAATATCGAATTTTATTTAATTCGAGTCTCGCTTTTAACTTCGATAATTGATTAATGATAGATTAATATTAAATAGGTATGTGGTTTTCAAATAATAATGGGACAATTTTTTCTAAACAGGACTGCTTGTCATCAAATTAGTTGGCGTGATGTATGTACTGATCATCGCATTTGACATGTTGGCTGTGTACGGATATCCTGGGACATGTACTTTCACAACTATCATCATGGTCGTCCTGATGCTCAGTATCTTCTGTACTCTGCTCGTTATCTCCAGGAAACCACAAAACCGGTGAGAATAAAACATTTTTTAAGACAACGAGCAAACTGTGAACCAAGAAGGTATGCCTGCCTGATCATAGTGACTCGCTTGATTCTCTCGCAACTCGGAATCAACCTGAGTACACTGTATGTATAATTATTGAGTACATAATGAAATTCTATCGACATATGCAAGAATGTCTATAGACATAGAATCTCGTCCATGTTTTGCCAGTGCCGTTTTTATTCTGCACTATCTTATATCCACGTGTGTTACAGTAATTTAGCGGTATCAAAATTAACAAATCTCGTAAAGTATTTTTATGGTTTCTTATATCATAAATTAAATTATTTGATATTTGATCGCTAAATCTGCCCGGAATACAATAATTGATAATTACTTTTATGAATGACATGAAATTTAACCTAATTATTTTATTTCTAGTGTTGGACTGATGTATGCTGCCCCTGGTCTTCCATTTGTACCGACGATAGCCATCTCGGTCAACATCTACCTCATCTTGAATTTATCGATGTTGACCCTTCTCCGTTTTACTGTCTGGATGACTATTGGTAAGATCTTTTGAAAACAAATCAAAGGACATATAAGCATCCATACAACAAACATATGATTTTCAAAGCTGTTAAATTTGAATTTTATCAATGTAATCAATGATTTAATAATAAATATTTAATACTGTTTTTTTCTTTGCAGGCTTGATAATGTACTTCAAATATGGCATAAAAAATTCTACACTTGAGACAAATCCTCCAGCTCCGCCAGAATGCGCTCCTCTCCCGCCTAATCCACTGGAATGCACCATTATACCTCCACCATCAACTCCGCGCTCCAATCGGCCAGTCGGAGATCGTAACATTTTCGAGGGCGATGACAATGATTTCTACAACAATTTTGAACAGTTAGTATTTTTATTTTTAATACTTTACAGAGAATATGCTTGGCTTAAATCGAACCTGATGAAAGGTGACACCGAAACCAAGGGTGGAATGTATTTTCATCACATGTTGTGTCTATTTTCTAGTTTCATAACGCTATCCAAATTATAGAAATCTCTTAAATAAAGCTTTAGGTGCCTTTTGTTTTTAATGCGTGTCTGTAAAATATTGAAACAGGCTCTTGGGATAAGCTTAGGATCGAAAACTTTTATATTATAAAAAACTAAATAATCTCATATTATTTTCCTGTTTTTAATTCCATATAAACCACTAAGAGTCCTTAATATAATAAGAAAATATAATTATTTCATTGCAAAATCTACAGCAGCAAATTTACCGTCTGTTTGATTTAATAACAGTTATTAAGCACATGCCAGATTATAATACTGAAGCGTGGGACGTCCGGCTCCATGATGGGTGGATAATGTGGACATGTTTACGGGCAGTAAATGGATTGACTTGATATGTAATCAAGGATGATGACATACAATGAGGCAGGCCTGTGCCTGGCAGTGGGCATATACTGGCATAATAATGATGATTTAGTATAAAAACTGAAAGTATTATCAATTATATCAATTTTATTTATGTATAGTTCGGAAAACCTGTTGAAATGGCATGTAACGGAACCGCTGCAGTCTCAAAATAGCGGAACACCTTCAAACTACAAGCAAGTCGAGTCCCGGTAAGTAAAACAATTTTCATTGTTGTTTATATATTTACATTTGAAAGCCAATATTTATATTTACTTGGTCCCTTAGTTACAATACCAGAACACATAGCACAACATCGCATGCTTCAAGCCGACCGCCATGGGCATACCCGGAATCAACTTACGACTCGTGGGATGACTAGATGGCTCTTCTTTTTGGTCCTGTGGAACTACTTCCAGACGAGTAATAGTCCTGTATAACCCAGTGCTAGAGCATTATTGCTTAGAATTGGGCTATATCCAGACTCGATGAAAGTAGTTTTTGCTCCACTTCTACGTTAAAATAATTTCTCTATTATTTATATTATTTAAATGGTTTTGCCCTGATAATTTTCCAATGTTATTTTATGGAAACATTAGTGGAGATATCGGACCAAAGAATTGGCCATCAAATAGGTTATGATATTTGTTGTAGTAATCTCTAGTCTAAGGTGTAGGAATGTTGGTGTATTAACATTTTACTATAATTTTGCTGTTAAGTGTATGTAAAAATTTTAGGCTATGTTCAAGAAACTCATTGCCGTTATCGTAAATGAGATTCTATCTGCGTGTTTATTTAAAATGGAAGGTTTTCAGCGTCTTACTTGACATGGTTTTAATAAGTCTGGTCTTTGAGTACTTAATTGAATGTAAATTTCTCTAAAAATCCTTTCATATATTTTTTAGACCCCAATACTTTCCGTATTTTATCTTGGAAACCTTGTAATACTCTTCACTTTAGTATTCCAAGTATTTAATCTATTGGGCACGGTTTATGAGATCATCAGAACATCAATAAGAACTGTTATTGTAGGTACACGGTATAAGGTTAGAATCTCCTAAGGTAAATAGAAAAGTCATTGGCTACGTGAGATTATTTGGAGTTATAATAAATACGTAGTAGAAAGATCGTTAACAACTTATTGTATAGCAGTTTCAAGTATAATGAAAATGTGAATTTCTTCTTATAACACCGATACATACCTACTACCTTATTTTACTATATCAAACTCTATTATATGGTCTTCAAATATTTTCAGGCCAAAGTTGTGTCTTACGTTAGGCCTCTAAAAACCGGAGTACGAATAATAACTGCATATTTATTATGGATCGTATATCGTATACGGGATTATTAATTTGTGCCCAACCGGAAGACACAAACGGCAAAACAGTCGCCTTCAATTACGTGCGTTTATTCTATCTGTAATAAATACGCATTGGAAATATTACTAAGAATAACTATATTCGTACTTAGTATTCAAGGTCAAACGCAATATTAACGTCAAGTTTATCGATTCGATTTCTTTTATCCAAGAAATCTATTCCCTAATAATGTCTTATGTGTATTTTTAATTTCTTGAATATCATTATTATATTCCAGCTTCTCCAAAATATCTTTTATATTCGAAATCAATAAATTTACACTCCTTAAGTTCATGAAATTAATTTACAAATTTAAAGTTGAGTTTCAATTGATCCATTTACTTAAAAATAATACTTAGAGTGGTTACGCACTGTATCGGAATCAAATCCGAGATAATACATTTCATAGTAGTCATCGTGAATAGCCAAACTTAACCAATTCGATGCCGTCAACACCGCGCCGGTGTTAAGGGAGGGGATATATCTAGGTTCGTATTTTCTTAAATCCAGATCGTACGCAGTGTGTTGACACTCTTAGAAGGCGATTGATATGATAATTAAGATGTAAACTGCGTGTTTGTTATGAATTCAATAACTTACACGAAATAAGCAAGATTTAGGGAGCACCATGCGATTATTGACGTTATAGGAAATCATATATAGTAGAGTTTATTCGGTAATGATGATCAGATATATCGTGCCTGTTTTTATACTTCTTTGATTTTTTAAATTCTTATATGTCCCTAATTATTTTAATACAGTTATTGTATAGTTTATGATTATTTCAAATACGTAATCTCTTGTATGGTTTTCCGTGAATTATGTCATTCCTCTCTGTGAAAGTTTTCTAAAATACAAGAATACAAAAACATTATAAAGCTTATATCGTATAGGGTTTTACTTATTTACCTATATCGCCAGAAGAATATATCAAAGTCCAATTACCTACGATTATTTATGATATAATGAACACCAAATCGTATTTTGTCTTCGCGGTCCCATCTTATACTATATTTAAGACTATTCAAAATCTTATATATATATATATATATATATATATCCTTGATCACGTACATCTTGTTAAAAACACGCACAAGAGATCTTGTTATTAAAAATCTACTCCTTATAATATCTCTTAATATTTTCTTCAAATTTTCCTACAATTCTATTAAAATTCACCGTCCTGCAAGTATTTCTTATTCGGTCCAATTGTTTGCCTCCTCCCCCTTACATCTTACTTTCATCGTTGTCCCCAATTGTGGAATATAACATATCATTTAAAATTATTATGTGTTTCAGTCCCTTGTTTATTTTTGTACGGAGATAGCCTTCAGTATATGAAATACGATTCGTAACTACTTATTTATTGTGGAGACTATAACGTATTCGGTTTAAGACTAGTTCAAGCTAGTGTCTTCAATATAAATATCTTATACTTACGTGCGATTATTGTCGTTGCAATGAATACGTATTGGAAATGTCATTAGGAAGAACTTATAGTATCGTTGTGTCTGAGCAATCTCCGTATTGATTGTTTGTTGGCGTTTATTAAAATCCCTGATTATCTATTCATACTTGTCGTCAATAATTTAACCCTGTTTGTCTATATGTGGTCGTAACTAATTATTTCATGTTTAATCTCTTTTTAAAAGACTTCTGAGATACCAAGAGTACAAATGCTAACTGCGTGTTGATTATGGCGCTTATAACGTATTGGGTTAAGGTATACTTTCCTTCTTTCGTAGCAAAACCAATACAATCTTCAATTACCTACGCTTATTAGTTCTGTAATGAACACGTATTGGATATATCGATAAGAAAATCTAATCGTGTGTAAACGGATTTCGAAGTCGAACTTTATATTACGTTAGGGTATATTCAATAGTGTGTATTTGTATACTTTGTCAGTCCTATTCTCGTTTAAGTTCCGTGTTACAAGACATCTTTATAAGTGAGGTGGTAGGGCGATTGCCCGAACTGGGTCGTTACCACAGTACACAAGTGTAAAGACCGTCATAGTGTTTCGCCTCGGCCTGTCACTTTTCGGGATCAGCTCGTGTACGGCCAGTTAGTCGTATACCTAGAGACCTTCAGTCGTGGTATATGTGAGCCGGCATAGAACTGGTGACTGTCAATGGATGTCCTAAGCAGTCGCTGTCGTTCTTTCACTACACTGTATTTTCTATCAAATGCAGCGTAGACAGACACTCTGTCGAGACAGTATAAAAAAAAAATGTTTTGAACAAAAATCTATTACAGTTTTTCAAATACTGTCTTAAATTTTTCCACAACTATTGTTACTAATTGACCTGCAAGTATTTCTTATTCGGTCCAATTGTTTGCCTCCTCCCCCTTACATCTTACTTTCATCGTTGTCCCCAATTGTGGAATATAACATATCATTTAAAATTATTATGTGTTTCAGTCCCTTGTTTATTTTTGTACGGAGATAGCCTTCAGTATATGAAATACGATTCGTAACTACTTATTTATTGTGGAGACTATAACGTATTCGGTTTAAGACTAGTTCAAGCTAGTGTCTTCAATATAAATATCTTATACTTACGTGCGATTATTGTCGTTGCAATGAATACGTATTGGAAATGTCATTAGGAAGAACTTATAGTATCGTTGTGTCTGAGCAATCTCCGTATTGATTGTTTGTTGGCGTTTATTAAAATCCCTGATTATCTATTCATACTTGTCGTCAATAATTTAACCCTGTTTGTCTATATGTGGTCGTAACTAATTATTTCATGTTTAATCTCTTTTTAAAAGACTTCTGAGATACCAAGAGTACAAATGCTAACTGCGTGTTGATTATGGCGCTTATAACGTATTGGGTTAAGGTATACTTTCCTGCTTTCGTAGCAAAACCAATACAATCTTCAATTACCTACGCTTATTAGTTCTGTAATGAACACGTATTGGATATATCGATAAGAAAATCTAATCGTGTGTAAACGGATTTCGAAGTCAAACTTTATATTACGTTAGGGTATATTCAATAGTGTGTATTTGTATACTTTGTCAGTCCTATTCTCGTTTAAGTTCCGTGTTACAAGACATCTTTATAAGTGAGGTGGTAGGGCGATTGCCCGAACTGGGTCGTTACCACAGTACACAAGTGTAAAGACCGTCATAGTGTTTCGCCTCGGCTTGTCACTTTTCGGGATCAGCTCGTGTACGGCCAGTTAGTCGTATACCTAGAGACCTTCAGTCGTGGTATATGTGAGCCGGCATAGAACTGGTGACTGTCAATGGATGTCCTAAGCAGTCGCTGTCGTTCTTTCACTACACTGTATTTTCTATCAAATGCAGCGTAGACAGACACTCTGTCGAGACAGTATAAAAAAAAAATGTGTTGAACAAAAATCTATTACAGTTTTTCAAATACTGTCTTAAATTTTTCCACAACTATCGTTACTAATTGACCTGCAAGTATTTCTTATTCGGTCCAATTGTTTGCCTCCTCCCCCTTAAATCTTACTTTCATCGTTGTCCCCAATTGTGGAATATAACATATCATTTAAAATTATTATGTGTTTCAGTCCCTTGTTTATTTTTGTACGGAGATAGCCTTCAGTATATGAAATACGATTCGTAACTACTTATTTATTGTGGAGACTATAACGTATTCGGTTTAAGACTAGTTCAAGCTAGTGTCTTCAATATAAATATCTTATACTTACGTGCGATTATTGTCGTTGCAATGAATACGTATTGGAAATGTCATTAGGAAGAACTTATAGTATCGTTGTGTCTGAGCAATCTCCGTATTGATTGTTTGTTGGCGTTTATTAAAATCCCTGATTATCTATTCATACTTGTCGTCAATAATTTAACCCTGTTTGTCTATATGTGGTCGTAACTAATTATTTCATGTTTAATCTCTTTTTAAAAGACTTCTGAGATACCAAGAGTACAAATGCTAACTGCGTGTTGATTATGGCGCTTATAACGTATTGGGTTAAGGTATACTTTCCTTCTTTCGTAGCAAAACCAATACAATCTTCAATTACCTACGCTTATTAGTTCTGTAATGAACACGTATTGGATATATCGATAAGAAAATCTAATCGTGTGTAAACGGATTTCGAAGTCAAACTTTATATTACGTTAGGGTATATTCAATAGTGTGTATTTGTATACTTTGTCAGTCCTATTCTCGTTTAAGTTCCGTGTTACAAGACATCTTTATAAGTGAGGTGGTAGGGCGATTGCCCGAACTGGGTCGTTACCACAGTACACAAGTGTAAAGACCGTCATAGTGTTTCGCCTCGGCCTGTCACTTTTCGGGATCAGCTCGTGTACGGCCAGTTAGTCGTATACCTAGAGACCTTCAGTCGTGGTATATGTGAGCCGGCATAGAACTGGTGACTGTCAATGGATGTCCTAAGCAGTCGCTGTCGTTCTTTCACTACACTGTATTTTCTATCAAATGCAGCGTAGACAGACACTCTGTCGAGACAGTATAAAAAAAAATGTTTTGAACAAAAATCTATTACAGTTTTTCAAATACTGTCTTAAATTTTTCCACGACTATTGTTACTAATTGACCTGCAAGTATTTCTTATCCGGTCCAATTGTTTGCCTCCTCCCCCTTAAATCTTACTTTCATCGTTGTCCCCAATTGTGGAATATAACATATCATTTAAAATTATTATGTGTTTCAGTCCCTTGTTTATTTTTGTACGGAGATAGCCTTCAGTATATGAAATACGATTCGTAACTACTTATTTATTGTGGAGACTATAACGTATTCGGTTTAAGACTAGTTCAAGCTAGTGTCTTCAATATAAATATCTTATACTTACGTGCGATTATTGTCGTTGCAATGAATACGTATTGGAAATGTCATTAGGAAGAACTTATAGTATCGTTGTGTCTGAGCAATCTCCGTATTGATTGTTTGTTGGCGTTTATTAAATCCCTGATTATCTTTTCATACTTGTCGTCAATAATTTAACCCTGTTTGTCTATATGTGGTCGTAACTAATTATTTCATGTTTAATCTCTTTTTAAAAGACTTCTGAGATACCAAGAGTACAAATGCTAACTGCGTGTTGATTATGGCGCTTATAACGTATTGGGTTAAGGTATACTTTCCTGCTTTCGTAGCAAAACCAATACAATCTTCAATTACCTACGCTTATTAGTTCTGTAATGAACACGTATTGGATATATCGATAAGAAAATCTAATCGTGTGTAAACGGATTTCGAAGTCAAACTTTATATTACATTAGGGTATATTCAATAGTGTGTATTTGTATACTTTGTCAGTCCTATTCTCGTTTAAGTTCCGTGTTACAAGACATCTTTATAAGTGAGGTGGTAGGGCGATTGCCCGAACTGGGTCGTTACCACAGTACACAAGTGTAAAGACCGTCATAGTGTTTCGCCTCGGCTTGTCACTTTTCGGGATCAGCTCGTGTACGGCCAGTTAGTCGTATACCTAGAGACCTTCAGTCGTGGTATATGTGAGCCGGCATAGAACTGGTGACTGTCAATGGATGTCCTAAGCAGTCGCTGTCGTTCTTTCACTACACTGTATTTTCTATCAAATGCAGCGTAGACAGACACTCTGTCGAGACAGTATAAAAAAAAATGTTTTGAACAAAAATCTATTACAGTTTTTCAAATACTGTCTTAAATTTTTCCACAACTATTGTTACTAATTGACCTGCAAGTATTTCTTATTCGGTCCAATTGTTTGCCTCCTCCCCCTTAAATCTTACTTTCATCGTTGTCCCCAATTGTGGAATATAACATATCATTTAAAATTATTATGTGTTTCAGTCCCTTGTTTATTTTTGTACGGAGATAGCCTTCAGTATATGAAATACGATTCGTAACTACTTATTTATTGTGGAGACTATAACGTATTCGGTTTAAGACTAGTTCAAGCTAGTGTCTTCAATATAAATATCTTATATTTACGTGCGATTATTGTCGTTGCAATGAATACGTATTGGAAATGTCATTAGGAAGAACTTGTAGTATCGTTGTGTCTGAGCAATCTCCGTATTGATTGTTTTTTGGCGTTTATTAAAATCCCTGAATATCTTTTCATACTTGTCGTCAATAATTTAACCCTGTTTGTCTATATGTGGTCGTAACTAATTATTTCATGTTTAATCTCTTTTTAAAAGACTTCTGAGATACCAAGAGTACAAATGCTAACTACGTGTTGATTATGGCGCTTATAACGTATTGGGTTAAGGTATACTTTCCTGCTTTCGTAGCAAAACCAATACAATCTTCAATTACCTACGCTTATTAGTTCTGTAATGAACACGTATTGGATATATCGATAAGAAAATCTAATCGTGTGTAAACGGATTTCGAAGTCGAATTTTATATTACGTTAGGGTATATTCAATAGTGTGTATTTGTATACTTTGTCAGTCCTATTCTCGTTTAAGTTCCGTGTTACAAGACATCTTTATAAGTGAGGTGGTAGGGCGATTGCCCGAACTGGGTCGTTACCACAGTACACAAGTGTAAAGACCGTCATAGTGTTTCGCCTCGGCCTGTCACTTTTCGGGATCAGCTCGTGTACGGCCAGTTAGTCGTATACCTAGAGACCTTCAGTCGTGGTATATGTGAGCCGGCATAGAACTGGCGACTGTCAATGGATGTCCTAAGCAGTCGCTGTCGTTCTTTCACTACACTGTATTTTCTATCAAATGCAGCGTAGACAGACACCCTGTCGAGTCAGTATAAAAAAAAAATTATTGAACAAAAATCTATTACAGTTTTTTAAATACTTTCTTAAATTTTTCCACAACTATTGTTACTAATTGACCTGCAAGTATTTCTTATTCGGTCCAATTGTTTGCCTCCTCCCCCTTACATCTTACTTTCATCGTTGTCCCCAATTGTGGAATTGTAACATATCATTTAAAATTATTATGTGTTTCAGTCCCTTGTTTATTTTTGTACGGAGATAGCCTTCAGTATATGAAATACGATTCGTAACTACTTATTTATTGTGGAGACTATAACGTATTCGGTTTAAGACTAGTTCAAGCTAGTGTCTTCAATATTAATATCTTATACTTACGTGCGATTATTGTCGTTGCAATGAATACGTATTGGAAATGTCATTAGGAAGAACTTATAGTATCGTTGTGTCTGAGCAATCTCCGTATTGATTGTTTGTTGGCGTTTATTAAAATCCCTGATTATCTATTCATACTTGTCGTCAATAATTTAACCCTGTTTGTCTATATGTGGTCGTAACTAATTATTTCATGTTTAATCTCTTTTTAAAAGACTTCTGAGATACCAAGAGTACAAATGCTAACTGCGTGTTGATTATGGCGCTTATAACGTATTGGGTTAAGGTATACTTTCCTGCTTTCGTAGCAAAACCAATACAATCTTCAATTACCTACGCTTATTAGTTCTGTAATGAACACGTATTGGATATATCGATAAGAAAATCTAATCGTGTGTAAACGGATTTCGAAGTCAAACTTTATATTACGTTAGGGTATATTCAATAGTGTGTATTTGTATACTTTGTCAGTCCTATTCTCGTTTAAGTTCCGTGTTACAAGACATCTTTATAAGTGAGGTGGTAGGGCGATTGCCCGAACTGGGTCGTTACCACAGTACACAAGTGTAAAGACCGTCATAGTGTTTCGCCTCGGCCTGTCACTTTTCGGGATCAGCTCGTGTACGGCCAGTTAGTCGTATACCTAGTGACCTTCAGTCGTGGTATATGTGAGCCGGCATAGAACTGGTGACTGTCAATGGATGTCCTAAGCAGTCGCTGTCGTTCTTTCACTACACTGTATTTTCTATCAAATGCAGCGTAAACAGACACTCTGTCGAGACAGTATAAAAAAAATGTTTTGAACAAAAATCTATTACAGTTTTTTAAATACTTTCTTAAATTTTTCCACAACTATTGTTACTAATTGACCTGCAAGTATTTCTTATTCGGTCCAATTGTTTGCCTCCTCCCCCTTACATCTTACTTTCATCGTTGTCCCCAATTGTGGAATATAACATATCATTTAAAATTATTATGTGTTTCAGTCCCTTGTTCACATTTATACGGAGATAGCCTTCAGTGTACGAAATACGAATCGTAACTACTTATTTATTGTGGAGACTATAACGTATTCGGTTTAAGACTAGTTCAAGCTAGTGTCTTCAATATAAATATCTTATACTTACGTGCGATTATTGTCGTTGCAATGAATACGTATTGGAAATATCATTAGGAAGAACTAATCGTATCGTTGTGTCTTGGGCAATCTTCGTATTTAATTTTTGTTGGCTTTTTTATTTCAATCCTTTATATGAATGTTAAAGTATTTGCTTCTGGTTTTTACACCTTTAATTTCATTTTGGTGTAGTTAATTATTACATGTGCTTTCGTGAAGTCTTTATAAGATTTTGGAAATACCAGGAATATGAATATGAACTGTGTACTTATGATGGGTCTAATTTTGTGCCCAGCCAGGAAGTGCAAACGGCAAGACAGTCGCCATCAGTTACTTGCATTTATTCCTTCTGTAATTAGTACCTATTGAAATTATACCGAGAAGAATTATAACAGCTTTTAGATTTCGAGGTCGATCCTTATGTTGATTTTGAGTGTGTCGTAAACCACGTTTGTCCTCTTACCTTTACTTATTTATATTGTAAATTATTTACTGATAATCCTATTATTTTAATAAAATACAATTTTATTTTTAAACCAAATTTTATATTGAAAATTTAAAACCTTTTATCACATTTTCGTCTTTTAAAATAATCCTGTATTATTTTAAATCTTTTAATCTTTTATTATATAATTGTGTTTACGTCAAGTTATTTTGGTCCTGTTTGTGCCAAATTTACTTCTTGGGCAGTCCATATATACTCTATGTTAGCGAATGTCCCGTTGCTGTTTTTCCCTTGCAGTTATCTAATTATTATTGGTGTAAGTATATAAACTAGAGATCTCAACATCACAAAATTCATGTAATATCATATTTATTTAGTAAATCATTTACCTAAATTTTTCAAGTTTACCCCAGATTTTAAAACTTTTTAATACAATAAGATTATCTTCTTAAATTTGTAATTTTAGAAATAATCTCTAATTATTCATACAAAAATCATATTTCATACATTAAATTATGAAACAGAGAGGAATTGGCAAGAGAGTTGATTCAGTCTAGATTCCATCCGTGATGTACCGTTTTGGTAATCATTTATACCCCTCTCTTTACTGATTCGTCGTCATCATTTTCTCAAACTCTTACATTCAATTTTTTATCAGTTAATATATACAATCACTACTACTTATACGCTATGCAATTTTTTTTTGTTATATTATTATTAATATTCTGGAATAAAATAGTAAACAAAGTCAAAAAACACTACATGTCAATTGACACACTTGTATTTAATGTTGTAAAGTTTTCCATAAAATGTTGACTTCAATTATCTTAGTCATTTTTAATCTATATATCCTACTATCGAACATATCGATATCGACATTTTCTTCTTGAATTTCAAAATCAGCGCGAGATAAGTAGGTTAACATCTGTAAGTTGAACTGTTAGTAGTGTTGCCAAACAGCCGGAAATACGCACGGATGGACACTTCCCGTGCTGACAGAAACAGGCCATTAAAAGCAAATTCTTGGACTAGGAAAAGATAGGCGGTGTAACATAGATATAAAAGTGACTTGAACATGGTAGGTGAGATGTATAGGATAACATTTGAACTAGAGATCTATTAGTAGCATAGCCTAACAGCTGGAAATACGCTCGGAAGGACTCTTGCCGTGCTTATAGAAGCATGGCATTGAAGGCACCTTCTTGGATTAAGAAAAGGTAGATGAAATAAGATAGATATCAAAGTAACTTGAACATGGCAGGTGAAATGTGTAGGTTAGTATCAGGAACTTGATCTATAAGTAGTATCGCTCAACAGTCGAACACACGCTTAGAAGGACACCTGCCATGTTGATAGAAGTAGGGCAGTGAAGGCAACATCTTCGTTTAGGAGAAGGTAGATGGAATAATATAGACATCAAAGTGACTTGAACATGGCAGGTAAGATTTGTAGGTTAACATCTAGTACTTGGTCTATTAGTAGTATCGCTCTAATGCCGGACACCCGTTCAGAAGGACACCTGCCATGTTGATAGAAGCAGTGCAGTGAAGGCAACATCTTGGTTTAGGAGAACGTACTTGGAATAAGATAGATATAAAAAATGAATTGAACAGGGCAGGTGAGATTTGTAGGTTAACATCTGGTACTTGGTCTATTAGTAGTATCGCTCAACAGCCGGACACCCGTTCAGAAAGACACCTGCCATGTTGATAAAAGTAGGGCAGTGAAGGCAACATCTTGGTTTAGGAGAAGGTAGATGGAATAAGATAGACATCAAAGTGATTTGAACATGGCAGGTGAGATTTGTAGGTTAACATCTGGTATTTGGTCTATTAGTAGTAAAGCTAAACAGCTGGAATCACACGCTTGAAGGGACACCTGCCATGTTGATAGAAGCAGTGCAGTGAAGGCAACATCTTGGTTAAGGAGAAGGTAGATGGAATAAGATAGACATCATAGTGACTTAAACATGGCAGGTGAGATTTGTAGGTTAACATCTGGTACTTGGTCTATTAGTAGAAAAGCTAAACAGCTGGAAACACGCTCAGAAGGACACCTGCCATGTTGATAGAAGTAGAGCAGTGAAGGAAACATCTTGCTTTAGGAGAAGGTAGACGGAATAAGATAGATATAAAAAATGAATTGAACAGGGCAGGTGAGATTTGTAGGTTAATATCTGGTACTTGGTCTATTAGTAGTATCGCTCAACAGCCGGACACCCGATCAGAAAGACACCTGCCATGTTGATAGAAGCAGTGCAGTGAAGGCAACATCTTGGTTTAGGAGAACGTACTTGGAATAAGATAGACATCAAAGTGACTTGAATATGGCAGGTGAGATTTGTAGGTTAACATCTGGTACTTGGTCTATTAGTAGAAAAGCTAAACAGCTGGAAACACGCTCAGAAGGACACCTGCCATGTTGATAGAAGTAGAGCAGTGAAGGAAACATCTTGCTTTAGGAGAAGGTAGACGGAATAAGATAGACATCAAAGTGACTTGAACGTGGCAGGTGAAATTTGTAGGTTAACATCTGGTACTTGGTCTATTAGTAGTATCGCTCAACAGCCGGACACACGCTCAGAAGGACACCTGCCATGTTGGTAGAAGCAGTGCAGTGAAGGCAACATCTTAGTTTAGGAGAAGGTAGATGGAATAAGATAGACATCAAAGTAACTTGAACAGGGCAGGTGACATTTGTAGGTTAACATCTGGTACTTGGTCTATTAGTAGTATCGCTCAACAGCCGGAAACCCGTTCAGAAGGACACCTGCCATGTTGATAGAAGCAGTGCAGTGAAGGCAACATCTTGGTTTAGGAGAACGTACTTGGAATAAGATAGATATAAAAAATGAATTGAACAGGGCAGGTGAGATTTGTAGGTTAACATCTGGTACTTGGTCTATTAGTAGTATCGCTCAACAGCCGGAAACCCGTTCAGAAGGACACCTGCCATGTTGATAGAAGCAGTGCAGTGAAGGCAACATCTTGGTTTAGGAGAACGTACTTGGAATAAGATAGATATAAAAAATGAATTGAACAGGGCAGGTGAGATTTGTAGGTTAATATCTGGTACTTGGTCTATTAGTAGTATCGCTCAACAGCCGGACACCCGATCAGAAAGACACCTGCCATGTTGCTAACAGTAGGGCAGTGAAGGCAACATCTTGGTTTAGGAGAACGTACTTGGAATAAGATAGACATCAAAGTGACTTGAACATGGCAGGTGAGATTTGTAGGTTAACATCTGGTACTTGGTCTATTAGTAGAAAAGCTAAACAGCTGGAAACACGCTCAGAAGGACACCTGCCATGTTGATAGAAGTAGAGCAGTGAAGGAAACATCTTGCTTTAGGAGAAGGTAGACGGAATAAGATAGACATCAAAGTGACTTGAACGTGGCAGGTGAAATTTGTAGGTTAACATCTGGTACTTGGTCTATTAGTAGTATCGCTCAACAGCCGGACACACGCTCAGAAGGACACCTGCCATGTTGGTAGAAGCAGTGCAGTGAAGGCAACATCTTAGTTTAGGAGAAGGTAGATGGAATAAGATAGACATCAAAGTAACTTGAACAGGGCAGGTGACATTTGTAGGTTAACATCTGGTACTTGGTCTATTAGTAGTATCGCTCAACAGCCGGAAACCCGTTCAGAAGGACACTTGCCATGTTGATAGAAGCAGTGCAGTGAAGGCAATATCTTGGTTTAGGAGAAGGTAGATGGAATAAGATAGACATCAAAGTGATTTGAACATGGCAGGTGAGATTTGTAGGTTAACATCTGGTACTTGGTCTATTAGTAGTATCGCTCAACAGCCGGAAACCCGTTCAGAAGGACACCTGCCATGTTGATAGAAGCAGTGCAGTGAAGGCAACATCTTGGTTTAGGAGAACGTACTTGGAATAAGATAGATATAAAAAATGAATTGAACAGGGCAGGTGAGATTTGTAGGTTAACATCTGGTACTTGGTCTATTAGTAGTATCGCTCAACAGCCGGACACCCGTTCAGAAAGACACCTGCCATGTTGATAGAAGCAGTGCAGTGAAGGCAATATCTTGGTTTAGGAGAAGGTAGATGGAATAAGATAGACATCAAAGTGATTTGAACATGGCAGGTGAGATTTGTAGGTTAACATCTGGTACTTGGTCTATTAGTAGTATCGCTCAACAGCCGGAAACCCGTTCAGAAGGACACCTGCCATGTTGATAGAAGCAGTGCAGTGAAGGCAACATCTTGGTTTAGGAGAACGTACTTGGAATAAGATAGATATAAAAAATGAATTGAACAGGGCAGGTGAGATTTGTAGGTTAACATCTGGTACTTGGTCTATTAGTAGTATCGCTCAACAGTCGGACAACCGCTCAGAAGGACACTTGCCATGTTGATAGAAGCAGTGCAGTGAAGGCAATATCTTGGTTTAGGAGAAGGTAGATGGAATAAGATAGACATCAAAGTGATTTGAACATGGCAGGTGAGATTTGTAGGTTAACATCTGGTACTTGGTCTATTAGTAGTATCGCTCAACAGCCGGAAACCCGTTCAGAAGGACACCTGCCATGTTGATAGAAGCAGTGCAGTGAAGGCAACATCTTGGTTTAGGAGAACGTACTTGGAATAAGATAGATATAAAAAATGAATTGAACAGGGCAGGTGAGATTTGTAGGTTAACATCTGGTACTTGGTCTATTAGTAGTATCGCTCAACAGCCGGACACCCGTTCAGAAAGACACCTGCCATGTTGCTAACAGTAGGGCAGTGAAGGCAACATCTTGGTTTAGGAGAACGTACTTGGAATAAGATAGACATCAAAGTGACTTGAACATGGCAGGTGAGATTTGTAGGTTAACATCTGGTACTTGGTCTATTAGTAGTATCGCTCAACAGTCGGACAACCGCTCAGAAGGACACTTGCCATGTTGATAGAAGCAGTGCAGTGAAGGCAACATCTTGGTTAAGGAGAACGTACTTGGAATAAGATAGACATCAAAGTGACTTGAACATGGCAGATGAGATTTGTAGGTTAACATCTGGTACTTGGTCTATTAGTAGTATCGCTCAACAGCAAGACACACGCTCAGAAGGACACCTGCCATGTTGATAGAAGCAGTGCAGTGAAGGCAACATCTTGGTTTAGGAGAAGGTAGATGGAATAAGATAGACATCAAAGTGATTTGAACATGGCAGGTGAGATTTGTAGGTTAACATCTGGTACTTGGTCTATTAGTAGTATCGCTCAACAGCCGGACACCCGTTCAGAAAGACACCTGCCATGTTGCTAACAGTAGGGCAGTGAAGGCAACATCTTGGTTTAGGAGAACGTACTTGGAATAAGATAGACATCAAAGTGACTTGAACATAGCAGGTGAGATTTGTAGGTTAACATCTGGTACTTGGTCTATTAGTAGTATCGCTCAACAGCCGGACACCCGTTCAGAAAGACACCTGCCATGTTGCTAACAGTAGGGCAGTGAAGGCAACATCTTGGTTTAGGAGAACGTACTTGGAATAAGATAGACATCAAAGTGACTTGAACATGGCAGGTGAGATTTGTAGGTTAACATCTGGTACTTGGTCTATTAGTAGTATCGCTCAACAGCCGGACACCCGTTCAGAAAGACACCTGCCATGTTGCTAACAGTAGGGCAGTGAAGGCAACATCTTGGTTTAGGAGAACGTACTTGGAATAAGATAGACATCAAAGTGACTTGAACATGGCAGGTGAGATTTGTAGGTTAACATCTGGTACTTGGTCTATTAGTAGTATCGCTCAACAGTCGGACAACCGCTCAGAAGGACACTTGCCATGTTGATAGAAGCAGTGCAGTGAAGGCAACATCTTGGTTAAGGAGAACGTACTTGGAATAAGATAGACATCAAAGTGACTTGAACATGGCAGATGAGATTTGTAGGTTAACATCTGGTACTTGGTCTATTAGTAGTATCGCTCAACAGCAAGACACACGCTCAGAAGGACACCTGCCATGTTGATAGAAGCAGTGCAGTGAAGGCAACATCTTGGTTTAGGAGAAGGTAGAAGGAATAAGATAGACATCAAAGTGATTTGAACATGGCAGGTGAGATTTGTAGGTTAACATCTGGTACTTGGTCTATTAGTAGTATCGCTCAACAGTCGGACAACCGCTCAGAAGGACACTTGCCATGTTGATAGAAGCAGTGCAGTGAAGGCAATATCTTGGTTTAGGAGAAGGTAGACCGAATAAGATAGACATCAAAGTGATTTGAACATGGCAGGTGAGATTTGTAGGTTAACATCTGGTACTTGGTCTATTAGTAGTATCGCTCTACAGTCGGACACCCGTTCAGAAGGACACCTGCCATGTTGATAGAAGCAGTGCAGTGAAGGCAACATCTTGGTTTAGGAGAACGTACTTGGAATAAGATAGATATAAAAAATGAATTGAACAGGGCAGGTGAGATTTGTAGGTTAACATCTGGTACTTGGTCTATTAGTAGTATCGCTCAACAGCCGGACACCCGTTCAGAAAGACACCTGCCATGTTGATAAAAGTAGGGCAGTGAAGGCAACATCTTGGTTTAGGAGAAGGTAGATGGAATAAGATAGACATCAAAGTGATTTGAACATGGCAGGTGAGATTTGTAGGTTAACATCTGGTACTTGGTCTATTAGTAGTATCGCTCAACAGTCGGACACCCGCTCAGAAGGACACCTGCCATGTTGATAGAAGCAGTGCAGTGAAGGCAACATCTTGGTTTAGGAGAACGTACTTGGAATAAGATAGACATCTAAGTGACTTGAACATGGCAGATGAGATTTGTAGGTTAACATCTGGTACTTGGTCTATTAGTAGTATCGCTCTAAAGCCGGACACCCGCTCAGAAGGACACCTGCCATGTTGATAGAAGCAGTGCAGTGAAAGCAACATCTTGGTTAAGGAGAAGGTAGATGGAATAAGATAAACATCATAGTGACTTAAACATGGCAGGTGAGATTTGTAGGTTAACATCTGGTACTTGGTCTATTAATAGTATCGCTCAACAGCCGGACACCCGTTCAGAAAGACACCTGCCATGTTGATAAAAGTAGGGCAGTGAAGGCAACATCTTGGTTTAGGAGAAGGTAGATGGAATAAGATAGACATCAAAGTGATTTGAACATGGCAGGTGAAATTTGTAGGTTAACATCTGGTACTTGGTCTATTAGTAGTAAAGCTAAACAGCTGAAAACACGCTCGGAGGGACACCTGCCATTTTGATAGAAGTAGGGTAGTGAAGGCAATATCTTGGTTTAGGAGAAGGTAGATGGAATATTGTAGACATAAAAGTGACTTGAACGTGGCAGGTGAGATTTTTAGGTTAACATCTGGTACTTGGTCTATTAGTAGTATCGCTCAACAGCCGGACACACGGTCAGAAGGAAACCTGCCATGTTGATAGAAGCAGTGCAGTGAGGGCAACATCTTGGTTAAGGAGAAGGTATATGGAATAAGATGGACATCATAGTGACTTAAACATGGCAGGTGAGATTTGTAGGTTAACATCTGGTACTTGGTCTATTAGTAGTATCGCTCAACAGCCGGACACCCGATCAGAAAGACACCTCCCATGTTGCTAACAGTAGGGCAGTGAAGGCAACATCTTGGTTTAGGAGAACGTACTTGGAATAAGATAGACATCAAAGTGACTTGAACATGGCAGGTGAAGTTTGTAGGTTAACATCTGGTACTTGGTCTATTAGTAGTATCGCTCTAAAGCCGGAAACCCGCTCAGAAGGACACCTGCCATGTTGATAGAAGCAGTGCAGTGAAGGCAACATCTTGGTTTAGGAGAACGTACTTGGAATAAGATAGACATCAAAGTGACTTGAACATGACAGATGAGATTTGTAGGTTAACATTTGGTACTTGGTCTATTAGTAGTATCGCTCAACAGCCGGACACCCGTTCAGAAAGACACCTGCCATGTTGATAAAAGTAGGGCAGTGAAGGCAACATCTTGTTTTAGGAGAACGTAGATGGAATAAGATAGACATCAAAGTGATTTGAACATGGCAGGTGAGATTTGTAAGTTAACATCTGGTACTTTGTCTATTAGTAGTAAAGCTAAACAGCTGCAAACACGCTCGGAGGGGCACCTGCCATGTTGATATAAGTAGGGCAGTGAAGGCAACATCTTGGTTTAGGATTAGGTAGATGGAATATGATAGACATCAAAGTGACTTGAACATGGCAGGTGAGATTTGTAGGTTAACATCTGGTACTTTGTCCATTAGTAGTAAAGCTAAACAGCTGCAAACACGCTCGGAGGGGCACCTGCCATGTTGATATAAGTAGGGCAGTGAAGTCAACATCTTGGTTTAGGATTAGGTAGATGGAATATTGTAGACATCAAAGTGACTTGAACGTGGCAGGTGAGATTTGTAGGTTAACATCTGGTACTTGGTCTATTAGTAGTATCGCTCAACAGCCGGATACCCGATCAGAAAGACACCTGCCATGTTGCTAACAGTAGGGCAGTGAAGGCAACATCTTGGTTTAGGAGAACGTACTTGGAATAAGATAGACATCAAAGTGACTTGAACATGGCAGGTGAGGTTTGTAGGTTAACATCTGGTACTTGGTCTATTAGTAGTATCGCTCAACAGCCGGACACACGTTCAGAAAGACACCTGCCATGTTGATAAAAGTAGGGCAGTGAAGGCAACATCTTGTTTTAGGAGAACGTAGATGGAATAAGATAGACATCAAAGTGATTTGAACATGGCAGGTGAGATTTGTAGGTTAACATCTGGTACTTTGTCTATTAGTAGTAAAGCTAAACAGCTGCAAACACGCTCGGAGGGGCACCTGCCATGTTGATATAAGTAGGGCAGTGAAGGCAACATCTTGGTTTAGGATTAGGTAGATGGAATATGATAGACATCAAAGTGACTTGAACATGGCAGGTGAGATTTGTAGGTTAACATCTGGTACTTTGTCCATTAGTAGTAAAGCTAAACAGTCAAACACACGCTTAGAAGGACACCTGCCATGTTGATAGAAGTAGGGCAGTGAAGGCAACATCTTGGTTTAGGAGAAGGTAGACGGAATAAGATAGACATCAAAGTGATTGAACATGGCAGGTGAGATTTGTAGGTTAACATCTGGTACTTTGTCTATTAGTAGTAAAGCTAAACAGCTAAAAACACGCTCCGAGGGACACCTGCCATGTTGATAGAAGCAGTTCAGTGAAGGCAACATCTGTGTTTAGGAGAAGGTAGATGCAATAAGATAGACATCAAAGTGACTTGAACATGGCAGGTGAGATTTGTAGGTTAACATCTGCTACTTGGTCTATTAGTAGTAAAGCTAAACAGCTGGAAACACGCTGGGAGGGACACCTGCCATGTTGATAAAAGTAGGGCAGTGAAGGCAACATCTTGGCTTAGGAGAAGGTAGATGGAGACATCAAAGTGACTTGAACATGGCAGGTGAGATTTGTAGGTTAACATCTGGTACTTGGTCTATAAGTAGTAAATCTAAACAGCTGGAAACACGTTCGGAGGGACACCTGCCATGCTGATAGAAGTAGGGCAGTGAAGGCGACATTTTGGTTTTGGAGAAGGTAGACGGAATAAGATAGACATCAAAGCGACTTGAACATGGCAGGTGAGATTTGTAGGTTAACATCTGGTACTTGGTCTATTAGTAGTATCGCTCTAATGCCGGACACCCGCTCAGAAGGACACCTGCCATGTTGATAGAAGTAGGGCAGTGAAGGCAACATCTTGGTTTAGGAGAAGGTAGATGGAATAAGATAGACATCAAAGTGACTTGAACATGGCAGGTGAGGTTTGTAGGTTATTATCTGGTACTTGGTCTATTTGTAGTATAGCTAAACAGCTGGAAACACGCTCGGAGGGACACCTGCCATGTCTAAAGAAGTGCAGCGTTGAAAGCACCTTATAGGTGTAGGTGGGAGGTAGACGGTATAAGATGGATATAAAAGTGTCATTACTGTCGTAAACGATGTGTATATCAACATCTGAAACTTGCCTGGTCAGTACTATGATCAAGTAGTCGGAAATATGCCCAAAAAGTCGCCTATCACACCAATAGACACGCCAGTTATGATAACACCTTTAAGAAGTACAAACCGTTGTAATTAAGCCCAAAGTTTTTAGGTCCTTAATTTAATCTATAAGGGATAGTTGGAAGAAAATTTTTAAACTTGCAAACAGATCTTAAACTTCCACGAAGTTCCTTTAAGTAATGAGATAATCTTGAAGGAAATTGGATTGCCATACAATAGAGTTATGTATCCAAATATTCACTCACCGCATACAAATTCAAATTCAAAATGCAAATTAATGGTCGGTTATTCACTTACAATATACCATTTTTAATTTCTAATCTTCGATTCATCATTATTATTTTATGCATAAACATTAATTATCATATATTGTCTCTTTTAATCATCACCATCCTTGTTCACATAGTATTATAATTAGTTCAAAATTATTCTATATTTATTTTTATTTATACTTATTGATTCATCATCATATTTCACCAATATTTTCTCCAGAATTTATTTTCTGATCTTAAACCCTTTGTAACCCTTTTATTCTAATAGCTCTTTAAAATAAGAAGTTTACTCCTAATATCTTCCTAAATTTTACCCGTATATTACATTGTCTTGGAACTAGTGAAAAACATTCATTAGATTCTTTTCTTTATCTTAATTACTCTTAGATTCTTAGTTTTATTAAATTACATCATCATCACTAGCATTATTGTTACTATAGCTATTATCATTATATCATCATTACCAGTATCATTATTATCATTATCATCGTCATATTCAATCATTTCTATCATCAACTGTTATGATTTATAATTTGTCCTTAATCTAAATAATGATATTTTTACTGTTTTTTACAAAACTGAAAGCAAAAAAGGAAAACCTTATTGTATAAACATTTTAACTGAATTATTTCAACTAACATGATTCCTTCAACGATAAACGTACTGTGCAATAATTTTTGTATGAATAACTTTTACTTACCTTAATTAACTATTTTTAGTTAATTACCTCTATTACATTGTTTTATACCATATTGGTATAATTGTCCCGATTTAATTTTATTATGAAATATATTATCCCACTATTTCGTTTTCAGACTCAATTTCCTTATAGTTATGTGTTTATCCAGCTATATTTTACGTAAATGAATTTTCGGGAAAAACCATCTCAAGGGCCGGCATGATATAAAAAAAAATGAACAACATAATCACTAATTGAAAGTCTTCCGTTTTATAAGTCAAAGTTTTCATAACGCTTATATTAACGTAACGGTAAAGCACAGAGGTGACTGCAAAGAAAGGAAACAGTATTGCGATTAAGTAATCCTTGCGATAGGTGCGTCGCATTATATAACAAGCGTTATGAATATTCGGTTTTATAAAAAAAAAATCCGGTAAGGATAAATATTTTAAAACAAATTAAGTTACTATAATAGCGTGTATTTCTGTCAGTAGAGAAAAAAAACCACAAAACTCACAAAAAAAAATTAGAATGTAAGTAAATTCAATGTTGTTTGTCCCTTACCCCCTGGACTATCCATCTTTATATGATTCCTTGAAAATTTATTTTAAAAATGTAATGTTTCTTTCTATTACTCATTGTAAGTTGCATATTTATTATATTTGAATATTACTAGCATTTTACTCTTCTAGAAATAAGATAATAAGATAAGTTACATAAATATAAGTGAATGTTGTTCGTTGTTATAGTTATATCGAGGGGCTAAGTTACCACTGATTGAGTGTTAGAAAGTGTGTTCTAAAGGTTTTTATGGATCGGTCGTTTAGATTTGCATTAGTGGAAACGTAATCTCGTAAACGACTAATTCTATCGATACTTAATGATATAATATCGCTCGCTAAACCGCCATCACCGTGTGATGTGTAAGCAAAAATTAATTACTATATACTCTTAGCCATAATGCTCGAATCATTAAACTCTATCTTTAGAATTAGTCAATATATAATTGTTAAAACTAATTGTTACAATCACTGTACGCCTTATCCATTTTAAAGTCAAAATATCCAGTTAAGTTTTCAAATTACTGTTCATCACGTTATATTATTATATTTAGTTTTTTTTTTGTAACCAGTGGTTTATTCTAAGATTGGTTTACAGTCAAAATCATATTTCATTATTTTTTCTGATTATTTAAGTTAGTATTAGAAAATCGTGTAACATTACCGTTTAGTACTAGTTCGTAAATTGTTGTTGTTGTTTAGTGTTTTAAATACATAACCACACCGCAATTATAAGCTTTTATAGGAGAGATGGAATAATCTGGAAAAGGCTACATTTAGTAATGCGCGATTGTTGGTACCTGGTATTGAAAAATAAAAGCTATCGGTGTTGTTATACGTCGTAACTTTGTTAATGTGTAAGTAAATTAAGTTAGCAGTTTAAGGATCGAACCGGAAACTACTTCAATATTTAGGAAAAATCCTAGCACCTCTATTTCGATTTGATTTTAATAGGCTTGTTTAGATTACAACAAAAATATACTGCGTTGCTCTCTTTATGTACCTGATTCCAAACGTGTCCTGGTTTTGGAGAATATTCGTACAGAAGATTATGTGATTTTCTTTACTAACCTCTTTTTTTTTTCGTTTGAGCCTCAATTAGATGCTCGAACGACGGAATATAAGTCTATATTTGTAAGTACATCTTGAATTTCTCCTTACCGCGCCGTTTGTTTGTAATTAAATACTAAATCATTTGAGTGAAGCCCTTTTTCTTCTTTCCTTAAATATTAATTACTCAAGTATTATAAATAAATGTAAGGCAATGAAGCCTAAGTATTGTAATCAGATTAGTCTAACCTACGGGATACATTTAGATTTTCAATGTTACTCAATGTGTACATTTTATTTGTTCATTTTGTGCGTAGTTTGAAATTGCTATGACCAGGAATGTAGGAATAAAAAGGCAGCAAATATATGGAATGTCTTGAGTCACATTAAGAACAAATAAATATTATCGTATAAATGTTTGTGTACCTAGTCTTAAGGTTTCATTAATCATGCATGCTGAATGTTTTATAGGAGTATCCACATAATAACCGTTAATATAGCTGTTCTTTGACGTGACTATGTATAACCATATAATATAATTATATATTATAAGCATTAGGATCAGTAATTTTGACATTTATAACCATAACTTTAATACATTGATGTTATTAATTACATTTTCACCACTTTTTTGAGATAATATGTGTAGAGATTCTCATAAATAATTGATATTGATGGTAATCTATAATATATAACGTAATCTAGTAATTTATATTTTAAGTGTTAATTAAATAGTAAGAAAGGTGAGAATGCTTTGATATATAGGAACAGTAAAGTTTAAGAGTTTGATTCGTGTGTGGCGGAACGTTATTGTAACCTATCTATTATGAAGTACGGAACTATTCTATAAAATATAAGTAATTGGAAAACATACAAGTAGGCCATTTTGGTCTTATTGTCACATATGATTGGCCCTATGGTGAGAATTTTACAGGCTTTTCGAAATGTGTATAAAATATCGTATGGCATCAGTCATTAGGAGCACATTTTTAAAGACATCTAAATTTGCTTCTCATAATAATTTCTTTTATTTGTCATTTTTAAATTGTTTAATCCCAACATAATTTAATTATCACTTTAGAAATCACTTCTAATGATTGATAGTTTGTTGTGTTTGCTAAGAAACATACCGTTTAATTAACACTTTATAAATGTTTCGTCATTAAATATTCGACTATAAAAGTAGCAACAGCTATCTATAATCTTAATCTATGTTGCTATTTATGTATTCATGTTCGTATTTAGAATTATATAAATGTGGTAAAATGGTGATTTTGAAACTTTAGTCGAGCGTTCAAGGAACATATAGTTACATCACATTTTATAAAATTGTATAGACTGGTAATACATGGACAAACCGGAATATATCCGAGCTCAAAAATTTTGAAGATAAAATTTGGCAGAAATTTAGCATAAGTTTGTAACACGGTAAAGTAAAGGTGAAATCAAGTAGGTAGGTCATGGTTGACATTTCTAACAAAGCTAAATTGTATGGTAAAGAGTGATAACATGAGCCTGAGGGCCATTTGGCTTTTTTTGGTGAGTTTGTACAAGGAGAACAAAATAAGGTTAAAATCAGGTTTGACCGAGGTAAAGGTAAAACATATTTGGATAGGTTGTGTTCTTGATAGTTATTCACAGTATTTCGAGTTGGTATTTTATATGGATTTGGAGAGTATTGCCGACTAACATTTCGAAGTCACCAAAGATTACATTTAAGGAATTGGGGGTGGCGAGACATGCATGTATTCGGATTTCTGGAGATTGTAATTGCTTGTTTAATGTGAATGTTTCCCCATGAACTTTTAATGATGATTCTATTTGTATACCATGTAGCAAAATGAATGTTGTAATACATAAATCAATTGTCATTCTCACTAAGTCAATACATTCACAATGGCACTAAGACGATTATCGATCAGCTTTAATTTTACTTGAAATCAGTTCCGTACCCACTTCACCATGAGAAATTTATTACGATCGTCACTCACCAGCCTAATTATTTTTAATACATATTAATTATATACACAGTGTTGAAATCGAAACGCCTAGTCTTACTTAAGATCTCATGGAACTAGTTATTTTAATATAAGTTTTTGGATAATATTTTTTTATAACTTCGAAATTATTATATTCATTAAGAAAGCCTAGTTATAATATATTCTAAGAATAAATACTTCCGTGTTAAAGCTTAAGTGACGCATATAGAACGGTAAAGACGGTGTAAGCAGTTCTCACCCTGAAAAATGAAAATTAAACCGATTCGCGTCATTGATTCCAAAATAATTTTGCAAAAATATTAATAGTAAAATATGATTTAGAGGAAGGAATTGATTATTGGTTTGACTTAGTGGAGATTACGGTCAATTATAAATATGAGCATATTTTGGATAATAAAGATGTGACTTAAATAGACAAATTAACAGATTTCGTGCAGCCAACAGTGCAACTCTCGAATGTATAAAGTTGACTATCGTTGAACATCATGGTGATAGAGATGTAGGAATCTCTGTTACGAGAGTGGTTTCGTAACTTTTAGTAGACACATTGATAGTTCTGGTTCATAAGACAGTAAACATCACGACTGTAATAAATAAATAAAAAGTAATTTTAACATCAGAGTGATAAAGATGTATGACTCTTTTAGTGTAAAAGTTGAATGTGATTTCCAGGCAAAGTGACAGTCAAAGTGTAACAGGCAAACATTACAGTTTTAAAAAAGTAATTTTCGCAGAGAACAGGGTCGAAACGAATATATGAATCTTCGAGGGTAAGAGTAATAAAAATGTGACTTCTAGTAAATCTGTTAGCTTCTCTAGTCTAACAATTAGTAAACATCACGATTGTAAAAAAGTGACTGTTGTTTAACACCATTGAGATAAAGACGTGTAAATTTTCGAGGATAAGAATACTTTCGGTGTGACTTCCAGTAAATTTGTTAGCTTCTTTAGTCTAACAATCAGTTAACATCACGATTTAAAGAAGTGATTGTCGTTTATCATCATTGTGATAGAGATGTATGAGCCTTCGAGGATAAGAGTACTTTCGATGTGGCTTCTAGTAAATTGTTGCCCGCTCTGGTCCAACAAACAGTAAACATCACGATTGTAAAGAATTGACTGTTATTTAACACCATTGTGATAGAGATGTATGAGCCTTCGAGGGTAATAGAAATTCAAATGTGACTTCTAAAAAAATTTGCAGGCTTCCCTGGTCAAACAATTAGTAAACATCGCGATTGTAAAGAATTGACTGTTGTTTAACACCATTATGTTGGAGACGCGTAAATCTTCGAGAATAAGAGTACATTCGATGTGACTTCTAGTAAATTGTCGGCTTCTCTGGTCCAACAAATAGTTAACATCACGATTGTAAAGAAGTGACTGTTGTTTAACATTATTTTGTTAGATATGTGTAAATCTTCGAGGATAAGAGTACTTTCGATGTGACTTCTAGTACATTTGTTAGCTTCTCTAGTCTAACAATCAGTTAACATCACGATTGTAAAGAAGTGACTGTCGTTTAACATCATTGTGATAAAGACGTGTAAATTTGTTAGCTTCTTCAGTCTAACAATCAGTTAACATCACGATTGTAAGAAGTGACTATTGTTTAACACCATTGTGATAGAGACGCGTGAATCTTCGAGGATAAGAGTACTTTCGCTGTGGCTTCTAGTAAATTATCGGCTTCTCTGATCCAACAAACAGTCAAAACATCACGATTGTAAGTAGTGACTGTTGTTTAACATCATTGTGATAGAAATGTATGAATCATCGAGGGTAAGAGTAATAGAAATGTGACTTCCAGTAAATTTGTCGGCTTATCTGGTCAAACAAGCAGTAAACATCACGATTGTAAAGAAGCGACTGTCGTTTAACATCATTGTGTTGGAGATGAGTAAATCTTCGAGGATAAGAGTACTTTCGATGTGACTTCCAGTAAATTTGTAGGCTTCTCTGGTCCAACAATTAGTAAACATCACGATTGTAAGAAGTGACTGTCGTTTAACATCATTGTGTTAGAGATGTGTGAACCTTCGGGGGATAAGAGTACTTTCGATGTGGCTTCTAGTAAATTGTCGGCTTCTCTGGTTCAACAAACAGCTAACATCACGATTGTAAAGAAGTGACTGTCGTTTAACATCATTGTGGTAGAGCTGTGTGAAGTTTCGAGGATAAGAGTACTTTCGATGTGACTTCTAGTACATTTGTTACCTTCTCTATTCTAACAATCAGTTAACATCACGATTGTAAAGAAGTGACTGTCGTTTAACATCATTGTGATAAAGACGTGTAAATTTTCGAGGATAAGAATACTTTCGGTGTGACTTCCAGTAAATTTGTTAGCTTCTTTAGTCTAACAATCAGTTAACATCACGATTTAAAGAAGTGATTGTCGTTTAACATCATTGTGATAGAGACGTGTAAATCTTCGAGGATAAGAGTACTTTCGATGTGGCTTCTAGTAAATTGTTGCCCGCTCTGGTCCAACAAACAGTAAACATCACGATTGTAAAGGATTGACTGTTGTTTAACACCATTGTGATAGAGATGTATGAGCCTTCGAGGGTAAGAGAAATTCAAATGTGACCTCTAAAAAAATTTGCAGGCTTCCCTGGTCAAACAATTAGTAAACATCGCGATTGTAAAGAATTGACTGTTGTTTAACACCATTGTGATAGAGATGTATGAGCCTTCGAGGGTAAGAGAAATTCAAATGTGACTTCTAGTAAATTGTCGGCTTCTCTAGTCTAACAATCAGTTAACATCACGATTGTAAAGAAGTGACTGTCGTTTAACATCATTGTGATAGAGATGTATGAATCATCGAGGGTAAGAGTAATAGAAATGTGACTTCCAGTAAATTTGTCGGCTTATCTGGTCAAACAAGCAGTAAACATCACGATTGTAAAGAAGCGACTGTCGTTTAACATCATTGTGTTGGAGACGAGTAAATCTTCGAGGATAAGAGTACTTTCGATGTGACTTCCAGTAAATTTGTAGGCTTCTCTGGTCCAACAATTAGTAAACATCACGATTGTAAGAAGTGATTGTCGTTTAACATCATTGTGATAGAGACGTGTAAATCTTCGAGGATAAGAGTACTTTCGATGTGGCTTCTAGTAAATTGTTGCCCGCTCTGGTCCAACAAACAGTAAACATCACGATTGTAAAGAATTGACTGTTGTTTAACACCATTGTGATAGAGATGTATGAGCCTTCGAGGGTAAGAGAAATTCAAATGTGACTTCTAAAAAAATTTGCAGGCTTCCCTGGTCAAACAATTAGTAAACATCACGATTGTAAAGAAGTGACTTTCGTTTAACATCATTATGTTGGAGACGTGTAAATCTTCGAGAATAAGAGTACATTCGATGTGACTTCTAGTAAATTGTCGGCTTCTCTAGTCTAACAATCAGTTAACATCACGATTGTAAAGAAGTGACTGTCGTTTAACACCATTGTGATAGAGACGCGTGAATCTTCGAGGATAAGAGTACTTTCGATGTGGCTTCTAGTAAATTGTCGGCTTCTCTGATCTAACAAACAGTCAAAACCTCACGATTGTAAGTAGTGACTGTTGTTTAACATCATTGTGATAGAAATATATGAATCATCGAGGGTAAGAGTAATAGAAATGTGACTTCCAGTAAATTTGTCGGCTTATCTGGTCAAACAAGCGGTAAACATCACGATTGTAAAGAAGCGACTGTCGTTTAACATCATTGTGTTGGAGACGACTAAATCTTCGAGGATAAGAGTACTTTCGATGTGACTTCCAGTAAATTTGTAGGCTTCTCTGGTCCAACAATTAGTAAACATCACGATTGTAAGAAGTGACTGTCGTTTAACATCATTATGGTAGAGATGTGTGAAGCTTCGGGGGATAAGAGTACTTTCGATGTGGCTTCTAGTAAATTGTTGCCCGCTCTGGTCCAACAAACAGTAAACATCACGATTGTAAAGAATTGACTGTTGTTTAACACCATTGTGATAGAGATGTATGAGCCTTCGAGGGTAAGAGAAATTCAAATGTGACTTCTAAAAAAATTTGCAGGCTTCCCTGGTCAAACAATTAGTAAACATCGCGATTGTAAAGAAGTGACTTTCGTTTAACATCATTATATTGGAGACGTGTAAATCTTCGAGAATAAGAGTACATTCGATGTGACTTCTAGTAAATTGTCGGCTTCTCTAGTCTAACAATCAGTTAACATCACGATTGTAAAGAAGTGACTGTCGTTTAACATCATTGTGATAAAGACGTGTAAATTTGTTAGCATCTTTAGTCTAACAATCAGTTAACATCACGATTGTAAGAAGTGACTATTGTTTAACACCATTGTGATAGAGACGCATGAATCTTCGAGGATAAGAGTACTTTCGCTGTGGCTTCTAGTAAATTGTCGGCTTCTCTGATCCAACAAACAGTAAAAACCTCACGATTGTAAGTAGTGACTGTTGTTTAACATCATTGTGATAGAAATGTATGAATCATCGAGGGTAAGAGTAATAGAAATGTGACTTCCAGTAAATTTGTCGGCTTATCTAGTCAAACAAGCAGTAAACATCACGATTGTAAAGAAGCGACTGTCGTTTAACATCATTGTGTTGGAGACGAGTAAATCTTCGAGGATAAGAGTACTTTCGATGTGACTTCCAGTAAATTTGTAGGCTTCTCTGGTCCAACAATTAGTAAACATCACGATTGTAAGAAGTGACTGTCGTTTAACATCATTGTGTTAGAGATGTGTGAACCTTCGGGGGATAAGAGTACTTTCGATGTGGCTTCTAGTAAATTGTCGGCTTCTCTGGTTCAACAAACAGTTAACATCACGATTGTAAAGAAGTGACTGTCGTTTAACATCATTGTGGTAGAGTTGTGTGAAGTTTCGAGGATAAGAGTACTTTCGATGTGACTTCTAGTATATTTGTTACCTTCTCTATTCTAACACTCAGTTAACATCACGATTGTAAAGAAGTGACTGTCGTTTAACATCATTGTGATAAAGACGTGTAAATTTTCGAGGATAAGAATACTTTCGGTGTGACTTCCAGTAAATTTGTTAGCTTCTTTAGTCTAACAATCAGTTAACATCACGATTTAAAGAAGTGATTGTCGTTTAACATCATTGTGATAGAGACGTGTAAATCTTCGAGGATAAGAGTACTTTCGATGTGGCTTCTAGTAAATTTGTTAGCTTCTTTAGTCTAACAATCAGTTAACATCACGATTGTAAGAAGTGACTGTCGTTTAACATCATTATGGTAGAGATGTGTGAAGCTTCGGGGGATAAGAGTACTTTCGATGTGGCTTCTAGTAAATTGTTGCCCGCTCTGGTCCAACAAACAGTAAACATCACGATTGTAAAGAATTGACTGTTGTTTAACACCATTGTGATAGAGATGTATGAGCCTTCGAGGGTAAGAGAAATTCAAATGTGACTTCTAAAAAAATTTGCAGGCTTCCCTGGTCAAACAATTAGTAAACATCGCGATTGTAAAGAAGTGACTTTCGTTTAACATCATTATATTGGAGACGTGTAAATCTTCGAGAATAAGAGTACATTCGATGTGACTTCTAGTAAATTGTCGGCTTCTCTAGTCTAACAATCAGTTAACATCACGATTGTAAAGAAGTGACTGTCGTTTAACACCATTGTGATAGAGACGCGTGAATCTTCGAGGATAAAAGTACTTTCGATGTGGCTTCTAGTAAATTGTCGGCTTCTCTGATCTAACAAACAGTCAAAACCTCACGATTGTAAGTAGTGACTGTTGTTTAACATCATTGTGATAGAAATATATGAATCATCGAGGGTAAGAGTAATAGAAATGTGACTTCCAGTAAATTTGTCGGCTTATCTGGTCAAACAAGCGGTAAACATCACGATTGTAAAGAAGCGACTGTCGTTTAACATCATTGTGTTGGAGACGACTAAATCTTCGAGGATAAGAGTACTTTCGATGTGACTTCCAGTAAATTTGTAGGCTTCTCTGGTCCAACAATTAGTAAACATCACGATTGTAAGAAGTGACTGTCGTTTAACATCATTATGGTAGAGATGTGTGAAGCTTCGGGGGATAAGAGTACTTTCGATGTGGCTTCTAGTAAATTGTTGCCCGCTCTGGTCCAACAAACAGTAAACATCACGATTGTAAAGAATTGACTGTTGTTTAACACCATTGTGATAGAGATGTATGAGCCTTCGAGGGTAAGAGAAATTCAAATGTGACTTCTAAAAAAATTTGCAGGCTTCCCTGGTCAAACAATTAGTAAACATCGCGATTGTAAAGAAGTGACTTTCGTTTAACATCATTATATTGGAGACGTGTAAATCTTCGAGAATAAGAGTACATTCGATGTGACTTCTAGTAAATTGTCGGCTTCTCTAGTCTAACAATCAGTTAACATCACGATTGTAAAGAAGTGACTGTCGTTTAACATCATTGTGATAAAGACGTGTAAATTTGTTAGCATCTTTAGTCTGACAATCAGTTAACATCACGATTGTAAGAAGTGACTATTGTTTAACACCATTGTGATAGAGACGCATGAATCTTCGAGGATAAGAGTACTTTCGCTGTGGCTTCTAGTAAATTGTCAGCTTCTCTGATCCAACAAACAGTCAAAACCTCACGATTGTAAGTAGTGACTGTTGTTTAACATCATTGTGATAGAAATGTATGAATCATCGAGGGTAAGAGTAATAGAAATGTGACTTCCAGTAAATTTGTCGGCTTATCTGGTCAAACAAGCAGTAAACATCACGATTGTAAAGAAGCGACTGTCGTTTAACATCATTGTGTTGGAGACGAGTAAATCTTCGAGGATAAGAGTACTTTCGATGTGACTTCCAGTAAATTTGTAGGCTTCTCTGGTCCAACAGTTAGTAAACATCACGATTGTAAGAAGTGACTGTCGTTTAACATCATTGTGTTAGAGATGTGTGAACCTTCGGGGGATAAGAGTACTTTCGATGTGGCTTCTAGTAAATTGTCGGCTTCTCTGGTTCAACAAACAGTTAACATCACGATTGTAAAGAAGTGACTGTCGTTTAACATCATTGTGGTAGAGTTGTGTGAAGCTTCGGGGGATAAGAGTACTTTCGATGTGACTTCTAGTAAATTGTCGGCTTCTCTGATCCAACAAACAGTTAACATCACGATTGTAATGAAGTGACTGTCGTTTAACATCATTGTGGTAGAAATGTGTAAAGTTTCAGAGGATAAGAGTACTTTCGATGTGACTTCTAGTAAATTGTCGGCTTCTCTGATCCAACAAACAGTTAACATCACGATTGTAATGAGGTGACTGCCGTTTAACATCATTGTGGTAGAGACGCGTGAATCTTCGAGGATAAGAGTACTTTCGATGTGGCTTCTAGTAAATTGTCGGCTTCTCTGATCTAACAAACAGTCAAAACCTCACGATTGTAAGTAGTGACTGTTGTTTAACATCATTGTGATAGAAATATATGAATCATCGAGGGTAAGAGTAATAGAAATGTGACTTCCAGTAAATTTGTCGGCTTATCTGGTCAAACAAGCAGTAAACATCACGATTGTAAAGAAGCGACTGTCGTTTAACATCATTGTAATAGGAATGTGTGAATCTTGGAGGATTAGAATAATCGAAATGTGACTTTTGGTAGTTCATTTGGTTGCTCTGATCCAACTGGCAGCAAATATCACGATTGTAAAGAAGTAACTGTTGTTTAACATCATTGTGATGGACATGTGGCAATGTTAGATGTCTATTTCTGAAAATAATGTCGGCCATGGATGTATTTGTTCAGAAAGATTTGGTAGTTTAATGAAAGGGTTGGTAATTTAAAGGGTATATAACATTTGAAATCGAATAGATTGTAAAAGCAGGGCTTACACTCAAGATCATGCTAATTACGTAAAGGAGGGCATCGAGAATCAATATAGTAATGATGTATCAAACTTAATTGTTACCTGCAAATATGATTACGTGCTGAAGATCTGACATCCAATAAGAAGATAATAATGCAGATGAACGTAAACACCACGACCACTGCGAGAGTGAAAGTGAAATTATTTTTTACTAGCTGTCGCGTGAACCCCATACTGTTAAATAGTCAATGAATATGTTGTTAGCTTTTAGCTAAATCTTGTATCACCTTCCCCTCCCTCCCACTCCCACCCTACCATCGCCTTCTTCCCTGATCTCATTTTAATCCTCTTCCACTGCCCTTCAATATATCTCTCCTTCCCCCTACTCATCTCCCTCTTCTGCCTTTGATCTTCATCACCCCTGTGAGAAATCACAATTGTCATCTTCCCTCTCCTTACCATTTACCCTCCATCGTCCCTCTAGCTCCCCTAATCCCACCCTCTTCTCTCCTCTAACCTTACTCCATCACAAACCTCCCTCTCCTCATTAAATCAAAAACAAAATATAATCAAACCATATTTGTATCCCTAACTTAAAAAATAATAACTTTTCGTACTAAATAACATACTACTTTTTTTGGTAACCCTGAGGAAATCCTCACGGACTGTCAGGGCGCAGTTATGGCGGCGCCCCGATGAGCCAGACTTTCATCGATTAAAACTCCGGAGTGTTCCTTTCACCCATTTGGCAAAGCCAAGAAAACGGCCACACTAACTTTCTCGGCTCCAGCGACGTTCAACCTACCACAGGTCTCTACCTATTTGCGGAGGGGTTGTGTATAGAGCCAACCCTCAATTACCACTAAACATCCTTGTAAAGGCCACCGCCTCACTCGCCACTATGTATAGCCATTGGAGCAATGCGTGGGCACAACTCTCGCCTCGATATGTGGACAGCGCTCTTCCTCAAGAGCACTGTGCAGGTTTCTAGTCCGGTTATGGAGGATGGCCTGTAATAAGGTCTTTCTCCGTCGTCCTATCCTGGCGGGGCCGTGGATAGGGATGTCAAGGTTAGCTAGCGCCTCCCAATTCCTTTCCTACGCCTATTTCCCTGGCATAGTCTCTTCGCAGAACGGAAGGACTGCCTGCCATGCCCCGTCGCTACCGACCATCGCGTGATCGAGAGCCGCCAGCGACAGGTCATCTCCCACCATCCTGAAATAACATCCTCTTTTTCAACCACTTCAATTTTTTTTTTTATTTCCATAATTGCAATTCCTCTATTTCTGTGCTAAAATTCTTAAAAAAATCTAAAATTTATTACGGTTTTGATTATAGTTGACTGTTAACTAACATTATGGTGATTGAATTATGAGTGTTATCTAGGTTTACAATGGTTTAGATATTTTGAAAGATTTTGGATTATGGAGAAGTGCGAATACTCGTGGACAGATAGCATGATCTTGAGTAAACAAGATGGAGGTAAAAATGGAAATATCTTGTTAGTCTGGATAGGTCTTCAAGGTGATATTGTAGCTGAGATGTGTGAATTTTTAGAGTTCGTGATAATAATAAAAATGTGACTGTTATCATAAATTGAAAGTGCTGTTAATGGTACAAGTTAGAATGTGGGGAGGGGAAAGTTGGATAACATCTGGAACACAGAGGGAAGGGTATAGATGGATATAACATAAGATACGATCATGAGGAAGAATAAACAGACCGGTACATAATCTTAGGATGTTGGATGATAGGTATTCGAATCATGTGGATTACAATATAACCAGTAAGTTAAGACATTATTCAAAATAAAAATAAAATAAAAAAGACACATAACTATTGATAAAGGCACGAAGAGTACAGTTAGAATACAAGTGGTGGGTAAGCACATAAAAGCAAGAGATAATTACTGACAAATATTATCTTTGCAGTAATATGAAAGCGGCACTGTTGGCCCAATACATCGCTAAACAGAATATACGTGTATGACAAGCATGGATTTTAAAAACAACTGTTGTCTGATAGGTACGAAACGTGTTAAAACAATTTTGCCATACTATCTAAATTAATATTAAGCGAGAAAAATGATTCGAATTCAATAAACCAGTGTACTTTACCGTCATATTTGCTGCACTAAAGCTGCGTCAGTGCTGAATTATTTATCTATATCCCTAGAAACTGGGTACTATACCAATTCTAGAAATCTTACTACACTGTCGCTCGTCTAGTGTTCCTGATCGTAGCATTAATATATAGATGTATGTAAATTATTTACGCGGGAGCAAATTTTGATAAGAAATCGGAGGTTAATACCGTGTAACTAAAGTTTATAACTTTGGCTTATATATACGATAATATTAGTTTGTATTATAACGTAATGTAGGACACGGCAGAGTTGGAACCGATGTATATTAGGTGAAAATCCATTGCTACGATCAGCTACAAGTTATTGTGATATGTAAACGACTTAAGCGTAAGTTTATTAATCCATAATAAACTGTTTGGCAATTTGAATTATTGTTTCATTTCTCTTAGTTGACTACCCCATTTGATATTTGTCTACGAAGTTATGAGCGGATAGATTTACACAGATCGTTCAGTTCTCTGCTTATTAAAAAATAGAGTTGAAAATGTAATCAAGTAATTAATAAATAATTGAACACACCAGTTCAAGTTAAAGCAGATGAGTTATTGCCGTTAGTAAAGTTATGTTAATGTTACGGATATAACTATTTTACTTGCCCCCTATTTTAGGATAACTACTTCTATGTAGAGCTCAATCAAATCTTTTGTCTGTTTTTATTCAACCGCTAATAAAGAAATCCGTAAAAATCTGGGCTTAGTTGTTATCACTCAAGTCTTAACTCTTAATTTAGAAATTATAGAGGACATAACGTCTCACAGGCTACCACTCTTAAGTAAATTTTTGTTGGGAAAATCAACTTGCGTGTTCCAAAATTGTCTTGATATTCAACTATCGGTATATAATGAAAAACTCGTCAGTAAATTAAATGAACTTTCTTTATAATTAAAAAAATGAGTATTAATACTTAGTGGTATTTTTCAGCCTCAATTGGTATGAAATCCTTATTCTACGTTTCAATCGACTTTATGCGAGGAAAACGATAAATTTCACGCACGACGTCTGTGAGACTCCATGTCACTAGTTAAAGAATATGCTTCAAGTGTCTAAATCTCGATCAAGCTTGGTACAAGAGTTCCTGTATCTATAAATATGCAAACAGGCAAATTCTTTTCAAACGATTGGTCTGTGTTAATTAACCGCTGATAGTCATTTTTTCGAATTGGACAATACTTTGATGGCCGGGTTAGACCGTCACAACTAAACTGGGCGAGAGGGCGAACACTGAGGTGCTCAGCCGGCAAATTTATAGGTTGGGTGGCTTGGGAAGGGTACCCCTGTAGGTATGACCTCGACTTGGGCCGCCAGCCAAAATACGAAACCTAACAGTGATCTATTAGCGTTTCGGAAGCGACTACCTTGAGAAGAAACGCCGAAAGAAACTCAAGGCTGCGTCGGAGTGGGCTGATGGTCGAATTATTTCTGTTCATTTTAATTGTCCTAAAACCACAGTATATGATCGCAATCTATTTAATAATATTATATTATTTTTTTAAAAACGAATATGAAAAAATAAAATAATTAGACTGTTCCATTATTTTATTGGCATGCGTATTACAAGATTTTTACTTTTTTAAATCGTTAAAATTACTGATTACACAATTTTGGTAAACATTTTCATCTTTATAATAATAGCCAGCTAGAAATAGATTAGTGTGCTGACTTTTGTAAATATCAATATATGCTACTCTTATAGAATACAAACATGTTCCTCTAAATTTTATAGATTTAACATTCATAACAGATAAATTATTATTATAGTTTTAGAGGTTAAACTAGAGATAAATAAAAAAGCAATACAATAGGTACTTAATAACAACGTATGCATGTATTTAACACTCTTCAACTAAATTATATACTACAAACTGCTTTCACAAAAACAAATGACACGCCAAAAGGGATGTTGGAGCACAACGGGAATGCACAAAGAATCCAACAAAAAAATAAAGCTATTTTTAACTAGGGTGACGCAGAAAATAATAGCTAAAATAATTTTACATTAATAGGTAGACTTCAATCTATTTTTTATTCATTGATAGTTTATTATATAAATCCAATTAATTCTTTAGGTTTTATCCAATGGTAAACAAAAATACGATTCAGAAAATTGTAATAATAATTTAAGCAATAAATAATAAAATAAAATAGATGTATCATCACACTATAAATCCTTTCAGTGTTGGCAAAGGTACATTTGTAGCGGCTCCTATTTTGAGTAAACAATATTATGCAAACAATAAATTACAAATTTCAAACTCTTATATACAAATTAATAAAATAATTAATACATTTTACAAAAGATAAATCGATATGTTTTTTTTTAATTTAATTTGCCCGTTTAACGTTAGTTGCAATAACTGAATCATGCAGACTATAAAAGCAAATAAGCTTAGGTCTACTTTTTGTTGTTTACCTGTTTTTACTGTATTTTTATTTGATATCTATAAATACTTCCAATAGTAAAATTATCATAGAGTTAAGCATGATCAGAATGGTTTGATATAAACACTTTTCACAAGAGAAGTCTTACCTTTTTTAATGTATCTCTTACACATGATGAACTAAAAGGAAGTTAGTTTTTAAATCTTAAGAAATTTTTAAGTTAACAATATTGAAAACTAAAATAAGATATTAAAACTTCAGTGAAACAAAGGAAAATTAGTTAATTATTGTTTAATTGGTACAAGTATGTGTGGTCTTGACAGTCGTTCTGGCTTAGCGGGTGTGATCGCTGAATCACAAGTTATCTTGGTCGAAAATCGTTGCATAGCTCGGAATTCGAAACCTGTGAAATTGGCTTGTTTTCCCGACACACCTCGGTCGCGCAACCCCCCTGTGCGGCTGAGACGGTTCTATGAGATTTTCCCCAAGTAAATAAAAAAAAAGGATGTGTGGTCTTAATGTATACAATTTTTCTCACGGGACATACTTTGCTTAGTGTGTATCTGCATTATAATATGCACACAAGAGCAACTGCAAGTTTCTTGTAGACTCTTTCCAGTAGATTCTGATTTCCGAACCTGTGGTAGATTAATTTTCCTTTTCTTTTGACTATTCAAAAACGAATGGAAGTGGGCCTATTTGATTAAATAAATTCTTATTCTATTGTATCACATAGATTTGTATGTACCTGAAAAAATAATAGCTAAAATAGCAATAGCAAGTGAGGTATTGTTATAGTAATAACAATACCTCACTTGCTTTCCTGAAATAATGTCTATATCAATATTTCAAACTACCGTAGCTTTCCCATCATGCCCTGATTCCCTTACATTCATATTCATTACATAATTCGAGATTGCACGGTCGTTTTATTAAGCAAAAGTACAGCTATTTTATTAATAATATATAAACTATCAATTTATTAAAGGTTTGCTACTTTAGTATAACTAAAGAGGAACAACAATAACCAATTAAAAATCGCGTTTTTATCTGGTATTCAATCGAATTGTTGTGATAAGTAATTGAAATCGAAATATTAATAAACCAAAAAATCGATAGAAGTCACGAACATTTTTTTTTATATTGCTAATTTCACAGTTTTTTCAAGAGGAAACATTTATTTTCCTATTGCAGCATACATTTTAACACAAACATTACATTTAACATTGGCTATTAATTAGCACATCTCTTGAAAAAAATATAAACACCAAAATCCTTAAATAAGAAATTAAGTAGCCTTAATTAATATTTTGATATAAAAGATTTTGTAAACAACCAATTTAAAATCAAACCAATCAATCAATCAATTTAAATCTGTGAAAATGTTACATACAGAATCATGATAAGCATATCAAACGTAAATGAAAAACTATTATGGTTATTATATCCAGGCAAAAAGCGTTTGATTGATTCTCCTTACGGTATTATGAAAAATAAAACGTAGTTATCATTGCGATTGAATTAAACCTACATATTATTATGCCTTAAACGAAATCGAAGCCTAAAATTAGTCTTGCTCTGGAAAAAATCAATCATAAACGTGTGTTCGTGTTTTCTGGAAAAGCATACACAGTTGTTGTATTGTAGTTACAAATATAGGTGTATGACCGGTGGTCGTGGGTGTGGTTTTAGGAAGACACGCATTTGGCGTTTTACAGTTTATTTGCACTTTAAGGCACACCGAACTGCGACGTACACGCACGTACTCCCGCCTTGGTTCTCGGTAGTCAACTAACTTCCAAGCGTCCCGTGCGCGCGCGCATCCTCTTACCCCGCACGTCTCGTAACACCCTAACGACCCTTAGGGTGACAACTGTGTATCGGGTTACGTCTACATGCTATAGGTGGAAAAAATCAAACTTAACCAAGAGAGTTTTCAAAAGATAAACTTTTTGAATTGGTTTATATTAAAAAAACTTGTATCGAGTTTTTGGTCAGTGCTTCTAGGTTATAGTATAGTCAGCATAAACATTCAAATGATTTAATGTTTGATTTGTAGTTCGTCTAATATATGCTTAGAAACCAAAATCAGGATCTCAGATCAGCTTATCACTAGATTCTTTTAAAATGCAGAACTATCGAGATGTTTTGAGTAGAAAAATAAACCTGAGCTGTAAAAGGCATACAAATTAAGGAATATTAACATGGTTTTTTGTAAGAGAGCCAACCATGGCTTCGTCTAAAATATTAATAGCAAAATAAACTCAAAGCAGCCACCGAGCCAACTGTTATTACTTTCTAAAGTTTAATATTTATTATCGATACTACAAGACGTGTACTACGTGTAATACATTTGTTCTTTTTCAAAATTGACGATTTAATTTTCTCTTTAGAATTATTTACTTTTTAAAATATAATGATGCAATCCTAGATTATATAGATATAGTACTAACCGCGTAAAACAGTGTCAGTAAATTGTATGAATTAGTACTCAACACGCTTTTCATGGACGACCGTTGTCACTTAGAAACGGTGCAGTGTTGTGCTCTGTTATATTTTTTAATATGGGGTGGTGTGCTGTCAAATTGTGCAGAAATTTTCAGAGATAATTCGGAAGCAATAGTAAAATTTCCTTTCATAGGTAAACAGCGAAACATGTTTGCATTTCTTTGAAAAAACGTCAATATAATTTTCAATCTTATAACAATAATTTTTAACTGCTAATGTTGATAGTTTTTTACTTTTTAAAACTCCTCCATTTTAGGGACTTATCTAACCTGTGCTTCAACACGAAAATATTAATTTTTATTGTCTTTAGCTGGCATCAAGTACGATATAGTTGTTATTAAGAGGTTCTCTAACTCCTTTTACCGTGTCGTTGGGCTGTGGAATGGTCTTCCGGCGAGCGTGTTCCCACCATCCTATGATATGGGAACCTTTAAGCGTAACGTGAAGAGATATTTGTGCAGGCCGGCATGATCGCTGCGACTACCGATGGGTTTTTTCTTACCTTTCGATAGTCTTTGTCGTTTTTTTGGACTGCACCACGCTTACCATCAGGTTTGGTGCAGTCACTGTGACGTGTCAGTGTAAAAAAAAAATTAATGACTATGTTGATGAAAAATATATCTATTATTTGTGTAAACTTTTTGGTATTTTTATTTTGGGCTAATTGCTATTAGCCCGGTCAAAATACATGGTTATGATTATCGCATAGAGTTGAAAACTGGTACGAATGTTGGGAACGCCATTCCCATTGATCCCATATCTACAAAAAAGTTATTTAAGTTCACAAATATGGGTTTTTACATGTTTCAACAAAACTAAATAAAAATATGTATGTCAAAGTTGTAGATTATGCAATTATCTGTAACAATTTTGCTTACACGTATTCTCCTAAGAACTACCATTTTTGAGGTATAGTGATCTAAGAGTTGAAAAGTTGTATATTCCGTGAAATGTGTATATATCGAACGTATATACCGAACGTGAAATTACGTTGCACATTTCGTTAATTACATCAGCCTAGGCCTTCGAATTATTATTTATATATTGAAGCCCTCTTGCCTACATAAATACCATGCCCAACAGGGTCCATAGTTGATACTAATAAAAAAATTAAAAATATTTACTAATTATATAAATTGCACTTAGGTATTATATTAGTACAGTATACTGTAGTTTTCATTTACAACATTTTTATAGCATCATTGTTTAATCTTTGTTAATTATGTTTATTTTTTGCTTAAAGTCCAATTTATTAAATAAATTATTGTTTTATTTCTTGAAATAATACATAAATAGTTACAAGGTTGTTCGGAATAACACTATACCTACATCGTGACATCTATATGATATATAGATAGTCATGTTAATTATTGATTCAATATTATGGAAAATTATTAAAATCATTTCCAACAGAACTATTTATAATTCTTTTAGGTATGTGAATTATATAAATGGTTTTTAATTCAAGACAAGTCGAGTGAAAAAATAGTATATTTGACAGAAGTTTAGCATTATTGCGTACTGGAATATATAATTAATTTTGAGGGTATTTTGGCGCGGAAATTTTATGTCCGATGTATGAGCGGACTCCATCTTTATAATCTGGGGATGCAACTTAGTTGTCATCAAAATGGACTCAATGATTACATTTAGTTATTTTGGCAATTTCTTAAAGTTTGTTATATATATTTAAGGCCTACTTGAAGAATGCAATCATGTATATTCTACCTGATTTAAAATGATTTATAATAACTTTTTAAGAAATGCAATGTGCTTTCGATTGAAAGTACAATTACACTCTTAATGTAACAGTGATCTGTCGACCACTAACACCGAGTTGTGCAATATAAATATATAACAAGCGACAAACAAATCATCACAAGAAAAAAATGGAATACAGTCATAAACGTGTCAGAAAAAATAAATAGAATCGAAAAATTATACCTACCGAAATTTTTGAGTGTTCATGTTTCTGAGGGAATAGATCACAACCGTGCCAACCAAAGCTAAACATTACCAGCTTTATTCCAGATGCAAACTCTATATTTTGAACGACTCATTTAAACTATACTAACTTATATATTATTAGTAATAGTATATAATATTAGTTATATGAATCTCGTATTCGTAGCCAAATCGTATATAAATTGATTAAACGAGGTTGGCCTTTATGTGGAGCATTTTATATATCTAAATTATTGTATAATCGTACAAGAATCAAAACTACATTACAGAATACTGCTACATTTATAAATATACAAATAGAAAGACATAAATATATAAAAATCTTCTAAAAACTATAATATAAATGAGTTACAAGTCTCGTATTTATTGTATTATGAACTTCTCAGCAGGACGCATGTTATGTTGAACTTGTATCAATCGATATCGAACTTCTTCGATGTTTCTTTGTTTATATTTGAATTTACGTTAATATTCGCAAGCTTAGAGGTATTCTTATGTTGTTCACGATTTGTGATTACAGTAATAATTGAGATCTTTTAGCAATATCCTTTCCCTGAAATCATTTCTTCTGGACCATTCCGAGGCATGCACGCTTACGGTATCGAACATTCGAGCATGTCGCGAGTGTTAAATATAAGTAATACGGAACTATTATTGATTTAAAAGATCATACTATAATTATATAGCCGAGCGCCAGTGACAATTCTTGATTTATGTAAACGATTAATTTTCTTCAATAAATCACCAAGTGACTTGCCATGTCTAAATTCATCTAGTTAATCAACCGCGGCGTACTTTAACCTGACATTAACATAACATATTACGTACTGTGTAGAGCATACGACAATATTACCCAACCTTTTCCAAGAGCAGATCTTCTAACGTCACTTTACCATGACCGGTGATACCCTAAAAATGTTTATTTACTACAAAAATCCAAAAAAGAATGTAATAAAATTAATGTAATATGGGACGAAGATTAGCCACCTGTCCTTACCGGACACGTCGTTTCATCTTGAATCTAAAAAAGGTATCAAAGTTAGGACTATAATAGCGATATTATAATTAAATTTCCAAAGCGTTGTTTCCAATTTATATGTGGCAATCTTTCCAACTCCATACTTCTGTTCATTGGGCTATCTACGCACCGCAACATTATACTTTTTTACTCTACATTTTGCCCCGTTATTAAGGTTGGGAAACACCGTGTTACAACTACACACTATGATGGAAAACAAGTCGTTACACTTGCTTAGTCTTCGTCATTTTCGTTCTCGCTGTGAGTCTCCTGCGGTGTTTCTGGTATGCATTCAGTGTTAGGGTTTTCGTCCTTTTCCTCTATAGGCCCGTGTTCGCTGCGTAAGCTTGTTCCGCCGCATTCGCCAGTCGGACGCAGAACTATGTACATCAGTAGATCTGATAGTGATATAATACCTATTACTTTGTCTTCTTCGTCTACAACGACGAGCCGATGCACCTGAAAAGTTATAAAGTATACTTTCAATTAATCTCTTTTTTTATTAAAATTAGCGCCCGACTGGAGCTTCGGCTTCGGCAAAATCAACCACCTTCAACAAAAACGGGCAAACATCCATACATTTATTATATTGTAAATCTTAACTACCTAAATATACCCTTGAGGTGGCAGAATGATTGCCCGAACTGGGTTGTAAGCAAAGAATACAAGTGCGATGACTGTCATAGCGACTCGAACTGCGAAAAAATGAGCGGACAATATTGCAACGAAATTGCAAGATATTATATTACGTTTATATGATTAATAGTCGTGTGTAGTGTCCGACCAAAATTTCATTTGCGGTTTCGGCCTTGCCCACCTCTCGACAAGTTGTGACGTAATTGTAGTTAAACTCTAGATGTTATCTATATATATTTACATAAACATTCTCTAATTCCACCAGTCCTATTTCATCATAAAACCACTATACGCCAAGTCGGATACCATCCGTAACTGTTGGAAGTTCCTTATATCCCGCACGAAGAGATTTGTTTCCATATTCATCATACGAACAGCTAAAGAGTGGAATATGCTTTCAGCAAGCATATTTTCATGATTTTATGACTTAGGAGCCTTTAAGAGAAGAGTCAATAGGCATTTGTTGGACGGACGCGACCCGTCGTCGGAATCATCTTAACCCTCAACTAGGTTTGATTAAAGCGTCCGCCTTTAAAATGATAAAAACAAAACATAAACCAATTAATCGGTTTGGGTCCATAAATCGACCTATAATCGGATAGCTATTATAAGAAATTTAAAAGTCACAATCAGATTTATCAGTCTTAATTTGACACTTGCTAGAAACCTTAGGCTTTATTCGTTAAAATTTCGGTCTATTTAAAAGTTTAACCGAATGTCGTTCTTTGGCCAAAGGTGACTGAAACCGAAGCCTTTGGTCAGACTCTACCGATACGCAATAAGAAGCATATTATGTGTATGAAATACTTAGTCACTAGTCTAATTCGTCACTGGTTAATTGTATAATTTATTTTAATAAATCGTGATCATACCTCTGCCCTAACAATTCGTTCCATGACATCGTAGAGCGTTTCGTCGAGAGTGCATTTCTGGACCCCTTCAAACCATTCATTTCTATGCTCATTCGCCTGTTTAAGCGTCACATCCAAATTATTGTACGTCTTTTCGGCTGCTAAGTTCTATTAAAAAAGAAAGAAACTATCATCATCTACACTAATATTAATTGACCATTACACTATATACCTTTTGGAGTTAACAGAGCATGATTGGCTGTATACACTTTACGTTAATACACTATACTCGGTAATGTATAGCATTTTTTACCAGCACGCCGATGCCCTATAGAGGTATGCAGAATGGTTGTTTCGAAAGACACAATCCAATCCATGACAACATGCACAAAAGCATACTTCGCTGGATCGAACACGAGGAGTATATCAGTGGCGTGCATCCCACAAAAGCATAAAAAACATTACCTTGTTAATCTAGGACATTTGACAATTATATTTACTTAAAATCTGGTAATTATCTGGAGTCAGAGCCTCAGAATTTCTTAATTGAATCAAATTCTAAGTCAGTATGTTGTTTAAATAACCAAGTATAACAAGATATTGTATTATTATCCTTCTATGGGATGCATGCTACTGATGAAGATGAATGAGGAAAGAATGATAAAATATTTACAAACTCTCCATCGTAAGGTCCGGAGCGCACGGGAGTGGTGTCGAGAGTTCATGAAGGGATTATTGAATAAAACAACAAATGTTTGTAAAAAAAAAAAAAAAGGTTATGTGGTCGTAGGGCGATTGGCCGAACTATTACATGACTACTGTACACGAGTGTAAATACCGTCATAGGGACTCGCTTTGGCCTTCCGCGTTTCGGGATCAACTTGTGTACATCCAATTGCTTATATACATAGAGACTTCTCATAATACATATGTGGACCCACATGGCGATGACATTGCCTTTTGGACTACACAGTCCTTTCCATCAAGTGTGGTTAATCACTATGTCAAATTATTATTTAAAAAATGTATTTCATTATACGTTACATAACACACTACACAAGGCTGCACCCAGCTTTATAGTGCGTCCTGTACAATGTAACAAAACATCTTCATCGCATATATAGCATATGTTAGTAAGTAAATTGCTTACGATGACATCAAACTTGGCGTAAATGTCTTTGAGGCGACCTTCCTCATCAATCATAGGCAAAGCTGACACCCGCCTGTTTACAAACTTCTTAAGAGCTTCAATAATGGAGGTGCCCTCAGTCGCCGTTTCAATGTCACTCAGAGTTCCTATGCGCAAATCTCGGATCTTGTTCTTCAGGTACGATGGCTTTGGCAATTCGTTTATCTATAAAATTAATCACAAGAAATCTATTACAAGCATGTATGCGATTTACTCTTCTATAGATTACAGAACACTATAACAACGGGTAAAATTTCCCCGTCTACATATTGTATGCGTACAAATCATGGTTATCCAAAATTACTTCTAAAACGAGTATTTTAAACAGATAATAAATTTCTTTAAAATTTTCCTTCCGGGATTTGCGTTGTAAAATAAATAAAAAATAATCTGATTATAATCGCGTTTTTACTAGAGTACACAAATCGTGCCCATTATACTTGACGGGATGCAGCCTGTCAGGGCGCCACGTGCACTGTTTTCATCATCATTGTAGAAAGAAAACGTAACGATCTGTGAGATGCGTCCGATCGTTGCGACCGTCCAAATATGAATGCCTTCGAAAATGACTACTCCCGACCAACTGTCTTTAATGCAGTGTTGCCAATTTCATAATTCAATTTTGTATCAAATCGAATAGTTGATTACGATTGCAACGCCATCTCTGATTCTATCCATGCACTAAACCTGACGTTTCAATTAATAACAATTTAGACGCTCTCACTCCGACATATATGTATATGTATATTATGATGTCAAACTCAAGATTTAATATTTCTAGCATAAACACTGAAGTAGGGATAAAGTATATATATATATATATTTTATTTTTTTTCATTTGTATATACAATTAAAATCTGTTATAACGACATCGGAGGGACTACTCATATGTAATCGTAAAAACCGATAGTCGTAACAACTAGTGATGTATTCGAGATGCAAAGTCCATTTTTTTTTTGCCGAAACCTTTATTGTGGGTCAATATAACCGGTATGTTGTTCTAAACGATGTTGCCATAAACAGTTATGACTGTAATATTATAATCATATTCAATTAATATATGCCAATTATAAAATACACTCTTAATTATTATCTTTCGAAATTTTCTTTTTATTACAAATAAAAGTACACAAGATTATTATTAAATCATTCCAAGATTTATTACGCGAATTAATCTACCTTTTCCAAATTAAATTGTATTGGTTTAACAATCAGTGTCACTCTCTAGTCGTTTTGGAAACAAACTACATATAACTTGCTATTCAAAAACGTAAAATAATATAAATAAGAAATGATATAAAAACTCAGAATCAGGCATGATATAAAAAACACTTACGTATAAGAAGAGAAATCGAAGAATTCTCTTGTGCGTGAGTATGTAGAGTACGTTGCCAGTTTCTGGATCGATGACCGGCAACCGATGGATCCGGTTAGTGATCAGCATTCGGATGGCTTCGAATAATGACGAGTCCGGACCTATTGACACCAGGGGCATCACGGAACCCTTAAGCACCTCTGCAAAAGAACAATTCCCTGCTGACCGAGGCTTTCACAATTCTCATGATATTTTTGATTCTACAGTACAACATCCACCGTTACAGTTTCAATGATTAGACAGATATAAGAATTTATGACTATAACACTTCGATTCATACTGTAATAACTTTTACCACTGGTTATTCATGTTCCTGATTATTTTGTAAGAATCTTTGATTATGAAAATGATTATGAACAAAGTCGTTTCTACTCAGATATGTTTGTACTTACGCCGCCATGTTTCGAGTCTGTGTTCTTCGAGTTCGTCCATAGCGACATCGGGACTTGTGTAGTACATCTGTAATATCTTGATGAAGTCTGTTATTGTGAGCATGCCCACAAATTGCTGTTTTTTTGAGTCCCATAGAGGAGCAGCACGCACACCTTTCAACAAAAAATAGTAACTTTGGGGCTATTCATAACATACTATATTTTCAATCAATATAGATTATATGATTATTGGAAATTTGTGTCATATACAAAGAACTACTAATTGTTTTCTGTCTGATAAGAATGTAAAAAATAATATATATTGAACAATATTTACATTTTGTATAAATGAAATTATCCAAGAAATGGCCTTATGATAACTATAAGAGATAACATATAGGTGTAAACAATAAAATAAATCGACCAAATCACTTCCTAAAGAAACAATACACTACCATTAAGCGGACACCCCGTAAAAACCCGTACTATACTTATTATACCGGCACGTGAATTCTGAATTTTTTTTAGTTACATTTACAGTTTGTATTAGAGATATATTTTTCATCATAATGTCAATACCTATATAAAAAAGTTTATTTTTACATATTTTTATCGGCGACGTCCAGTTTGCTTACAAAGAGGCTATTGCATAGTCATAATAAATATACTCTTAGAAAGCGTATTTTAATACTGAACAATATACACCTTAAGCAGAACGCCTTGATGGTCATATTGTTTCTTACGGAGGTTTCCGTGATATGGACCCGATCGTAATCCTGAGCTGTATTAAATAAAAGAAAATCAAAATTATTTTGTAAACAGACTTTTCGCCAGGCATTGTCTAAGCAGATGATTAGTTTACACGCCCAGCATCGTAAATTATTTACACCAGTGTTCTTAGCATATTTATTTTTCTTCCTTGTCTGCGGTAAACTAATTTATTTACAGTGTAAAACAAAAACTAAATTAAATAATCACTAAAAAAACAAAACAAAAATTCGCGGCGCAAAATAACTTAAATGACCAACAAAAGAAGTTTTATTTCGATAAATACAACCGACAGTTTTTGTTAATATTAGGAGCGTGAGTGATTTATTCAAATACAATTATTTGAATAGATCACTAAACACATACCCAATGTAACATAAAAGTAATCAATGCTTTAAAGTTAATAAAAATAGAATTACGTTGTACTGTCATAAAAATAAAAAAACACAAAAGTAAATATACATTTATCTATACGAATCCGCATATATATAAGTATTTAAATAATTATATACTATACATAACTCATATTTACCGTCTCGTAAACGGGATGAACCCTTAGGGGCCTTCTTCATAAGCGTATTTGTCGTGATGGTATTTATACAGAACAAAGGCATTCAACAGTAACAATATGAAAGTCTCCACACAGAGATATTATCGCGGCGAAACTGCACACGATTAACTTTTACTAAGCAAAACCTCTCAGATTCACAACGATGCGTTAAGGCAATAGTCGTTATTTAGTGGAGATTACTTGACGATATCAAGAAGTAAACAAACGACAAACAGATTCGTGGAGATGGCCCTTAAGAACGCTGTAAGGTGCACTTACCGTTGTAAACGAGAGCGAAGAATGCCTTTTTGACTAGAAGTTGCGTGTCAAAGACCACCAGCTTAGCAGATGTAGGTATCAGATCGTAGCATTTATGGAATTTGAAGAATTTCACAAATATCTGGGATTCATCCTCCTCTGAAAACAAATCACATTTTTATTTTATTTAATATATATTAATAAATATTGAATATACTCGGGAACCATGCACAATTTGTACAATATAACTTAATTTACAAACACGATTTCATTTGCCTAATGGAGGGTGCCTCTTTCCTACTCTTATAAAATCGTACATTTTTATTGAGAATACATTCATTCATATTTGAACCGTTTTTGATAGACTTTTCGCAGTTACAATATATTTTTTAAAGTTTAAAAGCATCAATATCAATATATTTCTTTATAATTGATTGTGTACAACTAAAGATAGCGCTAGAACTCTTTTGTAGTACTAACTTAATACTCTATGGAGTTCAAGTAAAATGGTTATTTTTTCGTAATATTACAATTGTTTCAATTACTAAAAGGGCATATTTAATTCGACTCAAAGTGTTTTATTTCATATTTAATTACTGTGCCAAAATAGACAAACATCCGTGTAGAAAATAGCATTTCCGAAAATTAATTATTCACGGTGTCGCCAGCTAGTGGCTACCAAAGAAGTCATAATCAAACGTTATCGAAGGCGAATAATCCGGTATTGAATATGTATGAAGTACTAAAAACCTTGAGCGGCAATCAGGTCTTCTTAAGATCTATGTTTTTCGATTACCCAACCAAGGTAAACAGCCATATCAGTAAACAATGTCGCGTCTTATATCGACGCGTATGTAACCAATAGACGTTTATTAGTTTATGATAAAACAAATGACTAAGATATGTATGTAATAAGTATTTCAACATTTGAAAATTAAAAATGAGAGTAAATTATTCAAACATTTATTGAAAAAGAACAGGTGTGAAACCTATAAGAAACTAAATAGTACAAAAGAGGTACTTAAGGGGTAGGTGAATGACTATATAGTATAGGTAACCTATAAGTTACCACCATACAATTAGCTATATATTTTGTTACAAATGTATTAAAACAAATAACATGTAACACCAAGATAGTTAAACTAAGCATACAAATAAACATAATATCTTTTCACACAAAACACTTTAATCATTCGTCGAATTTCAACCACATTAAACTGGTTTACATAATGAAGGAAATAGTATTTAATTGAGTTATCATCATTGCCCTACATTTGTATCATTAACGCTATAAACTGATAAAGGTGGTTTTTCTCTTTTCATTGTTAAAAGGAAAAATATAAATGAACGGGGTATATTGGAAATCATCATCAATTATAAGTTAAGTCACCGGATACTTTATAAATTTTATAAGATCAAAAACAAGATATTATTCATAAGATCTTGGTGTGCATGGCTTTACTAGTTTCATAGTTACACGTTTCTATTTCGAGTCATGATGAGCTAACAAAGTGGCCAGCCTCTGGCAAACTCGCATGTTTAAAACAATTGGCATAAACAAATGCACATACTAAGTTAGATTGTGTATACAACATTTCTAAAGCACATTGATATTCTGAAATATTTCATGAGTATATTACATTTTGGTATTCATTTTGAATAAATAAAATTACAATATTAAATATTGTCATTCTAATATTTTCATAACAACAACAGTAATATGGTTCCTCCTTTTATTGATATATTTTATTTTCATAACACTCTTAATAAACTTGAAATATAGCTTCTTATTTTCGGTAAATAGTTACTTATGAAAAACAAAATCTTTACCTATATGAACGCTTATTTTGTCTAACATATCATCGTAACGCCTAAACTCTACTTATCTATTTAAACTAGAAACATAAAATTTGGACATCGTATTTTTTATATCATGTAGATTTTTGAAAAATATATCCCAAAAGGCTTAAATTGGCGTTTGAAAATTTGTTCGAAATTTCGTCTTTAAAGTAAGCGCAATGAAAATCAGTATTTAGATTTTTGGTTAGAAATACGAAAAATACGTGTTTCGGCATTTTTGGATAAACCACCCCGGGCGGGTTAAAATGGAGATTTTTACCAGGCAACGCCGGGTCACTACAGCTATTTTCTATATATTTTTATGAAACTAATAAAAATAATGAACTAAGTGAATTCTGAGTACTACAATTAATAATATGTACCAATAGTAATAATAAAAATAATAAATCAATCACAAAATTCAACTATTTATTTAAAGCCTACAATTATTAGTCTTGGATTGATGCATAAGCTTACTTACTATCATACTATTAGAACATAATACCCGTAATTTTGATGTTATTTAAGCTATTATCAATTATCTCATAACGAACAATCCAAACTAATTCATTTCGAAACAAGATAGAGCTCACCGTGTTAGTATTATAAGGTAATGTATAATAAACACTAGCGGAACCGGTCCGCCTTCGCATGGGAGTGACATTTCTATAGCCTATGATCATCTAAATAAAAAATAAACTGAACAACGTAGGTTTCTAATGATAAAATCATAAATAAAATCAGTTAGTGAAAAAATATCAATTACTGATTGACAAAAGGAAACTATTTTCCGTTCCGAATACGAGAAATCACGGAACTGTAAACCTAGGACCGAATTCTGACGTGGTTTTACGCACTCCTAATTTCCATCCGTCAAAATATATGCAGGCAACCATACAGCTGGGGAACAATAAAAAAAAAGTACGTAACCCTGAATGTTACAAATTTCAAGGTATTTGTATATTTCGTTTTTACGTCAGAACGGCTGGACCGATATTAATAAAATTTAGCATACGAATAGATTAGATCTTGTAGGCGGATATAGACTACCTTTCGTTGCGAAAACAAAGCTTGGAAGAATTGAAATAGGGGATGCAATTTAGTACGAGAAAATTATTATTTTTTAAATTTAGTATACTAATGTTTTCTTTTGGAAGAGGGGAAGGAGATGCAGCGAGGGTATGCAGAGTATGCGTGGGTATGGGTGTAAAAAGGAGAAGGAGAATGAGAAAGGAAAGAAGACCGAGAATAAAGAGGGGTTGTGAAATGGAGAGAAAAATAATCTATTTTCAAAACGATTTTAACAAATGGTCTTACAACTGATAACGCAATAATATTAATACAATTCCTAACTAAAACATAGAGCAATTAAACTCTTCACAACACCTAATTCTCAACAGGTTATCGAGATTTTCATATTTAAGCCCATTTAAATTAAATTTATAAATAACTCTAGGACACCATTAAATAAAGTAAGCTCTTCAGAAAAAAATATGATCCATTTCATTTTACACAGATTTTTTGCATATTTTTGATTGTTTGCTGAATAGATACCAAAATTACAAAGATACTACATTCCCCACGCGGTATATTTGGGCCGACATGACGACAGCGGCTGTCAATAGTTCTTTGTCGTTTCGGTTGTCGCTGTTTTCGATTGCATTGTACTTACATATATTTTTATAGATAATTAGTGCAATAGGTAAAAAAAAACTAGCGATTAAGTTATTCAGTTTGTATGAATATGCAAAATTTTCATGAACCGAACAAATTTAAAACAATTTTTACCATAGATGATATAAACATGTGTACAGGTAATTAATAGTTACCGTGAGCGACCCGTCATGGGTGACTTTGTTTATTTACGTTCGATCCCGATGCCACACCGCACCTGTACGTTGCGCAAGCGGTGCTGGAGATATGACGTCACAACAAACTTCAAAGACGTCAGACAGCAACAAGTAAGTTTAAATCCTCAGTATTTATATTAGACCCAAATGCTCATATACATGAATACGTAACTTTATAGAGGACAGCGAATAAACTGAGCAAACACTCGCGAATATTAGAATAATTAAGTATCTAGTTTTTTATCAAAATTTATTATTACACTGAAGGTCACCGCTTCCGGTACTGACGAAGAAAACAAAAAGGTACATTACAGGAATAAGTAAAGTTGGATTTGGCGCAAAGACATAAACGATAGTCTAGTTATAAAAGAAACTGATTCCGCGACACTATAATGATGTACACTAATCACTATAAATTATTGTACTCAATTTCACTGCTCCATGTATCTATCTATCATACACGTTACGCGAACTACTAATAACCCTTAAGGGTATCCTGGTAAAGCGGAACGTATCTTTTGAAGCGAGTACGAGAAAGAGAAAAAAAACCAACGCAGCATGAGAGACATAAACAATCTGGCACCTTTAAGGAGCCATTCAGCGAGGAACGCCTTCCAGGCGCGTCCGACGGCCTCGAATTCCTTGATGAGCTCGATGGAATAGACGGATTCCTCGTTGTCGTCGGCAATGAGCGCTGGATTGTCCGAGAAGTAATGTAGGCGCAGCATGCGCGGGAGCCGGGCGGCGCATCGCCCGCTACCATGCGCCACTCGGTGCGGCCCGCCGCGCCTCCCACGGCTCACTGCTAATTATACACGCGGCGCCCGCCGACGGCCGCCAGCACCGCCGGGAGACGCACGACGAACTTGACACCGCTCGCACCCGCTCCTGTACCACCGCTACGCTGGCACTCTGCCCCGATTAGCTCACGCCCACTACCGCAGTACTGATTACGAAGGATGTTCGACTAAAACGTTTACTAAGCCACTGTTTTTATTATCTATTACAAAGAATGAGGAAATAATGCAAACCCGTAATGATCATTTCATAAGATCAACGACTAATATGTAATAATTGCAAAAACATTATTAGGGCCATATTTTTTTTACTTGGAAAAATCCTCATTGTTTTTTTTTGTAGTACGAGTGTTGAAGACGAGGAAAGGCCTCCATAACTAAACCGGGCGGGAATCCTCATTGTGCCGTTCCGGCCCCACACAGGAAAAGTGTACCCGGGGCGTACCACACTATTACAAACTAAAGATGCACATATTACGACATCTATGAGTAATTCCAACTTCATGTCGAATTCCCCTTAAATTTTAGTTTCACTTTCATACAAAGTTGTTGTTATGGCAATTTCGGGTATAAAGACGAATTTTGATACACCATCTGATTTACAAATCTATATTACCGAGGTCCTGTCAATCATGTGTAGTTAATACAACCAGGCACATCAAGAAACAAGAGAGAAATAAGAAACAAACTGCGAAACCTTTAATTAAGCTTCCTAAGATTTTAGAATTTATTTTAGTTTTATCCCGTTTTTTATCTTTTATAGTTGTACTTTCCAAACAGCCCACAGTTGTGAGCTACAGAAATTGGTTTTTATTATGTGATACAAGCAGATAATGAGTATTGCCCATCGGCAAGGATTCGTTTACAGGGGAACTTTTTGAGCTCTAAATAATAATGTACTTTGTTTCATTATTATATGATTCTTTCTATTCTATAGTACTTCTAGAAACAGTAACATACAAAATCTACCGTATTTTATTAAATAACTAATGAATCATCCAAAAAGAGCTCAATGTTTGTGTTAACATTTGGGGTTCTTCTCTGTTCGCGGATATAATAGAAGCTGGCAGATTAGCAGAAAAAATTAAGCGATTTTTAAAGAGACGTTGTTTTGAACAAATTTATTATAATAACCCCTCCTATAACTGTGTTCGAAAGAGGAAGTTTTTCGACAAAAGTAATTTAATTATATTTTCGTTACTGTATTATTATCATAGAAATGTATAATTCCAATTCGTCCAACAAGTCCCATGCTCCCCTATTTTCTATGTTTAGATTACTAACACTGTATGTGCCAGTTGTGCGGAAGATTTGGTTATCCGTAGATCTCTCCACTACTATGCCAACAATGGACGGTTTTCAGAATCCGTTTAGATGTCTGGCATTATTATTTAATCCTTTTACGATAATTTACATCAACGCAATTTTTTTTTATCAATTGTAAGTTTTGTAAACAAAATAGTTTTAAAATATTCAATCATGGATTTTAATCTAATTAGTATATCTAAATAATTTACGTTACGATTACTACTAAAAATATTTATAAAAATTAAACTGTTCCCAAAATTATTTGTTCTTACATAAATAATTATCTATAAAATACTATATTTCATATAGAATGAAAACATAATCTTTTTTTTTGTAATCCGAGGGAAATCCCTAACGGACCTCAGGGGGTGGTGAGTGCCACCCCCAGTGTGTCGGACTTGCACCGACTAAGCCCCCGGGGTGTTCTTCCTACTCGTCTAGCCAAGACCGGAGGTACAGCGTCCTCTTCTCTGGTGAGAAACCATAATCCTTATTAAGTTATTATAACTTTTTTTTTGTAATCCGGGGGAAACCCATTATGGACCGTCAGGGGGCTGTGATGGCTGCTCCCCGGTGTGTCAGACTCGCACTGACTAAAACCCCCGGGGAGTTCCTCCTAACCGTCTGCCGGGCCCAAGGACAAAGCCGTGCCATCTTCCTCGACACCCAGCGACGTCTAGCCTAAAGATAAGGCCACCTCTCAGCATTTGCGGAGGAATGGTGTAAATGGCCACCTCCCTGCTCACCTTCGTTATTTTGGAGCAGTGCGCGGGAACAATCCGCACTGTTCTGACCTTGAGAAATTTTGGGCAACGCACTCCCTCAAGTGCGCCACCCAGGCGTCAGTCTATGTTAGGGAGGGAAGTGCCTTGAATGGGCCTCCCTATTGTGTCCAGTTCGACCAGGGCGACGAAGAGGCGGGGAGGACAAGGATGATGTAGCTGCCTCTCCCGCTGACTCTCCGTCTCCTCCTTAGCCTTCAATACTTCTTCCGTAAAATCGAGAACCGCCTTCCATAAGTTATTATCATAACATACAAAGAAATCGGAAACAAAAAATAATAAAAAAAGAAATATGTTCTTTTTCTTTATTAATAATAGAAATATATTATTAATTATTCTTTCATTATATTATTCATCAAAATTGAAGATTTTTGGAATGTATAGTCAATTCTGATCCTTAACAAAAATGCTTATATTTTTGGCCAGTCATGAGCAAGTCTGTTAAAATTGTTACGCCCAACAATAGTTTAAAAGAAAAACTGTAAGTTTTCTATTATGTATTTATTACTATACAGAATTGAAACGATTTATTCTACACTGATGGTTAATTTGCATGTATCGGTCTATAACACGAGGGCGGGCGACGCTTAGTTCTATTGTGCGTGTTGTAAACTTTATTTTATTGCATGTACACGTCACAATTATGAATAAACGTCACTCGCCTTCGTTAAAATGGCCAAACCTAAACTCACAATGCTGAATATGTAGGCACATTATAATATCACCTACACAGTATCCAAATATTAGAATATAACGAGCCATCATCCATGTTTGTACGTGAAGACTATGACGATTACACAAAATGAAACGATAAATCCTATTTCATTACCTGTAAAGTATGCTGATTTCCATAGAAGCGTGTCAATCCACATTCCAATAAAACAACGTAACCGGAAAATTATAACACGACTGTAAAGTTTTAAAACGAAACAATGCAAGATCACTGTTTAAAAGGCTGACGAAAGACATCAAGTAGGATCACTATAAAAAATACTTTATAACTATCAAAATTCGCGTAAGCTTAACACGACCGAAACCGATTGGCTTATCTCGTTTCGATTAAAACGTATAGCTACGAAACCTGGACTGCACTTAATGTTTATACGGGTATACTTTAATAGTTTTACGTGTCCCCCTACACAATGGAGTATGTGATAAAATGGACCGATTGTATTAGATAAGTTAAGATATCACAGAATAGATAGTCTTGATTCCACTGTGCTGGTGGTAACTGACTCTGATAATTAGCTTGCTAACAATCGTAATAACCTTGAGTCTCTTGACATTTCAACGTTCCTTATTTTTTATAATCTATGACTATAATTTTCGATATTTTAGCTCCCTAAAAGTTTATTGTTTGAAATATTATAAAATTGATTAAATATATAGACTGTTTTTTATTTTCATATAATTAAATAAAAAAAAAATCACATTAAATTAAATTAATTTCATGATAAGGTAAAATGTTTGCATTTCGGTAGAGACATGAATTTGCTATTTTTTACACAGTGGCACATACGAAATATACATTAAATTAAGCTGTATATTCTAAGTAAGAATTTTCCAGTACTTATCTTCTATGTTGCAGAAGATACATTAATCCCGGTCAAAACAAATAACGTTCTGAAAATTAAATAGGTCACAAAAACTAAGCAATTAAAAATAGTGAAAATAATACAAAAATACTCACCTAAATCTGATCGGCTGACTTTCTCCAAAAATGGATCAGCAACTGGTAACTGAAATAGAAAAAGAAGATAAAAGACGATTACACAATTTACATTCATAAATATTATATTAATAATCTTTAAGTAATGCTCATGATACATAAAATCAGGACAATTTGAAGAAATAAAAAAGTCAATTACAGATTAGCTAACTTACAAACTAAAAATATGGACTATGTTTGGTCACAATTGGTTAAACAGAACAAGTTAAACCAATTTATAATACGAATCCTCACAGGTCACGGTAGTTTTGACCGTCGTCAGCGGCGGGTGTCAGGAGAAGAGCTGATAGCGGAATGTCACGAGTGGGGGAGCCCTAGGACACAGCGCAACACACCCTTGAGGTGTGCCTAGCCTGGGCTGAGGAAAGGAAGGTCCTTTAAGACAGCATTGGGGACGACCTCTCACTGCCGGCGGTGGTGAAAGCCATGGTCGACAGCGAAGAGGCATGGCAAGAAGTATTATCCTTCTGCAATGTTGTGATAAAGCAGAAGGAGGCCGCCGAAAGGGTCCGAGAGCGAACATCTTCTCTAGCCATTCGGCGGTCAAGGCACCGTCGCCGGAAAGACATTCGCCCATAGCAAGTGCGACATACCCCGGTGACAATAGCTGGTCAGTAGACTTGAGGGAGTCTGCTGCACGGATTTGAGGAAGGCGGTGTGCAGTATCCGGCGCGTCGCCTGAGATAGAGGTATCGGAGGGGTGGGCTCTTTACTCGCAACCCTATCAAAGAGGTAGCCTCAACAAGACTTTTTGCTTCCCGGACGTCTAGATGAATTTGGTTTCCCAGGCCCGGGTGGAGCAATTAGAGAGACATCTCGGGGGTTTTTGTCAGTAGGAGTCTGACACACTGAGGTCGCTGCCCTCACAACGTCCCTGATTGTCCTATGCAGGATTTTCCGTCGAGTTTCAAAAACACACACGAACAACTATTTTTATCATATAAATGAGCACATATTAACATTGCCTACATTATAATAAGTTTTATTGAAATCAGTTAAACAGAAAAGGAGATTTAAGATTGATCTCTCCGTATTATAAATTATAGCTTATCCGGCAAACGTTTTTTTGCTATATAAGGTTTTGTAATATCTTCTAAGATGTTCATTCAAATTAAGTGATGTCAAAGACAATTTTGTTCACAATTAAATACTCTTAATCAACAACACATTTATTTGGATAAAGATTAATATTATTACGCTGATACAACTCTTAACAAATAATGCATTAATTTCGACCAAATTTGATTACCATAAAAACGGTTCTAGTGACTTAATCTTAAAAGATAGACATATACTGTCGACGACATTTTTTTAGATCATTTCAAGAGGAATAATTCTTTCATACATATATTTTTGGTATCTTGAACCGTTTTCGCAGCGCACGCAATGGAAGCCCTCAAGGATGAATAATTTTCCCCGTTTTTTTTTTCACATTTTCCATTATTTCTTCGCTCCTAATAGTTGCATCGTGATGTTATATAGCCTAAAGTCATCCTCAATAAATGGTCTATTCAACTCAATAATAATTTTTCAATTCGAACCAGTAGTTCCTGAGATTAGCGCGTTCAAACAAACAAACAAACAAACTCTTCAGCTTTATAATATTAGTATAGATTAGAGAGGTCAAGTGAAATGGATTTCTCTTTAAAACTAAAAAAAATCCAGTTTTCATAAAGCACGTATGAGCATCTTTGTCAATATTCAAGCCATTCTGTTACCATGGAGTCAAGGAGTCTCGCCGTTTGTATAGTTTCATACAGTCATCACCAAAATTGAAGATTTGGCGCTGTCATGAACAGCGGCCAACATGCTCATGAAGATGGCCTTTAAATGTTATATTATACGTATATTATGAACGCTATCTTACCCCTCTCGAATCTCTGAACAATATAGCGGCGTGATGGGGATCCAAAAATGCATCGGATGCCCTGTGTCTGGCTGGTTGCACATTTCCCAAGGAAGAACGACGTCTTTCCGCTTCCTGTGAAGCTGCTCTGCGTAAGTGAGCACCTGTTTAAAGAATTATAACTTTTATCAGACACTAATATTTCAAATATTAATAATTGTGAAAAATGAAACGAAAGATTTATAATATCCATCATCATGAATAAACAAATACACCATACATTCCTTATCTATAAACTGTATCTTGCTTGGTAGCAGTAACAACTTTAAAATAGCAACACAATTAATAAAATTAATTTATACATTTTCTTATAAATTTCTTTAGACGCCACCACCCTATAAGGACATTGTAAACAAGACTTGGTATTTTCCGATCACTTCTTTTTTAATTATTTGTGTGAAATTAGTAAAATTAACAAATAAACTATTTTAGAGTATTAGAATAATATATAATAATATTAGAATAAACTAGTATTTATTGCAGATTTATATTTATGTTTTTAAATTTTTTAACAAATTAAAGAAGTTTTCGATGCTAAAGTTAACTTCAAATTATTATTGCATTAAATTATTATTTTATCTATGTTATTAACTTGACATTGCTTTTAGTTATAAATATCTTCTTATCTTATTATATAAACTATATGTTCTGCAAAAAAAGGATTTTTCTTGTATGAATTAATTTTTAGAATATTTTAAATTCCTTGAAATTTTAGACCTATTTTACATATATTAAAAAATGCATAGTGCATGTTAATACAATTAGTTCGTTAGTCATCTAATTGCTACAAGTGAGATGACCTGAGACACGAATACAATTAGGTTAATTTAAGTAATTTATACGTTTGAAATTGCTGTAACATATTTTTTTTACACTGACACGACACGGCACGGTGTCTACATCATACATGATGGAAAGCATGATGTAGATCAAAAACGGCAACGACCACCAACAGCAAAAAAAACCATCGATAGCCGCCGCGATTATACCGGCCTGCACAAATATCTTTTCACGCCTCGCTTAAAAGACCCAATATCATAAGATGATGGAAACACGCTCGCCGGAAGACTATTTCACAGCCCGACAACTCGGCAAAAATTAGAGTTAGAGAACTTCTTAGTCCTAGCCGGGATGTGAGTCACTGAAAAGCTGTGACTCTGTATACCAGCGCGCATGGTTCTACTATAGAAGGGAGAGGGTGGAACAAGATTAAACAGCTCTTCAGAACACTTGCTATGATATAGACGGTAGAAAACGCTTAATAAGGAAACATCTCTACGCAATTGGAGTGATTTAAAATATTTAGAAACGTCTGGATCGTTCACTATGCCTACAGCCCTACGCTGCATCCTATCCAGGATTACCTATGGAGTAAGTACAGGCCAGAACCATCCCAGAGATGCGAACAGAATTCCATACAAGACCTGACCTGGGCCTTATAACCTTATAACAACAATTGATCACATACCAAGTCTACGTGAAGTCGAGGAGATGACAGTCCCTATGTAATCCCTGAGGTTAAAATCACAATGAATATCCATACCTAAGATACTTAGGCTGTCACGCACAGCAAGCGGTATATTCTGGAGAGAAGGAAGGGGAGAAATGGGGATTTTTTAGAGATATAAAGCACACACCTGGATTTTTTCGGCATTGAAGTCAACCAAATTCTTGTCGCCCCAAGAAGAAATGAGGCTTAAGGACCGATTGTGAACAACTAGATCGTCTCGAATGTATGTCTCGAATGTCAGCGAAAAAGTAGCATGTTTTTCAAAGGTATCGTAGCATAAACGAATTGATTTTTTCTAACTTAAATGATACATGATTATGATTAACACTTAACACTGATAAATACTACATTGGTTTTACTTAACTTTTGTTATCAGTTATTGTAAAATCCCATATTTTCTAAAATATTTTATTATATTGTATGGTTATTATATTACATATTGCTCTTAGTTATTATGGTTATTATATTATATGGCTCAGAACTATATTCATCCGAAATCATCACATTTCAGCCGAAGAAATTAAATGTTTGCCAATGATTACAAATTCACGTTAATTACAGTGTATTGATGACAATTTTTTGGATTGATAAATTCGTTTATTCGTTTTCAATTTGCTATTTCAATCAGAAAGAGAACACTATCAGTAATAATTCGTGATATTATTATCCATAATGACTTTGTTACTAAATTCGATATGAAACTGCATGTCAGTTGCATACGTAGTACAAAAATTCTTGATATGTCGATGTTAAGCTTATGCGTTAAATATTTGCCTAAGTAATAAATTTTATCTGGGTTTATTTAAAATTATCTTTCCGAAAAAAAATCCCGAATATACAATCTGATTTGTTTGCAACTCAAACACATGTATATTATTTATATTGCATTTTTATCACATAACGTTACTGGGCCGTTATCAATAATTGATCGACCTGTCGCGTCGGATTAATTTAAAAGAGTTATTTGAATCTCTTATACGATCGTCAGATCATGAAATGGTGGGCGTTTTTTAATCCAATGGAGGATTTTAAAGCATATAGCTTAAAATTTACAAAAAAAACTCTGGAGTATTGTAAAAAACTATAATGCTTTGGGGAGTAAAAAAATCAATCTATGCCATTTATTTTTTAAAGATTATTTCATGTATACGTCGGCCACATCTATGTTTTAGGTGTTCCATACGTAAAGTCCAATTTGAGTTACGTTTTCAAGTATATTACCTCTTGTATTTTGGGCAATAAAAAGTTGAAAAAAATAGCACGATAGCGATAACTTTAACAATAACTTATTTCACATATTCATCTTTAAAGAAGTACGGGCCAATCATTTTCTCCTGACCACAAATCGCACCAAAGAGTACATTTTTCGGAAGACATTTTCAGCTCTTGTATTGCTTGTGACTGCTTATTCGATCAAATACGACAATTTTTATTGTTAACGTATCCGTTTAACCAAAAAATAGGGTCATCGGTAAAAACAATTTTTCGATAAAAAAAAAAGCGAATCTTTATTCACCTTTTCTAAAACTCATTTACCGAAAACACAACCCTGTGACAGATCACTAGACTTCAGTATTGAACGACATGTATCTTATACGCCTTAAAATCAAGATACTTGGGTAAAATCTTCCAAGTTGTGTAATAACACAAGCCCAGTTGTTGTGAATGACGACGAATGGACAAATCACGACCTTCAGCAACACTTGCGGCTACAGCACCAATATTTTCTTTTGTACACATTCTAAGCACACGAATCGGTGGTTTGATATCCAATAACGTGAAATTGATGCGAAATTTGGTTACATTGCATTAATAGCCTGTTCAGTAGGGCGATTATGACGACCACTAGTCCAATAGTCAGAGTGCGCGAAACTCCTTTTTAATGGCTCACTGATTTTGATAGTAAAAATCTATTATTTTTAAGCGTTGTTTGTTTCTAAGTCTTTCCATAATGAAATGGTAGTGAAAACTACATAACTTATAATAATTTTGACAAATAGTACGAATACCGTCACGTCGCCGTCAAAAACAAAACGCTGAAAAACCATACAGCAAAAAATCTCAAGTAACTTTTAACTGTCAATAATAAATTATTATACAATATATACCTTGCAAAAACTAACTCGCTAGGATACAAATTTAAGAAAATATTATCAGCTTTCTAAATAGCTGAGTAAGATCAATTTCATATAATTTATCTAACTATAATGGCGAGTAGTACGGTGTTTTCAAACTATTTCTAACTAATTTTAACAATCATGTTTTTTATAATAATCCATCGACCAAATAAATGTACATAATATATATTGGTTGAGAGATAACTTCGGTTGTACCCGACCAGCCAGCGCAAAACATATCTCGCTTTAAATTGAAAAATAGGTATGTTTTAAAAGTAAAAACTGACGACATTATACAGTCAAATCAGTTAAACAGATTCAGCGTGATGTCTGGACAAACAGGATTTTTAAAAACCGATTTATTCGTGTACCTTTTATTTATATTATATAACAGAAAGCAATACGGGTTTTTCAAACTTGTCATATTTTCTACATTTTTTTTTTAAATTTAGATCTAAATAAATACTTAAGATACTGGTTAATAATTTTATTTATTATACTATAAATTTAGAATGTATCACATATGTCAAAAAGTTTCGTAAATAATTTATCGTAAGTTTTTATATAGAAAACAAAAAGATTAAGATGATTTATCCTTAAAAATAATAAATACTACTGGATTTTACTATGGTCATTATTTCAACTACAATTTTGCAGAACATTAATTTGATATATCTTTTATGCAGTGGCTCACATCCCATATGAAGCATACAAAGCATTATCTCCTTTTACTTGGACATTTAACACACATATATTTAAAATGTGTGCCAATTTGGACTCTCAGACCGCTATTTTGTTACAGATTTTAAAACAGATTTTAAGTTAATATATTTATTAAACGCCCGAGTATAACAAGATAATGCTTTTTATGGGATGCACGCCACTACTCTTATGGTACTATCTGAGCCCTTAACTACACTAACACGGTTGCAATTTAAAATAAAAAATACTACGATACTTATGCTTTTGAAACTTCAAAATAAAATATCTAATATAAACTTAAGACCCCATGCAACGCTTCGACGACCTGACTAATCTTATACAAACACATGAAAATAGAGACTTTATTTAACGTAAATAATTAAATATTTTTTATCTAATTACACATGATATAGAAAGGTTACTTTAGGCAGAGTTATCCTAACGTAAATAAATACGTGCGACGTTTGTTTACTTTCCAGCATGAAGTCCCACACAATAAACTATGAAGTTATTTTTATATACAGAAAAGCAGTCATTTTGGATTACTTCTTTTCTTGTGTTTGGTCTCACGTACACAGAAGTATCGAAGACTGCTTTTATTTCAAAATCAAAATTCATACAACTGAATAGCGGCTGCAACACATTGAAAATGTGGCCGACCACATTTTCGCTATTCAAACCACCATTCCAGCCATTTCAATTAACCTCTTTATAGCACGACACCGCATTCTACGCAATTATCAATAATAAATCACGGCCTAATAACGTACCTAAGGTACAGGCATATACCTATAAAATAGCTTCTCATAGAATGGCCACTCTTCATCTGCCAATTTAACTATTGATGACTTGTAAGGAGACGCAAGCGTTAGTGAATAACTTATTATAAATTATTGTTATTATTATGAACTATATTTACAAACTCCTCACCCACCCGCCCAACTCTAGCATTAGGCGAGGGATGGTACACCTCCAGCATTAGCACAAACGGCCAGAGATTAGGGCCCCAAAGATAGAAACCTGCGTACTATTCGCGCAGTTATTATTATTATTGTTGTTTATTAGCAGTATTTTACTCTTGTAGAACATACTATGCTAAAATAGTCCGGAAAAAATACAATAATGATATAATAAAAATGAATAATAATATACGGATAAATACTGCTTCTTTTATTTCTTTGTTACAAAATATTTACGTCCTTCAATTACCGTATGCAATCCGAATTGTTTATATGACAACCCATATATACCTATATTAAGGGAGCATTTGACTTGTTGTATATGTAACAAATTTAATTAAAGTTTGGTATTTTACTGCCTGCGCTATTCACTCTTGTTCTTTTATAAAACGTAGTTGCGAAAGGACCCCTGTGTTACCCTCATGCCAAAGGTTTCACCGAAACTTATTGCGTGACGCAGTTGCAAAAGGGGTCCTTTTATGTGTGACCTTTACGCCAAAGGGTTAGTCGAAACTTATTGCGTAACGTAGTTACTCGAGAAAATGAAGATATCATATAAAACCCTTTTTTGTTATTTTTGCGTCATAACTGAATTAATTACAATCTGGAGCACAGAGGGGTACACTAAATTTTTTTTTTTCGTTGTAGGTATAAATCATTTCTTATAAGAACCGCATGTGTTCTAGCCTACCTTTAGTACGTAAGCGAGTCTGATTTTTATATTTACTTTATGAATAAGGGTGGATATATGCATAAGTTTACAAATTAAAGTAAAAAATGCCCAAAGCATGCAAGTATATGGGATTAATAAAATTCATCGGTTAAATATCTCACTTTAATACTATTTAGCATTAAAAGTGTATGTATGTATAGAGGTAAGAACCTCTTTACATACATACACTTTACATATGTGAGAAACTGATTAAATAAATACATATCTTTTTAATATATCTCGAGGTGAAATTTGTATTAAATGATACGTTTTGGCGGGACTATCACATCTTTATCGAAATCCGTGATATTCACCCCTCGATGTAATAAATGCAGTTACTTGCATGGTCACAATTTTGGCATTAACAAAATTTTAACAAAATTGGTATTTGCGTAATTTTATAACAATAATACACTATATTATTTTAATCAACTGAATCTGAGTTTGGATAGGTAATTTAGCTGTATTCAGTATTGTATAAAAACTAAGATTATAAAATAAATAATAAAATTCGATTGGATTGACATCTCTCATACAGGCAGATAATACAGATGTATCCTTGGCGTATATATGTAGGTCACAGAGATTAGTCTCTTATATTTGATAGTATTATGAATTCAAATAGAAATAACAATATCCATAACCTACCATAGCCAACTAGATGGATATCCCATATCATTGACAGGCTAGACTGTTTCTTAAATTGATAAACGTCCTTCAAAAAGACTGATTCAAAGTTTGCTTTTTGGAAATAGTTACATAGCTCTGCCAGGTCATTCATTAAAAGCTTAGTTTAATTTTTTGCAACTTTTTCAGACATTTCAGGCTAAATGTATATTTGTCATAATAAATCAATATTTTGAATTAAGGTCAGGAAAAATGATGACGCGATTTACCTTTATCAAGTTTAAACAAAGATTTATTGCATGTAAAATTGTTATTATTTCATGTAATATTACGGCATATCTTTAGGTGTATAAAAAAAATGGAGCCCCATTTTATTCAATTTTTTTCCTATTCTATCATTCATCTTTTGTTTGCAATATTTTTTTTATATTTATTTTAAATATGAAAATAGATAATGTTGTGAGCATAATTTCGTTAAGTATAGATAAAACGTAACGAAACACACGTTTGAAATAAAACTGAAATGAAAACAGATGAAATATTAATATAATATACCTTCTTTTAGGATTTCATCATAAATTTTGTAAGTAGCACCACAGTCTTCAAGGAGTGGTCTTTTCATAACTCTGTTCAAATTATCATCATCCAATGATTTGGATCTTGTGCGAAATTCTTCGACCTTCATATTATGCGTCCTTCCTGTACTAGTACAAGGAATAGCGCATGAGCCTCTGCGACCTTCTCCCGTGTCGTGTCTCCAGTTCCCTACTTTTTTGCTAAAAGACTTAATGAGTTCTTGTATAGAGTGGTGTTTCTGCTTAGGACCACTGCTGCTAGACACAGAGCCGCGCCTTTCGTTTGCACCGTTTTTAATTGTATTAAAAGTGTCTGTAAGTTTCTCCGCAAAACTTTTGTTATCGAATCGACTCTTGTATGGAGTGTGACTCAACTTGTTGCTGGTTATTTCTCCGTAACGTTCACATTTACTGTATTCGTTTTCCTGTATATCGTCCATTGCATCATTGTATAAAGGCGAGATAAAGTGGCGATAATCGTGTCTAGTCGTTTGATATGAGTTGACCCCGATCTGGTAGCGTTCTCCGTCATTTCGGTACCTTCTATAGTCGGAGTGGTGGGTATGGTGATTATATTGTGCAGATGATGAACCACGTGCTTCCATAACTTCGCGAAAATAACTCGCAAAGTTTGGATATCGGTCCCGTGGACTTGAGGCGAATTCATAAGGACTTCCTTGTGGGCCTCGCATGCTTCTTTGACCGTACGATCCTCTTTGATTGATAGGGATTCCCTTCGCTTGACCATCATTGGGTACGTAGCCTCGAGAATCATTGGAACTCATGGAAGAATAGCAGTTACTCGAGCTATCTTCTTTTTCCGGAGTTGACTCTCTAGAACTTTGTCTATGCAAAAAATGTGAAATACCGTGCATTGTGGTATCCTTGCAATTGTTTTATCGATAAATATAATAATCGTTCGTCTACATTTTCACTACCTGAATTGTTAATATTAGAATAACGTAGGCATATTGAATCTCTGACCTTATACGCGTTATCAAAATCATAATAGCATTAGATAATTCTAACAAATTGGGATTTTCGTTTAATAATTATAAAATGACTGTTAACTTTTTAACTTCTATTGACCCGTAATACCGACCCAGCTTTGTACTGTCTTAATTTTGTGTGAAGGCCGAATCTCTGGTTGACGTATCATTATATATGGTAAGAACTATCAGTTTTGTTGCATCCTACTGGTAATATCGTACCTGTAAGGCAACTGTTAAATGGAATATCAAATATATATCAAATATACTAGTATCAACCAAGTTAAATACACAAATGCCACTTTAAAAATGCTTGTCTACGTAATATTAATCCTTTTTGAATATTATTGAGTTATTAAGTAAAAATAAAAATAAATTTGCTGATTAATGAAAAATACATTTGTCGAAAATTGAAAAGTCTAAGCGAAAAGTAAAGTAAAATATTATTGTTCGCTGTCGAGCACTTATTTATTTATCAGTTTGACAATAAAATATCCAAAGTCTCGACCGGAAATACCCGATTTCATTATTTATGAGTACAATAATTCATGGACAACGCAATTTAGGGCCGACCTAGAGAGATTGGTTGAGAACGAGTTTTAAAGTTTCAAGGTTATCGCGCCCTATTTAGGGGAGCCATTGATGGGGATTATCCCGTTTGCATACAAGTGAGTATTTGAGGGTCACGAGGACACAAAAGCGATTAGAGTACGACGCATGCGCCAAGCCTACAGGAGTGACCTTCGTAGCTTTAGATCCATCGAATTTTTTGGGAATAATAAAGTATACATTCAAATATATTACTACAATAAACCTGCTTGAATTGTTATCATTCGCTTTAATATATTACTAAATCTCATTCTGGGCTAATTAAGTTTATCTTCGCTTGAATGCGCTAACGCAAGAACGATGTAACCCAAACACGATGAAAAAAAATCAAAATCATTAAACGAAAAAAAAAAAAACTATCGTGATTATATTTTTGAAATCATAATTAGTTTTATTGTTAAATGTATTATATAAATGTATTTTTATTTTTAATTTAAATTACATCTATACAGGCATGTAGTATAAAAAGCTTAATCTTCCCCTTCCACCAGATGTGATTCGAGGTCAAGCATCCACCTATATATTATAAACAAATCTGTTATTAGAAGTTTTTGGTATTAAACATCGAATAAGTCATTTTATGTTTTTACAACATAAAAAAAAAATATATATATAAAAAATTATATTTATAATTTAAATAGCTGCGTATAGCTGCTATAGAATAACCATAAAGCAATGAGACCCAAATCTATAATAATCGTTCAAGCATCTATTCAAAGCAATCGCAGCATAAAAAATAATAATAATAGGCATTGTGGTACGAGGCGCATTCAATGTATTCTCGGTAACGACATGCAGAAAAATTACATAAATTCATGAAACATTTTTTATTTCTCAATATATTCCCCCCTTACATCAACAAGCTTAACAGATCGTGAAACAAGCTTTTTGAATATCCTATAAATAGCTTTCCTCTCTGTCTGAAAAATGATCATTCATCGTCGCCTTAAGTTCTTCATCGATTTCAACTAAAGACTTTTTTTTAAATTGGAGAATAAAAATTAAACACTGGGGGCTAAGTCCAGGCTGTATGGTGAGCGTTTACTTTCTGGACCATAGTGTTGGACGTTTCATCTCCGTTACAATTCTGTCAAAAATCTTGGCTGATTCATCAATCACCACAGAGCTCTAAAAACTCCTATCCCTATAACACTCGATTCGCGTTTGTTTCTAAAGGACTGTAAGCATTCACGGCACCCATATTGCACTGACCTTTGAGAGATTGAGATAATCATGAAAAATGGTGAAAATAGTACCAACTGATAGTTTAGTCATCTCTGCTAACATTTTTACTCATATACGGAAATGCTGTAATACAAGCATTTCTACTTTTTTCAAATTTTCGTACTAATGGGCCTATCCGAGCGAGGGTCGTCTTCAATACTCTCTCTTCCTCTTTTAAATTCACTTGATCACTTTTGTACGATAGATAAAGAAGGTGCCGAGTCTTTATAAACGATTACCATTATTTCGTGAAACATTTTTAGAGATTTTCCTTGTTTAGTAAGAAATTTGACAACCGCTGTGTTTTCAATTTTCTTAATCATTGTCGCGTTAGTCAATATAGCCGTGGTTTATTATTGAATACTAGATAACTTATGGTCGTAATTACATGAAATTTGCTATATATACTTTCAAATAGTGTGGTTATTTGTACAAGTTATTAAATTACTAGCATCATTAGCAAATCATGCCGATACCGAGAATACATGGAACGCCTCTCGTAGTAGATCAGTCAGCACGCCGGGCAATACTCGATATTACCATACTACCTGATAAGAATTTCGTGAAAACACAAAGAGAAATCTTTAAAATTTTTAAACCTCGCACACGAGATTACCAGCTGTGGGATGTGGTTTAAACTATTATTGTTCAGATATTTTTATCGACTAAAGGGCTGATCACAGAGAGCTTCAATTATCATCATAAAAGGCTCTCACTTGGTTGTTGGATTAAGGGGCGGATACTGAAGACAGTTTTATAAACTTCTTACGAAACAAAGTTCCTCGAACTAAGCTTCTAACTACCGGCGGCTTAGGCCTTAGTCCTCGCCCTCGTATGTGTACATGTTTTTTATATTATAAAAGCTATATGTTATCTTTATATATGTATTTACATTAAAATATAAGATTATTATTACAGGTTGAATAAAATATTATAATATAAATAATTATAATATAGTGTCGCGCTATATCTCTTTTGGGGTGAGCAGAGATGCATTACTAGCAGTATGCATAAAAGCATAAAAGAATTTTGTTGTAATTAAGAACTGCTTTATTTATTAACTAACTTAAAATCAAGCGATAAATTATGATATTATATATAAGTCATGTAATAATAATATAAATATATATAATATTAATACATATAAATCAATTAAGTTTCATAAAAATAATAATTCAAAAAATTAAAAAGAAGAGGAGGTTGTTAAACAAAAATACATTTCCGATTACTAAGTGGGTATCTAAAACAGCAGCTCACTGTAAGGCGTGGGACGTTATGGTGGGCAAATATAAAAGGTCAATTATTTTTCAACATTCCCAATTTACCAAAGAAAAGTGTCTAATCTGATTCAAAATCTAAAGATGTCCCTTTACATTATATATAGAAGAGGATATAAACATGTCAGGAATAAAGGAACAACTGCACAGTGTACGTAAGGTTGGATAAACTTGATAGCTGCTAGTAAGTGATAACGACTTGTTGCTTCTAATAATAGCCTGAGTACAACACTGATTTCTTAACATTTTCCTTTTGAGGGCAATGTCTGTTTGATATTCTTGATTGCTTATTAATAGAATTAAATCATCGGACGGTGCTTTTTTATATAAAACCACCTTTATAACATTATTTAACATTCTAACTTCATTCGGTACTATTAGGAGTAAATAGAAAACATATATATTTCGTGTTAATTATCAATTTTTATATTTTATTTATAAAAATCTAGATATTATCTACTGTCTCAATAAAATTTAAATAAATCTCTAAACTTAAATATTTGGTTTTATTATTATTTCATTAAACTTAGCAGCTGTTACTACTGTCCGCTGGTTCGACTTTTATCGAACTTTTCTATTTCACTCCATAGCAGAGATGGGCAAAATCTAATCTGATTAATGATTAACGATTACAAAATGAAATCGTAATTTTAAGTTTTTTGCTCTGTAATCATGATTAAATCCATTTAAAACATCAAGAAATCTTAAATGTGTAAGCAATCTGGGATTCCGTAGTGTTTAAAACATACATCAGCAAAATGCAGTCATATTAATGGTAAAAAACGTAAAATGTAATGGTAATCATTTTTATTAATCTAATTACATTTTGCCCATATATGCTCCAGAGTTAATACGAACACTGAGCTCATCACTTTTGTCTCAACTGAAATTAATTTTAGTTAGTTTATATTCGTTCACGATATCTGAGAACATTTTAAATAAACATATTCATATCATCATCATAATACTTTAAATGTATCATCAATCGGTAATTAATATTGGAACTGATAATCTTGTATCGAATAGGTATTAGCAGGGAAAAGTGGATTAATATTATTATTTTTCCTCATACTCTCTGTTTGGAAGCACTTGATTTTAGTAAACGCATTATATTACCCAAATATCACTAAGACGTCAGTAAAACTCACCCTACTCTTATTTTGTGTAACGTTTGATAATGCATTCAGGATTTGCAGGAAATTTGTCAGAAATTGTATATCTACAAAAGATTTGTAAACAAGTTCACGATGGTTTATATTTATCTGCAAAGGATAACCCACAGTAAGTATTTTTATCTTTTACATATTAGAAAATATATTCTGTTCGCGATAAGGGATGAAAAGGGTGGGAGGGAGGAGCGTGGGAGGGAGGTGAGGAGAGCGGGAGTAGGTTAGCTAAAAGTTAACACAACATTTATGGCGGTACGAAGTTTGTCGGGTTCGCCAGTATTTTTATAAAGTACAAAAAAGAAACACGTGCGTACTAAGTTTTTTTTGTATCCCAGGGTAAAATCAAGACCATCAGGATCATCAAGGACGCTGTGAGGGCAGCGACCCCGGTGTGTCACTCTTACTGACTAAAAACCCCCCGGAGGGTCCCTCTGATTGCTCCACCTGGGCCTGGGAAGCTAAATTCGTCCAGACGGCCAGGGAACAAAGGCCTTGTTGAGGTTACTTCTCTGGGGGAGGGGTGGGAGTAAAAATCCACCCCTCTAAAACCTCTCTCTCAGACGGCGCGCCGGATACCGTGGACCGCCTCCCTCTCATCCGAGCTGCAGACTCCCTCAAGTCTACTGCCCGGCTATTGTCACCGGCGGATGTCACGCTCGCCCTGGGCGAACGCGTCCCTCCAGCGACGGTGCCTTTGCCGCCGAGTGGCCAGAGAAGATGTTCGCTCTCTGACCCTTTCGGCGGCCTCCTTCTGCTTCATCACAACCTCGCAGAAGGATGACACATTCTACCATACCTCCCCGCTGTCGACCATGGCTTTCACCACCGCCGGCAAGAAGAGATCGTCCCCAATGTGGTCCAGAAGGACCTCTCTTTCCTCGACCCAGGCTAGGCACACCTCAAGGGTGTGCTGTGCCGTGTCCTCGGGGTTCCCGCACTCATAGCATTCCGCTGTCAGCTCTCCTCCGGGCGGACACCCACCACCGGTGACGACCAAAACTTCCGTGACCCGTGAAGATCTGGGTGAGCCGAAAGGAGAGTGCGCCGTGTTGTCTATCTAGCCACGAGTGCAAGACAGGGGTGCGTACTAAGATTAATCTATCTCAAATGAATAAAAATACTTTATCATCTTAAATCTTTCATTTAAAACATTTTTATTTAATTTGATTTAATTTTTTTTTTTTTACGTTGAGGATCTTTCCTTCTAAATACTCCTGTCTGACTTATGTATAATGTTCACAATATTATTATGACGAAGACCTCTTACATAGCATGTTCGAAAAAGAAGCAATTTTGATTTTCAAAGTTTGCATTATTTTTTAATTTTGAAATTAATTGTTATTATAATTAAAGTGTGTCCTTGTCTCTACGCGTTTAACAATAGCAGGCACAAATTTAACTTTATAATTATTGGCAAATCCATTCAAAGCAAAAACATTGAAACATTGTATTACAAAAAATAACTATTTTTAGGTAGTTATCTGCAAGTCGTCATAAATAATTAAAATATGGATATTTTACATCATTCTTCTAATATATGCGATAAGATGGACTGGAGAAACAATAGATCTGAAAGAATGAAGTGTGATGAAAACAGCGATAAATTTGTAAGCCGTGTTATCAGTACATGTAACGTTTACACATGATAGCATTTTTTTTTATCTCTAAGATATAATAATTTTGAAATGATACAATATATTTGTTCGTAATAAATTAAAAAATATAAAAACAACATAAATATTTGTAAAAATTCGTTAACGGTTATACTTACTCCAACGTACCTACGTGCAAGTTTCTAAAGGTAATCACAAATTACTCTTAAGCTTAGGAAATTTAAAAGAAACGTAACTTCTATTCGATGTCGATAAGTGATTTTCATTTTACGTAATCATTTTCTAATTCGTTAGAGGAGTTTCCAAGAACGATAAATCAATATCTATTAAAAGACGCAATCTCAACCTACGATATCTTCAACCCACTATGTTATAATTAAAAACATGTGAAAAGGGATACATATTTTGACATCAAAAATGTTTACATATCAACTTTTACGATGAAGTTAAGCTGAAGTTGAATAAATCAAACATTATTCAATTATGGAAATGAAAACGTACATAACAAATAAAAAATACATGACCCATTTTCTTTATTTCTTTAAATATCTATACCAGAGTTTAAATTGGGGATTATGAATTCTATTGGCTCTTAGATACAAGTATTTTATGAATCTTGGATTCCTTCTGTAATTATAGGGTATAAAAATTTGTTTCAAAATCAATTTTGTTATAATAATACAAAATAAAAAAGGATGTACAAGAGTAAAGCAACCTAATATTAGTACGTTATTACAAAATATAAGTGTATAGGCTGAAATTTATAGATGCAACTTAAAGTTTGCTTATACTTTACTAAAACATTACAATTTATACTACTCAAAGGATTTAGTAAGTTACCGATTTTGTCAATATGGACTTGGCTTTGCGAATACTGTGGCTATACTCAAATTCCTATTATATATTTAGATTTTTGGTCAAAACGAATTTAGTTTTTGAGAACTTTGCTAAGCAAAGTCGAAATAGTGTCTATAAATCTCATCCTTAGAGTCTTAACTTAGACAGATGTAATCACTTTTATTTATAACGCGTAATAAGTGCATGCGATGCAGCGGGCAACAGCTAGCAATCTTATAATTTTGCCGATTTATTATCTTTGGTCCCGTTTTATGATGCCTACAACAAATCATTTGAATATTGATTTTCATAACTATCTTGAAGACAATTGAGTGTAAATTAAATTACTTAAAACTTCATCAGTTCTAGTATTCCTTTCGATTTTCGTTTCAATGATTTAACGTAGTTTAACCATTTTATGGTGTAGTTTGACATATAATAAGTAATTATAAAAACAAAAAAAAGGATTATTTATTTAAAAGAATGTTAAATATCAAGTAAAACCAAAATTAATAGAAAATAAAGGAGAACATTTTTATTTAATACGTCTGTTTTACGAGTTAATTACTTGCTAAGAATTGCGAGAGCTTGTAGCTCTATGTTTTTTGTTTCCTGTAGCCGAGATTCTGTTTGCATGTGTAGTTCGCATAAGAGCTTTTGTAATACAAAGGCCCCCGGAATCCCTATTATACGACATAATTATGACAGAGATCTGAAGCAGTATGGATTTTTTTTTTGTTATCCCGGTGGAAATCCCTACGGACCGTCAGGGGAAGTGGTGAGGGCCACTTCCCCCGGTGTGTCGGACCTGCCCCTACTAAAACCACCGGGGTGCCAGCACTGCCCTCTCTTCGCCTTCGCCGAGCCTGGGAATCCGAATACTTCCGACGGCTTGGCGGAAGCAGTATGGATAATAAAATGAAATATAGTTTTAGTTTAAGTACATTAAAAATTATAACTTTAAGCATATTAAATTAGGGAAATATGAATTTCTTGTTGAATTTATATTTTATTTCTAGCGACAAAAATAAAAGGTATTATCTATAGTATGTTATGTAAAATCTATTAACACTAGATCTACCGGTGAAAAACATATTTCTATTTTAGAAATACGTATAGCATGGTTTATTTTGTTCTGCTATAAATCAAATTAAATCCATAATATTAGTCATTAAGTCATTTAGGCTACGTAAATAAGGCTCGAGTACATTACGCTATCAAAATTTGTGTATCAAGCGTGTGTCGTACCTTAATTATTATCTATGATATTTATTTAAGTGGTTTAAATTGCCGAGGTCATACGTTTGTTATAATCTGATTTATAAATATTGTATTTACATATACTAAAAACATATTAATGTAAACCTGTATGATTCGAATCAACTGAAAATATTTATTTACATTTTGATAAGATGCTAAGCTGGTTCGGTATTTTAAATAATTACGATGGAATAGTCAAATTTTTTATTCGAAATGCGTCGCAATGCGCCTACCAGACTAGCCGGCAGCTCTACGTGCACCGCTACCCATGTGGCATCGCAATATGACAACGTAAACACCGCCTCGCGACACCGGCTGAGATTCAATACGATTAAACCGGAAAAAAAATTACCATCACTGTCATACTAAATATAATTAATGTGTTGTTTTGCTTTACTGCAGCGTGAATAAATATTCACGGATCATCGTATCGTATTTATTATATAGATACGCGCGCGACACGTTACACACACGCGGTTGTCGTCGGAACACTAACTTAGTGAACTAAAGACACAAGTATAGAGGGAACGAGAGGGCATTAGAGAACTGAGAAGAGGCGCGAACTCAAAGTCGGAAGCGACCTTGTCACCGGCACGCGACACGCTCACTCGACGCGTACCTTCTGATTTTCTTCTTCTGTAACTCGGATATGGAACCGCGACCGTAACGCAATTAACGCAATCAAAATTCTTAATGAAAAAACAGCGCATTATGCACACGGTCGAATTTACTTAAACTTGTTTGCATACATTCATAATTTACAGTAACTTCATATTGAGTGAACAGCGTAGTATTTTCGAGCGCCACAACTAATTATTATTAATCTAGCAATGATACTTATAAAGAGGAAATCTAATAGGGTCGTAGTGTCAGCTAAGGAGTGAAATTTGCTTCCAGCGAGCATATTTCCACGATCTTATTACCTGGGATTCTTTAAGAATAGAGTGATTGGAAATTTGTTTACCGGACGCGGTGTGGTCAAGTGTCTGCCTATAAATCATAAAAGTAAAAAATATATTACTCACATCTCATATTACTATCAACGTGGTATTGCGGTAAAAAAGACGATAAATTAAACGTGATTGATGCTTTCTAAATATCGCAGGATATAGTGCCGATTTCAGAATATTCAGAACTAAGAGGCTTATTACTATATGAATAATTCATTGCTAATGTTCATGCTAGAGTCGCTGATGGAAAGCGATGATGAAGTCTATGATGGAGTGCCTTATGAAAGATGAAGGATAAAACATTAGCGTGCTCTTGGTAGCAAATTGCAATAGATCACACACACGATTATTGTCAATAGACCTGTAGATATAAACAAGTTGGCACGGATGAACGGCGCCATGAATCACACAGCAAATCAATTTATTTAATCCGATGTTCTACTGACCTCTATACATTCCACAAAATATACATGAAATCATTTATTATACCTAAGTAGTACATATGGATAGTAACAGTGTTTCTTTAAAAATTTCGGCCCTTCAAATTTTCAATGTACTGATTTTATAAGAGCAAGCAAACTGGTTAAACTAGTTTAAGCGGAAACACCATAGCATAAGAACTGTTTTATAGTTTTAATAGATTAAACTAGAACTAGAACTATTAAATAGTTTTATTCACAATACAAAGCGTAGTAAATTCCTTTACAAATATGAAACTGAAATATTTTTGTAATACTATTGGGAGGACTCGCTACGAGTACACTTTTTTTATTTATCGCTAGGATCACTGATAGTCGTTGGAGAAAGGCTTTTACGAAATTGTGGTCGAAAGAGTACCAGAGACCTGTTGGTAGACCCATTGCGAGGTGGGCTTATGATATTTATAAAGACCTCAACCTTTTTTATCTTGTAGACAACATGCCATGTTTTTTTGGATTTTAGATTAATACTACCTACTCTATTAAGCTAATATTGCCTTATGTAAATTCATCACCTTCACATGTGATTTGCTAAAAAACTAAAAATGTGAATATAACTTTGCCTACAAACCTACCACGGTAACTATAACAAATAATACTATTGTGGTTGATCTGATTGTTACATTTTCTAGTAAAAGCTAAACACCAAATCATTTGCGCATGTGAATTATCCTTTTTATGGGGAACCTAAATGAAAGTCAGAACTTGCTTAAACAAAACTCTTTATTGTGGTCCCCTAAATATATGGTCCTTTTGCTTGTCTTTGTCGGCCTCTTATCGTTGATACAGACTACTTTGGGTATCAGTGTTTAAGCACTATATATCATCCAAACCAAAAATACCGTTCTAATTCAGTTTTAAAGTAAGGTGTTTTTTCATCAAATACAGATACTAGGTACTACAGCGTGTAGACGCCGCCCGATACGCATTTGTGGTAAACTCCCTAAAGGACGTTAGGGTGTTATGGGACGCGCGGGGTAAGGGATGCTCTAGCAAATTTAGTCGACTACCGAGACCCAAGGCTAGAGTACGTGCGTGTACGTCGCAGTTCGGTGTGCCTTAAAGTGCAAATAAACAGTAAAACGCCAAAATCCGTGTCTTGCTACAACCACATCCACGACCACCGGTCATAGTACTATATCAAGCGATGGCGCTCCTATAGTCAATGACAAAATTGCAGGAAGCGCGACTGCACTCTTGTCGTTTTATGTCGAAATTGCGAAGAGAGTTACTGTGCTCCCATTTGATCTTTCAGTTTTATGTCAATTTAAGCCGATTGCACTTGCGAAGCATACCATATCTTGGTTTACAAGTAAAAGTAAAGTAGTTTTTTTTAAAGAATTCTCTTCTATTATCCTTATAATAATTTTTATACGCTTTACTTTTTACGTCTTTTTTATTTCATTTTAATACAATTTTTGAGGTTTAAAAAGTTATCAACGTTCTTTTTATATATACCCAAATTCACTCGAATTTTTGGCAAATGGTCACAAAATTTGTTTCTTACTCAAACGAAAGATCAAAGGAAGTAGGAATTGTAAGAGGATTTATCTTTAACAGAATAGGTAACATAATTTAAGCTGAAAAATGCCGAAAATAACTAATAATAACATTTATTATGAAAGAGCGACGAGATTAAATTCTGTTAATTGATGATATTTATAAAAAAGGGTGGAATCAACTTTTTGCCAGCTTCTGAAAATATAATATTTTTTTAGGAAATATCTCCTAAGAATACATCGATAAAATATAAGAAAAGCTGCACTAAGTCCGTAAGTATGGGAAAGGTATAGAGATATACGATAACGGCCATTAGAAGCGGGTCAATGCCTTCTTAATTAAATTATTAAGCCAATGAGGAGAAAATTCTGTCGGGAGTCCCACTGGTTTTTATAAAAATATTAAACGTTACTTAATTTACACGAATCTCCAATCGACCGAGTAACAGGATACACCAAAATCCAAATATATAACAAAAATAATAAAAATATGAAATGGAAATCTAAGATTAATAAAAATTATAATTTAACTAAATGAATTAAAGAAAAATGCTCAGTATAAAAAAATACCCCAATCGGGATGAACGGACGTCCTCATTCGTTGATTTGGATATACGAGTAGCGTATTACTGAAAAATACGAATTTATAAGGCAATAGCTGTAGTAAACCGCAACTTATATTTTTATCTATGTAACATAAAGAAATTCATAACCAACTCTGACAAAGGAAAAGGGTCAAATATTGGAAATCGACAAAATAGTGTGACAGGTAAATAAAATTAGAAGGCAGTATAAGCGAAAGGGTGAATCCATTTATTTGTTTCCATCCCATCTGAGATACACTGTGATGAGTAAAAGAACGTGTAAATAATTAAAAAAAATCCCTTATACTTATACCGTTTCTAATTGAGGCATCTAATTTCAAAACCCGCTAAAACGATTTTTCGTACAAAATTACTCAATATTCCTAATATTAATTTGAAATGTTTTTATCAAAGCAAATATTATAAATGATTTTTTTTTTCTTTTTTGCTTTTTCACTCTACAATAATAATTTAAATACCTTGTAAAAATGTGATTGTTAAATCAAAGATTAATAAGCTTTTGTAAATTTATGGGATTTGAAAAAAATATGTTATTGTGGGTTTTAAAATTAGACTCCTCAATTAATGATAGTTTTATATCTTTAAAAATAAATCACTGATCATATATTTCACAACTATATGATTTAAATATTTGTAAATGTAATTCATAATTTCTTATTTTTATGAAAGAATGTTGAGATCAATTCCTCTTTGTAAATAATTGTTCAAAATTTACTACTAACACATTAAGGTAAATTATGATCCTGTCAAAGTTTTTAGGAAATAACGCAAAGAAGTTTTAATCATTCTGTTACTACGGAACTAGGGTGAAACTTGAACCCTAGATTTCTCAGCTTATAGGTATATCACGACTATGATTTTAATACATGGCATAGATTGTATTGAGGTGCTCTTTCGAATGGACTAACTCCCAATCAAAATAGCAATAGTAAAAAACTCAAAGATGCAACCACTTGTCGCTCGAAAAACGAGAGTTTATGACCTAAATATTAATTAGACAGATGTTATTTGTAGAATTTCAATTCGCGAAAGGTCAATAATCGACTCTTGAATATACGAGCAAAAACAAAGTTCATAAGTCTCTATAAATGTCCAGATCTTTCTCGAAAATGCCGGAAGACAGCGGAACTCATATAAATTACCGGCCGGATGTATTTGCGAGTGAGTTTTGATTTGGATGCGATATAAGCGATATCTAACAGTGATCAAATATGACTTTATGCGAACATACGAGTACTGCTATTGAATAATATTTCTAAGAGCGAATATTCTGACTTTCTTCTTTTATTCTAACTGGTTTTTATGACTGAACTTTAAGAACTCTCTACGATTGGACGATGAGAATCTACATCGACTGGTTTCTAGAACCTTCGGCGATTTGACATCGAAATCATTCGACGCTTGCGCTTCAAGACGTTTTTGTGACTGACTACGTGGTAAGATTGGTACACTCTTCTCGATTAATAAATCGATTGCTCGGCAACACCGCTGCCTTATTACCCCGCGCTCGTAACAATTCTCTTAAAAAAAATGTTTGAAGAAAAAATAAATTACAATATTAAAAGCAAATATTCGTCCAATACAGCCATATTTGCTGTACGTCCACAAAATAGTAAATGACGCGTGAATAACATAAATAATGAATGAAAAGTAACAACAATTATTTATAAAAAAAAAAAGTTTTATGATACAATTTGTGTTTATAAATTTAATTAAAATTTATAGAACATTTACAATACACACATTTTTTTAAATAATTGTAGCGTTTTCAAAAATGAATTTAAAAATAAATAAAAACATACCCGAAGAGCTCGCATGATGTTGCTGAGCTATCGCCCTCTGGAATTAAACAAAAAAGAAATAAACAAAAAACTAAAAAAAAAAACAAACAGTAATAAAATAAAATTTAAATAACTGAAATTCCAAGTGGACAGACGATCTAATGTAGACCGCAGGGCGTAGTTGGATGCAGGCCACATCCGACCGATCACTTTGGATAAAATTAGGGGGAGCTTATGTTCAGCAGTGGATATCTCACCTGCTACTCTGATAGTTATGAATTAAAAATCATAGAGTAACCGCTAAATTAATATAATAGCTTCAGCGATCAGAAAAGGACATTCAGTAATATGGTCGCTTATAAATAAAAGGCATAGTACAGAATATAAAATTAATAAATAAAAAAACAATTTTATAATTTTTATATAGTTTACGCAAGCACTATAAGTTACCCGCAGGAGATGCAAAACAAATAGCAGTAAGGTGGAAGGGTTTATGCACTCGATTGGATCACGACGAGAGTACATTAAAGCAATGTAAATCATGTTTTGGATAGATGGATTTATTTTTATATTTTAAATACAAACTGAAAAAAATACTTTTGTGAAAAGATCGATTTCTTTTGGGTCTCAATTTTATTGTGAATCCATTCATTTGAAGCTATTCAAACCGATTTTAAAATGGATCCTTTTAGAGAAAAATCGCCGTCTTTAAATGGTGGTATGTCGAGGAAGCAGCGGCTACAGACAGCAGCGGTTTGTATAGATTATTGGAACGTATTCCGATGAAGCAGCACGCCATAGTTACATAAACTAATCATTAAATTGGATGTCGGACGCGGCCGCGACAGCGTGTTTTTGTGATTTCCTTCGATATACCGCCTTTATGACTGTTCCGGATTGTTATATTTCAATATCATCACATGTAAGTATACCCTAATAGTAATACATCGTATTGTAATATATTTAAGCCGATATGACAACGACAACAGTCAATGAATCTTAAATAATGACGTTAAGGTTTACTGTCCATGGATTATACTAGTTCCTTAAAGGGACGTCGCAATTCTTGAGCTGCGCTGTAGTTATTTACAAATTAGTACCAGGGGCAATGTAGTCGTTACAACCAGATAGTTTATAAATAATAATAATTTTACACTCAGTGCAAACACGTATACACGTACGTTTACATGAAGAAGAAATTTATTTAGTAATAAGGATGATACGTACTAAAATTTATTAGTTAATATAAATTATATTCGTCAGGGTAACATATCTTTTTTTAGTAGAAATGGACAAACGTTATGAATTTTTTTGACGTATATAATGTGATTATGACCGGTGGTCGTGGGTGTGGTTGTAGAAAGACAGGGATTTTGGCGTTTTACTGTTTATTTGCACTTTAAGGCACACCGAACTGCGACGCACACGCACGTACTCTCGCCTCGGGTCTCGGTAGTCGACTGCCTCGCAAGCATCCCGTGCGCGCGCGCATCCGCTTACCCCGCACGTCTCGTAACATCCTAACGACCCTTAGGGCGACAACTACGTATCGGGCGGCGACTCATGTTACATGATTAAATATATTTGAAGCTTTATTTCAATTTTGAAAACAAGTGACAATGTTAGGAGATAAATTAATTAGCCATACTACAATTTTCTTACAGAATTAAAGAAAATTCACAGCCTTTTAAGCACTACATTTAAATCAATTCGGCATCTTCACAATTATACCAGATTATAATGATTCATCGATATTTAAATTGTTGCACTTTAACTTCTATCTATAGCATATGAAAAAGAAATCTAATATCGGATAAAAGTTATAGTACCTTGATATTACACGAGAACTTGAAATAAATAAAAATAAACTTATTTGAAATCAATTATCCTCTATGATGTGTATATGGTGAAATTGGAAGTGCAATGTTGATTACGAGCTTTTGCCACCGGCCAGAACCATCGATTTGTAACTCTACTGCCAACAACTGATGAGATTAAAGCAAGAAATTGGGAGAAAGCGGCCGTAATTGATCATTAGAAAGGGTGTGGTTTTTCATCACGATAACGCTCGACTATACACATATTTAGCTACTTAGGAAAAATTAAGAGAGTTTGACTGGGAGATGTTAATGCATCCGCCATATAGCCCTCATCTTTTGCACCTTCAGATTTTCTCTTGTTTCGGTCTCTTCAGAATTCTTTAGGCAGTGTCCAGTTAGTATCAAGAGAGGACTGTCAAAACTACTTGTCGCATTTTTTGATCAGAAGTCCCAAAATGTCTACAGCAATGGGATCATGTTCCTACCGACAAGATGGCACACATGTACTATAATTAAATGTAAATAAACTTTAATACAAAATGACTTGAGTTTTCATATTAAATGCGAAGAAACTTTTGCCACTACCTATCAGCATCATTTTATTATTATTTAGCATTAAATAAAATAAAAACTTGCTAGTTTGATGTAGGATATACTCAAATCTATTAAAATATGAAATTATATCCCGATAACGAATTTTTGAAAGTTTATAGATATAATATACAGTGTAAACTCCATATAACGTCACTCGATTTAACGACAAACTCCCTAAAGCGTCGATATCACTCGGCTTTGGTTGGTTTAGTTTGTTTCCCATACAATGATACACTCTATATAGCATCACACCCACTCTCAATAACGACAGCAATTTAATAATATGAAGTACTTTTTAAGCTAGGATGACTTTGAAGTTGCCAAAATTAGTAAAAACTGCGCAGCTGTGTACGTTCTTTTGTCGCTTTATTATCCTAGCCCGTAATAAACTCGACTGACGGCATTACACATACCGAACTTTATAAGTAATCCGTTCTTTTGTTTACAAATTGGGATTGCTTGCACGTGTTGACTGTTGTTAGTAGGAGTCATGGATTATCTATACGTTATCATATTCTTAGTTACTCACAAACTTTCAAACTGTAAACATGGCAAGTAAGAGTATAAAAATGTTCTTTTTCTAATACAGATTTTTCTTCTCTCCATTTAACGACAACTCTCTATAACGTCAAAATATGCACAGTCCCTTGAGGGTTGTTATATAGAGTTTACACTGTATTTGAATTGAATATAATTGATTTTATTCTAATTTATTTATATTTTTTTCACCTGAGTGTAATACGTTATTTTTTATAAATGTATTTAATTATATTTTATTTTAATTATTATTATATTAAATTAAATGAAAGACTTATTGATTATAAGTAATAAAACATTTTGATTATTTTTATAAACAAAATTCTGTAAATAAAGTGGTATATTTCAATATTTATTTAAAATATTATTTTAAGCTTATACATACTGCTACATATACATGTATTTAAAAATACATTTACAAAATGTGTACCAATTCATAGACAAGACAAGACATCGTACGACCTATTTTCTCCAGCATTATATTCGTCTTCAATCTGTGAATTAATATTATTTCACGTGTTCTTATGTATCATATTTTTACTTGCACGTAAAAAAACAGTAAACATTACACACTTAGCATTCTCACATTTAAAAACGATTAACCTCGTGAGCATCGTTTTCAAGAAATGATTAATGGCCAAGGATATTGCAGTTTAGACAAAATGATCGCATATTTTTTAATGTAACTTAGCTCGGGCTGCGTTATGAGATCATCAATAAAACCGATACGCGCATGATATGAAAACACATGGTTATTACATACCAATGGAAAAGGCTAATAGCTTAATACTCGTATTTAATTAAAGTTTTTTCTATGAATCCATATAAAAACTATGCTTACAAATTCATGTATTGTAAAGGCCATATTTTGTGATGGGACCAGATTATGAGATGATTTTACGAATCACTGGTTGGCATTTTACTTAGCCCGAAATGAGATAGCACTACGAAAAATCTACGCGTGCGGAAAAGTTAAAACCAACGGCATCACGGACACGTGACCAAGCTATAAATTAACCCAAGCCTAAATAGAGCATTTAGAAAATGTGACATGACGCCTTTTTAGTGATTATTGATATTTAAAGTATTATAAACTTTATTGATCCCTATATAAAACTTAATCGACTGACACCGTCACAGTAAAAACATGAGAACTGGCGTTATTCAAGCTAATCTTTTTTTTTTTATATTTGAAGACAGCTATTAACATATACAAAAATTACACTGTGCTAATCGAGAAGATCAACATCTATGTGTCCTGGGTAGAAATTCTTGACAATCTCAAGCTTAAAATGCAAGGCCGCTATCAAAATCCTATTGGCACGAGTGGAATATCAACAATATTGTGTTGTCGTAATCGTAATTCTTCTCCTAGAGAACAGTTCCGTTCGGTATACAGGTCATCACTAAAATGAGTGTGCCACAAGCGCATAAAGCACATATTTCCTGTACATCCCGTTTCATCCCTCTTAAAAAAGCTGTCACTTTAAGATCCGCCTAAGTTTACATTGATGATTATCGTATTTGACAGCATCCAAGTTTTTCTTCAACGAAGAATAAGCGTCTTTGATGTTAGTGCTTTGTGCGATCGAAATTGAATTTTTCGAGTTAGTAACGTGAAGAACTGCCTTCTGACTGCTTTTTGAGGAATCGATGAACAATCTCTATTCTTGAAGTTTGCATTTTTTATTGTATTGCATTTTCCAAACTAAACAGCGAATATTGATGCAATAAGCTTATGAATTATTCTCAATTAATTTGAATTTATTTTCAAATTCTCGTAAATGTACGGAGAAATCGGTTCTTTGGGGAGTAAATATTTCAAATTCATCGACCCATCAGATTTTCTACACTTTCTTCGGCTTTAAATACTCAGTAAGTTAGAAAAAGTGGAAAATATCTCATTAACACGTTCACGCCGCCGTGTACCACCGGTGGCTCGCGCTTGATTGTGCCATCAGGCGGCGTGTACCACCGGTGGCCCGCACTTGATTGTGCCATCGGGCGGCGTGTACCACTGGTGGCTCGCGCTAGATCGCCTCATCAAGCGTCGTGTACTACCGGTGTTTCGCATTCGATTGTGCTATTAGACACTGATCATTTAACTTACATATATAAAAACGTTAATTTTGAATAAAAGTTATAATTAATTACGTATTATAAATATAACTTTTGCTCAATAACTTATAATATTATAAATGTAACTTATAATCGATAACATTAACAAAATAATTCAATATTATTTTATTTGTAACTTATTGATTTATTATTTTTTGTGTAATTTGTTGAACACCTTTTGTTATTTTTACCGGCATAGATCTCTGATCAGGATATAAAAACAACACGAGTTACAGAATTTGCAAAGTAAGCACTCAATGTACTACTGAAGAAACAAGAAGCGCGTGCAAGCCTGAACACGCGAAATTAGCGCACCGCCAGATGAAGCGCGACATAGATTTACGCACCGCCGGGTGGTGCATCAAATGAAAAAATGCGCCGGCGGGAACGTGTTAAACGACGAAATTTTATTGAACTGGAGTAATATTTGATTAAAAAATGGTGGAAATATACGAAAAAACGAGTCCTTTGTACTTTTTTTTGTACAATCTTTACACGTGAATATCTCAAAAACTAGAGTCAATTTGACAAAACAGCTGACGAAGTTGGATTCAGAATACTCAACTTGTTTTTTAGCCAGAAACCATCGATGTTAAAATAAATAAGCTTCCGATTCGAGTACAATGTAAACCATTGTCTTTACAGAACGTTTTCATGCTGCTGTACCTCTTAAGATAGAAAATCGGTCTTTAGCGACTCATCTAAAATAAGCCAGCATATATAATTTAAAAATACAAATGTATCACAAAATAATAAACAAATATTAATTACATAACTGAAAAATTAATGTAGCTTGTATATCCCGATCGTTGTTGTTCCAGGTCAGAAAGTTATCTCCTATCTCAAATCAATGTCCCACTTTCAATTATCACTTCTATTTTTAATGTTATTGTACTACAAATAATAATCATGTTAAGGAACGTTAAAGGCTTTATTACGTTCAGACTTTTTTTCAATAATGATAATAATATATCAGATATATTAATGGCTGTTTCCACTTGGCGCTTATGTATCGTGCCCAAAGTGGGCAGTAACGAATCAGATCATCGACTAGGACGTTTTTTTTTTTTAAAAAAAAGGTAAATACATTTTATAAGTTATTTCTATTATTACGATATTCTATAATAACATCGTAGCGGAAGCATGTTTGTATATATTTTTTGTAAAACTGTATGAAAGCACCGTAAACGACTACTATTGTCGAGTATTATAATAAAACATTAGTACTAATTGTTGTCTACATTAAATTGTTGTAATTTATATAAAAAAGAATCGCTGGCATTTATATTTTTATTATTAAATATTTTTCTTTGAAATAATTATTTTCATAATAAATGAACCATTTCCACGCGAACAAAGTCGCGGGCACTACTAGTAAATAATATAGATTATAATTTAAATAATCATCTACGACGTAGTTACTTTTTTTAATATTTTGTTTTTCTTATGTTTGTTTGCTTATATATTTATCAGTTATAACCACTGAAGACTACTTACTATACTATATATGCTATGATATAGTTACTGAACTAATTTTTACAATATAACGCTTACAATCTCTGTGTAGTTTAAGTTATAGTTAATTATAATAATCATAAGGTTTTAATTCGGATATAAACTTTAATAATATATTTAAATTATAAACGGCAAATCGAATGCAAACGCGCTCCTTTTTTCGAAGTATGAAAACAAATGGATGGATAAGGATCTATCGGAAATTTGTTCAACATCCAGCGTAGCGACAGGTTATTGCTAATAAATAAGAAACAAAGACACATGTGGTTTAATTTACGTGAATTTAAAGTATATTCTGCATAATCCGAACAAAAAATACTTTGTAAGAGTAAGAACAAGTAGAAGATGTAAAAATATTACTTATTTCTTTGAAAACGCGCAAACAAATAAATACATACATACTTACCGACAAAAGTATGTATATTCTTGTGATTGCGCCAAAATTACAACAAATTGTCTGCGTTATCTATATTAATATCAACATGATGTTGATTATAGTTACGTTTTTCGTGATGTCCTTAAAACCACTACAAACTGAAAGCCTTGCTTTACTGATAAGGTAATTTTAGAAATAAACAATTGATTAGATATTAATAATACGAATACAAAATAAATCAGTGACTAATTACACGAAAGTGTACTTTTAATTAGAGAAAAAATTGTATTCAAATTTAGATCTAATAATTATAAAGGGTCACTTTATGTATAATTCACTAAAAAAAACGTGAAACTAAGTGTAAAAGTAACTAACGAATGCGTTATTATTTTCATGGATTTCATGAATGAAGCTTTTTACTTTGTTTATATAGAGTAAAAAGAAGGAAAACAATTTATATTTATTACATACATATACAGGTAAAACAATTCAATAAAAGAAACTATTTTAAGAAAAACAGCACCTAGCCATCGCTTATTTTCAACTTTATGCATAAGTTTATTAAAAATTTATACTTGCTAGCAAATATTAACCGAACATATTGTAATGTGTTTACATAGCTAACGCAGAAAAATGCACGTAATACATAAGTGTTTCCATGATTGACTTACATGAAACTACTATAATAATTATTTATCTGTTGGAAATATTCCATTTTATTCCTAATCCCGCAACCTACAAAAAACCTTAAATATTTATGTTTACTATTATTAGTATCTTTGATTTGGTTTAATAAGGATCTTCATTTTATACTAACAATGTTTGCAAATTCAAAGTATTTACAGGCACAATCAATAATATTCAAAAAGAAGTTTGATTGGTTCCGACGGTAATGGAACTAATGAACTATAAGTACTACCATGCTATGAAACTAGTAGCTAATTTAGAAAAAGTAAATTCTAATAAATCAATGCCAAAAAAATATTAATCAAGTAATTAGGAATGTCAAGTACCTGAGTTTGCTGATGGTTTTGGGCAAATAGCCTGATACCACTTAGTTCCAACGTACGAGGATCCAAAGACCTACTTCGCGGCTTGTCTGAATAAAATTGGTCCTCATCCCTCTTGCCTTTCTTCCATTTGAAATAATTCGACATATTTCACGCACTTCCTCTCGAGCATGCCCAATGGTTTGCGCTATGCGTACCAGTCGATCTCGCACATCCCCGTGAACGTTACGATGTTTCGCAGTGATGGCATCTCTCTAGCTACTGCGAGATAACATCGTTGTCACGAGACGTTATGTTGTTATGTAATACGGCAGCATGTATCCAGTCAATATCCGATACTGTATTAGTGGAGAGTATTGCAGAAGATGAAATCTGTTAAAATGCGCAGGCTCTACAGACGATGCCTCAATAACGTTCATTTGGTAATTAAATATTTCAGTATACATAACGACAGAAACGTGCACAATCAATTCACTCCTTCGAGTGTACTAGGGACGTAATACAATATTTTCCGTATTAATTTAGCCTCGATTTATCACGAATGATTACGTCGTGCTAGTACACGACAAGATATATTTCGTTTGTGTTTACACTCTAGGTTCTTCGTAAACGTCCATTGTCAACATGTGTTGTCTGTTTATAAATACAAAGAGTAATACTAAAGCGAATGTTCTAAGGTTCTTTGATATGATACAATAATACATTAAACCGTGCGGCCGCCCCTATTATGGAAGTACAAGTAGATTTAATAATTAGTATGATCTAGTAAACACCTTTTGTAATGTAAAATAGAAAAACAATGCAGTAAATAAAAAACTACCGTTGCTTCCGTCAGATTAAGAACTTTACCAATGCAAATTCAGATTTAATTTAACACTCATTTTCATTACAAACAATTAATTTCTACCGTTTATTGTACCTACAGGTTATTCACAACAACATAGATTTAAGAATTTAAAAAAAATAAGTACTTTATTGTTTAAAACAAAAAGTGCTTATAAATATGAGGCCTCTGGAAACAATAACCCAAATGATTTCTTCAAAATGGTATTTACCCAAATTAAAGAGTCTATTCTGGTCTAGAAATAATGTAAAAAAATTAAAATGAAATAACAATCCGAATAGCAATACAATAAACAGCAGAATTACTTATTATATTGGCAGAAAAAGCAACGCTAATCGATGAGACTTAGTTATTTTATAGAGAATTTTTCCGCAACAAACAACTCGTATAAAATAAAATTCATTTATTCACAAAATTGTCATTTAGGTCACTATGTCTTTGGAACCTTTATATATCGCATACATATGCTATCGAATGTATAATAGAACCTAAGCCAGCGTGCAGACAATTATCATAACACGAATTTTATTGAGCGTTTGGACGCACGTATGCGAGGCTGTTGACGACAGACGTTAAATGAAAAGACCGATCAGAACAATAGGTAACTAGTATTACTCATTAAGAAACTATGTGTGTTTAATAGTAATTTACTTTGACCGCATTGTTTTCGAGAACTTAGACAATAAATATACAAACAATCCAGAATCGAGAAACTACCATTACCATTACATTTAATTATCCTCTCTCTAAAAATTAAATCTTGTTTACATATTTTCATATCGACACCTTAAAGAGTCCATAAATATGACTATGTATATGAGTGACTATATGCCTATATTTATGTACAAAAATAACAAACACATAGCCAAATAAAGCAGAAATTGTACTGGTTTTTGTAAAGATGTAATTTAAAAAAGATCATATTTTAAACAAATGTGTTTAAATTAGTGCGGTGTGAGTTAAATGTGGTAAAAATTTGAGGGGTTGGGTTCTGCGTGGGTCGAACCTCCCGGGTGTCAGCGTCACGTGTTACGCGGATGACACCTTGGTGAAGGCCCGCGGGAGGATTTACCGCCTGGCCTCCATGTTGGCCACGACAGGGACAGCGCATGTCGTACGCCGCGTCAGGGCTTTGGGTCTGGAGGTGGCATTGCAAAAAACTGAAGTATTATGTTTTCGTGGCCTTCGGTTTTCGCCGCCTCCAGACGCCCATATAACTATCGGTGGGGTCCGTCTTGCCGTCGGGGACACGATGCGCTATCTTGGGCTCATCCACGACGGCAGATGGAGTTTTCAAGCCCACTTTCGGCACCTCATGCCGAAAGTGATGGGGGTGACGAGTGCGCTCATGTGGCTCGTGCCCCACATAGGTAGACTTGGAGCGTCCAGTAGGCGCCTCTATACAAACGTTGTCCGCTCCATGACACATTACAGTGCCCCGGTGTGGGCTGATGCCCTCAACGTCGCCAACGTCCGTCTATTGCGCCGCCCTCAGAGGGCGATGGCGGTGGCGATGATACGGGGCTAAAGTACAGTGTCATGTGAGGCAACATGTGTCATTGCAGGTTCGGACCCCTGGGACCTAGAGGCCCGCGCGCTCGCGTCACTTTATACATGGCGCGTGGAGCAGCGGGCCCAGGGCCAGCGGCCGGCCCGGTCTGAAATAAAAGGGAAACGGTGCCTACTGGACACCGAATCCATTGCGGCATGGGATACCAGGTTGGAGCACCCCAGTGCCGGCCTGCGGACTGTAGAAGCCATCCGTACAGTGTTACGGGAATGGCTCAACAGGCGCCATGGGATCGTCTCCTACCGGTTGACGCAGGCACTGACCGGACGTGGTTGTTTCGGTTGATACCTTTGCCGAAAAACTGGTAGTGAGCCGACCCAACGCTGCCACCACTGCGACGGATGTGCTGAAGAGTCCGCTTAGTACATGTTTGACGGGTGCTCAGCCTGGGCCCCGGAAAGGGCTGCCTTAGCGCAGCAGGTAGGAAATGACCTGTCGCTGTCCACACTTACTCGGGCAATGCTCGACAGCGACAGGTCATGGAAGGCGGTCCTCCTTTTCACAGAGGAAGTCCTTAAAGTGAAAGAGGAGGCAGAGCGTGAGCGGGAGAGGCAGGCTTCATCTTCCTTGTCCTTTCCGCCCCTCCGTCGCCCTCGCCGTACTGGACGCAGGAGGGAAGCCTACTCAAGGCACTTCCCTCCCTAACGGATTGATGCCAGGGCGGCGCACTTGAGGGAGTGCGTCGCCCAACATTTCCAAGGCGAGAGCGGTGCGCGATGTGTTCTCGCACACCGCTCAAAGAAAACGAAGGAGAGCGGAATGGTGTCCAGGGGTCTTCCATAAATAGGCCAGATGTCGCTGGATGCTGAGGAAGCTGGCACAGCCTTGCCCTTGGCTCCGGCAAACGGAAGAAGGAACACCCCGGGCATTTTAGTCGGTGCGACTCCGACAAACCGGGGGGTGACTCTCATCATCCCCTGATGGCCCATAACGGGATTCCCCCGGGTAAAGAAAAATAAAGAAAAAAAAAATCCGCACTTGCGATTTAGAAAAAAACTATTTCTTTTTTATTCGAATGAAATCTGACAGGGCAGCTATTAACATTAAAAAAAAAACAATGTAACTTTGTTTTAGAGAAATAGGGCAGAAGAAGGTCTGCCAAAACAGCTAGTAAAAAATATTTTGTAATTTACAAAGCCCTGCTTCGATTCTCTTTCAAATCATTATTACACAAGTAATCGATTGTCAAAGTCAAAAAGGACTTTTTTGCCAAAGCAAAAAAATCGCTGATCAAATCAGCCATAGCTCACGAGTTAAATCATCGTAAAAAGCTCATAGGTAGGTACAATTAAAGGGAATTAGATTATCTAAAAGAACTTTCAGGTAAAACTATATAATAAAAAAAAAGTTCATAGATCAATTTAAAGACGAGAAAAATTTTGGAAAAAAAAATCCGGTATTTTTCTTACGATTACCATACCCTCTTCCCTTAAAATAACAGCCTCTTAAAAATCATCTATAAATTTGGGACGTTTTTTAATATTCTTTAATAAATGTGTCTAGTGTATAAAAAGGAAAGTCACTGACTAGACAGTCAGTTACCAAGTTTTTGTAAATTCCACCCCTACGAGGGATACTACTGGACTGAAGTGTATCTTTTTTTTTTTTGTTATCCCGGTGGAAATCCCTACGGACCGTCAGGGGAAGTGGTGAGGGCCACTTCCCCCGGTGTGTCGGACCTGCCCCGACTAAAACCACCGGGGTGCCAGCACTGCCCTCTCTTCGCCTTTGCCGAGCCTGGGAATCCGAATACTTCCGACGGCTCGGCGGGACTGAAGTGTATCTGGAACTTTGTTATCAGTTAAGAAAAATATGCAAGACTCGATACGAAGATACCGCTTTGGAAATAAATATAATTCATTTTATTATTTCTGAAACTGTGCACTACAATGGCAAAAGGGAAGCAAAGTTCTAATTATTTTCATTGAAACTTCCTTAAATGGATGTGGCCGGAGCTTATATGAAAACTATAAATTTGTATCAAGAGTTTTGTTTTGTCCTGTGTTATTTGCATGAAAAATCGAAAAGTGCGATGCGGACAACCTAAATATTAATATTAAGGGTACATATTTTCAGAGGCCTATTTTGGCATTAAAATGAAACTTTTGAGCGTGGTTCCGAGGTAATTTTTTTTTTAAACGCCCTTATATATATAAATTTTTTGGAGTTAAGATTTGATCTACGCAGCCGATAGAAACTGCTTGTAACATATTGAGTGTATAATACTGATACCCAAGATACAGATAGTCCTAGTTTTGGTGTCAGCTGACTCTAATGTGCTGCTAAGATAGAGGTAATCACTTATTTTATAATTCGTAGTAATTACAAATGCAGCTGCGGGCAACAGCTCCTTTTACAATCATAAGGGAAAACTATTTCTGCCGCGAAGTTGCCTGTACACTTTCGTGCCGCACTTTGTAGATTGCCTGGAGAAAATGGTTCTACATTTTATTACGTACACCAGCTACACCTAATCCATTTTCGGGATTACATTATATTAGCTCGCCAAAATCAGAGTAACCTCAAGTAATTTCGTCGAAATGACAGTTATCCCAATTTTACGGAGTAATTTGATCTACTAATTATGCCTAAAAATTACAATATTATACCAATGTAAAACCTATTAAACAAACTATAACTATAACTAGTAAGCAAACTATTCAAGCATTAAATTTTCACTCGGGATGCTCCGACTCTGGCAGCCTAAGCCTATTGTAATATGTAACAAACCTGTAATATAAACACATTCATTTATCTAATATACTCACAGCTTTTCTGCGTTCAGCGACATCTGGAGATAGACCCTGTCCAGATGCTGCAGCACGCCCGCGAAATATATCCATCACTTTGGACATCGCGCTTGGACGCCGGGACGCAGATGCAGTCACAGTATGGTAGTACTGTTAAAAAAATGTAGTTGAAACAACTTGTACAGTTTGACTACTCCTAAAAGTGCCATCAGCATACAGCACACACAATTGAGTTTTTCTGAATAAAAGGCATTTACGGTCAACAACATTACGTAAAAAGTTATCCATAAGAAAATAACAGACATATCGGCTTAATTAAAGTTTAAATATTGGACAAATAAATATAAAAAATCGATATATCATTAGGAACTTTATAACATGTTCACACTACACGATTGTTATAACATTCTGCACTAAAGCAAGGATTCCCGATCAGGGGAGCCCTCGGATCTTAATGATTACAGTACAATTTGTGAAGAATTCTGTGCTATACAACTTTTGTAAAATTCATTTATCACATATACTTAAATGTAATATTCACAAATAAATTAAATTTCGTGACCTTTGACCCTGAATAACTTATACGTACTAATGGTATTTTATAAGACAGCTCAGTTAATTTATATAACGTCTAAATAAACGGTTATACGCATTTTCATGGACAACTTGTCCCCACTTTTTTAGATATATTATTCAGTGGATATACTGAACAATGTACTCGTTTACCACTTCTAGAACTAACTAGTAACTGATCTCATTTGCAAAAGATACGGGACTGGATCCGGACATATAAATATTTTTTATAAAACTAAAATATACCTTATATAAATACGTATGCTGAAATCTAAATAAGTAACAAATCAATTCATAGACCATAAGCGATTATATCTTATTCGCGAAAAAATCATGTTGCAATAAGTAAAACAAAACTATTTCATAATAACTAACATTTCGCCGTCTAAGCAATTGTTTGAAGATGTTTAAAGTGTTGTGTGTGTTGTATGTCTATTTTGGGTAAGCCGATCGATGACATCAGCACTCACATGGTTTATCAAAATTCTGCTTTAAATAAATTTTGTTTTCATTATTAACAAAACGTTGCACTGCAACAGTTACTTCTGTGAGTGGATACGTTTTCATATTAAACTACCTGGAGGTCATACGATATACAATTGAAAAGAGCAATTACCAGAGTTTCTTGCTGGCTCTTGTCGGTAGATACTAATTTTTGGACCGGTAGTATTTTCATTTTACTGACGGTTGAAAAGTGCTTGTAAAAGGCGCACTTAAACAAAGTTGTTTTAAGTTCAGTTAAATTACATATTTGTTTCGTCGCAGGAGACAGATTTTCGCGAGAGTTATTGCGAGTGAAAATCCTTCCTCTCAGTAATCGAGGAGTAGATATGAGGGGAGAGAGGCAAGAGGTGGAGGCAGGGTGTTGAGTACCCTCAGAAGTATCTGGATTCCCAGGCACGGGGAAGGCGAAGAGTAGGCAGTGCTGGCACCCCGGTGGTTTTAGTCGGTGCAAGTCCAACACACCGGGGGAGTGGCTCTCACCACTCTTCTGACGGTCCGAAGGGATTACCAGTGAGTTAACTCCTCCTGGAGTACTCCGCCTTCTTGGTGGCCAGAGGGGTGGATCATTTATATTTATCCATCCAAAAGAATAGGCCTTTACAGGCCTAACGCACGTCCGTCCGAAGGATAAATGTGTACAACCAGGTTCAGCTAGCAACGATGAGGATACGACACCTCAGGAGTTTTTAGCCAGTATGAATTTAGCACAGCCTTCATGGCAGCCATAATGATCCTGTATATGACTTTCCCTGGGTTAAAAAAACGTATTTATGCTGTTTGATGATTAAATTTATAACCCATAGCGGCGAAGTCCGCACGCCTGGCCACTACACGATCATCAAATATCATGTAACACTTTAACATACCCTTGTATCGCTCCCGGGATGTCGATGGGCAGATCCATCCCTGGTTTTCAAAGTTGAAGTTCCCGAGGTGCCAGCCACAGGCTCTTGTTTCTCACTATCCTGCTTCTGTTGTTCTTTATTGGAAGAAGGTGATGATTTCGTCATATTCTGCGAATGACGAGAATAATTAGAGTTGTTTTATTAAAAACATGCATCTGTTTTGTGTCAATTAAGTCTGATGGAAAATGATGATAAAATCGACGACGACCACAGGTCACCCAACATATACTGATTCACTATATTCTTGAAGACACCCATATTATATAGAACTCAAAAAAAAGACGCAGGAAAAGAAGACGTTTTATAATAGTAGTTGGAATAATTTTCTTATTTTCCTTTATACACAAAAATGTGCATAATAATTAATAAGATATGTGATCATACTGATAATACTCTGGTACATTTTCTGGTAACTTTAAAAATGACAAAAGACATTTTTTTTTTTAATAACTGTTCGCATAATTAAAGGAACGAAGTGCTTCTCGCTTAAAGGTATAACTACATATCTACTTCCTTTCCATCTTATAAATGCAACCTAAATTGGGCCATATCAACACTTTCAGTTTTAATGAACAGTTTCAAAAAAGGCCATGCAGTTTCTACAAGATACAAAAAAAGAATAGAATTCATTCGTAATTGTAAACATATTTGATTAAATGGAAACATCAATAATTCAAAGAGGCAATTTCAAGCATATTTCTGGGAATCGAACAATTTAATTTATTCTATTAATATCGCTTTTATTCGACTACTTAATATTTAGAGTAAAATTACCTGCACAGCAGTTTTAACTTGCTGCATAATAGATGGTTGTTTCTTCATATCGCTGCGTTGTCGTAATTTGAATATATCGAAGACAGCAGGACGTCGACTCACCCCGGTTGTTCCTGACCCACAAAACGACAAACACAACATGTAGCACTATTTTAAATGTTTGCAAACGTTATTGGAAATTTTCTACCAAAGTATAAACACTGACTATGAGATATCCACGATACGTTATTGCGTACTTGTAATTCTCCGGAATACTGCACAACCAAACTCATTCCTCAGCTGTATAAATTTCTACCTACAATATGCTATAGTTTTACATAAAAAGGGACCTAGGGAACGATTTGACGAACCAATAGAATGCCTTGGCAATACAGGGCGGAGTTTTATCCGATCTGAATTTCACTTTCGGACCTATCTTATTGGTCAACTGTACCCTAATTTGTATTGATCGACCGTCAAATAATGTAAATTACATTCGCATAAAGAGAACTTGATTCATGAATCCAAAATACTTGATTTAATTTTGATTAATCTCTGGAATACGTTGCACAACAACATACGTGCATATAGGCTCAGTAAAAACGTCCGTCAACTGCAGTATTAAATAATCTAATCAATTTTTCTACATTAACAGTTTTAACTAATCATCTCTTGCGTATTTGTAATAAAATGTGAATTTTTTTTAAGAACAGTATGCAGTCTGTTGCTAAGAAAATTTAAAATAAATTAACACTGTATGTCCATTTCGTTTAGTAAGATTCGGATAGTAAAAAAATAAATAAAATAAACTGTTCCTTATACGTAGATACAAGTATACGATGTAAACACAACAAAATCTAAGGCTGTGATTTTAATTCGGTATTTTCACTGTGCTTAGACTTTACTTAAACATTACAAATTATATTATTTAATTAATATTAAAGTATATCATAAGTCACCGATTTTCTCAACGGGGACTTGGATCTGTGAATACTTAGGCTATACTCAAGTTCATATTAATGTTTTTTTAAAGGCGAACTCATTTTCTGAGTCACGTCTATGCAAATTCAAATTAGCGTCTATAAAGCTCGACCTACACCACGTTTTTTACCAAACACATTTGAAACCTACTAAAAAAAATTGCAAATTTTTAAATAAACAATGTTACACGATTTAAAGCAGTGATTCCTATAGTGGTACAAATCCAGGTCCAGGGGTCCAAGGAGTATTGATGGGGGTTTACTTTGGCGTGAAGAAATGGGAGTGCACAAGTTGTTTGTGGGATCTATGAAAATATATATAGTTTTTTAGAAATTTTAAATTAATTATTTACAAAAGACTAATTTTCAGATTTTTCGGCAAACATTTTTTCGGAGTTTCATGTTTTTTATGCGGTTTGGGATTATAGTAAAAATGTACCAGCAGAAGCTACAAGGAAACCAGTCAATTTTTGAAAGGGGTCTACGAAAAAAAGGTTTGGCAACCTCTGATTTAATGCGTAATTTTATGCTAGTTTAAAATAAAACTATAGTCGTAAAATAATAAATAGTGTGTCAATAAAAAGTGTTGTCATCACGAGTCCCTTAACTATGAGTTGCCAACACTATGGACACTAAAGCCGTTCACGATATCTCGAAATATTGTCAAACGCGTACCCTTCGTGAATCAGGATGAAACGGAACCTTGCTTCATCAGAAAACAGGACAAAAGCTTACTGAGTTCTCGGCCATTTTGGGTAAACCCGTGCCCACTGTAACCGTCGTGCTTGATAGCCACGCCGAAGAGCAGACTACACCGAAAACCAATCACGTACACCCTCCTATTTGTAGTGTGTGTGTTCAAACCGCAGCCTTATTATGAATTGCTGAGCCATAGTCTCAAGCTATCCTTAGGCCAAGTTTTTTGAAAACGGCTTTTTTGTTGTGTTCTTGCATGATCTTCCAAGATACCATTTAGCCGTGCTTCCAGTGTTCGGATAACGTATTATACAATCGTGGGATAAATAATTGGTTAGAATTAATGGCTACAGCAAATTCACGCTGTAAACATTTCGCTGCGAGCATACCAACGTAAGTTTTTTTCTTAAATCAAATGGCGACGAGACATTAGGCAAACAAAGCAAGTATTTTTTCTTAAATATTTTGTAAATATTGTTCGTTATGATAAAAGAACTTATTACAATACTTAACTATTGGATAATAGCTAATAAAAACAATATAATACTGAATAATACAAACCTATCTATTACAATAAAGATTTTAAAGCATTATTTAACACCGCGCACAAAAAATTAAATTCAATTTGTAACAAGGCCTCTATAATGATGATTTATAAAATCCTACTAAACTTATGAACATCTCGTAAATATCATGGATTCATTTCAATTTAAAATGTTATAAAACACATTATTATTGTGTTTATGTAAATATAATAAGATTAGACACCACAGAATATTTTACATATAACCGAAAATAATAATTACGAATATTGACCATTATTTTTATTTTTTAAAGCTTGAAGATATTTGAGAATTTACTAAAAATGATGGGTCAAGACTAGTGATGAAAATGCCCGGGAATTTTCCCAAAGTGCCTAAAACTTGTATGGGGAATATTCCCGGGAATTTACGAAATGTTCGCGGAAGTGCTGGGCACTTTGGGAAAATTCCCGGGCATTTTCATCACTAGTCAAGACTCTCAATGGTAGAGAGTATCATGATTATTTATTCTATATAAGTAAACGAAGAAGGGAACGTTAATTTTGTAATATATATAATATCTTTATTTTGATATGTTTGCAGTCTATATGGAGTGTTAAAATATCCGGTAAATTAAATGATCAAGTACTTTTAAGAAGGTATGATGTAGCCGGCAGCAAGTAAAGTGACTAGCTTGTATAGAGCGTAATCCGAGAAAAGCAGCAATATTGGCGAAATTAGGACGTGCTATCCTTATTTCGTGGCTGTACCCCTTTGTCTTGGGTGGTATTAAATAGGTGTTCAAACCATCTATGACAATCTGACTCATTACAACTGTACCGAAGTTAGAATCTTGGCACAACGACTCGGCCGGATGGTTCATTTATATAGTTATTAGATATTTTAGAAGTATACCTAGAAACCTTCCATCGTAGTACATGAGATTGGCAATGTAATGACAATACTTTAGTAACACGAGAGTTATGTCGTTGCTATCGGTTTTAGAGACAGTAATCGTTTACAATTGTTGGTGGTAGGGCGATTACCCAAACTGGGTCGTGACCACAGTACACTAGTACTACTACTACTACTAGTACTAGTACTAGTGTAAAGACCGTCAGAGTAGCTCGCTTTAAGCTGTCGCGTTTCGGGATCAGCTTGTGTACATTCAGTATCTAATATACTTAGAGACCTTCGGTCGTGGTATATATGAGCTGATATGACGACGGAGACTATCAATGGATTTTCATCCTTTGACAGTCGCTTTCGTTTTTGGACTACACTGTACTTACCATCAGGTGCAGTGTAGTTACTATCTCAAGTCAGTGAAAAAGTTAAAAAGTCTATTAGGCTTATTTTTTAAGTTATGAATGAAGAAGTGAATCTAAAATAGATACCGGGAATAGCAAACCAACTCAAAAGTTTTTATCGAAGCTGGTGTCATTTATTATTGTGAGAAGGCTGATAGCCGCAATTTACAATAAAAAAAAAACTTATATGTATATTATTACCGTGTATAGTCTGTTGATACATAGTCTGCCCCTCATCATTGGAAGACTTTCTCTTACGTTCGCCAACCGATTGCGTACTTCGTGTGATAGCAGTATCAAAACGTTGTTCTGAAAATAAAAAATAAATAAAACATTTAACGTCTATTAAACAACTTTGTGTTCAGGAGTATTGATAAAATTATGTAAAATTACATAATATATAAATTGAACTTCTAAAATTAATTTTAAAGCTACTTTGCGAGAATATACACATTTACACGGTAATGACTCTTTTAATAACCCGCCTCTGCCCATTGAATTTATTTACCTAGTGAAATCCTTTAGAAAAGTATAATCCTATTTTATGATAGAGAAAATATGCCTAATGTGTTACACAAATGCCTAATAGTGCCGCAATCTACACCTACATATATTGTATATATAATACCCGCAATTATGTACGCAAGTTACAAAAGTGTTCATACATATTCACTTTCCAAATTCTACTGATATCACAAACAAAACTCGCGAAAAATATCATACTTTTATACATAAATATAATTTTAATATTAGTCTAAAAATATTATATTTATAGGACTAATAATTTAAGATATATTCAAAACATTAACTAAACATTACGGGTTAAGTCAATTTTTGTACGTTTATCATTCTAGTTGTGCTCACTTATTATAAATAAAAACATAGGCTCCGCATAAGAGGGAGGCGGTGTGCAGTGTCCGGCGCGCCGCCTGTGAGATAGGTATTGGAAGGGTGGGCTCTTTACCCGTACCCCTCCCAGAGAGGCAGCCTCGACAAGGCATTTCGCTCTCCGGGCGTCTGGATGAATTTGGTTTCCCAGGCTCGGGTAGAGCGATTAGAGGGACACCCCGGGGGTTTTTAGTCAATAGGAGTCTGACACACCGGGGCTGTTGCCCTCGCAGCGGCCCTGATGGTACTATGCAGGATTTACCCCCGAGACACCAAAAAAATAAATAAAAATTTAGGCTGTCGTGTGTAAGCGCTACTTGGAATGTGTTTATATTTTAATCACTCATTACAAATTATATTATTTTATTAACGTCAAAGTATATGGTAAGTCACTGATTTCCCAAGCTTGGACTTGGCTCTGCGAGTCCATACTCAAATTCCTATTATACAGGCTTATTTTATAGACGAGAGAAATATTCAAGCAGGATATTCAGCATTCGATTCTAATTCCAAATATATAGGAATAGTGATATCTTAATATTTTCATTAAAACAAAGTAAATTATAGTCATCATATTTAGAGGCGATTACAAACATGATAGAATAAATAACAAGGTAGTTTGTCTCTCCTAAGCCAGGATAAAGTACGAAAGGGTAACGAGTCAATTACCTGTTTATCTAAAATTACGTAAAAGACATTTTATCTACATGCCATTCAATCGTGCACCATAAGCGCTGCGGTGTCCAAACTTTTTACCGATCAATTCTCATTTGTTCATAAATGTTTCTTTATGATTTGTTAGGGAATATTGTTATTTACATTTTTATTAGTTATAAGAAGGTACAAATTATTGTATTCTGAAATATCTCTCTCGTCTATAAAATCGTCCTGTATATTCAGTATTTTATCTAAAACCATATTTTCTGAGCAAATTATAGTCAAAGTTAAAGTAGCGTCTATAACTCTCAGCTTAAGATCTATATCGGTAATCAAAAAAAGCGTCATCATGTTATTTTTATAAATATTTATCTAACTTTTAAAGGTACGAGATTAAAAAATGCAGTTAATTTATAACCTGCAACGAGATACAATGCGCAACGAGAGCCGCGAGAGTTGGCTTTGGTGATAAGTTATTAATTAACTCTTCTATAGTAGTTTGAACACCTGATACAATAAACCCACTTGAGCATTTTCTTTGCAGAGGGTCGACTGTTGCTATACCGGTATTGAACGAACTGTTAGGAAATTATCTCAAAATCTTACTATTTTTAACCAACTTCGAAAGGAGTAACTTTTATGAATTTATTTTTAATATCTGATCACTCGTAACTCTACCAGTTATCGACCAATTTGTATTGTTCTATCTTAATCAATAGTGTGTAGCGTAAAATTGGAGCCGTTTTATTATGATGCAGGTCTGATTAAATTCATTGGAGATAAGCTATACCAATAGCAAAACCTATTTTTTTAACTATTTCATATTCCAATCAACCTGGATAATTCTTTGTTCAAAGGCTAGTGATTCCCTAAGTATTCTATATCGACTTCCAGGGATCGACGACGACATGTTTCCGCCGTTTTTGCCAAAACAAAAATTCATTTTGAAGAATCCGGTAGTTTAAATTGAATCGAAGTATTATCTATCAGTGACTACTTTTCCCATCTTTGAGGCAGTGGTCGGATTCCACGTGTGAAGAACTCCTTATCTTTTGAAGCTATCCACGAAACCACCCAATTTTTGGTATCTTCATATGATGTGAATCGCTGCTCCGACAGAGCATGTGCCATTGACTGGAACAAACGATAGTCGGAAGGCGCTATGTCTAGTGAATTCGCGGGTGGGGTAGCACTTCCCAATCAAGTATTTTTGTACAGTTAAGCTCATATAAGTTCAATATAACATTGCGAAGGGTTAAAAATATTCTAAAGCTGAATAATGAACTGTGAGCCGTAAATGCAGACCCTGAGGCTGATTTCTTATTTGCCAATACTAATAGCAATAGTAAATAGGTGAACCTTACATTGTAATTGCTATTAAAACTGTTATAATGTATCACTTTTAACACTAATATGTCTGTGAAGGATATTATTCTACTTAAACATTTCATTCCCGTCGTACTTATCGCCGTTCCTAAGTGGTAAATAGTTAAGAAAATTAATAAAAAGTTAAATCGGAGACGTGGACCCTTCAGATAGACTAGACGTTTGGCGGGCCGCCAGCATTTAACACGCAACTCACAACTCTACCTACGCATACCGACAAACATTAGAGAGAATCTACTAGATAATAAATCTATATTTACAAAGTGCGAACAACGTAACATTTGGTTTAGGTTTATTTGATAATACGCTTGACAAATATCGCAACTATTGAAAACGATCACTTTCTACGAACATAGAAACCCGAAACGAATCGTATATAACTATATTTACGTCTTAACTGAAACTTAGCTAAATTATACAATGTATGATGAAGAATTATTTGATAGTCGATGCGATACGGTTTTTGTTGTGTGTGGTTATCTGTAATTAGTTTTTGTAATGTTTGCGTGTTTTAATAACAGTATTAGTAGAGAAGTATTGGTGAACCTTAAATAAATGCAATTCTTTGTGGTAGTACTGTAACTTTGATATTCTGTCATACTCGACAGAATACTTGACAGAGAGACTATGCTACTTGCATCACAATACAAGTTTATAGTGTTCTTTTTCTATATCGATACGAATTCGGATAAACGTAACAAATACCATAATGGAAAAAGCAATGGTCAATTTCGGATGAGTATAGTTAGATTTTCTTAGAAAAGTAAATTGCTAATAACAAATATTTTTGTACTACCTACATCTTATGTATATACATATATATGTTAAATATATCTTGAATAAATAAGTATTAAAATAGCTTTCTTTCTCATAATCACCTCGTTTTTGTCGTCTATCATCGTTACTACGTCTTCCTTCTTTCTCTGGCGTCTTTTTGAAAATATCCTTTTCTTTGCCATCAGTCCAAGAACCCCACGTGCCAGATCGAGTTCTCGCTTGTTCAACATTCTTAACGGTCTGATTTGCCTTTGGCTGTTTTTTCTGTACAACTGGTTCGGCAGTATTTAGAATTGACTCTTCTTTGGATGGTGACGTCTGTAAAATAACATTTTATCTAAACTAAAACATATAACAAATAGATAAGGAACATTCCAAAGGCATGAAAGAAAAAACGAAACTAGAACTGTTGTTTCCGCATATTTCTAAATGCACTATAGATATTAATACAAGGACTATTAAACAATGTCAAATAATTGTAGCCTCTAGATCGCTAATTTTTGTCACTATCTTAAAGTTTTTTGAAAACGACAAGTTTTACAAAAAAATTATGCATATTTTATTGACATGTTTCAACGTGCATACGCGTCCGCAGTAGTTTCAACTGTCGAGTGGATGTATGGCTTTAATCAATTCATCGATAAATTAGTTACTTAACCCATTAATGACCAAAACGGTCGATTTTAGACTTAGTTTTCGTAGCTGAATTTTAGGCGCTCAACGAAGGAATATCTGGGTCTAAAGTATGATTCTTTGTTTTTGGGTATGCTGAAGTAGAATCTAAAAAATATTTAAGGGAAAATTTAATTTTTCAGATATTTTTGCATTTTGGCAAAAAAAGCAAGCATGTAAAAATTTTCTGGTAATTATGAACAAATTTTTGCACAGATGGTTAATTAAAATTCCATGAATTCGTGCGTTTTATGCCTGAAAAAAAAAACCTTGAACTTCGAAAATGAAATATGTTTTGAGATATTTTTGCATATTTTTTTTAAATCAAAATTTTTATATTTTGATGCTGCATACCCAAAAGTATAATCATAATTTAGACCCAGTTATTGCTTCGTTGAGTACCTGAAATTCAGCTACAGAAACTAAATCTAAATTCGACCGTTTTGGTCGTTAATGGGTTAAAATTACTATACTTGTATCTAACTCATGATCTACGGTAAACAAAACACCGTGGCGAAGTTCAATTATTTGTCACGTTACTTATTTTATTTCTAAATAGAGGCCTTAGCATAAAGATTTACGATAACGAGTTCGAAATGTAAGCCACTTTATTCCAAGAGGTTCAAGAACAGGGATTATTGACTATTATTATTTTCAGGTATTTAGAAAAACACTGATCATGTATTATTTTCTATTTTAAAGCAACACCTATTACTATTAATGAGATATTGCGATTAGAATGATTAAATTACCAATCATTGCCGATTTTTTCTCTGAATATAGTCTTAATTGCAGAACCAGAACCCGAGTTCCTTTTTGTCCTTGAAATACTACATCAATATAATGTATTACAATCATTATGAGATAAAAACTGAGCTGTTGCATTAGTTTTTTTTTTAATTGTCAGCTATTTCATATTCAATTATTAAATAACATCATAACTATTTATTAAAATATATCCCATAATGGAAATATGCTATATTTCACTCCTTGTATTTTTAAGTACATATTTTTACCTATGAATCTGGTTAGCAACCGGTTAAATAAAGGGCCTTCAGTCATACATAATTGGTACTAAATGTCATACTCACTGTATTTTCTTCAAAACGTTTGACCCATATATCCTCAGAGTTCGCCAATACATCATCGCCACTAGACAACGTTGATCTAATTTCTATTAAACTAGTATCAAAATAATTCTTATCACGATGGAGATTCTCTCCTGCGAAAATTGATCGTAAACTCGGGCGTTGTTCTTCGGCACCTTTGGTACCGAAATGTACGGTGTGCGCTGGATTAGTATGGGAGCGCAAAACTCGTTCAATCATATGAGACGTTGGTGATTCAGTCGTCGTTACTAGAAATTTATGTTTGGCCCCCATCACTGTCCGTTTTGATGGATCTTGTTCACTTGTACCACCATTGCTAGTTCTTGTGGACTTAGTAATATCGGCATTTCTAAGATGATCATTGCTACCGTCATCAATACTTTGGTATTTGGTTAAAGTATCCAAATTTACTTGAGATGTGTCTTCCGAACCTCCTTCAGAAGAAATAATAGACGGAGGAGGATCGCTCTCTTTCTTTTCGTCATCTTCATCTTCTTCGCGGCATTGTGATAAACGCCTTCGCTCCGGAAATGGGAACGGTGAATTCGGTGCGGAATTACGACTAGATAAGTTATTACAGTGATTCATAAAGTAATGTTGGAAGAAGCTATCAGTCTCTGGAGTATCATTACTGTCGCCCTGAATTATATCTTTCAAAGCTGCTAGTGATGTAATCGTATTATAATTAATAGCATTTACCAAATCTTCACTATCTGTAGAAGTTTCAGATTCATCCTCGTCTGCTAACATGCTCATCTGACGACATACTTCATCTAATGTTGAATCTGTATCTCTTGTCTCCATTTTTTTCTTCTTTTCATTTTTGCGGTTGTTTTTCTTTACATTTACATTCGAGTGCGATTTGGAATGAGTATCCATTGAAAACCATATGTCTCTTGACCTTAACTAAAATTAAGTACTTCTTAGGTGGAATATTAGGTAGGTATTACAATTGTTGTATATCACTCAGAGTCACATTATAATGTATTTTTAATATAAATTAAGTACTATCGTGTTTCTTTTGTAATCCACATCACTGAACACACAGCATATTGAAGATATTCGATAATAAACTATTTTCAGGGTACATATTAAGGGTATTATCACATATTTTTAATTGAAGAAACACTTTTTATGGTCACGTCTTTTGTAATATCATATTCGATTTTTAATATTAGTTTTATTAACATATATATTCAATTAATTAAATTGAATAAATATAACTAAAGTAAACGATATAGTCATGGAAATTGTTTATAACAAATGATGCAAAGTATTACGCATATATAGTGTTTATTTTATATGTAAAAAACTTGCTCGTAGTTTTAATTGATAGTATTATATAAAAAGTAAAGAATGTATTTTAACTAATAATTATGAGGACACTAATTGTGCCATTAAAATCGAAAAATGTCCTTTTAGATAAACTAAGAACACTGCAACAAAAGTTATAAAAATATTAAAGTTAACCATTTTTACGACAAATTTTGAATTTTTATTAAATTAGTTAACATAATATAGAGAAAAAATATTATAAATGTACCATTATGTATGTACTAATTAGTCTACTAAATTAGTCAAACCATCTATTTACTGAGTGTAACTTACAAAAATTTAACATTTATCTTCCCAATTCTAAATAAATAACATAATTCCCAAAATAATATTTTTATATAATATACCATATATCCCATTTGTACTCCTTATGTTGTACCCAACATGGCCAGTAGCGGAGCTGACCGATCTTTTCAGGGCACTGACGCATAGCATTTCTACATGCTATATGAGTTTCCATGTTTTCCAGAATTTTTAAGTAAGCACAATATAGATACAGCCACTAAAGTATCTCCGCTCACCTCGTAAAGAATATAGCGAGACAGATATATTATTATTAAGCATTGTAGTTATAGGCATTTTATCTTTTTAGTTATTCGATGTTATTGCACAATTATTTATAGTCGTTAACACCAATTTGTATCGTACTATATGAGTAATAATATTGAAGATCAAAATGTCATCACAATGTGGCCTTGTGACAGTCAATTTCAATAAACGTTGAATAGATGTGTTTGTACTTGAATTAATATTAGTGACCTTCTCATAGTAAAGAGTACATTGCCTTACATGTCTTATATTACCAATAATCATGATCATCACATCATTATCAGGCTTGATAATATTTATACATAAAACAACTACTACACAAGCATATAATCTATCACATAACTAAAATTCAATTACTGAATTTGAATGTCAAAATCTAGGATCTACCTACACTCCATATCAAACATAAATATTTATTATTGCCTACTTTGTTTTGGTTTTGGAAAATTATGGTTAAAAATTTTATTGTGCCGTTCTCATAACCAAATGTCATACTAATAGCGTCAGGAAGTTAGGAACAGTGACTCTGAGATATTAATCCATAATAAAATTTATATAGATAAGAAGTTAAGACAATTATTATAAACAGACAGAGTACAGAGTAGGGTCAAATGGAATATTATCATGGCATAAATTTTAAAATATGAACTCAAGTAATTAACAAAACATTAGTAGCAGTCATTGTTACTGTTGGTTACTTTATTGGTTCAGTGCCTTAGTTTCACTAACCAAATTTATTTTAAGTGTACAATATAAATATATGTAATAACATAATTTTGCCCCAAAAATTTGGAAAGATTTTGCTCTAAGGTATTCAATCCATTTTGTGGTTTATTTAACTTATTAGTTATTAAAATATATAAATTATACAAAGTACATTATTTAGAAAAATAACTACAATGATGGATTCATAAGCTGCATTAATATTTGGGATGCCTTTGAAATAAACATTTTAACCAAGTATTCAAATTTTTAAACAAATTTAAATTGGAACCTATAGTTTGATTCCTTAACTTCATAACAAAGTAGTATCATATCCTTGTTTCTAGCAATTGTTAATTGAACTTAACCACACACAACAATCACCACAGCAATGCCACAATTTGAGTGGCTTGTTCAGACAAAGTAGCCATAGTTATGGCTACAAAAGTTTTATTGAGTTTAAAAGAGTAATAAACAATACTATTGGTAACAATAAATTTAATTGCAAATGAAAATATAAAAAAAATCTAACTTTAATCATGTAAGAATTTGAGTCTATTATGCAAAAATATTATTTTCCTGACTGTTTTTTATCTTTTACTGCAGTTCTATTTTTATTATGATTATCAATGAATAGTCTCAACATTTTCATTTAGTGTAATCTAAAAAGTTTACATACTTATCAAAAATATGAATTCAAAAGTAATCAATCCTGAACTTTGATGCAGTTTATAAGTCTTTCAGTATATTGTTTTAACATAATTTGCATGATGGGATGCAATCTAAATATTAGTTGCACACAAATGTGATAAAAAAAAAAAGACTCAACACATTGATTGGTCTGTTTGTCCAATGAATGTAGATATGTTTGCCCAATAAATACTAACATTTAGCTATAGTCTCTTGTGGTATGTAATAGATTAAATCCATTCCCTTTCAATGTAACACACTAGTATTATAATTAACATGAAACCTGTATTGCCATTTTACTGAGATTTATCACTTCCCACTTTTTAAAATGTAATTCTGCAATATTCTATTCATAATGCATATTCCCCTTTTAAATCAAATAAGATTTCACATCTTATTTTTCTTATGAAATATAATCATTTGTTCTGTAGATAAAATCATGAGCATAACTATTACTTGGGCATAAATGTAATTTATAATTATCCTTTTAAATGTAATTGTGAATCTAATTATTGTGAATGTATAATAAAGTGCATCTTGCAATTTGGATGAATTTGGATTAGATTGGATGATTTGGAAAAATAAACAGGCATGACATCATCTAACCTTTACACAAATTTAAAGACATATATGTACAAAAATAAAAGAATAGAATAGAACTGTAGAAAAAACAATAATTACAAAAAAAAATTGATAAGATAGGTTTGTTACATATTTGTTGATGTGAACATACAATGTCTTATTATCTACAAATTTTACTTGATAAAATAATATTTTACATTTTAATAATATATAAACAATTAAATCCTCTCTATATTTAAACTTTTCTACTGACTTGCCCTATTTAAAGTTATCTTTGGTTTCTGGTAAGCAGAGAGATTTGTTTTATCTTAGTTGTTCTGAGCTGTCAGGGTCCCTTTCATATATTATAAGTTCTACATTTAAATAGAAAGGTAGAACTGATGTGTAATTTAAATGAAATTTATTTAAATGACACCTTACTATGATTTTATAATAATAGAGATAGATAGATAAGTACATCATACAATAAACTAGCCATCATAATACTATTAAATGAATAGCTGTTGTTACAAGCATTAATTTAGCTGCTGTATAGAGAAAGCTAAAAGGGCTAAGGTTACTCAGATATACTCAAAAACTATTTTTTTTTACATTAATCATAGTTGTATGTTAGACCCATGAAAATATTTAGCTAAAATATATCAAATACTAAACTAAAATGACATTTGGAAAGTATCTATACAATTTTACATCACAACTCCACTGATTTCTAAGGCAACCTCACTATGTAGCCTAAAAATACAACATAATAAATGAATAAGCTAAGGAATATAAAGTTAAATGACCAAAAACAAAATTGTTTTTATCCAAAATTTGGCAAGGTATCAAAAATTCTTGTGAACATTTAGAAAACACATATAAATGGTTCAAGTTTGTATTAATTTCAAAATATTTCGATTTCAAACACTACGTATTGCTAGATCACCGCTAATATTAACACCAGTTGTGGATGCACAGCCAAACCACGTATAGCGATTAAGGCAAAGCTGGAGTGAAATCCAATGTTATAGCTACAGATGATTAAGCAATAAGTAAATCGTAAGCTAGTGATTAAATTGTATGAAATGTAAAATAGGAACTTATTCCACGACTATATCCGAGAATCCGTAATATAGAGAACAAAAGGTATACGTGACCAAATAATTGTAGACAAACCGTTAACACATAAATAACACACACTACACTATATCCAACTTACTTTAACACATTTTAAACCATTTTTTATAAATATTGTCAATTATAAATAGTCGTATTTACGAAATATATATATATTTTACAAACAGTCATACGAATCCACTTTTCTTGTGACAAACACCATAGGGATACCCTATTAGCATTTTGTTTGATGATAATTATAGATTAAAGTTAGAAAATCAATATCTTTAAATTAGATGGAGCCTTCGAAAATAGATTAATTATAAGTGACACTTAATCAGGGTGTAGCTACACGCCGATGCGGCCGCCAACAGCATCTTTACTATATAAATCATTCGTTTTGCTTTTGTATAAACTTGTATAAATCTCTGTGAAGCATATTTCAGCGCAGCAGCAATGCTATCGATAGCAACTCATACTGTCTACATGTTGCTTATATGTGTAAATGTTGCTGGACAGCATCATTATTTCAACGCTTTGTACAAATTTGTTCAAATCAGTTGTCTTGCTTCCAGCTGGCTGTAGCAGTTTGCTGTTGTTGCTTGGTACTGCTGCATCATCGAAGTTAATTTTATGGGATAATCATGGAAATGCCATCAACATTATCATCGTTAGAATAATATATAACATAAAATAACTATTATTTAAAATGGACAATTCACCCATTTCTGAATCTTGTAACATTTAAATAATAATTATGTAAGCAGTTATATTAGTTTCCGCTGTTTTTTATCAAATTAATAATATTTATTGAGAAAGAACGGTAGTTAAAATCAAAACGACGACTTTAAAAATGATTATTCACTTTTTAATGTTTAAAAAATATCATTCTTGAGATATATTAAATTGTAAAATAATAAAAGCTGAAAACATTTTGATTATAATATGAAACTGATAGTAATCTATACAATTACAAATAATTATAATTACAAATCGATTTCTATATCATCTAAAGTCATCAATTTACTTAGGCATCCCTAAATACGTTGATTTGACATCTATCCAAAAGGACTTACGCCGGCTGTACACTCTCGTGCGCGATATCTCGTCGAGAACATTCGCATAAGAGGTCAAGGGATGAGTGCGACCCTGTACACTCTGGTTTATTCAAAGAAGCACTGATGTACCGTATGTACCCTCTTAACGTTGCCTTTAGCAAAAGCTTCTTTTTCTTTAAGTTATCTATAGAAAAGCTAGTTTGGACAGAAATTCAAACCGATGCATCGAGTTTTTTTTTTATCTTTGTGAAACTGGTGCTTTGGTTCCTACAAGACCACCCAAATTCGGTTTGATAAGTTTCTAAAAAAATCAGTTAATCTTTGTTTTCCACATAGTGCACATCTAGGGAAACAAACGTCCGTACGATTAGAAAGCTCGCACTCAACGAAACGACGCAGGAGTGTACAGTGATGCACTTGCGCCGCCTCGCGAGGTTAAGCGAGGCCCTTTGACTCGCGCTCAAAAAATCGACTTTGAATGTAGAACCCACGAATGGCTATAAGGCTTCGCGAGACAGAACGAGTGTACCCTATACATTCTCGCCCTCGCCCAGCTTCGCCGTCCCTTGACGAGAATGTACAGGCGCCGTAATAGAGTGCGTTCATGGTGCTATTGAATACTAATCTTTTGACATCTCCACTTTCAATCATCTATTCTCTTGTAGTTAGTTTGTGTTGTTTTGTTCTAGGTACCGGACAATCTCAAGATAAATAGTACAATTTGACAACCGTCCAATTTCTTAAACACATTTGAAACAACATAACCGGCCAACTTTCCTCGTTTTTAATCATTACACTGACATTGGCGAAGTCACAAAGGACTAGTCCTTGGAATAAAGCCATAAAATGAAAAAAAAATCATCTATTCTCAAATGGACTGAATAGATCTCATTTTGTGAATAACAAACTTCTCTGCCAATAAGTTTAATTGTTTATTTAGTTCATTCAGTGATCCTTGTGAAAAACCCGATTCACCAATAATTTATTAACTGTGTGTTTCTTGATATAGCGATGATTTATATGGCACCATTGTTAAAAAGTTTTCAAATCGAATATTAAAGTGAACAACAAAACAAGTGGATTTTCTTTTTCTGGGCTGGGCATTCAAATAAGCAATTTTTAGAATTCCACTATCCGTTAGTATTGAGGAGCTTAAATAGACTTCCAAGAACTTCTTTCAGGCGCTGGAATTCTTTATTTGCAATGCTCCTATCAAATTCACTAATTCGTTGTCGAGTGGAGTAGATGGTAACGATAATGGTAAATATGGTACCTGCTATATAATACCGAGCCGCGGAATTTTTCTTAGTCCTGCTAGCAGTACAGTAGTGCTACTTGTTAACTTACTTGCTGATGGCTATATTTTGCAAAGCAAGACACTGGATTCCACAAATAATGCATGAAATGCCTAACTATTCCAATATACCACAGTTAAAATTACAGTTCACTCTTCTTAATACGTTTCTAGATAATCTATGATTTTATATTTGCCTACATACCTTTTTTGCTGATTCCAAATTGCGGCTAAGCTATTTATCTAATCAAATTTTGTCAAAGAATCCTCTTAGAATAGTGTATAACATCATTACCTATCATAAAAAATGTACATTGTAAATCTGGATATTTGCAGATTTAGGCTCCATAAACTCAGCAGTGAAAGAATGCATAGTGAGGAAATCCTCATGGCACCTAATAGAAATGTCATGTGTGCCCTGAAAACAGTGGTCAGCTACATTAATGGTCAAGTTGATCATGACATATAAGCTCAAAATGGTTTCAGCCACTCATGTATCTCTGCTCACCCAAAAAGTGATATAGCTTCATTAAATACACAGATCTGTAAAAAAATGGATTGTGATTGTTGTTGACCAACTGAGTATATTTAAAGTTTTTTTTTTGCATAGAATCCGGATCCTGCGCCAGAATTGCTCTATCACGTTAGGCTTTCAAAATATCTTAAGCTAAATGTGCAAAAAACGGTATTTAACGAAATCAACATATTACTTCAATTGCCGACATTTCAAAGGACAGAAAAGATTTTCCAAATATAAAATAAGGATTTTGAAGCATAAGAGTAGAAATTTAAACTAGCTTAACTTGTTAAAAAAAAATTCACAATGTTACATTACCGCTAATATAATTTAAAAAAAAAAACGCTTTTTTCTAACTTTTAGGTTAAGATATTTTAAAAACCTAACGTGATGGATCAATTCTGACGCCAGATTCGGATTCTATGCAAAAAATTACTTCAAAAATGACCCTCACTTGGCCAAAAACAAAACCTTACTGAAATTTTTTTTTCGGCATGTCCAACGTTGGTGGCTTGGAAAAACCTTCACAACAAAACCGGGCTTGGTGGGCGAACGCAGAGGGCGCTCAGCCAGCGAAATTTATGGGCTGGGCGGCTACGCAAGGGCCCCCTTGTGGGTACGGACCTCGACTTGGGCGGCCGGCCAGTTGAAAAACGAACCTAACGGTGATCTACCAGCGTTTCGGAAGCGACTGCCTTGAGAAGAAACGCCGAAAGAAACTCAAGGTTGCATCGGAGTGAAACTGCGTTATTTAAACGACAGTTGACGGACCTGTCCTTATTCGTCGTCGTCGGCGACGCCGGTGTCTCGGAATGTGACGAGTGCTTGTGTGTACCTCGTTGTTGATAGGATCGGCGGTCGCAAGGGCCGCGGTAATTGAATCGACGGGATCCAATAGGACATGACGCGGGCGGCGAAGTTTGCGCGCGATGCCGCTTTCCAGTGTGTAATCGCAGGCACTGCGGACTAAAGGGCTTGGGTGATGCTGAGCATTGTCGAAATATCAACGAGATGCATTTTGCATGAAACTGGCGAGCGTTTCCAGCTTGAAGTCGTCGTGGAGATCTATGTTGCGCATGTGCAGCGGGGCACCCACAGCTTTACGCAAGAACTTATTCTGGATGACCTGAAGGGAATTCAGAGAAGCGGACTGTCTCTGGGCGAATACTACGCTAGCGTAGGTCATCACCGGTCTTATTACGGTCTTGTAAAGAGTCAACTTATTTCTAAGCGACAGTTTACTACGATTGCACAGCATAGGGTGCAATCTACCGAGAATAAAGGCGGGGCGGTCGTGCACGACCTTAACATGTGGTCCGAAGGTCAAGTGACGGTCGAGAGTGACTCCTAAGTACTTATCTCATCGACCCGAGGGATGAGCTTGTCGTGGAGGAGGACGTTTCGCTTAGGAAAATCGCGTTTTGTCCGAGAGAAGAGTATTGCTACGCTTTTCTCGGGGTTGATGTCAATTCGCCATTTGCGAAACCACTCTCCTAAGTCTCGCACTGCTTCCTGCAGGCGTAGACGTATAATATCTCGACGGGAATTTGAGACGTAGAGTGCGGTGTCATCCGCATAAAGAGCACCTTGCAGATCTGTGATATTATTATTATACTTATTGCAACAAATAGTGAATGTATTTATTAATCCGAATTAAGTTCCTTGTTCCTTAAAACTTTGAAACAAACCCACAAACAAAAAAGGGACATTAAATATCTATAAACTTTGAGTCACCCAATGTACAGCTGTAAATAAAACTACAAACATATTCTATTTCATTTATTGGTATACATTTTAATATTTGAAATACAAAGAACATATGCTACTTTAGAACCATTTAACTTTACCAAATGCCTAAAGTCACACACTAGGGATGTTCTTCATGACTAGTTTGTCATTTTAATCCAATAATACCCTTAGTAGTAAGCACTTAAATATTAAAAAAAATATTATTAAAAAAACAATTTTATCAAATAATTCCACAAGTTCAAAACCTGTTCAAGTGATAGATGTTATATAGTTTCTTAGTTTGTAAGTAATGCATGTGTTTTCATCATATTATCAAAAAATATAATGGATTTTAAAAAACAAATAAGATTTATATAATATTAGAATTCAAACGTTTCAAATGGCATATGACAAATGTGCTTTTGCCAATGGCAGAGAATTCATTTTAAAATCTGCTATTATAATGTGACAGAAAAGTAAATATAATATGTCAATGAATCTCCTTTCAGAGTAAATAAAAAGATTGGCCATGCATAAAAAAATTAAATGGATAACTTGTAACTTTAAAATAGAAATGCTGAAGATTTACATCACTGGCTGATGGAGTGTGATGGGAATAAGACAAAGTTGCTGATGAGCAAGTTGAAAATTAACAAAGTATTGGAGCTTGGCACAGCATTTTTTGTCCAATGAAGCTAGAATGCTGTGCCAGATGTAACGACTAAGGTTTGGGACAATGTGACTGATATGGTCTTTTGAATAAAATCCCCTAAATAAAAATAAATTCAAACAAAATGTGAAAAGGTGATATATGTATGGTTAACATGTAAATAAGTTTAACCATATTAAATAACAAATGAGAATTTGGCACCTTTACATTATCTTACAAAATGTATCTTAATATAACCCTAGCCATTGAATGGGCATTACTAAAAATATAGGAATAATTAAAATTAATGTAATTATAATTAAGTAAATCTATTAGACATTCTCATTAGCATATAAATGTAAATTCGTAAATCATTAGTTAGTAGACTAAATTAGTTCCTGCAATTAAATTCTTAACATTAAATTACAAAATAAATCTTAGTGATATGTCCAAAAAAGTAACAAAAATGTAAACTTACATGAGAAAACGTATGTATGATAAAACTTTGAAAATTTATAATCAACAGTATTTATTGAAATACTTAAATATCATATGAAAATATAAATTAAATTTAGTAGGACTTTATCAGACTTAAACTAAGAGAAACAAAAATGTTACCATCTTATTCTACAATATTAATGTAGTAAAAATACTAAAAATATTTTGGACAGCAGCAGTTACAAGTATCTCGTAACATATGAACATCAGAAGAAACTGCCACATTTTATGGGCCAAAAAGAATTTACTTTAAGTATATAATAAATACAGAATCTAATTACGTAAAAATAGTATGTTAAAGGAACAAATATCTAATATATATATAGAAATAATTGAGTACCTATATCGAAAAAATATTTATTATTAAAAAAAATACTATCATGGTTATGTAGAGTTTGCACTGTATATATAACCTTAAAATTGGTAAGCCTTTCACAAAAGTTATCAAGCTCTAAAATCTGATTTAGATTAAGGGCGCCTTGCACTAACAAATTAAATCTAATTTAAGAATGTATAAAACGCTGATTATTTGAAGCGGTTTAATTCCATCGTAATGGTGATCTCAGTTTAAGAGTTGTTACAACTGGATTTTGATTCTGTGCAAGACATTAAATACAGCTCAGCGCTAAATATTGTTTTATGTGACTCTGAACTGGATTTCATTTGCCAGTGCAAGCCGTCCTAAAGAATACATTTTTTTTTAAATTACCCATAAACATTTTAAGTTGTACAATTTTTCATCAGTTTTAAATAAAAATATTACTACACGGTAATATAGTCATTAATAAACTAATATCAAATATCTAAATAAAATATTTTTCTTAAAAAGAAATGGACACCATAGTACATCGTAGGAAAGTCATATTTAAAAACATATTATACATGTGTATATTCTAAAATTATAATTAATGTAATATTATTTTGAATAGATGTCAATCCAAATGTAATTAATGTCTAAAACTTTAATTTTGAGATTAATTATGTTATTAATCTAACATATAGTTGACTTTTATGTTATATTATAAAAATATCATTGAATATTTTCTACTTTCATAGATAATTACTTTGATCATTTCATTGTCTGCATGGAGTACTCCATAACTGTAAGTTTAATGTACATTAAACTTAGGAGTTAGGAGAAACCAGTTACCGAAATCACATTTGTAACATCCAATTATCAAATTCCAAAAAGATTGTACCTTTAACAATTACAATAAGTTTAATAATTATCATATGAACTCTTTATTTGGTTTCAATGTTATTGAAAAAATCTGACATAAATTTAAACAAAAAAATAAAATAAAAATAAACTAATCTTATGGATATAGTTTGAACAACGGTGCCATCGATTGAGCATGGTTTTGAACTAGAATACAATGAAAAAAATACATCTATGGATGTACATTTATATGAGCTGGAATAACCGTTACCATTTCAAGATAAACATACTTAAAACTAATTCAATATAGATCGACAGAATGCACGACTGACATCCTATGTTGATCTGGATATTGTTGCTTACACTCTATAACATTAACCTTATCGTAGCGCGCTTGGCGCTATGTTCGTTCACCCTAAACGGCTAACTTACTAGTAAAATTCCCTTCGGAGTATAGAATAACTATAATGATTATAAGTTATGTTATTCTCATGGTCATATCTATAAATGCCATATGATGAGAATATTATTCTACTACACAGACCGAATTCCGATTTCAGCTAAATTCTTTAAATATTGAGTTTAATATTAAGGAATACATGAATTTGAATTTATATATGAATATTATTACGTTCAAAGATGATGATCTAGTTCAATACAAGATCGTCTAATTTTATTACCGTGCGGTTGACCCTGTCGCGTCGAATGGTTTCGTAAGTCACATGTTCATCATATCTGAAAAAAGGGAAAACTTGATATTTATATATAAGCTAACTTGTAGCTAATCTGGCGAATTTCTTGCCGCCTTGAAAATGTTGTGTTAACCTTCTCCCTTCTCTCTTTGTTATTTATATTCTATCTTCTTTTCAAAATATAAATAAATATTGGCGACTCATTTATTTTCATTTATACATAGCCATTGGTATGAGAACCGGACTTGAATTTATTTTTCCACACGATAATTCTTATTTTCCTATAAGTCCCTAAGATATTCTTTAATATGGTACATGATATGGTGTAAGGGATTATCCTAAGATATCAACATATTAAAGTCGATAAGATTTAACACTGTAGCTTTCCAATTACTTCATTGAACATGACCATTTTTTTTAGGTAGTAAGCTGTCCCTAAAGATACGCATATATATATATATATGTGCGTATATATATGTTTCAGAGTGATTATATCGTTCGGAATTGATATCGCATTCGATTGAACTTTTGATGAAATCAATGTAGACTCGCTGGCCCGGAACATACTGTTTTGCAGTTTCTGTTCTCTCAGGCTTGGATCTAACCGAGTCGGTCTGAACGCAGATGTGTTAGCTGCAAACTACATAGCCATTGTTTACATATAACAATTGGTCACTGTGAAAGATTGACTATTGCATTATTGCTAACACTTTAGAAATTGCTGATAAAGGAACTCAATTAACAAGGTATTTCTAAACCGTAGTAAACCAGCTTAATAATGGTCTGAAAATCTAACCCGTCTGCCAGACCTTATGCCATAGCATGTTTATGTTGGTTAGAATTTGGTGGTAGATCTGCTTGTAATGACTGTTTAGAAGCGATTGAGTGTGTATGTGGTGTGGTAGTTGCTTGTGATGTTGGTAACCGTAACTTTATGTAGTTGTCCATAAGTCGGTTATTTGTGTGTGTCTTGTTGCTCTACCAGCATGTATATTGGTTTAAGTCAGTCAATGGAAACAGTGACGTCACGACCTCTTATGTTAACCACTAAAGATTTATCGTTTCTGGAAACAACTTTATATAGTCTCTCATATAAGGTAGTGTTCTGTAAAGGTCGATTCGGTGCGTCATTTCGAATGAACTACTACTACAAGTACTTGCTAATTCTTTGCATACGAATCTGTTATTTTGACAATGCTATGAACCTACGACAGGGCGTAAATTCCGAAAGTGTTAACTGAGCTCTTGTATGAACCTATGTTGTGAATAAGTGTCTCAAATGTTTGTGAGTTTAAAAAATTCTCCAGGCAACCTAATAGACTGCCCAAATCATTCCGGCCGGTGTAGCTTGAATGTCTTCCTTCCCAGCTGCTCGGATACCCATTAGGACAGTTGGAAGAACGCGAGTCCAACTGTCGTTATTATGGCATTTGATTACGCTTTTGAGTTGGCGGTGAAGACGTTCAACCATTCCGGGTCTGTAATATATATGGTCGAGTTCTTTGTCTGGCAATGTGGTAATAAATTTCTAAATGGTATTCGTGCATGTTTATAAGATCAAGCAGTAAACTGGCGAATAATAATAGAAATAATAATAATAATAGTGTAGAATAATAATTATTCTCTACTAAGTATTTGAGTGTAGTCATGTTTTTGCGAATTTGCGAGCGATACCATGTCCATACCTGAACTTATTGTATCTGTTCGAGACAATACGTCGGCTGTTATATTGTCTTTACCTTCGTGTCAGATGTCGATTTTAAACTGCTCTATAAAATCTACGTACCGAAATTGTCTGGGATTGCATTGTTTACCTTTCCTAAGGAAAGCATAAATAATAGGTTTGTGATCTGTGTATATTGTGAAATGTCTTGCTTCAGTGTGATAAAGGAAGTGTTTCACTGCAGCATAGCAAGAAGCTCGCAATCTTTAGCAGAGTAATTCTGTTCTGCTGTAGTGGGTTTCTTTGAACAGAAAACGATTTGTAACCAGTTATTATCGATTTTATGTTGTAATGCAGCACCAATCGTGCAATCTGATGAGTCTGTAAAAATAGCTAAAACTGCATTGCTATTAAAGTGTGTTAACAAGGCAGCTCGAGCTAAGCTTTCCTTGTATGTGTTAAATGCATGTGTAGGGTCGTGTGTCCAATTGATTTGTGTATTGCCTTTTATGTTTCCTTTAAGAAGCTCGTTCAGTATAGCTTGACTAACTGCAGCTTTAGATATAAAAGATCAACATACCTAAGAACTGGCGTAACTTCTTGCCAGTTGTAGGCAGTGGGAAGCTGCGTATCGTTTCGACCTTTTCTGGTAGGGGACGTGTCCCTTAGACACTAAATAACTTAACAAATCGATTTCAGGTTGACCAAATTTATACACACATAAATTAACAGTTATAGCATATAACTTAAGCCTATTAAATGCAGTCTCTAAATGTTTTAAATGTTCTGTTTCACTCTCACTTGCCATTAAAATGTCATCTATATAATAGTAACAAAAGTCCAAATCACGTAACACTTCTTCTATGAATAGTTGAAATGTTTGTGCTGCGTTACGTAGAGGGAGCCTCGCGGAGAGCCTCTTGTATGTCGTTGAATTCTGCGTAGACGTCACGCTCTGTAGGTGTCGATGTTGCCGCGGCTGACAGCAATTCACGTGATGAGCGAAGCGTGATATTCTCCATGACCATATCAGCAATGTCAGCAGCTTGCTCGAGAATTACATGAGGCTGACTAACGACTGATGTTTGTGTTTGAGGTGGTAAGTGCCTCACTCATCTAGTTCGCAGCACATCGCTGCTTACAAATGTGCCAACCAGTGACTGGAAGTGATTCAGAAACTAAGATGGTTTACTATGACCCATCTGCTCACACTCCATTAGACGTTTAATATTGGCTTCCTGCAACTCCGCGAAGCGTTTTAAAATTTCATCTTTGAGCAATGCGTATGTGCTCGGCGGTCGCAGGATCTAATCACCCACCTCACGGATGGTTGCGGCATCTACTGCTTCGACCACGCAGAATCATTTCATATTTCGTTTGTAATCCAGTGAGCGGTGAACTTGCGTTTAACCAGGCAGAACCGTACTTCCGGATCCGTCGCGTTGAAGGACGGTAGCTGGATATCGGTACCTGGTTGTGAAGACGATCCTCTGATTTCTGGCAGCTTTGATGGAAGCCGAACTAGGTTGTGGCGTGTCGGTGTCGTTCTGCATGTTGGCAGATGTTTCGCTTTGAGTACGATATACAGCGTCCGTAGAAATGATGCGTCAAACATATAATCACTACACTTTGCTTACCGATCGCAATACTTTATAAACGATACTACGGTCGCGTCGGTCTTCAATCACGTGGAAGACACCGCTTTGGGTATGATTATATTATTCGGAATCGGTGTCGCATTTGATGACTTGTTGCTTAACCGGAACTTATCTTAGTCTTCCACAGTTTCCATTCTTATAGGCTTGGGTCTAATGAAGTCCGGGTGCGCGCAGGTATCTTGGCGGCAAACTACATAGCAATTATTTACATATAACAATTAGTCACCGTAAAAGATTGACTATTGCGTCATTGCTAATAAGGTCTTACACTTTAGAAATTGTTGACAAAGAAACTCAATTAACAAGGCATTTCTAAAGCGTAGAAAACCCAAACACATTAAAATAAAGGTACAATAGACACGTTTTATGTACCTACATATGCCATCGCAGACATTTCAGTAGGCCTATAAAAGAGAAATAAGCCTACCTTACATTGTTTTATTATATTTCAAAGAGTTTAGGCAGCGCTTTTGATTAAAACTTCCAGGCAGTTTTACTTATTCCAACAAATGTCGTCATATTTTAACAAGTTTACATAAAACCTTAACAAATTATACACTAAACTTTCCTCATTAATCATCATGTCAATTTGTGAAAATAGCATGAAAATCAGTTCAGTAGTTTTTGAGTTTATCGCGAACAGAGAGACGCGGCTGAGGACTTTGTTTTATATAATAATATGTAGTGACAAGTGGAAACACTTCTCGCCTGATGAAAAGTGGCTACTGACGCTGGAAACCAAAAGCTACGCCCAAAGTGTCGTCATCGTGCAGCCGAACTTGTAACCTAAAAAAGGAGTCATATAAGAAGAGTTGAAATATAACAGGTAAATGTCTCATAAAGCCTGAATATTAATGGAATAAGACTTATTTAATTTAAGCAAAGTAAATAGTGGCAAAAGTAGGATTTAAATATTAACTTAATGTAATTACTATTAGCTTAATGTTTTCTTTTTAATGTATCTACATTTATAATTGTGGGTCTTTGAGAAGAAAATGATTATATATTAGTAATGTCACTTTTTGCATTTTCACTCCTCAAAAGGTCATGGTTTAGTGTGAAGTATAATGGCAACGCACTATCAAGCTATTGAATAAGCGGCATCTCCCGAAGCTGCCATACTTACCTTACCTCTTCAGTAAATTGTTCAAACTTACATTTTCTACAATATACCCTATAATGTTACGTGTGGTATGTACTCCAACATTCAGCAGCCACGCCTAATCCTCGCCATCGCTATAATATCGGATCTGTCATGGGATATAGATCTCTTAACATTTATCAATCCCAATACAGCTTGTCCATGCTAAACTCAATTGCAGCTCTTGGTTTGCAGAGCTAGTATGTCTTACTAGTATGTCCTCACTCTCACAGAGTAGCCTGTGATGGTGATGGCTAAAGTTTGTCAGATAATTTTGGCTACATCGTTATTTCACTCAGTATATTTCCTGCAGGCTAAAGCTTGACAGGCACAATTTATATAGTTTCGATTGATTTATGGAAACAACGACGGTGATCATATTTCACTTCTTGAAACTTTTCTTCTTTCGATTTGACTATATACTTTAGGTAGTTTCCCATGGCAACTACTCGACCTTGGATGATTAATGTGAAACTCTCCATCGCAACAAAAATGTCACTACAGTTGTGCCAACCCTTAGAGGATTCATATTACACATATAGCTGTGTGTATTGATTATATGCAATTACTACCACTCGAAGAAGGCAAGAAAATGCTTAAGCACAGAAGCACTCTTGGAGGCTCTTCAAAAGCATAGTATAAAGCCTTCTTATATCAATCTTCATTAATATTATTATAAATAGTAATACTTACCCTAGCTCATTAAGTAGACCGACAAAGTGGCTCCTGTGTAACATGAATGCGAAGGCGAACGTCAGGGAAGTGATGCAAAACATGAAAGTGAAGAAAATTGGAAACTGGAAATAATACAAAACCTAAAATCATTGTTTATACTGAGATAAGAACGTAAAGAATCTTTACAATCAATTTTTTGTATAAAATTTTCGACTAATAATGAATTCCTAAAGCAGTATAATTATTATTATTACAAGAAATATTATAAAGTTAATACATTGGAGTCGAGATTGTGTATATGTATTTAATCCCTTCAGAGATGAATTTTTCAAAGTTAGTTTGGGACTAGTCCCAAAGGTCCCAAAGGTAGTGAAGTAGTAGGTAAATATTTTAAATGTATTTTATCCACAATATTTTTTCATTTTAAAGTATATACATATAAAAAATAACAATTTTAACATATAAAATCATGTAGACCTACGAGGGCGAGGCCTAAGACCCAAGCCACCGGTAGTTAGGAGCTCAGAGTGCGGAACCTCCTAACAATGCGTGCCGTATCGAGTAATACTGCCTTCTATATCCGACCCTTGATCCAATAACCAAGTTAGAGCCCTTTAAGATGATAATCAAGGCTCTGCAACCAGCCCAATAGTCGATACAACTATCGGGACAATAATCGCAGAATACGCATGCTGGTAATCTCGAGTATGAGGTCTAAATATTTTGAACATAATTCTTTTTCCGCTTTCACGAGATTCTGATCATGTGGTTTGGTGATATCATTAAGTATTGCCCGGCGCAACGACCGATCCACCAACACAATGTCAGGTCTACTAGCAAAAATTGTCCTATTAGTAATAATAAATAGATCCCAGTATAGCACTGCATGACCATTTTCAAGAAGTGGCTGAGATACATGCTGATAGTAAGGTACCTCATTGTCCATAAGAACATATAAAAGAGCAAGTTATTGGTGTATGATCTTGGCAACTTGATTACGTCTGTGCAAGTATTCGCCGTTAGCAAGAAACGAAAAACCAGAATCAACATGCCTTAAAGATTCTTCAGGACCTTGGCATGCCTGACATATGTCAACCATACCATCTATGAGGATATACTTTCTGTAGTTGTTCGCCTTGATAATTTCATCCATAATTGCACAGATAAAGCCTTCAGTTTCCTCAGCAAGGTCACGGAAACGTAGTCAAGAGACAGAGGCAATTGAGTCTACATCAGGCCCATGAAGAGCCCGATAAAATCATCAGTGAAGCTCTTTACTATTTATTTATTATTAATGCAAGTCTTCAAAAATATACACATATATTATTATTACCCCTTTTCCACATTCATAACGCCAATTGACATCGATAAGGTTTTCATACAGCATGATAAATTTCTCTATGGGGCATCGCACATCACAATGAGGTATAGGCAACACATGTGGTTCAACTATTTCTGTAGAATTTCTGTATAAGATCTGTATGTAATGTGCGTTGGTTGTATTATCTGAAAAAAAAAAAAAGATCTTACATTTCCTTATACACTAGTTTGTAATTTAAAACAATATCTATAGCCATATATATATTACATCACTAGCTGCAATGGCCTGGCGTTGCCCAATAGAAATTCTTTACTTCACTCCTTCAAAGTTGATTTTTAATATACGTTGAAATACGTTATTTTTTTATTTGACTAAAAAGCTGACTACTGTTTTTCGTAATGCTTACTTTAAAATTGGCTGATTTCCAAACTATGAACAACTGTTATCCCACCTTCTTGGGGGTTTAATACAAAAAAATGACCTAATGGATAACTACATCATAGTAATAATTCTATGTCCAAATTTAATGTCATCAGCTTCAGTAGCTAACTGCTCTGGAATTTGGCCTTCATTAAGGCATGTCATATTTTGGTTATCACTTTACTTTTTTCTTAATTTTTATTCAATGATTTACATGAAAGAACAGTAAAAGACTTAATATGAGGTATTTTTGGAATTTTATACACTACTTATGCTTCATACAAATCTACAACAACCAACCATTTTGTTTACTGCCAACCAGCATTGATGCTGCTGCTTACTTTGATACAGCGCCTTGTAATTATCTTCCATGGTAGCTTTTAGATGACTAGTTGTTTAAACTATGGTATATAATATATAAGAATAAAATATTATAATCCTACCGTGAGTTAACTCCATCAGAATGGTAGCTGTGTACGGGGGGCAGTTCATATCAAACAAGCCCAAAGCATTAAGTATACTACCAATGGTAATGTCATGGCCGCTGTAGATAGTGAGCTTTGGCACAGTGTCGTTTTTGTCATAGGAGATGTGATGAACCATATGTTTTATTATTTCTTTAATTAGGGGACCAACTTTTAGTCGAGCCAGTGCTGGTGTCAAGGTTGGTACTACAAAACTGTAACAGATATATCCACTTTAAGTACTACATATTTAATATTGATTTCTTTAATTACCTTCTAAACAATTATTATTATTTTAGTTATTGCTGGTCAACCATGCATGTAGTGAACAGAATTTATGAGTATTTTACCAGTGGATTATGACATATACCATTTTTTTTATGATTTGCAGGCGGGTGCTTAGCCACGATCACACTTGATGAAATGTAAAGTGGAGTCCAATGATGGATCACTTCTATTATGTTATCATGGAAGCTCATTTGACCTCCTTCTGCAGAATGCATCAACTCCATCAGCAAGAATTATGTAACCCGCAGATCAAAGTTTAGACACCCTGATTAAAGTTTTATGTTTTAAAGGATTTCTGTCTTTCATTTGGAGTTGGTACATACTTTTGTAATAATGCAATTGTTATAATAATGATATCTATTTTGTCAAGAATGTGCTAAGAATTCACACAATCACACATAAAAAAAAATTGTATAAGATTTTTAATGATATAAGCGTACAAGGCTCAGTATCCTTTTTCAAAATAACAATACATAAAATACCTGTAACATGCAGGTTCACGCATTTTATCAGGAAACACAGAAATAGTCCAACTGGGCAAAGTAAAGTTATACAATGTCTCAATAAAGAGAGTGCTGTAAATGTCATCTATGTCTTCATAATCTGTCACATTAAGGCCTGTGTTGACAGATAAGTAGCTGAAATAAAATAAATAGGATAAAGATTCTTAATACTTCACATATTTCATATTTACACTCTCATTCACATTTCTCTTAAAGAATAAGAAATATCAAATTTAAATTATTTTCTAGAATATTATATTTACATTTGTACTTATAATACAAAGCCTGTGGAAACTACAGCTTTTTGCTTCTTTTTGCTTTTGTAATAAATAATTCTTAATAGAAAACGTAATTAAATTCATGTTCAAAATTATCTAAAGCTTACCCCATAAGTCCATTATAATTGGAAAGTCTGTCTTTATATTCCCAAGAAAATTTTATTTTGGCAAGCTCCAGGTTATATGGTGGGCAATTTTTTTTCATAGCAAGAATTTCATCATCTTCTTCTGGAACTGTATGTACTGGTATCGGTTGCCACAAAAGATCAGCATTCCATATACTTTTTCCTGATGGTGGATACATACCTATAAATGTATCATATAAATGTATATTGTTTTATTTAATTTTGGCTTTAGACTGTGACTTTTGGCACACCTGTGTAATCATTTTGACAGTAATTGCATTTCCACTTTTTGTCTTTCATCTCATTGATTTGAGCTAGCTCATATCTTGAGCTTCTTATCTTATCAAACTAATTTACATTTAAGCTATAGCTAGCACATTCATGTCTCAAGGAATTTGTTCTCCTTTGAACAGATGACTAGCAAATATCTGACTTCACAATGAAATTTGAGTTTCCATTTGAGCTAATGACTAGAGAATAATTATGTCACTGATTAAAGTTAAAAATTGCATTAATCATCTTACCAGCCAAATTTGCTTGGGCAGACATGAGTGTGCGGTCAACATCAGTGGATCTAATGTAAACTTCTGCTGGATTATATTTTTCAGATAAAAATCCCTGCAAAAGAACAAATACTAAGGAATATAATTAATCACTTTGTATGGTGTCTGTAGACTATGAGAATGCTTTCGACTCTGTTGAGACCTGATCTGTACTTGAGCCTTAGCATCATTGCCAAGTTAACTGCTGGCAATATATCCAAGTGTTGAGATGCCTTTATGATTCTGTAACAATGTCAGTCCAAGTACAGAACTGGGAGTCTAAGGGTATCTTCTTGCATTGAGGTGTGATACAAAGGGATGTTATATCCCTAAATTGTTCATAAATGCACTGGTAGATATAATTGAGATCCTGGACTGGAAAAGACACTTGATTAATGTAAATGGTATATATCTCATACACTCAGTGGTTTGCTGGTGATATCATCACTATGACAGAAATGTCACAAAGTCTAAACACAAATGTCTATCCAGTGCATCCTACTCGTATTGACATAGAGTTGAGATATGAAAACTCGTAGTATAACTAGTCTGCAAATTCAAAGTCACTCAACACACTATGGAACATGCAACACATTATCTGAATGATCAAATCAGAAATCAGGGGATCCGCCAGAAAACTAAAGTCATTGGCATAGCTCAAAGATTAGGAGGTTGAAAGGGTGAAAGTGAGCTGGTCACATGTGTTTAAGAGCCAATAACAGCTGGGGTTGACATGTTCTTGAGTGCAGACCACATCTGATTAAACATAGTGTAGGACACCATCTAGGTAGATGGAGTGACAATTTTCACAAAGTAGCAAGCAATTGTTGGATGAGAAGAGCCAACAATCAAGCTCAGTGCCCAACCTTATGAGATGCCTATGTTCAGCAGTGGACAGATAAGGGTTGATGTTGACCAAATTATGTCATGTGAAACTATTTCCGGTTAAATATTGCATGCTAACCTCAATATATTAGAATGTTTTTAAAATTTACTCTATGTAAGTTCAGATGACAATAAGTGTTTACTGTTGTGCCTATGTGCCTGTGGGCAATTGCAACACAAGCAATATTTTTATTGTGTTGGTAACTAAGACAGGCATTGTACACTGCCCACTTGAAAAATCTCATTTCATAGCTCTGGGAAAGAACAGTATCTGCCTGCCAATTTCAATACTCCAAAGTGCATGAGAAAATGTTCTAGTGAAACCCTTGCATTGTTGCAATACTGTAAGTCCATTAGAGTATGGGGATGCGCTAATGACCATGCAACTTAGCAATATAAAACTTTAATATTGCTAATTTTATATTAATTCATTTATTTTATAATTATAAATATTTATGTTATTGGAAATAGGTTAAACACCATAAACATAAATGATATTTATGTAATTTTTACAATAATAATATAAAATTTTACAATAAACTTGAAAAATCTATTTTAATAAGTAAACATGACAACTTCAATAGTTTTAAGCTTTCAAAGTAATTAATAAAATTCATGGAAGTAAATAGATTTATAGGGTTGATTTACCACAAGATTTTCGAATCAGTAAGTAATCTGCTGTCATCATAACCTACAAGTCTATATAAATTAAAGGTTGTAGCATGCAGTCTGCCAGCCCACTCTTGAGGATACCATAATGTTTATATTGATTGCTTGTGCACCAGTGGCAGTGGACAGTAGGAGAGAGAATTTGTATGATGATATTTTGTGATTGACCACACCTTGTATATGGAGCTTACGATATTATTACTTATTTTATGCAGTTTTAGTTGTTTTACTCTAAGTTTTGGACAATAAACAGATCTGTAATGGACATATGGTGTTTTTAAGGCCTTTTATCATGAAAAGGTTTTCTTACATAACAACCTAACTTTATAATTTGTTTAATTAGAAAACATAACTAATTCCCAGTAAAAACGATCTATCATATTTAAATAGTATTATGAACACCTCTCAGCCACCACCACAGCTCATTTTGGAGACCTGTAAATTTCAATCAAGTGCTAAACTACTATTTGTAAGATTTTTCTGTCACTTTCTGTGCCTTACCGAATATCGCTTTTGTAGCCATTTTCCAAGTTCATAATGTTGCTTTTTACCTAAATTAGTAAGTTGGCCAAATTTAACTGGCCATAAAGACTCATCTTTCCAAGGATCTTTTGGATAAGGTCGAACAGGAGTCCTATCACCATGCCTGTATATGATTGCGGCATACTTTAGATTTTGTTCACAAAAAATTAATGGGGCACAAAAAATCGTCAACACTACAAAAAGCATTATGACAATTTTTAAATTAAAGTTATAAAATACATAACTTGACGATAGAAAATTACATATAAAACAACATTATAAGTCTCTGATTTAAATAGTCACACTTTAAAACCGCATTTCATATATAATGCATATAAAATATGTAGCCTGGATTGACTACACAGTTAAAATTCCGGCACGTTTGACGTTCATCAGAAACTGATTTTTTTTTGGTTTATTTTCCCCTTTGTAGAAAAGGCACGGGCTTTTACGCCATACAGCCATGTCCGGGTTCTTTTCTTCAATTTTAATTTAACTCCTATTACATCTTACCGCCACTCTTTAATATTTCTGATGCAGTTTTAACTTATTATTCTTAATTTCTTGTTTATTGCACTGCTTTCTACACGTTAGTAAGGCTAGGAAGACTTGTATGCAGATTCGCGGAAAAGTTAATGGCCCAAAGGATGCATTATTTTGCTAAAGTCTCACAAAAAAACTATCAATTCTCTATCGCAGATGGTCAGCTAGGCATCCCATTGCTGACCAAACAGACAACACTAGTTTAGACAATAATATCTAGCCGACCACCGCAACAAGAAAACAACAATTATTCAACGCGAGTGCAAAACAAATTGATCCACTCCGGTTTTCAAACTTCAGTTTTGCTGCAAATTCTTTTATTTATCAATAGACGTTTAATTAATTATTATTATTATTGTTTGTTAAATTTGCTATAAAATAAACAATGTTTGACAGCCATTGCAGCCAGCTATTCTGTGCGTGCATGGTACTATAACATTAAAATGTCATCAAGGTAACCACAACAGGCGACAGTAGCACCCATTGTCAGGCAGTATCGCTACTGCAGCTTTGTCGTCATAGTACCATCTTTATAGATTTTTTTTTGTATCAAACTAAAATTAATGACTTTTTCTAAATTTGGTTTAATATTTTTTACAAAGCCGTTATAAAAGCAGAATCGACACTTCAAAATGCTACTGACGCCGCATGTAATAATAGATAACGTAGATTGTCCATCTTCGGTCTACCTAAAACATATAGCACGATACTTTGATCACGTTGCACGTAGAGGAACCGATAAACTGAACGGCTGTTGATAGCCGGGAAGATAGAGATCATAAGACCAAGAGTCGGAGTTATAAGCGATGGTCGAACCAAGAGTCCGAACATTCGTTATCATATTCTTCATAATAACAAATAATGATAATTTATTGTGTTTGTTTTATTTATAATAGATTCTTGTGTTGTAAATGTGGATTTGCATTTTGTTCTTCTCAAACAAGAGAACTTGGATTAACATTATTCGATAATTTGGGACAAAAACATCGGTAGCATTGCTATTAAATAATATATTATTTTAGGTATTATATTCGCATATGATTTAAGTACTACTCGATCCAATAATATCATACTTTTATTATTATTACAAGAAGAAAAGCTTATGTGAGTAAAACAATGCCATTTATCTATAATTTTTATTTAATCACCTATTTTATTTTATCACCATATCTACATATTTCAATAAACAGGTTTACTTTAATAGTAATGTGGTCAAGATTTATTGGTCCCTATTTATAAAGTTCTTAGTTCAATACTGGAGTTAGGATGAAGTTAGGTAAAGAAAAAAGATTCCTAAATTATTTTATAAAACGATAAATGTAGGTATGTGTCTATATTTGTGTGTTAATATAGACTATATAGCTAGATCACTTCCAAGACCGGTTGGGTGATGCCTTCAGAGTCGTGATCGCTCAGGGCGGGTGTCCTGAGCGGCCGGCTAGCGACCCTCGAGATGTCGACGGAACGGGGTGACGCGCTTCGTCGAAAAACGTTATATGCTGGCCGAGAGGAACTTTAGCCCTCTCCCGAGATAGTTCTCGAAGAGCGCAGCATTATGGGGCTGTTGAGAATTGATTGCAGGACCCACAGTCCCCGTCTGTATGCAGAAGTAGTCACCTTGGGGTTTTTAGCCGGTACAAGTCCGACACATCTCGGTCGCTCCACCCTCTGCGTGCAGTCAGGACTTTCCGATGAGGTTGTTACCCAAATAAAAAAAATGTAGCTAGATCACTAAAACTCTTTTCCTGGCAAATAAAAACTTTTACCTAACATTCTACGAGTAAGTGTTTCCCTTAAGTTAAACGGTAATCATGTTTATAAATCTGTTTTATGTTATCATATAAAAACACCTAGCCACAAAAGATATTAAAATCTATCTTTATTGAAAAAAGAATGACTTCACATTGTCCCTTATCTATTTTTGGAACTTACCGAATATCGGTGCCGCAGCCATCTTCCAAGTTTAAAATGTTGCGATTTACCTAATTTGGTGAGTTGTCCAAATTTAACTGGCCATAGGCTGTAATTCTTCCAGGGGTCTGTGGGATATGGGTCGACAGGAGTACTCTGGCCATGATTGTATAAGATCGCGGTATACTTTACATTTGCTTCGCAAAATATAAACGCGGCGCAAGATATCAAAAGCACTACAAAGAACATTGTGCGTAATTGTAAGATAAACATTTAATTAATTACATTACTTTCAAATCATAGACAGCTTTGAATGAAATATAATTTTTCAGTTCCGCACTACTTCGCATGAGCCGACGCCCAATTGAATGGAAAACTGCAGGAAAATCAATACTGTAATGCAGTGTTGCAACTTGTAAGTTTAAAATATATTAGGTCATTTTACGACCATGCGCAAAGACTTTTCTGCAGTGTTGTGGACCTTGTACAGAATCCCTAAATTTACTGGAACTTTTAAAAATATATCTTTTTCTGTGATGAATGTCATGATGCGGAGGGCTTAAATTCGTTGTGTGGAATATAATTTTTATATTACTTCTGTTGACTTTATTTAAATTACATTTTATTTATTTTCTAACAACTAAACTCGAGTGCAGAGGAAACCTACATCCAAGATTCTTTTAGTCATTAATCTATGTCGCGATTATTACAGTTGTAATAAGTGCCCGATTAAATTTTTCTACAATGCAATTACAAATAGTCAAGCTAGCAAGACGTAACGAAAAAATGTTTCTAAATTGAGATATGAAACGTTAAATGCAGGCATGTGTATAACGTATTAATATAGACTATCTAGCTAGATCACTAAATCAGTTGTACTGGTATATAAATAGTTTTTACGCAAAAAAACAAGTGTCTCTTTTAAGATAAATGGTAATCATGATTGTAGATCTGTTTAAGTATTTTATGTTATCATATAAAACACCTAGCTACAAAAGATATTAAAATCTGTCTTTGTTGAAAAAAGAATAGCTTCACGTTCTCTTTATCTATTTCTAGAACTTACCAAATATCCCTGACAAAGCCATCTTCCCTGTTTAAGCTGTTGCGATTTACCTAATTTGGTAAGTTGTCCAGATTTAACTGCGCATAGGCTATGATTTTTCCAAGGGTCTATGAGATATGGATCGACAGGAGTACTCTCGCCATGGTTGTATATGATCGCGGCATATTTTACTCTTTCTTCGCAAAATATAAACACGGCACAAGATATCAAAAGCACTACAAAGAACATTGTGCGTAATTGTAAGATAAACATTTAATTAATTACATTACTTTCAATTCAAAGCTGAGAATAAAATATATTTTTTCAGTTCCGCACTACCTCGCATGAGCCGACGCCCATGTGAATGGAAAACTGCAGAAAAATCAATACTGTAATGCAGTGTTGCAACTTGTAAGATTAAAATATATTAGGTCATTTTACGACCATGCGCAAAGACTTTTCGCCAGTGTTGTGGACTTTTTCAGAATCCTAAATTTGCTGGAATTCTTAAAAATCTCTCTTTTTGAGATGAACGTCATGATGTGGAGGGCTCAAACCCGTTGTGTGGAATATAATATTTATATTACTTCTGTTGACTTTATTTAAATTACATTTTATTTATATTCTAACAACTAAATTTGAGTGCAGAGGAAACCTACATTCAGGATTATTTTAGTATTTAATCTATGTCACGATTATTATAGTAGTAATAAGTGCCCGATAAATTTATCTACAAAGCAATTACAAATACTCAAGCTAGCAAGACGGAACGAAAAAATGTTCCTAAATTGAATTATAAAACGTTAAATGCAGGCATATGTATAACGTTGTATTATTATAGACTATCTAGCTAGACCACTAAAACAGTTATACTGGTATATAAAGAGTTTTAACTCAAAATTATAAGTGTTTTCTTTAAAATAAATGGTAATCATGTTTATAAATTTGTTTAAGTGTTTTATGTTATCATATAAATACCTACAAAAGTAATGAAAAATTTTCTTTGTTGAAAAAAGAATGGCTTCACATTATCTCTTATCTATTTTTGAAACTTACCAAATATCGGTGCCGCAGCCATCTTCCAAGTTTATATTGTTGTGATATACCTAATTTAGTGAGCTGTCCAAATTTAACTGGCCATAGGCTGGGATTCTTCCAGGGGTCTGTGGGATATGGGTCGACAGGAGTACTCTCGCCATGATTGTATATGATCGCGGCATATTTTACATTTGCTTCGCAAAATATAAACGCGGCACAAGATATTAAAGGCACTACAGAGAACATTGTGCGTTGTTTTATTATAAATTATTACATGACTCAACAATTCAAAGATGATGGTAAAATATAATACTATGTGACCGCAAAGGTGCTTCCTAGCCACAGCCCATTCGAACTTAAAACTGCAGGAAAATCAATACTGCAACGTAGTGTTGCAAGAGTGAAAATTTTATAGATAATTTTCCGGACCGGGGTAAAAGCATTTAAAGCACGTGGTATATTCAAATATTGTCTATCAGTAATGCTTAAATCCGTCACAGACGTACCATTTTAAGTACACAGATTGACTAACAGTCTATACCTACATAAACTGAATTTTATTACTAGTAGCTTGATTTACAATTAATAGCAATCTTCACGTCCACGGGATTGTGGCTAAGATGAATGAAGTTACTCAAACACTTCGGTGACAGAATTCAGACTCGCTTCAATTTTACATTCGTGGAAACAAATGATAATGTCAATATCAATATATTACATAAAATCCCCGGGGACATAATATTTTTAATAGTTACACTTTGTCGACTATAAATTGCAAACCCTATAAACGGATTGTAAAAAACTGGTGTTCTTATTACGCGCTATGTACTTTAATTATAAACACATTTATAATTGTATGGTTTTATCTAATGCTTATTTGATGAGTTTTCAGTTTGTTGTCAGTTTAGGGTACAGTTCTCAGGTTTACTTAAAACGTGTTAATATTCTCCTGACTAGCTATTTGATGTCATACATAAAGTAGTATTTACTAGCGATAACGCTAGTAGAAAAGTGCAAAATGTATGGGAGTGAAGTGATATAAACTTTTAAAATATCACGTCGTGTCAATTCCATACATTTTGCATTTTTATACAAGTGATATCGCTAATCGTAAGTTACTTTCTCTGAGCTTTTAAATTAGTTTTGAACTTGTGACTATCAGTTAAACGTCTGGAGAGGTCTTTAGTAAAAATAGATGTAGTGTTGCTAAATAAAATAAAGTAACACCATTTATTAATAACACAAAATATATTTATTTAATTTTAGATATAATACCTACTTATCTACTGCAATATTTGGGTTTAACTTTAGTGTGAATATAATGATTAAAGAACTAATGTAACTTTTTTTAATGAAACTAACACCATATGGGTAATACGAAATGTTTTCCAATTAAGTTCTAGAAGTGTACTAAATAAAGAAATATAGGTACGTATACCATCATACATACCTCTTTTGTAAAGACCTCAGATATATTATTGAAACTGTGAAAATTATGAGATATATTAAATAAGCTACACCACTGTTCATGTCGAGCAAGATTAACAGCGCAAAGTGAAACAGCTACAAAATCAATAAAACTTATAAAAGACATGGATGTGGTAAGACTGTATTTACATATTTTATATATATATATATATAGCAATTAAATTATTTAAATATATAGTCACCTACTGGAGCTACTAAAATGGCTGTAATGAGAAAAAAGAGTTCACATTCTCCTCTATTTATTTTTGTAACTTACCAAGTATCGCAGACGTAGCCATTTTCCAAATTTAAAATGTTGCAGTGTACCTAATTTGGTGAGTTGACCAAATTTAACAGGCCATAGGCTGTGATTCTTCCAAGGGTCTATGGGATATGGGTCGACAGGAGTACTCTCGCCATGATTGTATATGATCGCGGCATATTTTACATTTGCTTCGCAAAATATAAACGCGGCACAAGATATTAAAGGCACTACAGAGAACATTGTGCGTTGTTTTATTATAAATTATTACATGACTCAACAATTCAAAGAGAGTAAAATATAATACTATGTGAACGCAAAGGTGCTACCTAGCCACAGTCCATTCGAACTTAAAACTGCAGGAAAATCAATACTGCAACGTAGTGTTGCACGAGTGAAAATTTTATAGATAATTTTCCGGACCGGGGTAAAAGCATTTAAAGCACGTGGTATATACAAATATTGTCTATCAGTAATGTTTAAATCCGTCACAGACGTACAGTTTTAAGTACACAGATTGACTAACGCTCTATATCTACATAAACTGAATTTTATTATAAGTAGCTTGACTTACAATGAATAGTAATCTTCCGGTCCACGGGATTGTGGCTAAGATGAATGAAGTTACTCAAACACTTCAAAGTGACAGAATTCAGACCCGGTTCAATTTTACATTCTTGCAAACAAATAATAATGTCAATATCAATACATTACGTAAAAATCCCTTGGTACATAATATTTATAAAAGTTACAACTGTATGCACTACAACTTGCAAACCCGTTAATCGCATTATAACACTAGAACTACGAACCGGTCAAAATGACCGGTTGCATCATTTATTTATACTATTTCCTCTTTAAATCTTATTTAATATAGCTTCACTCACGTTAAGAAGTATTATTATTATTAATTAGGTATAGTTTTTGCGGCTTTACTTTTGTTTAACGTGTGTAAAAAATTAGGGCCTACAAAACTTTTTTGTACACAATATTCTTAACTAATCTGTCAGTCAGTCAGTCATTCCGTCACCTTTGAGTTATATATATTTAGATCTAAAAAGATGTATACAAACTTTCATCTACTATTTTATCCCATTAGGGGTGGAATTTATTAAAATCCCTTCTTAGCGGATGCCTACGTCATAACATCTATCTGCATGCCAAATTTCAGCCCGATCCGTCCAGTGGTTTGGTCTTTGCGTTGATAGATCACTATGTCAGTCACCTTTGAGTTATATATATTTAGATTTCAGATTAGATTAGATTTAGATTTCACGATAATGTCATGATTTTTATTAAATTTGCGTATAGAATAATATTATAGATTATTTTATTCTTACGCTTTTAATTTTCAGAGATAACTATGGTTGGTTGAAATAGGTATATGGTAAATGTTCGTAGTTCTAGTATGCGAGATGTACAATAGGCGTCAATTTTTCACTTCCCTACTACAAATTTTCAGCTTTAATTATACAATTATGACTGTTCAGATTTATCTAATGATAATTTGATTCATTTTCAGTTTATTCACTGTTTAAAATCGTATTCACCTGCCTAGCACACCAAATCAATTATAAATAACAGTTTAAACTAACCGTCTGTAGTGGACTTTCGAATAATAAGTGTTGCGAAGTAAAGTAAAATAAAATATTTTATAATCATTATACTTAGTCCTATTTTAGTTATATATTTTTATTTTAGATACCAGCTTATCTTTTGCAATACGTAAGTTTAACCTAAGTTTAATAAATAATAGTGCGAATATAATAATGAAACGATTAATGTCACTGTTTTTCTGAAACTAACATCGTATACCAGATACGAGTATTAAATGTTTCTTAAATTGGATTATATTAATGAAGGATATTAAAATTACTGGTATCTCCCTTAAATGCATATCTCTTACTGTGAGATCTGAGATATATTAGTGATAGGATGAGAATTATAATATATATCAGACCAGCTATACCAATGCTTATGTCGGGCATTGCAAACAAACGCGAAGAAAAACATATACATACAACAACAATAAAACTTAAAGAAAACAGTTCCGCTTTTATAGTTGGATGGTAAAAATGTATCTTAATATTTTATAGAAATATTTACCAATTAAATTGTATATATATGTCTAGTTTACGGAAGCTATCCAAGAGTCTGTAATGAGAAAAACAGTTTATGTTGTCTCTTTTTGGACTTACCAAATATCGCTGGCGTAGCCATTTTCCAAGTTTGTGGTGTTGCACTATACCTATTTCAGTAAGTTGTCCAAACTTTACCGGCCATAGACTTTCGTTTTTCCAAGGGTCTGTAGGATATAGACTAACAGGGGTCCTATCACCGTGCCGATATACGATCGCGGCATACTTCACATTCACTTCGCAAAGAATAAATGCTGCACAAGAAATCAGTAACACCACAAAGAACATTGTTTGGAGTGTTACAATAAGCTTTTTATTACATTACGGAAGGATTCACGGATGAGTTAAAATAGAATATTATACGTGATCGCTCAAAAATATATTAGCCGCGAACTTTGTATTAGTCCGCTTATACAGTAAAATCAATACTATAATTCTGTGTTGCAAGATTAAAAAAAATATTGCTAGCAATCGTATGACCATGTGAAAAAGTTTATTTTATTTTGGCAATTCGGGCGTTGCCAATTTCTACACTGCAACACAAAGCTGTCAAAAATTCGAACGCCATCTAGAGGATAGATATATATGTAGGTCGGTTTATAATCATCATTATTGTGACGACCTGCATATTTTACACATATATTATATTTTAAACTGCCCAATATCTAATGTTTAGTCGAAGTATAGACTTGGACTAAATTACGCAACTTTGGCAAAAACCCCAGTTTCTTCTAAAATAGACTAAATTTTTGGTTATAGCTGATGACTTCTAGCAATCATCGAAACTAAATCATCGAATACAAATTTGCATCATATTTCAAAATATTATTATTTTTCACAAGTTACAAGGGCATCTCTAGAAGTCATTTTTATATAGCCAACCGCAACTTTCATTAAAAAGCGCTAAACTATACACGTATACGCAATATTATACACATTTAGTCAATTTTGATTCATGAAGTAATTTTTTAGCATATTTAAACCTTCCCCTTTCGTCGAAGGTTATTATAATTGCCCATTAATCGGCTTTGGTCAGATATCGACTGGCGGTGGGACACTATCTACCATAGTTTCTAGTAGATATATCTATCATAGTTTAAAGACTTTATAGAAATAAGAGTTGTAATACTAAGTATATTTGGACAAAACTTCCAGTATTCGGTATAACTCTGTCTTCGTAAGATAAAATACGAACGAATGAACTAAGCACGGTGATAAAGAGTTAAATTGGACAATATTAAAATTTAGTAATAGTAGAGCTGTTTATAAAATTTAGCAGATATAAAAATTTACATATAAAAACAACATAACTTATAATATGCATTTTAGTGATGAAGATTTTTCTTTATTATTCTAAACTATATTTACTATAAGTTTTCATTTTATAATAAGCTCATATAAAAATAACATATACATTTTAAAATATAAAATCATGTAGACCTACGGAGAGTAGAACTAAGGCCTAAGCACCGGTCTGTGACGGATGCCCCGACGAGGCGGCTGAGCACACGCTCTAGATATGCCCAGCCTGGGCTTCGGAGCGGGCCGAGCTGGAGAGAGTGGTGTGTGGAGACCTCTCGCTGCCGACATTGGTTTCACTAATGGTCGGCAGCGAAGGTGCATGGAGGGCGGTCCTGCGGTTCGCCGAGCTCGTGCTAGCTAGGAAGGAGGCGGCGGAGCGGGACCGGGAGGCGCTGGCTACAACATCTTTGGCAGCGTCGTCTCCGCCTGCCCGCCCGCCTAAAAGAACAGGGCGCTGCAGAGTGGCATTCCTCAGGAACGTCCGACTCTAGCGGCGACACCGGGCGGCACGCTTGAGGCAGTGTGTCGTCCAACAAGGGTGCAAGCGGCGCGCGACGTGTTCCCGCGTGCCGCTCTACAACACAGAGGCACGAGAGGGGTGGCTCTATACACCACCCCTCCCTAAACGAGTAGAGGCCTACTCACGGCCGCACGCCCAGCCGGTCATTGAGGATGAGACTCCAGTCGTGCCCTCGATGCCGGTAGGAGGGTGGAACTCCCCGGGGGTTTTAGTCGGTGCAAGCCCGACACACCAGGGGGTGGCCCTCACCTCTCCCCGAGGACCTTAGGGGTATCCCCCGGGTTACAAAAAAAAAGGCCTAAGCACGGGTAGTTAGGAGCTCAGATTTAGAAACTTCCTCACAATGCGTGCTGTATCAAGCCTCTTGAGGTGGAAATTAAGGCTCTTTGCGATCAGCCCGTTAGTCAATACAACTATCGCGACAGTAATCGTTGATTCCACATCCTGCATGCTGGTAATCTTATGTGCAAAGACTAAATATTTTATCAACTTTCATTCTCTACTTTCACGAGATTCTCATCATCTAGTGAACTCTATTATTTACTTTTGATCTAATTTATTTATGGTATTTTTGTAATATTTTATGAAATTTAATTTCGGCAACTAGGGATTTGGATGGTAAAACCATTTATGAAATTTTTAAATATTCTTCGGGAACGTGTTGGTTATAACAAATCTACTTATTACTACATTAGTGCGGTCCTGGGTGTTAGATTACTCCTAGTTCTAGTTCCTTCGAGATTCGATTCAATCTCTAATTTGGGGGTATTTTTGCAAATTAGCTGAGCGATTAGTTTTTGTTCTACGGCTCGCAATAATAGGAATCAAAAAGATATTTAATTATATTATATACCATGTGACAATAATCCAATATCTAGCTTTAAAGTATATTACTTTATTAAGCTGGATATTCAAAACAGCTAATAATATTTCAAACTAGTTTGCGGTCTTTTATTCAAACACGAATATAGTATAGTTTTTTTTACAAATTTAGAGGTGTTCATCAATAAGTTATTAGTTAAATGCGTGTACATTATGAACTATTTGTAATAATATTGTATTTAAATATTTTTTTAAACAAGACTTTTTAAGTTACAGACTTACGTTTGACTTTCATCGTACCCGTTAGAAGGCATCCAAAAAAATGCACCGATTAATTCGTTGCTGGAAAACTTGAATCAGTTGTTGTATTTACGTGAAAAATCAAATAGAAACATTTGTTTCTAGAAAGTATAAAAAATTAAGTAGTCATTTCCATGTTTATTATTATTTTACATAATAGGGTGCCCAACATGGGTAACACTAGACAAGAAAACAAAAGGATCATGGTACTTAAATAGAACATATAAATGCCCCCACAATTATAGGGCATCACAGCATGCACAGTGATTAATATATAAAGCTAGTTTACATTAAAGAATAATAATAAAATTCCAAAAAAAGAAAAAACATATACATACATACATAGACACAACACAAAAGGATAATATTGTAGAATGTATAAATAACAACCTTAAACGAAACTGTGACTGATTCCAAGTAACACAAAAAGTAACACAAAAAAAAGAAAAAATAAATACAGTCACTCTCTACTACGCTGTTCTAAATTTTGAAAGAGAAACAGTCAGGTCCAAGTCACCGAGTCGCGAGAGTGTGTTGTACTGCCTGCAGATCCTTGGCATGGTAGAAAACTGTCCAAGATTAGTTTTAAAGAAGGGTATAGAAAAAAAAATGGAAAGCTGTTTTGCGGGGCAAACGAGATGGAGCATTAATTAACCATTATTATGTTTACTCAATTAACCATGCCAAAGAATATTTTATAATAAATATTATTCTTCTACCTATATCTTATATTTTAGTCAGTAAAATACTGTATGTTTACAATGTATTTACACTGTGTGTGTATTTGGCACATACAGTCATATTATGATTACGTAGATGCACTTATATCTCTACTGGTTTTTATGTAGGTCGCATACTTCAGACAATATGCAAACATAATGTATCTTAATAGTATATATGTAAGCAAGCAGGTTTATCTAATAAATAAAATCTGAAAGGTCAGACGCTCTTTACCTACATAATATTTTATATACGTTGAAATCGTGTGAAGTGTGTGGTAACGTTATTACACTAAAACAAATGGTTTTATATCTAAAATAGACGTCGTTTGTACGGAATGTCACCATTGTTCATTACAACCGTAATTTTTTCGATTATACGTTAATAAAATAAGTCTAGACTCAGGTGCATTTAAAATATTTGAGAAATATAAATAAGCTCATACAAGGACATAGCAGTACATGTCTGCATACAACTTAGCTAATATAAATACGGAAGCACGTCTTAAACTCCAGCAATATATCTTTTATACAGTCGAACTAAAAGAGAGAGTTTTATCGTATATGATGTTATATTGGTAACGACTTCATAGAATTCTAAAACCTTTTTTAGAAACCTTTCCTTATATTCAGTCTAGATTGACAACGTAAACATGGGTAGACATAGATAGATACCTACATAGACGTGAGGTAAAACTGTTTGTGAAAAGTCGAATATGCGTAAACTCTGTTATAACGTACAAATGAACGTAAAAAAACTATGAAATAAAAATATATATATCTAGTTATATTTGCATATCATAATTGAAGTACTCTAAACAAAAAATATCCCAATGATTTTCCTTAAATTAATTTGCAAGGTGACGTGATATAAGTTATAATAATATATACATATTCTTAACCTTTCCTGTCTAAAGTCTCGACAAATATAGGTTATATTGCTCTTTATAATTTTATAGGTTATTGATTTCTGATTGTTTTAAATATAATTACATGTAAAACTTTTTTTTTTTGCGTAGTAAATAAAAAACATGTATTACGCACGTACCAAGGTATATTTCAAACCATTCCAAATTAATTATGAAGATTTGTTATTTTTTTAATTACGTTGATGTTGGTATTATATATGCAAAAGAAGTTGTTGAGGAATTAATAATATTCAAACAAATCTTTCCCGGACATCAAACTAATACGCTAAAATCGTGATGTATTTGCATGTCAATTTATACATTAGTGTCCAATTCGACCTCGTCTGTCTACTAGTTACCTAATAAAATTCCGGAGATTCATTCTCACCTTTGACCTCTTTGAAAGCGACGGCTTTATCGCCAGAAAAGTAGGTATGTAAGTACCTGTTTTGGCCAAACGGCTACATGTGACAAAGCTCTTACTTAGACAAATATAGGTATGCATAAACACATATATTTGAACTTATTATCTTGTAATTAAAAAGACAGATATGTATTGTAACTTAAAATAAGCCTCTCTTCAAATATAATATAAAAAATATTTAATTTGTCTCAGTAATGTCAAAAAAATCAACAGTTCAAAGTAAATGGGGTAATATTTATATTAATTAAAAAGTATGATTTAAGGCTACTTTATCTTCTAATTGGTATATAAAGATATATCAACATATATCCAGGTCATGATTATATTTCTCGCTTACACAGAACAGATTTATTACTGCGATGATCAAATAAAGAGTACCTAAGTTTATCTTCTACATACTTCTGGTTTATGCTTCGTTTGCGTATCTGATGAGAAATTGCAAATGATATGATCTTTGAATACTCACATAACTTATTACCGTCATTTGACATTTAGAGTAAATTATTAATTAACTAATTTGTATTAAATAATCGCAAAGTGGTTACAGCCTTCGATGTTTGTATCTGTGCTCACCTCGAACGGGACAAAGTGTGAAATTTACCCGAATAAATAAAAAAAAAAAACATATTTTCTGTTACTTGAAAAAAGTGGCGTGAAAATAACTACATATCTCTGGAATTCATATTAGATGAAACATTATTAAACATGTGGAACTTTTGATCACGCTGTTACGTAGCACAAAAAATACTGCAATGACAGGTCCCGAGTTTGATTCCTGGCCACAGCAAACTATACCGTGATGATTAGATTTTGTTTAATTTTGATCGTGAATATTTATACATTTATGTAAGGTGTTATAAATCTAGAACAGGTTACAAAACCCTAATTTGCCACTAGGTCAGTGTGTTACTATCTAAATGATATTATTATTATTCAAATAATGAAATTGAAATGAGTAATGTAATTGGTTTTCTGATTAACTTGGCTATATTTTTCAAAAATAATAAAAAATGGACCCCATCGCTCTATTAAATCAACATCACTCTAAGATTTAATGGCCAACAATTGATCAAACATTCAGGTAAAATATAGGCAGGAATACTTGTGTCAAAACTAAGCTACATATGAATCATGTAAAGTTTGCAAAGCTTTGAGAATTAAATTTTAAGATCATTAGCGTTAATTGGCGGAGGTCTTTGGTAATTAGACAAAGTGTAGTAGCGCCGGGGTGGAGGCGGTGGCGGGTGGGCCAAAGCACCAATACTGACTCTCGAAGCGTAGGTACTGGTGGTGCCCGTGTCAAAACGTCAGATCAAGTGGGGCCTCCGTACGCTGTGGACCTGTACAAAGTGGTGCCACGGAGAAAGGACCAACAGTATCGGTATTGTGCTTGCAACATCCGCGACCCTAACAACGCATCACAATGAAGATCCTACCCCTGTGAGTACTTACAATATTTTACTTTTTGTGTATGAATTTTATCTATTTATTCTTATTTACAATCGGGCTTTTACATGATTGAACTTTTGTCTACTTTAAGCTCCGATTGCTGTGCGATTGCGTTTGCGATGTGTCTTGCATACAACTAAGAATTACTTGTGATAAATGGAAAGGTCGACCACATTAACGGGGATATACATTGTATAGAAATACTTCCATGATGTCATGCCCGACCACTCTTTGTTAAGTTTTGTGTATGCCATATAATGCGACAGGGAATTGATCTTCGGGTATATTAAAAAAACATATACTTTGGTACTAGTCTTACATTAAATAAAACTAAGGAATAAATGGGGACCTAAATTTGATACTAATAGGCCAAAAATGTTTACCTTTCTAAAATCAGTATCATAAATAACAGAAGCATTTGTGAGTTTAATGGAATCATAAAGTTGTACTGACAATAAACAAATACATACCGTAGCTATGTCACGTATAATTTATATTGTTCTCGAGAACTTTGAAAATCAATTACATTAGTGTATCAGGGTTATACAATGATATTTATTTCATCATTTCTGACTTAAAAACCTCATTACGAGGGTAGCGGGTTGACCCGGCGTAACAACCAATCAAATTAAAAAATAATCGCACAAGAATGGAACCGGTTGGTTGAATGAGTCGGCCTCATGACGAAAGTTGAGCTCGCGACCTACGATTAGGCAACATCTTACTATGTAGGATGTTAGATATCGCCATGAGCACTACTTAATTCTATTCGCGCCGTTCCTTACATGCTGTATCAGCTATATAAAGTTCCAAATGACAATAAGAATAATATTTCGTATATAATAAATACAGATTATAGACAAGAAATTGTAATTGATTCCACCAGCCCCTTACCATCACAAAACCACTAGACATCGTGTCGGATACCATCCGTATGTGGTAGATGTTCCTTATATCCGCACGAATAGATTCGCTTCTACATTCATCATGCGAACGGCTAAGGAGTGGAATATGCTTCCAGCGGCCATATTTCCACGATCTTATGACCTGGGAGTCTTTAAGAGAAGAGTGAATAGACATTTGTTAGGCGGACGCGGTTCATCATCGGACTCATTTTCACCTTCCACCAGGTGTGATTGAGGTCAAGCGTTCGCTTATAAATTAACCGCTTATATTTAAAAAATAATAATTAGAAAATCATTTTCAATTAAGTCACAGGCTACGTATTGACATTGTTGATATAAATTTCACAATTTTATACAGTTAATGTTGTTATATAAATAAACATCGACATATACAAATCTGTAGTTAGCTAAAAGTTGCGATTTAAAAATAGCAAAATGTTTAAGCAATCGACGTTGAGATCTACATGTATCTGACATACAACTTGTACATAACTTGTAAGAGTTCGCATTGTTAACTCACGGCACTTGCTCAAGAAGTAACACAATGCTTTTATTTTGCATAGGCATGCTTCACATGAGATATTAGAGATAGTGTTGACGTAAACAGTTTAGAAATAATGTAATCATATTAATTGATTGCATACTAACTAAAAGTGCTCGTTAATATTTCTGTACTACTTTATTATAAGAATTAATCAGTAGCAGTCATTCAGGAACTACATTGATTTATATTTGGAAAATTTTAAACAAGGCTGGACTACTGATTTTCTGCATTTTGCAATGTCGGCGGCAGGTAACTATTGATAATGAATGCGGCCACTTCCAGTTGCTGGCCTCAATTAATATAGATTATAATGTATTAAAATCAGTTGCGATTTTAATGCCATTTACCTTGTCGATTTTTGATATTTTCCATGTTCGAGCAATCACTATTTTGCTAATGTTAGTAGGTCATTATAAAACGTTTATTTGTACGATAGGTGAGAATTTTACAGCTTATTTTCGATACCCAGGTGCATGTCACAATCGCGTAATCGTTATTGGTTATCGAGGAGTATATTATGCATCGGACGTTCTTCGCCTCATCCGAACAAGAGAGTTATTGCAGATGCGCTCAGAAATGACGATCACTTTCTCAACATCTGCGTACCAGTAACATACAAACGTTTGCTAATAATACAAAGTTGCACAACCACACGATTGACATTTGCCCATAGCATCGAGGGATTCATGAGCATTTCATGTTTTATAGTTTGTTTCGCATCCGTCTCACTAGTTGCATAACATTAAAAATTGGTTACTATCTCGCATCTCCTTTCATATTATTATCAGTTTAGCTATCTTTTTCACAACTTAACTCGTTGCTCAATATTTACGTCGAAATTGAATTATGGGAAAATGGTACACAAAAGTTTCACGACGATTTCTCAATTAGTCAGGGTACAAGAGATCAAGAAGATCAGAATTTGCAAACGAAGCTATTGTCCCTTTTACAATAGTTTTTAAAGTTAAAAATTGCAGAATTACCTTTTTGGAAATAAATATAGAAACATTTTCATCTTTACTTAAATAAAACAGATATTCAAAGACGTTACTTTGATTTTGCTTAGAGTTAGCTTGGAAAATAAGTTCATCTTTGATAAAAAAACTGTACATAGTTCAAATATTTTTGGTGATAGGGCGATTGCCCGAACTGGGTCTCATGACCCAGTGGTGATCCACTGTACACAAATGTAAAGACTGTCATAGTGACCGGCTTTAGCCTGTCGCTTGTCGGGATCAGCTTGTGTATATCCAGAAACTCATATAACTAGAGACATTCAGTCGTGGTATATGTGGGCCGACATGACGACGGAGTCTATCAATGGATTTTCATCATGATCGCTTTCGTTTTTTGACACTGCCATTATTTACCATCAGGTGTGCTGTAGACACTACGTCGAGCCAGTGTAAAGAAAGTGTTCTCAGAGCTGAGTCCAAATTGATGAAATCGGCTGGTTTATCATATACTTTGATATCATTTAAATAAATACATCTTAGCCTTAAAGTGTTTATCAATAAATCGTGATATTGGAATAAATACCATCCCAGTATGCGACATTGCACGGCATCGCGGTGGCAGACTACATCAGGAATGCTGCGTTGCATTACTGGTTTCTGATCGAGCGACCTTGAGTTGATTTTAGGTTACAATTATGCATTCAGTGAGCCAGCAGTCATGCGGCATAGTAAATCAGCGTAGAAAGTTAAACTCTTTCCGACGTGACTTGAAGTATAACATTTTGTTTTCTACTTGCGAGACAAACACCGAATAGAAGACGGTCGCTCCTTTCACAATAGATTTCACAAAATACAGTCGTACTGTTACGTGCAATAAAATATCATGACTCTATTTAAAGTAAATAAACGCGCTGGAGTAACCAAGTAATATGTGTGCCGATGCATAAAATTTGTTACTTGAAGAATTATTTACACAATATAACAGATCGCGTGAATAGGCTGCGTAAAGAAAGCGTAGGAAAACAGTCAATTAATAGGAAGCGGATACGGAATTAAGGTACACCTGACCCGACCCTGTATGAAGACCTGTTATTCAACAATCTATATAATAGAGCGACAAGTTGACCTTTCTTGTTTGGAGCGACGTTCATGCGTACTATGGAGGCTCTCAGATTCTACTGTGCGAGCAGGCGACCCGGAGGCGGTTGGTATGTGACAGTGTAGTGTGACATTCACCCAGCCTCGGCATACCATGTTTATTATTTCTCACAAACGATATCGAAATAATCGTGCTTCTAATCACCTCAATAAAAACTAAAACTGGCCTCATAACTTTCTAGAACTGTAATAAATTACGAAGTGTTGCAAAATCTTTTAGCACCGTACCAACGTTAAGCAGTTGAAACGAGACGCTTCAGGTGTTTTACATGTATATCGCTGTCGTCCACCCAAAGAATGGCCCCTTGAACTTAACTTGACTCCATGACCTTTTTATATACATTTAGAATGACAGCTAGAATGCCGTATTACGTGATTGGAATAATATTGACTGCACACGTAACGCGCTCGAAACGTATAACTAGAACAAGTCACTGGACACTGCTTGGTTGCTATCTGGAATTTTAATCCTAAAATTGCTTTGTTTTAAAAGATAATTTGCTTAGAGCAAGAATTGGGAAGTAATTATTTAAAGAGCTGGACAAGGACAGGAAACACTTAACTATTTCGAAGAAATAAAATTAGTTTCAAGTTTACAGTTGTTCACTGGCTTGACTAGTTTATAGTAATTCGAATAAGTTTATTTAAGTTTCTAAGCATGTTGTGTAAATTGGTTATTCAATTATATTAATAAATAATATTTCTTCACATCAGAGTAGGAACATTGTAAAGAACAAATAATTGATTAGATATGTGTCTTCTAGAATGTCATCATTGTAAAATTTTGGATTCAATTAAAGATTCGTTTGTAAGACATGTCCAAGCATTAAGTAGATAAACAGCCGGTTTACAAACCGAACAGCTAAGTACTTATACTCATAGATAGGTAGGTCTCTATAATAGATATCCCTGACATTTTAAATTCTCATTTAATAAGCAAGCGGTAATATCTTGAATCTGGTCCTGAACGACACGTATTTGAATATGCAAAAAATGTTGTGATTTTTAAAAAATATTTTAGTATAGATTCTTTAGGATTAGTTTTAATTAAAAACTAGAAATATTATTTAACAGAATGGAATTAATATGCAAAGGTCACATTAAAAATGTCACTTTAAAATGCTGCGGGCTATAAAAATAAAAAGTTTTATATAACTACCGTATCAAATTTTATACACATTATATTTATAGGTAAATATTATTGATTAAGAGTCATTTAATATATAATATAAAAATGAATCGCTAAATGTGTTGATAAACGCAAAACTCGAGAACGGCTGAACCGATTTGGCTGATTTCTTTTTTGTTGTGATTGATGATGTCTGAGGAAGATTATTTTATTACGGAGAAAAAATTTTAAAAATTGCCTGAAATAGTCTATGTCATTAGAAGCACTTAATCGAACATTGAAAGATCAACCCAATGATTCAAGATATTTTGGAGGCGCCATGATTTTACTGTCTGGCAATTTCCGTCAAACTTAACTGAAGAGTGCCTATTAAAGAATCATTGAAATACTAGGCTAATAAAAATTTTTATTACATTAAAAATCTGCTTATTTATTGCTTAGGCGGAACAAAGTTCGCCGGGTCAGCTAGTACTATAATATATTTGAAGTTAATTATCATCAGGGTATTTTGATGTACAATAAATTGTTTTTACTTTTAACAGCAATGCGTCAACCATCCTCCACTGTGTAAAAATTCAAACGTATCATCTACGATTTAAAGGGAGAACTCTTAGCGTTTCGAGATCAATCTTAATACCGCTCAAAAGTGTCCTAAAAGTGCCGTCAAAATATCGATGGTTTAAATAGTCCATCCGCCATTTTTTTTTTTACATATATAGCTCTTTTACACGCCATGGCCTTAAGGCGGTATTTATTTATTTATTTACTTTTACAGGGTTGCCAGTGGCCCGGTACAATAACTAATTCACACAATACATACATAAAGTTACAATAAAAAATGTACAGTTCCTATTAAAGCATCCACAACATACGTCAGAGTGGCCTGTTTAATTATACTGTATCATATTACATTATACTAAATCATACTATACTATATTAAATATAATAAAAACGAATCGAAACGAATTGTGTATGTCAAATCTGTACAAAACTATCATTTCATATCCAAATAGTGTCGTTGGTGTTGCTTTCTTCTGCATGCAATCTTTATTATCTTGAATATAATATACATTTCCAAATTTTCGGACTAAAGAAACGAAAAAAGAACGAGTGGCTGTTTTAGCAGTCAAGTCAAATTGCTGAATTATTATATCTCTGATCCCTGTGGGCAAAAATGTGTAAGCTTATTAGAGCTTCGAGTACACGATCATTTCTTAGCAAGTAAGATCGCGATCTAAAGGTTTCCTGGTTTAAAGTAAAAAAAATCTTTTTTAACTTTAATATTATAAAGGTATAGAAAAAACATAATATATCGTCACGCTATATCCATTTCAGGGTTAGCAGAGATACATTAGTGGCTGTATCAACTTTGCACTTATACTTTGTGGCCAACATGACCAGTAGCGCAGCTGATCGTAGTTCTCCATGATATTTCTATTAGATCCCAAGCGGGGTTCCACACTATGCTATATTTTCTATATACTATATTTTCCTTTACCGGTGAGCATATAGTGCCTAAATCCGCACGTAATCTATAAAAATCAGCGGTACGTCCTAGGATTCGAATCTACGACTATTCTAGTTACCACACATGGAAACCGGTCCATTATACACCAGCCCCACATAGCCATTATAATAAAGATTTATATCTTCATAGAAATGTTAACACTGCACCAAATTATTATTAACCAAAATATTAACCATTTAAGGAATAATTCTGAGAATGTTTTTATGCCAAAAAAAATTAAACAGGCGAATAATCCACCTAATTTTAAGGGGTTAATTTCGTCTGTGAGGTACCGCAACACAGTACATGTCATTTTTGCTGTCCCGAGCTATAAGAAAGGTTTGCACTAGATGATTTTTTCTAAATGTATGTTTTATGATACATTGGTCTATGATTATTTTATTTAATTTCGCAAACCAGAGCCTGTCTTTTGGCAGACCACAAGCGACATGAAAGCCACAGTTTGTCCTCCTCTGGTTTAATGAATTATGTGTTTTATTAAATGTTTCAGTTTTATTTTGCTGGCATGCGTCGCAATGCACGCGTTAGCGCAAGAGGACGGAGAGGCACGTCCGGCTCCCTCGCGAGGTTTACTAAAACGAGGTCTTCTGAAAAGTAAACCCACCACAACTACAACTACCCCAGCACCACAAGTAAGATTAAACTTTAATCCTTTATTACTGAAAGGTGGCTGATATGCTAAAAGTAGATCTAAAGGCGCAACTCGGATGCTGCCAGACGCTCTTCGGGAACTTTAAAAGATGATTATATTTTAATTAAATTAAATTTTTATTTTCTTGAATTGTTGTTATATTGATTTAGATCCATTTTCTAAGGGCTCATAAAAATATCACGTACGTTGTGGATCTAATCATTATTGCTTAAAACTTGAAAACAACGCGAGGCTGCAACATCTACGCGATATCGCGCGGTCGCTCATTTGTTGCAAGCAGTTATCACGCGATATCGCGTGTTTGTCAATGCACATATTAATAAAATAACCTTTATAAATGACATAGTGAAGAGATTCTAATGAGTAATCTGCGTTTATGGGCGTATAGTGTATATTATAAGGACTAATAAAATTATCAGCTCTATAAGCTTAATATGAAAAGAACCGGCATTTACGTGACATGCGAAAGGTTGTAAGTTCGTGTCTTAGCAAATACTTCTGAGTTTATATTGAAAGAATTAGGTAACAGAAACTAGTTAGTGAAGTAAAATACGATAAGGGGATTCGCACGTCCTCAAATTCTAAGGCTGAGATTTATAGACGCTACTTTGATTTGGCTTAGATTTTTCTCAGACAATAAATTTGCCTTTAACAAAAAAAATTATTACATAATAGCCACTTGATATAGCCTAAGTAGTTGCAAGGCCAACTCAAAGTTGACGAAATCGGTAGCTCAGCATATACTTATTTTAATATTAAATATGTTTTATTTTAGTAGCTAAGCAAAATCCAAATTGCACCTATTAATTTGAGCCTAATGATGATCAGCTGCGTCACTGCTCACGTTGGGTACGATGTATAAGTACAAAGTGGAAATTGCTACTAATATGTATCTACTCTCCACGAAAATAATATTACGTGTTTCATTGCAAATCTTTGATTAAAATGTCATAAGAATAATAAACGTTTTGCGTATGGGTAAAAAATAAACGAGACCCGAATAAAGAATAGTTACATGACAATAAGAAAATAAGTACATTTTTTGGTACTCATTATCAGTGGAGGACAATGAAACATCATTCGAAAGAAGCACTGTGATGGTCAATTGATAGGCTTTTCTTGCCTAAGCTTGATACTTGTCACAAATAAACTACATTTTTAACCTACTTACATATATTGTATAATATGGTGAGAATATGAAGTCTAACGAATAAGCGAAAGTTTTAAAAACAAAAATTAACTCTGATATTTTATTTAAATATACGTAAAATAATATTAGAGTTCAAATTGCTAATAATCGTAACAGAATATATTATATAAGAGAATAATATAATAATAAAAAGAATATATAATAGTTACGTCGAAGACCATCAAAAAGAATGTGTGTACTCCAGATGGCGCTTGCGTTTCGGTGCGTTTATACTTTTATTTATTAATTGACGGTCTGGAGTTGCGCTTTTTGGCGCGCTAGTTAAGAAAAAATACATTATTAAAATTACAAAATTTACTTTCTGTAAATATCACAAACCTCAAATGTTTTTCTTTAAAATTATTGTTACTTGTATTATTATTAATATTTTTTTACCTACGTTGCCATTGTCTGTATAATTGACTTATCTAAGCATAAATATATATTCACGTATATCACCGCATATCTAAATTCCAATATGGATTGCGAAATATTTGGCATTTATTTCTATATTGACCTGACTACTTTTATTAAAATGACGCTTTCCTATTGATTGTATCTGTTACATGCATGATATTCGAGAATTACAGTATATGCCTTGTGCAATAGTAAGGTTCTAAAGTTACCGCAAACAGAGGACCGACAACATATTAATATCCACTGTGAAGTAGAGCTGAGATTTATAAATGCTACTTTGACTTTCCTTAGCCTTTATTCAAACATTCCAAATTATATTATTCAATTAATATCAAAGTATATGATTCATCCCTAATTTCGTCAATTTGGACTTGGCTCTGCAAATATTTAAGCTATCCTAAAGTTTCCATTATATATTCAATTTTTATTAAAATCAACTTTCTTTCTAAGTAAAGTCTACGCAAAGTCAAAGTAGCGTCAATAAATGTCAGCCTAAGACACTAGTAATAGTAATAATAATTTAATTGATCTATGTATTAGAAGTTTATCGACAACTATCAAAAGATTTTGCCTTTTTACATATGCAATTTAAAATTTGTAGGTATATTTTTTTGGAAATATATACTTGTTTGATATATAGTACTGGTGAATTAAAAGAGTTTTAAGCGAGTATATTTGTTAAACTTTTATATATGATAAATTTGCATATGATATTGACATCCTTGATTTTAGTTTGTTTAAATGTTCGTTTTGCTCGGCCCATTTTCTCAACTATTGTAGCTACTAATGTTTCTCCTCGTGTAAATCAGTCTTTGTGGAGTATATATATGCCAATGTAATTCAAAATGATACTTTGTAAATTATACATCCTGCTGGTTCCAAATGATACAGTAGTATAAGTTCACGATTACCCTGTAATTCTAAAATATTATAGTTGAAGTCACAGACTACTATATTTTTTAAAATTGGACAGACCAGTTGAATTATTCTTAGCTCACATTCGATTAACGACTAGAGAAGAGGTGCGATGACTATTAAACACATACATCTTTATAATATAAAAATGAATCGTTAAATGTGTATAAGCGCGACACTCGAGAACGGCTGAACCGATTTGGCTGATTTTTTTTTTTGTTGTTTTTATTGAAGTCTGTGGAAAGTTATTACGGAGAGAAAAATTAAAAAAAACGTCTGAAAAGTCTAAAAACAACACTTTTCTATATTCTCATACAAAAAATTCGTAATAATATTTAAAAGTCAATTTGAACTTTAACACCATACCATAAAGTCTAGATGTTAGTGGGCGGGTTCCGGGAAGGCAAACAATTGAGTGACGTATAAATATTAATGTCAATATTTGTCAATTTCTATACATATAGCAATAAGGCCAGGACCCTTCAAACAATTTTAAAAAAACAGCCGACAGGCCAATCGGTTTTGGCAGAATAAAATCTGACGGGGAAGCTATTAAAATTAAAAAAACAATGTGACTTTGTTTTAGAGAAATAGGGCAGAACAAGGTCTGCCGGGACAGCTAGTTTTCTATAATTATAGCTAGTTATACTCTCGTTTAGGTCACCTTTCAAACAAAAAATAAATAAATTAAAACAAACACATAAAGGAACGCGTTCAACTTATAGAATCCTTCTTTTTGTGTTGATTGATAATAATAAAAAATCTAGAAAAAATATTTTTTGTGAAATTTAATTTTATGACAAGTGTGGAAGTTTGATAAAATTTCTGTCGTATCAGATAAGATCTTTTTATATGATTTTAATTGAAAAGATAAGAGATTTTTGCCTGAATGATGATGCTATGAAATCTGACGATTTTCTCACAACAGTAAAGAGATGTTGAAATAAATTAATTATAGGAACTGCAGATTAAAGCAATTTAATATAACGGCGCGGTCAGATAGGCCCAGTGCTTAATCGAAGCACTTCTTTCTACAAGTCGCGGATTTGATTTTCATGCAGAACCATACAATTAAGAAATATAAAGAAACACGTGGCAAAACTGAGGTCAAAAGTTTTTGATTAGACTAATAGATAATTTCCACCGTTTGTAGCAATTTCCCGCACCGTGCTCTCCACATTTTAGTTGCATTATTCCGTTTCTCTATCGTATACATATTATATCAAGAAAAGTTAAAGGAAAAACACGATAGAACAAAATGAGCAAATGAGCTTTAAAAACGTAGAAAATATGTTTCTTTCCTTTTATACGACCTTTTTTTTGCTTGATCATCCCTCCATGTATTTCTTAATTCCACGCACATAAGAAGTATTTATATAGCCTACAGGTAGTTTTGTAAATCGATATATTTTTGTTTATGGAAAGAGAGCCAAATCCAAATTGTACTGGACTGTATTGTACTATTGTCATACTGTAAGGCAACGTTTAAAAGATACAATAGAAAGTTTTCTCTCAAGAAAGCGCTTTCATTTGATAAGTACTAATATATAAAGGTGGAAGTTCACGCACGTAACATTGTCACGGTCAATTAATTCATCGTCTAATCTTTAGAAATTAAAAATTAGAAAGCGTGTTATTATTGTCTTTGTATTAAATAGCCGTGTTGAATAACGAAATATTACCAAACAGTATAAATGGCAGGGAAAATTTATTAAAAAATACATATTTTATTTGTAAGCGATTTCAACGTTTGCAACGCTACTCGATTGGCTAGTAATAACAACTACCTACAAATTATTATCTTTCTTTCTTTCTTAATCTTTATCAATAACTAATTCCCCTTTTTAAATCTCTTCAAGACTATTTAAAATACTAACGAATTATTAAACTGAAGGCACTCGGGTAGTTAATTAGTCAGTTATCTAAGTAGAAACGGTTTATGACATAATCTAATTCTCTTTTCGATGCATAAGCGACATTATGTTAGTATAAGTTTCGCAAATATAGCGGCTTCATCTGGTTCAAGGCAAGTCTCAGGCACGATGATCGGGTCACCTTCATTCGCGACCTTTCTGAGACCTTCCTTTCCTTTGGGGAATTTCTACCTGCATTTTGACGTCGGTTGTTTACACAATTGATCGATGGAACAGGTTTTTCAAGGAAATCGCTATATAGGCAAAAATATAGATTTATTTTGGTGCAATTATTTATTTCGGTATATGCATAATATGTACCTTCAGAAAATCAAAAGTATTTTTTTTATTGTCGTACTTATGCGCACAGCGCTTTGAATTATATATTATAACACCTACATTCAATAATTTTTTTTTATTTTTTATTAACATATGTCGAGGGGTGAAAGGCGTTTGGTTTAAGCGAAATTTTTTTTTGGTAATTAGCTCTACTTTTATGCTAAGCATAACGACTTAACGAACGTAGATTTTTAAGTCCTGACTACATAAATTGTATTACTTATTCGCCGGTGAAAGACATCATAGTAAAATAAGCTCGGATGTCATCAAATAAAAATATCATTTATAAAGCCCCGTTTACCAACAATAATGATGAACTATTACTGTAAGCGTTAAAAAAAAACATATTTCATAACTTGACGTCGTTAAAGAAAGCTTAACACCACGATAATTTATAAATAAAATATCCACTCAACTTGATACCAGCCAGACCGGACGTATTATGTCAGCGGATAACCAGAAAGATGGCGCCAGATAAAAATTATACTATGTCGCCTTCGTTCAAGCAAAATTGCTAGGGTATAACTACAAAAATCTAGACTAATGTAGGTCATGATACGGAAATACATTATTGAAGCATAATGGATAAAATATTATAAGACAAGAGTATAGTTTATACAACCACTACTCTATTCGTATGTCAGCCTGAAAGAGATTCAACTTTATGATTTATTTCTTATTGGTTATAATGAAATATAAAATAGCTTTTGCTTATATAGATTAAAAAACACAAATTCTGTATTGTCTCGATCATTGAGAGTCCAATTCTCACCTACTTCGTCACTCTGAAGGCCATCAGCCTTCAACAATGTGTGTCCTTTCAAAAGGCATGATTACTTTCGTTTCTTATACACTTCGTAAATATTGTAAACACAAGTAGTTTTATTCGTTACAAACACAAAAGTATAGTTGATATTGGCTGGAAACGTTGAAATATCGTCAACTACGATTGTTCATTTTACAACGTCATATATATTGTATAGCGATAATTCAAGATCGGGTTCGATGAAGCTTATTAGGAGAGATTTTTGTCCAGCGGAGTACTTAATAGGGCTAATGAAGAAGATAATTAAGAAATATGAGCGTATTCAGGAAGAATATCGTAAGCGACAGTTACATTTTTTATCTTTTACACATCTTTTAGGCAGCTATACAGCTATTAGCTTAGTAACAGTTAAGTACTTGAGTTTAAATAATCACAAAAATCACAGTTAATCATGATTATATATTCGTCATGATTTTGTATCTTACGATGTTCCTCCGGTATTCAATAAATATTAAGTAATTACAATAAAAATTATGAGTTGTTTTGTTTCACTGCCGCAAGATCTCTGTTAAAGGGATATTTAATATAAAATAAATTGTAGGATGACGCTGAATATGAAGAAGAGGCAGATTATCCTGCCGAGGGAGAACCACAGGAGCCATCTACAGAAGCTCCTCCACCATCATCTACTGAAGGCAAAAGACTAATAGGCGGAGGTGTGAGGCCATTCAGAAGCAACAAAGATCTCTTAGAAGCGCTCAAAAGGCGAAGAACTCTAGCCGCAGAAGGTAAAATAAAATATAACTTAATTTAACGACTCCAACGTGTATATTGATAAAATCAGAGTTCAGGTGAAATTATTGTTTTTTTTTTCATACCCAAATATATATCAAAAGGGCTACTTTAATTCCAATTAAATCTAGTCTGTATAAAATATACAATGACCTAAAACAGTTTCTATTATATGCGAGAATTTTGTACATATTTTATTTTACTAAGGCGAGAAATCACAACTGTTGAGTGGTTAGTTATATAAGATTTTATTATTTTTTTCCACACAGTATATTTTAGGAATATTTTTTCATCAATGCTTGTCTGAAAGAAATAACTGTTTATTTATTTATTTATTTTAAAGGGAAACATATAGCAATATAAAAATGATAATAATATACACAAAAAATGTTACATAAGCCAGCAAAGCTTCCACAAAAATTAGTACAAAAATAAAAATCAAGCTAATAAATAACAATAAAAAAATCAATCAAATATACATACATATATATGTTACATATAAATAGTACATTTATATTAAAAAAATACATTATAGAACAAAATTGAACTTATTATAAAAAAAATTGTTATTGTTATTGATAAAGTCGCCTAGCAGCTATTGTCGAAATAAAAAATATAAAAAAATTGAGATATAATAAATTTGAATTTACCACTTGCTCAGAAAGCAGACACTACGGCGAAAACCCAGCAAAAAACATTAGGTTGATGTTTTTCACACGATATAACAATTATAAATACACATAATAATTTAAACTTTTTTAAAAAGCTAAAGTCTATGATAATTCTTATAAAGAGTATTTCTTAAATTTTATAGATTTAATCATAGAAATTATCTGGAAAATATATCCCTAAACTTTTTGACTAGTGTCTACAAATGCCATGTTTTTTTGGGTTTTAGGTGATCTCACCCGCTAAAATAATATTATCTTTTGCAAATTCATTATCTTCAAATAAAAGTAGTCAAAAATACATTTGCTTTTTTGACTGATTTTTAACTGTACTTCAGTGTAGTGTGATAAAATTATAAAAAATACATGTTTAGCTTTAAAAAAATAATTAATGAAATTAGAATTGAAAACGTCAAATTAAAATTTATTATGTATATATTATTTAATAGGAGGAATGCCTTTTAGTGGGATGAACCTGATGCTTTGGTGATACGTTTCCAATATTTAGCATCAGTTCAATTAGGTTTGATATAAAAACAAAACACAGAGGCTCTTTAACCTTACCTGTGTTAGGTTATTGTGTTGTGAATCGGTTTTCCCGCGAGCATGTTACCCTGGTCCTTTGATATTGGGATTTTAAAGCTTGAAGAGATATTTGTATAGGCCGACTTGTCGCGACGACTGTTAGCAGGCGATGGACTCTCGACTGTCGTACTCGGTTTTTGGATAGCACTGTATTTGCCAACAGGGAGGTGCAGTCAAAGCGCCAATTAGAATAAAATTAGAATAAAAAAACATTTCCTCGGTTAGTTATGTTCAGTTTGTTTTATTGTTTTGTAAGAAAATTGGCACGTCTACACTCTACACTGTCGTACTACACTCGTCTACACTGAAACCTCTTTCCACTACGTATGAAAATGGAGAAACAATTAAATCTTTCTCGCAGTATTCCATAATATAGGATAAGTAACAGGTATCTTTTTGAAGCCAGAATAACTGATATCCGTTTCTAAATTATACCTTAAGTTCTTCGTTATGGCTTATATCGATGAGTTTCTCTTCTAATATGAGATCTGTTTTTTCAATGCCACTTTATGGGTTGTTACCTTTAACCAAACATCTTCAAACCTTATATAGATTCTAAATAAATGACGTTCAGTGAGATATATATTTGTCACCTCGTAAAGTTAGCTTTTCCCAATATTTTATTGTTAACGTAGTCGCATCCCTATGCAATAAACATTAAAATTATGTTTATTTAGTACTAGCTGATCCGGCAAACGTTTTTTTTGCTATATAAGGTTTTGTAATATTTTCTAAGATGTTCATGGAAATTAAGTGATGCCAAAGACAATTTTGTTAACAATTAAATACTCTTAATCAACAACACGTTTATTTGGATAAAGATTAATATTATTACGTTGATACAACTCTTAACAAATAATGCATTAATTTCGACCAAATTTGTTTACCATAAAAACGGTTCTAGTGACTTAATCTTAAAAGATAGACATATACTGTCCCGGACACTTTTTTAGATCATTTCAAGAGGAATAATTCTTTCTTACATATATTTTTGGTATCTTGAACCGTTTTTGCAGCGCACGCAATGGAAGACCTCAAGGATGAATATTTTTCCCCGTTTTTTCACATTTTCCATTATTTCTTCGCTCCTAATAATTGCATCGTGATGTTATATAGCTTAAAGCCTTCCTCGATAAATGGTCTATTCATCTCAAAAAGAATTTTTCAATTCGAACCAGTAGTTCTTGAGATTAGCGCGTTCAAACAAACAAACAAACTCTTCAGCTTTATAATATTAGTATAGATGAATAGGTATGCGAAGAAGAATAAAAGGAATGAAAAATTATTATAGAAAATAAATGAATTTGAGCAAAAATAAAACATGGAGTTTATTTTAATAAAAGCTACGTACAAATATTATCCTTAACTTACTTATTTTATTTTATTAAACGAGTCTCCGTTGCGTACTTTGATATTTCTATTCGAAAAACTATTACTCAAATTGAATAATTTAAAATGTATACAAAACTTATTGCTCATATTTGCTGTAATATGTTATACAATAGCTTTTTTATATAGTATTCATTAAATTGTTATTCCAAGGTTGGGACTTTTAACAGTATAGAATTATCATCAATTGCGCGATTCAACGTAAGTTATTCCTACGTAATCATTATTATGAGTATGCATAATGTTTACCAACCAACATAATGTTATGTATAATATATTATATTTGTTTTTAGAAATTCTACTTTGGATTAGCAAATACTCTTCTAAGAAGTGATTAAATATTTCCATTTTTTATTTATAGTTATTATTTTATTACTGGATCACTTAATTCAATAACTTAGTAGAAGATAGTAACATACTCTATATTTACAGCAAAAGCTCGTGGTCCTGTCAGTACAGAAGCAGCGCCGGCGCAAGAAGGTGTAGAAACTGCCAAATCTAGCTACAGTAAGACTATTGTTTTACAATAATTGTAATATTTGTATAAATTATTGCAACAAATCTCTTATAACAACAGTAATGTTTCAGCTAAAAATTAGTGTACGTACCTACTTTTTCAAGTATTTAACTTTAAAATGTTATTCCTCAGACTACATAATATTCTTGCCAATATTATAAAATTGACAGTGAATACATATGTCTTTGTGTCCCGTTGTCACATCAAACCGGCTAAATGAAGTTTGATGAATTTAAGAATTATGATTACATCAAGGTAACGGGCATAGGTTACCTTTCGTTACGAAAATAAAACTTCAAGGGTTTTAAATAGGGGGTGAACTTTCTTCGAGGAAATGATATGTTTTTATATTAGGGATACAAATACGGGTTTTTATATTTGGTTCTTTGATATAATAAAGGGGAAGGAGGGTAAGAGAGGAAGAGAATGATAGTGGATCGGGGAGATTGAGGCGAGGGAAATGGAGTGAGGGAATGAACTTATGTGGGAAAGTTGGTTAAGTTAAAAGTTAACGTGACATTCGTTGGTTGCTAGGCGGTAAGAAGTATAGTGGGTCAGCGATATCAATTCGTATTACTGATTCGTTATTCTTAATTTATAAAAATGGTTCCAGTGCTGTGAGGTTTATTTTGATGATAAAAGTTACTTGCCCTCTACAAACAATAATCTTATATACGATTATCTATTCTCACATCTGAGGTTTGCATTTAATACTCGTAATCATACGTAATTATTTTTTACAATGTGCAGTTTTGTTTATAATTGAGATTTAAATAACTCTGCTAGCTTAAATCAATCTTAAGCATACTTTGAAATTTAGAATAATGTTAAGTATTTAGAGCTTACTAAATTCCTTTCAGGCAAAAGACGTCAAAGCGCACCAGCAAAGGAAACAAACAATGAGGAAGCTCCTGCTCCATCTAAACCAAGCAGGGGACGATTTGGTAGGCGTAAGTAGTGGCTGCAACTGGCAACCGTCTTGATGCTTCAAACATTATACCATAAAACCACAAAAAACGGAGTGACCGTGTCACGTACCATTCTCCTTTGTTCAATGGCTATGGCCTTAAAGTGTAAAATGATTATTTATGTTGAAATTAGAAACAAAAACATTTACAGTTATAGATAAGTTGTGTAATCAGATCATTATTATTGTATCATAATAGTTTTTTTAAATATGTACACGGAATATTTAAAGACTTAGTTATAACTTTCAATGGTCCCTTCTTAATTATCATAGCGACACAGTCATCGTAATTATTGTTTCCTCCGCCCTCTTTTCCTTTTATGAAATTGACAAAACTATCCTATATTATTATTATTGCTACATTTCTCAAACATGCTCATTATCTGCGTATACTTTCAATCTTATTAAATTTCCGTTTTCCGCTGCTTCTACTTACGCTTTTAAGGTAATATCATAGAAATTAATTTGGATCATAAAAATCAGAGCGGCCCAAAAACTGCAATTAAAATTATGACGACCCAAGTGAAAGGGGATGTTGAGGTGACACCAAAATCAGAATGTTATGACAGAAGGAACGGAGAATATAATTTAATATTGTGGAAGAAGTTAATGCCACTGGATGTCGCTGCCGCAAACTCGAATTTCAATTAATCTATGCATAGGCAACTCTGATTTTGATGACAGTTGTGCATTGGTACGAGGTGGCTGAATTGCATGCATCTGTTGCAGCGTCCTCGAGGTCTTTGGAACCCGAGGCTGAGGAGCAGAATGATGCTGCCCCTCCCGCAAGGACAAGCAGGTTCTCCAGGCGAGGAGGCAACTAATACCCTCTTTAAGCTGCCTACTTCCCACCATCCTTCTTTCTATTCTATCCCTGCCATTACTATCTTAGACAATGACGCGTTACCACTAAAATATTCGGATTGTCTTGCAAGAGAGAAAACATTCTATGCTGATATAAAGTTTATATGTTATGAGCAATGGCTTTCAGTAAAGGCTGTCAAATTATAATATATAATAAATTCAACTGTAGTGACCTTGCAGTAGAGAAAATTCAAAACCAGCATTCTGGCGTTACAGCGACCAAACCTCACCACTTCCCGAATTCATCAAATAATGGTGAAAGAGTATGGTTTTATACTTTTGTAAATTATAAGTGTAAGTAATTTTTAAAATAAAATAATTTTATATTTTTAATACTTTTTATTTCTAATACATTTTTTCATATCAAATGCTTCCACATATCATGGCAGTGTGGGTATATGTAGTGTCATGAGTATAAATGACACAGACTCAGCTATGCTAAATAATATCAAATTATAATATTATATTTAACTTAAAAAGACAAATAGTCACATAAATATAAACATAAACTCAAAAACTTTATTATGTACTAAAAGTAAGCTAAATTTGTTTTAATATTAATAACTAATAGCACTTGAAGACTATATATGCTTTCCAGTAAAAATGCCAAAATAATTATTTAAAAAAATATTAACTTTGCCCGAAAAATATCCAGTTTTCATAGACCTAAAATTATAAAATATTATGGCTACTTATAACTAATTAAGTCTTAATCATAGCAAATATATTTTTTCTTATATAATAAAAATAAGATATAAAAAATATTGCAAAGAAATTATAGTAGCAGTAGAATGACAGGGGTCAAGCTTTACTTGGTAATAACGGAAGTGACTTCCGTAAGGGGTGTGCAGATGGTACTTGTTCTGTAGTCTCTTAATCCACTTTTGCTTGCGGTTTCTTTTTATGCATATCTGTTGATATAAAAAACACAGTTTATTATTAATTTAGAAAACATAACAGTAATTTATGTACATAAACCCGTATTTACCTACTTTAGGCATCATTAGTATACAGTTGGATTTGGGCTGCGTCAAGCCTGTGGCTAACACCAATTTCAAAAATAGTTAAAGGTACGACTTCTGCAAGCCGATGCATATCAACAATAGCTAGTAGCTAGTTACCTAAAGAATCAAAATATAAAAAGTGTAATCAATTATGTAAATACTGAAAATTATACGAATTTATATACGGGATCGAGGATGATGGCCTAATACGAGGGAGCTCTATACCCAGCAGTGGGTACAATCAAGCGTCTAATGGTGCCGATGATACGAATTTATCTGTATTTATATAAAGTTTTAAGATTTCATAACTTTATTATACTGCTTGTTATGGAAATTTCAAAAATATACTAATTTATAGTTTCATAATAATATATTATATATTTTGAGATCACATTTTTAAGCATTCGTTAGCTAGGTAAAGACAAAGCTTTATAAGTCCATTTCTCAATCAGCTTCAGAAAGGATCCTTTAATTTTAAAACGCTTTTAAATACTAAAATTCCATAAATTTCTTGCAATTGACGAATAATTAACATTTGAAAGCTTTTCAAATTTTAAAAATCCTTTCCACAAGATGACATTTAGCTTTAAAATAGAATTGACAATAAAATTAAATACCAACAGCCACACCACAGCCTCTTTATCAGTATGGTTGCCATCATACATTCTCATTTGATAGAAAATTAACGAGGCGTAAAAGAAGCAGTGCTGTATACAAATTATGCTTTTTATTGAAACAAGACACACTGAAAATTTATTTAATTTTGATTATTATTCGGCCGTAAAACATTTTTTTTTTTTACACTGACACGGCACAGTGACTGAACCAAACCTGATAGTAGGCATGGTGCAGTCCAAAAAATCGCCAACGACTATCGAAAGGTAAGAAAAAACCCATAGGTAGTCGCAGCGATCATGCCGGCCCGCACAAATATCTCTTCACGTTACGCTTAAAGGATCCCATATCATAGGAAGGTGGGAACACGCTGGCCGGAAGACCATTCCACAGCCCAACGACACGGCAAAAGAAGGAGTTAGAGAACCTCTTAGTCCTAGCCGGGATGTGAGATACCGTATAGCTGTGACACCGCAAACCCGCGCGCATGGTTCTATTCAGGAAAGGAGAGGGTGGAACAAGGTTAAACAACTCTTCAGAACACTCGCCATAATACAAACGGTAGAAAACACTTAATGTGGCAACATCTCTACGCAATTGGAGCGATTCAAGATGTTCAGAAACGTCTGGATCGCTCACTATGCGGACAGCCCTACGCTGCCACCTATCCAGGGCATCAAGCAAGTACTGGGCAGACCCATCCCAGAGATGCGAACAGTATTCCATACAAGGCCTGACCTGGGCCTTATACAATAGATACAATAGATACAAAAGATCAGGTGTGAAAAACCGACGCACTCTATTCAGGTAACTCAATATTAGCTCAGTTTACATATAATAATACATCAATAATCGCCCTATGCGATACATCGTTTTTTCGCTATGGACTTGGAGCTCTCATCTAATTGAGGCTCTACAATTTCTTCTTACGCGTCATGTAGAAAAGTTTCACAATAATAATTAGTTTAAAGTTTTAAAAAGTTAGCTTGCAAATCACGTTCTATAAGATTTACACTGATGCTTTTTTGACAGCCAACAGATTAGAGGCATTCTCCGAAATTCCAGAGTCAAGAAAAACAATAGAATTATTTAAATAAGAGGTTTTATTTTTCAAATCGTTTAATCAAAGCGATGTTTATTATTTACTTGTGTCGTCATATTTAGTGGTGATCATATTAATTAAGAGGATTCACGGATATGTAGTTAGTTTCATTAGCTTTATCTATATTATTTAACAGATTTATGCCTGACCTCCATGTAACCATTCTTCACCTAATGGAAAGTATCTAATAATAAAATCAATGATAGAGCGTGCTCGCCTTACAAAAAGTTGTAAATTCTGCACTGATATAATAAAAAATTATATTGATTTTACCTTATCGACTAAGTAGAATGATATATATTTCTAAATTCCATGATTAAATATCGCCATATATTTTGACTTATTGTTTTCACGTAACACCCACTTGGTAGCATGAAATTGGCTAACTATGAAAATAATAATATATTTAAAATAATGAATCAATTCAAGTTAGTTACCTTACAAGGCTTACAAAATATAAGTATGTCAAACCTTAGGCTTGTTACATAATTAGTTAGACACTTACTTAATTGTGGCGTTACGATGACAGCCGGATGCTGTATGAGCTCCAGAGCTAGAGGATTATTCACATGCTTCTGGTCGAAAATGTCAAGTGCTGCTCCACTAACCTATAACGATTTGTTTTTATATTTTAATAAGAGTATTGTAAAGAGATTACACCAATATATATGACAGTAAGTACAGTGAAGACGAAGGGAAGTGTGACTAATGTCAAGAAAATGACGACCACTGGCAGTCGCTGCTGTTATGCTATAATAAGAAGAATGAATATTAAAAGTAGAGGCATAAACTTAGAAAGACAACTTGACATATACACGGTAATTTCGTAGTGACAAGCGGAATCGAGTTGTTATGAGGTTCTTTGCATCCATGAAATGCCGACAGAATCAGTTATGTTACAGACAACCTAAAATCTCATTGTTCCTCGTTCTTTCCATCGTTTGCATCTATTATGACATTATAATGCATTCTGTGTGAATTAAATTCATAGAAATACACGTTATACTAAAAACATTAAAAGTTTCGTTTCTAAATTTGCAATGGAAACAGGAAAGGGGTGGTATGCGCGAACATCTTCGCGTACTTATCAATTGGGAAACTCTAAAATAAAATAGTTAATAGGAATTTGTAAGGCAAATGCATTCCATCTTCGGCATCATTTGCCTCTAGATTATAAAAAAAGCATACTCAAATAATTTGAATTTCATGTAAATATATACAATGTATATTGCAGCCTATTTAGGTCCAATTAAGCGACCATTTTCTAGTATCTATTATAAATGCTTCTAAACTTCTACTTGCGTATGCATCTTTAGTTATTTTATTGTATAGGTAAGCATGTACCTGTCTTGAGTTCAACGCAGTGATCAAATCCTTTATATCGATTTGTGCGCAGCGGCCAACGCTAATGATCTTGACTCCTCTCTTGCATTGCCTCAGGACACTTGCGTTGATGAAATCTTTGGATATTTATAGTGGTAAATAAATAAAGTAAATTCAAAGTTTTTTTTTTTTACCAAAGATGACAAACACACTGATTGGATGAATGATAAAAGGTGGTTGTTATTGCGAAATACAACGACGGAAACAAATCATCTAAAGCATAGATGAGCAAAATTTAATCAGATTAATGAAAACGATTACGATTGCATATTGCGTTTTTCATCATTAATATGACTGCATTTTGCTTATCTATGTTTTAAACACTACGGAGCCCTCAATTGCATACACATTTATGACTCCTTAATGTTTTGCAGGCATTTGTCATGATAAAAGAGCAACATAGTTAAAATTACAAGTACATAATATACAATAAGTAATTTAATAAAAATGTTGACTTAAAATATAGTACTTACCAAAATAGGAGTATAAAAACCCACATGACATTTAACAGAAATGTCTCAAGTGCCTTGAGAACGGCGATCAGCTGCGCTTTTGGTTTTTGGACAACAAGCGCAAAGGGAATACAGCCACTAATGCATCTCTGATCATCCCGCAAGGGATATAGCGGGACGATATATTATTATTATTCTTAAAAAAACACAATTCTCTATTCTATTTTTTCAAAATCGGCTGGATGTATACTATCTTACAAAAGTAAATAATAATAAAAAAAGGGAAATAGCATGTCACAGGCACTCGTCGCCGGGTACCGAGCAAGCTGGCACGGCCTTGTCCTTGGCCCCAGCAGACGGTTAGGAGAAACACCCCGGGGCTTTAATCGGTGCGAGTCCGGCACTCCGGGAGTGGCCCTCACCACCCTCTAATCGTCCACAACGGGTTTCCCCCGGGCTACCAAAACATAAAAGAAAAAAAAAGAACTCAGGCACTTATCAGTTGTTTCGACTGCTTGCTTGGCTGCCAGTTGCGAACTGAATTTTTGAGTAAGAGTTCTTTAGATATGGTGATTTTAAATTAAACTACGCTCTATATTCACATAAATACTTTTAACGTGTATATGTTATTTTAGTTCTATAAATATGTAATAAAAGCTTACTTTTTGAAGAATCGATAAGACTGTGCAAGGCTATATAGTCTGCAAGTGGCCAGATTTCCTCAAGTTCCATTTTTTTGGTGTGGAATTTTTGGCATTGCTCCGCAGTGACAAATCGATCCCAACCTATGATCTGTATGGAAGATTTATAAAATTATATATATATACAAGGTGCATCTTACCACAATTTATTTATTCACTTTCCATCTCATAATTTCATATTTTCAGTATAAAGTATATAATATTATATTTTAAATTAAATAACATTCTTGCAACTGATTATAGGTCACGCTGATCCTAAAATGCTACGTGTGACGTAGTAGGTGCTAATTTGTAAAGATAACTCAAGTGAATGAACCATGTTCCCGATAAGCAATATCATAAGCAACAATCTTTTAAAGTATTTAGAGAATTTTTTTAAGAAATTTAATTTATATTACTAATGATCGTTGAGATTAGCAATTGTTATCTTCTTTATGGAATATTTCTATAGATGGAGAGGGATCACGAATTTTGTGATTGACGTTGGTTTTCCGGAACACGCTAGAAATAGTTTAGTTTTGCATATAGGACGTATTTACATTATACATTTCCAAGTAGTCTTCACTAGTATTATTATGGCTACGGACAGTGATGTGCATAGGATATTTGGACAGGGTAGGCAGAATTCACGTAATTAATTTAAATATTATATTATGATAGTAAATATTATACTGCTTTCATAGGAAAGATATACGACGTGAATATAGAGTAGATATGAATATAAATGGTTCCCTTTTTTGTTTAACTTTAAGCAATTTATTCCAAACTTTTTTATCATAAGGGCATGCAATGCTTGCATACATCTATGGAATGAACGCTACTGGCTACAGATTAGTTATATCTTAATAAAATACGATAAAAGGTTTATATCGTCGTGGCTACTCAAGGTGGGAGCTCTGAGCAACTGTATGGCGACCCTTGAGGAGTCGTTAGAACATCGTTACGTCTTTATTTATCATGGAAGACGATATCTCCCCCCAATTTTTTTTCCAAAGAACGCGGCTCGTCTACCCTGTGGAGAATTGATTACAGACACCACCTTGGGGATTTTAGCCATCATAAGTCCGGCCACACCTCGGTCAATAGCCCCGTGTGTGGTCGAGGCGGTCCTTCCTGGATTTCCTCCCAAATAAAAGAAAACGGTAACACTTCTTATTCTCATTGAGACGGTATAAGCAGCCATATCACAAGCTAAATAATACTGTGCATCGAATTTTGTTTGAATCACAGCAATACAGTATTAATTTTTATTAGCGTTGTCACTTTTACGCCTCATCAAACTGTCGTCAAATAATTGGCGGCAAAACTTTAAGCCGGAGTGGTTGTATCTCTTCTGCACTCTCGTTGAATATTTTTTTTTGTAGTGGTCAGCTGGTTTTTCAATTATTGTCTGAGCTTGTGTTGTGAGTTTGGATAGCAATGGAATGCTCGGCTGATCGTGTGCGATGAGGAATCAATGGTTTTTTTGTGACACGCTAGCAGAATGATGCGTCTCTTGGGTCGCTGAGTTTTCCAGTTAATCTACATAGTCTTCCCCGCCGCGTATATTGTGTAACGTGTAGAAACAGTGCAAGAAATAGGAAATGAAAATAGATAAGTAATTGAAACTGCGACAGGTACACCTATATTGGAGTGTGGCGGGAAGACGTTACAGAAATTTAATAGGACTTAAAAAGAAATAACCTCAGATGTGGCTGTAAGGCGTGAAAGCTTTTGCCTTCTCCATAAAGGGGAGAATAAAACAAATAAAAAACTGTCGTAAAATATGATTGTAGGTACTATGGTAATACTACAGCTACAAGAGTTTGTGATACAGCTGCTGATCTAGTAAGCGGGGAATATAAATGGGGAAGTTAAAGAACTTACTTTCATCCCAAATGCATGCATTCTGCGAGCGATTTCGCTGCCGATAGGTCCAAGTCCAAGGATGGCCAGAGTCTTGCCTTTCAGTTCTGTGCCAGTATACTTTGCCTTGTTCCACTGTCCACCCTTCATGGCTGAAATAGCCGGCACTACATGTCTTGCCAGCGACAGCAAGAAACAGCAAGTCAGCTCAATCATGCTCAATACAATGTACTCGCGTGTTCTATTGAAACAAATACAGTGATTAGTCCTACCATCACTATTAATAGTAATATGTAGAAGGAAGCAGCAACAGATACCACTGCTGCTAAATAGGGAGCAAACGACTGGTTCGCATAGATTGATATGGAGTACAATTCCAAAGAAACAATACTTTTAGACTTTGTGTCTTGAGCAGAATGCGATAGTATTTTTATGCCGGATCAACTGTTCCTATTGTATAAGGCCCAGGTCAGGCTCTGCGTGGAATATTGTCCGCATCATTGGGATGGTTCTGCTCAGTACTTACTTGACGTCCTGAATAGATTGCAGCGGAGGGCTGCCCGCATTATGAATGATCCTGACGTGACTAAGCATCTTGAACAGCTCCAGTTACACAGGGGTATTGCCTCACTGAGCTTTTTCTACTGTCTGTATCATGGCGAGTGTTCTGAAGAGTGGCTTAACCTTATTCCACCCTCCCCTTCCTGAACGGAACCATACGCGCGAATTTACGGAGTCACAGCTATACGGTATCTCACATCCCGGCTAGGACTACGAAATTGTTTACCTCTTATTCTCCGTATCGTAAGGCTGTGGAATGGTATTACAGTGAGCGTGTTCCCAGCATCCTATGATATGTGATCCTTTAAGCGTAGGGCGAAGAGATATTTGTGCAGGCCAGCATGATCGCTGCGGTGGGTTTTACTTACCTGTCAATAGTGGTTGGCGTTTTTTTGGACTCCATCACGCTTACCATCAGGTGTGGTGGCGTCACTGTATCGAGTAAGAATTAAAAAGACTTACTGCTGATAGCACGTATTGTTTCATCGAAAACGGTACATAGAAACCTATACATACGAACTCATTTTGTTTGCCTCCGGTCGCGCTAATGTGCTGACGCTGCTTTCTTCGACATACCACGTTAAATTGTTAATATTTAATTATAGTGGTATTAATTTTGAAATACCACGAAATGCAATCTTTACGTTGAACAAGACATGTTACATATAAGGGCAAAGTGGATACAATCACTTTTTTTGTGTCCCGGTGCATAGGACCATCAGGGATGCCGTGAGGGCAGCGACCCCGGTGTGTCAGACTCTTGCTGACTAAAAACCCCCAGGGCGTCCCTCTGATTGCTCTATCCGGGCCTGGGAAACCAAATTCGTCCAGACACCCAGAGAACAAAAGGCCTTGTTGAGGCTACCTCTCTGGGAGGAGTAGGAGTAAAAGACCAACCCTCATTCGGCGCGCCGAACACTGTGCACCGCCTCCTTCTCATCCGGGCAGCAGACTTCCTCAAGTCTACTGCCCGGTGGATACAACCACCATACATACTAGACTAAGACTACCATATACTATACTATACTAGACTCTGTTCAACTTGCTAGGGATATAGCGTGACTACATATTATTATTATACTGTTTATATTTTTATATAAATAGTCGTAATAAAACACATAAAATATTTATATTCATATGCCTGAGTCTTAAGCCACGGCAAGTTAGGAGCTCAGAGTGAGGAACCTCTTAACAATGCGTGCCGTATCAACTGATACTGCATTTTGTGTCCGGCCCTTGATCCAATAACCAACTGAGAGGCTCTTCAGGTGGTAATTGAGACTCTTTGCGTTCAGCCCATTAGTCGATATGACTGTCGGGACAGTAATCGCGGAATCCACATCCCACATGCTGGGAATCACGTGTGCGAGTTCTAAATATTTTGAAGATTATTCTTTTTCCGCTTTCACGAGATTCTCAACATGGGGTATGGTGATATCAGTCAGTATTGCCCGGCGGCGCACCGACCGATCTACTGCCATAATGTCAGGTCTATTAGCAAAAATAGTCCTATCAGTGATAATAGATCGATCCCATTTTGGATATGGAAGTAATATTCATATAATACTCTTATAAAGAAAAGCCTTAAGTATTAACTACTTATATATTAATTTTCTACGTATCAGCATGAAAGCTGCTATAGATTATTTTGTTATAATTGTATTTTGTTTCCTAGCGTCTAAAGCATACTTCCTGATATAGGAATTTAAGCAAATAGGAATAATGCTGTAAACAGAATACCCTTGTTTCAGTTAATGTCATTGATATTGATATTGTGTATTCATTATTTCTGAACAAATAATATGTACTTGTTGTCTTGTTTAGTTTTGTAATATAGGACATTTCAAAATAATGTCTTTCATGTCTTTGTTTACGTTAACAATGATGAAATAAATAGAAAATTACATACCAACAATAATTTATTCGTAGTTAACAGTTTTAATTACAAAACACCTAGAATTTTAAACACAGTAGGTAATACGTTAAGACAAACTCACAAATTAAAGTAGAACGTTTGTCAAATGGTCAATAACTAAAAAAATATCCATTCATTAAACAACGCGGTTGTATAATAAATGCAACCGTAATGGGCAAAAACTGTTATTAAGAGATTAAAAAACAAACTTGATCTTCCTATTTAGATATAAACTATAACAAATATTAATCAATCGTTTAAAAAAACATTGTATGTTTGTTTTTAAAAATAAATTCGCAGTTGTTGTAAATGTTTTCCAAATTAAAACTGCGGCATATATTTACTCAAATCTGAGCTAAGCCATTATAATACATAGTTTCATTATGGCGTATTGTGAAAAATTGCCTCCCAGGCAATTTTCAAGGCCACAGCATTTTATTCTGTCCAAAATCAATTAAATTTTGTTTTTGATTTTAGTATTTATGCAGAGTTGTGGTAATGATTTATATAATTGTTTATGGTGAAGGAAAAGATCTTGAGGAAGCCCGCATGGCATCTAGTATAAATGTCATGTGTAAGCGGTTAGAGAACGGTGATCAGCTGCGCTACTGGTCACGTAGGGCACGACGTATAAGCAGATGTAACCACTAATGTATCTCTGCTCACCCTATACGGGATATAGTCTTATAATATATTATTGTATCTATTGTTACATTTGATTGGATTTATGTTATTAATATGACAATAGATGAAGCCACGTGCTGTCTTTCTAGTAAATTAATACAAATAATTAACTTACTTGATAGTTTCTGTGTCTACCTTATCGAAATGCATATCCATATTGACGTAATGAAATCCAGTATCGTCTTCCTCAATCACTTGGAAATCGTCTGTTTCGAGGATTTCATCAATAAATTCTCCCGAGGATTTTACACTCGTGTAGTGATACTGTAGTCGCGATAAAAGTAAATATATGTATATCTTTTTTATCCAACGTGTACTAATAACGAGCTTATAATAATAATAGCTATTTAGATATGGCAACTACAGGCAGTTTCCAACTATTGTATTTTCTCTGTGTTGGACACTTGCATTTGCCTCGTATCCATCCTCACAAGAGCATAATTCGCACTACAATAATCATACGCGCTATCCCGCGTTTTTCCAACATGTAAGCTCAAAAAACTGATCAGGCAAGCATTTTGTTTTAATATTATGTAACAATATTCCTTTTCCTACTACCCTATATTAAATGTGAGACGGTAATATACTGCAAAAATAAGATGTTCGACGCTAAATGACAATATGTAATAGAAGAATCGTTGTGCGTATAATCGCAAGGGAAGCGACTTTTCTGATTTACGATTAAATTACAAGAATGAGTCTCATTACATTATACGTCTCATTATATTATTATGAAACGATCTCAATATTGTAAGATAATAATTTATTATATCACTAGATAAATCTAGTAGAATTGTTGTAAATCCATTGGAAAAGGAGTTCAAACTTTCCTTTATTTTAAAATCGTGGGTCCCATATATTTTAAATTTAGCTCTCTACCATTTATACATTTAAACACGAATACTACGAATACGAACAAACTATTTCATGTATTTTTGTGTGAAGCGCCTACGGCCCATCCTAAACTGGATAGATCACAACGATAGTAAGTCCACTGAAAGCCTGTCATTATAATTACCTTCAAAATTCTTTATTACTTTTATTATTTCTTTCTTTACTTCCTTTAATTATTCTTTATTTTTACCTTCTAGTATAGTGTATTTCCTTACATAGATATATTTATAGTCCTAATGCAATTACTTACTCATACTGTGACATATTTATATAAGTGTAATTTACTTACCTTATTTTCATTTTGTATTTTCGTATAATTAAGATAAGCCCTACGAGGTTGCATCATCTTTGAAGCATGAGGACACGCATCGTAGTCAATCTTTTTAAGTTTACATTCAGTAGAATTATTAAAAAATTCTTTGAAATATTCGCAACCCATCATAATTTTTGCATCTTTAATAATTTTATTTTCTAGATAAATAATCATTGTGGCCATTTTCTCGTCATTTTGACCTGGGTGATCTGGTGAGTCAGAAAGTTATTTTTTTTACTATTTAGAGAATAACTTAATCTGCTCGCCGAGCCGTCGGAAGTATCCGGATTCCCAGGCTCGGCGAAAGCGAAGAGAAGGCAGTGCTGGCACCCCGGTGGTTTTAGTCGGGGCAGGTCCGACACACCGGGGGGAGAGGCCCTCACCACTTCCCCTGACGGTCCGTAAGGATTTCCACCGAGTTAACAAAAAAAAAAGAAAAGCTTAATCTCAATCACATCTATTGTAAGATGAAGATATGAACGACGATGAACCACGTTTGCCCAAAAAATACCTATTCAGAACTTTCTTAAAGGATCCCGAACTTTAAGAACGATGTTAAATAGACCAGAAGAGCTTTTTTTTGCTCAAATACTTCCCATCATTTACTAGCTTTATAAATGAAGAAACGAAGTTTTCAATATTATGATAACTAAAATGTTTAACAAATTTAATATAATCTAAAGCAAATTATTTAAAACAGCCTTATTATTGTAATATTTATTCGAAGAATCATTGTGCCACTAAGTCTATATTGGCTTTTACGTTTCTATTGTCTGTGTGATAAAACAATTTATATTAGTGTAAAATATATTCTTCTTTCTATAACAAACAAAATTATATAAAATAAATACTTGTAAAAATATCAAATTCTTTTAAGGACCTTTAAGGTCTAGTAATACATTATTTTCATATTAACATAAGACAGGAAAAGAGTTGCTGATTATTATTGATACATAGTCTATGTTCTGGACAAGTTTCTGACTTCTGAACCACATTGTAATCAAAAATACATATGTATAAATAACTAACCTAAAGGCGTCGTAGTGATAACAGCTGGGTGCTGAATGATCTTCGGGATCGAGGAATCAGTCGGTAGCTGCTGTTTGAAAATGTTCAAAGCTGCTCCACCGACCTACAATAAAGCTTTATGCTGAATTTCCGAGAAATATTAACGTTTATCAATACTTTTAACGATGAGCGAGATGAAATGAAGAAATAATTTGGTCATGTTGGCTGATATAATAAAATTTAATCACAAGTAAATTGTATTGGATAATTACGAAGAAGTACTAATAGACACTATACCACCATAGGAAATAGGTGCGCCCACATAATCAAATACGCTCTAGACAAGCGAATCAACCCCAGAGAAATAGTAACCAATTGGTTATCTCAGACAAACTTACAGGCGAATAGTCTTGGGAATGTTGATCGACATTTTTAAGATAGTTCGATAGATCATGTGATCTATGTTATCGAAATATTGTGTGCGCATGAAGGCTCAATGTTAACTGGATTGGCGCAGTGAGCAAGAGGGTGACTCCACAGGCCTGAGGTTCAATCCCTGTACAGACTAAAACTTTGTATGGGCTACAGGAATCTGTTTTGAGACTATGTGTGAATTGTATAATATGTAAAAGTAAAACGCAAAGAAATCTCAAATGCGAATATCTGGGTCAATTAAAAAAAAAGTAGATGAACTAGAAATATTCATTTCAGTTCCAAGATAAACAAAAGTAAATAAATTATGATATTTGAAATTGTTATTGAAGTTGTTGATAATTTAATAACAATTTATCTACTTACATGTTTTGAGTTCAAAGCATCAATCAGGTCACTTTCTTTGAATATTACGCCGTTGCTGACGCTAATGATCTTGACGCCTCTCTTGCACATTTTTAGTATACTTGCGTTGATAAAATCTTTTAAAATTACAATAACAATATCAATCAATAAAGTATTTAAAAAAAACATCAAACAAGAAGATGCTGAACAATATTAAGTATGAAAAGTTTTGTTTATCGGAACAAACGGAAGGTTTCCTAGTTTATGCTCTTCACGCGATCGTTTAACATCAGTCTCATCTAGTGGAAAGCAAAGATTAGGTCAATGATGAATTACACCTATCTTATGTCCAGTGTAAAATATCATGAATAAAACAAAAGATGGATCAAAAATAAATGGACTCATGGCTTTATGCGTACAGTGTGTGAGCATTTTTTTTTTACACTGGCTCGACATAGTGACTACAGAGTACCTGATGGTAAGTACAGTGTACTCCAAAAACGAAAGCGACTATCAAAGGATGAAAATCCATTGATAGTCTACATCGTCATGTCGGCCCGCATATACCATGACTGAAGGTCTCTAGGTATATGAGCTACTGGATATACACAAGCTGATCCCGAAACACGACAAGCCGAAACTGGTCATTATGATGGGCTTTACACCCATGCACTGTGGTCGCGATCCAGACGGGCACCGACGCCCTACCACCTCACTGCTGCTCGTTTAGCACCAACCAGGAGTCACGTGTAGGGAAACTAGGGTAAAGCATACGGACGCGAGCAGCTTCGACTCCCAAAAAACTACTACTTGTACTTACTTATTTACTTGTGATATTTCTTTCTATCCTACTCTAGCCTTTACTCTTATACGTTTCTTTGATAAAATGTTACATTAATACCCAATTACGTACGTCCATTTGTAATACCAGTATTCAAGTGTAATGCTCGCAGTTGAGACCCTAAAAGGGTTAATACCACGACGAATGACGGCTAAAATCGACTCGTTTTTTTGTTACTAGTAAATAATCTATTTTAAATTCAATTACTCATCATAAGGCTAGATTAGTATTATTTGGTGCATGTTCGATATTACTAGAGCCGTATAAAAAGTAATAAAACCTTACATATTTTAGATTCAACAAGACTATATAGGGCAATGTAATCTGCCAAAGGCCAGATGTCCTTGAGGTCCATCTTTATGGTGTGAAACTGTAAACATTGTTCCGCAGTCAAGAATGGATCATAACCAATTATCTGTAAATAAAGTAAATAATAGCATGTTATACATACTTGTAATACACTTTATTAACTTTTAAGTATCGACATGCTATTTTAGTTACATATGTACTGACATAACGTCTGGGAGACTACCATAGCTTTAATAACAAAAACGTGTTTTTCTTAGTTGTCTTCTAAAAAAACGTTTCTGTATATTGTTTTATATGTACTTGTTGTATATGTAAATCAAAATATAAAAATTTTAGCATTTGTTACTAATTATAAATATTTACATGGCAACCTCAAATTTTTTGAGAGATGAAAGTAGCTTTTATTTTAACTCTTAAATTATCTCTCAGACCATACGTCGGTACTTAACGGTTAATATATATTTATAGAGTAAATCTATATTTGTATATTAATACGTGAAACAAAAGCTTTCTACCCCCTTTATACGAAAATTACGCGAACAGAGGAGTATAAAATATGGCACACATAATTTATCTAGAGAAGGAGTGCAAAATAATATTTCTTAAAAATAGTGCATAACAATATATTAAATCAATTAAAAAACTTTACACAGACGCATTTGACAATGTTGGGTTTGTTCAAACATTTATAACTCGAAAATGGCTCGCCCGATTTTCATGGTTTTTAATTTGTTGTATTCGTCTTAGTCTCGAATAGCCAAATAACTATTAAACACATTGGAAGATTGTCGAAAAAAATAAACTAAAGAAAAAAACATTTTCCCATACAAAATGTCCATGGTTATCGTAACAGCAAACAATGTTCATCCCGTCGATACGGTAAACTCTCCCCTCAAAATAAATAACTTATTTAAATAAATGTTTCGAATCGACAACATATATCCACAAAATTCGGAAAATGACATATTTTACATTAAAAAATCTAGGATAATGTTAATAATCTAAGGAAAATGTCAGTAATGAAAAAGGATTGACATATATGTATATTGGCTATCAAATATTTATGCGTGTGTTCAGAAATTTATTTTGTGTAAACTAAGGAAAATATTTCAAAATACGTATTTTTTATTTATTGTATTACTTTCTTAGAAACATAAATTAAGTTCTGCTAATCTGTAACATGACATTCATTGTCTGTTAGGCGGTACGAAGTTCGACGGTTCAGCTATAATTTATATACTGGAATGGAATACACTTCCTGCGTCTGTTTTTCCAACATATTATGACACGAGAATTTTCAAACGACGAGTGAATTGCTATTTATTTGGTGAGCGCGCTTCATCATCATTTTCCATCGAGTTCAAATGAGGTCAAGCGCAAGACTATCTGTAATAAAAAAAGAAATAATTGATGGTATTTATACAAAAAATTCTGCTTGGAATAATTACTCTCTTAGCAAAAGTACTTTTTCCACGCGAACGAAGTTCCGGACACAGCTAGTATACAAATATAATTCTAATATAAAATCTCAAAATAAATAGAAAGTTTTGTAGCAGTAATCTGAATTAACAATATCATATAGGTAAAAATATATATATTTGTTATTGCTGTAAAAAAATCAGTTTCGGCGCAAAATTTGGATCAGGGTTTAAATATCTAAGAAGGGAATCTGTTTTCTGAGCAATAATTAAGCAAGGTAAAAATAGCGTGTATAAATGTCAGCCTTAGACAACATACAATCTTACGGACGATTGACTCTGTAGGCGTAACCGTTTATATACACGCCTTCAGTCTACTACGGTATATAGATTCTGCGTCATGTGTGATACAGGATTGTAACGTAGTTGGGTAGGGTGTATCATGGTGTAGTGTTGGTCACTGCTCTAAAAAGATAATTAAAAAAAAACTTTATCCTAAATAAGTGTTATTTTACATAACGATGCTTAAGTAAAATTTTGAAGCTGCTTTTCGTCGCTATCAGAAAGTTATTCCGGTTCAAAAACTAATAAAAGGTTTAATCTGGTTTAACTTTAAATTCACCTAAATGTGAAACATGTAGTCAACAAACAAATATATATTGAATCGACTTACATCGACCAAAAAAGCTATTATGATTAACCGTTTGAGAGCCCCTAATATAACAGTTGTAGACATATTGTATTTATATATAAATTAATGAAAAACTTGTCAGCGTTAACGGACTTTAAGACTTACTGTCATTCCGAATGTGTGCATTCGTAAAGCGACGTCCTTGCCCACGCGACTTAGTCCAACAATGGCCAGAATCTTGCCTTTTAATTCAGTTCCGGTGTACATTGTATGGTCCGATCGTCCAGCCTTAAGAGCTACGGCAGCTGATACCACGTTTCTAGCCAGCGCCAAAATCATGCCACATGTCAGCTCAGTAGTGCTTAAAGCGTAGTCTCCAGAAGCGCTTGTTCTATTAATACCAATCAAACTAGCTATAATTTTGTTCAAATTTAGCATAAATGTATATAAATTAGACTTAGAAAATGGATATAGGCTACTTTGCTTTCTGAAAATAAAACTAAAAAGGGTTGAAATAGGAAATGCAATATCTAGGCATAAGACTTGAGGGAATTTGGTTCCCGTATGAGAGGGAGGTGGTGCGCAATGTCCAGCGGTTTTGAAGGGTTGGGATCTTTACTCCCATCACTCCCAGACAGGTAGCCTCAACAAGGTTTTCGTTTCCCTGGCGTATGGATTAATTTGGTTACCCAGGCACGAGTAGAGCAATTAGAGGGGCATACCGAGGGTTTTTAGTTAGTAGGAGTCTAACACATTGGGGTCACTGCACTCACAGCGCTACTAATAGTCCTATACAGGATTTTACACTGACTTACCAAAAAAGGGAATACAATATTCTACAAGGAAATAATTATTTTTTAAGTTAGGAATAGAAATATATTAATTTTGAATATTTAGTTATTTGATATAACGTAAATGGTAATGTCAGCATCGCAGATGACGTTACTACAAACTACGCTATCAGGTCAGCTTATAAGCCATCTTTTCGTGTAAAAATAATGCAAATAAATTACTTGGCGACTTCTACGTGTTTCGCTTCAGCTCCATTTATATCGATGTTATTCTCTCCAGTGTGTACCTGACCTAAGTCAACTTGCAACTTGGAGTCTGCTCCTCCGGCCTCTCCAATCAATCGTGTCTTTGAGCATACACCTAAAGCTTCATAGGTCTGTAATTGTATTTTAAGTTACTTAACACTTAACGGACGGCCCCGTAGATTCACGTTTTTCCATTCTGACTTCCTAGGACGGGCCCCGTAGATCTACGTTTTTGCTTAAATTTTAGATACGTTGCGTTAGTTTTTTTATTTTACAGTTTTTTTCTTGGTGCCATTAGTTAGCACTATCTGCCTGTTGTTCCTACGATGTAGTTTTGATTTTAGGAAGTATTTCCAAATAATATTATAACGGTAAAAATGGCAAGCAGCAAAAAGTTTTTAGAAAACATATCCAAGGTGCAAGTTTTTCAGCATATCACACACTTAAAAAATACTAAACGCTTTAACAAATACTGCTATGAAATATTATAAGAAATATAATTGATTTAATTAGGTTTTATTGTAGTTACAACGATTTAAATACATACATTAATGTTTATTTAATTCCCCTGAAAAATGCCCGGTAACTAGGAAAGACAGAGCATATTCGGCCCGTCCGTTAAGTGTTAAGAGATATTTCTTCACATCAAACCCTGAATTCAATAGTAACGAATAAAGTATAAAACAACAGTTACAATAGTATGAAACAATCTCAACACGGTGATATTTTTCGCAGCGATAAAAGTAGTTTTCGATTTGTAGGACGAGATTTATCATCATCATCAGCTCACCCTAGTGTACAACTCCATAAATATCTCGTCTAACAAATGCCATGAAGTCCGATCTTCGGTTCATCTCATATAATCCTTTCCAGCCTCTTTTGCAGCGTTTGCCGATTCGCGGTCACTCAAGACCCCGCCTGCTGCACCTATCAACGGTTTATCTACGTATATGCCTATCCACTGTCACTGTAGCTTGCTAATACGGATGGCTATTTCGAATTTTTTTGCTTCTCTGGTATCCACATTTCGGATTTAGGACGAAATTAGAGAACAATAGCTGTCGCAGGGAAGAGGCGCACATAAGGCAATTTCAATAAACAATAATTTGACATAATTAAAAAATAATTAATCCTGAAAATGATGAAAATTGCACATACTGTGCAGTGTTATTAATTTCTAAATAGAAACATTACAAAGTGAGGAAATATACTTTTGTCTACAGCAGATATATAATTGCAAAACTTTTAGAAACAATTTCAGATACATCGCTCTAAGACTTTATGCAGCAACGCATTTTTCATAATTGCAGTATATAAGATATGCTGCGATAATTTTATTACTATATTAATAAAATTTTATTTTTAATAATTAAAAAAAAACTTACATTAATTTCTCCCCAGAGCTCCTGTTTTGGCATCGTATCTTCCTTTGCGACTCTAATATCTTGAGAGTTTAGACTTTCAATACAAGTAGCTTTAACGTCTTCTACGATTAATGTAGATTTTAAATCCATTTTAAATCTGAAAAAAAAAAAAATTTTATAAATATGCAAAGATATTGAAAAAGATAACTACATTTTGATACTTTTAGTCACTATAAAGGTGAAATGTTAAAAGAATATTTACTTATAGCTAAAAGAACATGATACATGAACGTTGAATCTAATACTAAGTTAGCAAAAAGATGGCTCGAGTTAAAATAATAAGAAATTGCACGTACACATACACTACTATAAATAAATAAAATCATTTAATTTTAAACCTTATCCCAACACCTATGCCGTATAATTTTGCTTGTTATCAATTTTTCCCTTTTGATAGAGACCAGGGATGGTACGGAGCTTCGACTCCGACTCCGATAACTCGGAACTTCCGATTGTTATTACACCTCCGGTTCCGACTTCGGTTCCGAAACTTTTTAATCGGAGGTCACCACCACTATTTTAGTCAATTTATTTGATTTCATTTTATATGTAATCAAACAATCAGTGCTACTTAATTTATAGATTTAATTTTTAAAAATTGAAATTAAACAATTTGATTAAAATTATTAAATTTAGAACTAAATGTACATGTTAATTTATTACCGAAAGATTTGTTTTTACTTTACATTTACATTAAATCAAATTAAATAGAAATTAACACAAAAACAACCCTGGAGCAAATTTGATTTAATTTGTGCATTCTTAATGGAAAAATGTTAATAAGAAAGGCAGCAATTTTTATTTTCATTGTCTGTGTATGTGTACATTTATCACTTTCTAATTAAAAAGGTTCACTGAATAATATTTTTATTTGTCCCTTAATAAAACTATTTTATTCTGCCGTCACTTGTGAGTGACATTGCCTCCGACTCCGATTCCGACTTCGGTTCCGACTGCGATAAATCAAATTTAAAAACTCCGACTCCGACTTCTGTCCGATAAAACTGCCTCCGTTACATCCCTAATAGAGACTGTTGAGTTGAAATCGACATACAGGTAAATATATGCAAATTAATGATGACCTATGATTTGGACTATTTTCGACTAGTAATGCAAGGGGTTGAAATTCGACGTTTATACAATTTCAAGTATGTTTTATATGTACTTAGACCTCATGAAGTGCTTAGACAATAAATGTTTTTTCTGTACGTTAGAAATTTACTACATCAATGATTGCTAGGAAACCCAACAGCTACTAAAACTTTTAGAGATGGTTGGAAGTTAGCCTGGAGGTATAGAGTAGTTACGCGGCTGAATATTGCGTTAAATATTACATAAATAATAGAAATTAGTTAAAATTAACTTAAAGAAATTAAAAAAGGTTTAATATTACACTATAAAAAAATGTTGTTTAAATGCCTTGCGTAAGGAATAAGTATCAGAGTAGTGATCGGTGACCTGTCGCTGCCAGCACTCGCACGCGCGATGGTTGTTAGCGGCGGGGCATGGCAGGCAGCACTTTCCTTCTGCGAGGACGCAATGAAGTTGAAGGAGGGGGCGGAGAAGGAACGGGAGGCTATGCCAACCCTGTTAACGCTATTCACCTCCCCGCTAGAACTGGACGACGGGGCATAGCGTTCGCCAGAGGCTTTCTTCCCTAACTGGATTTTGAACCAGGTGGCATACTTGAGGGAATACGTTGCTCAATATCCAGGCGTGAGCGGTGCGGTGTGCGATGTATTTCCGAACACCGCTTTAGTGACAATTGACAGAGACGAGGGGGAGGGTGGCATTTTGCACCGCTTCTGCCGGGTGCCAAGGAAATTGGCTCGGCCGTACCCTTGTTTTATATACAAGTTACTAATTATATGACTACCTATATATACCTTTAATAGGTATTAGTTATTTCAATCTGAATTTTAATTTTACAATAACTTATTTGGGCCACAATTATAGGACTTTGGTATCACGCCATGACATTCGCGAATGGGCCACTAGGTTGGCCTGCACTGGACTGCATGATACTTACAAATTGGATGGTCTGATGTGCGAACAGGTATATCCCCTTCGGCTGACTGCCAGCAACTGAATTCAATAAATAATTAGCTTACACGGTACACATATGTCTAGGACAAGTTGGATGGGACACAACAGGGCTGAATTTAAGATTATTTTGTTACCGAACAATATATATTATATTCTTTTCTACTATCGCATACAGTATATACATCACGATTTTTTTATAAAAATTTTGTTTTGATTCATAGATTATATCATTGACCTATTTATTTCTGCATTAATTACTTCTATATTCGCTAAATATTTTTGCTTAAAAATATTTATACTCGTATCTTCAACGTTAAGAAAAGTTTCTTAGTAAGGATTCCACAAATTAAAGAATAACTTTAAAACATATTATATGTATTAATCGTTAATAACTTTATACGAGTGTAATTATACCAATGTGTAATTTTTTACGTTTCAAAAAAGCGCATACTTATTGTAAGTCAAAGAACACTGTAAAAGTGTTCGATCTCTTTAACAATGACTCGCATATTTAACCACATCAAATATTAGAATTGCAGCAATATGAGCTACTTTTCCTACAATAACTTCTACGACGGAGTAAATAGAAAAAGATTTTCATAACCTTGATCGTTATTTTTGCCTAAACTTCGAGGTTACCATAATTATTTATATATAAAATTAATATCAAGTACCTTAAAATGATTATAATTATAAATATCTTAACAATATGCGATTTTTTTAGAAAAAATAGTTTTCAAAATACAGGGAAGTATAGTGTTATATAGTGTACATGTGGAAATTTGTGTTACAAAATTAAGGCTCTATTACAATGACTTGAATCTTGCCCATCAAAACACTCAATTTTTGCTAACGGGCACAATTTGTTTGTTATCAGAGTGAAATAAAACACCTTTGTTTTGGATTGTAATGTATGCATTCCTTAATATCAACTGCTGTATAGATAAATTAGTTGTATTAGTTTTTTTTAAATATTTTAGACCGCTGCAAGGTGGTTGATGACATTTATCATCTCCTTTGGGAATGTAGTGGCAACTAAAAATATAGGAGAAGACTTCTCTCTCAGGACTGGCGAAGTGTCGGAGAAATTAATATCAAATTAATGCTAAAAGAATTTACAGACTTATACAGTTGTCACTTCGCCAGAAGTGAGTTTAAATAATATGACATACCTTACGAGGCTGGCATAGTCATCAAGGATGCATTAAAGCCTCATTAATATATTTGATTAAAAAAAAAAATATTTTAAAATATTTATAGTTAATTACATACTGTACCCGTAACCCAGAGACAAACAAAGTATTCTATTTTTTTACACTGGTTCGACATAGTGACTACAGAGTACCTGATGGTAAGTACAGTGTAGTCCAAAAACGAAAGCGACCATCAAAGGATGAAAATCCATTAATAGTCTCCATCGTCATGTCGGCCCACATATACCACGACTGAAGGTTTCTAGGTATATGAGTTATTAGATATACACAAGATGATTCCGAAACGCGACAGGCCAAAGCGAGTCACTATGACGGTTTTTGCACACCACTGTACTGTGGTCATGACCCAGTTCGGGCAATCGCCCTACCACCAAAATTCGCTTATACTATGGATACCTGACAATGATATATATATATATACGAGTATACCTAAAATTTGGTCCAATTTGAACTCTCAGACTGCTTTTTTGGTAAACACCATATTCTAAGGCAATATATTTATTAAATGTCCAAGTAAAACAAGACAATACTTTATACGGGATGTATGCCACTGCTGGAATCGTAGAGTAATGAGTATGCAGTTTAATGATTGTTAACTTTTTTTAATTTCTAGTTTCAAACAGAAAATAATTTTCAAACGCGCTTATCTCGAGAAATTACTTTTCACAATCGTGTGAAGTCTAACTCAAAAAGTATAAAACCGATCATTATGAAAATTCGGAATATGCTTTTTTATAAAATTACAAATCATATGAACTAATTTGTGAGATAATACCATGATTTTGGGAGTGTTTTTCTTTGCATAATTAGAGAAAACCACGTGAAAATCGAAGTAAGATATTCCAACGGCAAAATATTAAATTTTCACTTAATTCCTGAAGTGACATTCATATTCTTAAAAAAAAAAAAATTTATAACTTATAGGAGAACGCTTGACCTCAATCACACCTGGAGGAAGGTGTGATGAGTCCGATGATGAACCGCGTCCGCCTAACAAATGTCTATTCACTCTTCTTTTAAAGACTCCCAGGTCATAAGAACGCGGAAATATGGCTGCTGGTAGCATATTCCACTCCTTAGCTGTTCGCATGATGAATGTAGAAGCGAATCTTTTCGTGTGGATATAAGGAACATCCACCACATACGGATAGTATCCGACACGATGTCTTGTGGTTTTGGGGTGGAATGGGGCTGGTGGAATCAAAGAATGTAGTTCCTGAGAACACTCTCCACCGTGCAACCGGTAAAAGACCGCGAGGCAGGCAACTCTACGTCGATGCTCGATGCTTTGCATTTTAATTTTTGACAAAGAGTCATCGTCAATAAGTCTACGAGCTCTACGATCAATTGAGTCCAAAGTCAACTGATATTTAGCGGATCCGTCCCAAAGATGACAACAGTACTCAACACCCGACCGCACCTGCGCTTGATACAGGTTAAGAATTTGCGATGGTGAAAAGAACCGTCTGACCTTAAAAAGGACACCCAATTTTTTAGCAGCTGTTTTCGCTCTAAGCTAAATCGACCGCCCAAAGTTCAAGTCAGCTGTCAGCTCTAAACCGAGGAGCTCAAGACCATCAGCTCACAATCTTCAGCAAACATTATAATGTAATTGTAACCAAATTACATTGTTGGTCGAAATTATTGTAATTCCAATTTTTATTTTAATATTTTTGCTTGACATTTATCGGTTTTGTTTTTGGTTTTGGTGGCTTAGTGGATAAGTGATCGCCTTTTATACGTGGTAAGCCAAATGGTCGTAAGTTCGAATTCCGGTACGTAACTATAGATTTTTCCAGATTAAGTTCGGACTTAGCCACCACATTCTCACCGGTGAAGGAAAATATCTTGTGAAAGCCCACATGGCATCTAATAGAAATGTCATGTCTAAGTATAAGCGCAAAGTGGATATAACCATTAATGTATCTCTGCTCATCCCGTAAGGTATATAGTGTGATGATATACTAATATTATTTAACTTTTTTATATTTCTTACAGCCTCTCCACTGGAGTATGGTCAATGTGATTTTACCGACATTTAACATATTAGTACGAAAAAGGGGCGCAAATGTAAATAGAAATTTCAATACAAAACGCTTAAAGAACAATTTTATCTTACGTACTCATTTATAACTAAAACATAAAGGTAAATTATACCATCATTTTTTATTTTTGTTTTAAAGTTTTTTTTTATTGTACATGTAGTGAAGTAACTGGGCAGAAATGACTCACGACAATTTCAGACAATTTTTTTGCTTATTTACATTAGGCCGCTTTTTTCGATAATATGACTAAGTTTGTATATCTATATGTGCTAACCTTAAAAAATATTGTGGCATGAGATAGCGTAATTATTAAATAAATAACCCTTTATACTATCATCAAAATAGTATTGCTTAAACATTGGGTGTCCTTTTAAGGTCAGACGGTACTTATCACTATCGCAACTTCTTTACCTATATCAGGTGCAGGTGCGGCTGGGTGTCGATTACTGTTGACACCTTTGGGATGGGTCCGCTACATAACAGTTGGCGGTTTTGGACTCAATTAACTGTAGGGCTCGTAGGCTTGTTGGCGATGACTTTTCGACTGAGATTAAAATGCAGAATATAGAGCATCGACCTAGACTCGCCTGCCTCGCAGTATTTTACAGATTGCACAATGAAGAATGTTCTCAGAAACTACATTATCTTATTTCGCCAGGTCAATTTCATAATGAAAACACTAGAAACCGTGCGAGATCCTATATCGTGCTATCCGTATGTGGTATGTTTCTTATATCCATACGAAAAGATTCGCTTCTACATTCATCATGCGAACAGCTAAGGAGTGGAATATGCTACCAGCGGCCATATTTCCGCGATCTTATGACCTGGGAGTCTTTAAAAGAAGAGTGACTAGGCATTTGTTAGGGGGACGCGGTTCATCATCGGACTCATCTTCCACCAGGTGTGATTGAGGTAAAGCGTCCACCTATATAAACCATAAAAAAACTAATATTATATTGGTTAAACAGAATAATCGGCGTTAAAAACATTTATAACTGATAACCTATAATTAGGTTAGCCAGGTAATATAAGATACGACAGATGCAACCTCGGTGTGGCTTGGAACACTTGCCAATCCGACGTCACAGTGAGACTGCTGGAACGTGAAGTAGAGGTCGGCTGGATAAAATCCCAGGTCCGCCTTGTATCTCCACGTGTCCCTCGATGCTTTAAATATCTGGAGCCGGGGCACGTGGGAAAGGCATGAAGGTCTGCTGTAGCCCACAGTATCTTGTGTTATCGGAGTGCTTAGTTGGGGCATAAAGCTCAAGAGTGTACGGCGAAGGCTCACTGCTTAGTGCGTCGGCTGCTGGCAGACCAGCATCCGCACACGGTGAGTGGGGCATCCACACTACCGCGAGAAAACCTATCAGGGCTGGCAAAATAAAGGGCAACGCCTAAGCTACCACTGTGGTGGCTGATACGAAGCCACTGATGTCCATCTTAGGGACCTCGCAAGAAGTTCCGGGCAGTAACGTGTAGCGGGACGGCTGCTGAGGCTATATATACATCAGTGGTGTGTGTGTTTTCGCGCACCACTTGGCTTTAGTAGATATCGTAATCACTCTTCTCTCTCACATCTCCCAACATCTTATCCTTCCTCTTAAGGACGTACTGCGCGCCGGGCAGCAGTTTGAATATTCCCGAAACCCGGCGCATCCTGTCATCGGAGGAACACCCCGGTGGTTTTAGTCACTAGAAGTTCCGCACACCGAAGCGGCGATCCTCATCGCTGCTTTGACGGTTCATGACGGATGCCCACCGGGCTACCAAAAATAAGGTAATCTAAATTTAAAAAGTAAAAAACAGTAAAAAAGTATACCGGTTAGGATTAAATTTTTTGTACTTTAACTGCATAATAACTTCCAGTGTAAGCTGTAAACAAAAATCCAGTATAAATATCATCCATTTATTTTACATAAGTCAGCAGTGTCTGTTGAAATACATGTAACTTATACTCGTATCAACAAAGTTGCTCTAAGAATTCTATATATGTGGTAAGTGTATACCGTGAGAGATAATATTATAATATGTAATTTAGACATCATCTAAATTCCGAAGTACCTTTTACCTTTGATATAGCAAAACAATTTTCCACTGCCTGATACCGTCAATGGTAATCGTTACCGATATCGGCACACTAAAATGTATCAAACCTTCTTATGTTTTTTATTTCCCAGCACGATGTCGGTGTATAGCTATAGCCCGTTTTTACCCTAACATCAGTTATTAATATTTCCCAATCTTTTATACCCTTAGTTTTATAGTATTTTATATGTAGATTTTTATTACCACAAACCTATGGTGTTAATGAGGTGTTACTGTAAAAAAGTAAGTAAATTCCATCTGGTTAATTTTTATTTTTTTAATATTATTCTTCGAAGTAAACCGTCTTATGTTTTTTCATTTACCAGCGCGAATGTCGTTGTATCGTCACCGATTTTTTTTTGGTGTACCATGATTTAATCCCACATAGGATCATCAGAGACGCTGAGGGGGCTCCGGCCCCAGTGTGCCAGACTGCTACTGACTAAAAACCCCCGGAATGTCCTTCTAATCGTTCCATCCGAGTCTGAGAAACCAAATTCATCCAGATGCCCCGGGAGCGAAATGCCTTGTTGAGGCTGTCTCTCTGGGAGGTGTAGGAGTAAAGAGCCTACTCCTCCAATACCTCTCTCTCAGGCAGCTCGCCAGACACCGCGCACCGCCTCCCTCTCATCCGGATAGCAAACTCCCTCAGGTCTACTGCCCGGCTATTGTCATCAGGGGTATCGCGCTGAGCTCTGATCTGAGCAAAAATCGTTACCGATAGCCCGTTTTTGTCCCAACATTAATGATTAATTAATCATGTTTCCCAATATTTTATACAGTTAGTTTCATTGTACTTTTTTATGTAGACATCTTTTATCACAAACCTCTAATTTTTCTATTAATTAGTTACGTTAACAAGGAAATTAATTCCGTCTAATTGTTTTTTTTTTTAATATAATACTTCGGAATATGATGTTGATGTCAGAAACTTTCAGGATAAAACGACTTTTGCCCGGTACCATCGTTTAATTTAAATAAGCTTTTAAAAGCTAATCATAAATTGGTATGCAAATGGAATTATTAGTGTTTGAAAGCATTTTAGGAGTTTTTGTTACTGGACGTAAGTTTAAATATCTTGTAAGTTTAAATAATATTCGAAATAAAATAACTATATATTTATTTATTTTTATTTCAGATACATTGCTTTTGCTTAAATCTATTTATAATATTGAAAATTACCTGAATTCATAATAAATGGGGCGATATATTATCCTATAAAACAAATAAAAAAACACGCAAATGGGCGTAATTATACAAATACAAAATATATTTTACTTCTATAAAATATAATATAAGGATTAAATAGTTTAAAATATCATCGCAATTTCTTGTCTGTCCTTGATATAAAGAAATCGAATTAAAATCTTGAATACCCAAGCGTTAGGACAGATAAAGCGACCCAAGGTTAGAGAGGTAGAATGTGTCACATCACTAAGTAAAGCGGACTTTACTTTTCGTGATAGTTAAATATACATAATTATATAGTAATGCCAAGTAGTATTATCAAAGCAAATTACAAAACAAACACATTGAAAGAAGTAAATATTTTACACCTTTAAGTTAAAAAAAAAACAACAATTTTCTTATTTTAAGAACTTTTATGGTAAGACATGGAGTCTGACAGTCGCTTTTGATACAAATTCAGACAGCGGCTCCCAGGTCTCTGCCGCTGAGCATCGACTGCCGGAATCCCAATCATAGCATTACACTCCCTAGTAACATACTCGAATAAAAATTCTGAAATTCTATATACTATTAAAGTATTTTCATACCAAAGTTTGAGTTTTAATTTCAAGTTACAGAAATAATAAAACAAAACTAAATATTCTTATCCCATAATGCTTAGTAATGAAATAATAAATCAATTCACGAACGTATCAGCAAAACAAATTAATATCAAGTATTGCCAGCAAAAAAATTCATATTCCTACATAACTAAAACGCGGCTCCGTAGTAGCATCTTTAGCTACCACTAAGTAAATATTTAACATTTAAAAGCACATTAAAAATATCAAATTTTAGTATATAAAGTAATCTTAGGAACTAATAGTATTTAAAAGCTTTTATGGCTTTAATAAAAGAAGTAATAAATCTTCGAACATATTTTGAACAAACCAGCCATGGATGGACATCAGATGTTAACTCTTCGTGAGACCTATTTAATGCATATTGCACACTCTAAATCTGCTTCGGTGAGGTTTTAAAATTTATTGGCGGTAATAAGCAATAATTTTCAAAACTACATAACATTTTTATTATTATAATTTATTCCCAAGATGTAGACTATTCCTATTTCAAGACTTTTAAATATTATACAACTTGAATATAATTCATTAAGAACATTACACTGTAGATTAAGTAATTAAATATAAATACTTAAGGCGTAACCAGACTATGTTTTACTCAGTTATTTCACGAAGGAATTCATTTGTATCGAAGAGAATTTACATTTACATTCAGTAACGCTCCTTGAATTTTAAATGCTTCTAAACACTAATAAATCATAATTTTTTATGTTATTGTAGAATAGTTAGTGTTTAAAAGTATTTTAAAATTTAAGGAGAGTTTCTTAAACTGGTCGTTAATATCATAAATGATTTAAATCTCACCGAGCTAGTTAAAGTAAAGAAAAAAAAAAGCCATAAAGTTCCTGAAGACATTTAACATTTGATTGTCATCGCAGGTTGGGTCTATTAAGCTGGAATTGACCGTCTGACGCTATTTCAAAAAAGAGAAAATCTTAAAATTATAATAAAAAGAGACTTCTTAAAAACAAAAAGGCAAATCTATGTAAACTTACATCTACTTAATGAATGCACATTTGCATGTTAAATTATAGTGTAATACAAAATGTTATAAAATTGAATGTATCGAAAGAAAAATAATACCGGCTGCTAATCCATTTACTTGGAAAGAATGGAAGTTACTTCCGCAAGTGGAGTGGAGAACGTGCCTGGCTTGTTGAGATTCACAAGCTGTTCTGCTATCTCCTGGCCTACTCGCACTTGTGCCTCCTTTGTAGACGCGCCTGCTCATAAAAAGCAATATTATATATATATATTTTTATCAATATATCTTGTTAATATACATCTATAAGAATACAAAAGATAAAGCTGGTAATACACTGTGGAACGAGTTTGAAAGCAAAGAACAAAGACATCGTGTCGGATACCATCCGTATGTGGTGGATGTTCCTTATATCCGCACGAGAAGATTCGCTTCAACATTCATCATGCGAACAGCTAAGGAGTGGAATATGCTACCAGCAGCCATATTTCCGCGATCTTATGACCTGGGAGTCTTTAAAAGAAGAGTGAATAGGCATTTGTTAGGCGGACGCGGTTCATCATCGGACTCATCTTCACCTTCCACCAGGTGTGATTGAGGTCAAGCGTTCGCCTATAAGTTATAAAAAAAAAGAACCTCAAGTAAGTTTTCATATTTGGAACAGATATTTAGGGCAGCTTTAAGCTGTACATTTTCCTGTTTAAATAGAAAAGTTAAGTTATGCGTGCACTTATTTAGCATGAAAGTAAGTCGACTAGAAAATGGTCAAGCAAGTGCATACATCTGATTTAATCGGTTCAAAAATTGGCACAAATAAGTAAACTAATAAAAATTAACTAATTAAATAACTAGTAGCAACTAAACAACTAATATTAATTAGTAACTGGTAGTAAATAACAAGTTGTAAATAGTCTGGTAAACGGACAATACTTAACAAAATCTGGGCCTATTTCGGTAGGTAACTATTCTAGAAACTTCGCAAGTGAACTAAGCGTTTGTCATGTACACATCAGCAATTAGTCTACTAACTATTATTAAGTACCGAGACCAAAATAACTTACCTAAATGTGGCGTAGCGATAACAGCTGGATGCTGAATGATCTCCAGAGTCAGAGGATCTGTCGGAGGCTCCTTTTCAAAGACATCAAGAGCCACCCCACCAACCTAAGATATCAACATCATTATTGTATTACGTCCTTATAATGAAGATTGTAGGTCGATAGGAAATAGTTATTGCAATTGCAAATAAGATAGTTTAATTGCATAGTCTCTCATACATTTGCTTCCGTAATTTTAGAATAATAATATAATTATTATTACATTTGGATATATTAAGTAATCTTAATGCTTAAGTAAATATTGTCTTTATTCATCGGTACAGTATTATGTTGGACATACAATTGAAGAATTTAAATTGGGTTTCTATATATAAAACAAGTATGGAAAATATTTGTTCTGGTAGGAAATAGAAAAAAAAAAAATCTTCTTTAGAGAATGAGGCACAGTAATCTATAATAGGTTTTTTTCTCAAGTAAAACAGACCGACCTAATGGAGTTCCAGAGTGATCAGTAAATCTAAAAAAATGATGTATTATACTATACCTGTCTTGCATTCAATGCATCAAATAGATCTTTTTCATTTATTAGTCCCCCACGGCCGACGTTAATGATCTTAACGCCTCTCTTGCATTGCTTTAGAACATTCTCATTGATGAAATCTGGGAAAATACGAAAAATAATATAAATAAATTAAATATTTTTAGATTGTTGGGAAAATTTTATATACTAATTTTATATTAGAATATAATCAATGCCTGACACTTCAATTATTGTTTAAGCACCATTTTCAAGATCGAGTCAATCACAACGGCAACAAATGCAATATACACCCATGCTTTTCATGAGCAAAAACTTTGTGAACTAATTTCATTGGCATTAATTCATATAGAGTTTATGAAAATTAATTGATTTGCAGTAGTAATCATTATTTAATTCTTTAATGCACAACGTCAACGATAAGTTTATTATCCAATTAAAATTGTTTTACCAATGTCTAAACGTATATATATATTGTTGCCTAATAAAAATGTAAAATTGATATTTAATAAACTTGCAAGCTTCTAAAAGGATAAATAAGTCAAATGTATAATATATTAAAAAATATTTTAGCAGAAAGGAATAACGTATATAAATAAGATAACGATGATAGTATTCAAGAAACAAATTTGTTACATTATATTAGAAAAAGTTTTTTATTGTTGGCGATAGTAATGTTAAGTTAATTAATACACATGTTAACTCAGTATATGTTAAGTATTATTTCGCTTACTCTTTGTAGAATCAATAAGAGGAGTATGCAAGGTTATGTAGTCTGCAAGAGGCCAGATTTCCTCTAGCTCCATCTTTGTAGCATGGAACTGCTGACATTGCTCTGCAGTCACGAATGGATCGTACCCAATGATCTGAAATTAAAGATAATAAGCGCATTTTGGTACATTTTATCGATTCATATTTGTTCGCTTTGCACTAAACAAGTTTTTTTTTTTATCTTTTCGCTTTACTGCTCGATAAAGTAAATCTTGTTTATTACACTAGGGAATCATCTCCAAGAGCGTATTTGGCGTGATTCATTTTGCTTGTTAAAAGCTACCGTTGTATCATCAAGTGTCCCCACAACAATGACATCGTGAAGAGATTATTTTTTAATAAATTTACTAATGTGGTCACGACAAAGACGCTTCGCAGAAACGGTCTCTAGTGTTTTTTTTTAGTTACGCGTCGCATAAAAAACAATAATAAACAAGGATATTCAAGATAACATACTGTCATTCCAAACGCGTGCATTCGCAAAGCGACCTCCTTGCCGACGCGTCCAAGCCCGAGGATGGCCAGAGTCTTGCCATTCAATTCAGTTCCTGTGTACAGAGCCCGGTCCCAACGTCCAGCCCTCAGTGCGGCGGCGGCTGGCACCACTTGTCTAGCCAGCGCCAAGATCAACCCGCAAGTCAGCTCGCAAGCGCTCAAGGCGTTTGCTCCTGGAGCACTTTTGAAATATACACCAGTCATTAAGTTACTATATCATTACTTGATAGTTATCGCTAAAATCAGTCTTAACACTTAACGGACGGGCCAAATCTGCTCTGTCTTTCCTAGTCTCCGGGAACTAAGCCAAAAAATGACCAAGAAAAAATCTGTAAAATAAAAAAAACTAACGCAACGTACCTAAAATTTATGCAAAATCGTAGATCTACGTGGCCCGTCCTAGGAAATCAGAATGGAAAAACGTAAATCTACGGGGCCCGTCCGTTAAGTGTTAAGTGTGATCTAGTCATATTATTATATTTAAGTATTTTTTTCTTAATAAAGGAAACTGTCTCTTTCAAGCGGAATTAACAGATTCAGTTCACATCCACAGACTTTACTCTCGAACTATCTAAAATACGATACTACTGGAAAATGCTGAGCAAGCAACAGTAAGAGTGTCTATACGTAAAGCGCTGGCTCCTCGCAATGATCTAGAAGCGCTTATCAGTGTGCGTTCATGCAGATAACCACTACTTAAAGCAAGTAGATATAAGCTAGGTTTGGCCGTCTGCGGTGCGTTTTTAATGTCATCCTATGTCAAAAAACACTAGCGCCGATAAAAGCCGATCTATCTGTGTCGGCACTGGCCTACACAAGCTGATCGCCTCTTTTATGACTACTGGCCTTACTATGCCATACTTTTAAAACAACATTGTTTTTTACTTTTATATTATCTTAAAAGTAAATATATTTAAATAATACTTTGCGAAAAAGAAGTTTTGAAAAAGTGAAGGTTTCATTTTAGGTGGAAATTGCGCAATACGGGATGTCCACGTAATTACTACTAAATATAATTATTGCAAGTGAAGCTAAACTATTTGGTATTATATTATACATTAAAATATACGATGCGTAAGGATTTTTAAGGTTGTAAAAAGCACAATCACATTTCTGTGCCATCGGAAATTGTGTAAGAAACATATATTTTTACACGCAAGCAAAATATAATTGCGTGAATATTCTAGGTAACTTATAATAGCAATTCATTTGCACTGCATAATATCGAATTTCGATTTCCTATGGCAACGAATTGATTAAATTAATTCTGTAATAGAATAACAAATCTGAGAAACAAAAATGGAACTTAAAAATATAGTAAGATTTAAGAATATTATTTTGTTTTAAAAAGATTCACACAGGGGCAAAGCCTGTCTATTAAATAACATAATATTGATTTCGTATAATTAGTAGATTAGTCATTACGTAGTACAATGTCCAACCTCGGTCCAAATTTCGTAGACGCGTATTTTTACAGATTTAGATCGGATGCGATGCCTTATCGCTCCACGTCTTAGCTCCGTATGACGTTACTGGTAGGTCCCAATGGTTGAAAATTTCGGTCGGTAATACGAGTGTCAATAAAATAAAAAAACTCACTTGATAACTCCCACGCCTCTCGCTCCCGCCGCTTTGACATCGATGTTATCGACACCAGCGCCCGCACGCCCAACAACCTTCAATTTGGAGCCCGCTTCGAGAACCTCCTGTGTGACTTGAGTCGCTGATCTTACAACTAGGGCATCGTGTTTCTGTAATTACATTAAGTTACTCTTTTGTTTACAGGTTGTTTACAATCGTGGAGAGTTTTCGTAAGTAATTCAGAGTTAAAGTGACTATTGCAGATATAAATGGGACAATTGCAATGAAAGGCATGAGTAAGGTTTTGGTAGTCACAGCTTGGCATCGGCCACCAAACAGCATCTTCTAGGTCTAAATGAACCGGTCTGTATGCAAAATGCATTTATATTTCTAGACGATCAATATAGCGCCGCTTTCAGCTGATAACCATTGCTAGGTCGTTGAGGTGTGATTACCAGAATACCGAATCTCACCTATATGAGCTATCTACTTGGACTATACACCTTCTTTTTTGAAGAGAAACGTATTTTGATTCAAAAAATAATATTCTTAGGACTTAAAAAAATTTTAGTCAAATAAGTTTTGAGAAATTCAAGTTTTATGCAGCAACTACTGCCTTTTAAATTCATATCATAATTAAAAAAAAACATATTTGTGTCTGGTGTAAAACAATATTAACTGTAACATAAATATTAGTTATATTTTACCACTAATATTGTTATAGCGCTTTTTTTATGCATTATTAGTAAACAATAACACTTCAATTCACTTGGCCTTTTATCATTATGACGACAACCCTTGATTAACCTTGGTTTTCTGGTGATATGATGATGGTGATACCTTTAAGGCGACAAATATATTCAAATTTTGTAGTACAAGTCAATACGAATGCCTACCCCGGAAATAGATGTAATCATGTTTTTGACGAACATTTATGTTGTACATACAGTTATAGGATAATTATTGGATTAAAATCCTAAATAAACTCATAAATTATGGAAGCATTGATAATGAATGTCACTAGACAAGTGTGCAAAATACAATTAAATATAAAAACTGTTAATTTTATCCTAAATACGTGACCAAAACATATAATAAATAGCACAAAAATACGTATCTTAATTGTAGAATATATACTTATTTACAGTTAAAATGTAATATGTACGTTGTTTTGCTTAGATTGATACAAAACATGTTTTTAAATATGCCACACATATTAAATAATTATTTTTATAGTATTTTGTATCATGTCAATAAATTATGAGTTTCATTAACTAAGAAAAAATATTTTTATATGTTGCTAATTACGTGAGAAAATAATGTCTGATACAATAGTTATAGAAATGTAACCTATTTGATATCATACCGTATCATGCATATCAGAAGTGCAACAACCTTTTGTCATTCACGCCAACGATAACCCACTGCAACTAGGTCCCACCATACTAATTGTATATTTAGAATACAACAAAGTTTCTACCTAGCATAAGTTCTTAGTATTGCAAGTTTTAGATTATACGACTAGTTCTGTGTAATGTGCTAAACGTTTCGTCTGCAAATCAGTGCATAGCGTGATGGTAGTTATATTTGGATCTGCAAGGGATATCAACTTCTCTTTTTTATTTTTGTCAACAAGCAGGCAGATCGCTCACTTAAGGTTAATTTCAGGGTTTGTCATGTATTAAGGGGTTTGTCATGTATTAAGGGCCATATGTGAAATTTTTCATAAGCATGATTATGTTTTAATTTTATTTTTAAATTTAGTTTTATGCTTAGATATAAGAAAAACAGTTATATTTATACTTATGACAAATTTTAGTACTATATAAAGATAATTATAAAAATAGTTTTACTACGATAAGCTGCATTTTACAACCAGGATAATTACATTTTACGTAATACCAAACAGATGATACTAAAGACATATATTTTATTTATTTATTTATTATCAGACAAGCAGTTGAAACAACTGATAAGTGATTGTATCCCGCCTTATATATACTTTTTTAATTTTTTTTTGTGAATAAATTAGTATTTGTCTAGGCGATTTTTAAAGTAATTATTTAATTAGTACTTTCTTTTAATTGATACATTTTACTACGAATTGCGTTTTAGACAATAAAAACTAGAATTAGACCTTTAAAATATTAAATTAGGGAAATAAAAAGATACGAGTAACACGATTTAGTAGGTAACATTGTAATCTGCAAAAAAAAACAAAACTATTTTGATGAAATTAGTTAAAAGTGACATTTTGGTCCTATAGCACTATATGCATAGAAACAGTTTATCGATAAAGAAAAAACTATCGTATAACTAACTATCTAGTTAGTAACTATCGTATACTAACTGTATATAAGTTTCAAACTATCATTAATTTAAACTGTGAGACAGTGATTTTTTTTTGTGTCAGAATTTTTCCCTATTTCATGTTTCTTTGAAACAAATATGTTAGTTACTAAGAAATAACCTTATAACATTCCTCTCGTTTATTCCCAGCAATGAGCTCCACTTGTGCAAGCACTTATTTAAAATAAAAAAACATCTTTGGCAACAATTGCTTTCGTTAAGCGAGATCCGGTCACGTAAATTCAATGACAATAACAACAGCAGAACAAGATCTTATATTACAATGTTTTATCGAATCATTTTGAAAGTTATGCATATGAAGTTTTTAAGTAATTCTTTTAGTTGTAAGTGATGTTGGGATTATTTTCGAGCTTTTATAAACTCTCAAAACTTTTCCGAAACGAAAAGTAAATTAATATATTTTGATTTCAACGTAATATATACCTAATTGAGCTATTAAGAATAGATAACCTATTAATTTAAACTTTAACCATTAGTGTTTAAGTACTTATTATAATAATTGCAGTAATTTCTACATAAGTAAACTAAATTCAATATTGATTTACTGTACAATTTTCAAATACATTTTGTGTAACTATTTAGTTATTACAGATATTAACTTAATCCGGGCAGTAGAATTGAGGGAGTCTGCTGCCTGGATGATAGGGGGGCGGTGCGCAGTGTCCGGTGCAATGCCTGAGAGATTAATTTTTGGATGAGAGTGCTCTTTACTCGCACCCCTCCCAGAGAGGCAGCCTTAACAAGGCTTTTCGCTCCCCGGGCGTCTGGATGAATTTGGTTTCCCAGGCCCGGGTGGAGCGATTAGAGGGACACCCCGGGGGTTATTAGTCAGTAGGAGTCTGACATATCGGGGTGGCTGCCCTCACAGCGGCCCTGATACTTAGGATGTAGGATTTTCCCCGGGGATAAAAAAAAGGATACCAACTTAAGGGTTCTGTAATTTCTACCTCAGTTTATCGAGCTACGACCAACATATATCAAATTTTAATTTAAAAATATGTATTAAATCAGCCCAAGTACTGTTAAAACTAATTTATTCGTTCCTGTATCATAAACTTACTAATTATAAAAGCAGACAAAATTTCTACAAAACTTATTGCATAATGTTCGAAGAGAAACTATAAGTCGATCCTTATTAATTATTATCTATTATAATAACTAATTACGATTAACAACTAACCTCTAAACTACAGAATTTAATTTTGCTTTATAACAAATATATATATATATATATACCGGAATTTCTTCTAAGAGCTCCTCCTTCGTGATCTTATCTTTTGTTGTGATGCTAACGCCGTGAGACTTCAAAATGGCAGCACAATTGGGCCCGACTCCGTCGACGATTAATACTGATTTGATGTCTAACCCCATTTTTGACCTGCAAAAATATAAACAGAGTAATATAATTTTAATTTAATAAATAAAAATTTCTTGACTTCTTTTTGATTATCAATTATTATACATCTACATACTTAACAACTGCCATTAAAGACTTAATAATGACAAAATTAAATTGCGTAATAATAGTTATAGGACATTTTGTAGTCACTATATTAATTACTATATAAATATAATTTGAAAGGTTCCAAAAACATTATTTCAAATCTTGGTGTCGGACTTGGTTTATATAATATATGCAATGACAAATATTAACTACATTATGCATTTATTTTTTTAATTATTTTACTTATAAATTGATTTTACAATTTATTGAAATACACTCGTCTTGCGCATTGCAGATTTTACTTCAACTACAATCTAAAACAATTGCAATTAGCTGCTATCAAAGTAGAAATTCGTTCAGCAGTGTCCCCAAAAATTGTAATTATATCAATAAAAAGATATTTTCCAGTCTACTTAATACTTCGAGAATGCGAAAAGTTTGGAACCGGTTCCATATCCTAACAATAAATGTTGCTCGGGTAAGGTTCATGGTTTAAGTGTAATAATTACGTTAATGCTAGTTATACACAGTTATCAATACATTAGTTCATTGTAAAATATAATAATAACAATACTAATCTACTTATCAATACCTAAAAAATAGCAAGAAACGTAACATTATATTGCATTGTGTTATATGAGTATCTAACCTTAACGTCAGCTGATAAAGGACAAATATCGAAGTAAATATCTTGGTTTATATAAAATAAGCTATATATCAAGCGATTTTAAATAACAAGCAAAACACAAGTCTAATAAATTCCAAGTTCCTACTTTAACAGACATTAATTGGCAATTAAAACAATTGATGGCACAATGCCATTTAGGTAAAACTTCTAGTTTTTACATAATAATTATATGCAAATTATTTAGGAATTACATAAGTATTTAAAGTACTCACAACTTAATATTTTGATTTGTGAACAGGTATTTGCTCTTCAGCCAACTGGTAGCAACTGACAACGGCGTATGACACGCTCCTAAGGCTGGCTACACTTTATACGCACTGATGTGTATGATTGGTTGAGTACACCAACACAGGGCCGTATTGAAACTCGTGCGCATAGCTAATACACATATACCGAATTCATGCGTCAGCAAACTGGATTCACTTAGGCTAAGGCCACACAGCGATGAACTGGTTCGGTGACTAACGACTAAGTGAGTCGCTTGGTAACTTATCCAATAAGACGCAAAGAGTAAGGCCGATTTAAAGACGCTACTTTAAGTTTGCTTAGAAATAAATTTGTCTTTTAGAAAAAAATGAATAATTAATAGGAACTTGAGTATAGCCTAAGAATTCACAGAGCCAAATCCAAGTTGACAAAATCGGTGACTTACCAAATAATTTGATATAAATAATTAACCAACAGTAACATTGACCAATACAATATATACATATATTAAATCTGGTCCTCAATCATCTAATTAACATTCAATAGATACAGTTCATTGTGAGAGCGAGTACGTGTGATTAGGCAAAAAAAATACATGCGCAAAAATAACCTAAATTTGAAGTTCCTAAAGTAATTTATAAAGTTAACAAAAACAAAATCACAAACTATGCTTTGATGAGTGAATATAGCATTATAATATATTGATTATAATAAATATAAAAAAAAAACATTATATGAGCTATTTACATAATTAAAAAGGATATTTATGAAAACTATAATTGAATGTGGATCGCACCTCAATTAATATATGCGCTATCTGTAGATGATTGTGACCGCTAAACCTAGAGACGGCTTCAGTTATTTGGATGCGACTTTCACTATTGTTTGGAGGAAAACTTAATTTAACATATAATATTAATTTTATTTAATTGGTTTATAAATAACAATAATAATAGCAGTTTATAAAAGGTCGTTGTTCATTTATTGGGAAGAAAATATTATAGAATATCTGTTCAGGTGATTGGGCATAAATATATAATATTATACTTATTATAAAAGTATAACTCGTCATCGTAACTTAAAATACGTAACGTAAAAAAACGTAACGTAAAATATTATCAATGGTTTGTCGTAATGGCATAAACCAAAAACAATAATTATTAGAATGATTGTCTATATATCTATATATATCTATATATATGTATATGTTTTTGGTAACCCGTGGGAAAATTCTACATAGAACCATCAGGATTCCTGTGAGCATAACGACCCTGGTGTGTCAGACTCCTACTGCCTAAAAACACTCGAGGTGTCCCTCTAATTATTCAACCCAGGCCTAGGTAATCAAATTCATCCAGTGTCCCGGGGAGCAAACAGTCTTACGCAGGCTTCCTCTCTGGGAGGGGTAAGAGTAGAGAGAACACTGCGCACCGCTTCCCTCCATTTAGGCAATAGACTCCCTCATGTCTACTGCCCGGCTATTGTCACCGGGGTATGTCGTGCTCGCTCTGGGTGAACGCGTCCCTACGGCGACGGTGCCTCGGCCACCGAAAGGCCAGAGAAAATCTTCGCTTTCTGACCCTTTCGGCGGCCTCATGATTGTCTATATATGTTTTTTTCGTCCTGACATCTGAAACCATTTTTCGTCGTAACTTATACTATATACTGGATAAAGTATCAGGATGCTTTTTATCCCGAAAAAATATACTCTACTCTTATTTAAAAAACTTATCAGAAAGCACTAACGACATCTATTGTCGACTACTAATTGAGTTCTATATCAAATAATCAATGGCACTTATATCTTTATACAATGATTTCAGGTTGAAATAATCATAAGAAAAGTACTATTTCCATGCAAACGAAGTCGCAGGCACAGCTGGTCAAATAATATAATTTGTAATGTTTGCGAAAAGACTGAGCAATGTCAACGTAGCGTCTATGATAGATATTCAAGGTCACACCGGCATGTGGTTACATAGTGACCATTAGTTATACAGCTCGTTTATCTTTAGACATTAAGCTAATCACTGGTAGTCTGACCTTAGCCTTAGTGTTTACGATTCCCTTTATTATCTTTATAATATATTACCACACGCTTCTATGTGTGTATTATATAAAGTTCTTTATTCGTTTATCTTCTATGTTTTCTATGTATTTGTTGTTATATGTACTAGTTGTTCGTCTTTCTACATATAGCTTCAGAGTTTTTACAATTAAATATTACCTTTTTTACGTAATATTATAAGAGTATATAAAATTAATTAACTTTAAATGGAAATTTTCGAACTTTTGTCCAACTGTAACTGCTTTAATCTAAATCATGGGTCAAAAATATTTAATACTCTGTGAATGCGATCTCTATAAATATTGTTATTAGCTTTTGTCAATAACTTCCTCATCGTTAATATTTTTGAAATATTTCACTTAAGAATGAACTATATATGTTTTATAAGAGAAGCTACTTTAAATTCACAGAAAGGTAATTTGTTTACTTGGCGTTCGTAGTATATTACCTATCTATTTTCTTAAATTAGTAAATTATAATCATTTTCGTTATCATTATGAAAGTTCCCTCGTAATCTGTTCAGTATTCCGTACTTTATATCTATAAATATTTAAAATACCATTTCAGTAATATCAGAAATATAATGTTTGGGGTAAGTTTAAACGTATTGCCGTAGCAAGAAAAAATATATTATAATATTTTGAAAACTTTGCTAAACAAAATCGAAATAGCGTCTATAAATCTTAACCTTAAACGGTCAGTTTTATTCCATCCTTATTTATTTATTTAGAAAGAAAATTTCCATCATCGTTTCATGCTTTTAAGTATGGAACATCAAAAGCTCTACCATTAGTGAGAGCCTATGCCATAAAATAAATCCAATATAAAAAATTCGCGTTTATAGTATCAGTGTTTTGGGCTCTACGATGATATGTAAGTCCGGACAAGTCTTTTTATATGTATAGGTAGAAGGTAGGGGGGTCTCCGTACTTACCGAATTTCTGAATACCTGCATGTTTGGAGTCATAACTTATCTTTATAAAGAGCCAATGAACGTAGAATATCTTGTCAGTAGTGCACTACTAATATTATTGACATATATATGTATGTCATTAATATTTTCTTACTATGACCTATGTGATTAATGATTGATTCTGAATTCAATTTACATCATTAATTAATTATGAATTATAATTCATACAGCTTGTTTAATAAAGAAGCATAGCATCTGGAATAAATAAATGTCTTCAAACGTAACTTCTCGATTAAATAAACAACGTTGGTAACAAACAAGTGAAAAATGTCAGTAGGATAATGAAAGTAAACAGTAGGTGAGTTGCTATGTTGTGCTTTACATACCACTTGTACCTACAACATTGTTGCTATACTGATTGTTCTATTAATAAATTGTGCCTCACAGATGTAGTAGTTAACTTGGATATTATGTCTGTTATACATTCAATGTATAATGTATGATCCTCTATAACAGCATTCTCAACCTGGGTTATGAGGTGCTATTTCAGAGATTCGCGGATTCGCACAGAAGCCTATAATATAAATCTATAATCACAAAAAGTACAATGTTTCTACATCTACCAACACGTTGGGAATGTATATAGTAATAGCAATGCTTACATTTAGAATTTTTTTATTTAAAGATGTAATTAATGGACAAATGTTGATGGCGTCTACACTCCAAATAAAAAAAGGATCGAGATATCGAGAGTACTCATTAATGTAGACCTAAATAAACTTTACAATTTTTTTTGGGTCCGCGGAAAATGAGACAGGCAGTCTTGAAAAAGGTTGGGAAAGGCTGCTAAATAAACACAGAATATTTTAATAGCTCGTTTATAATTATGATAATGCTTTTTATAGCATTTTGTACAACATGATACTTAACTGATATTATGCAAGTGGTTGTGCAAAATTCCTCCCTGGGCAACAGGACGACTCCCAGGTTAAATGGACGAATGTGTTTCCGCAGGCCCGGGTAGGGTGAAAAATACTCCGGGGATTTTTAGTTAGAGTCTTATACAACAAGTCGCTGCCCTCAAAGGGGATAGGAATAAAGGACTTTCCCACAGAATGCCAAAAAAAGTGGTTGTGCAAAATAATTAAATAATTTTTATTCGGGTCTTATGTGTATACAATGTAATATAAGTCATTTCTCATTTTAAACTTTTTTTTAGCAATAATAGAAGCAATTAAATCGAATGAAATATAAGATCATCATTAGAAATTTACCCCAATCTCAATATTTTATTACGTACGTTTTATTTTTTAAACAAACAAATTTTCGGACAGAAATGTGTGCAATAAAAACGTGTGCAGCAACACCGTTTTAAGCACTTAAATAATGTTTATCAACTGATTTCAGTCTAGCGTGACGCAATAAAAATACCTGATAAATTGTAGTACTTTTTATCACAATGACTGGCGCTTGCTTTTATTTTATATAGTTATGACATAAGCAGAGATAGGCAAAATGTAATTTGATTAATTAATAACAATTACTTTAATTTTCTAGTAATTTTAATTTTCTTGTTCTATAATCATGATTAAATAAATAATTAATGATTAAATCCATTTAAAATATTAAGAAATCATAAATGTGTATGTAATCTGGGATTCTGTTGTGTTTAAAACATAGATGAGCAAAATGCAGTCATATTAATGGTAAAAAACGTAAAAAGTAATCGTAATCATTTTTATTAATCTGATTACATTATGCCCATATAGATGGGCAAAATGTCCATAGGGACATATATACGGTATGAAATAAGTAGAAATGTTTTTTTTTCTAAGACTAAATAAAACATTTATAGACTTCGATTTTACTCAAACATTTCAAACTTTATTATTTGATTAATGTACTTATAAAATATGTAGTAGGACACCGCTTTTATCAACTTGGACTTAGAAACACGAAACACCCAAATATTATCTGAAGGCTCGCTCGTTCGACCACTTCGATACTTGAGTGATCTTAAAATATGTAGGGTAAATATACGTCTTTAGTTAATGTTTCCCAAAACATTTATAAACCTTTTAGCAGTTTATTTAGAGTATAATATAGTTTAAGAACAGCAACTACCACCAAGGGAGGAGAATCCATTGGCATTCACCATCGTCATGTTGTCACAGATATTATACCACGTATGAAGGATTTCTCACATTGTTCACAATGAAAACAATAATTTCAAATACATGAGAAAGGAAAAAACCACAGATGTTCTGTAAAATACAAAAAATTTGCTTGCAACACACAATGTTTGTTTTGGAGCTGATACAAATGACTTTTTTTTTGTAACCCGGGGGAAATCCCTGACGGACCTCAGAGGGCGATGAGGGTCGCCCCCCGGTGTGTCGGACTTGCACCGACTAAAACCCCCGGGGTGATCCTTCTCTCCATCAGGCCTTTCCGGTAGGCCTCACCTCTGTGTTTACGTGGGGGTAAAGTAAAGGGCCACCCATTGCTCTCCTCATAAGTAGTCTTGCAGCAATGTGCGGGAACACGTTACACACCGCTCTCGCCTGGATAAGATGGGCGACGCGCGCCCTCAAGCGCGGCGCCCAGGCGTCTTTCCAGTTACGGAGGAAGGCCTGCGGCAAAGGCTCTCCTCCTTCGTCCTGTTCTGCGTGGGCGACGGATCGGGTTTTCGGGGCCGGCTATTGCCTCCCTGACCCTCTCCGCCGCCTCTTTCGCCTCCATAACACTCTCACAATATGTGACGACCGCCTGCCATGCTCTGTCGCTGCCAACCGTCACGCGAGCGAGCGCCGGCGGCGACAGGTCATCACCCACACCCCTGAGCTGGTACAAACGACACCTTTGACATCACCACGTTTAATCCTCTACAGACCCATTTAGGGAGCAATAGTTGAATATTTTGAAATAGCTGAAAAATTATCCTTTATGAACAGTTTGGCATTTAATGTCAGTTATTTTATTTCTATTAAGGATTATGTTGCTTATTGTCCTATTATCAGAATCATATAACATAATTTTGACTAAATTAGGGAATAATTGTTAATTTGGATGACGTCATTAACCTCCGTAAACGGTGTTGTTTTCGCGATTTTGTAGGTGAAATTGTTTAACAGCGTGAACACACCTACAGTAATGCAGCAATGGCATAAAACATGCACAGTAACTAGACAACTGAGAAGAGTTGCATTCGTGTTAATAGGTACCAGATACTGATATTTGATAAGCATTTCAACGTACTGAAGCCACTTAGGTATCAGATGTCAATATTATCAGGCTATTCTCACGTAAATCAGCATTAGCATATTTTCTTTATTGTATCAGCAGTTTGTTCTGTGAATTGTCTCTTTTACAAAGTCACATAGAATTTGCTTACGATGTAGGTAATTTACACCGTGAAACAAACGCTAAAATCAGCAAAAATCCGATTCTATCGCAAGTTTTTTTTATAACGGAAAGCTGTGCTTTTATATTTGTTTATCATTACACAGTATCCGATGTTTTCACCTTTAGCAGATAAAATTGAAATGCTTCATGTGCATTTGGCTAATTGGTAGTAAATAAAATTTGGTTGACATGACAGCTCTCTTCGTAGTAATTAAAGCCATAAAGCTGAAAGCCCAGAGATGGAATAGCATTTTTCTAAATAATACTTATAAATTTATTAAATTGAAAAAAATTAACATTGCTTTCTTGTTTTCTATTATTACAAAATCGTAATAGATATTGATATTTGTAGCAACATGTTGTTGGCATTATACTTTGCATCAGATGAGCTATCCGGCTAAGGTTTATAGTCGCCACTTTGACATTTGCTAAGCAAAGTGCTTAGAAAATAAATTTATTTTGACTAAAGACTGAATTCATAATAAGAATTTAGGTATTGCCGAAGTATTCGCAGAGTCTAGTGCAAGTTGAAAAAATTAGTGATGTATCAGATCTATTGACATGTATTGAGTGATATTGTATTTTTTTAGTAAAGTCTAACCCAAGTTATAGTAGCCTTTATAAATCTCAGCCTCAGAATATTTCCCATCTTTTGGTATAAAAAATATTTACTGATTTTAACTCATTAGCACATATTTATCGACTGTATAACCTTTTACATGCTTAGCCATTATTAGTTCCATAGAACTGGTAAGTCCAGTGATACTGCTTCACTGCTTGCTTGCTTTGTAATTAGTAATAACCAACGAATATTGAGGTTAAATAAAACAGTCTACTTCGTAATATAAACTTGGCTTTGCCTTTGGGATTTTAATGCTTATTTAAATTGCTATTAGTATGAAGTATTGAACTCTCGTTTGTGCACAAAATAGTTCCTATCAAATACTACAATAGAAGATCTTCCAATTTATTGATTACTCACTTGCTTGCTTGACTGCATGTATGCTGGCAGGCTCAAAAGTTAAATTACTTGTAAGAGGTTATAACTACATAATCTAGGGATGCAAATTGTAAAAAGATTTTTTATTAACTCTTTAACGTGTTTGATATAAATCAATTTGGTATTTACAGATATACTTACTACTTAACCTTTCTATTGTATTTTTAGACAGGGCACGCAGTATATCCACAATTTACTATGAACATAATTAAATAATGGTTCTCTAACCCTAGATCACTAACCTTATTTTTCGACGCTTAATACTAACCTTCGTCGTTTCGACTACGCTTTTTATTGGGGGAGTTTCAGGGGTTTAATTAAAAAAACATATATTTCCATTCATATTGTTTTTTAATGAAACGTATAGAACTACTTATTTTTGAGCCTATAATAATCACTATAACATTTTTTTATTCAAACAGTCGTCCTAATGAGACCATAGTTTAAACGCATAATCATATTTAAAACTATTTTAAAAAATTCGTACATATTATATATTTTGAAAAATCTTTCAATACAATCTATAAATTATAAAAAGAATAACACAAAAATGAATTAAAATTAACATATCTGTGAAAATCTAGGAACTAATACATTTGTGACACACGTCAAGTTTATGTTCTCCACACAACGATTTATTGCACTTTATGCAGCTACTTTTAGTCATTCTTCGCTTTTTAGAAGGACATATGGCACAATTTTTCTATTTATTTTGCTGAGAATGGATATCAACTGCATTTGTTTGCTTAGTCTCATTCGTAACATTCTCATTACCACTTCCTGGAATGTTTAAAATTTGTAAAATTCAGTCCAGCAGAGCAGTGTGTAGGGTTAGTATAAGCAATCGTTTTTGCATGTGTGACTAGATCAGCTTGTGATGCAGAGCTTTTATATTTTTCTACTATTCACGCCTGAATAGGGGCTTTTTCCTTGCCTCTATAGTATTCGTTACATATATGACATAACTAATTATCAATGCAATGTTAAGCATTCCATAAAAGTTGCACAACGGCCAGCGCCGAGTTTTTCGGCTGCAAGAGGCATTGGGACTAATTTGATCTAAAGTATCTACCCCTCCTTTTTCTTCTTTTTTCTTGAACTGGAAGTTGCTGTAGGGTCAAATAAGAAACTTCTCCATCATCATCTCTTTCATAATCGGATCTGCCTCAACGTGGTCTTCCGCCTCACTCCCTGATGAATATACCTCATCGCTGTCGCCTTGTAATAATAACTGACGTATTGTGCTTAAAAAAACAAATAATAATCAGCGCTATTAATATATAAAAGGAAAAAAAAACGTAATTTTACTCAAACTGAAGAGTACAAAATGTTACGTTACTACTAACCTTCGTCGATGCGACGAGCCATGGTTGCCGGAGTGGCGCTCACGAGCCCCCTACGCACAAAGCACTGCCGCTCGTCGCGAGGGCATCGTGTCGAAGGAGATTAGCCGAAATATGGATACATAGATGGGCAAAATGTAATCAGATTAATAAAAATGATTAACGATTACATTTTACGTTGTTACCATTATTATGACTGCATTTTGCTCATTTATGTTTTAAACACTACAAAATCCCAGATCGTATACACATTTATCATTTTTAAATGTTTGAAATGGATTTAATCATGATTACAGAGCAAGAAAATTAAAATTACGACTACATTTTGTAATCGTTCATCATTAATCAGATTACATTTTGCCCATCTCTGTATGTATACCGCAAAATCGCGCGCGCAAAAGTTATCGCGATTTTTTTAAGACGCGTCGTCGATTTGACGAAGTTTAGTAATCTAGGGTTAATACATTAGAAATAACAACAGCGACTTTTTTAACTGTGAAGATATATATTATCGTAAGAAATTAACCATGACCATTAGTTATAAATACCATTGGAATCGTAATGAATTTACGCTTTAACGACTGTTAGATTTATAATTTGAATATTAAGAAAAAGTCTATGCGCCATAAATTTCTCAAACACTAAGATTTCTATACTTTTGGTTTATTATTATTATATATAAAAATGAATCAAAATCTTAAAACCTATTTATTGGAAGTAACCAAAATAGTTTATAAAAGTACAGTAAAATACTTTTTCATATTTTTGCCCTTTTTCAAAGCAGTCCTTTGTCCTTTAAGTCAATTTGTGTTTCTACTATCAATAAGCTTATAAAGAGGCAGTGTTTAAAGTGTACAAAGTCGCGGGTCGGAGAGAATTACCCCAAATAACTGCGTTATCTGGTAACACAGGCGCCCAAAGTTGATAAATAAAAAAGGAAATAATCAAGTCGATTGATCAAGAGTAAAATAAAACAACGTTCTTCCAAACTTTGTTATCTTAATAATTAATTTTATTATCACACTTACGAAAGATACAAAACATATCACGATGGCACTAGCATTCAGTGCTTCGGCTGATGGAATCCATACTTTTGTTGACAGTACATATTTATTGACGACTTTTCTTTGCCTTTCATCCACATTATCAAAAAACAAATTCGTGAAAATAAAATTTTGCTTTTTTTGTATAAATACAAAATTAAATAATTGGCTTTAATTTTACATTTATTGCAAAAGGCCTAGATGTTTCATAAAATATATACCTATGAGTCATAATAAATGAGGGCCATATGTAGAAACAAATTGAACTGATGTCTATGAAAGTATATGAAAAGTCTAACATAAATGTTTTAAAAATAGTTTATATCTACAAAAATGGTTTTGGTCAATGATTCCATAAAACTTATTAGTATAATTGTATATCTATAGAAAAATCGAGCTTTTAAATGTACTTTCTAACTAATATAGTGTTATATACGAAGTAATTCCAAAAATGTTTTCATTATAAAATGTAAAGGTCACATATAGCAACTACATTTCAATAAGTCCAATAAATCAAATAAAGTGTATTTTAACGATTACACCAAAACTAAATTTACTTTAGTTACGGAGCAAAAGTAATGGTAATTTTAATTTAAGCCCATGTTATTTCATTAAAATATTTACTACTAATATGTACATAACACGTATTCAAAGGTGTACTGTAATAAGTACCTATGCTATGATACGTTTGAGTAAAAAGAATAGCAACTTATTCTAATTGCTGACATTTTATAACTAACACTGAAACTGTGAAAAAGTAATTTATAGGTAGGTACTACATCTAAATAGTTTGGAGAGTAAATTGACTAAATTTAACGACAATTATGCTGAATTGATATATGTAATGGATTTTTATATGAATTGGCTTGTATATAATCCATGAATAATTATTTTGTGTAAACAACCAAATATATATTATAATTAAAACAAAGCTAATCCGTTTTTCATTTATATTAATTTTAAATTTAGGTAATTGTAAGACTTAGTTGGTTTATTTCTTTAAAAGAAAATATTCAACGCTAATATTTTTGAAAAGCTTAACACACTCATATTATAATTTCAGGGTTTTACTACAGCCTAGAGTCCAGACAAATATTTTTACATAATTTGTATACTGTATAAACTAATTGAACAAATATATAAGTTTTGCTACATGCAAGGACTTTCTTAGGTAGAGTAGGCAATCAAAAATCCACTCTAATGGCAAAATAATAAAACGATGCTAATCATATCAATGGTGAGAAGACGTGCGATCATCGGAAATTATATCTTTATACACCTTTAAAAAAATACGCTAATAAATGTAGAAAAGTATCAGATAGCCAAGGCTTAGACGCCTTCGTAGGGTTTTACTAATATTAAAATTAAATTATTGATCCCGTATGTTTCGATTATAGTTACTCAACATTTCCTGAAACATATATCTTAATGGTTCATATATTTCATGTATGTAAACATTTTAACCACATTACACAAAGCGTAACATAACTAGCCAACTTTCTAAAATTATTTTGCTTAAAAAGTGAGCAATTTCTTAAATTAATAATTTGCTTGTGCCATTTTAAATTTAACAGTATCATCTACATGATAATAGCGTATAAATTTTTAAACAAGTGAATACTGCCGCATAACAGCACCCTAAATTTACAAAATAACTGTGTCTGATTAAATAAAATGTTATGTTCAATTTATTATACAGTTATCTGATATTATTTCTTAATTAGTTTACACTCTGTATATCAGAGTCCCTATATCAGGGTCAATTTATACAGCACTTGATGTTCATTTCCGTTGACAGCACCGAGTGTCTCGACAAAGTAATTTTCTATCAACGATAACGCTAGTTACAAAGATGCAAAATATATGGAGCCGATATAAAGTGTCGACTTAATATTTCGACAGCCTATAACAAATTCATACATTTTGCACATTTCTCTGGTCGGTTTATTGATTTTGTTTTATTATTTCAGCATGTTGTCATTTTATATTACAACTAAGAGGTGTAATATTAATTTTGGATATTATTTGGGGTGGTAGAAGGCCCCTCGTGCAGGCCTGGCTGGTCGTCCGCCGATGCCGCCTGCTGCACGCCTTCTTGCTTTCAAGGCATCAAGTCCTCTTAGTTGAGGGGCTTGTGTGGTTTCCGCTGGCTGAGCTTCAGTCTCCGTCTCGCTCTTTTCAGCGCTTGTTGTTTCCTCAGTGGTTTCTATCGACTTTTTCGAAGCCTCTGTTGTAGGCTGAAATAAATTATCAATTTATATAAGAATGAAGTTACTCGTCAAGAACGCAGGAGTAAGCTGTCGCAAAACTAAATATATATTCAATTTTATATACTAATGCCTTCTTTATTATTAGTACGATAATAAAAAAAAACAAATCAAATAAAAGTTTTATGTGAACAAATGCCCAAATCCGAAACTATTTGTTTCCTCTGGAAATCGAATCCACATTGTATCTCGTAGAAACTGATTGACCAGCCTCTGACTGTATGTACTACATATCATATAAAACTGAAAATTGTTCGTTTACCCATAACCGTATTCAAATCATTCATTCAAATGTGAGTAATTCAAATATTGCAGCATCGAAAGCTGCGAAAATGTTTTACTATAGGCTAAGAAAATATTATAGTAAATTATATTATCAAACATTGTACCTCAGTAGTCGGTGAACCCAGTTTTCTCTTGAGTAGAGGATTTGGTCTACGAGGCAAAGGAGTTACTGCCACTCGTGGTTTGGGAGAAGGTGAAACCTGAAGCCGATTGCGCAGTTTTACTCCCCCTCTCGGTTGCTCTGGAGCTGGGGTCGGTGATGATGCCTGTTTATATATAAAGTTTTTAGTGGTTTATTAAATAACATACTTTTGCCCTAATGCTGTATATATTACTAATAATATGATGTCGTATTTTGAGCCAGTTTAGTCGCGATTATTTAATAACTGATTATTATAGTTAATAATTAATCAGTTATATAATTAATTGTTGACTATGCCTATTCGAAAGTCAAAATTGTAATTCTCATTTCTATATTGGACTATTCTTGAAGTAACAAAATAAAACTACATTTAAAAAGATAAATTAAGTTAAATGCCCATTGCATGAATTAAATGGAAAGTAGGTAAAATTATTATTATTATTAAATAATAGGCAAGTAGCTATTAGCTGATGTGCTTATGTCTCAACTGGTGTGTTCGACTATGTATATTGTTTAGCACTGCGTTGACCACAATTTAAAATCTGACTGAGATGAGAGCCATATATCCAGTCTAACTTTGAAACTATTCTTTGATGGTACATCCACAATCTCCTGAGGCAATTTATTCCAAGCTTGCAATAATGTGTTATTGACTAAGTGGTAACCATTTTTTTTTTCGGCGGATTGACAGCCATTAAACGCATAAATGTATTGCATCTGTTCTACGAATTCTTCGCAAAGATGATAAAGGTACTCTTGCTTCTGTTTTCTTTACAAGAAATTGTCAATTTTAAGACGTAAGAGAAAATATTTTTGCCCTATTTCAAAAGTTTGGTTGGTTAAACAATTATCGAGCATTTATTTCTAAGTAACAATAAAAATTATACGCATATATTCACTTTAGCAATAAAGTAAATATATGTACATCTACTTTGATAATATATTATCTTATTAAATCGAGATAAGGATAGTCTCGGTAGCTTACCATCGATAAAGCCGATTAGTTTTGTATAAAATAATCACAGCTGTTGTCTTTTATATTATAGCTTATATAGGGTTATTTTAATCAACAAAAGACGTTATTACGTATTCGACATGTTAATTTATGTATTTTTGTAAACAATGAAAATGTCTTAAACATATTTACTATGTAATAGTATAAGTAGACAAATTAATTAACATAAAACCAGGTGATGGTATCAGTGATTTGTAAGGTCATAGAGTGAATGTTTTTGACTAGATCGCGATGTGTTTCAGCTGGAGTATATTCTGTTGGCCTTGACCTTTCACTGCCGGCGGTGGTGAAAGCCATGGTCGGTAATGAAGAGGCTTAGAAAGAGGTCGCCGAGGCATTCATGAGGCAAAAGGAGGCCGCCGAAAAGGATAGGGAAAGAACAACTACTCTGGCCATTTGGCGGCCAAGGCATCATCGCCGGAGGGATGCATTCGCCCAAAATGAGCACGACATCATCTCCCGTGGCAAAAATCTTGTAGTTGTAAACTTGAAGGAGTCTGCTGCCCGGAGGAGAGGGAAGTGGTGTGCAGTGTTCTGCGCGCCGCCCGTGAGTATACTGGGTTTGAAGGCGTAGCGTCTTAACATCCATCCCTTTCAGAATGGAAGCCTGAATATGGCTATTCACTTCTCCCGGGAGACTAGACGAATTTGGTTTCCCAGGTCTGGTTGGAGCGATTAGAGGAACTCCCGGGGGTTTTTAGTAAGTAGAAGTCTGACACACCGGGGTCCCTACCCTCACAGCCGATGATGGTCCTATGCAGGATTTTCAGCGGAGTTACAAAAATAAAATCTGTTGGCCTGGGAACTTTAGAACTCCACCGGAATCATTTCGTGCACGCTAAGTTATTTATTTATATAGATTTATTTATTTATAAAGAGACCTTTCGTTGAGATAAGTTATTAGATCGGCAATGCAATGATATCATACAACATATAATACTATGTTTCAGTGACCTATAGCGAATACTAATTTTTATGTTTCATTAAAAAGAAAATCCAAATCTGTAAGGCACAATACGGATTATGGCAGCCGTTATTGGATCGTTGCTGCCAAAGAGCGACTGTAAGAATTCTTAATGTATCTTTAATCTGTCAAACCGCTCACAGCCCCGTTTATTTGAAATTTAACTTCGTCTTAACTGATAGATTACGCCTAAAATAAGGCAGTCTCCATTCTTCATTTATAAGCACTTACATCTTCTCCTTCAGTGGCTGGGGACTCCGGTGCTGAAGTCTCGACAGGAGCCTCGGAAGCTGGTGTATCTTCAGCAGGTGCAGCGCTTGCCGCTGACGGCCTTAATCTGGGGTTGGGACGCAAGTTCAGTCTTGGTCCGGGACGCAGGGCCGCGGGTCGAAGTCCAGGTCTGCCACGACTATCAACAATTGAACCTCGTTACGTTTATCGCCGTTTTTGCACTATAGTTAAATTGTACATACCATTACATACAATGTTGTAATTTTATACACGTTTTTCATAAGATACTATCATAAAACATTATCAAAACTTACATTTATTATGTTTTTCTGTTACAGTTGTGCGTAGTCATCAGCAACCACTTACGATTAGGAAAGTTGTAAGTCAATATGTACTTATGTTTAAAAAATATTAATAGAATAAATTTTAATTAAAAATATAATCAAACTATAAAATTTGCATATTTTTGTATAATTTAAGTATGGAAAATAATGCTTACAAAAACATAATAGTTACCAGGTAAATGTTTTTTTTTTTATTATAAATGTCACACATCTGTATCCATATGTAAAATTATGTAATAACTTTCATATACTTATTTCTGTTTCGTTTACTTTAACATTACGCATGTAATAATGTAAAACCATAATTACATTACATGAAGCAGTTTCATTTAGAGGTCTCTTAAAGAGCATGGACGTAAAATATCAGTTATTTGCTAAAGTAAACGAATCTTTAATTATCGTTTCAATATGGTTTATGTTTGCACACAATTGATTGCTTTATATCTTTAAGCAATAGGTATCTACCAGTTTGGAATCAATTACTGTAAAACTTGTTTTATGCACAATAATTAATAAAGATATGAAAGAGAAATCAATAAATAAAAATTACTCAATTTTTTAAGTATGAAATAATATCAGCTGTTTACTTCTCAACTTGTCATCGCAAACATCTCTTAGGAAAAGTTTTATTTGCTTTTATTATTTTGAATAAACACCAAACATTATACAATATATTAATCTTAGAAAGATAACCTCAGGCTAGCGACAAAAGATAATTTAAAAGTTGATGCGCAGAAAAATCGTTTTTTTTTCTTACATTCACTTATTCTAATTTTTATTTCTCCAGATGACTAACAACAACTAATTAGTCGGATTAACGAGCTCAGGTAAAAAAAAATTAAGAGTATTTTAACATGCGAATACATATGCATAAATTACAATAAAAACATACTAACCAATTCCATGAAATAATATCCGTCATAGCGATTCACACAGGCACACGTTTCGAGATAGTGTTATACTTATTGTTCACTAATGAATAAAACGTTTTATCCGGCTGAGTTTTATTGAAACCGACGCAACTGGCCAAATTAATGGTCGTCAACCTGATTGGACGACGCTGTACTTACCAACAAGCGAGTGGAACCCACTTTACCATGTCTTATTAAAATGCATTATTGTTTCGACAAACACGTTTATGTAAGCCGAATTTAAGAGATCATAACTTCCAATAGATTGTATTTAACGAATTAGTTGTGATATAAATAGTAAAAGTAACGCGCATGTATACTAAAGCCGAAGCAGTAATAAGATCATCGACGGACAGTGGCGGGCATAATAATTTTACATCAGGTATGCAAACTTACGTTAATAACTCGTTCTCATAATTAAATTGTATGAGCAAAGGGCTTACTTGTCTTATAGGAACGATGAATGGCGTGAAAATGATATAAAATTAATGATATTAGAGTTTCTTTTTTTTGTATTTCACTTTAAGTAATTTATCCAAAACTTATTTATTGTACATTGTTTTTATACATGTACGAAATGAACGCGACTATTGACGGATTACATGTGGTCTGCGAGCTGCAGCTTGACCAACCCAGATAAATATACTCCCTTAAAGTAAATATTTATACCCAAGAGTTCTTGATGGTATGGGTGTAGTCTCGACGGCTTCTCCGGAACTGGTGCTGGGAGAAGTGGTTTCGTCAGAGGGCGAAGCCGTGGAAGTAGCTGTTGTTGTTGGCACAGGTGCTCTTCTTAAGCCGGGGCGTAAACGAGGCCTTGAATATATAAAATTTTATCATAAAACCTCTTATAACGGAATAAGACAAGTTGATTGTTAGGAATAGATATACATATAAAAATACGACTTGTCTCCGTTCCCTAAAAGAGATAAATCAAGTACAAGCTATTAAATGCATTTGGTATTTTAAAAAAGTAGGGTTTTATTCGTATATTTTTATTGTTATTGAAATTAATTTCAATTCGCATTTTGGGACTTGTATGCATATTTTTGTTGACAATACATACAGATCTGCTATAATATTATAGAAATGTGGGCTGGCATTACGTGTGAAACTGCAAATGGATACACGCCTCTTCACAGCCAATCTTCGCTGCCAATCTCGGACTACAGCATACTTTCACTATAGTCTCCTTATTGAGCCAACATAAAAAAAAATTGGCCATCACTTTATCACACTAGATTAGGAATTCAGTAGCAGTTTGTTGATATAAGTTTATAATCGCATAAAAATATTGTATTTTATGACGTAACTATAATTATTTGATGTACTTATGCCACAAAACCTTGTTTTTTGCCATATTTTATGACTCTAGGTCAACGGGAATAGATATCCGGTATTGATTTTCTTGCAATTTTTTTTTTTCAAAGTAGCAAGATGCTTCTGTCTTGAATATCTCGTATTTATTTCAATCTGATATATTAACATGTTTTTGTGAAGAAGAGTCCTAACAGACAGACAGTAATCCAGATAATCATTTAAAGGTTCTTATATTTCATTTTAGATTCGGAACCCTAAAAATATAAAAGAGTTACCTAGGTGCAGGCGACTCACTGGCTGGAGCGCTGCCTTCTTCGACTTGTGCCGCAGTTGTGGAGCTTGGTCGTGTCCGTCCAGAGAACAAACCGCGACGACCGAAGGCCTGAAACAAAAATACAAGACGATAACGCATATATATAGAGATAATAACTTAGCACAAGCCTAAATTGACATCATCAGAACAAAACTATCTGTGATATTTTAAATAACTTTAATAAATATTATTACATTTCGAAAAAAAGAATCTTTATTTTTGTGCTGTTTTAACATTAATACTTTTCTAAATTACTGTAGCTATCATAAATTCTAGAGATAATGTAATTGCTTTTTGAGTTACTATTATTTTAGTGCTACTACTAAATGATATACTATTACTATTACTGGATGAACTTTTCTAAAACATAGTTTAACTTTACCATATGAATGCTTACATAGCATTCTAACTAACACATTAGTTCTAACTGTAAATAAAGATATTTTCTCATAAAATAAATATGTTTTTAACTGTAGATAACATAAGAAATAGTCTATTTTTTGTAATATATATTTTTAATGACATGTAATGGTTGTATTAAAAATAAACTTCGTTTTAAAATAAGGCCAAATATTTTTATTGTACAAGTTCCTCTTCATTTATATAGGTAAGTATATTCTCTTTAAGTAATAATCGGCAAACATCTTCATATATCGTGAATAATTACTTTACATTACTGATAATATGAGGATGGGTAAAAACCAGAAATAATCAGTTGTTGTTAGTTTTATCTACGAAATAAAAATAGCAGACACATAAAAAAGTCGCTTGGCGCTTAAAAATCAATCGCTTTAGATAATTTATAAATTAAAAATTAAAGAAAAGTATTCGAACCTTTGTCGTTGATTTTTCACCGAGAGTCGAAGCAGGTGTGGCTGAAGGTTCGGAGGCAGTGGTGGACACAGCTTTGCGACCTCCGTTCGGTTTGCTGAATCGACCTGTTCACAAAAACTTATTACTGCATACCTACATCTTCGATCTGGCGGAATGTATAAATAAATAGAGCTGCACCACAGCATTTATACTTAAGGTCGACCACTGTTTATAAATTTAAATGCTGCATAAAATTTATATGCGCAATTATTATAATGATTGTCGAATAACATACTTTATAACCTTCTAATATTTTTATTCAAATCCTATATCAAGAAGAAAATGTACTCAGAGATGATTAAGACATACAAAAATCTGCCTTAATTTTTTACCGTTCTTCGTTTCTACTATATTACCTGAATATCTAAAATTGATATGAACTTTTAAGAAGCGTGTATTACAATAAGATATAAATAGGAAATTAAACGTGTGTGTATGTGTAATAATGAAACTGGAAACCAAGAGTTTATGTGTGACGACGGCCTATAAATTTTACAACATTTATCAAGTACTAATGAATTCAGGAGAAAATTTAGATGGCCTAAGCAAAGTAACGTTCAATCAGCAATAACGCTAGTAAAAAAGTGAAAAAGTATGAGATTTACATAAGCTTTCGAAACATCATAACGACACGCTATATCAATTACACGTTTGTACCAGCATTATTGTGGACTGAATGTTATTTTGATTAAGTTCTCTATATCGTAGTGATTAAACTATTTTTAATGGCGTCAGTTTACTGTATAATATATTAAATTTGCCAAACTTCAAATTATTTCATGTCGGAATGTACTCAGTTGAACAAGACAAGAAACCGTTACATTTATTGTAATTTTACGATACGCAGTTCAACAAGAAAATATATTATATAAATATGCAATGTTTAAAGTATTCCTTAATATGTAGCTATGTTAATATAACATTCATTAATAGCACAATTCATTGGCTAAGTTTTCAGGGACATCAGGGCCGGTTAACACTGCCTTAATTAATAGCAGACACGAAAGAATTAATATAACTATATACGTAACATTTTACCTTCAAATATAACTTGTACCATGGTTAAAATTTCACGAATGTATTCTATTTATTAGTTAAGAAAGTATGCTATGTAAAGTTTTTGATTTTAGGACGTTTTTAATTCTTCGGTCCATATTTCGTTATTTAAAAAAAGGCAAAGAACATTGTGAAACAAAGAAAAAAAAACTTTGACCATTATTAAAATATATAATAAAAATTTTTACTCTTACCCTCGATTTCTAATATATATATTTCAAAATACTAGATTTCTTTCTAGACAATACTAGACTTTCGTTTTGGTTTTGGTATAATTACTTCAACTGAATCGTTCTTATTACAAATCCAGGTTCGATTTTAGTACATTACTAATTTGTACTTTAACTCCGTCCGACAAATTATAATCTATCTTTTACATGAGAAATGATACCATCATGGCAACAAACAATTTGTGCTACTATGAAATCAGTGCGAATGATGATACATTTCATTTTATAATAGCACTCATTAATATATAAATATCTAGTCGTTTTTATAGTACTAATATGTTCTTTAAGTTAGATAATTCAGATAATAAGTAAAGCAACTGTGTTAAGGAATTTACAAAAAGAAACTGTGGTGCATCTCTTTTAAATTAAATTTAATAATTGTTGTAATGTTCACACTGAAAAATAAAGATTTTCGCGTTTAAATAAAACAAAATTTCGCCACAAAAACATTCGCAAGGCATAATAATATATAACAAATACATAATTTTCGCATTATATCCGGAACCAGTGTATATATATTTCAATAAATATTTATGCACAGGTCCATCAATTTCGAAGCCGTAACCAGTAAAAGTTTTATATGTAAGCTAATATTATATAAGTTTAGTTTTGAATTGAATTAGTTTACTTATTAAATATTCTCGAGTAATAAATTGTTTGAGCCATTTATTTTGGAATAGGAATGAATATCTAAGTTTATTTTATAACATTGAAATTGTTTAATTTCATTAGGTATAGAAGAAATTTCATTAGATATAGAAGAAATTTCATTATATCAACCGATTTAAGAAATACTGAGATAGGGTAGAGCCGTGCAATATTAGTTCTATTAGAAAGCTATAGAATTCATATAACAATTATTCAGTTCAAAATTTTAAAAAGTTTAGATTTTTTCTTTTATTAGACTTATGTAACTGGCAAACGGCGCGACTTTAAATAACGCGAATATTTTTTGTAAAGAACATGAAAAAATATTGTAAAGTTTCAAATTTCTTAGCTACATGCATTAAAGAATAGATTAACTGATAAAGATTTAACTGGTTTCGACTTTGTCTTGTATATACTTTCGACAAACAAGCTAGAGTTCAGAATCTAGAGAATCAAACACGTTTTAATCTAGTTCACGGTAAGGCACTTATGGAATTGGACCTGTTTTGTTTATTGTAGAAAATCCACTCAAATATGGAGCCTAGATATCATCAAATCAGAGATAATTCACTAGCTTGTTTCACGATGTATGCTTAAACCGAACGCAGGCCAAACAGTAGCCTAACCACAGTCCTTATAACATTATTGTTTCAATGATACTCTCATAATGCATATCCGTACCACGACCTACATGAAACAAAATTGTTTCTGTCTTGTTTTATTGATTTTGTTTGAATGAAAGTGGTGAGTTGTTTTTTGTTATAGAAGGATGTTTCCTTTACGCTAGTGTCAAATTAATAATCCAGGCGGAAGTGGACTCGGCAGTATTCAACCGAGTCCGCGAATTCCGTCTGAGAGGCGAAAGCGTGCCTCCCCTGGCGCTCGAAAAGCTGAAGGCAGAAGAACGCCGATCAGCCCTAAGAATTTGGCGCATGCAGCTGGATGAGGTGCGGTGCATGCGCCAGCGCGTGGTCGGTGCCATTCTGCCGAACCTCGAAGCCTGGTTTAATAGTAGGTATCACGTCACCTACCACCTGACACAGGTACTTACGGGACACGGATGTTTCCCTGAGTACCTGTGCAGGTTTGGACGAGAAGTAACGACCCAGTGCTACCACTGCTGTTCGGACCTGGATTCCGCCCAACATACGCTCGCACATTGCCCGGCGTGGGGCAGCGAGCGGCGGGTCCTGGTCCAAAGGATCGGACACGACCTCTCCCTGCCAGCAGTGGTGTCGGCCATGCTGGCAGGATATGACAACTGGAGGGCCGTGGTCTCCTTCTGTGAAGACGTCATGTCCCAGAAGGAGGCCGCAGAGCGAGAGCGGCAGAAGGCCGCTCGAAGAAGACACCGGGGTGCCGGCAACCGCCCCGGCACATCAGTACCAGCCGATCGGTCGATCCACGACCGGTTGGCTGATGCCTTTGGGGTCGCGGCCGCTCAGGGTGGGGGCCCTGAACGACTGGTTAGTGACCCTCAAGAAGTAGGCAGAGCATTGTGACGTGCTCTGCCTAAATACAATGAGCAGTGTCGGGGAAGATATCTTCCTCCGAGTTTGTGCCCAGCGGGCGCGGCGCGACGGGGCTGCGGCGAATTGATTACAGGTCCCGCGGTCCCCGTCAATGCGCAGAAGAAGTCACCTTGGGGTTTTTAGTCGGTACAAGTCCGACACACCTCGGTTTCGTGCAACCCCCCGTGCGACCGAGACGGTCCCATGAGGATTTTCCCCAAGTAAAAAAAAAAAAAAAAAAAAAAAGTGTCAAATTAATAAACAATTTTATGAAAACATCTTTGAAAATCACCATAGAAGTAAGCTTTAAGGATGTCATAGTACGAAATATAATAGTAAGATTGAAACATAACTCTATTTTTAAAGGTTGTGATATGGCTATAGATACATTAATGCAATTTTTACCTCGAACTCTTGTAGACGTCTCTTGTGGAACTTCAGTGGCTGCTGTAGATGTGGTTGACAAGCGAGATCTAGCACCGGGCCTGACCTTGAAGCGCGATGGACGTGTAGGTGCAGCAGTGGTTGTCGTCGTCGTGGTCGGAGCAGGGGTTGTTGTAGTTGTCGTGGTTGTTGTTGTAGTAGTAGTTGTTGTTGTGGTTGTCGGAGTTGTTGTTAATTCTTCAGTTGTACTAAGAGCCTCAGTCGTCCATGTATCGTCATCAACTGTTGTTATACCATCAAAAGTTATCAAATCATGGCTCGTAGGATTGATTTCATTATTCAGATTTTCACCAGCCAAGTATGCATATAAATCAAGAGCAACTTTCTCCATAGCCGTCATCGTGGTATATTCAGTTGTATCTTGTTCATACGGTGTCGTCTGTTTGTAATCAGCAGGCAGTTTGGAATCATCGACTATTTCCTGGAATTTGACATCACTAAATAAGCTGTGCCCCTCTCTCACGGAATCTTTGGGTTCTTTGTCAGTTAGTTCTTCTTCAGGACTCTCTTCTGTTGTTACTTTAGCTTCGGAAGAATATCTTGATGGTGGTTCTTTATATTGGGAAGGAATATCTCCCGAGTTCGTCTTAAAACTGTCTAAATCTACCAATTCTGAACTTGGCCTCCTGGAATAGTAAAATTTCATCGCATCAATTTCTAATATAAATTTCTTTTGATATTTCACTATCAATCTATTTGGAACGAATGATACCTGATGTGCGCACGGGTCCTGCTTCTGGTCTGATCACTGGATTCATCAGCTACACTGTCAATTTGGCGGCCGCGTTGCCTCACACTTTCCGAAGATACTTCTGGTACATTAGGAGTGGTACTAGCTGACGCCAGGTTGCGGCCACGAGGAGGAAACCGTGTGCTCGAAGGTAGCCTGATACTTAAGACAGTTGAAATGCCAAATAATGATAAAAATAAAAATAAAAACTAAAATTATATGATTTTACCTGACATCCTCTTCGATTTCTTCTTCAACGGGCGGTGGGGAGATGTGACGACCTCGACCCCTGCCCCTGCCTGTTGCAGGAAGTACTTCGTTTTGAGTCTCAGGCACAGCCGTGGTTGTAGTTGTTGTCCCGGACCTGTCAATGGTACTATATTTGCTCTTGGTTTTGCTCTCATTTCCTATGTGGTTTTCTGTATCGATTTTTAAAGGACCATCGGTAGACTTGTGGGCAATTGAATCAGTTGTGGACGCAAGTTTTTCTTTACTGTTTCCATCTTTATTTGCTTCTTCGTCCTCATCATAATAATAATAAATATATTCGTATTCGTAGTCTTGCCCATTAGGTCCTTTTTTTATTTGGATTCGTGAGTGCTGCTTCTGCTCGGAACCAGCAGCCTCTAAATTAACGTTTGAATTTAATAATCCACTATTTATATCATCGATGGCATCAAAATTATTAGGTACAAAATCAAAATTATTTTTATTAGTTAGAGGTGCTGCGGTTGTGAGAACCGGCCTATGAGTATTCTTAAAGGAAGTTTTGCTCCCAGATTTTCCAGGTACTGCTTTTAGGGGAGTTTGTTGTCCAGAGCTGAGTATAACGTACTCTTCTCCTGGTCTTGGCTTGGTGATGAGCTCAACGTCGGCACACGCCAATTGGAACGTGCACACCAATAAACATCTGAAACAAAGAAAATTCTATTAGATTTTGTAAACATCGCTTCGAAAGTGAGATTGGTATAAAATCATTTGTCTGTGAGTCAGCTAGACATCTGGCTGCTGCGCCTACAGGCGGCGACTCTTACGGCTCGACGCAAAGAGCTGTGATTCATGTCCACGTTGCATCATCACATTCCCTGCTATTGTTTACACTACCTACCAGCAATGTTACATGAACATTTCACGTTTCAATGAAACTGCTATTTATTCAACGCGTAGGTTAATTTTTTGTGATATGCCACGTGTCGTAACCGTGATTGATTTGCATAGAAGCTGATGTATCTGTATTGCTGCACAGGGTGGCTCAAAGAAGTTATGTGAAAATTAGAATAGATAACTGCAAAACCAACATTGAAACGTTGCGATAGTTGAAAACATGGTGTAGTCGTGAGAATCTACAACGAAAATCGGAGCGTGGGTGTATTACGCATAACAGTAGATTCCGACGCGGAGCAAGTGCAAATAGCGTAGAACCGATGAGGCAATTCGATGTGACGTTAATCACTTTCGCTTCTGAAACCACTCTCGCGCGAATCGCACGCTGAAGATGAGCGCATACGCTGAAGTTACGTCAAGGAACAACATTCAACGTCATGTTTATCTTTGCGTGCCGATTCCAGCGATAGTTAAATAATGTGTATTGTGATATATTCGTACCTCTAGGGATTGCCAGATTACGTACGGATTTAGGCAAATCATGCTAAATAAAAAAACATCGTGAGAAAATCTGCAGCGTATCTAACAGATAGAAAAATGCGTGTGCAAGTGCCCTGATATCGGAGATCAGCTTCGCTAATGGTCACTTAGGGTACGACATACAAGCTCAAAGTGGATAGCGCCACTAATATATCTCTACTCACTCTATATGGTATATAGTGTGACGGTATATTTTTATTATTATTATATATTCCAAGTAATAGGTCAGTCCTTTCGTATAAGATGTTTAGTTTCAGTCGGAAATGCACATTCATGCTTAAGCAATGTCACCAACATATTATGAAAAGGATCAATGATTCATAACACGGTTACTTTACCGATTCGCAACTCCAATTACCGGAGTAGGAAATGTCAGCTTCCGTACTATTTCTTGTTATATGCGGAAACTGATTGAGGGATAACTACGGTGTGGTGTTTTATTGAAGAAAATTTCGTTATAATATTTTTAACATACTTTTCAATAGTAGATATCACTTCAATACTTTATGTATAATTAAATAAAATATCTAAATATTTCATTTAATAAATATAATGAAGAGGAATTAAGATTATATTAGGAGAACCGACTTCGGTTAACGCAAAAAGATTATACAATGCAATGTACAAATGATACACCACAAGTGATATTTAATAAAATTTATCATCACGCTATATCGATTACGGGGTGAGAAGAGATGCATTTGTAATTGTCTCCTCTTTGCCCCGATATTTCATGCGCTACGTGACCAGTAGTGTAGTTGATCGCGATTTTCACGGCACTTACGCATTCATGACATGTCTATTAGATGCGATACCGTCGTCCTCCAGATATTTTTCTTCACCTGTAAGCATGTGGTGCCTAAACCCAGAGGTACGTGCCGGGATTTGAACTTACAACCATTCGCGTTGCCGTGCATGGAAACTGGTCCATTATCCACTAGACCACCACAGCTATTCCCATTAATATATTTGATTAATAATATCAAGGGGTGAAAGGCTATTTGGTTTAAGCGACATTTTTTGGTGAAATAGTAATATATATTTTTAGAATCGGTAAAAATCGCTGATTCCGAAGTATTATATATATATATTACTATTGTCCGGGCTTTTTCATATTTTCATATGTAGGTAGATCGCGATACCGGGTTCATGACGGATACCTACCCCTGTTTTACACAGTTACTTATCGATATTACGTACAACGGGCGGACGCTAACGAATTATTTCTTTGTTTATATTTTTTCTGGCTCTTAAAAGGAACAATAACACTGTGCGTGACTATTGTGAATACGTGTGTGTGGCGGCGCACCGCAAGGAAATCCACAACAACCCAGGTTAGTGTTTTGCCTCATATCGTTATATGGAAATACCTGGATTGAGGGTTGAACCAGGCCATCTTAGGTCCTTATTAGATATTAGCGACAACAACTATATCAACAAGAAATGTCGCTTAAACGAAATAGCCCTTCACCCCTCGATATAATCAAATGTCCACTATGTGACGTAAAATTTACAATACAAATATGTTTTATTCTCGTCCCATCAGGTTTACACGGGCTCATTTTCCGCAACTCGACGTCTGAGACGACTATTTTGCGTGAAATTCTCGTGCCCATATTTAATACTATAAATCAATCGACAGTGTATGCAGGATTATTATGAAAGCAGGATTTATAAAACATGTAACTAGGAAGTATAACGGACCTTCTACAACGAATGCCTTAAATATTAATATCTAGTTGAGGCCCTAAGTTTCACTTTCAATAAAATACGATTCTATTGTTGATCATTCAACTTATAATATTATATAACACGGTTAACAGAAAGTGAAATAGAAAATAAAAATAGTTTTCAAAAACAGTTATGTGATAATATCGTCGGAATGTGATCGAACGGGTTTGCTACTTAACATGTCGATTTACCTCGGTTTTTGTTGATTTATTTAATATCTATAGTATCCTTAAATAGACGTAATGACCTTGTTGGCAAATATGCCCAAAATGTCTTTATAACATATGCTTAATAAATACACCTTTACGAAATCATTTAGGCTTTTTAAAATATATTTTTTTTATTATTTATTTATAGAAATATGCTGAAATAAGCAAAGATTAGGAACGATAGAAATGGGTACGAAATAAATGGCAGGCGGTCCTTACGTACTGTGAGGAAGTCATGGTGAGGAAGGAGGCGGCGGAGAGGAAAAGGAAGGCAAATAGACGGCCCTGACAATCCGATCCGCCGTCCACACAGTACAGGACAACGGAGGAGGGCCTTCGCTAGAGGCCTTCTTCCTTAAAACTGGATAAGACACCTGGACGGTGCGCTTGAGGGAGCGTGCCGCCCAACTTATCCAGGCGAGAGCGATGTGTGACGTGTTTCCGCACACCGATATTGAGGTGTGCGAGGGGTGGCTCCTTATATCACGCCTCGCAGTGCAGAGATGCGGCCTTACAAAAGGCCAAACGTTGCCGAAGGTCGAAGAAGAGGATAACACTGTAGCTCCAGCCCCGGTCAGACGGGAAGAAGAAACACCTCGAGGGTTTTAGTCGATGCAAGTCCGACAAACCAGGGGGCAGCCCTCACCGCCCTCTGAGATCCGTCAGGGATTTACTCCGGGTTATCAAAAAAAAGGGTATGAAATTAACAAACATGAATTGCCTTTACATATGTATATAATTTTTAGCATTAAACTGTTATTCATTTGAATCTGCACGTGGTTATACTACGAAAATTCATTGTTGTGGCCGCTACCATGAGAATCCCTGAAGCAACCAATAGTGGCTAACAGTTTGTGAAACACTGCTCGGGGCTTTACCGAAATATACGGTATTGTATCGGGAGGTGTTGTTTCGTCCACGAACCATGCCTAGTGGACGCAACACAACGGGGCCATGGAGCACTGATTTTATAACCGGCCTTTAACGCGTGGAGAATTCATTTACTACCTCTAATATCGTTGATGAGTGCTCCATAGAAACAGTAAATATTTTTCCTAAGAATATATCACCACATCAATTTACCTTGGTGCCAGAATACTGTGAATTCTCATTGAAATAACTCACAACCGCAATAATTCCGTACAAGAGTGTAACCGGACCGGTATAAATGCGGTACCGGTTCAATTTCACTAGATGTAAGGTCACGCCGAGCGCAAGGCTATGTGAGCGTACTACATCACAGTATCGGGGCCAAACATTTAGAAGTCCTAAGGATCTTTGGATTACCTATTCTGGATTCACTCTGCATAAAATTTGGTCAGCTTGTCAATTAACTAGATTGGTTAACTAAGATTATTATAAAAAGCTTTCGGGTAATATTTAAGTAATTTTATCCGGTGAAAGAATAATTAGTGAGGAATCCTGCACGGCATCTAACATAAATGTCATATGTAAGAGCACAGAGATCGGTGGTCAGCTGTGCTACTGGTCACATTGAGTACAATAAATAAGCACACAGCCGATATAGCCACTAATGGATTTCTGCTCACCCTGAAAGGGATATAACGAGACGATATATTATTATTATATATTAGGTTTTTTGGTCTTTAAAAATCTAAATAAAATCTATTATTGCTGCCAAGTAACACCTTCAAGGATCGGACGGGCTTTTTATAGCATATTGTATTAACTTAAAATAAGCGCATTTAGGCGTCGAATTGCGGAAACAAGCCTGCTTGGACCTGATACCTCATCATATTGTATTAACGATTTAAACTTTTCATAGGGACTAACGTAGCATTAAGAATTTCCAAAAACTTTTGTATATAAATTGTAACCAAATAATCTTATTGATGTAATTCATCTATAGATATTATTATGCATATTAATGAATAAGCCACTATGAAAGTGCGATTTCAGCTTAAGTTGTGACACGAATGACAAAACCTGCGATTTCTCACCTTAGTGCGCGGACCGTTTGATTGCATTCTTTATTTCGTTAGGCATCTAAAAACCTCATCCCAATTCACCGTGGCACAGTGTATACTGGGCCTTAATAAAATACCTTGACCAATAGAATGAAGGTTGAACCTGTTGATGACTTCATCTTTTTTGCTCATATCTATGCTAAAAACTCAAAGAGTACGTAATCTGTACATTTATTAATATTTTTTCAAATATTAATTGTTAATACAGAAGTAATGATGGGAGTTAAATATGTTTTAATATTATGCTACAATAAAATTGAATATCACTTTATTATATTAACTGGCTTTGCTCTCCGCTTCGTTCATTTGAACGTTGGCAAACTAATCACAACGGAATGAGTTATGTGCATAGAGAAACATTTTCTCAAATTTCACTGAAGATCTCGATTTCTTGTTTTTCAGTTTATAATTTTTAACTTTTTGTATTTCATATTTTTAGTAATGAAGATAATTATTACTTTTAATGTCCTACAACCCTCGTTTGGGGCAGAAAGCATCCACAATACATTTATTAATAAATCATGGATACGCGTATTCTATATATATTTTGGTAGCTGTATCCATTTACATGCCTTTGTATATTTAGAACGTAATTTAGATACAATACATTCCTACCAACAAAACACTAGGGTTTTCTTATAATATCGCCGATCGACGCAGTATGCTGAGAATCCACATTATTTAAAATCTAGGATAAATGCGCAAATAGAATTTAAACTAAATATAGGTCAATATAAACAAAATCCACAACCCTGATGTTTCATCTATAAATCGAAATTCTGCGAAACAAAAAAATTAGATAAATTAATGTATCGCATTTCAGAAGATGCATCTCCATGATGAATTATAGATAAACTGGTTGCATCGAATGCCTTTTACAAAAGGTCACTTGTGTCACTTGTTTTACTATTTTCATTGGAATCTGACTAATACATATGCAATAACATCCTGTTTATTACATGTGATATTTAAAACATACTTCGTATCTGAATATATGCACTTTATGTAATTTGATATATTATTTTGCCTATGATGTAGATTATGGTGGAAAAAGCCTGCACTAGTTACTACTATTTCAACATTCATTTACATGTGTGTGCATTTGCGTCAACTGGCATTTGATCTGAATAATATACTAGCTTTGATTGTGTTCCAAAACCTAAACTAACTTATATTTAAATTATTACATAATAACACAACATAGTATTAAAATTAAAACACTACAAATTCTTGTAATGTGTAATTGTAATTATAAATGCTTGAAAACTATTTTCAATAAAATATTGTTACGGAACAGCACAATCAATTAACCATAATAACTGGTTATTCATGTATATTTGAATGTGAAAACGCCTGAAAATTAAGTTGTTTGTCCGTATGTACAAATGTCATAACTTTAATATTATACCACAACAACATGCATGCGACCAATAATGTATTAATGTAATTTTGCCGTTTATTACGTCCAGACACATTATTAACAAACTATTCAATATTCTAGATTGACCAGATTTTAGAAGCCTGGTCTTGTAAAGTCTGGTAATTTATTCTCATTTCAGGTATTTAAATTAGTTTTCAATTATCTATACAAATATTACAAATATTTACCTATTTAGTACAATCTTTTTACATTATACAGCGGACAGCTACGTATCAATGTCAAAAGATAGAGTTTTCAAGTGGATATATTTTTGATGTCCTGTTTCTAGGTCTAGTAAGTTACTGACCACATAACCATCTAGTATTAAAAAGCCCTCTGATATGTTTACAATGTTAGTACTTTTTTACATAAAAAATAATGATCTAAATTAAGATGAGTGATTGAGTGTTTGGTGATAACATGTCAACATGCAATTAATCTCATAAGATCCAATTATAAGTTTCAGATCTTATGGTAATCGAATTAGATTCCTAGGAGTCAATATGAGTTATTTTAATAATTTTCATCGAGAATGAGACCCCAGTCGTGCCCTCGATGCCGGTAGGTGGAATGTGGAACACCCCGGAGTTTTTAGTCGGTGCAAGTCCGACACACCGCCCCCCGAGGTCCGTTAGGGATTTCCCCCGGGTTAAAAAAAGGAATATTTTTCGTGAAAAATAACAGATCTCCTGGTTCATTTGATTATTTTCTATAAACGGTGCTATTCAAAACGAAGTGTTTACTGGAAGGAAATCTAATTCACGGTCAAAGTAAAAAAAGTCGTAAAATTAATACGTTATACCAATGTCATTTTAATAGATTTGTAACGAATTTCGCTAAGTATCGTATTTATGCAAATTGTAAATCACGGAACCATAAAGGTAAACGACTGGCATTAATTCTAATTACGTTTAATTAAAAAGTTACTTACGATATCTAGAGGCATATATTAACTACGTTATGAAATTAATAAAACATACATCAAGAAAACAATGGCCTTTTATTGCTAATGGTGGTATACCAGTTAACATTTATTCACTTTTGTTGCAATAAATTATTTAATCAACTAATATTGAATGACATGATTTTTTGCAGCCAGTATTTATAAAAGAACTTGATTTTGTAATAACGAAATTTAGGTATCTAGCACTCACAGAACATTGTTTCTTGTTTGTTATATTAAAAGTAACTATTATCATCGACAACGTAAAAAATAACGTAGATTTTGACCTTTGGAACATTTCGGAACATCGAAGACTCTATTTTGCATGTATTGTCACTTACATATATCTAGATATACTTACATATATATAGATTATATCATAATATGTAAATGTTTTGTAACAATCGCTATCATTTTTAAGATGTGTTAGTAAAAAAAAACCCTTATATTTTCTTAAAATGTTTATCCCTATGTATCAGATATTTTAATTGAAAGTAGACAAAGTAATAGAAAACAAATCACGCCAATATTCTTTTAGGGTAGGTAGAAAGAATTGAACGCAACTTTGTTCTATCTTTCGCTTACAAATTTCTAATATAATTAATTTAAACTACGATAACAGATACGGAAATTAAAATTTCAAACGAAAGTGCGACGTGATTATTTACTGCCATTAAAAGATTTAATGTGTCATATTTACTTTCATAAATGGGATAAAAATATTCAAAGACATATAATACATAATTCAAAATAGTCAGTTATATTATACATTTGAAGAATTAAACATATATGAGTTGTCTCACGAATAAATTGCTTAAAGATTCCAACATATGATTCGGATTTTAGAAGCCGAGGCTCTTCATCAGAGTAGCCAGGTCTCAATGTACACTGTTCTGTATCGAATTACATATATGGAAAGACATCCGATGAAGCCGACTCTACAGCTCTGTCCACTGTCACAATCACGAGCTTGGCATGCTGTATGACAATGCTATGCTGCCTTCCCATTGAACGATCCAGACATTTCTGAGCATCTTAAATTCCTCCAGTTGCGTATAGATGTTACCTCATTGCGCGTTTTCTACCGTTTACAATTGCGACGCCATATAACAGCATATGAACAGTATGAATGATAAGGTTGGTTAGAAAGATTGTCAAGGCAATCAAACAGAAACCATGATTGTTTTCCGTGGGAAAGCAACATTTACAGTAGTAGGTCAAGGACTGGTAATGATTCCCACAAATTACATACACCTTTTTATTCATGCATGGTAATATAATGTTTTTGAAATGCATACGTAACTTTATTGATGGATATTAAATTCACTTAGGTAAAACTATTGTTTTTACTTATGCATTATTGATTGCATGATTTTCATGCAGTTATGCGTCGGCGGTGTGCTTCGATGCTGCAGCGCTGCTGCAGTACTGATGGCATTTTAAGTATTTTGTCTGAGAAAGTGGATGGGCCTTTCATTCAGTTTTGTGTGAAGAAGCTCATCCACTCTGGTATTTATTTAAGAAATTAATATTAAGTTTTAAAATTATATGTATTTTTAATTTAAGAAATATGAAATAAAGTTATTATTATTAAAGGCGGTTTATCAAAGAAAGCAGCCGAAAACATGCAAAACAATTGGTTTGTGTAGATTTAATAGTGCGAATTCTGACGATGGATGCAGTTCTTAAGCCCCGATTGCACCAGTGTGCTGAGCTGTGCGGCACTGTATTGCACAGTGTACCATATTACACAAATGTTCACGCTGGTCGACTCACTCGGGCAAACAATAAATTGTGCGCGAACATTTCTAAAATGTTCGTGAACATCTATATACTTTTGTGCGTGCACAGATGTATGCAGAGGACTCGCGTTGACGCGTACACGCTTGTTGTTTGCGAACTCAGTTTTGCTTCCGCTACCTGAGCGAAAGCATTTGTTAGTACGCGCACATTGTTTAACTAAATTAAATATGAATTCTTGATACTCATCTTAAACATATTCGTGCACAAGTATGGCACACTGTACGTTTCCAAAAGTTACGCACAACCTTGCCGGTGGAGACTGCAGGTAAACACGATACCAGCATAGTATGTGCAATGCTGGAGCTTTGCACAAAATGTTTGTAAACAAATGTGCTGCACACTATTTTGGTGGAATCATACCATTACGTTCGTAAAGATAAAGCCACTACCAGTGGCGCATTCTGTCAACATTAGAGGTGTAACAACTGTTATATAGAAGGTTTACTTGCTATTCGTTTTATCTTATTGCACGGATACATAGTGTCGTCTCTGTCTCAATTTTGTCTCATGTTTTTTTGGTATCTCTAGTGATACAACCACTAACGTACCTATACATACTTACCTCAAAATAGATGTAGCATGACGGTATATTATTATCATTATTATATTCTTTTCAACGGTAGGATAGCTGCGTCATCAAAATGCGGCCCTATAAATTTTCACAAAGCAGTCGTTCAGTGTCCTGGCTTGGCAGTAACTATTGCTTGCAACAGTGGCGCGACAGTTCCTTCACTGGCATACATTAATGACAAAAAATCAGTAATTAAATGCTTCGTCAATATTCACCTATGTACAAAAACACTGTTGAATAATAATTATGATAATTTTTAACGCTATGAAAATTGCCTATTAGTAGTTACTCAAACAAAATAATATCATACTAAAAATTTATAAATATTACTATTTTTATTACAACTCTTATATATACTCCGTAGATGTATTATATAAATAATTATAAATTGCCTCACTCGCATGGAGAGATATTAAGAAACTGAACAATATAGTTTTGTAATGTATTTATCCTGCTTTTTATCAATGTGCTTAATTTTATGAAAATTCCATACGAGGGCGATATTCAAGACAAGTTGCGCACTTAAGAAATCCGTAATCAAATAAAAAAAATCTTACAAGAGAGTGCTTTTAAGCCACTGTTTCATTTACAATAGATAGTTATAATAAGTTTACAAAAATACTGAACATTTATTTTAGAAAATAAAAAACTTCTTAGAAAACATTCAAATTTTAGACAATTTAAGTAAACTGCCGTACAAACTCTGGTTTAATTACAAGCTCACTCTACTAGATATCGGTAAACACTATAACTCATTGTGATCGCTTATACAATACACCAATAAAAAACGCCCTAGTAACTGTCCTGTAACAGATATAATCTCAACTTTGTTATTTATTAAACTCACAAAATTTCCTAAAGATACATCAATTCATAGTTCCCAAGCTCCACGTATAGATAGATATACTGGGATTTAAAAGTACGTCAAATTGTTTTCTATTAGAGGGTTGAGTCCGGAATACGATAAGCTGAGGCAATTACTGTGACGGTATTGTATTGCGGTCCTCACCTAGACTGGAACTGTATATTTTTCCCTTACTAAAGCTTACCCCGGGACAATATATTTGAGGTAAAATCTACGGACGTGAAATACATTAATCTTCAATTTTTTTTTTATAATAATTTATGAATAGAAAATAATGAATATGAAAATAAAAATAAATTACGTTAGAAAATAAATTTACAGTTTTGAATTTAGGTCAGGCTATATTGCATCAAGAAACATTTGGATATCTCACGAAGTTCGTCGACTCACCTTTTTTGACAAAATTGACAATAACATCCCTTCCAGATGCTCCGTGATAATAAGAGAGAAAGATCCTTTCATGAAAAGATGTGCCCTGAGCGACTGATTAGCGACCCTCGATAAGTTTCAGAGCAATGTGACGTGCTCTGCCTAAATACAATGAGCAGTGTCGGAGAAGATATCTTCCTCCGAGTTTGTGCGCTGCGGGCGCGGCGGGACTGGGCTGTGGCGAATTGATTACAAGTCCGACACACCTCGGTCTCGCGCAACCCCCCAATGCGGCCGAGACGATCCTATGAGGACTTTCCCCAAGTAAAAAAAAATGATTCGACTGCCATGTTCTTTAGGCAAAAGTCTATATAATACATAAAAAAAAAAACAAATGATCATGTAATATGAAAAATGTCACCCTAAGACAAGAATCAAGGCCGTAAAAATTATTTTATAACAGTGAGTCAGAGAAACCCGGATACGAGTAATAATAATTTCTCTGGTCGGATGCCGCGTAGACGTAACGAACCGGTATGCACAACATTAGTCAAATAAAATATAAAAACAAACGTGTGTTTTGTCAAACGCGCACGCTCATTGAAATTTATGTCCGTTACAGCCTTATTTTGTAAATAAATATCATAGAACAATTTTTTATATATAGTATATTTCAAAAACCGTTTTAATTAAAATAAATTTTGGTTTTGTAAACATTATTTGTACTTGCAAATATCTTTACACTGTTATTACAGTGTAAAGCATATTTGTTTGCTTTGACTCAATAAAAAAAAGCTTAAAATGTAACCTTCTCTGAAAAAAATTACCAAGTGAAGGATAAGGAATCATGGATTTCCAATTTTTTTTTTAATAATACACTAAATTTTAATAAATTATATGTATGCTTAAATTTATATTGTCATCAACATATTATAAGCTTCAACCTAAGTTACCTTCATTATACTTTTTTTTTCGAACTGGACAATACATTGATGGCCGGCGTAGACCTTCACAACTAAGCCGCTCGAGAGGGCGAACACTGAGAGGTGCTCTGCCGACAAATTTATGGGTTGGGTGGCAACGCAAGGGCACCCCTGTGGGTACGAAGCTCGACTAGGGCCGGCAGCCAAAATACGAAACCTAACAGTGATCTACTAGAGTTTCGGAAGCGACTATCTTGAGAAGAAACCCCAAAAGATACTTAAGGCTGCGTCGGAGTGGAATAATAATATTATACTCTATTAATTTATTTTTTTCATAAATTCTATATATTGCTTGAAAATAATTTAGGGAAATGTACAAAATTCCAGCATCGCTTTAATATAAAGTTACATAAAGGTAAATAAATACACACTTTAAATGGACGGAAGGCAATATACTAAGTGCAAAATACTTTCAAATGCTTAATGTAAGCCAACAGCATATAATTTATTACAAGTTTTCAAGAGCATGTAACTACTAAATAGAAACTTCCGAACAAGTCGACGTGAACAGCGGCCACGTCGCCTCGTCGGTGACAATAAATTTGTGGCGGTCTGCAGTGCTGTCCTGGCACAAGGTCTAACGGCCACGAGTGGCTCGGACACGAGGTCATCGGTGAATGTACGGGCACAAATGTGTATGTTACTGTAAAACTTCGGATACTGGCAAATTTTAAATTTTACTTGTAAAAGTAAAACTTTCAGTATAAAGTTAAAAGTATTGCACGTCTGCCGACGTGCATAAAGGCATTAATGAATATTAAAGAAGGATATAGTTTAGCAAAATACACTGAAGTGGCGTCTCGTTATTTTTACGTACACCAGTAAAGGAACAACGTGGTGACATATAGACACTTATTAAACTTTTACCAACATGAGTTGATAAATCTAAGGGTGAGATTTATAAACGCGACGTCAAGTTTGCTTAGCCTTTACTAAAAAAATTACAATAACTCAATGAATATCAAAGAATTTGAAAAGTCACCGATTTTATCCACATGGACTTGGCTCTGCGAACACTATGCCTATACTCAAGTTCCTATTATATATTCAGTTTTTTGTCAAAACTAATTTATTTTAGACAACTTTGGTAAGCAAAGTCGAAATAACGTCTATAAATTTCAGCCTAAGTGTTGCAGAAAATTAGATGACTTCGTGTTTATACCCTTGAGGTGCCATTCGGAAACTGCAATCGATGTTTGGTAGCGACGTCCTAGGAGCAGTTGCTTGGGGAGGGTATCATTTTACCCCGAGTTTGTGCCCATCGGGCGCGGCGCGACGGGGGTGTGGCGAATTGATTACAGGACCCACAGTCCCCGCCAATGCGCAGATGTAGTTATCTTGGGGTTTTTAGTCGGTATAAGACACACCTCGGTCGCGCAACCCCCCTGTGCGGCTGAGACGGTCCTATGAGGATTTTCCCCAAGTAAAAAAAAAAAAGGAGCAGTTGCCTGGTCGCGAAATACTACTCTGTATGCATTGCTATGGAAAGGCGTTTGATATACATAGGTAACTGCACAGCGCTGTCAGACGGTGTGTCAAGCTTGCGATCGTGACAGTCCGGCAGCCATTGTTGGCGCGCCACTGTCAACAACTGCCAGAATCCAAATTACACTTTTAGCATTTATCATATATATCATATAATATATTATACATTTTTGTTTACTATTAATAATATTTATCAAATTTTAGATTTGTAAATCAGACAATATTTTATAATTAGGAAGTTTATGTAACACATTAATATTAAGCGTCAATAGCTATAGCTCAGTTGTCAATATACCAGTATTATTTGATACGTTCTTGATGTAAAATCTAAGAGTCGGTGCGTTAAGGCTAATAAAAACTTGGAATTTAGATTTAAACCTCAAGGTTTACTGGAACATCTTAGATATACCGTAGTACTAGCTTTGACAGTAACATAAATAATATGTTAGTAATTTCATATTATGCGTACTCAAGCGACTATTACTACTCTACTATCTCTTTTCCTCACATATAAATGGACAGAGACATCTAGCAAATAATTTATTGTAATAAAAACAAATTCTATTATACATGCCTTTATTAAACTGCATATAGATAAACCAAATTTTTCGTTCGCACCTTGAATGACATTCTAAATGGTTCCATTACGTGATCAATCATAGCAAACGTGCATGTATTCGTGACGATGCACGCGAAATAAAAAAGAAAGGGAAACGTCTTTTTATTCACACTTTCAAATAAATAATTACGTATGGTAGTATAATCGAGAACATCCCTCAATTGCATTTTCTGTTTACCAAATTAACAAGCGGATGTTTTCATATAAATTTTCAATATATATTTATTGTAGCAACAAAGAGTTAAATATGTCTGACATTGACACTTGATGTTGAAACTATATATTAAAAACTTTGAAATATTAATAAACCATGGAATTAAAATATATATTTCCGGATAATATATGACATAACGCGCATAAAAGTAAAATAACATAGTATCGATATATTATTTATTAATTCTTATTTGTCCTTATTTTTTAACTCAGTAGCATTTATTGAAACACGTATGACACAGAAGCAGCGTAATTTAAATAAAATCGTGATTACAACAAGTCCACTCTATTTTTCTATTTAAGAACATATAAAACATATAAGTGAAGAACTTGAGTGTCTTCCTTTTTAGCACGAGTACGTGGTATCTTTATATTTCCCAATTCTATGATCTGAACATTCATCTTTCACATATTTGTATTAATCTTTCAGCTGTTCCAGAGATAACATGTAAAATATTCACACGTTATCATCTACTTTTATGAAAATTAGGATACAATTATAGCAAGCGACTCGCAGAACATTTATCACAGCCCAATGTGATGCAAGTATAAAGTGATAGTTTTGTCAATTTGATAATTGCTTAACGAATGTGCCGCTAATGGTTACCTGTTCAGCGGAAACTAGTAACGCATCAAACGGTACTAAAGTTCATCAACCCTACTTCAAATGGTATTGCGATCACGTAAAATTAACACTTCCTTCGTGGACAGAAATTAAATATCAAGTTACTTCGATTGTGATAATATTAACTGCTATTCGATCCAGCATTTTAATAGGTAAAATTCTTCTGAAATCATTTTCTAAAACAATGTATAATAGAATTGTTAAAAATACTATAAATAGATATTTAGTATGTATCGAAGCCATGAATAACTTTGTGAAAGAACGAATACGTTTTAAACATTTTTATAACAAGAAAAACTTAGTATGATCTCAAATGAGTGTAAAGTTAATAATAATTAAGGTTTAAACTATTCTTCGATATTATCAGGACTGCGGGATTGATTCAATCATATCGTAGCATTGTTTACAATACATACATTATTTCTATTCTAAAATTATAAAAGATAAATTGTTAATGGTATTTGGCTGTTTTATTAATAATATTGCTATTAATAATATTATTGTGTATTTGCAAAAAGAAGGTAAATGAGATAAGTTTGTTTCGCACCAAACAAAAAAACAAAATACTGAAACATTAACAACATATAGAATAAGAGAAAATTCATAATCATATGGACGAAATACAATAGAAACAACAATATTACAATACAATAAACAATATTTTAGATCTACACTTAGTATATGTTCAGTACAAACAATGTAGACAACTTTAAAACATCAATTATTGTTCTGAACAATACAAATAAATGTGAATTTAAGGTTATTTGTATTAACGTGCCTAGTGCGTAGAGAGGCAACCGCTAAATTGTTAATTGTTTACAAAATTACAGGTGCGCTAATTAATTATTTTGTAGGAATATATTTTTAAGTATTGTTTTGAAATCTAATTACGTATTTCGTAGCATTGTTTAAATAACATAGTTAACTGTTGTACTTTTTGTATTTAAATGTGGTTTCGCAAAAGTAATGACACCCATTAAAATAATAATTTGAATAATAAATATCATTACTTTATCTTTGTCTATGTCAAAAGGTTTAGTGTGTTATAATAAAAAAATGGATTACTACTCAATACTTTGAGTTTTCAAAAATAAACATCCTAATTCAGTAAAATAAAAATGACGAAATAATCCAAGAATTATGACGTAGTTAGAGCAATGTCTCAGGGATTAACTTCTGTAGGCTGAATTTTCATGATAGTGCTTTGACTTTTCTTAGCCTTTACACTAACCAGTATGATCCCCAAACGTATATATTTATAAGGTAATGTTCTGCTACAGCTATTTGTTTAAGTATTTCTCTAGTTTTATGATTTTTTTTATAAATCTAATTTAATCTAAAGAGATAATACTAAAGAGAATTGCATTGACAAGAATCATTTAACAATTGGCATCGTTAAGACACTTCTCTCTAGTGAGAGGTGGCAATACCTATAGTATATATACCTAAGCATATGACCAACTGGACTTACACGAATCCGAAACTGATCCCGAAACACGACAGGCCGAATTAAATCACTATTACAATACCTACACGTTTAATTACAGATTAACGAAAATTATTAACGATTACATTTTACGTTTTTTACCATTAATATGACTGCATTTTGCTCGTTTATGTTTTAAACCCTAACAATCCCAGATTGTATACACATTTATGATTTCTTAATGTTTTAAATGGATTTAATCATGATTTCAGAGCAAGAAAATTAAAATTATGACAACATTTTGTAATCGTTGATCATTAATCAGATTACATTTTGCCCATCTCTGCCTACACGGTAATCTTGATTCAATCCTAAAAGTTAATGTAAATCGAAGCCAATGAAAGTATTACAATGTATTTTACAGTTAATTTTAAATACAACTCAATGCTTATTTCTAATGCTTGCGCCAATCAGAGCACGAACTCACCACCTGCCTATATCGAATTACAGCGTAATATGTATTGCAGGTAATGATTACGAATGCAATCTAATGCATATTTACGTATTATAGTATCCTTATGAAAATTCTTATGTAATAACTTTTAACCCGCTTTATTAAAATACGCGTTATTTACGCAAAGGTCATTTAAATAAACAAAATGACTCTGTACACCCCGTAAAAGATGTAGGGTAATGATATATTATTATAAAAGTATATAAGTGTACCAATCTCAACATATAACACAGTACTTATATAAAAATATTTCACTCTTACATCAAAAGTATATTATTATTCAATTATTTTTTTGCAACTACAATTATGTAACTCATTTAACCTTAACAGCAGTGAAATAATTAATGCACTTAAACTGATTTACAACCTATAATAACAAAATGCAATCTTAGTTGCTTAGTTTTAATAAATTTAGTCATATTTTAAAATATCTCATTTTATTTTACTAGTTTTAGTCGCCTCGTGACAATAGCTTGTAACTACATAGGTTGAAAAGTCAAACACACTTGAAGTAAAAACTTCGTGTTCATAATATTATATAGAACCAACAATGTTATATTACATTTATGTACACGTCATATCTGATAAATGTTCCAAAAAAATATTATTGTTTGTGTATTCGTCTGTGTTAGTAAAAATTAAGGCTTAAAAAAGGCTTGCACCAATAGGTTTAATAAAATTAGCGATTAGCATAAAACAACAATTATGTTGTTGCTTGGAAATATTATCTAGTTATAACAACTGTCAAATTTAAATCACTTTTGTGGACAAATTAAGCCGCTTTAATCAAATAACGTGATCTAATCTAGATTTAATTTATTGGAGCAAGTTGCCCTTAATTAACATAGGTATGTATCAATGTTAGTAAAAATCATTTAAATATTATCCTTCTTGATTGAACTCCCTTTTTTAGCCAGGGAAAATGCAAATGTGTGTGTCTCGGCCGCAGATAGTTTGGCTATTGAGGTATACCGAACTTATACTGACTGAAAGCCCCAAGATAACTACTTCGGCGTGTCAACGAGGACTATTGATCCTTTAAACAATTCTCCACAATAATCTCCCGAGTGTATAGCGACGAGCATAACAGAGCAGTTAAGCTATTACTTCGGTTCTTCTCGAATAATCATTTTAATAGCTCTAACAAAGTCTTTTAAGATAATTCGTAATTAAATAACAGACAGTGTTTTTTTTATATTGACTATTTCAATAATTTATATCAGTGAACAAATATAAAGCAAGTTAGCAAATTATGTTCTTTCGTGGAGGCTAATAATATAGAGGCGGAATTTCGCATAAAAGTTAAGGTTACGTATAGGTTAAAAATAACAAAGTAAGCGAGAAGTGGACGCCGCCGCTTCAGTGCACGCAGGTTGCAAAGACGTGATCGTTTTCAAATATACTCAAGTACCTCTTAAGCATCAATTGGGTATGAAAATCACGTGCAACATAGAATTACAATTTATCGAATTACGGCAAGCTCACTTGTCTACCACGACATTAAAATATTTTTCTACACGCTATAGAGAATACCTTATCACACATTGATTTAATACAATACTATTATTACTTTAAACGAATATATTAAGGACAAGCAGTTTTTTAAAATACTTATTTTTGAATAATTTTTAATTTTTCGGATTTTCTGTACTATAATGTATATATATATTAGGTCCTTACATATGAAATTGGCGTTTTGTATGGGAGGAACAAAAAGTCGAATATTTTTTAATATAATATATTAAATTAATCAAAGTATGAACTATTATTTTCTATGCACTTTTGCCATCTCATAGGTAGTTCATTGATCCCTTTACTAAAAAAACCAGTCGGACGGGAATCAATAAAATCTTTGAAGGCGATTTGGACTGCCCCATCGGAGTTGAATTTTTTCCCTTGCAAGAAGTTATCCAAATTTCGAAAAAAATGGTAATCTGTTGGAGCAAGGTCCGGGGAGTACGGAGGATGTCTTAGACTTTCCAATTGAAGCTCTTCTAATTTAGTAGCCGTCTGTTGCGCAGTGTGTGGTCTAGCGTTGTCATGAAGCAGCAGTGGCGTGGAGCGATTGACCAGCCTAGGTTGTTTAGCCGCTAGCTTTTCCATCATGGTTTGCAATTGCTGACAATAGACATCAGCCGTAATAGTCTGGCCAGATTTGAGAAAACTGTAATGAACAATACCGGCACTAGTCTACCAAACGCTTACAAGTAACTTTTTTGGGGTTAATTTTCGCTTGGGGCAGGATTTGGCTGGTTGGCCAGGATCCAACCATTGCGCTGAGCGCTTCCGATTATCGTAAAGAACCCATTTTTCATCACAGGTAATGATTCGGTTTAAAATACCTTCATTATTGTGCCGGTTTAGTAATGTAACGCAGCAGTCGACGCGCGTTTGCCGGTTTGCTTCAGTCAATTCGTGAGGTACCCACCTTTCAAGCTTTTTAATATTCCCAATTTGCTTCAAGTGAATTAAAACAGTTTTATCACTAACATCGCAGCCTGCAGCTAACTCGGACGTGGTTTGCGATGGATCCGCTTCCACAATAGCCTTCAACTCTTCATTATCAACTTGAGTCTCAGGCCGTCCACGGGGCTTGATCTGCAGGTCGAAATTTCCAGAACGAAAACGTTGGAACCAAAAACGAACTGTGTTTTCTTTTGCAACACGACCGCCATACACATCATTCACCCTTCGAGTTGTTTCCGGAGCACTAGTGCCACGGCGGAACTCGTACTCGTAAATAATGCGATATTTTAAGTTTTCCATTTTGTAAAGTGAGTGACGCAAACAGAAAAAAACAGAAGAAAAAAACAAATGAATGACGATCATCGTAGCACAAATACATGAGTCTATAGCTGTACAAATTTGAATTTGTAATTCCTTACCAAAGAGGAGAAATTTGTGATTAAAGTGGCCAGTACGAAAAACGCCAATTTCATATGTAAGGACCTAATATATATATTATACATTCGAACCTTCCTCAAGAATCACTCTACTTATTGCTGAAAACAGCATTAGAATTCGTTAAATAGTATAAAAGATTTAAGCGAACAGACAGCGGAAGCGACTTCATTTTATACTATGTAAATTTATTTATATATTCAATGGTAACTACACAGCACATTATAAGATTATATACAAAAATAGGAAATAAAATAAAAATTCTAAAATGCCAATAACGTAGTACACAACATAATAAATTTTGGTAAATGTTTGGGTCGCTCCCCGTATCGTATAATGAGTGTTGTGTGCATGATTTGTGAGTGTTGTGTTGTGTGTGTTGAGTGTGTGAGTGCATTTGTGTGCGTGTGTGTGCTCATATCGGTGTTGTATGAGATTCATCTAACTGCAGTCTAGAAATAATAGTCTTAATGATCTGATTACGGCTCAAGTAAAACATATCGATCTCTTTAAAATATTTATTGTACTGAGCGCAACATCTATAGATGACCGAGTTTTGGGCATAACAGTGCTTTGAAAGAGGTAAGGCGAATGAGCAAGGATTTCAAGTTCGTTTTTTGAAAATTTTAAATTTTAATTTCCGGTGAAGTTCAGGACAATCTACTTTTGCGTTTAGGAGATCATAAAGCAGTCTCATATCATTTATAGTACGACGATGCTCCAGTGAGAAAAAAACACAAATAAAAAATTAAATAGTTGAAAAATATTTGAACTTTGTACACCTTAATAATCCATCTTATAAACAAATTAATTACTGATGTGAAAAACCTATAACATCTGGCTCTATTGCTCTAGCAACAAATTAGGATTAATTTACAAAAATAAAAGTATTTTACTATTTTCATATCCACAAGAGCACATTGCTACAGGTAAGGATCGCCTTCACGAGCATATTTGTATAAGTGACATTAGCACTAAATCATCAAATTTAATACAAATAATGTATGAAAAAAGAGCCATTGTCGCAGTGAAGCATCGTCACGCTAATCCTAGAAGATGTAATAAAGTCAATCCGCTCATGGCATGACACGCAACGAGTTGCTACTTTACGCTGGCGCAATAGTCTTTTTTTTTGCAAGAATTGTTTTGTTGACCCAGAAGGTCTTTAAAGCTTGCAAAGCCAGAGTGAACCTACATTTAAAAAGCCAGGATTGAGATAGTTTATGAATTTATGGATTTGGTGGTAATACTCTGTGGTTACGTAGCTCATTATTGGCAAAAACCAGAGAATTGAAGAGATCTAGTAGCGTTTCGGAAGTCACTGATTTAAGATGAAACACAGAAAAAAACTCAAGACTACATCAGAATGATGGTGCACCGATACTCATGACGTGAATTTATCGCAACAAATCTTGACGTGAGCTCCGCGAAGCCGGATGTATAAAATTACAACTTTGCAAGAAAGCCAAAAGAAAATTTTGATACAAATCGCAATAAAGTCACTTTTTATATTTTGGTAACAAAATTGTTCTCAGACGCTCAGTAACTGTAGTACCTTTTAATGTGCATTATTATTATTATTATTTTTAGAAAACTTGTTTTTGTAATTATTTTTAAAAACGTCCAATATTTGTGCTCGCAAATTACGTATACACAAAAAAAAACTGTTTAGTGACAAATTAATATATTTTATAGGCATCAAGTTTGATACCACTAAAAACGCAAATTTGGAGATAACAAACGGCGAAACATGTGGCTGTACCTTAATTCATGTCTACTGGATCAGTGCAGTGGCAGTAGACTTGACGGAGTCTGCTGCCCGGATGAGAAGGAGGCGGTGCCCAGTGTCCGGTGCACCGCCTGAGAGAGAGGTTTTGGAGGGGTGGGCTTTTACTCCTACCCCTCCCAGAGAGGTAGCCTCAACAAGGCCTTTTGTTCCCTAGGCATCTGGACGAATTTAGTTTCCAAGGCCCGAGTGGAACAATCGGAGGGACACCCTGGGGGTTTTTAGTCAGTAAGAGTGAGAGAGGGAAACACACCGGGGTCTCTGCCCTCACGACATCCCTGATGGTCCTATGCAGGATTTTGCCCCGGGACACAAAAAAAAAATTCTACTGGATTGTTAATTTTTTAGATGAATTGTTCTAAATATTAGGTCCTTACATATGAAATTGGCGTTTTGTATGGGAGGAACAAAAGTCGAATATTTTTTAATATAATATATTTAATTAATCAAAGTATGAACCATCATTTTCTATGCACTTTTGCCATCTCATAGGTAGTTCATTGATCCCTTTACTAAAAAAAACCAGTCGGACGGGAATCAATAAAATCTTTGAAGGCGATTTGGACTGCCCCATCGGAGTTGAATTTTTTTCCTTGCAAGAAGTTATCCAAATTTCGAAAAAAATGGTAATCTGTTGGAGCAAGGTCCGGGGAGTACGGAGGATGTCTTAGACTTTCCAATTGAAGCTCTTCTAATTTAGTAGCCGTCTGTTGCGCAGTGTGTGGTCTAGCGTTGTCGTGAAGCAGCAGTGGCGTGGAGCGATTAACCAGCCTAGGTTGTTTAGCCGCTAGCTTTTCCATCATGGTTTGCAATTGCTGACAATAGACATCAGCCGTAATAGTCTGGCCAGATTTGAGAAAACTGTAATGAACAATACCGGCACTAGTCCACCAAACGCTTACAAGTAACTTTTTTGGGGTTAATTTTCGCTTGGGGCAGGATTTGGCTGGCTGGCCAGGATCCAACCATTGCGCTGAGCGCTTCCGATTATCGTAAAGAACCCATTTTTCATCACAGGTAATGATTCGGTTTAAAATACCTTCATTATTGTGCCGGTTTAGTAATGTAACGCAGCAGTCGACGCGCGTTTGCCGGTTTGCTTCAGTCAATTCGTGAGGTACCCACCTTTCAAGCTTTTTAATCTTCCCAATTTGCTTCAAGTGAATTAAACCGTTTTATCACTAACATCGCAGCCTGCAGCTAACTCGGACGTGGTTTGCGATGGATCCGCTTCCACAATAGCCTTCAACTCTTCATTATCAACTTGAGTCTCAGGCCGTCCACGGGGCTTGTTCTGCAGGTCGAAATTTCCAGAACGAAAACGTTGGAACCAAAAACGAACTGTGTTTTCTTTTGCAACACGACCGCCATACACATCATTCACCCTTCGAGTTGTTTCCGCAGCACTAGTGCCACGGCGGAACTCGTACTCGTAAATAATGCGATATTTTAAGTTTTCCGTTTTGTAAAATGAGTGACGCAAACAGAAAAAAACAGAAGAAAAAAACAAATGAATGACGATCATCGAAGCACAAATACATGAGTCTATAGCTGTACAAATTTGAATTTGGAATTCCTTACAAAGAGGAGAAATTTGTGATTAAAGTGGCCAATACGAAAAACGCCAATTTCATATGTAAGGACCTAATATTTTAGAAGCACAATATTGTATATTAACAGTATTTCATGAACAAACACTTAAATTGTAATGAAGTTATATGCCACGGCATGGATTGGAAAATTGTCGAGACCGAACCTTACGCAAGTCCACACCTTTTGATTAATAAAGGATAGACTTACATTTCATATGTGGTTTAAAAAAGCTCGGCGAATTATATACATCTAATCAAATAAAACGATTTTGATCGGAACCTCACATCCGATCTTACAGTACTCATGCCGAAAAATATGCTCGTGAAATTTGGCCCATATTTATTTAGATGAATATAGCAACAACTAAACTACTAATATTTGCGAGTTGTATACTCAGAAGAAAAAACTTTTCTAACGGGGCTCCTGGGCTCTTTTTCGATATCTTAAGACTTGAGATGAATCAGAGCTTTCGCCAGTAAGTATTTGCATATTGCCAGAATGTAGCGATTAAAAAAAGAAAAAATTCTGCTAGCCAGTTCTAGAACGGTTCATGGTCTACGTACTTGCCAAATAACTACGCTTCCCAAGTAGAAAATCAACTTTTACCACAATGCCAACACATAAACACGTTTTGCAAACAGGAACCGCATATGCGTAGGTACAGCGACCGCCGCACCCTTTTAAAATCTGTCCAAAAGTATCATGTATTTAAAATATAAATTATCAACGTACGACCCGATGCATCTTCATACAACTCGTTCCTTTACCTGTTTTAATATGTTATTCGAGAGGATGAAAATTAAACTTGGCTGTATAATTTAAATATATTTCGTGCCCATATCTGTCGTGCAACTGACAGTAACGCTTTATGGTTTTGTTTTTATATAAGTGCATCGAAAAATAAATTAATCCAGCTAAAACATTAATATCGCTTGGTGTATTATAAAGCCTCACAATAGCCATTTCATCGGCGTGACCGGTTGAAGTTTCGTAACATTCGATGCAGATCATGGACATAGAAAGAGCCAAGGTCAAAAAACAGCGTTCCAATCGTGAGCAGTAGCGGCGATTGTATCTTACTCACCGGTGACTGTTCACATTCTTAGTAATTATTGGGAATCACCCACCAATTTTAAATATCTATATTGCGACATGCGGCTACGCAATAGGTCAAGCTTAAACTGTGTTTGAAGCAGAATGTCATCAATACATCCAGTATTATCAGAACAATCACGCGTTTGCGTGTCGTAATTTCATTCGATAAACATATTATGTGATTACACAGATGTATATTTAATAAAGTATGAAGTTATAACACATATCGTATTTTAAAATAGATGGGATTCGAGAAAGTGGTCTGTTGGACACCAATATTCGTTTTTTAATCACTTTTAGCCCACCATAATCCATTCTCATTCAATTCTTATCTCTATTTACTTCTTTTTTAATAATTTTTATCCAACATTCGTTTAATTACTTCTATAGCCTACAAAGGTCCTATGAGCGAGCTTAAACAAACTGTATGAGAAGTTGCATACCTAAGTGGTCGATAGTATATACTATACAATGCTTTATCACGATAAAATCCATTAATGTAACGCACGTCCTTCTGAACTTTCACCCTTCACGTTTCGGGATCAGTTCTTGTAACCCAGCTTTTTTATATATAGAATGTTATAAAGAACTGGATAATAACCACAGTACACAAGTGTAAAGACCGTCATAGCGACTCGGTATGGCCTGTCGCGTTTCGGGATTAGCTTGTGTATATCCAGTAACTCATATACGAGTACCTAGAGACCTTCAGTCGTGGTATATGTGGGCCGACATGACGACGGAGACTATCAATTGATTTTCATCCTTGCATAGGCGCTTTAGTTTTAGGAATACATAGTACTTTCCATCAGGTGCATTGTAGTTACTTTGTCGTGCCAGTGTAAAAAAGAGCTGGTTGATACATGCGTCTCCCAATAAAGGAATGAACTCTGACAGTCACACCCATACTTGCACTATAATGTTTTACCATCAGCTGCAGTGTAGTTATTTTGCTGAACCTATGCAAAAAATTCGCAAACAAACACACTTTGCCTTATTCTTATATCACGAATGCATTAATGTTAATCCAATGTCATCGCAAATCTTGCATGATGAAACGCTTGGTAATTGTTGTCCGTTAAAGTGAGACTCGCGACACTGTGATGAAACGCTGTGATATAATGTGTGTTGCGTTTGCGCAAATATTCTTAGCTCACTGTCAATACGTATTATATTTGAATCAGTAGAAGTTTCAGAAAGATAGTATTGCATCGGCCTAGCACACACCGAGCCGGTACAAGTGCGGCCCCCTCTCTCCGAAATATGCATAATGTGTTTTATTACTTCGAAATACCAGATAGTTATTTAAATTCTTGCCGCATCAAAAATCATCAAACAACATAAAATGTGTGTTAATAAAATATTAAGCAACCAGTAAAACCTGACAAATAAATAAAGATGTATATATTTTAACATTAAAATGTCTCGTGAATGTTAAATGCTAATAATTCCAGATTCGCGCAGTTATCGTAATTTCAATAATCTATTCGATGAGCGGTATTTGATGAATTAATTCCTTAATTAGGTAAGGTCACGGGTTGCTGATAAATTATCACACTGATAAACAAGTGGTAATAATAATTGTATTAGATTTTATATTCGCATACCTTCTGACGCCAGGTAATATTCCAAGAACTTATTTGAATTATCTAATTCTTGAAAGTTTTTCTAATAACTATGAACATTATATTAATGTCATGTTAATGATAAGTAATATAAATCAACCGGTATAAAAGTAAAAGGAGAATAAATAACTTTAATTCTCTCATTCATTGGGACCTCCCTTTGATTACTTTCGCAATTAGAAACCATAACGGGAAAAATAAAATTATTATGTCCAATTTATGGGCGGCTGTCACGCACTTTCGTCAATCTTGTTAACGAGTCAATCAATAATTAGTATAAGAGTAGTTAAAAAAATATAATTTTATATATAGAACTTGTAATATACTTTACAAATATATACTATATTCAGCATACTTCTAGTAAAGACATTAAAGTCTTGAATTAGCTTAAAAATTGTTGCTACAAAGTTGCAATATTTCCCAACATTCAGTATTATATTCCATCAAATGAAAGGTTGTTTCACGTTTGCTAATCTATTAGATATACCTATTTGAACTATTCAAGTAGTGGAATTTAGTATACGACATATGATAGTACAGATAAAATACTATATTCGTGACAGTTTACAAATATACTTAACTATGAAACGCCGCAAATTACACTAGTAGATTTACATTTCAAATCAGTAGTCATTAATATATTTAATTATACTTAATATAAAGTATAAATGACAGTTTTACTTATCACCTTATTTAGTCTTGAATCGGTAGGCTCTTATCTTTATATTGATTGACTGTATTTTCTTCGTATAAATAATCTGGAGTGAAAGCGCGAGGTTTTCGAACATCGTTGGCACTGGCTTACCGTCGCCATTGCCAGCAGCTTTCGGCGATTACGCAAAAAGCATCGAATTAGCGATTGAAGACGGGCTGATCGCGCGATGGCCTGCCAGTCGTGACCTGATGTCGCGCCGCCCGCCGCCCTTGACATATCGAACCCCAAGTAGAAAGTGTAAAACATCGAAACCTACTCGGACTTCAGATAAAGCCCGGCCGGACATAAACCGGTATATTTCAATATGTACAAAAATGTTTAAATAGTTGTGAAATACTGTAAAAAATACTAATAACTTTTTTGTAAAAAATGCAAAGCTCGAGCACACTTTTTAAATAAGCATGTTACTACCAATTAATTTAATTCGACATATTCTATATATTAAAAGAGATATATCGATGTAGTGAAACCTTATTAGATTTTTTATACTTTGTACAATGTTACTAATTCTGTATTGTCTAAAATCTGACAAAATGTAGTTAATCCTAATTGCAATTAATAAGAAATACTTATTTGCAATTAATAAGAGTATTCCATGCTTTTAGATATTTCGGATTTCTACGATTTAACCCACGTATTTATTTGTTTCACGCTTCGCTTGTGTGAGGGTAAAATTATAAATAATTTATATACAATATCTAGTAGATACTGTATTTTTTTACTTTCATATGAAGAACAGACAATAATATGTATAATAATAAATCTAGAAAAAAGTTTTTTTTTTAATTTTCTTCATAATTCTATACACTTTATACAATACCGGCATCCGTAGAATTAGGAAACAGAAAGTAAACACACACCATAAGTAAATATACAAATATGATCATAAATATTATACAAATCTCGTACATGAACTGCCTACGATCTGTGGCGAGTTGATACGTTGTGATCTCCAGATTTTATTTATATTTTATCCTTTTTGTTTCAAGAAATACTATAAAGCAAAAGAAAAATACGATAGATTAAGACGTGAATAAGCTCACGAAAACTTGCAAAATACGTAGCTTCACTTTGGACCGCGTTTGGCAATTGATTATCCTTGCATATATTTTTTTAATTCCACATCTGAATAATAGATATTGTGAGAAGCGTAACTACATTATACAATAAATACATATATTATATTATGAACTTATTTAATGGAAACCTATTATTGTGCCTAATTTCATAGAATTATATTTATATGTCTATAATTAACTCCGAATTGATTCAATTAATCCATTTCTATGACGAGAAATTATTGTTACGTAATAAAAGATATTAAGAGTTTTTTTTAGATACCAAGTGTAAGAGAATACATACTTATTTTAAATTATGTAGAATGATAAAAATGTTTCTTTAAACTAAGGTCAAATAAGGGTCACTTATGTAAAGCAGCGATTTGACATCATATAACTTTCAATTCTTGTATAACAAGAGTGATGCTATAATCTGAACATTCCGTAGCGATTTCCAATGTCACTTCCCACGCATAAAGCTTTTGCTTCGTTGTTAACACATTCATTATCTAATCTAGATTACCTCTAGTTAGCTCTGTGACGGAAACAATGAATACGAAAGTTAATATTAAGTAATAATTAACTTTACGTAATACACTAAGAATGTAATTTAAAAAAAAAATCATTTACCTGAAAAAAATATAATTTTTTACACATAGAAACATATATAATAAGTGGATCGCAATAATATTAGAAAAATGGAATCTGATAGATATAAAAAAAGGTAAACGAACAAGATAGAAATTGGGTTGCAGAATGAAGATAGAGTAAATGACCTATGCCAGCATTTTCTTAAATTATCTTCGCCTTTAGTCGATTAATTTATTATTTAGAAAATGTTTAAATTCTGAATTTTATCTCGTTTTATCTTAAACTACTAAAAGACCTTTTGCTATTCTTAAAATAACTCAAAAAGTTTAAATTTAATTTCCCTAGAGATAATTTGCTTTTTAAGATTTATTTTATTATTTCATATTTTATTTCTCAATTAACTAAATTGACCTTGGCTATATTTAATACGCTTAGTAGATTAGCTTATTTGAATGTATTTCCGCTAATTAACAAAATGAGTACCTACTGTGTAATTTTACACAAAGTTTTATTTACAGATTTATCAAAATAGGATAAATCTTAAAGCTTACAGATTATGTAAGAATTATAAGTTTTTTATTTAAATTTGATTTAAGTGTATGATGTTAAAAATATTCTCATTATTTCCGTCTGCATATTTCTCGGTGAATCACACAGAAATACGTGGATTCTACGGTTAAATAGTAGGCAACAATAACTAAGGAGTTGTTAGTAAATAAAAATGTAGATAAAATATTTTAAAACAGTTTTCGAATTTATTATAATACATATAACATGCAAACTCTCTGACATCAGTATAAACCCTACAAGTACCTGCATAGAAATTATATATTTCCTCTCGCTATGGAAGAAGCGAAAGTTGTCGGATCTGTACCATCTGCTAGACACTCTCAGATAGTGAACGGATTACGTATTAGGTTGGCCATTCATTTAATTTAAAAAAAGTTCAACCTATATACGAGTAAATCGATGAAACTATTGTTAAACACATAGCGTTAGTTTTAACAAAACTATTATAATGTAGCAATATATAAACTGAATGAAAAATAATTACAGAGTTTTAAAAAGTACATATCTATAAAATAAAGAAACAACGGAACAAAATACAGCAATTTACTTTTATATAAACCATAAACCTAGTGTCCGATTGAGAACCTCAGATTCGAGCACCTTCGCCTAAAAAACTGTATTCGGTAAAACTTTCAAATGGTCTAAAATATATACTAAAACTTAAGACGTCTTATTAGCACAAAAATAACACTTACTGAAGCCAAAAGCCAAAACCGATTTATCGCCTATTGCCAGAATCTCTGGCCTAAACTAAGCCTAAGGTTTATAATCCTAAAAAAATCAATTCTATATAAACTAAAAATGAATAATATATTGATTTTTAAAACTTGTAAATGGAATAACCTGTCTAAAGATGACTAAAACCGACGCCATAACTTAATTATTGGTCAAACATTATGACGAGGCTGTGGAAAATTGATTACAGGACCCAGAGAACCCGTTTATATGCAGAACTCTTCATCTTGGGGTTTTTAGCCGGTAAAAATCCGACACACCTTGGCTATGCCACTCCCACGTGCGGCCGGGACGGTCCTTTGAGGATTTTCCTCAAGTAATAAAAAAGTATTGGTCGGATATTAAAAATAAGTAAAAACTTTGAGGTCCAAAACCAATGCACGCGACATCATTGTTATATTATATCATAATATTTCGCATGTTAATTTTAATCGATAAATTGCTTTACATCAAGATAAATATTTACACAGGATATAAAACACTATAACAACAACCACATAAATTAAAAAGGAAAGGCGGAAACAAGTATAACGGCCCTAGTATGAAAAATAATATCAAACTGGCCTGCGTAAGCGCGGTATGCTTACTTGAATTTAAAAATATATGTACATATAAGTTTATAAGAAATCAGGAGGTCATAAAGTTAATAGGCTATAGCAACTCAAGAGATCATTGAAGTTAGGCTGAGATTTATAGATGCTTTGACAAAAAACTAAATATATAATAGGAATTTAGGTATAGCTTTTTAAAGTTCACTTGATCGTCAATGTTATTAATAACGGTTAAAGGGAATCTAATCAGCTATTTAAAGGTCATATTTTGTTTCTAGTACATGAAAGACAATAAGCAAATTTCACTTAACTGATCAATTTAAAATGTAATATTCTATGATATCAATGATATTGCGGCAGCCTCAGCGAGAATCAGCAGGATACACAACTCTTCACTAACTTACAGCAGAAGTATAGTGTTCAATGGAATATGATATATATATTATATATGATGATGTCCTAGCCGGCTTCGGCCACGGCGACTGTTTCAACACCGATTAAGGAAATCGAGGTCCAGTTTACGGAAACAGTCAATTGCGCAGGAGATATTTAAGTGCATAGCTGGACGCGCTGCCAGAAAAGCACTCTCTCGTCCGAGCTCCCTCAGGCCCGATGGAATGGAGAACCAGTACGATCGGGAGGGAGCAGGATGCAGGTTTGGTCGAGTTTTCCTTCTCTGAACACCTGGTTGAATTACGGTGTTAAAGTGATACCTTAGTCGCCTTTTACGATACCTCAGCAATAAGAGGGAGGTGCTATTCTATTCTGCCGGCAGCCACCATGGCACAAACTACATACTTCTATTATATATACATATATATATATATATACAACCATATGTTTATGAGTGTATAGAGATTCTTAAGTTGTTTTTTTTTATTGTATGTGACTTTATTTCTATATTAATTTTCGTATATTAAAAGTACATGTAGTGAATTTAACACAAGCTAACATATCGCTCTATCGTCAATTGACACTAGTGAAAAGGGTGTAAGTTAAATATAAATGAATGATCCGGTTTTTAATCGGTGGTATTAAAATATTTGTATAGGTTTGTTTCTATTTCGTTTTCATGTTTAAAATAAATATAGGTATAAACAGGTATGCGACACGTCTAACTCGCGAAGATTCTCATATGAAAAGCGAAAGTGAAGGTCAGAGAGGCGTCTGGCTTATGACGTGATCGCCAGCGTGCTTCGTCGGTGACTACCGGACCGATTCCTTGTAAAGTGTCCCCAGAAACCGGTTAACAATCGTGAACGCTTTAAAAATTATAATAATTATATTAGTAGACTGCTCATTCCACAACGGCCTCGATCGGTCCGCAACTCGTTTTCCAATCAAATTACGTTATTAACGCTTTATATTATTCTTGCCTATTATTAGGAACCTAGTTTTACTATCAATGATATCGAAAGTGAATATTTGTTGTTCCAGTATCATAAATTACTGATCAGGTTTTTTATATTAATAATAAAAAGTATTGTCACGCTTTATCCCAGTCGGTGTGAGCAGAGATACATTGGCGGCTATATCAACTTTGCCCTTTATATGTCCAGCCCAACGTGAATAGTGTAACCGATTGCCGTGCTCATAACAGTTACACATGACGCATCTATTAGATGTTATCAGAGATGGGCAAAATGTAATCTGATTAATGATTAACGATTACAAAATTTAGTCGTAATTTTTATTTTCTTACTCTGTATTCATGATTAAATCCATTTAAAACATTAAGAAATCATAAATATGTATACAATCTGGGATTCAGTAGTGTTTAAAATATAGATGAGCAAAATGCAGTCATATTAATGGTAAAAAACGTAAAAGTTTATTAATCTGATTACATTTTGCCCATCAATGTATGTCATGGAAATTTTCTCACGTTGTTTTTCTGCGCCGGTAAGCGTGCGGTGCCTAAATCCTGAAATCTAAAAAAAAAACCCAGAGATACGTGTTTGGAATCGAACCTACGTTTTTTACCTCAATTCGCATTTTCATATTATTATAATAGATTTTCTAAACATGTATGCTACCTAGATAATAAAACACTGGAGGATTTTGTAAAGAAACACAGTCGAAGCAGAAACATTTTTAAAACTGAGATATATAGACGCTATTTCGATTTTGCTTAGCAAAGTTCTCAAAAATAAATTCGTTTTGACAATAAACTGACCATATGATAGGAACTTGAGTATAGCCATAGTATTCGCAGAACCAAAGTCATGTTGACAGAATCGGTGAGTTACTATATCCTTTGACATTCATTGTGTAATATAAATTGTGATGTTTTAATAAAATATAAGCAAACTTAAGGTTGCATTATCCTCTGATTATTCCTCGTGTATAGGCACATATCGATTATTTTTTGTTCAATGGGATGTTATTTGAGATTAAATTCGCTGAAGATCTCACCCAAATTATACTAAATACTTGATATTTATCGTGCTTGAGTTTATTGGTTTAATTTTTTTTATTATTTTATTTATTTTGTCTCAAGTACACCGAATTTGTCATGTTAAGGAATTTGATGTCACAACAAGAAATAAATATGGTAAAATAAAACATTTCAATATAAAAAAATCACAAACTTCGAAAAGTAAATAATAGTCGTAAATCAAATCATACTTTATCTTTTTCGAAGTAAGTGCCTAATTATGCACTAGACCCCATGGTCATAGTTGACCCATGTCGGCAACCTTTTCTTATGTAAGGACCACATATATTATGAGTACAAATATTATGAGTATATTGGTGCGGGCCACGTTTCATCCAATAAACATATTTTTTTAGATAAATCTAATTTTTGCATTTTTAACCATATTTATTGTTACTCTGATTTTACTGACTGTATTCGCTTGAACTGAATTTCCGGCTTCCGGGCACACAAACAATAAAATAGAAATTTATTTTTATAAGTGTTTTTAATTATTGCCTCCGGTGCGGCATTCTGTGGAATGGCTCTTACTAGCGCGGGCCGCACCGTAGTGGCTTACGGGCCGCTGCTTGCTGATCTCTGCACTAGACTATACGACACAGCGCTTGCCTTAAAATATTACCAAGTGTAATTGATTCATTTAGAGTAATTTATTTATTTTTCGTAGTCAGTTGAAATTTCTTTGTTAAATTAGTGTTTTAAAAGTACTTTCAAGACTCCTATATAAAATTTATTTAATAAAGATATATACCAATAGATAAATAAACTATACCACGTACAAATAGTGTAACAAGGTTTTGTATTAACCTACCAGTTAATGTGTATTATTTGATGGTTTAGCCTTTTATACTCGACAAAATTACGAGATCTCACTTAACAATAAGTAATGCAAAAAACTTGTAACTTATGAGAGGCATATGAGCCTGTTTGAATCGCAATCACAGTGTATGACTGCAGAACTAAACTCACAATTGTAACTTAGTAAGCAGCATCGGTTTTCTTAAATCTTGTATTATAATGTTGTTATATTTCTTTTTACCCTCTTTGATTTCGGATGTTCTTTGACTTTGCTTTTCTTACTTTTATTAACAGTACAGGTCTTTTCTAAGCCAGTAAATAAAAATTCAGAACAGTCCAAGAACGGCGGTTCCCATATGATGATGTGAACCTACTGACAATATATGTCATCATGCTGGCCTAACCATAGCGGTACTGCAGAAGACTTTCAAAGCTATTTAACGCATACAGATTGAAGCCGACACTATGAGAATTGAAGAATGTAAATTATTTAAACATAGTACGGCATGTTTATATATTTTTTTACATATTATAACCCCGTCCGATCGCTTTCTCACTCTGACGCAACATCCGCTTCTCTCCGCAGTATTCACTTCATGGAGAAAAGTAATACTACTTGATTAATTCTAAAGAGCTATCATAGATTAACACATTCAGTGATACAACATATAAATTCCTTTGCAATAAAAACGGGCGGTTTTGTAGTTTCTATAATATTGGTAATAATTTCGTTCCACAGAGGTTTACACAGCCAAGCTATGTTATTAGCATTTAATAAAGGGTCTGGAAATCGGATGAGAGGGAGACGGTGTGGAGTGTCCGGCGCGTTGCCTAACAGAGAGGTTTTGGTGGGATGGGTGCATTACTCTTAATCCTCCCAGAAAGGTAGCTTCAAGAAGGCTTTTCGCTCCGCGGGCGTCTGGATGAATTTGGTTATGTTGGCCCGGGTGGGGCGGTTAGAGGGATACCCCGAGGGTTTTTAGCCAGTAGGAGTCTGACACACCGGGGTCGCTGCCCTCACAGTGGTCCTGATGCTCCTATGCAGGGTTTTTCACCGGGATACAAAAAAGAAAGTCTGGGTATGAAAAAAAAAATTAAAAGCCTGAGATCGTGTATTTTATTTTTAATATAGAACTTCCCTAATTGAAACAGTGTTAGGTTTACGTGGAATAAAAAACTGATAGACTAATAAAATTATATATAATATCTTATGGTTTGTCTATGATGTTTTAGGTGTGGTGTTCTAGTGGTTAACGAATCGGTTTGTAGGCTTAGCAATGCAAATGGTCGTAGGTTCGAATTCGGGTACTCACCTCTGAGTTTTCCAAGAGTGCGTGCGGATTTAGGCATCACATACTCACCAGTGAAGGAAAATCATCGTGAGAAAACCCGCATGGCGTCTAATAGTACTGTCATGTGTTAGTGCCCTGAGAACGGCGATCAGCTGCGCCACTGGTCACGTTGAGCACGACATATAAGCGCAAAGTGGATACAGCCACTAATATATCTTTGCCAACCCCGTAAAGCATATAGCATGATGATTATTATTAAAAATGTATAAAAATATACTTAGGTAAGAAATGAATAATAATATTTTCTGATGCAAGTCCGGTTTTAAGATTCTTCTCTATACTTATGATAAAACATTGCATCGTTTCAAATTTAATTATTGTGGGTCGACAGAAAGTACCATATAGGGTTTAATTCCTTTGCGAAAACAGCAAAAACAATCAAATATACATACATACTACGTAAACCGAAGTATCTTATGTGTTAGTTGACTTTGAATTATATTTTTTTAGACCTACAAGCGACTGTTGTTGACTTGAATATTTGGTATTAATTTCAACTTAATACCTTCACGCGTTCCTGAGAAAATGAGTCTTGATAGACAGAAAGACGAATAATGAAGAAACCGTATAAGGGTTTCTTTATTCCTTTTAAAATATGAAATCCTGAAATTATGAGAAATATCGTGCATAAAGTTACTCTAATATAAATATATTTTAAAAAATATGAAGAAAACACGTCACAGGAATGTAAATTCGTGTATCATGTTAGTAAGAGGCAAAGCATTATTAGGCTCTTAGGCAACTCAACAATCATGAGAGCGAACACATAAACAATAGCATGATTTGGACATAGCTAACACGAAATATTGACATGTAGGTACGTTTATATTTATGATGAAAGTGTCTAAATTTCGTTATGATGTAGCATTTTTGTTGCCGATTTGTTCTTATTGGCTTAGAAGATAACAAATGACATAAAAAGGTAACAACAAGTTTTTCTGCATTTATTTCGAGTGATCTGGTAACAAAAACTATTCCATTGGAATATAAATAACTACAGCGAAGATAAATTTACGATGATGACAGCACAGTTTAAAGGAAATATAAGTCGATTTTGTCTCTTTTGTTTTAATTTAAGCCTCCTATACTGTATCTAAATAAACATAAAAATTGATCAAGTATTAATATATCTAGTATTGTTTTTATATAAACCAAATACAATTTAGTCATTAAATTATTTAATTATTATAGTATTTTCGACGTTCGTATAGTAGTAGTCGTAAAAACCGATAGTCGTAACAACCGCTGTTGTTTTTGAGTTGCAATCGGTCATATAGAATTCAGTCAGGACCCATGTTCTGGGTCAATATAGCCAGTATGTTGTTCTAAACGACGTCACTATAAATGGTTTTATTTATTTATTTACTTTTTACAGGGTTGCCAGTGGCCCGGTACAATAACTCATTTACACAATACATATACACAGTTACAATCAAAAATATTCAGTTCCTATTAAGGCATCCCCAACATGCGAATGAATTTGAATTTATTTAAACCTCAAGTTATGGTTGTGTTAAGCAATTAATATAATGTGCATGGATTAATAGTTTTTTTTTGTACGCAAATAGTTAGCATTGACACATTTGCATTACTTGTTGAACCGAAACGTTTCACAAAGCAGTTCTTTTTTATAAGCTGTAGTATATTGCTTTATCTTAAGCAAAAAAAATGTATTGAAGTTGAAGACCGACAGATAATCTCACTACTTTGATGTTATTTAAGAAATTCTTTCTAGCTTGGTTACCCTAACCTATGGTTAGGGAAACTAAACATCGGATAGAATATTATTATACGTATTTTGCCGTTCAAGCAAATTATATAAAGAAGGTATAAATTATAATACATAAGGGTAAATATTATAAACATTCACGATAAAAAGTGTCCGATACTTCTTAGGCCTAGTTGTTTCTTTAGTAGCTATAAATATTAATTATTCTCAATTTGTCTAGCCTTTTACGACTATTACGAATCTATAAAAAGGAATCACATTTTCTATTGTATAATTTAGGTGACAGGTACAAGTACTCTCAAGTAATAAAAATTAACTGAAAAGGTAAATTAACTTGCCGCAATAAATCTTACATTCAACATATGTAAACCTTAGAAATAACGTTACGAATATATAGTATCAATATGAGCTCTATCTATTAGGTGATTGAAGAGTTATAAGAAAATTTTATAAATGTGTGCTTATTGTTTTGTTGAAATTATTGAAATTCCAAATACAACAATAATTGTCAAAATACAATATTATTTTTTTTATTTTTTTGACTACATTTTTAATGAATACACACAATTATTAGGTTCTGATAAAGACTAAGACGTAATATAAATCTCTTTAACAATTGAAATGTTCAAAACAAGTACAACCATGAATTAAACGCCGACGGTCGTGTTAACAACACTTTCTTTTCAATGCATGCGTAATCGTATCGAAAATCTAAAGCACGGAGAAATTCTTCAATAGTAATTTGTATTCAATAACAAAACACAAAACGAATTTTGAATTTCTGATGACATAGTGCCATCAATCGATTACGTTAGATTTAAACCAGAGAAAGTGAAATAATTCTAGTCATCTAAGCATTGCAGTGCGTTAACAATTATATCACCAAGAACCATCTTTATCTAGGATACCTAAATATGTAAGCCATAAATTGACCACAAAAATAAAAATACTGAAACTTTCGAATAAAATAAAGAGTGCGTATTAACCTAACAATTGTATACGACATATTACATAAAACATTAAATATGCGTTAAATATCATTAGATATTACGCAAATAGGTAATGACAATTGCATGTTGGTGTTCCGTAAGAATTCTTTCGCAGTTTTAATTTTTTTAAATTTAGTAAACAATCTCCTATCCTACATTTTATAGTTTGCAATTTCGAAATCTAATATTGGAATTACAATTTTGTGTCATAATTTGATGAACTAGAAGTCGACTCCTCAATGTGAACAAGACCAAAAATCTTATACACGGAGCTAAGAAATGATATATGAATAAACAATTCGATATTATTTCTAGATAAGGAGTCCTAAATTTTTATTACTCGACAAAATAGTCATGCTGGTGTTATGTATCCATGTATTTGTTGGTTGCACAATAACGAAACAGGTTTCTGAACACAAATATTTTTACATATTTCGTCAGAAGTGTGGGTGTTGTTGCTTAGAATTAAACAAGGAAATTAATGTCATAAATAAGCTAAAAATTATAAGAATTCTTCGAAAACTACCAATTATAAATTAAACCACCATGATCAAAATAAAAAAAACTGACACATTATAAGTATAAATAAAATCCTACCTAAATCAACCTCAACACTCGATTCGTGGAGCGTATATTTGCAATCAGAATATCAAGGAAAACACATATTTTATAAAATACGAATTCAGTGTAAATTAAATATCAGATTAGTCAGTTCTATAACATGAAAATGGACCTTGTCTTCTGCCTTAAATAAATAATTGCACATTTCTTTATCGAGGGATAAAAATTAATGAAGTGCAACATCAAAAATGTTTTTGTAATTAATATACTCACTAAACAGGCATAAAATTATCCTACTCATATTTAGTTTAAAATATCTTATATTTTAGCTCTTAAGTTAACCACTTTTAATTTTGTAGTGCCGTAGTTACTATTTATATATTCAAATATATTTAAAACATAAATTATAAAGGGGTTTTTACAATTTAACTATAAAAATGAAATGAATCACTGTGTCTATCTAATATAAAGAATAATAATATATTAACACGCTATATTCCTTGCGGACTAAGCAGAGATATATTAGTGGTTATATCCACTTTGTGCTTTTGTGTCGCGGCCTAAGTGACGTCGCAGCTGGACGCTGTTGTCAGGGTACTTACACATGACAGTTCTATGAAGTGCAAGCAAGTTTGCTCACGGCGTTTTCCTTCACCGGTGAGCATATGATGTCTAAATCCGTATTTAATCCGGAAAAATCCAGAGCAACGCGCCTGAATAACAGAGATGGGCAAAATGTAATCTGATAAATGATTAACGTTTACAAAATGTAGTCGTAATTTTAATTTTCTTGCTCTGTAATCATGATTAAATCCATTTAAAACATTAAGAAATCATAAATGTGTATGCAATCTGGGATTCTGTAGTGTTTAAAACATAGACGAGCAAAATGCAGTCATATTAATGTTAAGAAAACGTAAAATGTAATCGTAATCATTTTTATTAATCTGATTACGTTTTGCCCATCTATGCTGAATACTAACCCACGACCCGCATTGCCGCGCGTAAATACCGACCCCTTATCCACTAGGCCATCACAGTGACAATTTATATTAATTATTTCAATTAATCGATTTTTCGACATATGTTACGTTACACATTTTCTGTAATAACGAATCTAATTAACTTATTTACAGACATTTCGATGACAATTGTCGATAATTATTGCCTCCACTGGTATTTATGAGGAATGGTTTTAAATTAAAGCTTCTACTGTAATGTATTATTATTATAATTCAATGCACTTATAAATACACATTGAAATACACTTAACTATATTACTGAAGGTCCCTTGTTAGGCGCGGATATATAAAATAAGCAGAACAGGTTTTCAAAGTAATGTTAAAGGAAGGAGACATTTATCTATATGTGAACATAATATTCAGTAGATGTACAGCATTGAAAACACATCCGCACATCCACTTAGCACTTTATGTTGCAATGAGTGAGAGCTTTGCCGACACATGCAGTTAGATAATATTTATCATTTGTATGTGACTTTATGTTTTTAATACACACATTGTTACATGTACCTAAAGTAAACCAGTATAGAACACTATGGGGCTGGCTTGGTAAATTAGTTCCAATAGACCTGAACATAAATCTAAGTAACAATTCTTATCTGTGCTGAAAAGATATGAATATGTTTGGTACTATAGAAATTTGATACTTACTATGTAAGTATGTCCATAGTATATTTTAAAACATGCAAGTTTGGATAAAAAATAATATATCGAATAAATAAGTTTCCTGAAAATGTGTTACGGATTATAAATAATCTATGCATTTTTGCGAAACGTTTTAACGAAAGCCCGTTATTGATTTTAGAATCAATATAAGAAATTATGATGTAAATTTATTTTCTTTTTCTTTTTGCAATTTAAAAGTACTTGGAAGTAGGCCTAATTGAATAAAGTTATATTTCATTTCATTTCATTTCATAAAATGACACGTGTCACGCCAAGAATCGATAAAACATGTTGCATTAAGAAGTTTTCGAATTGAATTTAATTTAATTATGGCCTTGTAATAATAACCATTTAACTTTTATATCTGCTATTAAAGTTACAATGTATCTACACGATAATCTGTGATACCTACGTAATAATGTACTGACGGTTACTTTAAATTTATCTTATAGAATTGTATGTCATGCGATTTCACTTTACAATAATAATGACAACATTATTATGATAAAATTATCATTAATCGAAAAACCGCAGACCAAAAATATATACAGTTTATTATTTAATAAAAGAGCTTGGCAGAAAGGTAAATTTAGGATTCATGACTTTGCGGTAAAGTAATAAAAGATTGTTGACAAGATTAATAAATGTAGATATTTTGAGTAGAGACGTATATATGTGAATAGGTAATTCATTAAAACTTATGCTTACTCTGTTTAGAATCGTAAATAGTCTATGATTTTTATAAGCTCTGTTAGGAATATCGGCGGTTGTTGGACGTGCGCAAAAGCGCGCGTGGCGCTAGTGCAGGAGACAATATGCAAGTCGTGCATAATTTTAACAGCAATGTTTCACCGCCTTTATTGAGAAATGCTCGCCCTCATTCGTGATGTCAGCCGACTGCCGTTGAGCAATGAAAACATGATTTCCACACAAGAAATGAGATCAGATTTTCTTGTCAATATAAATTGGAATCTCAAAAGAACTTCAAAGTACTTCATTTTAACCAAGTCTCATGAAGCCAGGGCCAAGCGTTTACAAAATAATAAATAGTCTATTTTCAGGTCCTAAGCGTGTGTAAATAATACCGACAATATTAGAAAGTGATTGTGTAAATTGTTACAAATCAGCGTTATCATGTGAAATAGGTGGGTACTCACAGAGTTATCCTGGCGATCATTTTGGTCGCTGGCGCGTGAATACAGCTGAATGTGCAGAAAGTCGCGCCTGCCCGGCTCAGTCGGGCTGCTGGCTGCAACAGAGATCTCACGTCAGCACTCGCGCCTTTCCCAAACGACACACAGTTGCGACAGTGATGTTCAACGAGGAAGCAGCATCGCACATTTAAATGCAACGCTAATGTCAGAGAGCGGTTAAATGCCAATAGCGGCGACCTTTCGGTTTTGACTCGGTTGCGCAAGCGAGGATCGCCGGTGATCGTGTGAGAAAGGCTTGTGCGTGAGGGGGCTGGGGGGTGAGACGCACCGGAGGGGAAAGGAGTGACACCGACGCGCTGCCGTTCGGCGACTAACCTCGCCGCCGTGAGCGCACCTCTTACTTATAGCCGCGCACCCACCAGCCACCACCAGCTTGCCACCAGCACACCAGCTTTACTCTTCTTCTCTTACTCTAGTGGGTTCTTTTGCCTACATCTCCTTTACTTGAGACACGGACCCAATATTCCGATTCTTAACTTAATAAGAACTTAAAAGTATTTTTCATGGTATATGGTTTTACATCACGACTAACACTAGTTAAATTATATGCAGTCTCAATCTGTATACATTTATCTTCTAAGACATATCAAAGTGTGAAAATACTAAGCTATCTCGTATATATTTATTTAATAGTAGATAATTTTATTAGAGGAATATGGATATTCTAAAAAAAGACAACAACAAATTAACGATATTTTTCAGTATCAGTAATTCTTGAACAAAAGACTACAACGCGTTCCCTGCACGCGAAATGTTTTCATTACTACCGATGTTTTAAGTTAACACATCACATATTTATGTATTACATTTAGCTGTATTGTAAAATAGTTGTTTCAGATTAGAAGGAGATGGAGGAACATGTTCCCTTTACATTCTTCTTCATACCCTACACATATGTTACATATTTCTACTAACGTGCAGATTTTTTTTTGCTATACGCAGAAAAATAATCACGTCATAAGCACCAGACATATATATATTTTTTTATTTGGACTGTATAGGGAAATTCCACATTACGAGAGATATGACAATACGCCCTTTTTTGTAATAAAATTGGAGTCGTTAAACTTTTGGGTAAACCCAAAATCTCAAAAGTAGATAAATATTTTTTTATCATTTTTCTGGACCAAAGCTGTATCAATACTAACATACGAGCTTGAAACGCCTAAAAATGATTGTTATGTATTCTTGACAACAGCTTCTCCTTAGTCACAAACGTTGCATTATTTTCACTTGGGGAATTTCCTTATAAGTTCCGATCGTACATTGGGATGCCAACCGAATTCATAAAAACCCCAAGGTGACTGAAACTGCTAGTTAACTGCAAGACTGTAAATCTATAGTATTCTAAAATAAATTAATTGTTTCTAAATAAATCTATTTAAATATTAAATTTGTTTGAACAAAATATTATATAACGACTCGGTTGACGCAGTGGTAGTGCGTTCTGCTCAGGATGGGGGCCCAGGGGGCTCAGGAGTTTAGCGACCCTCGAGAAGTTGGTAGGGCATTGTGACGTGCTCTGCCTAAATACAACGAGCAGTATCGGTAAAGGTATCTACCCCCGAGTTTGTGCCCATCGGTCGCGGCGCGACGGGGCTGTGGCGAATTGATTATAGGACCCGCAGTCCCCGCCAATGCGCAGAAGTACTTAGCTTGGGGTTTTTAGTAGGTACAAGTCCGACACACCTCGGTCGCGAATCCCCCCTGTGCGGCTGAGACGGTCCTATGAGGATTTTCCTCAAGTAAAAAAGCTAGCCATCCCAGACGATCGGTTGATCCAAGACCGGTTGGCTGATACATTAGGGGTAGTGGCCGCTCAGAGTGTGGGCTCTGAGCGACCGTTTAGCGACCCCAGAGAAGTTGGTGAAGCGTTGTAACGTGCTTTGTCGAAGTACGCTAGGTGCTATCGGGGGAGGCGGCGTCACTCCTCGTGATTGTGCCTGTCAGGCGCGGCGTAGTGGAGGTGTGGCGAATTGACTACAGAACTCGCAGTCCCCATTAATTCGTAGTAGTCAACTAGGGGTTTTTAGCTGGTACAAGTCCTACACAACTCAGCCGCCACTCCCATGTGCGGCAGAGAAGGTACTATAAAAAAATTTCAAGTAAAAAAAAGCCTTGTGCGTACGATTTCAATGCGTTGATCTGTGATTTGCTCTCCACACAGAACAAATATTTGTATGACCTACAGGTAATTATTTTTAATCTGAGTGTTTGCATTTCATGAAACGCACCCACAATGCAGGAGATAATCATAGAGTGAAGCAACGTTTAATATAATCACGTCACTTTAAGCTAGTATCTCGTATCCAACGAAATCAGTAGTTCAGCGGTAGCTCTCTCAAGGTATTACATGTGACATTTCTGTTAAATGACGTGTGAGTTTTCTCGAGATGTTTACTCTTGGTGTCATTTTTGCCAAACCTTAAAGCATTGTTATGGTTATGTTTCTAAATGTTAGCAGTATGACGTGATTAAAAAGTCATTGGTACGATGATTCTTTCAAAGCAAATAGCACGGCACGCGACGCGCTGTTGTTGTGTCAGTGAGCTTCACCAAAGTTCAAGCGCCCAGTTTCCCAACAAGGAAACAAACATGCATGCCCTTAGCACGACAGCTCATCATTACAACGGGTCAAGAACCTTTCATTTAGGTTTTATCTTCACGCCTTTTATGTGACATCGGCATCAGTGAGACAGGGATGACGGTCACATGAATGTAAAATTAGTAATTTTGTAGAAATAAGATAATAACCTTTTTATAGTGGATATGGTTTTAATTTTTTAACAGTAATTGAAAATCTTGTAAACAATCACTCAATAAAGTAATGTGGACACAATAAAATAACAACACATAAATTTAAAGCACAAAATGGAATACTTAGTAGGGTAATGGGATATTGTCTGAATTTTTGTTTTTATACAGCATTATAATTCCATCTCAATTTTCCTTGCATAAAAATTAAAAAAACTGTAGGAAGTTGGTTCGGCTGCATCGCGACCACAGTAAAGATTAAGTGCAGCAAGATAACTCTTCCGCTTTTTTCGTAAAGCCTAATTTACTACGAGAGCAGGCAACTACAATCTCTAGATTGTAGTGAGACTGCACAACTAAATCATTACTGTAGTGCATAGCTTCAACATGGTCAAATTAATCACAAATCATCTTGTCGAATTTTTGGTTCATCCCTAGAAGCAACACTTCTAAACTATCCCGCCCGGTTTAGTTGTGAAGACCTTTCCAGGTCAATCAACGCACGTCATTCCAAAAAAAAAAAACTTTATCTTTAAGTTCTAAACTACATCTAAGCCAGCATGCATGATGACGATGATTGTGTATGTAATGCCGCCTCTTGACGGGCGTTGATATTCTTGAATTTCTCAACATTAGTTTATCAAGCGTAGAATGATTTTACCTTGCCATGCCAGTATAAAATAACGTAAATTCCTGATATTCAATGTCCTAAGCGCAGAACATATTTCTACATATATTATTCTCACATGTACTGTTTCTAAATAGGTTATTTTTAAGTTTTATGTAATGGTGAATATAACCCTAATGTTGTATTAGGTATGTATATAATTAACGAATTTTCTTCTGAAATATGATTACAAAAAAATCTTGAGTTTCTTCTAAGTAATTTGCACAACTGCGTCATTGGTCTGCATAATGCTATGGTTAGGTTAGGTGTCTATAAAATATTACAAAATTGTTATTTTGAAATTAGTAAGCATTAATTCAAGTCATGAATTTCATTCGTTCAAATATGCGTATTTAGTGTTAAATACTAAAATGTTACTAATTGGTGAAGATGTACACGCTATCTGCACGCTACAAAGCGGTTATTATATACCTACACTTAAGATTTCTTGGTAAAAAAAATACCTAACAAAATTATTTTCTTTTTGTGATGTGCATGAATAAAATAGCAAACAATGATATCCCAAAAAAAACTAAAGAGTAATACAAAATAATAATAATAAGTTACCAATATCATACACCAGCAACTTGCTCTTTGATATGGTCTTGTGGACAATGTTTTTTTTTTTCGGCATGTCCAACGTTGGTGGCCTGGGAAAGACCTTCACAACAAAACCGGGCTTGGTGGGCGAACGCAGAGGGCGCTCAGCCAAAAGAAAATGATGTACCGTTCTATCAGTATGTACCTCAGCCAGTTCTAGAAAATGGTCGTGCAAAGCTGACTGGGATCGATCTGTTATCACTGATAGGACTATTTTTGCTAATAAACCTGATATTGTACTAGACAAAGATATATATACTTAAATTCATAGATACAATCAAGCCTCGGGACAAACTTATCTCCTCATCACAGCAAAATTTACCACTACCGGGACTCAAATCCAGCATCTTAGCATCATAGGTAGGGCTACAAACTACGCTATCAAGTCGTTATATATGTATACATAAAATTGTAGACATAACCTAGAGTAAATAGCTAGTCATTTAAAAATTGCCGATGGCTTATTATGAAGCCTTTAAACAGGATAATGATGATTGAAAATGTATAACCTAGGCATACAATATAAATTATACACGGTTATATAATATATTTGTTGTGATTGTGAAAACCTTTCAGACTTACCTCACTTACCTACTTTATTAATTAGTCAATCTCAATATTACTAATTTTACTATTTACCACTCCCAACTAACCGTTAACATCACCACAGTAATTAGACATTTACGTCTTAGTTATTATATACCACATTTTTTTTAAATTGTTTTTATTTAATTCAAAGTAGATTCTACACATTATCAAGATCATATATGTATCATATTTCGCTATAAAATCTATAAATAACACATTTTGTTAAATAAAATGACATTACTTGTAGTACTATTTTTAAATAAATGGACATTTTTCTGTGGTTCGGTTGGCTTCGTATATCACAATATATGGGATTTGAAGGCTACCAGTCTAACATACAACACTTATTATATGTGCCATTGTCTACTATGTATGCAAACACGCATACAGAAGTCTAAATCGCATGACTCATAGGGTAGGTATGACTGTTAAAAGAGCTTTATATTTAGATTCCTTAAGCGAGGTTGAAATTGTGACAAAAGTGCGAGATTATAACGTCATAAGGAAAATACCAGATGGAGCAAACCACAAAATACTTAAGCAATTTTTAAATTAAGTGAAAATTTACCTCCTTCACTCATTCGAAATATTCCATAGTAAGTTTTAGTGCAGCGAATTATACGTAAATGCAACTTTTTCTGTTCATATTCATAGAATATCAATTTAAATAGGTATTTGAAGGGCTATTGATTATTGATTTATTTACATGTCATCAAGACTAATTTAATCCCTGGCTTAGCTTTTAGCCTTGCTTTGTTAATTTAGTTAATTACTGTGATAATTTTATTCACTAGTATTTATTGTTTCATATTCGTCTTTACGTATATATAATTTGTAACTTGTTGTTGTTACTATAATACACAATAGATTTGAAACCTATGTCCACATATATTTGGAAGGTCGATTAGTCGCCTAACTTTGGTTGTATATGTTATTATTTTTCACGTTTATCTTCTATTGTGTGCCCCTTAATAAATAAAAATATCTAGTTTTATTGATACTATGCCTCTAACCAATTTTAATAAGTCAAAGATATTGCTTCTTAAAAATATTTACGTGTACATTAGAATGCTTTAAAAGTCAAGGTCACACAAAGTTTGCTACTTAACTCATTTCATTCGAACTAATCCTGTACGTCTTCTTCATTTGGTCATTTTAATATTTACGAGTATGTTAATAAATCTGTATAATTTTATTGACATAAGAGTGTCAATTACAGAATAGACGAACATGATATAAATATACACAGTGGTATAAAAAGATAACGGGAATTAGATTTTGTTTATCTGCATATAACACTAGGTTTTTCGCATAGCTTTGGCCAACTTAAAGTCTATACCAGTATAAAAGAACGTAACAATTAATTAGACCCTTTATGCACTAAATGAAAAATACTAGATCCTGCCTTCAGACAACTTTATGGGCAAAGGACACTGCTTGCAAAGTCATTTTACTGTTTGACTACGTACACCTAAATTATATTATTTTAAATAAATCGATTTGATTTTTTTTTATTGATAATTTTATAGTAATGTCCCAAATCGAAAAAATACTCACTACAAACTGTATAAAAACATTTGAATTGGTAGAAATAATGACGTTATTAATATGATAAGTGACGTCCAGAGTATTAATAAGATTACATTTTGCCCATTTTTGGTATAAACGGTCCAAGTGAAATACCTATACTCGAACAGCTTGCTGCAGAAAAATACTCTAATATCTTGGAGCCTGATTGATATAACATTTTTTTTTTTCAAAAATCATAGATTTTCTGATTTATATTTTTATAACATTGCAATTTTTATGAACTACCACATAATGTATAATAAAATTTCATAGTATTACTTTAGTACTACTTGACCAAAATAGGCTATTTTATTTGGGTTGTCGTGGATTAAGCAACATCACTTGAGCCCCATTAGTTCCGTGCGGCGGCCTGACATATAGTTAAAAATAACAACATAGTTTTAATCATATAGGATTGTGAAATATCGTGTTTAGAAATAATATCAGAGACCAATATAATTATATGCTGAATATGAAAATTGGAGCATTAAAATTTTCAAAAGGTCAAGATCATCAAATATCTACAACATTCAAACCTTCGCTGAATCAATTTAATTAAGTTGAAAGAGCCACATTGATAATATTAGAACCGGCTTGATGATTGTTAAAGTAAGTAAATTAAGAAAACTTTTAAAAACTGCTATTTTTAAATCTTATAGATTTTTTGTATCTACTAATGGTTAAAAAATGCTTTAAGTAACGATACAATTTTAGGAACATATTTCTTTTTTCTTTTTATTTACTCAGTTTTAATTAATTATTCATAAAAAACAGCGCCTTAGGTATATACTCTTAACAAGTTGGTTTATGGATGTGGATGTGGTTTTTCCGGATATTCAATAACTTTTATTACTCTGATTCTATTTCAGCATATTTCAATAAAAGAAATTATTAAATTTAATTGGAGTATTTTTTTACTTTACAGGCACTAAAACTAAGTACATGTTAGCTATAAGCTAGATATAAATAAAATAAATGGCGTCGAATTCATTTAAACATATTATGTTAGAAACTTATATATATATCCGTACGCCTAACTACATAGTCGTTCCAGTTGCTTAGTTTAACAAATGCTTACCTTCGTAATTAATTTTAGCGTAATTTAGATGCGGGTATTAAATAATTTTGGATATCCGACAGTTTTAGATACGGATATTCATAACAACGCTAATATTAACTAAGTACTGTAGAGAAGTCGAGTTCGATTGCAGACTGACCTTGTGGGTGAATATTATTAAACAAGTATCTACTTGTATCATATCTTCTATAAACAAATATGTGAAATAAGCAGTTTCGGCGTTACTTCCACTGATAAGTGGTTCGCAAGAATTTAATCATCCTGCCGTTTTATTCTATATTTCGTCTGAGTTTCCACAATTTTTTAAAATAAAGTCCCGTATTTTTAGGTGATTTTTAGAGGCTGTTATTTTATGAGAAATTGTGGTACAGAAGCATTAATAAATAATATTGTAGCTTAAAATGTCTGGTTCTCCGAATTCAAAATTATGAATATTTGGGATTAAATAAAAAACAAAGGTAATATAAAATTATACATTTAAATGAATTTTCAAAAAACACCTTTAGCAATTTCTTCCAGGGCGGAGATATGTTTGTTATTCAGCAATATTATTTATATATTGCTTGTGCTATTTAAAATATTTTTGAAATTTAATTAAACAAATGGGTTTATAGAATTCTACAAATTGTAAACTTCAGCGAATTAAATTAAGCTTAAGATGTGATTTTGATTCTGTTGCTCCGCAGTGGCGACCCGACAGCGAAAGCCAGAATTCGAATGGTACCTTTAGTTCCTAGCGAATATCAAACATTAAAATTACTAGTGGCATCTAGCGGTACGCTGGCTAAGCGCTTACTATGTTATGATGAAAACTTCGCACATAGTACGTTTATTATATTTATATAAATGAGTATATACGAATACGATAGAAAATAATAAAATAGTTTGACCTCAATGCAAACATCATCAGCGGATGCTAACCTAAGATATGATGCAATCAATACAAAGCTGCGTCCATATTTATGACGTCTCTCCTGTTATGACTTATTTTGTAGGACTTTTACTATTATAAAGTAGTTTGCTGCTAAAGGAGTTTGTAAATAATCATTAAAAAATAAAATACATTTTCGTTTATTTCAAATTTATTTACACTGCTAAAATGATTACAGCACACATTGCTTCAGTTACAAATGCGTCAGCAAATATGAAAAACCTGTATGTCCATGTCAAATAAAGTGCGAAAAATGTAACAAAAGACAAATAAATTAATAAATTATTCATTTTTAGATCATATTTTTCCTCTCGTTTGAAATTAATTTACGTAATATGAATATAAAATTGTTTAAATGTTACTAATTAAGCTATAAAATTAATGAAACTTTCAATTTACTTAAGTGTGACTTACTGGGATTTGATATTTAGCGACACAAATGTATTTTAGGTGAATTTGGGAACTGATAAAATTAACTAGGTACCTTAAAAAAATAGTGCAGAAATACACAAATAATTAAAATGATATCACAATATACTTAAAACCAAATACTTATTTATATGTAAAAATTGAACTAAATATTTACAAATTTGGTTAATAAATATCACGCGATTACGATAATTTTAGATCAAGCTGCTCTATGCGGTATATTGTGTTAATAAATATATAAAAGTCTGTAGAATCTACGCTACGTAAAATATGTGAAATGGTACAAAAAACCTAAACAAATTAAGCATTTTATATGAAATATTGGCTGAGTACTTAGTTAATACGAATAGAAATTAGAACTACTAATTACGCTGTAAAATATCTTCACTGTAATGGGGTGTGAGTTACAGGAATTTTATATTTATCAACACAATTGTAGTTTACATGAAGAAGTTAAAATACATTGTAGTATAGCCACACCCTTGATACTAATGTGGTTATACTAAACTAATCGCTTCATAATTTAAGTTTACATTTTTCAGTTATACGTCATAAACTACGTATTCCGGAAGAACATCGTAAGCGCCTGTTTGCATCTTTGACTGTTTTTTTTTTTTATTAATTTTAAATTGTTGTGGTATTTTTGCTATATTTCTTATATAGTCTGATCTATACAACTAGTGATCCTTTAGTAACTGTCATCAACTTAAGTAGACACAACTAGATAGCCATAACGATAAAAACATTTTCTTATTGTTGCTATGTTTTTCCGGAACATGCAGGATATGTTCTTGTTTATTCACAGATATATATGACGGTAAACAAATCAAATCATGATTACAATAGTATCTAATCACAACACGCATTTACATTCAAGACCCATATTTTACAATCTAAAGTATTATAATCCTAAAACAATTGCAATAATATTATAGCATATAATATCGTTTAACATGCCCTAAATTTAATTCTACACATGAGTCGAAATTCGCAAGCTACAAAACCTTACAAAAATATTCTTTAAATCTGACAATAGAAACACGATGCGTCAGTATTTGAGTGATTAAAGAGTAATTACACTGTTTATTAAAATACAACTAGGCTAATTATTTTTCAAGACGCACCGTACTACAAGGTGATCTTTGAAAGTTTGAATTATTTACTAAAAAGTGCGTCATTTAATTTATATTCTGATGACATTTTCTTAATATTATCATTATTTATCGGGTAAAACTTTATATCTTTTTAAAGTAAGAATTATTTAATATAAGCAATAATTTTATGTGTTTAAGCCATGATTTTATTTAGATTTTAAAATATTTCCAGAAGTTGAACATCAAGTTAAACAATAAACAATTAGAGCTTTCTTAAGTTGTTCAGTCTTTCGATGGCCACCTGAAGGTTCACACATTTTGTGCATATATACAAATTTAATAAAATATACATACTATAACACATGCTTTTTTTTAAATATTGAACACATAAGTTCATCTTTATATTTAATAATTTATTTTATTATATATACATGTATAACTAAAGATTCCTACCATACGTTTCAAATAATAGTAGATCAGTTAAGGCACCAGTTTGCTTCATACAGCAACAGAATAATTTAAAATAGATTAGAAATTAATAGCAAAAATGACAAATTAAGAAATATATTTTCATGGAGCTTAATAAGAAAAAGCACACGAATGTTAATTTAACATCGAGCGGCACACTTGAGGGAGTGCGTCGCTCAATATACAGGCGTGACCGGTGTGCTGTATTCTTGCACACTACTCTATTAATTATTAGAGAGACGAGGGGGTTGGCACTGTGCACCACTCTCCCCGCAATTATAATAGGAGTGAGTGGGAGGTGGCAACTTTACCACCTCCGGCACGATAGACGAAACCTGTAGAAAGTCAGACGTTGCTGGGTGCCGAAGATGTTGGCTCAGCCATACCGTTGGCCCCGGCAGACAGGAGAATGAACACCCCGGGGGTTTAGCCGGTAAGAGTCCAGCACACCGGGGCACCGCCCCCACGGTCCATGAGGATTTCCCCCGGGTTATATAACAAGAATAGTCGTAATTTATCATACTGAAAGTTAATATACTATCTACATCATTTTCTGATATATCAGTGTAACTAATTAAAATTAGTTATTAAAAAATGGCGTGCAGCGAAAATAATACACGCATTCACGAACCTATCCTTAATTGAAACGTATAGTATTTAATAGTTTTATTATAAGATAAACGTGCCACCCGTATTCGACAAAACTTCCGTGCATACAATATAGAATCGTTAGCAATCTGCTTATTAAATTTTAATATTGTGTTTAAACAATATCGGTATGCATAGTTTCAAGACTAACTTAATCGTAAAAAACATTATGACAGTCTTCTAAAGGTCAGCCGAAGATGTTAGACAACCGATAGAAATAACGTTAGTCAAAAAAATTATTAACATTTGAGTATTTTGTAAGAAGTGGTAAAACAACTTATATTTGTATTCAAATCTATGTTAAAGTTTACAAGTTTCGATAAGTTGTTAGTGTCGTGTTTTATTTTTGTTCCCATTACACTGTTTAACTCTGTAACGATGGCAAATATACAAACATTTTATGACGCCGTAATTATTTCACAATTAATCATTAAATCAAAACAGTATAATTTCGTATACAAACATATCTTTACACATCAGTTAATCACAATTTGTGCGTAGAAATGGATATTTTTATAAATTCAATGAAGACTGCTCAAACTTTACAATTTTACTTTCGAAAAATATATTTTGTATACTTTGATAATACTTAACAAGCAGATTCATTTGATTATAGATGAAACTAAAAAAAAAATCTCATTATGTTAATTAATATATCTGTTTGTATAATACATTAAATTTAAAGTACAGTGATAGGAGATATATTTTTAACACTATATATAGATATTATTCAAAACTACAAATTTATTTATACGCGATAATATAGGCAGTCGAGGGACAATAGCCTCATATTACAAAGCTGATATATGTACTTTGCCGTTTCTAATTGTACAAGATTTTAACTTTTTATACACAACATTGCTACACTCATTTACTGTGAAAGTTTACAAGCGAGTATGTAGTCTATGTTATTACATAGACATAAAATATTTTTTATACGTATAAATAAGCCTTAACAAGAATAATATTCGGGAGAATATACGATTATATTAAATTCACTATATTAAAGCACAAAGCGCGAGTTGTTGGAAGACTATGTTGTACCAATTGTTCTATTTTCTCTTTCGTAGCTAGATATATGTTATTCAAATATCACTGTTCGATGTATGAAACCATCACTATAAGTACATCATATATTATCGTCGGGTGAAAGGCTATTTGTTTTAATCGACATTTTTTGGTGATATAGTAATATATAAATTTTTAGAATGGGTAAAAAAGGCTGATTCCGAAAATATATATTACTATATCACCAAAAAATGTCGCTTAAACCAAATAGCCTTTTACCCGACGATATGCATAATGGAACTCGACACCGAGACGTGAAGTTAATTATTAGATCGAATAATCAATATGATTACTGTATTATCTTGTGTCGGAAAGAAAAACGAATGCAATTCATGCAAAATGCACAGCCGATAATTTTAATAGAAAAATAATTTACTATTTACTTTCTGAACCTTTATTTATTCCTAATCAATACATGGAAATAGACTCCCATTAAAAATGATGTGTTCGACGAGAACTTTCGTTCAGATCTGATTATATAAAACTACAAATACACGAAACAAGTAGTCGCAACTAACAGTGATTACGCGTCAAGTCAAAATATTTCCTTTGTACCAATATTCAAAGTATTAAACTCCTTCAATGAACATTCATCATTATATTATTGACTTTCAATCATCATAATTTGATTTTAACACTTTGCCGTCCGCACGACTCGTAAATATTTATCCGCTTGGCGCTGGCAGCGGTAATTCGAATCACTTGACTTGTCGCCGGCCGTTCTTGACATTATCGGGAGATTATAAATTGTTAAGTTTTACTTAACTCATCGTTAGTTCTTATGTTCCCCTACTTTCATGAAATTTCGAAGACCGAAAGCTTGCGCATGTCACCACTGTAGTGTCACCGGACGGCATAGTTTGTTCAAATAGATTGATAAACTCATGGAAGCTTCTTTAATCAGAGCTTCATCAAACACAGCCATGTTACACTTTTACATCGCTTCAGCCCATAAAGGCGAAATTTGTACTTTGTGAATAAAAATGTTTCCTTGTAGTATATTTTTGTTTGCATACGTGTGTATGTTTATGTGTGTGCGTCTGTATTTACGATGTGTGTTCGTGACTGTGAGTGTAAAATTATGTGTCAAATTTTTAAAATATTATATTTACGATATAAAAATCCAATTGTGTCAAATTTATAAAATATTATATTTACGATATAAAAATCCAATTAACGATTATTTTTTCATGAGGAACATGCACCGACCTTGAAATTTATTTTAAATGGTAAGTATGTTATACATACACCCACTGACAAATCTCGTTGTGTTACTGCATTTTCAATATTATTTTTGTAAACAGAAAAGTAACTGGATTTCAAATAATTTGAACTTGTTATTTTTTTAATATGATTTTTAGAATACAATATACCTAATTCCACATATTAATAATTAACGAGACAATGTATGATATCAAAAAGATAAACGTGATTTATTTTTATACCTGGAAACCACATAAAATGTTTTTTTTTTTGCTCAATGTTTTGTCACTTGACGTATATATCACTATACATTGAGGCTTTATGGCAGTGAAATCGAAACACTAATTTTAAGATGTCTATACTAGCTTGTTGACAATATCATAATAACAACTAATTTAATTAAAACCAAACATTTAAACACTTTATAGAAACGTTTACTAGTCATTCCTTAAAATTATAATTAAAATACTCAAACTGCATTTGAAAAATCATATCACTAGTTAAAACGTTGAAATAATCAAATCTATATAAACAATAGACGGATTTAATTATGTTTAAAATACGTTTATAAGTAATTGATAAAAACCTGAGCCTTTGGGGAACAAATTATCAATTTTTAAACATTGCTTACGCCAAACCGCTAATATAAATATGCAATAAAACAAAATGCGAAAACTGTACCTGCAATCGAAAATAACTATAGAGATATTCTTTATAGATAAATACCCGATACATGAAATATTTTTTTGAAATATTGTCGATATTTACACGGACATCTGATATAATCACATTTTAAAATTGAAACATGAGTTCAGTATTGTAACAATAAGTTTAACGCGTGTATATAGCATTCATTAACATTGGCAATAAATTTTGCTGCGGCATAAAACACTAACAAAGCTTACTTATTTTGTACGTAAGATTATTTTTTTTCGTTATCAAATTTCACAGCCTATATGTAACTATCATTATGCATAAGTAATTTTATATCTGATATATATCAGAGTTAAGTAAGTACTAAAGTTGTTAAAGATATCAGAAGACAGAAAAAAAAATTAATATCGAATGGAAATACAACACAGGAGGGAATCTCGCTTTCATTACAGATATCAATATGATATTTTCTTTGAATATTCGTATATTTTCGGTTATATATATATATATATATATATATATATATATATATATATATATATATATTTCTATAGAATTAATTCCATTTAAATAGACACAGATGTGCCTACTATTTTTCATCATATATATAAATAGATAAGTGCGAAGAGGTGCTAAATGAACGTACTAAGGGGCAAGTATAATGTATTATTGATAAAGTACGAAACTATCCGATAAAATGACGGATATCCATAACATCCCTAGTTAGTATATACTGATTTATAACTAAATTTTAACCACTAACGCCTAAGATATTATTATCTGGATCATTGTTTACACCTTCGGTTACGGGTTTTTAGGATTTGAATTAAAAATATACAAGTAAAAAGTTAATATCATCACTTTTGTTCCAAAACTGCAAGTCATATTTACTTTAACGTAAACACCTTCATTTTCTTTCTTTCTATCAGATATGTGGTTCATAAATTTCAAGAACAATAATTTATAGACGGGCTACGAATGCTCATATATAGATAATTATTAAGAATGTATTTCACCTTTAAAATATGCAACAAATTCTCCTGTTTCACTTTAATCTATGTAAAGGCAAAATCGCGTAAACAATTGTGTTGGTATTTTCACAAGTGTTGAATATATAATCGACTACCATAATTGTTCATAATCTATATTATAAAATTATATAAAAAACTTGTTATTATTGCCTTATATGTATCTCATGAGCACTTCGCATAATTAATCAATAACTGCTGCGCTAAGTTTAAGAGTGTAAATAAGACTAGACTAGGTATAGTAAGTGACATATAACTAAAATAAGAGCAGCGATGGATTTTTAGGTATTATTAGGTAGAACTATAAAACACTGCAACCGAGATAACAGGGTGATCATAAACTTCTTTTGCCCACTACCCTATGTTTTTGTTACCGATACAGAATATATATTAGAATATATATTTCAATATCTCTATTACAATGAAATGCGAAACTTTATAAGCGCACTTATACACGGTTAGACGGAAGATAGTGTATATAATGCTAAGGCTGGTTGAACAGTTGCCTTATATATTTAAAAAAAAAAGCAAATGTACTAACAGTTTCATATCAGTCGTTTCATACGAAATTTAAACTAATTGTTTTATTCATAAATGCTGACAACTAATAACCACATTTTTGTGGGCGGAAACTGCTCCGCCGTGCTGAACCAACAGTCCGCGACCAAAAATAACGAAACAAGGGAACAAAGCCGCTTATTCTCGTTATACAGATGTTTTTTTTGTTTTCTTTGTACCTTTGCCATGAGTTGATCCGACAAAATGCACACTATAATATAACTTAACTACACACTGCACACTCTTTCCTTTAAATTGAAATACAAGGATTATATTTTAATTCAGTTTTGCGAAGAATTAAATGTTGCTTGTATTTTGTTTATACTTGAAATTCGTACTTATACCTAGTAATATTATCCAGTGACTTGCATAGGGTATGTGAACAAGGTAGGCAGTGTTCGCGCAATTAATTTAAATATTATATTATTATAGTAAATATTATATAGTTGCTATAAGAACAAAGCATGGAGTAATAATAGAATACGTATGAATGTATGTAGGTAGGTATTTCTTCATCTATAAGTAATTTATTCCGGACTTATTTATTATAATGCAATGCTTTCCGGCGTCTATGAATTGAACGCTCCTGGTATTATCGTGTTCTTCATCCGTGTACACCACTTGCCACTTGCCTTTCACGATAAAACCATGGACCATGGGCTTTTGAAATAACACGATCACATTAACTGACACACAAAATCATGTTATGTTATCATATTAACAAACGGGAAATGTAATTTACAAAAAAGACAATTTTTCAATGATCAGTTTGTTTTTAAAAGGTGCTCGTGCATCTACAATAACAATTCGAAACCAAACTCATTTTAAACGTGAACCTAAGATACCTATGCCGACTGTATACACTGTATCTACGTCTAACCGGGTATATATCAACACAGTTTGCACTATTTTTTAGTTATATGTCACAAACGAACAATATGAATAAATTCTAGCGTTGATGCAATACTGTAAAGCTACGTGTAAAATATATTTTAAAATAATTCATCTCGGTTATAAAATAGATTATAAAGTTTATAATTTATTATAGTGATATAGTAAAACGTCTGCTCTATAAAAATATGTGCATTCCCTACGTGTAATTAGTAAAAAGTATATAATCTTTTAATTTGTAGCGAGAAGTTTAATTTATTTGTTACATATTTGTTGTCATTAATTTCGTTGCTACAACTATGTCAACCATTTTTATGTAATAATATATTCGTTTAACACTAGATCTACCGGGGATCAATTTATTTCTATTTTACAAAGAGGTATAACATGGTTTATTATGTTTTGTGATAAATCAAATTAAATCCATAATATTAATCAACAACTTGTATTAATAAAGGACATGTTATATTTCTGAATTAAAAAATATTAGAAAAGAAATAAATTCGAAGACATATATAAAGATCAATTATTTTAACTGGTTCGGTAAATCTAGTGTTTAATAAAAAAATAGCGTTTAATATCTATTTCACAACTATATCGTTTGTCAATGCAAAATTTGTCACCTAATACACATCATTCAGTTGGATTTTCATCGTCAGTATTCCCTTATATAGATTTATTAAGGCAAATACAGGAATGGACTTACAATAGTAAGACGAACGAGATAAAATACAAATTTCAAAACCGTCCACACAAATTGTCCTATGCCATTTTTTATATGTTCTTCTGACCTTATATATACATTTTCGTTTATAATGTATCTCTAACTATTGTTATGTCATACTATTGTTGAATATTGTAGAGTGTTCTGCATTATCTAAGCTCTCAAACCATAACCGCTCAAGCTGTGGTGGACACGATCATAGACGGCCAAAATGTAATCAGATTAATGAACAACGATTACAATTACATTTTTCGTATTACATCACTATTATGGTTATATTCATAGATGGGCAAAATGTAATCAGATTAATGAAAATGATTAACGATTACATTTAACGTTTTTTACCATTAATATGACAGCATATTGCTCATTTATGTTTCAAACACTACAAAATTCCAGATTGTATACACATTTATGATTTCTTAATGTTTTAAATGGATTGAATCATGATTACAGAGCAAGAAAATTAAAATAATGACTACATTTTGTAATAGTTAATCATTAATCAGATTACATTTTGCCCATATCTGGTTATATTTTGCTCATTTATGTTTTAAAACACTAAGAAATCCTTAATTGCATACAAATTTATGACTCATTTAAGTTTATAAGTATTTTCGTCGTGATTACAGATTAGCAAAATTAAAATTACGATTAAATTTTGTAATGGTAATCATTAATCTGATACGGTATGAAACCTTTATTATTGGACTTCTTTCCTAGCATAGAAGAGGCCTATAAGCCTCTGAAGAGTGAATGAAGTTGTTCTGCAAAATATGAAATTATAATACAATTACCATTCATATAATTCGTTTTATTAGAACGGTATTACGATCCATTTTCAATATTAAATTTGTTTTATTTTTTTTTTTATTATGAAATGAGTATACGAACAATTTGATCTTTATATTATATAAATAAAGGATGTTAATATGAGGAGGTTGCTAAAAATATTCGAATATGATTTTATTTTAAATAATTTTACATTGTGCAGACTACTAGCTTTAGAAATTTTTCCAACTTTTATTGCGCCCTATATCTTACAACAAATTTAATTAGCGACTTAGCAAATTAAACCTAATAACCTAAAAAAATTGTTTATTTTTTAATTATAGCATATCATTATTGTGGCCAATAGTTTCATTTCGATTAACATTTCTGCTTTAAAACAATGCTGGTATATGGCATGCTGGTTTATTTGCATCCACTGTCTCTAAACTACTTTCAAACGTAACCATCCCAAGTTCAAATATGCAGCCCATAGAGGACCCTGTCATATCTCCAGTTTTAAAGCAAAATCGCTTTTGTCGCCTACATAAAACATAAAATCGTTGAATTGTCTCGTAACAAGTATTGACATATTTGCAGAATTTCTACATTCTATCCAGAAAAGATCTAAAAAAAAGCTTAGAAGACCTCTTTAAGGCTTTACGAAAAAAGGAATATATTTTAAAAATCCTGATTACGTTAGGGCAATTCTATTACCCATTGCAAAAAACAAAATACGGAGTGAGGGAGGGTAATAGAATCAGATACACATAATTATGTACTAAAGGCGTAAAACCATTAATTAATATATACACTAAACAGGAATTAACTTTTAAATAAGATTACAATCACATAACCATGCCACAATAATCATTTACTCTTTATTTTTTGTCATTTACGTAAATTACGTTTTTTGTCAGTATTAATTTTTTCCAGCTATACTCCTTTAGACGAATCAGGGAATATAAACGTAAACACATAGTTAGACTCAAGACTTTAGGTCAAAGATTGTGTCTATTATAGTTAAGTTTATCCATTTACTGTGTACAAATAGAAAAGCACGTGTTTAGTTTCATTTTTAGTCGGTATGAAAATAGAAAAATACATATATATTTTCCTCCATTTGTAATTAATAGTATCTTTAAATTATTGGTTCAATTGCCTTTGTATGTAGGTATATAGGCATGTCAAAGAAGTATAACGAATGTCTTAAACACATTTTTTTTTCTTTTTTTCTTTTTTTTTCATTTAACGCTGCTACGATACGGATAGATCTTTATAGGCCCCATACATGTTAGAGTCTAGCGGATGACTTTACGTGATCAATTGACCGTACAAATAGAGAGCATGTATGGTGGAAGCTCTAGACTTGCACAGGCGAACAATCACCATACACGCCGTATTATCTTTACCTGCACAAGTAAACTGAAGCGGTAAGCCCTAACGTGTATGTTTTATATTATACCCACATTGCATGAGCAGCGATAGGAGATGTTGATATATGCCATCGTTATGGACGGTGCAGGAGCGGCGTCTCTTCATTCCCCCAATTGTTTTCATCTCTTTGCCGCTCGCTGCAGTTGTTTGTACAGCAAGCAGAGGACACATTTCTGCCAGGCTGAAACGTATACGACATACGGCATAATTTCTCAAATTAAATGCCTCCTCTTTTATTAGGCTAAGAAAAAAAAAACTTTATATAAATAGGCCTACTTCGAAGCACTTTTAAATCTTTAAAATAAAATGTATGTACCAATAAAGCTGTACTTTTTAGTTTTAACTTTCTATAACATTATTTCTAATCAGATAAAAACACTCGAACGCCTTCGGTATAATATAATTTAAGTAATTATAGCATTCTGACGGCCTGATAGCGCAGTAGTGACACTATTATGCGACGCTGAAGGTTCCGGTACCGACAAGCATGTCAGTGATGAGCAAAATAGTTTATCACCAGTCATGGATTGTATACGTATTCAAGTATGTACATCTCTGCTGGTGGCCATAGTACTGGGTGTACTAGTGGTAGGGCGATTGCCCAAACTGGGTTGTGACCAAAGTACATAAGTGTAAAGACCGTCATAGTAAATCGCTTAAGCCTGTCACATTTCGGGATCAGCTTGTGTATATCCAGTAACTCATATACCTAGAAACCTTCAGTCGTGGTATTAGTGGGCCGACATGACGACGGAGACTATCAACGGATTTTCATCCTTTAACGACCGCTTTCGTTTTTGGACTACACTGTACTTACCATCAGGTGCACAGTAGTCACTATGTCGAGCCAGTGTAAAAAAACCTAACGCACACTTTGTGTGGGGCTAGGTAATGTAAGTAAATTATCCATAAATATTATTATTATTATCCGTGGCGTATATCTCATTGAAGCATCAAAATCATTACTTTATAATATTCAGTAATTTAATCAATATTTTAACTTATAATCTGATATAATGTATTTAAAAATTCTTCCAATCTAGTAATTACCAGATTTTAATTCAATGTATTTATTACTGTCCAGGTTTAATAAATAAAAATGTTTGTTTATTCTGTAGAATAAACGTTACTGGTTATTATTGTTCTTAAGGTCTGGAGCTGATATGTTACTCCAAGCCATTACTTTCATTTAAATGCATCCGATCGTTATAGCGTGAAGAAGTAACAACAATACACACAAAAATTCTCATTTATAATATTAGTGTTAAGTATGATGTGATACTAATGGTACTTTTAAGTGTGGTCAAGTTATACCTGTGAAAGATGTAGGTCGTACAGATGAAGGGCGCTCACAGACATATCGTAATTGTCATCTGGGATAGCGGCGTTTGCAGTACGCGGTGAATCAAGTCCTAGTGCGCTGGTGCCCAAGGCTGACCCAACCCCGGCCAAGCCGTGTGACCGCGACCTCAACCCTGAGCGCGAAACCAGCCCAGAAGACAACCCGTCTTCTTCATCGCTGGTCTCATCCATGTCCTAAAAAAAAACATTTCGCGAAATTGAGACATATTCTTAACCTATCATCTCTACAAACTATATGTTATAATGTCAGTATAGTAGTTTTGGGAGTCGAAGCTGCTCGCGGTCTGTAGGCTTTCCCTAGTTTCTCTACACGTAACTCCTGAGTGGTGCTAAACGAGAAGCAGCGAGGTGGTAGGGCGTCGGTGCCCGTCTGGATCGCGACCACAGTACATGGGTGTAAAGCCCGTCATAGTGACTAGTTTCGGCTTGTCGCGTTTCGGGATCAGCTTGTGTATATCTAGTAGCTCATATACCTAGAGACCTTCAGTCGTGGTATATGTAGGCCGACATGACGATGTAGACTATCAATGGATATTCATCCTTTGATAGTCGCTTTCGTTTTTGGACTACACTGTACTTACCATCAGGTACTCTGTAGTCACTATGTCGAGCCAGTGTAAAAAAAAAGTAATAAATAATGAAATTATTTGATTCAATTATGAAAATTAATTATTACTTTTATATATATTTCTGTTTATTGAAAAAAAAATGTTGTTTGTCTAATCATAATTACAATGAAATATTATATTTTTATTTCACACTACATCCCTTACGAGGTGAGCAAAGATACATTAATGGCTGTATCCACTTCACGGTTATATGGTGTGCCCAACGTGACCAGTAGCGCAGCTGATCGAGATTCACTTACACGTGACATTTCTATTCGATTACATGCGTGTTTCCTCACGATGTTTCCTTTACCGGTGAGTATTTGGTGCGTAAATCCGTGCGTAATATGGAAACACCCAGAGGTACGTGCCGCAATTATCCGCTAAGCCGCGATATCCACTTGCCTAATCATCAAGTTAAAAAATAATTGGATATACTTACAGGTAACCTGTAGTTTGGTCTCTGCTGATGAGGATAGTAAGAAAGGACGGCCGGCAATGGTGTTACAGCACCAAACAAACTCTGCTGTATGTATGAACCCAACATAGTCCTATTCTGTAAATAACAATAGTATAATAATATTAAGCCTACAATAGTTCCAATATATAGACTTTTTTACTTGAATTTTTGCTAGAATATGAGACATTGTAAAAGCCGAAGCCAACCAAGATTTGCACATATAAACCAAATAAACAGATTTCTGGTTTTGGACTAGTAATGACAAAAACAAAATTATTACGTATAAAGTAAGACTTCACATCCGAAATGAAAATTTCTCAGCTTCACAATCTTGTAAATATTATTTCTGGGTAGTTACGAATAGTTTTTAGGAAGTATTTTATTAGTAATTAAATTTAATTAACTAGCTACAAATATATATCTCATTTAAATACACAGAGATATATATCGCAGTGTGACAGTCACGCGAGTTTGGTGCTTGTCTTTTCTATCCCAAAAGCTTCCAACGTGGTTAAATTTTAATTTTAAAAGTACTCACGAGATTGTTAGTGGCCGGTATCGCATTATGCATGCTCTGTCGGAGGGACTTAAGGAAGTGTCTCTGCGAGGGTTCGGTGGGCTGCCAGCCGGGATGACGGCATGAAAACGCCACCAAGGATAGTTCAGTTTTGCCGCCTTCGCCTTGATCATATTGTGTGTTGGGCGCTACACAAAAAAACCAAACATACAGAAGTGTAAAATTTCATAATGAACCTGCTGAAGTAAATACAGCCTCTAGTGTATATCTGCTCACCCCGAAAGGAAGTTAGCGTGACGATATATTATTATCATATCAGCCATAGGACGTCCACAGCAGGACGTAGACCTTCTCTTAAGGTTACCAGAATGATCAGTTAGAAATGGCTTACATCGAGTGTCATCTTGCAGACTAGATTAGGTTGATGTCGGCCTTGTAACAAACTATATTTGCCAGTATGTGGTATCCACTCGAGAACTTTCCTGCACAGCCAGTCATCCGCTTTGCGAGCTGTGCCTTGGGCCCTACCACTTTAATTTGCTTTGTACTTTGATTTAGTATGCTAGTTGTAATAACCGCTTAGTTTATTATTATTTAAAGACAAAAAAAAATCTTTAGAAATTGGGTTTCTCTTAGTTCTTTTTACACGAGCATTGGATTATCTGTGTAGTGTTTTCTAAAAGTAAATCTTACCTGGGTCATTTGTTTTCTCGGAAGTTTTACCAGGAGCCTGCCATTCGGGATTACCATGTCGCCGAATATCCAACTGTAAAACAAATATTAAAGTATCACTTCTCTATTTACAAAAACATAGTAAACCCTCATTGGACCCCTGAAAACGTTTTTACATCTTGTATCTCTCACTTACTACCCTATATATATATATATATATATATATATATATATATATATATATATATATATATATGTACATCCTGCTCAGTGGTTTCTGGCAGACTGTCACTATCCATTAAAATGAGAATATACCCGAAAGAGAAGTATGCACCCCTCTCCCACACACACACACATACACTACACACACTATACACTAGTTTGAGACTACAGAACTTATTGTTTATTAACATACATTACACATACCTTTGCAAAAGAACACACATCACCAATACCGAGGACATTAACTGTGAAGTTGCGATAAAAATCGACAATGTCCAGGGCGCGTGATCGAAGGGAGAGAAGTACCAGCGGACACAGCAACGGGCTCAGTAGCTCGAATATTATGTAGACCTGTAAAATAGGAACATAATAAAAATTGAATTTAAATATTCTTGTATACAAAATGAGAAAAAAATTCTTTTTCTATAATATATATATATATATATATGCAACGTGTTTTAGTAATGGATTTAATAGATTTACAAAAAGAACAAATTCACTATTTGAATTAAAAATTGAAATTAGAAATTGAATTAAAAAATCAAACTCTTGACTTTGTCAACGAACATATCTTAAGTAAAACGATTGTGACATGATAAAACATGACATACCTCTTACTCATAAATGAAGTGCGATGGTTCATTTATGAGTAAGAGGAGGAGGAACAGGTAGATATAAAGAAATGGAAACTCTTCTGAATGGAACAACATATAGAAACAAGAGACAAGAAACTTGAAGAGAGGACAATAAAGAGAAATAGACTGCTTTTCTATTATAATACTTTTTTATCATTGTTTTCTAGTTTAGTAAAGAAAGATTTGCTTACAATTATTTCATTTTATAATAAGAATTTTATAAACTGGTGACCATTATTGTATTGAGCGAAAATAAAATAAAATTTTAACTAATTTTGTTAATTTTTGCCATACTTTCATGCTTAGTTAAAACTTTAAAATATGCCAATTTAATTTTTAAATAGACACATCGTGTACGCAACATGGATATTCGTACGTACAACGATGAAGCGACAAAACCCCGGCGCTGTGCCACTGCCACAACACAGTCTCTGAACAGTTTTATGTGAAAAGACGAATAAGGAAAGCCCTAGAATCTACATATCACATACTATGTTAATGCACTATATATGATACCTTATGTTAGCAAAAACCAATGCATACTGACCGCTCTGAATTGGAAGAGTTGTTGGAAATGAGCGGCTACGTCCTTAGTATGCGCACGTCCTCTCCACGCTGCTGGCAGGTAGTGCACATGTCCCAATACTTGCACAAATAACTCTTCTCCAAGTGCCGGTCCAGTGCAACAGTTTCCTACTAGTCTCTCTTCTTCACCTATTAGAGCTCTAGAAATAAAAAATAATAATTTTAGATTATTACAATGCTATACTGGGTATAAATGAATTGCTATATTATTCCACAGGTCAACTGATTTATCTTAATAATTATATAGATATTCGTTTAAATAAATTCGGGCATTTTATGTACATATTTAAAATAATTTAATTACTGGATCACGTTTTCTACTAATCAAAATTATAACACATAACTTGGATGCAAAGTATAATAATAAATTAATATTTTGAATTAAAAAATAACGCATTTAACATAACCTGAACAATGATATTTTAAACATTTTATATTACAATTAAACTAACATACTCTAAAAATCGGAAATGAATGTAGCTATATAAAAAAAGATATAGTTTGAGGATATATACATTATTATACAATTTAAAAATAACTTAAATGTTTACAGCAAAGTATTAATAATGCAATATTAACTTACCTGGCTCCAGCCAATATGCACCCCAATATGGTTATGATGCTAAGAACGTGTTCTACTGTAAGGACATCTTCATCATAAACAGAAAGCACCACAAGAACTCCAAGGACACTCGCAGATAAGAACACTATATTTCTGAAAAAATATATTTTGTTATAAAATCAGGGGTCTGTTACATATAAATAAAAAACAGTTTATTATTTATAGTATATTTATATATATTTATATTATATTATTATTTATAAAATTATTAATAGTCTATTCAGTTACAGAAGTAAAGAAGTATTTTACTACGAGAAAGTATCATTACAGTGATAACAAACTGGAATCATTTGATATTGTAAATATACTGTTTCAGTAAGTCAACCATTTTTTTTAATACAGATTAAATATGTTTAGATACAATTATATATTTATATCTTGTCTTGCCGTACAGCATATACTAATTATTATAATAACAATAATAATCAAAAGGACAAATTGATTAATAACTTCTACTTTTATTCGTATTGTATTCAAGGTTCGTTAATTTATTGATATATATGTCGGCCAATGACAAATCGGCCTTAGTCGACACAAACTGCAGTATTTCCAACATAGAACAACAATGGATCATCATCCACTGTTGCGTTTTGTGATCTATGCTTATATGTCTCATTAAACTTATTATTTCAGTTTTCTCTTCAAGCTCGGCAACAAGAATGCTATACTTGTGAAGGTGCACTCATTTATTTACAAGGGAGGAGACAGTGGTTACTTTCAAGTGAGTTATCGGCCTATTTGTTATAAAAAATAAGGGAAATTTACTTGGCAATAACAGTTGTGATCGGCGATGAGAAACTGTTGAGGTATTTGGTCGCCGGCTTGTGAGCGCGATTTAACCTATCACGCAACTCGTGTTCTAGCTCATTAAAGTGGCGCAATGTCACCCGCGCGTACAGCGACCACGTCCGTAGGCCCAATGACCCTGGCGACCTTTTCACCAGCTGAAATATCACTTCGGTTTAAAAAAAACTAACACATTAATACAGAAACCAGTCCTGGATACGGCAATTATTATAAACAGAGAAGGTATTAGACAGCGTTATGTCGTCTCCGACCCAAAACATATCAATAAAAAGTTATTTTATTGCATGCTGTAACCTTTGTAGCTTAATGTCCTATGGCTAACCATAACACACGCTTAAACATTTAAAAATGTCAATAATACAGTAATTTTCAATAAACATGAGTATTTAATATAAATATTTTTCTTTCAAAGCTGTATGCCAGTAAATTACTCAGCCGCCTTCTCACTTTTGCTTTAATTAGTCTGTATAGGTTAGCCTTTAAACCGAGAAAGGGGCTTCTTCCCAATAGGATACATCATAACTCTACACATATAATTAAAGTATTACTTTATGGCTTGATGATAATCATAATCTGAATACTAAAATAATATGACACGAACCTCAGCATAATTGAAGAAAAAATACAATATTTGCCATGCCTGTATGAAGGGTGCAAACAGAAAATTAAATAATGCCAATAGTAATATTTGTTTTTCGAGTTGGCGGGCCAATATCATTCTCTTAGAATAGTCCTTATAGCATGCACGGAGTTGCCAGCAGTTCTCCCACGGACTCCATGGACTAGCTGTAACAATAACGCAATCTATAACTTCTTACTTACATATTTTACTATAACCATTGTGATAATCTTAGTTTTTATCAACATGATTTCTAGTTCAATGCTCATATAGTAAAGTTTCGTTTTATAGAAGTGGGCATAAATTTAATTGTAAGTCATACTCACAAAATAGAAGAAATTCTAAATTCCATTTAAGACCTCTAGTCAGGTATTGAAAACCTCCTACACAAGGTATGTGTATTTGTAGTGGAAGTAAGTTTTTATTAACCATTGCTACCATATAATTAGTAAACCTGTAACCAAACAAACACATGTAGAAATATTCCTAGAGTTCATAGATTATAACAGAAAAATAACTTTTTCAACATGTTTATTTAAAAAAAAACAACACATACATATTACTTAACTATGGCATAAGCAATTAATTTATGATTTAAAATAACAATTAACATTGTTTTTTAAATGCACAGATATTTTGTGTAAATATTCAAACTTTTAGCAAAGAGACACTTATGAATATGTAACAGAGGAAGCAAATATATTAATATTTTTATGTTTGAAGTATATTTCTTATTCGACTGAAATGGCCCAAAATTTAAGATATAATACATTACATTTTTAGTAGTAATATTACTACTAAAAATATGTACTTACAATTGATAATTATTGATATTGAGTGGTGAAAGGGTATTTTGTTTAAGCAACATTTTTGGGTGATATAGTAATATATATATTGGAACTGGTAAAAAACGCTGATTCCGAAAATATGTATATATATATTACTATATCACCAAAATATGTCGCTTAAACCACATAGCCTTTCACCCCTTGATATTATCTTTTTTAATATTTAAACAAGAACTATTTATTACCTGAGTATTCTGTGATATATGTCTAATTCGTTGATTTCTTGCTTATGTACACACATATGGTGTTCCAATTGAGCTTCTCTTACTCTTTCTTGTACAGTTGACCAATTCACCCATGCTAAATCGCTCTGTCCATGGAAATTAACATTTCATACATGTAACAAATATTGAGAGATAAATCTTTAGAATACCTTAACCTCAGAGTATATTTTTTACTTATATATTAAATAACTAGTTTTTATGTTTAAAAACTAGTATTGTTTATTATTTACAGTCAAAATCGGTTATAACGAAATCCAAGGGACTACTCATATTTTGTTGTAACAACTGCTGATGTTTTTGCGATATGAAGTCCTATTTTTTTACTGGGACCTTTGTTCTGGATCAATATAACCGATATGTTATTATAAACGATGTCGCCATTAACGGTTTTGACTGTATATATACATATATTATTTATTAGCTCTAAATTGGGAGAATAAAGCACAATTTAAAAACTTCATATGTCATGCTTATATGCAGCCAGCAATTATATAATATTAACATATTAATAAGTATAATTTTTACAAATATTGTAATAAAAAATATCATGGTGTTATGATTTTTGTGATTTTTACAATTTATTTTATCTGTCACTGAAAAATAAGTCCACAGTACAAGCCATGTGAGTCATTATAAATAAAGTAGTGGTTTTTAAATTGTTAAAAGATTTTTTTGAATATTTAAGAGTTTCTTATTTAAGTTTCTATCTATCTCTTTTCCGTAGATGCTGCTTTCCAAACCGGTACAGTACATTAATGTAATTGTCAATTTGTAAAAATTAACAAAGTGATTGTAATAGGCCTAATTGAATGAAATTATTTTGAGTGTGAGTTCCATTTGCTCTCGTATACTATAAAATGTCTCAATTATTAGAACAGTTATTGTATTAGACGCGTTATTGAAGCTCTTAATCAGGTCAGCAAGTACTATGGAAAGGTCAAATTAAGACATCAGTTGTAAATAATTGTCCACAATGAAACATAATGATTGTTTTGTATTGAAATACTTAAAATGCTGTGAAATTTATTCAGTAGTGTCTTTTTCAGTAGAATTACTCAGAAAAATATAAATCACAAAAATAATTGTATCATACAAAATTAAAAAATTACACAACACAATATGCTCTACTACAAAAACGTAAAGATAGAATTGTGTACTCATTATACCTAAATGTTATTGCTTGCAGGTGTTTTATTACTAATGTCTTTGGTTGCGTACATATTATTATAATACTGATAGTTAATTACATTATTATGAACTGCTGTGTGATTACTGTGGTAAATTCTGGTAATGTGGTGTTTGCTTTGATTACAACATTTCAAGCATCTCATTATTATGATTGAATATCAATACAAAATTATGAATACCACTAAAACTGGGTTCTTACCTCATCTATCTTCAAAGCATTATTGTAAAACAGCTTTGTGTCATATGCGTAATACAAGTGGTACAGTGATATGAATAATCTCATTAACCAAATTATTGTACATAACACAATAATGCACCACCTAAAACAAAATTCATAAGCCTTAGAACCAACTTTACACAAATCATTAAACAATGTACATTTTTCTTGGTAAAAAAAGAACATTTAACACTAATAGTTTTTTACTATAACCATTACTTATATTTATACATTTTGTTATGTGCCAACCAACTTTCGCAAAATAGCAGATTAGTTGGTTGAAAGAGGTCACTTAGTCAGACAATTAGTTGACCAAGCCCATCACTGTCTTGGCAATATTAGGTAATCTAAGTATTTTTTATTAACTATTTGCTGACTACGAAAGTGACTGAGTAATAAGAATATCACTAATAATTAGAGTATATAGTCATGCTATATAACACATTCAAGGTGAAAAGAGCTACATTAGTGGCTGTATATACTTTGCGGTTATATTTTGTGTGCAACATAAACAGTAGCACAGCTGACCACCATTTTCAAGGTACTCATAATATTTCAAATAAATATCATACAGGGTTTTTCACGATGTTTTCCATTACCGGTGAATTTACGGTGCCCAAATAAGTACAAAACCTGGAAAAATCCAGAAGTCAGTGCCAGAATTCAAACCATGGTTGAACCATCCACATGATCACTACGGATATCGATCTTTTATTCACAAAGCCACCACAGACACGGTTTTTTTTTTAATAATGATAAAATAAATAATTTAGTAAGGAGAGACCTCAACATAAAATAAAAAAATATCTAGTGTTTTACTCACCATTTCCATGATATTCTCTCTACACATTCTGAGCGTGAATATATTACATCATTTAAAGTAAGTTTTTCAGATCGATTGGTACTTGGATCATTCCGAAATAATACTGGATAATTGACACAATGTATGAGAAACGTTGAAAACCAAATAATAAAAACGAATTGTAGTAAACAAAATAAATCTGACATTATCATAGGATAAAAGCCACCTCTCACATAATATCTATACATTCTAGTAAAAAAGGAATCGAGGTCTTCTATATGTGTCCAACCTTCTGTAAAAAGAAAGTTAAATGAGTGAAGGTGCCAAAGGGGCAAGCCATATTGGAGGAAAAGATAAAAAATGTGTTATATTTTTACAATGTAAAATACGAAACTTAAAAACAATATACAAAATAAGAAATCTTAAAATAAGAAATCTATAACTTATCTATTTTGAAACATAAGGTTAACTATCTTCAAATGGTGCAAAAAACTGGTATTAGAATATCATTTATATTTCAGTTAATAATTAAAAACATAACAGCTAAATACAAAATAAATCTTCACCTAATTAATCACAAAAAAAAAAACTAAGTCATAGGAAGGTAGGCACTATAGATAAGTATTTTGCCTTCCATAAAAAAAGAAATTTCAATAGAATCCTGACAATAGTTTTGAAAATCAACCATCTCATTTATTCCTTACTCTTTTATGAACTTGGTGTGTGACAATGTAATTTATTTTATTGAATAAAATAAATAAATAGTGATGCTTAATAGCCCTTTTCTCATTTTCTTATTTACTTTAAATATTTCTTGTTTTCCATCTTTTAACTCTCACAAGTATTAACTACTACACAAATGATATAGATACATTTTACAAAATAAAATAAATAAGACACCTATGACTTGCAAAAAATAAGCAATAAATATCATCTCAGCAATTTATTAACCATGAAAAAGTCATTGTGTGATTTAGATGTCTGTTGATAACTTAATAACCTCACCTTACATTGTATTAATTATTGAAACTCCTAGATTTCTAAATGTCTACAAAATCTCAGTAATCTATTACAAATATATTCTCTTTCAAAATATATCAACACTATCTTGTTAAAACCAAAGCTCAGAATTCTATGAAAGACTTTCCATCTCCTTTTCAGCCATTTCAACAGCTATAATAATTGGGCTTCTATACAACATCAAAAAACTGTATACAATGACTAAGCAGTATGTGTAATAATCACAGGAAGACTAATTATTTTATACATCCAAAGCAGTTCATTAATATGAAATGACCATGAATTCTGTAATAAGCTTGTTTCTAGTTATATTTATATGGTTATTATGAATGTAATTAAATAGTTTTGTTATCTTTCCAATAAATAAATTATTTTCATGTTAAAAATAGAAACATTGTTTTTAAATATAATTCTAACACAATATATGTCTAATTTAAAATATTATATAATTAGACTAATTTCAATTTTATTAATGACAGTGGCACAGTCATATCCCATTAACAATTATACAATATTACTTAAACATGCTTGTTCCAATAGAAGTACTGTAAAATGACACAAATAAATGAAAAATCTTATCTTTATTTTAGTTATAACAAACTTCCAGAGAAGTGCTAAAGAGTTCCAATCTCAAGGGAAACAATGACAGTTTCCAAAGTATTATATAGATACTAAATAACACAACTTAGCACTGATTTCAAACAGTATACAATATTTTTGTTATGTACTTAAAAAGTTATACTTCAAATAATATTTAAAACTTTATAAACAATATTTCATATTTATTGATGTGATTTACAGGAATTGTTATAGCTTCATAGTCGATATTTACTATAATTCGTCTTTTTTTAATATACAAACATAGTGGAACAAAGGAATGTATGTAACCACATGTGTTAATTTATTTACCTTTGTTTTTAGGAACTCTGTGGATTATCACAGCATCCTCGTGTTCATGGTCTAAGGTGACCATGGTTGGTGGAGATACGTTTTCTGCCGCTCTGATTAGTGGCGACTGTTCATTGTCTAATGCGCTGTACGTTATTTTATCTCGTCTACCAAAATTAGCCATTTTTATTTTAACAATGTATAAAGCCCAATACTGTGTTGTAATATTAATTGCGCTTCAGAGAAGCCATTACTGACAATACAGATTTGACTTTATGCCAGAAATATAAAAAAATACTTTGAAAACAACAAAGGTAGAATAATCCCACATTGATTTCTGGCCGTTTTAAGTCTTTGTATTGTTCCCCTGTAATCACAAAAAGAATATTCTACTATCAAAATAAACTTGCCAAGTTCACAGGCACAAAAATTTTGTAAATTTTCTATTTAAACAAGTTTGAACATACTTCTGTAATGAAATGACGAAAATAAACCCCAGTCAGTTCCCCAAATGTCAATTGACAATTCTGTTTCAGTGCTACCCAACTTTAAAAAAGCCCTACAATCTTCCATAGTATTTTAATAAATATTAAATTAGAAAACAATCACCTATTAAATTGATATTGTGCCGTTCGCGCGTCGCGCGGTGCAGTTTAACGCGAAATTCGGATTGCGATCGCGGAGCGTGGGAGCGCGCAGCCGTTCATGCGATCATCAAATTAAGACTGGCGCGGTGAGGGGCGAGTGCCGTATGCTTCGCCACTGCCCGCGCGCATTATTATTAACTGTGCGCGCTACAATATGCTATTAATAAAAAATACAAGAATTATCAAAACTTCTTTGTATTATTTATAAAGCCAAGTATAATCTGGCATTCTATCTGATTATTAAATATATATTTTAAAAAACCTTTTACTCGAGCCGGGATAAGCTATTTACTTATGCCGTTGCCCAAAATCATCCTCGTAAGCGGAATACTTTTAAAATAAAGATTATCGATAATTGAGACAACTAAGTATCAAAGTACTTAACAGTTGGCAGCGGTACTAAGGCACTTCACAAATCAATAATTGTGTATGTATTTTGTATGTGTATGCTGTAGGTAAGGATTGGTGATGTATGTTAACGAATCGGAAATTATTATAAACAATTGTAACGCGGAAAAAATGCGATGTGACATTTAAGTTTTAAAGCGAGATTGGTAATGTCAAAATGTTGTACCCCAGATGGTGCTTGCGTTTGGGTGCGCTTTATTTTAACGGTCTGGAGTTGCGATTTTTGGTGCCAGTACCCTTATAATTACCGACGGCAGTATTATAATTTGACATAAATAATTGTGTCTTTGTAACTCTTGTAATTTGATTAGCGAGATAACCTCTTAATAAAATACCCCTGATAATTCACATTTTTCTCATTGGAAATTCTGAATTTAATGGTAAAATTTATGTGAAGGCATCACTGTTGCACTATTAATTTTAAAATCCTTTTTGAAGAATAGGCAAAAATATAGCAATCGTACAGCCATAATTCAATTTTTATTTAATTCATTCATCGTCATGACGGTTTTAGACCTAATCGATTAACTGGTGATCTTCTAGAGTACCTGCTGGACCGCTGAGGAAGGCAATGGATAAGCATGTACTTTCTTCCCGACAACCTGTATACGCGGATTTCTGGCTTTCTGTACTAACGTCAGAATTCGTGTCTTCGTCAATGATTACATTTCGCAGTTCTTGTCAGTTAATGCCGGAATTCCGCAAGTTTCTATACTTTCACTCACCCTGTTTCTTCTGGATAATGATATATCTGTTCTTGGGCTGTGTTCATTATTATGTAGACGATAGCACGGTACATGAGGCTTATTCCAGCAAGGCTTGTTGCCGGGAGGAGTCCTTCAGGCCACGAGGGGATCTGGTTGTTGGACTCAATCGATCCTTGATCCTTCCTCATTTCTCCTTGAGACGACAAGAAGATGAAAAACTCATGTGTGTATTTTCGAGAAAGTATACTTCTTTCACCCTCTTTCTTCTACTCAAAATGTGTCGCTTATAATGCGGAACAGCCTAAATATCTTAGATTTTATTTTTTTACACTGACTTGATAACGTGATAACATTGTACCTGATGGTAATTGCAAACGAAAGCAACTATGAAAGGAAGAAAATCCATTGCTAGTCTCCGTGGTCATGTCAACTCTAAGAAGTCTCTAGATATACGAGTTACTGAATATAAATAAGCTGATCCTGAAACGCGACAGGCCAAAGCGATTAACTGTGACGTTCTTTACTCTGGTATACTGTGGTCATGACCCAATTCGGGCAATTACCCTACCACCACAAAATATGAACTTAAATACTTAGTCTGACCATAAATACTGTTACAATTAGAAATAAGCAAAATGCTTAGATTATAGCAAAATTTATGTTTTAAATTTGAAATCTGTCATTTTTATACGTTTGTTCACTGTTTTCCTATTTTCACATCAATATACTGCAAAATATTTTGTGATATTAAAATGGATTGGGTGATAAGGCAAACCAAATCGTTGTGACTGCATTACATAAAGAAGGTATGGAGCCAAATACAATTTTTAAAATCCTTCATAGGCTTGGTCTAAGAGGCTTGGTATGGGTCAAATATTTGTGTATCGGAACTACTGGGCTATTGATAGGTGTAATAGAAATCTCTTCTGCTTGTAATAGGATAAGATCTGGCCGTCCACGTAGTGGTCGTACGAAAAAGGCGATCAAAACAATAAAGGAAAGAATTCGAAGAAATCCTGAGAGAGCAAAATATTTTATCTCGGGAGATGGAGATAGCACCTAGAACCATATCGCGTATTTTAAAAGATGTTTTATGACTTGCAACTTGTGAGAGACGCACTGATCAATTCTTGGCTGATAGTTTAAAAATCAATAGGGTGGTAAAACCAGTTCTGCCAAGTTTCACTAGGGAGTAAAGCACACTCATTGCCCCAAGCAGCTGTAGAAGGTCCTCATCACTGGAAAATTGCTTCCCATTCAAGTTCATTTTTACATGCAGGAACAATGCAAAGTCACAGAGCAAAGCCTGGACTGTAGGGAGGGTACTCGAGAATTTTCAATCCTGTCGTGATGATCTTAGACTTGAATGTTTTTCTTTTTACATAATTTGAAGTTTACTCTTATTCTCATTTAACTCAGTACCTCTCTATACTTTTTGTTAGCAGGGTAATAATTTGATAGTGTAGGTACTTATCGGTGTATTTTATGTTATTAAACAAATAAAAAAGTCATAAAATTTAAATCGTATAACTAAAATGGCTACATACATGTTTTAAAGAAAACGCAATTTCTATGTAACATGTTTTCTTATTTTTTCTATTTCTATTGTGCAATACAACCTTTCATAATACAGTATGTATTTATTTCTTAATATTATCTTTGAATTAATTAAAGTACTGCATTTTTTGGAAGATTATTTCTCAGTTGATACACCATAGGTATATAATTTTCTGGTAGATAATAGGGGTATATGGACACATTAAATCTTTGGCGTTATAAGTTGTCAGTGTGCCATATGGTTCTTAATTGATCTTCAGCAAGGCTTCAGCATTTATATAGGCGGGGCCAAAATGACTGTCTACTGCCCCCCACCAATCATTTTTACCGATATTTCTCAATTATATAGATTTATCCTATAAAAAAATGTACAACACAATTTGTAGATTTGTGTTCTACAACTCTTGTAAGAATGTAAATATAATTTATAACGATCATAGAGAAATAGTATTCGAAAAACAATTTTTATGAACTTGTCCTTGAATAATATAATGTGACGTTTATACGTATCTTGAGACTTGAACTCAATTTTAAAACATCAACACAATTGCCTATACAAATTTCAGCCTAGTTTTGAAATGGAGAAAGTAATGTCCACTTTTTTAGATTCTTTATTCAGCGGGTACGCTAGATTTTAGTACTTGTCTGTCCCTCCTAGAATGTTTGTGCCACGACCTTGGTATAGCTAGCCCCCCCCCCCAACCCTCATATCCCAGGCTGTTCTTCAAAACATTCTCCATGAAATTGACCGATGACCATATAGCACAGACGATTCCTGTAGAAAGTTATACCAGTCATGTCATCAGCCATACCAATATTTTTTCATACAGAAATCAAATCATTTACGGAACCACTTCAGTTAACAATTATTTTACTTCATAACTTTTTGTGTCCTCTCATAGTTATAATTTATTGATAAAAACAATAGATTTTAGTGATGTTCCAAATCAAATTAACATTTCTAAACCAGGCTCAATAAATATAATAATAATAATGTAGAAGTTAGGAAATGTTTTTTTAAAACTGAATTATTATTGTAGTACAACTCTGTTTCTCCTAAAAAATTAATAAATACATTCTAGGCTCAGTAAGTCATTCACATAATTTTAAAACAATAGTTTTGGCAAATGTGAATATATGTTTATTTTAATTTGGTTTATTATGTCTGTTGTATGACCATTGTCAGTGCTAATTTTATGAAATCCTAGTTGCATTGTCAAAATTCATTATCAAAATCATGTTTCCCTTAAATAAAATTATATAATCATACTTCGTTATTTCAGATTTTACATTGTATTGGGTAAAAGAGAACCACTTCAACGTTTTATTGTGGAAGATAGTGTAAAGCCGTAGGTTCTTAAACCAATAGTCTTATATTTAATAATAAGTTAATGTTAATTTTTACAATAAGTAAAGAGTGCAGAGTAATTCTGGTAAGGTAAAATACTTGCCTAACAATGAAAATAGATTTTATATTTAATTTTTCTTCAATAAACTTCGATTATTTAGACTTTTTCAGTAAGTGAAATATGCAACAGTTACTGAATAAAGAAGGTAATGTGATCAGCTTAGGATAGTCACTTGAATTTATACAAACAAAAAATAATTTGTAAATATTTCCTTTCAGATACTGCTATATCAACATTTTAGTTTAGTTTATAAACATGACATTTAATTTTAAAAACCATATAAAGGCGTGATTCAGCAAAGACTTTAGAATCTCTGTTTTGATTTTTTTTTTTAATAATGACAAATATTTTTTACAGTCCAATAATTGGTTCCTACAGCTATGATCCAATAACACAATTGTTTGATATACCAGAAAAGAATGAAACAACTGCAAATCAGTTTTATAACACCTCACATGTGCTGTCAACAGCAATTAGTGGAGACATAAATGACGGTCATAATAGAACAACCACATATATGACATTTAACACATCGAATATATTCTTGAGAAAACAGCCTACATTATCCAACATGAAAACTACAAAATGGTGGGCTCGGCCTAAGGCTAATTATAAGTATAACAAAAGTTTTAAGTAAATTACTAAATGATATTCAGATGTTAAACATAATATTATAGTACTTTATTTTTGTATTATAAACATATATTTTTCATTTAAATACTTAAAAAAAATTGTAGATAAATGGCATATGAGTACTTTTCGATAACTAATTAATTAATAACGTTATAATATTAAAGACAAAAATTATACAATATATTTAAACAATAATAAATTTATTGAGATCTATTTTTATAAATTAACAAATTACAACTGTAATGTGACAACCTAGATTTCCTATGACAAATAAATTTGTAATCAACCATTTTCTTAATTCTCAAGCTTATCAAAGGAATATATTACAGAAATGTAAAATTATCAAAGAACAACACTACTATAAAAATTACATTTGTAACCTTTATTTTTAAAATCGACTTTCCTAAATGATATATTTACTATGAGCTTCTGAATGTTTCTAATTTAGTTATAATTAGAAATAGCTATTTACATTTATAAATTACCTAATTAAATAATTGTACACAAACAAATCAATAAATTTGAGCAAAATGAAAAAGACCTCAATAACCTACTTTGACGTAAGTTTATCTTAGTTTAGAATTGTATTGGTTATTAGCAATGATCCTAGTGACCTACACAGTTATATATTTAGGCCTAGTTTCAAATAATTTAATTATTAGTAAGAAATTGCGTAATTTAATTCCAATTTGAACTCGAAAGCTGTTTATCATAAAATGCCCAAAAGATTATCTGCTTTGCTTAGCAGATATTTACCTAAATCCAATATTATTTTAATAATAAAACTATTTTAGGGACTGGGGTATTCCTCTTTATTCTATCCTGCCTCACAACCCTGTCCCAATATAGAACCTCATGATTATGGTAAGCCTAAATATAATATGAAAATAATATATCCAATAAAGTGGTTGTTGATGGAATGTGTCCGATCTGAACCTGTGAGGGAGGCGTTTGTGAGTGCCTTTGCTCTGAACAGACTTGACATTGGGGTGTTTAACAAAATCTTAACAGAACTATTATCTGATGAGGCGTCTGGCTTTTTCAGATCAATGGCACCATATGTAATATGTTAGGTATTTCTGTATTAGGGTACGATGGGGCTGACATACGTACACACGTAAAAGTCCCTTAAATAAATAGAATAAAAAAAAAAAAGTGGTGAGCATTGCATAACAAGCACTACCTTGTGATACTTGATAATTAATATGTTGACTTAAAATTTGATAATTACCAGAATATGAGTTTCAGAATCCAAACAATATATGTATTAAATCTCCAAGTAAAACAAGATAATGGTTTTTTATGCTTGTATGAGATGTACACCACTGAACAGATACATCCTAACCTATAATATATATAGCTAGCTGCTCCGATGAACTTTGTACCACCTAATTGAACCATTAACTTCATGTTAACTTTTAGCTAAACCCACTCCCTCTCTCTTAGTCCTCTTCTCTTACTTCTGCATCTCCCTCCCCCATACTTCTCCATATCAACGAACCAAATATTACATTTAATTTGTGATTTAAGCGCACAAAAATGTTTGTTATGACATCACATTACAAATCTTTTTGTAATTTTTTGGCTTTTCTGTACTACAATATGTATTTCTTATTCATATTAATCTTCCCTGGGGATCTCTCTATCGCTGAAAACTGCATTAAAATCCTTTGAATAGTTTAAAAGATCTAAGCAATCAGACAGCAGAAGTGACTTTTTTTTATACTATGTAAATATCCCAAATAGTAAAAATTATCTTTTATTTAAGACTATATACATTTTTATCTGACTGACCAATTTAGAAACTTGATTACTTCTGTAATTCATGATAAACAATAATATAAATAAAATATATGTTACAAGTTTTTACAATTAACATTTCAACTTAATCCCATATAGCTGATTTAAAATTCAATGAGTTGTTTTGAGATATAAATAATACCCATGAGTAAAGCAAAAACTCCAGATAATAAAATTAATCTAAAATACCTGAAAAAGGAAAATTTTATAAGTAAGCCTGTGATTTGTTAATATTATAAAAATAAATTAATAAGAAATTTTCAAAATAGATAAATATTTATCATAATAATTTGTTAATTAAATAAATAAGCTTTTCTTACATCTCTGATTTTTTTACATGAGGTCTTATTAAAAAGGCACAGTCATTTTATTGGTAAGATGTAAAAATGATTGCAAATAAAATAATGTAAAGTGTACACTGACATTCACAATATCAATTTGTACATACCAAGTAAATTTAGATTTCTTCAATAATTTAATGATGGACTCTGTTTGGCGCTTTGTGTCCAACAAATCCCCAGAGTTATCTATCACAAAGTTTGATTTTGCTATTTTGTCTGCAAGCGGCATTTGAGTGTTAATCCGTATTTTAGCAACTGCCTCTGTGAAATCATTTCTTTTGCATAATCTCTCTAGTTGTTGATGATCTTCACTGTTGAATCCACAAGATTACAGTTCACTAATATAGCTTCAATAATAACTTACAAAATGCAAAATTGCTTTACATATAAATATAATGTATATTTTATTTGTACCAGTAAAATGATATTTGTGATTAGTTTTTATGTAAGTGAAATGAAATTATTCATAAACTTTCAAAATATCTTACCAAACAACAGTGATAATTTTGTTCAAGAATGTCAACATTCTTCCTGTTTCAAAAAGCAGTGGTAATTCCATTACTATATAATTATGTCCAGCAAAGAAATATGCTATTGCCATTTTCAGTAATGAAATCTGGATTCTGGGATGAGTAATAGCATTGAGCTTACGCCTTTTTTCAATATCATTAAATATTATTTGTCCAAGTTTAGCTCTGTTAACTTTACCATCAAGATTAAAGACTTCATCACCAAAGTATTTTCTCAGCTCATGCCATGCTGCAGTATTTGGTTCAAGTACTATAAGTTAAAATAGTCATTTTTTAACTTTACTATAATAAACTGTAATGCTAAAAAACAAATTCCAATAATAAGAGCATCACAACTGAATTCTGCGCTTACAAACTCTATACTAGGTAATATGACATGGATAGTAATACTATAATTAAATCTAATTGTTGGCACAGTGGATGAGTAATAAACTTAATTTATATACTGGGTCATGAGTTTGATCTGGAACTCTTTATTTGTACAGCTTACAGAGAATTGTTTCAGATTTGAGGATTTGTAAATATATCTGTGATTGTAAATGTATACATAATATTGTTACAATACTTTGCATCAAATAATAAAAAAATTAAATACCAGATTGTGCAAAATTTATGTAATATTACTTTTACAAAAAACACAAACACATTCTATTAGGCGGGCTTATAATTAAATTTAGCCCTGAGTTAGACCAATTATTTATCTCCAGTAAAATGATAATATAAAATATTTTAAGTTTGTCTACACAGGTCATGCTGTGGTTAGAAAAATACCTTTTCTAGCTATCTCATCAGCATCTATGACAGCTATACCATTTTCTTTAAATATGGATAAAACAGTACTTTTCCCTGTAGCGAGCCCCCCTGTGAGACCGACTATAAACATCGTTGGACACTAAAGTAGAGCAGTTGAGACTCGACGATTTGGTTAAAATTGTGATATTATAATATTTGTCCTTTTTAGATAAAAAAACATGTGCATACAGATATAATCAATCCTCAAAAACTTGAAAAATCATAAACTTAAAACACTATATCCAGTTGAACTGATAAAAATGACATTGATAATATTTTAATGTGACTTAAAGGGACACAATGCTGCTAGCCTTTTCTGAATTAAAATCGGTATAAAATATCTGCAAATCCTTTTAAAATCGGCATGTTAAATAAAAGTGCTAATTTAGTGTCCCCGAGTAAAAATAATGATCATATGTGTTTTTAAAAAAAAAATGAATTTTAAATGTACTATATGTGTTTTATAAAGAGGTACCCCTCAAGAGAATTTTCTTTTCCAAATAAGTATTCACCGCTAGAACAACTTATGAATGTTACGGTTATAAAATTATATTGATATAACTAATCATTCTGCTAATCTGTCCAACATTGTAATATTTAAATATCTAGTAAATGACGAATATGGCAGTCAATGTTAATCAGGTGAGATTGATGTCCAGTGCGAGCCTGTCTATAATAAAAAAGAGACGTATTGTAACTTTCATTTTAACATAATGTTGTTTTCTGCTACTTAAAATTGATTTTAATCACAAAGATTTGGTTCTATGTTGGCTAATAATATTTTTAATTATTTATACGATAAGCCTGTCAGGTTTGATAAAAGAGCTCCTTAGGTGTGTTTTCAAGCTGTTAAAAGCGATACTTTTGGCATCACCGGTTTTCATCACTTGTACAAAACAACCTGTACAAAAAATATTCATTTGTATATATCGAAATTACGAAATATCCTTCTCCTTGAACAATTTGACTTTAATGGTAATTGTTTTCTTTATTAAAATGATTTAATCCTCATATTTTATTTTATTGGTTTTTTTTTTATCATGAATCTATTACTTTCTTTGTTTACTATATCAAAGCAAGCTTTGATTGTTTGTAATTTATATTTGTAATTTGTAGAGACGTATTGACAATCCTCAAATAAATAAATAAATATGGTTAAGCTGTGTCCTTTTATAAGTCACACAATTTGATTTTAAGTGCACAGAAAACCAATAGCTCAATCATTGTAACCAACAATCTACTCATTTACTCTGATATTGTGACTTAATTATTCAAAACGCCAAAATAAAATAGTTGAAAATATTAATAATCTATTTAGTTAACCCCAAAGTGCTCTAAATCAAATAACTTTCTACCTCGTTATGTTCATCAGCAAAGTCCATCAGCAGTCTGTATAAGATACTAAAAATCCTTATAGGTCCGTATATGTGGAATAGTAGGCCACTCATTCACATTTAAAGACAAAATTCGTATTTTATTTCAATTCATAGACAATTGTTTTTTAAGGCAACAATAATGAATCATACCACCACGCGATGCTGACACTAAAATATATATTTAATATGTTACTATGAGCTGCTATTTATTTGACTACAAGAATTATTTGTATTTTAATTATATTATGTTCTTGATGTAAATAAATTAATTTAATTATTAAAAAAACTTGTTTTCGGTCGATTATTTTTTTATAAATATATTTTCAAAAGGTATCCACGCGTCTGAACTAATCCTTATTGTACTTAAAATATTATTTAATCAGCTAATTATTCATAATCATTTGTGGTAGTATTATTTTAGTAGACGTTTCAAGGTTTATGTAAATTATTTCGTATAGTACTGATATTAAAGTTGAAATTTTACTATCACTGGCCCTTGCTTTACTTAGAAACATATCCCATCCTAAGCTGACCTGCCACACCACCCTTCTTTCACTGGTTAACAGTGAAAGTTGTGTACATAATCAATGTTGTTAAAGCCCCTCTTAAACTGGTTTTTAAATAGGGCGGAGTAATCGGAAATAAGGCGGAGCCACTGACACAGCCCTCAATCATCCCTCTGAATCCTCATTACGTGAGTGTCAGTCATAGCTATTGTGTGTTAAAATGTAATAATATATTTAATTATTAAAAATCAAAATGTTTGGAATGGACGGAACACATGCCCTTAGATCTCCGCAGCTAGAAAATAGCAGCGCGATTCCTATAAGCTTAAGTGGATCCCCAACTTCAGCGAACAGTTCAGATGTGTTTTTATATGACGATTCTTCTATGTCCGACGGCAGTTTATATGCAAGTGATCAAGAAAATCTTTCCACACCCAGAAAAAGGTAACAATAATAACTATTCAATATATTTTACGTTGTTCCGTAACAAGTCTGTATTTTTCATTACGTAATAATTTGCATTAAATCTTGTAACCATTCAATATTTCAATAGACTCTAAGCTGTATCTTTTCTAATTTCATATTACATGGGTTGGCATCTATCTATAGGTAACTAATTATCAGTAGTGTACATTCCATGTAAAGCATAAAAAGCACTATCTCTTTACACTTGGACATGTATGTCTTTCACATATATATATTTAAAATTTGGTCCAATTTGAAATCTCAGACTGTTATTTGGTAAACACCAGATTTTAAGTCAATTTAGTTATTAAATGTACAAGTATAATAAGATAATACTTTTTATGCTTTATAACGGATACACACCACTGCTAGTTATAAATAAGTTGGTAATATTATCAATGGAAGGAATTAATTTGTAGGCAGATACGTGAATTTATAAAATATATACATATCTATTTGGGAAAATGTCAGATGCGCCAAAATGAGATTTTATGGAATGCATCAAACAGGCAATGTTCCTGTACTGATATAAAAATCTCGTGAAAGCATAATATGACAAATCATCACAACATTTGGATCTAAGACACGAGATTTGGTACTACTTATAGTGTGGGGTGTTGATTCAACGATTATTATCTTGATAATCATTTCTATAAATGAGCTTAGTTGACGCTACAATTTAGATATGTTGATATTATAATACAGCGATTCTCAACTAGTGTGCCGCGGCACTTTTGTGTGCTGCCAAATTTAAGATATATAATTATGTTAATTTAATTTCAAAAGAATAATCCTTTTAACAAGAACATATATTTAAATCTATAAAAAAAATCATTACTAACATTAAAACTAAAAAAGAATCCAATGTGAAAATAGAAGACGATGTGATAGTAGCGTTGATATTTTTACAAGCAAATATAAATGAAATTATCAAAAAACAACAAGCACACGTTTCTCATTTAAAGTATTCGTATTATTAACTTGTAATTGATTCCTTATAAAGCGTACTATTATTTATGTAGTGCATATTATTTTATTTCGCACATTTAAAATTATTATCATAAACTATTTTACGCAGTGTGTGAAGGGAAGTATATAGTTTTAAGCTCATCTTATTTTTTCTAAGCCGCTATATTTTGAAATCGTTAAAAGTGTGCTGTAATAAAATAATGTTGAGAATCACTGCTATAATAAGTTGATCTTAGTCTGTGCTTCAAATGAGCTAGGTTCATTCTGCAATTGAGCCAAGGTGTTGATGATACAAAAACCTTTGTGCGGTGCTAAGTGACCAGGAGCAAATGTACGGATATCGGTTCTTTTATTTACGAAAATAATATTGGCGACAGGAAGACCACGCATATATAGTGATGGCCAAGATTAACCTTGGCACTACGAAGACCACGCCTATATAGTAATGGCCAAGATTAACCTTGGCACTACAAGTGTTTTTAGTCATGGAGAGCAAGAAAGAGTTCCACTTGTACAGAAACCGATTAGAGCAATGGTTTTTAAGAAAAGGGTTATTGCTGATGTAGATTTTTTAATTAACTTCATTTCACATAGGTATTAACGACTAGCTGTACTCGCGACTTCACGTGGCACAAATATTTGTGTTATAACAATAATTAATTCAAGCTGAAATCATTGCATAATTGATGTACATAGCATCGATTGTTTCTTATATAAATTTCAACAATTCAATATAGAGCTCAGTACTTTACTCACAATACTCGATGATAGATATCGTTAGTTCTTTCTAAGAGTTTTTTTTTTTTAATAAATGTGCTGAATTTATTTTTGGATAAAGAGCCGTGTTATAAGTTAAACGGTTTTTGATATTAGTGCGCTCCAGCACGTAAACAAATGTTTTAATAATCAACGTTTAACGTTTTGAGTTCTGTGGTATTAAGGAAGGCCCGTAATAGTATTTTTACCAATTTAACTTTCATCCACACAGTGATTAGTTACTGTTTTATTAAAAGTGTAATATTATATATATTTCAGCCGAATCACCTAAACAGTTATTTTGTACTGTTTTATTTAAATAAACGATCGCCACGTTTTTTTGTAAACTATCATAACTTTCTTATTTATGAACAGATTGAAATAAAATTAACACAAAATGTTAAAGGCACCCTTCCACAATACGTTAGTGAAAACGTAAAATTAGTTTAGTTGTTTCTGAGAGCACAGTGACGAACAAATATGTATGCATTGATTTCTGTACATTTTTGCTAACGAATAATATATCGCGCATCAATTTTTTTTATGAAGCATTACATATATAAGCTTTCCAATACTTTATCATCTGGATAGTGTAATATAGGATAGGCTGAGGAACCGACCTGTATACCTATTGACAACATTAATTAACATTTTAATTATGTTATATCAGAAAGGTGACCCAAAGTACAGATGCATAAAATTGCATTGATAAGCAAACTTATTATGAAACTAACTAATTAACAATGGTATCCGATATTTTTAAATTTAAATAAAACGGTCTTAAAATATAAAAACGCTTTTAATAAAAGTATTCATGATCCATTTATGTTTAAAAGAATTTTAAAAGAGAGCGTTTCTGAAACTGGCCATATTCAGATGGGGTAATTTAAATGACAACTACCTACTTTTATTATATAGCATCTCTATTAAAGTGGATTGTTTGTTTAGATATTAAGACGATATAAGATATCAATTAATTAATTAATTAATTTTGTAATAAAAGCTAGTGTGATATGTCGAAACTATATATTAGTAGAAATTCTTCCATCCGACTACTTATACAAAAAAATCTTTCTAAGGGGCGAATTCCGCCGTCTGCATAAAAGACGATCGCGCTGCCCGCAACAACAGATTCAGCAGCGACAAGCAGCGAATCTTCGCGAACGAAGACGTATGCAGTCAATTAACGACGCGTTCGAAGGACTACGAGCGCACATACCCACTTTACCATATGAGAAGAGACTTTCCAAAGTCGATACGTTAAAGTTGGCAATTGGATATATCAGCTTCCTCGGAGAATTAGTGAGTGAATACACAATTCTAGTTTTTTGTATCAAATGTTATTCGTATGTAAGCATAGGTGGGCAAAATGTAATCAGATTAATGAAAAACGATTACGGTTATATTTTGCGTTTTTCATCATTAACATTAACTGCATTTTGCTAATCTATATTTTAAACACTACGGAATCCTCAATTGCATGCACATTTATGATTCTTTAATGTTTTGAAGGCATTTAATTATGATTACAGAGCAACAAAACTAAAATTACGACTTCATTTTGTAATCGTTAATCATTAATCAGATTACATTTTGCTTATCTCAAACTACAAGCATGTGGCAATATTTTTGCAATTGTTTAATAAAAGTGCTCTGTTTTATACGACTTGGTAGCTTCGTAAAACCTGTTATTAAGTGGCATCTACATAATTCAATTTATGAGGAAAAATATGTTTTAAATCGATCATTCAATTTTTAGTAATACTTCTACGTTCGACTGGGGCACTATATTCGATTAATAGGATCGAAAGATCTTGATGCTGCTTTAAAACTGATAAAATACGTCCTATGAAGTCAAATTAGCAGAGATATATCTATTAATAAATTACGTATTGTTTTTGTTAAAATGGTATTTTTAAGTGCTACAGTAACACAATTTTTCCTGACCTCAGATTTTTTTAAGAGCAAGTAGAATAGGGAAATCAAATTATATCTTCGGTTCTACACAATAAATTGTGATCAGACGGGTGGCAGATTTTGATAATTAAAATTTATAAAAATACTAGAAATAATGAAATGATTTAACACATTCCCGCCGGCGGCTGAATTCGCTGTCTTCGTCATCTGACGGCTTTGTAAAATCAAATTTGTCTCATCGAGCGGCGCTGCTTGCATGTAATCGCATATCTCCCATTAAGTGCTTTTGCCGACTATGCCTGCGTTCATTTGCAAACCTTTTTCTTTTTATTAGAAAAATATACAAGTTAAATTGATTTCTTTCATTGTACTATTAATGCTACACGCCGACTGATGAAACAGTCCTCAGTGTACTATTAATGGTACATGCCGGCGAGAACGTGTTAAAAAGTGGACCTTGAAAACTATATTATGAAACGTAGCGCCGATGCGTTTGGTGTGTTTTTAAAATCACATGCAGGTTGACGTGTGCCCTAGCACAACTACATTTGTTTTTTCTTTTTTGAAGTAGCAAGATAATGTCCTTACCGGTTTCACAAGTACAAATTCGGTCACAAGTACAAATACTGTCATTGTGGCTCGCTTGGGTCTGTAAAGATTCGGGATGAAAGACTTTAGCACAAATATTGGCGATAACGTGTCCGTATGGTAGCCGCGACACCTCATTGACATTAATATAAGGAATTATGGCTGACAAAAAAGATAAAACAGATGTGATTGACGTGTTCCTAAATATCTTGGAGTTCAGAACCTCTCGGATTAAGGCGATTTATCATACGAATATGTAAGCACAAATATTTGTTCAAGGGCCTCTCCTCGTGTGTTATTCACTAGTTGTGCCCGCTTCTTCGTTCGCGTAGATATAGTACTTTTAATAGGATAATAATTATTTAAAGTTCTAATCTTTGTATAAATGATATAAATTCCATCGATTGTTTCTTATGTAAATCAAAAAAATTAAATATAGAACATAATTAGTACATTAGTACTAATACTGTTAGTCATTCGTGAAATTTTTCTAACTACTCGCTTATAAACACACACCGTTGGAGAGATGGCTACGCTGAGCGCCTTCTGCGTTCGCCCACCAAGCCCGGTTTAGTTGTGAAAGCCTTTCCCGGCCGTGCAATAGAGTTACACAGAAAAAAAAGAAGTGCCTGAGGAAGTAATTCATTATATGTATTGATGTAAGCCGACTATGTTCACGTCAGCCGTTACAGTAAGCCCTCGGAAGTATCTGGATCCCCAGGCCCGGCGAAGGCGAAGAGTAGGCAGTGCTGGCACCCCGGTAGTTTTAGTCGGTGCAGGTCCGACACACTGGGGAAGTAGCCCTTACCACTTCCCTGACGGTCCGAAGGGATTTCCACCGGGTTAACAAAAAAAAAAGCCGTTACAGCGACAGTCAATGGATTCTGTTCCTTTGAAAGTTACAACCGTTTATGGCTTATACTGTACGTTCCACCAAGAAATAGTGGTCTTAATTTAATAATAATAATATATTGTCACGCTTATATCCTTTTCGAGGTGAGTAGAGATACATTAGTGGTTGTATCCACTTTGCGCTTATAACAATAACGTGTCCAACGTGATTGTAGCGCAACTGATACAAACTAAGAGAAACTTTTCGTCCCATTATTATTTTAAAGTTATCTCGACGAAGCAACGGCTGTTGGTATCGTGCAACCACTGCCGCTGCTTCGTCGATAAATCAATTTAAATTTTGTAAATAGTTTTAATTTAATATTCAACATTTCCTACAGGTTCGATCTGATAGAAACTCTTCGGACAACCTGCTGACAGGTATCAACAATACTCATAACAAAGAAGAACAAAAGAAAGTTGTCATTAGAGGTACGTTGTTTTAGTATTTGTTTCAGTAAATTTTAATTTTGGATTAGTCCTTTGCCATTCGATGTTGAATTATATAAATTGTTCAGATAATATCTGCCTACAATATAAATAGGTAAATAATTATTATGCTTAGTTGTTAATTTCAATTTGACGAAACAACCGCGTTTAAAGTAGATCAAATTACCTATTTGTAACCACATTTAATAGGTATAAAATAGTCTGCCCACCATACTATATCATACCATGACCGTGCTAAGAGCGTGTCACGTAAAATATATTTAATACGCACAAAATGAATACAGCCAGTGATGTATCTCTGCACAACCCAAAAATGATATAGCGTGGTATATATCATTCGTTTCTAGTCGTGCTTATGTTTCATATTCATAACGCATTCGTAAAGTGGTACAGTGTAGTGAACAGAGTGCTTTAATAAAAAATTCTGTAAAGCCAAAGACAGAGATTTTGCTAGCACTCGATTAGTCTCCGCATGTTTTAGAAATATTGGTTTTGTGTTTACTAATAAGTACATAGAATTTCTCAACTAACTAAGATGAACTCTACTAATTAAGAACTCACCTAATGATGAATATCATTATTGATTAAACTTTTTTTTTTTATGTAGTAACTCGGTAATGTTCTTCAGATTAAGTTTAAAGGGTACCGATCACAATAGATCTTTTAGGTAGCAGTGATACAGGCTGAGTTAAGCTGCATAGCTCCACATTACATAATAATAACAACTCGGTAACTTTCGTCAGATGAAGAGCCTTATGTTACACTGCGTAGTCCCAAAAATGACTGCAAAACTACAAATTATCGAGAAATTAGATAATGTTTATTAATAATCTCAGCAATCATGCTAGCCTACTCAGTGTCTTTAAACTTCTTTCAATAGAAACTTTTTACTAGGAAATTTTTAGAAATATATCCTTACATTTATATATTTTGAGATCAAGACATTTATTACAGTGAACAAACAGTTACTCGTACTAGAGATTTTTATTGCATTGTGTTCCTTTATTTATTTAGCAAAGAATTATTAGAGTGGAAAAAAACTACGAATAAAATCACCTGCAAAATATCGTGCACTTGACGATTTTATTGAAATATGCAAGGAATGAAGCTCTTCGATACAGTCGGGTCAGGCAGTGCCAGGGCGCGACCCCCGCTCAATTATGTTTGTGCACCTTTTAATGATCGATATTGTGGTTGCACTGTATTTACGAATAGGGTTATTAACGATTCGTATATGTTACCTACTGTATTAAGAGATATCCATTTAATATGTAGTTGCATAAAAATACAATATATCGTATGTAAGAACATTCTTTTTTTTTACACTGACACGGCGCAGTGACTACACCATACCTGATAGTAAGCATGGTGCAGTCCAAAAAAACGCCAACGACTATCGACAGGTAAGAAAAATCCATCGGTAGTCACGGCGATCATGCCGGTCTGCACAAATATCTCTTCACGCTACGCTTAAAGGATCCAATATCATAGGAAAGTGGGAACACGCTCGCCGGAAGACCATTCCACAGCCCAACGACACGGCAAAAGAAGGAGTTAGGGAGCTTCTTAGTCCTAGCCGGGATGTGAGATACTGTATAGCTGTGACTCCGCAAATCCGCGAGCGTGGTTCTATTCAGGAAGGGAGAGGGTGGAAAAAGGTTAAACAACTCTTCAGAACACTCGCCATCATACAGACGGTAGAAAATTGCCAATAAATGGGCACAAGGTAACTAATTAGTATTGGATACTTATTTGATATTGTTTCCGCTATTCGTGTTATAATTAGTTAGTTTCTCGTTATGCGTTTCGCTTTTCTCCTAGTTATATTTCGTAGGCAATATTAAGTTATAATCTTCTTGTAGTAAGGGTCAGAAATTTAAGCGACTATAGACCTTAAATTCTATCGCAAGATAGCGCTGCGTCATCAACGCTTCAGTAATTAAAAATATAGAGTTTGCATTCGTGTACATTATTGTTGTTCGCAGTGTTTAGGATGTTATTGTATGTTCTATTTGGTTTTCTACTATTTCTATTCTTTATTTATCACATTACTCGCCAACTTCTACATGTTTTAGTGCATATGATTACGTTACGCCCGTGTGCATATTGCGTGTGAATTATCAATTTTATCTCGCTCTTTTGGTCCAGGTGCCATCGCTGAATTCTCACGGTAGCATCGCGTGACAATCCCCACATATCGTGGGATCACACCCGTCAAACAAATGTATAGTTTAATTTAACTTTCATAATTATAGTTTCTCTCGGACTGTGCTCTTTTTCGATAAAAATAGATACCATTAGAAATTAGTTACACCATTAATCTGACAAATCTAATTAAATATTTATCTAACTCATTATTAACACTAAACAACTACGGAATACTTCCAGACACAATCCTTAAATTTAAAAACGCTTTATAACATTAGCTAAACATATGTACAATTGATGATTAATTTAAGGAACGTTCTGAAACTGGGCTATTGTAGTTGAAATGCTATTTAAATATCTCTGCTTACTCTGGCAAGGCTATAGCGTGACGATATATTATTATCTTTTTTTGTGTGATAGAAGACCTATTCTACGCAACGAATGCACACTTGTGTCGACAATGCGCTTCTAAATGTGTAAACAAGGGAGCATATTTGCGAATCACACCGTAGCAAATTGAAAGATCGCCCTCTATAAACAGGGAGGCGTAGTGTATTAGAACACAATTAAGTACTCGACACCCTTTTTAAGTGCAATAGTGTTACATGGGGTCTCAGAAACTGTTCATTTATCCATCTTATTTTTAATTAATATGTTTTAGCATAATTGAAGGTTGTATATTTTTTATTAATTCTATATATGGAAAGGCTCTTTGGTTTAAGCCACATTTTTAGTGATATAGTAATATATAGATATATTTACGGAATCAGCGTTTTTTACCAATTCCAAATATATATATATATATATATATATATATATATATATATATATATATATATATATTACTATAACATATCACCAAAAAATGTCGTTAAAACCAAATAGCCTTTCACCCCTCGAATTGTTATACAGAGGTGCTATGTACTGAAAATATTCTTAGTATAAAAAAAAATTAAACTCGAAACATTTCATCATAAGCATATCATTAGAATTTGGGAGCATTAATATTCCCTAGCGAGAAATTAATGTCAATTATTACAATATCAAAGGTGAAAACATAATAATTCCTACCACACGTATACAATATACCTACTCGGAACACACCCATACGTACACAAGGCTAATGAATTTTCTATCATAAAACAGGCTGTGTAATATCAGGGTAACTGATAAAAAAGCTTTCTATTCACGATGAGTGGCCGAGCGTGAGCCGCTTAATCTCTTTTTCAATTATTAAAAAGCACCTTATCGAAATGTTATTGTAGATTTACATAGAGATTAGCGCACGTGCAGCACCCCAGGATAGCAATGTTTACACTGTTGGCGATAAATGGAAGAACCACGTTGGATCAGGTGCTCCTTCTATGAATTTGAAGAGTGAAACAAAGCAATATTTAAATCATATGGGACTATCGCGAAATAATTTGAGTTATCGTCGAAAAAATCGTGAGGAAGCTCGCACGGCATCTAATAACAATGCCATGTATAAGAGCCCTGAGAACGGTGATCAGCTGTGCTACAGGTCACATTGGTAAGACATATCATTTTCAAGTAGATAAAACCGTTTATAGATCTCTGCTTATCTCGAAGGGCATATAGCGTGATGGCTGTTATAAAATAATTCGTTATAATGTAATGCGTACTTTCATTATTACAATGTATTATCTATTTACGCTTTAAAATCAATTATAAATGACGTATATTTACGACTATAAAGAGAAATATTTCTGTATATTAGATACTCTTTTTGCAAAATACAACTTCAAAATAACGGAATGACTATTTTAAAAAAGATCTTTGTCAAAATAACCTCTTCATTTTAGAAATTTTGTGTGGTTAATACAGGGATACATTCAAAATTAATTACATAATGCCTATTAAAATTATTTTAGCTCGTCAGATATTTGATGCAACCGGCGTCCCCACGATAGAGGTTGATATGGTGACAGAACTTGGGTTGTTTCGTATTGGAGTTCCCTCTACAGACTCTAAGAAACTTGCTGAAGCTGTTGAACTTCGAGATAACAATCCAAACGAATTTCATGGTATGGGTGTATTAAGCGCAGTGAAAAACATTAACACTATAATTGCTCCAGAACTTATCAAACAAAATCTTGAAGTAACCATGCAGAGAGAAATAGATCAGTTTATGATTTCTTTGGATGGCACTGAAAATCGATCGCGGCTTGGAGCTAACGCCATTATGTGTATATCGTTGGTGGTAGCCAAAGCTGGTGCCGCGAAAAAAGGAGTTCCTTTATATAGACATATTTCGGACATGGCTGGAGTTACAACAATCATATTACCAGTTCCACATTTCACCATATTAACGGGAGGTATACTTGCCTCCAACGGACTACCTTTTCAAGAGTATACGATAATGCCAACAGGAGCAACTTCATTTTCTGAGGCTATGCGTATAGGAACGGACATATACCGATACGTAAAAAAGGTGATAGCCAGCAAATACGCAGTTGAATTTACTTATGTAAGTGACGCAGGTGGATTTGCTGTGCCTCTGAAAAGCCATCGTGATGCTCTCATGTTCCTCACAGATGCTATCAAGCAGTGTGGCTATACGGGTAAAGCAGAAATCGGATTAAACGCGGCCGCAACAGACTTGTACAAAGACGGTGCTTACGATTTAGAGTTTAAAAACCCTAATTCTAATCCACAGGAGTATATGTCATCGGATAAACTTGCAGAAGTCTATTTAGACAATTTAAAAGAATTTCCTTTATGTTCCGTTGAGGACGCATTTGAATTCGATGACTGGTCTGCATGGTCTACGATGGCATGTCGTACCCAAATTCAAATCCTTGGAAATGATCTAACACAAACAAACCTTCGAAGAGTAGGATTAGCGGTAGATAAAAAAGCGGGGAATTCTATTGCGTTACGTCTCAATCAAGCAGGCACCTTGACAGAAATTATAGATGCTTATAAATTGCTGAAATCAAATGGTTTCGGGGTCGTGCCAACTGACCGTTGGGGAGACACGGAAGATTTGTTTCTTGCGGATTTGGCTGTAGGTCTCTCAGCTGGCCAGATAAAATGTGGTAGTCCTGTACGATGCGAGCGTATCGGTAAATACAATCAAATTCTAAGAATTGAAGAAGAATTGGGAGCACTATCAAAGTATGCGGGTAAAAATTATCGGGGTCAAACATAAAAATAAATTGTTTACACATTTTTGTAGAGACAAGCTAATTATTACCTGAATTAAACAAATCGTCATACTAGTAATGGTTTATTTTTATCATATTGCTTAATAAAAATAAAAGAAATTTTGATACTATCGAAATGAGGTCAATATGATAGTATTAATACTTATGATGTAGGTACGTATACTTATCAAAAATCTGCTAGACATGATGAAAATAAGTAAAAAATAATAATGTTGCTGTTCGTATTAATAGCGCCTATAACGAATATAATAATACATATTTATTATTTTATTAAACTTATTGGGTATCGTTGACCTATGTTATGTCCGGGCAGTAAACTTGAGGGAGTTTGCTGCTCGGATGAGAGGGAGGCGGTGCACGGTGTCCGGCGCGCCGCTTAAGAGAGAGGGAGAGAGAGGGGTGGGCTTTCACAGGAGTGAAAGGGTAGGAACCCCCCATGGAGGTAGCCTCAACAAGGCTTTATGCTCCCTGGGCGTCTGGATGAATTTGGTTTGCCAGGCCAGGGTGGAGCAATCAGAGGCACATCCCGGGGGTTTTTAGTCAGTAGGAGTATGACACACCGGGGTCGCTGCCCTCACAACGTCACTTACGGTCCTATGCAGCATTTTCCCCGGGGTACAAACAAAAAAAATGTTATAAGTAATGTAAAAAAAGCTTTAAATTATTATCTAGTTCCGAAAGTTCTTTAATAATAATGATAGCTTGTTTACAATGGTTATCTCATATCTGTTAATGACGAAGAAGAAATATAATATGAATATAAATGGAAATAAAAGTCCAGGCAGGCTTAAAATACCTACACAGAACAAATAAAATATTATATTTCCTGTTGAAAGCTAAGATTAGGAGTATGCGAAATCCACAAGAGTACGAAGGGAGAGTTACGCAAGCAGAAATAGAGGTTGCATTTTAATAATTCTCTTTATCCTAATAGAAATTTAGCGTGATGACATTTTCATGATACGTTACATAGTTATGAATATAACATACTATAATTATAATCTAAGACTATAATATAAAAGTTGAAACAAATATATGGCTATACTATATCATGGTAGGTAGAATATTGAACATGTCATTACAGAAATCACTGAATCGTTATGCGTTTGCGACAATCTGTCTAATTGCCGGAAATATACTAATTACACCCATAAGTCCCTGTAAACTGTCATTAATGTGTACTTGAATTTTATGCCCTTATAGTGTGACGTGTCAAATTATGTCGATACACATAACACCAACATCGCTCATTATAAGTCGCTATTTACTTTTATAAAATGTAATTTATAAAACCGCAGTGAACAATTAAAACATTTTTCTTTCTTTAATACTAGCTCTTGCTTACGGCTTTATCTACGTTAGCAATGAGGAAGTAACCCTGTTAAAGTCAAATTAGATTCGTATATATTACTGTTTGCTACACTATTTGTATGTTACGCAACAAAATTGCTTTACCTCTCTAGTGGATGACTTACATTATTGAAAGTTCAAGGTATATCTCTGTTCCTATCCAAACGATTTTAATAAAGCTTTTCATAATGTAATATAAATATGGTTTCATTTATATTAAACTTTTTTAGGAATTATAACTCATGATACATTGTTGGTTGATCAAATTACTTAGGTTCTGCCCAATCAACCCGACATATCCTATGTAGTCAGCATATGCCGTAACGTATTAAGCTCCCCAAGAATGATAAGTGAGGGTAAAAATCTTGCTTGCATTACGTTTTTTGAACTAACCAGTTGACCAATCGCGCTTACTAAAATGTATCTACACGTTTTGCATGCTGGTAAACTATTGGAAAACTGGAAATGTAACAAAATGTAATCTAAGATGATTTAATTCTCGTAATCGTGGCTTAAAAAATGAAAATTCCATTTGATACTTCACATTCGTTTCACTTCATTTTCACTTACCATAATATGTCCTACGATCTTCGTATCTTCTTCAGTAGTTAAATCGATACTTCACCTTAAAGGGTAAGTTAATCCATGGTACGTTACATATTATTTACTCCGCAGTAGTAATTGCAGTTAAGCATGAACCTAATCTATACTAATATTATAAAGCTGAAGAGTTTGTTTGTTTGTTTGTTTGAACGCGCTAATCTCAGGAACTACTGGTTCGAATTGAAAAATGACTTTTTGAGTTGAATTGACCATTTATCGAGGAAGGCTTTAGGCTATATAACATCATGATGCAATTATTAGGAGCGAAGAAATAATGGAAAATGTGAAAAAAAACGGGGAAAAATATTCATCCTTGAGGGCTTCCATTGCGTGCGCTGCAAAAACGGTTTAAGATACCAAAAATATATGTATGAAAGAATTATTCCTCTTGAAATGATCTAAAAAAATGTCCACGACAGTATATGTCTATCTTTTAAGATTAAGTCACTAGAACCGTTTTTATGGTAAACAAATATGGTTGAAATTAATGCATTATTTGTTAAGAATTGTATCAACGTAATAATATTAATCTTTATCCAAATAAATGTGTTGTTGATTAAGAGTATTTAATTGTGAACAAAATTGTCTTTGACATCACTTAATTTCAATGAACATCTCAGAAGATATTACAAAACCTTATATAGCAAAACAACGTTTGCCGGATCAGCTAGTCTTAAATAAAAATTGGAATATGTAGAATGAAATAATCGACATGAACTGGTCAACCCTATGGCTGCTATCGACGAGGGCTAAAGAGCTGTAACTACGCGCACGTGTACGCGCCCCTCACGTGCACCCCAATAAAGAATAACAATCGTGAATTTACCACTAATAGTTATACTGTCCCCGAGCAAATTAGTATCTTATAAACACTGTAGAGATCGCAACATATATTCCCATTATAATATAGTTTATAGTTAAAATCCCAAATGCAGTAACACTTATATCACGTAGACTGGTGTCGTGAACAGAGTGGGACGGTTTTTCACGCCGGACAACTGTTCGTAATGTTGAAAGCCCAGGTCAGGCCCCGCAAGGAATATTGTTCGCTTCTTTGGGATGATTCTGCTCAGTACTTACTTGACACCCTGGATTGATTGCAGCGGATGGCTGTTGGAATTGTGAATAATCCTGATGTGACTAAGCATCTTCATCCGCTCCAGCTGCACAGAGATATTGCCTCACTGAGCGTTTTCTACCATCTATATCATGGCGTGTGTTCTGAAGAGCTATTAAACCTAATTCCACCCTTCCTTAATAGAATTACGAGCGTGGGTTTGTGGAGCCACAGCTATATGGTATCTCACTTCCAGGCTAAGGCTAAGAAGTTCACTACCTCTTATTTTTGCTGTGTCATTGGGCTTTGGAATGGTTTTCCGGCGAGCGTGTTCCCGCCATCCTATAGTATTGGGTCCTTTAAGTGTAGCGTGAAGAGGTATTTATGCAGGCCAGCATTATTGCTGGGACTACCAATGGGTTTTTTTAACTGTCAATAGTCGTTGTTTTTTGGACTGTACCATATTTACCATCAGGTGTGGTGTAGTCACTGTGTCGAGTCAGGATAACAAAAAACCTAGGTTTAATCGACTACAGCTAGTTGTTGCCAGTAGAAGTTAACTTTATTATTTACTACAATTATATCGAGGGGTGAAAGGCTATTTGGCTTAAACGACATTTTTTGGTGATATAGTTATATATATATATATATATATATATATATATTCAGAATCAGCATTTTTTACCGATTCCAAATATAGTAATATATATATATATTACTGTATCACCAAAAAATATTGCTTAGATCAAATAGCCTTCTCGATTTGTAGTCTCCTGTATATAACACAACTAAATATAACCAATCTCTATTGCAGAATTAGTCGTCCAATCTCAATACAAACCAATTAAAAAAACAATGCTACCTGTTACATATATTCCATTTATATTAGTATAGAATCCTTTTAATTTGGTTTCTAAAAACAAAAAAAGATACTTTACAGATAAGACTATTTTTTAAAAAGAATATTTCTGAAATTCATAATGCTGGATCTTAAAAAAAATCTACTTATATCAATCTGAGGTTTTTAAAAATAATATATCTTTATATTTTTCTTTCAGGAAATAATTTTCAGGCGCACTCTCTGTCGTGGTCTCGGCGAGGAGATCGGCCGCCAGGAGCCACCCTGCATGCTAAAATTTGGATCCCTGAAGATCCCAGGATATTCGTTACCTCCACAAACGTTATTCAAAAAGAGGAATTAAGATAAATATATATTTTTAAATACCTAATATGTTTTGCAACATTTAGTTGGATGTTATAAAGATATAATACTTAATGTTGATCTCAAATATACTTAATATAAAAAGTAATTGCCTAGTAAAGAAATCTACTTATTAATCAATGTAATCAATAATATTTACTAAAATGTAAATAATAATAATAATTCCAATGTAAAAATACAATACTTATTTTGTTTCTATTTTTTATACTTTATGCACACGTTGTTTTATAGTAAGTACATTATTTTAAATACATACCTGTGGGGCAAGCGAATGCTTCTTCCAGGTTTAGACGAACCTATACATTCGTGACGCGTATCAAAAGCAGTTTCCAGTCAAAATCGGGCGATAATCGCCTTCAGCATTGCAAGTATATTCTTTTTCTTCGATTTTTAAATCAGCGTATTTTTTTTAAACGAGTTATTAACCGACATAAGAAGTCACCAAATTATAGTGCTAGTGGTTGAACAATAAAAACCAACTCTAAATCTTAACTTTATTTTAAGCCTTAATTGGATCCAGTCGATTTGAAGTCTATATTTCTAAAGGCTGCTCTTTCCAAATAGTGTAAGCTTTCTATGATTGTAATTCCTAACCTTAAATATAATAAAGTACCTATATTTACTCAGCTATACATTGAATTGTGAATAAAAATAAATATAATTAAAAATTGTCTTTGCGTTTATTATAAAAAAAAAATTCTCCATTGATAACAGGTGTAGTTATCTTATAATAAGTTATAGAGGCGCCTATAAGTATATAGCCTAAAAAAAATATATTAAGTTGCAAGTCTATTAGACAATTTAACTTAAGGTAATATTTCCGACTTTTATTGTAAGTTTTTTTATTGATAATATTTAGAATATGTGACTCATTAATTAGGACGAAAAGCTTAGGAATAAGTTCTTTAATAAATAGTCAAAATGGCCGATTGTCAAAATGAATTACAATGCTCAGAGTGGAAAATATTATGCAGCATTATTTAAAAAAAAAACAATAACACCTAATTGAGCTATAAAACAAACAATAATCGGCTTTTTAAAAATTGAACAATTTATTTCCACCAATTATTAAATATCCTATTTTTTTTTTAATTAAGATTACGGATATATAATATTATAGGGATAGGTTTACGATTTTTTAATGTATTCTGTATTTAGGGGTATTTACTGACCTTGACACAGTTACAATTAATTTTAACTAATTTTTTTATAAAATTCTATGGACCATCATTTGATACGAATTCTTAGTAACATATAATATATTAGTCCAAGTCCTTACTTCTAGTTGGAACTAAAAAACGAAAACTTTCAAAGCATTTAAGCATCCATTTCTATTTTTTGCTTGTAAATTTACGCAATTTAAATGTTTGCGGTAATATTAAATATTTTTTACAATTAATCGAGCAAATTGTTTTAATAAAATGATAGTCCGAAAGAAAAAGCCTTCAAATCTGTTATTTTCGACAGATGTTTAAATTCCCAAGGTCCGAATGTGGCGATAGAGGTATAAACCTTGCTTTGCATAGTTTAGCGAGACATTATATCAATATTTTTTTATATTTCGGAATTATTTTCTTTATATATAATAATAGATCATATATATTATATTAATGTAAAAAAAATAAAATCAACATATTCCCATATTTCCATATATATTAGGTACGATTCACAGCTTCTGTAGTCACCATAAATTTACAAAATATGTCTATAAGGTGTTTTAGTCCTCCTTCTTACAGAAAAGATTTGTTTGAATAGAAAAAAACGAAAAAAGGAAAGACTTAATTCATATTATAGAAACGAAATTAGCTACAACTTGTCGAAAATGTCTGAACTTCTCGAAAATATAGGATTTCCTTATCTCGCATTGCGTTTCATCGTCGCTCTTACCCCAACAGGAGTGGAATGCGGCGTGAAAATAAAAAAACGCGTACTTTTGAGTTTCTGAAATAGTTTCATCATTTTCTACGGTACGTTACTAAAACAATGAATTCATAATATAATAGGTATAACAGAGTTCAACAATGAAACAAAATCAATCATTTATTCATGTGTAATACCATTACCTGTTCAACCTCATCTTTAATATATTACAATATTAACCACAGTCCGATGTATTCTCAAATGATATTAAATAGTTCTGTAAATATTATTATGCTAACCTAAAAGTGTAATATTTTCAATACTGTTAAACATATTATTAGTTATCGCTTTTCAATCTATACAAAGATTTCGCGACGTCAATAATAGTCTCTTAAGGAATTCGCACTGCCTACATTTACTCTGAATGTGAAATATAAACAAATACAGTGCAAACTCTATATAACGACCCTCAAGGGACTGTGCATTTTTTGACGTTATAGAGAGTTGTCGTTAAATGGAGAGAAGAAAAATCTGTATTAGAAAAAGAAAAAGTTTTAAACTCTTACTTGTCATGTTTGCAGTTTGAAAGTTTGTGAGTAATTAAGAATATGATAACGTATAGATAATCCATGACTCCTACTAACAACAGTCAAGACGTTTCGGGTTAAGCAGAAATGCATTAGTGGCTGCATCCACATTGGGCTTATGTCGTGCCCGACGTGGCCAGTAAAGCGATGATCACCGTTCTCAAGGCATATGACGTTTCTATTATGCAATGTGGATTTTTCATGATACTTTCCTTTACCGGTGAGGATGTGGTGCCTAAACCGGCACATAATCGAGAAAGACCCAGAGATACGTACCGGGATTCGAATCTATGACCATTCGTGTTGTCGCACGAAATATTGTTATTATTCAGTAAAATTACCATTTAATGATAGATGGAGTACTTTAGAACTCACCAGTTTTTCTCTTATGACTAAAAAAATAAGTAACTCGAAAATAAAATACGAAGTGTTATACAATTTAAGAAATTTCATAAATTACTGGAGATTTTTAAATAACGGGACACACCAAGTACGTTTTAACCATTAAATTTTACACAAGTTATTCTTTTAAAGATATTTTGAACTTTAATTTTTAGAATGGGTGATATGATCGCTCAAAACTTTTCCTTTTAAAGTGATGTCAATGATGAAACTAATTTTCTTATATTCCTAATTTATTTAAAAACATAGTAAGTAGTATTTATATCTTAAAACTTTGTAAATTTTTAGAAAAGCATTAAATTTAATATATGTCGGATGTTTTAAAAAAATTGAAGTTCCAAGTTCAGGTATTTAAAGTAAGCTCTAGAATTACCGTTTCTCTGTCAGCACTTTAGTTTTGGACGTTGACTTACGGGACATCTGTATATATTGAATAGTCAGATAGAGGATATTATGTTCCATAGAAGGGATGATACGGAGCTTCGACTCCGACTCCGATAAGTTGGAACTTCCGATTGTTATTACACCTCCGATTCCAACTTCGGTTCCGAAACTTTTTAATCGGAGGTATTCATCGGAGGTCATCACCACTGTTGTAGTCAATTCATTTGATTTCATTTTATATGTTGTTGAAACATAATATCAATTAATCAAACAATCAGTGCTACTTAGTTTGTAGAAGACATTTTTTAAAATGTAGATTAAAAAAATATGATTAAATTATTAAATTTCAAACTAAATGTACATTCAAATTTATTACTAAAAGGTTTTTTTATTTTACATTTACATTAAATTAAGTAAAATAGAAATTAACACAAAAACAACCCTGCAGCAAATTTGATTTAATTTGTTCACTGGAGGATAACGGTTTCTGATATATCCAACACTTTGTGAACAACAGCTTTTATTTGCCCAAGTTAGGTTGTGTTGTGTTGTGTTGGGTTGTGTTGTGTTGGGTTGTGTTGTGTTGGGTTGTGTTGGGTTGTGTTGTGTTGTATTGGGTTGTGTTGTGTTGGGTACTGTTGTGTTGTGTTGGGTTGTGTTGTGTTGTGTTGGGTTGTGTTGTGTTGGGTTGTGTTGTGTTGGGTTGTGTTGTGTTGGGTTGTGTTGTGTTGGGTTGTGTCGACCCAACTTGATATACGCCGGCGATGCGCTTGAGGGAGCGTGCCGCCCAACTTATCCAGGGGAGAGCGCTGTGTGACCCCGGGGGTTTTAGTCGGTGCAAGTCCGACAACCAAAAAGCTTCCTGAGGTCCGTCAACAATATCCCCCGGGCAATCAAAAAAAAAACTGATATACGCTTGGAAACAGTCTCGATCCTCAACATCTGTCTACACACGAGTGAGATGTAGAGGGAAATGGATTATGCTGTTGTCAATTCAAAAGTTCTAGCTTATAGTTTCGAAGACATGTATCAAACCTGCACCATATTAAAATGGGATCAAATTTAAGATATAATAAATAACATATCTTCACGCTATCATGCTATGTGAGCAGACATACAATAGTGGTTTTATCCACTTTGCGCTTAAATGTTGTGGACTACGCGACCAGTAGCTCAGGTAATCGCTTTCTCACAGTACTATGAAAATGTTAATAAGAAACACAGCAATTTTTATTGTCTGTGTATTTGTAAATTTATCACTTTCTAATTAAAAAGGTTCACTGAATAATGTTTTTATTTGTCCTTTAATAAAACTATTTTATTCTGCCGTCACTTGTGACTGACATTGCCTCCGATTCCGATTCCGATAAATCAAACTTAAAAACTCCGACTCCGACTTCGGTTCCGATAAAACTGCCTCCGTTACATCCCTACTCCATAGGTTTAAATTACTTAAAATATATATTAAGGCTCCCATAGATAAATGAGGCGTCTAGTTTCATACCATAAAGTTTAAATGTTAGTGGACGGGTTCCGGGAAGGCAAAACAATTGAGTGACGTATAAATATTAATGTCAATATTTGTCAATTTTTATACATATAACATTAAGGCCAGGTTCCTTAAAACAATGTTCAAAAAACAGCCGACACGCCAATAGGTTTTGGCAGAATAAAATGTGACGGGAAAGCTATTAACATAAAAAAAAAAAAAAACAATGTGACTTTGTTTTAGAGAAATAGGGCAGAACAAGGTCTGCCGGAACAGCTAGTCAAAGATAAAGATAAGATTTATAAGTTTTTATAAACAATTGAGATTTGAAAAAATATGTTATAGCAGGAAACTAGACGCCTCAAATAGCACTAATAAGTCTAGACTCTCATTTCGTTATTATACTTTGGGGCATACATACTTATGTATTTTGTTTTAATGTATTCTAAATAGCATCCACAACACTAGAAAAAAATTACTCACTAGCCTGAAAATAATGAGGCTCTGGGCTGTATTCGATCAATACATCTAGAAGATCAGGATTGGCTGCATATGGTAGTTCCCACGGGCGCGGGTACCCTTTATATATACTATACATAGATGTCTGGTTATACGAAAATTGTATGCGCGACTGTTTTTGCTTCTACATGATCAAAATAAACACATCAACAAAGCCTAAAGCACAGTCACACTTTTGATGCCTGCTAAAAAATTGCAATTCATTAAATAAACAATGCTATATGGTTTATACTGATTTTAAGTGTCATTTTATGCTTGTTTTTAGCTTAGAATAAAATTGTAGTCCAATAAACAAAAAAGTAAAAATTTATTTAAAAAAAAAAACAATTGAATACCAGAAAACCGATCTGCAGTTGTGATCATCCATACTGTGAAGAGGAGGTTGCACGACATCGATATCAGGTTTTTATTGTAGGTCCATGCTCTTCACCGTGGGAATCGAACACGACGATTACAGTGGGCACGGGGTCACTAACCATTGTTCTGAAGATCTGAAGATGGGCTCATGTCCTGTCTTTTGATGGATCAAGGTACGATTTCGAAGCTTCGAGACAGTTGACGGTTTCGGTGTCCACAAGGAGTTCATCCTATCGGAGCGAGTCAATCAGGGTTTGGGACGGAATTCGAGTTGCCAGTGGAACTGATTTAATGCAGAGCACGCCGACTGTCAAAATATACTGCCACAGTGTAGTCGAACATATCAACTTCCACAGCTGGCGAAGATTTCGTGTTCATATATATAGGGAAATGTTTATACACATACCGCAGGCTCGGTGATAAACGTGTTCCGTGAACGTGATAACGCTATCCTATATTGGCCGCCGCAGTTGTGCAACACGAATGCTATTGAGCATACGTAGGGTTTCTCGGCAGAATAGCGTTCGAAAAGTTGCTGAAAAATATACGCTTAGAATACAATCCCCCTCGCATCTCTCGCGAACTTGGTACAGGATTCCCCAGGCCACTCAAGATAGCTTGATTTTAAGCATGCCGAGGCGATGTAAAGCCTTAGTTAATGCTTTAGAAAGACCTACTGATTACTAGATACCATCGAATATCTATTTTTTATGCTTGAATATGTATCTCACAACTTTTTTTTCGTTTTTTTTTTTCTTATTTTTACTCAACTTAGTGAAATTGTGCAGGCGGAGGAATGCTTTTTTTAAAACTAAAATTAAAATAAAAAACGAACGAATAGTTCTATGGTCGTTGTAAGACTGCTTTATTATTCAAATAAAAATTAGAGCTAAAAACAGTTAATTCTTATCTGCAGATGCTGACTAAGCATTCCAAGATGCAGCCTACGCAGAAGCATTTATCCTTACTCGACCATCTCGGTAGTGCAGGGACTCTGGCACTAGTTTGTTCTTTATTATTAAACTTTTTTTGTTTATTGGCCTACATTTTTTTAAACTATCTGTACTCGCGACTTCGTTTGCGTGAAAGAAGTAACTTTATTATGGTAATAATTATTTCAAGCTAAAATCTTTGTATAAATGTTATAAATACCATCTATTCTTTCTTATACAAAAAAACAACAATTAAGATAAAACACCATTAGTATTAAAGACTTACAGTACTCGACAATAGTTGTTTACAGTTTTACAAAAAAATATGCAAACACGCCTCCGCTATGATTTTACCAAAGAATATCGTTAAGGGAACTATTTGTTAAAATAAATGTCTGTTTTTATTGAAAGTAAAACGCTTTATTATTTTTTATTTTAAAGAATATGGCGAGAACCACGATTAGCTGCACTACTGGTCACTTAAGTAGGCCCACATATAAGTGCAAAATGGATCCAGCTATTATTATAGTTCTGCTTACACCGAAAGGGATGTAGCGTGCCGATATGTTATTAATATTATATAGTCAAAACCGTTCATGGCGACATCGTTTAGAACAACATACCGATTATATTGTCCCAAAACAAAGGTCCCGGAAAAAAAAAATAGACACTTCGTATCTCGAAAACATCAGCAGTTGTTACAACTAAATTTGTGTAGTCCTTTCGATGTCGTTATAACAGCTTTTGACCGAATTTTATCATTATTAATCTTTTATTTTAATGAAAATGTTATTGTTATAATTTTCCTAGTCCAGTAGGAGTTTTATTACATTAAAAATCTAAACGCTTAAAAACACTGGTAAACGACATGGCAACCGCAAGCGAGACTGCATCCAAATTACAATACGCAAACCAACGTTTTAATAAGAATTATTTTAAGTTATACGGAATTAAGAACGACCCCTAAATGTACACAAGGATCAGTTAAATTTTGTTAAAAGTACAAATTGCATATAAATCAGCCTTTTTTTCTAACCCGGTGGAAACCCGTTATGGGCCGTCAGAGGGCGGTGAGGGCCGATACCCCGGTGTGTCGGACTCGCACCGACTAAAACCACCGGGGTGATCATTCGAGCTCATATTTGTTCCATGTAAATCAGCCAAATCACTTGAACAATTATTTTATATATAGAACATATTTATATATATACACAGTGTAAACTCCATATAACGTCACTCGATTTAATGTCAAACTCCCTAAAGCGTCGATATCACTCGGTTTTGGTTGGTTTAGCTTGTTTCCCATACAATGATACACTCTATATAGCATTACACCCACTCTATATAATGACAGAAATTTAATAATATAAAGTACTTTTGAAGTTGCCAAAATTAGTAAAAACTGCGCAGCTGTGTACGTTCTTTTGTCGCTTTATTATCCAAGCCCGTAATAAACTCGACTGTCGGCATTACACATACCGAACTTTATAAGAAATCCATTCTTTTGTCTACAAATTGGGATTGCTTGCACGTGTTGACTATTGTTAGTAGGAGTTATGAATTATCTATACGTTATCATATTCTTAGTTGCTCACAAACTTTCAAACTCTAAACATGGCAAGTAAGAGAAAATCTCAGTGTATTGACGAAAAAGTTTTACTGATACGCGCAATAGAGGCGGGAGAGAAGATAAGTCATGTTGGCAGATGCTTTGGATTTAGTCGCTCTACAGTGTCCACAATATGGAAAAATAAAGAAAAAATTCTACAAGCAGAGGAGGATGGAAAATTTTCTTAAAAATTGAAGAAACCTAAATACGAAGATTTGGATCGAGCTATACTATCATGGTTCAACCGACAGCGCCTGAATAATATGCCTATCTCGGGGCCGATCGTGAAAGCTAAGGCGGAGAAGTTTGCTGAAGAACTTAGTTTACTTTCTTTTAAAGCATCAGAAGGATGGCTCGAAAAATTCAAGCAACGTCATCATATCAACTACGGTAAAATTAGTGGAGAAGCACGAAGTGTTGATACGAATGTTACTCATGACTGGATTAATAGTGTGGTCAAAATTGACAGAAAAATACACCCCAAGTGACATTTTTTAATGCTGACGAAGCAGGAATTTTCTACAAGTTGACCCCAGATAAAACTCTGAAATTTAAAGGGGAAAAGTGTGTGGGAGGAAAGCTCTCCAAGGAGCGTATTACAGTGCTTGTGGCTGCTAATATGGATGCCACAGAAAAAAAAAGCTAATGGTAATCAAAAAATCCGCGGTGTTTTAAGAACATTAAAAAATTACCAGTGACGTATAAAGCTAATAAATCATCTTGGATGACCAGTCAACTTTTTGAAGAAGAAGTGCGAAAGTGGGATGCAGAATTAAAGGGACGAATAATTTTACTTCTTGTTGACAACTGCCCTGCCCACCCTATTACAACAAACCTTCAAAACATAGAGTTGGTATTTCTTCCTTCAAATACGACTAGTGTTTTACAGCCGATGGATCAAAGCGTGATTAAAAGCCTCAAGGGTCACTACAGAATGAAATTATTGATGGAGCTAGTCGAATCTGAGGGTAATAGTTCTATTAATATGCTGCATGCAGTAAATTGCATCTTTGTGAATCTGTTTGCGAGTAATTCGCATCTGGATAGTGGGGATAAGGAACCACCGTCTATTCCTGCATGTGGCACACTAATGCGCGACGTAGTGATCCGTATGAAGGATGTGCGCTCAGTGCTTCGTGGTCTAGATGTGAACAAAGCCAGTGGACCAGACGGTATCCCAGCAAGAGTGCTTAGAACCTGTGCTCCAGAGTTGTCTCCTGTTTTGACACGCCTGTTTCGTCTCTCTTTGCGGACCGGTATTGTTCCCGAGTGTTGGAAGCTTGCAAATGTGCAACCAGTTCCCAAGAAAGGTAGCCGTGCCGACCCTATTAATTATAGACCAATCGCCATCACCTCACTTTTTTCAAAAGTAATGGAGCGGATAATCAACCGTCAATTGCTGGCATACCTAGAGCAAAATGATATACTCAGTGATCGGCAATATGGCTTTCGTCAGAACCGGTCTACTGGGGACCTCCTAGTGTGTGCCACCCATTACTGGGGTGAAGCCATTGAGAAGCACGGAGAGGCCCTTGCTGTCTCTCTTGACATCTCCAAGGCGTTTGATAGGGTCTGGCACGCAAGCCTATTAAGCAAGCTCCAGTCTTATGGCCTGCCGGAGTGTCTCAGAGTCTGGATCAATGATTTCCTGAGAGAACGGTCTATACGAGTAGTAGTTGATGGCTGTTCATCGGACCAATTGGCAATTAATGCCGGTGTTCCTCAGGGATCAGTACTTTCAGCAACATTGTTTCTGCTACACATCAACGATCTGCTTAAACCCGGTATCCTTGGGTATGCGGATGATAGCACTGTTACTGATAGGTACTTATCTGGACCGCGGGCAGATGCCGTCGAGATCTCTCTGCTTAGGGAGGCTGTGGTGAAGCGAACAGATTTAGCACTTAAATACGTCTCTGATTGGGGCGATGCGAATCTGGTTAGTTTTAATGCTACCAAGACACAGGCGTGTCTTTTTTCCGCTAAACGGAGTCCTTTTCACCTGACTCCCACCTTCCAGGGTGTTTCCTTGCCGGTGACTAATGGTCTTGAGCTCCTCGGTTTAGAGCTGACAGCTGACTTGAACTTTGGGCGGTCGATTGAGTTTAGAGCGAAAGCAGCTGCAAAGAAATTGGGTGTCCTTTTTAAGGTCAGACGGTTCTTTTCACCATCGCAACTTCTTAACCTGTATCAGGCGCAGGTGCGGTCGGGTGTTGAGTACTGTTGTCACCTTTGGGACGGATCCGCTAAATATCAGTTGGCGGCTTTGGACTCGATTGATCGTAGAGCTCATAGACTTATTGGCGACGACTCTTTGTCAAAAATTAAAATGCAAAGCATCGAGCATCGACGTAGAGTTGCCTGCCTCGCGGTCTTTTACCGGTTGCACAGTGGAGAGTGTTCTCAGGAACTACATTCTTTGATTCCACCAGCCCCATTCCACCACAAAACCACAAGACATCGTGTCGGATACCATCCGTATGTGGTGGATGTTCCTTATATCCGCACGAGAAGATTCGCTTCTACATTCATCATGCGAACAGCTAAGGAGTGGAATATGCTACCAGCAGCCATATTTCCGCGATCTTATGACCTGGGAGTCTTTAAAAGAAGAGTGAATAGGCATTTGTTAGGCGGACGTGGTTCATCATCGGACTCATCTTCACCTTCCACCAGGTGTGATTGAGGTCAAGCGTTCGCCTATAAGTTATAAAAAAAAAAAAAAAAAAAAAAAAAATTATCTAAAGCCTGGGAAGAAGTCACACCCACAACTATACAGCACTCTTTTCGACATGCTGGACTTTGTACAAATTCTATGAGTGATGAGGTGGAAACGGAACTGGAGTTTAATAACGACGACGCCCTTCCATTAACTGAGTGGATTCAACAGTTCAACATGGCAGGAAAATTTACAGAAAATCTTCAAACCTACATCGAAGTAGACGACTGCCTGCTTACAATGGCATCATTCACAGACAAAGAAATTTTGGATTCGGCGAGAAAAACCGAGTATCAAGACCAAGGAGATGAAGATGAGACGGATGAGCCTGAGCCACCGACGAGCATTAAAGAAGCCCTGGAAGCAGCAAAATTATTGGAAAAGTACTTTCTTTATCACCAAGATAACTCAATATCGCAAGATATGAATAAAATAATGGAAAAAATACAACAAAATTACTGGTGCAGCAAAAGACGTCAGACAAAAATAACAGATTATACTCAATAGCGATCAAATGAGAATTGTTTTTTATATAATTACTAACACTACTCTGAAATAAACTTTTTTACTAATACAGATTTTTCTTCTCTCCATTTAACGACCACTCTCTATAACGCCAAGATATGCACAGTCCCTTGAGGGTCGTTATATAGAGTGTACACTGTATCTTTTTTTTTTACTTGGGGAAAATCCTCATAGGACCGTCTCAGGTGCACAGGGGGGGTTGCGACAACGAGGTGTGTCAGACTTGTACCGACTAAAAACTCCAAGCTAACTACTTCTGCGCATTGGTGGGGACTGCGGGTCCTGTAATCAATTCGCCACAGCCCCGTCGTGCCGTGCCCGCTGGGCACATACTCGGAGGAATATATCTTCCCCGACACTTCTCATTGTATTTAGGCAGAGCACGTCACAATGCCTTGCCTATTTCTCGAGGGTCACTAACCAGTCGCTCAGGGCCCCCACCCTGAGCGACCACGACCCCAAAGGCATCAGCCAACCGGTCGTGGATCGACCGATCGGCTGCAACTGATGTGCCGGGGCTGTTGCCGGCACCCCGGTATCTTCTTCGAGCGGCCTTTTGCCGCTCTCGCTCTGAGGCCTCCTTCTGGGACATGATGTCCTCACAGAAGGAGACCACGGCCCTCCAATTGTCATACCCTGCTAGCATGGCCGACACCACTGGCAGGGAGAGGTTGTGTCCGATCCTTTGGACCACGTCCCGCCGCTCGCTGCCCCACGCCAAGCAATGCGCGAGCGTATGTTGGGCAGAATCCAGGTCCGAACAGCAGTGGTAGCACTGGGTCGTTACTGCTCGTCCAAACTTGCACAGGTACTCAGGGAAACATCCATGTCCCGTAAGTACCTGTGTTAGGTGGTAGGTGACGTGATATCTACTATTAAACCAGGCTTCGAGGTTAGGCAGAATGGCGCCGACCACGCGCTGGCGCATGCACCGCACCTCATCCAGCTGCATGCGCCAAATTCTCAGAGCTGATCGGCGTTCCTCTACCTTCAGCCTCTCGAGCGCCACGGGAGGCACGCTTTCGCCTCTCAGACGGAATTCGCGGACTCGGTTGAATACTGCCGAGTCCACTTCTGCCTGGATACTGAAGGGCAGAAAGCGTACCAAGATCGTTGCTGCCTCATATGAGATTGTTCTGTAGCCGCGTACGATCCGTATGGCTATTAACCGCTGCAGGCTGTGTAACTTCTGTCTGCAGCGGCGGACGCGCAGTCGGTGTCCTCAGACTGGCGCCCCGTAAAGGGTCATGGATCGCACGACTCCGGCAAAGAGGCGGTGGACTCCCTCAGAGGGTCCCCCGAGGTTAGGCAGGAGACGATGTAGGGCACCTACTATTCTTTGAACTCGGGGGACAAGGCGCTCGATGTGTTCCTCGAAGCCCCAGCGACCGTCTAGGGTGAGCCCAAGGTACCTAAAGAACTGGCCCACCTTTACCTGTACGTCACCTACGCAGATCGACGAATCAGGTGGTTCTCTTGTTCGCGGCAGATTATGAAACCATAGCGCTTCACATTTATGAGGCGCTACCCGAAGTCCCAATTCGTAGATCTTAGAAACGACCAGTGCTACCCTACGCTCGGCGAGCTCGATGGTCCTTGCGAAAGATTCCCCGACGGCAAGTACTAGCGTATCGTCTGCATAACAGACGACGCTGACACCGCCGGGGAGTTCAGCACGCAAGACCGCGTCGTACGCAAGATTCCATAAAAGGAGGCCTAGAACTGACCCCTGTGGAACCTCGCAGTACACCGAGATGTACCTGTCGCGCAGGTACGCCCCGACAATTTTGCGCAGGTAGGAAGGAACGTTATGATGTTCAAGTGCCCCCCTGATTGCAGCTCAGGGCAGGGTATTAAAAGCATTGGAAATCTCTAAGCTTACGCCTAGCACCACCCTGCCATGAGAGACGACTTGTTGTGACAGGGACCGAACGCTTAGAATTGCATCAATCTTTGAACGGCCCTGTCGAAACCCGAACTTCATGTCATGTAGGTCGGGGGCCAATGCGCGACAGATGCCGGCTGAGACGGGCGGCAATAACACATTCAAAAAGTTTTCCGCTTTCGTCTAGCAGACATATGGGTCCGTACACAGAGGGAGACTCCGCGGCCCTGCCATCCTTCTTAAATTAGAACAAACTCGGCCGACTTCCAGGCTCCGGGGAAGGTTCCAGTACGGAGACAGCTATCAAAAAGCTGCCTCAGCCTAACACCCAGGGCGGTCATAGCCAAGGCCAGGTCCGGTATACCATCTAGAGTATATATATATCTAGAACAGGTAAACTTTGTTAATGTGTTTATTAAAATAGTCCCGAGTAACTTTTACGGGACGAAGCTTTCTTCGTTGGGCTCTTTTGCGTAATATATAATATATTTAAGGAAATATTATTCTTCTTTCTAGAAAAGGTAATCCTTGGTGAATTATGGTTAGTAATATATGTTCCTCATCATAGCGTGCCTCCTTCACAATGAAGTTTGGAGATCAGTCCACCAGATCAACCCTATAGGTACTCAAAGAGTAAAGTATATATACTATATGTTGCAAGTTATTACATATAAAAACATAAATTCCTTTATATTGACCGTTTCAGCGTGTTGCTGGTACAAAAATGCTGTAAATAGTAACTATTTCTACCTTGAATTTGAGAAATCAGTCATTTTTTTTAAATTAAATTGTAGAATCCGTTGTACCTCCTAAAGTCGATTTACACGTGGGTTGCAGGATACAGGTACACGTTACAGGTGCGTAAGGTGTGATACAGAAACAAGTATTATTATAATAATAATAATCTATAATTTAGTATAATTTAATTAATTCACAACATCATAGGCTTATATAATATATTTCATATTTATATAATATTTAAAGGTAAAATAAAATGCGAATAAAACTGTAAAATTCACACAAAATCATAAATTAGACTAAGGATTGCCTATTTCTTGCGGTATATTTAAAATAATTATTATAATTGAGACATCATAACATTTTGCATTCAACACTTGCATTTTAAATTTATTCAGAGTTCTCATTGTCCCTAGGCGGGATTGAAATATACAAAAATTTAATCAAAATTCACTATTTGGTCGCAGAATAAAAATCATACTGTATAATAACGTAATTGTAGGATAACCAGCGAATTATCTTCGCGCGGATTCCACGCTGTCACTTATTTTAGGGACTTTTTGCCAGCGTGTGAGCGTACTTCAAGTATTACATAAATTGCTAAAAAAATACCCGGTGAAAAATGCGTGAGAATGCGAACTAAGACCAAGACGCGACACAGCGTGGCAAGGCGCGACGTAATCGTTCAGTTGTCAACATCAACATGGTACGACGTGTCTCATACATAACTTACGTTTTGTTGTACTGAGTAGGGCTATTGCTATGTTATGCGGTATTATCTAAGGGTAAAGTCAATAAATAAACACCGCTTGACGCGTTAAGTTGATTAAAATCGCGACTCCTCTAAATCTTAACAATTATTATGACGATTACCTACATCAAAACAACCTCTTTATTGGGCTAATATAATAGCCTCTACTAAGCGTGTTTACTTAGATAACTACTCACAGCCCTTAGGTATGAAACATTAAGTCAATTTATATGTGGTACCTACAATTTCTTAAGGTTCACAGCTGAACCTACTACAAGAAAGAACTGTGAAACATTATAATGCTAAAAGCTAATATTATAGTCGTTTTTTTTTTCAATATTTCAGATATTAGATACAATTATATCAACTTAACATGACATATATAATATGCTATGCCAACATATTGACCAATATTCTGTTAGATGTCTAGCAGAGGTATAAATAGCTGTTTTTACAGTATGTTCTATAAGTCTGTTGTGTGTAAATAATCTGTTAGTCGAGGGCCTAGACAAAATACAAACAGATAAATGACAACGCTAGTAGAAAGTGAAAAATGTATGGAATTGACATAAATTTTGGAAATGTCACGTCGTCACGTTATTTACATCCATTTCATATATTTTGCACGTTTGCATGTCATTGTCGTTTATCGAGTATTACTTTGTCTAGGCGCCCTGGCCATACTTTATGTATCTTTTATTGAATTTCTTCCAGGTGGCAAACCGTATACGATTTCGACTGTATATATAGTCCCTTTTTAAATTAAACTAATTGTAAACTTGAATATATCCTAAAGTCAATCGTAATTACCTTATTAGTTAAATAACTAAAATTTAACAAAATCATGTCAAAATAGTTGACAGAATATTATATGTATAATAATATACTTAATACTTTCATTTAGAATTTGTGCATAAGGCAGCGGCTTTATAAATTATTAAAAAAAACTAACAAAAATTAAATGAAATTTCTTTAAAATTAGTTATTTTCCATTAGATTGTAATGTCAATAGTTTTTAAAATGAGTTGTAATAAATAGTAAGTATAATTTTACAGGCAGATAATAACAAAGTTTAAATATTGCAAGATTTTAAGTTTTAGCAATATTGTCAGTATTATTAACAAGTGAATTGCCGAAAATTTATCATAAATCACTAAATAATAATTAATCATATCTAAAATTTTAAATGTATTGAATAATTCTAAAAAATGAATAAATGAACATCAAGTGGATAATAACATAAAAAAACAAGAATAATCATCTAGTTCATCAAAAGGTGTTTACGTATAAACATTAACTATAATTAATAACATATTTCATTTGTCAGCATATAAATTATAAATATTGAAATAAAAAGTCAAAGTTTAAAAAATCTTATAAATACATGATTGAATACACTTAAATGTAGCCATAGCTACATAAACCAATTAAACCCGATACTGCTCGTGTGAGGATAAGCTAAATTGCATTATTTTTATTTACATTGCTTTAATGTATTTAATCTTTCTTATATTTTACCACAGCAAGCAGAGCTCGTTTATAAACTAAGCCCCACGGCAAAAATATAATAAAACCTGAGAAATATAAGCTGTAGTAAACTCCCCACCACCTGTTAAAGCTTTTTAAATCAAACGGAATCAAACTCCAGCCCATGAATACAATTGTGTATGTCTTCAGAAGGATATACAATCCATATTTAGCAATATTGTTGGACCATAATTTCTGGTAATATTCTGATTTGACTATTATAGACTCAAATTCTTTTTCCATGTATATGATTATGAATTCATTAAAAAAAGTCATATAATACCCAGATTTTGTTCCATGCCATAAGGCCAAGAAAAGTAAAGTTAAAAATTGACTAGCATTTCGGTTTCCCAAAAATTTAAGTCGCTTATAAATGTATTCAGCGGCAAAATGGTTTGTGTTACAATTAAAGCTATCAATGTAATGCTGGAATTTAGTTGCTCCTTCAAACTGTAGTAAATTAATATTGCAGCATCCATCCCATTTTGATTTATTTTCTTTTCTTCCATTATAGGAAAATCCAATTCTGATGCATGAGGCTGCAACAGATAAAATTCTATTAAATACAAACACATCTATTTATTTGTATCTGTAAAGACTTATTTCTATATCCAGTACTCGCAACTCTGCAGTGGCTTACAGGTTGCAATGTATTTGTCCTTATATATACAGTGCAAACTCTATATAAGGACCCTCAATGGACTGTGCATATTTTGACGTTATAGAGAGGTTTCGTTAAATGGAGAGAAGAAAAATCTGTATTAGAAAAAGTTTATTTCAGACTTGTGTTAGTAATTATATAAAAAAACAATTCTTATTTGATCTCTATTGAGTATAATCTGTTATCTTTGTCTGACGTCTTTTGCTGCACCAGTAATTTTGTTGTACTTTTTTAATTATTTTATTCATATCTTGCGATATTGAGGCATCTTGGTGATGTTCGGTATGTATAACGCCGACAGTCCAGTTTATTACGGGCTACGATAATAAAACGACAAAAGAACGTACACAGCTGCGCAGTTTTTACTAATATTGGCAATTTAAAAAGTAATTATATTATTAAATTGCTGTCGTTATTGAGAGTGGGTGTAGTGCTATATAGAGGGTATCATTGTATGGGAAAAAAGCTAAAACAACCAAAGCTGAGTGATATCGACGTTTTAGGGAATTTGTCGTTAAATCGAGTGACCTTATATAGAGTTTATACTGTATATATGAAAAAGAATCCTATGTAGGCAACTACGCGGCGCAATCAGGCAGCTTGTCAAGATCACGATTGTGACAGTTGACAGTGCTGCAGTCATCTGGGAAGATTTAATATTATTCTTTAGACCCTGACGAATGACATGTCTGGGCTCCTAATTGATTTGACTAAGCATCTTGAACTGCTTCAGTTGCAGAGATGTTGCCTCACTAAGCGTTTTCTACCGTTTGTATCATGGCGAGTGTTCTGAAGAATTGTTTAACCTTGTTCCACCCTCTCCCTTCCTAAATAGAACTGCGCGCCCGGGTTTTCGGTGTCACAGCTATACGGTATCTCACATCCCGGCTAGGACTAAGAAGTTCTCTAACTCTTTCTTTTGCCGTGTCATTGGGCTGTGTAATGGTTCCCACCATCCTATGATATGGGATCCTTTAAGCGTAGCGTGAAGAGATATTTGTGCAGGCCAGCATGATCGCTGCAACTACAGATGGATTTTTTTTACCTTTCGATAGTCGTTGGCGTTTTTTGGACTGCACCATGCTTACCATCAAGTATGGTGCAGTCACTATGCCGAGTCAGTTTAAAAAAAAATCTAATTAATTAATGATAATCAATAACCATTGTCTGACTGAAGGCTTTATCTTCGGCAATATTCAACATTCAATAAAAGTTTCAAATGAGCTGAAATTTTGACTAAAGCCTGAGGTTTCTAGCAAGCTTGAGTCAAGTGTATATGAATACAGATTGGATTATCCCAAACTGGTAGCAGCTGACATGCAACAATTTCCAAAATCAGAATCTTACCTTAATGTTGTAATATATATGTACCGCTGGATTATAAATATAAAAAATTATAAATAAAAATTTTAAAAATATTGCCTTCTGTGTATTTTACTTACAGTCACAAGTCATTGATTTCTAAATATAAACAATTATAATCTTTTCATACAAACTTAAATTAGACTGTTTAAGAATAAATACAACATTTTATATATAATATAATAATAACAGATAATGATCATAATTACCTTCAGTTAGAAGCCAGCAAGATATGTACTTATATAATGCAAAGTGAGCCCACAAACCACAGTAAAAGTGGCGGTAGAATATTGAAGTGTTTCTAAATTCATCAGATAAAATGAAGTCAATACTGAAGATGCTCACTGAAAATTTTAAAACATTTCTTTATTATAGTTATATTTGTCCACATCAGTCTTTCTGTATTCATTGGGTTATTCATTTTACCATCATTAATTAATAGCAAACATTATAATATATTTCCAATATTATAATATTTATATTATATTAAGAATAAAAGGTCATGATTTGCTATTTATGAATTGTCCATAATGTGGGTAAGTAAACAACATTTAAATTATGAATATTGAAAATATTTGTCTCCAAATTTTAAAACAAAATACGCAATATATATTAAAAATTACCTCCAATTTGAAAAGCAGCCAGATATGCAAGACCTTGAATTAGTCTCTTTGCAGCTTCTTTTGTGTATACAGACGCTTCTTCGTCTAAGGGAAATTTGGCAGATATGAAATCAGAATATCGCCTAAACGAAAATATAGGCCCAACTAAAAAACATGCTGGAAAATATATGAATCCCAATAGATCGACGAAACTTGGAGGATTTTCTAAAGCCGTAACACTGTTATTAGCAGATAGCTGTTCACCCTTCAATTTTCTCTTTCCATCCCACAAATCAAATGATAGTGCAATTAATTTCAATGTCAGAACACACTGAGGCATTGTCCAGGTTATATCATAGCCTTCAGACTCTGTTGTAATGTATCCAATTAGAAGATAGGTCATATTGAATAAAAATGTTAGTATTGCATTATACTTTCCAGGGCCCAATAGTTTAGAGCTTAAATATATAACTATAACTGGGATAAAGTTGTGATACATAGATTTTCCGAAATTATATAAAGCCATTTCTAGTCCAGTCAAGGCAAAGTAATAACTTCTGTATTGTTCATATTGCTTGACATATTTTAGGTAAAATATTCCTAAGGGGTACCCCATGATAATTGATATCAGAAGCTTTATAGCTGCTTCAGTAGTTCCTATTGAACTAGCAAGTGATGCTAGAGGGCTAAGCCCTCCTAATTCTAACAAATAGAGGAATAAACCCCACATGGCTGCTCAATCTGGAAATAATAACAATATTGTAAATTCATAAAGATTTTTTTCTTAAACATAAAGATGCTTCTGCAATCTAAATATCATTTAAAAACAATAATGATAAGCACATTATTCAGAATAGTAAATACATTTGTAGACAATTTGAGTTTGTTTTGCCCAAATATAATGATATTTACACTACATTTAAAGTTGTTGAAGTTGTAAAGTTGATGATTTACATATGTAATTGACTAAATATGAGTAGTGGTGTGTGTGAGACGATTAGTGTCAGACTGATATTTAAGTTCATTTTGGCTGAAGCTGTAGGTTTCTTACAAGAGCTAAAATTGAGTAAACTATTATAAAATCTTATTATATTTAGATATTTAACAAGTACCAATGTAATTTTAATCATCTCTAGTAAATATAAAAATTAATAAAAACAAAGAAAAATCAATCTTCTCTAAACTCTGTATTAGCACACCTTACATAGGTGAACATTTATGAAGGGGATCATTTTCTAAAATTTTACTAACAACCATAGGAATTATTATATTGTAAAAACTTATAGATAAGATATGCATTTTATTAATTTGATACAAATATCAATAACACATTGTAAAATAAATTACCAAAGAATTTCTAAATTATGTTCTAAACTAGTAAGTGTTGTATAATTTATTCAATTTATTTCATTAGTATATTAGCTATTACAAAATAAAACATACCGTAATTACTCCCTTATTGACCCCTGTTCAGTACCCGTGTTTTCAGTGTTTCCTTTAAGAAGAACCATTAATTTCTTAACATAAAGTTGGGCCTAAAACTGATCAAAAATTAGTTTTGATTTGATTCACCATAGATCATCCAGGCAGCCAGATGACCTAGTCATACAAAAATCACAATTTTAACTAACCTTTCTGGTATTTCACATGAAGCAAGCATTGAAGAGTGAGGTTCTAGAATTTGTTCATATAAGACTTTTATGTACTTGTAGAGTGTAAGTAACTGCTTGTGTATTTTTTTTATTTGTATGAGGTTTAGTTCTTAAGTTATGAACCTTGAAAGAAGTGTTGGTTAAAGTTTAAAAACATCATTTGAGAAGTTATATATATTCTAAACTAATATGTACAATATTAAATTTATGATATTGTAAATTAGATAAATCACTACCAACAAATTTGATTACATCACTTCTTTTAAGTTTCTTAACTCGTGAACTGAACCTCATACCAATAAATAAAATATACGAATACATTTGCACCCTAGAAGTACAACCAAGTGAAATATGAACGAATTCCAGAACCTCACTGTTTTTTTTGTAGCCCGCTTCACGTGAAATGTCCTCTTTTTCAAAATTGAAGAAAAAAAAATCACATATTTCCATATCGCCGAACTTGGTAATACCTAATTATAATTTAGATTAATTGTATAAAAATAATTTCTTAATACATACCTTGTGAAAACACTAAATTATTATGAATTGACAAAATATTTTATCACAAACTGACATTTAAAAAAGCTGACCGTAATGGAATCCGTTTAATTTTTTTATGTGCTTTACTGCCCCGGCTTCAAGCCTTTTGCAGCGCGCGATTACTCACCTACCCCGTACATTTTTCTGTTAATTTTTATTCGATATCATCACTAGATGACTATAATTTCTGCGTGGTCTAAATCATAAAAAGATTAATTGGTTACTTATAGACTGTAGTGTTAAAGTTCGTTTATAGTTCTGTATAATTGTATTTTATGCACTTACATATTGAGAAATAATAATCAATACCTAAATAATATATCATAATATTATATGCATTTCGATGTGATCAGAGACACATTAGTGGCAGTATCCCTTTTGCACTTATGTGCCTAATGTGACTAGCAGCGCAACTTGTCGCAATTCTCAGGGCACTTTAATAAGACATTTCCATCGGATGTCATGCTAGGTTCTTCGCCATGTTATAAAACACATGCAAGACCTTTTCTAAGCATAAATGAACAAAATAAAATCTTTAACAATTAATCTTGTTTTTATAGTATTTTTCAAGTTCTTGACGTAAATACGGTAAATCCTGATAAATCCAAGTAATTGTAATGCTTAAGAGGGCACTTCTGTACCACGGGCTGTTGAGCTATCTATGCTGGATTATCGGGGCCTACCTCTCATACCGTAGCGTGGAGTTTCTGGGTCGACAAGCATGGGGTCATCTGCATATAACGTGTGGTGTGGTAAGAGTAAAATCAGTATTTGGGACGCTCCTGTGGAACAACGGTTACGACTATTTTTTGAGAGGAATAACACTGCCGTGGGTTCAGGCCACGTGTTATACCGAAGACACCATGTTTGTGGCTCACGCCACCGAGTACCGCCAGGGAACCTAGCTGGTCATTGCCGAGGCTGTGAGTTCTGTAATCAATTCACCACAGCCCCGTCGCGCCACGCCCGCTGGACACAAACTCGGACCAAGATGATACCTTCCCCAATACTACTCATTGTATTTAGATAGAGCACGTCATAATGCTCTGTCGACTTCTCGAGAGTCGCTAATCAGTCGCATAGAGCTCCCACCCTAGGCGGCCACAAACTCAATGCCATCAGCCGATCAGACGTGGATCGACCGATCAGACGTGGATCGATCGATCAGCTGGGACTGATGCGCTGGGGCGGTTGCCAACACCGAAACGTATTCTCCGAGTAGTCTTCTGCCGCTCTCGCTCTGCAGCCTCCTTCTGGGACATGACATCCTCACATATGGAGACTACGGTCAGTTGCCATACCCTGGCAACATAGCCGACAGCATTGCGTCGGCAGGGAGAAATCGTGTCCGAACTTTCGGACCAGGTCTCACCGCTCGCTGTACTATACCGGGCAATGTCCGAGCGTATACTGGACGGAATCCAGGTTCGAACAGTGGTGGGAGCACTGGGTTATTACTTCTGGTCCAAACCGGCACAGGTACTCAGGGAAACATCCATATCCCGTAAGTACCTATGTCCGGTGGTAGGTGACATGATCTCTAACTATTAAGACAGCCTTCGAGGTTCAGCAGAATAGCGCGAACTACGCGCTGACGCACTTCATCAAGCAGCACGCGGAAAGTTACTATCTTAATTAAACACACAATAAATAGGCGATAATCAATTAATTATATTGACAAATTTTCAAATACGCAGAAAGTGTGTAAAATGATTAACAGACAAATTTGACAAAAATTAAAAGTGGGTATTCGATATCTGTTCCAAATAATTTTGATGATTACTTTTGTTAAAAAGTAAAATGACCCATAAACTAAATTAAAATAAGATTTCTGGTTACACTTCTATGAGAAGAAATTGCTTTAAACGAGTTGGAACAGCGCATGCGTCTACTTGCTGCACTAGGGATGGAATTATAATGTACATCGATGTTTTTATCAATTGATTAGCTTCCGGCTGGTAAAACATGCGTATTTTTTTATCCGAAATATTAAAGAAACAGCGATTGAAGTTTTGGATAAAGAGATAAAATCATTTATAACTTTGAGAATGAGTATACAATTGCAATAAATTCGTTTTTATTATTGAAAATAAATAAGAGCACTTGGCGTAAAGTAAACCAAAAAACTTATGTTGATATCATATGTTATTACATAAAAATTTTGTGCTTTCGCTGAAAATGTTACTAAACTTCATTTATATAGTTTACATTTAAATAAATGTATGAGATGCTCATTCGATGTATTGAAAAACTAAATCGATACATCAGAAAATATCTACTTCAACTGATGTACCAGATTTATTCGATACATCAAATGATAAGTATTGATTTTTCGATGCATAGTTGTATATCGGCTACGCTAGTCTGATTTAGGCGTATGTCAGTTATGTCTTCATTATTAGTATTTTATGTTTAAATTTCGAGAATTTTTATAGTTTTTATCTGTTTTGAATATGTAATTTTTACTTTTCAATAATGAAAACAATTATTCGTTGCTTTAACGTGTAGTTTCGTCATAATTGCAGTGGAAGGTAGTAAGTAACTTGAAACTCTCACAAATGCTTAAAAATCAATACTTGTTGTGTTCGTAAATAAGATCCATTTATGAAATTTAATATATAGAAGCCTTTATTTCCTGCTATTTAATTACAAATGGGGATTAAGGCTTTAAAGATACATATCATTCTATAAAGTACATATTTGTTCCTTAAAATAAGTTGTATCAGGAAACCCATCCATCTTGTTATTAGCCATTTTCCTTTGATATCACAGCTCAACAAAAAATATTTTTTGTTGGCATGGATGTATCTGTGGTTTTCTGTTTTTAAGTTTCTGTTTTTGAATATATTTGCTGAAATGAAAATACTAATTTGCTATCATTTAGACATTATTTCTTTTTTAAAGCATAAAGTCCCTTGTTTTCTTCTTTCATTCATAGTTTGTGTAAATTTGTTGTTTCTGATTAAAGCATTGAACATTACATATCATGTAAATATTTTATAAATTCAAACATCTATTGATGATGATCTATTTTAGGCCGTATTACAGCCCTAACATGTCTGAAGTTCTAGGGTGTGTATATTGTGACAGAATATTTGTATTTAAATATTTCAGAACACGCCTACATTATGTTTCCCTTTAAAAAGAAATCTATTTGGATACTTTGTTGTTCCTTTAAAAGCTTAAAGTGTGCTATTATGGCATTAATTACATTATTTTATTATTACAAACCATATATAAAAAATTTAAGTATTCCTATACCGCACTTTTTATAGTTAAAATCAAAATTTGAAACAAATATTAACATAGTTACAAACTGAGTTTACTACTTTTGTGTCAGTGTGTTATGATTTCCTATACCAATGTAAACAGATCTTCACACAGTTCTCGCCATCACTTACCAAAAAATATTTTGTTTAATGATAATGTGTAACTAATGCACTTATATGTATTTTAAAAACATTAGTTAAATTATTTTCATAAGAAAAAAAAAACACTGATTTTTATTATAGACTAGGTGTCCCTGCAGACCTTATTCTACCCTATTTCTGTGAAACACAGTTACATTTTTTTTATGTTAATAGCTGCCCCATTAGATTTCATTCTGCTAAAAGTTATTTATTAGCCTGTCCCAGTCTAATAGAAATAAAATTGCATCAAAAGACTTAAATCATATCTAACGTAATGATATTTTTACTATAATGCCTTATGGGACATTTTTGGGTTATTTTTTGTTTGATTATTTGCCATATAAATTATAATTTTCATTAATGACATGCAACCTCTTACCAACTTGAAGGCATACCAAAGACAATTCTAACGCACCTTTGTTTTGTTTTGATTGACTGCTGGAGACAGAGTGGTTTGTATGAGAAAACGAAATTGTTGTTTTTACTATATTCCTAGCATTTATTTTTTTCATATTTACTTATCTTTTAAACCTTCCCTGGAATTCAACAATTAATTCAAAACCAAAATTAGCCAAATTGGTTCAGCTGTTCTCGAGTTTTAGCGAGACTAAAGAACATCAATTGATTTTTATATGTATAGATAATAAATAAAATTATTAGATCAACAAAAAATTTTTTTTGCAAATAGTACCTATAAACTTGTGATAAAATCTTTTTAGCTGTACTATTTGTATCTGGCTGGTTTTGAAGATGTTAAAAAGGTTACATTAAAAAAAAGAAACAAACTAGTAAAATGTTTCCAACTATTTTTCATTTGTATTCTCTCTATCCAAATGAGTGAATCTAATGAATAAATTTGATACATTTTAAGATTTTATGACTTTGTATTATAGAATTCACTCAAACATTACAATGTTCATTACTCAATGAATACCAAAGGATATATGCTATGTTAGATTTTGTATAATTGGTTTTGGCTCTGTGTTTACTTACTATATACTCAAGTTTTTATTATGTGTTCAGTTTTCTGTCAAAGATCATTTTATTATCTGAGTACTTTGCTAAGTGATGTCAAAGTGTGGTCTATAAATCTCAGCCGTAGAGCTTGTATTTTCTCAGGGCCAAACTATGGATTGTTATATTTTAATAACAATTGTGGCAAAGTACACATCTCTCACTTTAATTTTATGTTTAAATCTCCAAAGATAAATGTTATGTATTGGTGCCTGGTTGTTATTTGGTTCTCTAAAATACTTGTCCACAAAGAGTCAACTTTAGGAGCCAGTTCAAGGCAAATTATTTTACAACAAAGTTTTACACTGCTTTCTTATGATTTTTAGTTAATTAACACCTAATTTCAGAATCATTCCTAAAGTCTTAAAATATGAACTTAAATAGTTCAACTAATTATTTGTCTTTTTTTTTTAATCATGTAGGTGTAATCACTTTTAATATGTATTTAACCAGATAATCATGGAAGGGGGAGGAGATTGGTGTATGATTGAAAGTGACCCTGGAGTATTTACACAGCTCATTCAGAACTTTGGTAACTTTTTTTATATGACTAATGTAAAATATACAGCAATATTATGGATGATTGCAAAGTTTGCGCTCATTTTCCTAAGACCTAAAGAATATATTTTTAGCCCCTGATAGAAAAAGTGTGTTGTTTTAAGTTCAATGCATGTATCTGTGGATGCCTTGCAGGTTTCCTCAGGATATATCCTTCACCAGCGATCATGTGTCGCCTAAAACCGTATTTAACCTGGAAAAACCAAAACATATGTGCAAAGATTTCAATCTTTGACCATTTGTGTCTCTATGAACTTGTTATTAAGTATAAATGTTATACTCAATGCAGGTTATTGCAGGTAAACTTGTAAGACTGTTTGTTGTTCTTGTGTAATGAGTTTGCCACTGGCCACTCTCAGTGGTATAAAAATAAAACTTTTAAAGTCAATTAAAAGCAGTGCTAAATTGAAATACTATATAGCATAGATGGGCAAAATGTAATCTGATTAATAAAAATGATTAACTATTACATTTTACGTTTTTTACCATTAATATGACTGCATTTTAGTCATTTATGTTTTAAACACTACAAAATCCCAGATTACATACACATTTATGATTTCTTAATATTTTAAATGGATTTAATCATGATTACAGAGCAAAAAAATTAAAATTAGGACAAAATTTTGTAATCATTCATCATTAATCAGATTACATTTTGCCCATCTCTGCTATATAGTAATCAAACAATAGTTGTTAAAAATTAAATGTAATATAGGCAGTAGTCCACTGCCCATGCACAAGGAAGGCTGGCTGTAAATATTTCTACACTACCTATTACAATGTTTTCTGGAAGTGGCCAATTCTACCCACCCAATTTGAGGGGCCTGAGAAGGCAGCCTGCGTGCTGATACCATGGCAGACTGTGTATTTCGATTCTGAGCCTGATTTCCCGCGGCACAATAAGAACATTGGTTTTATTCAATAAAAGTATGACAAAGCCCTGACTGTCATCCTCATGATGACCAGGAGGTCCTATGAAGTATTTTCGCCTGGTAAAAAACAATAAATAATACATTAAGTGGAAAAATTTATAAAATATTTTCTAATACAGTCTATATAAAATCAAATTTAACTTTCTAATACTTTTAATATGAAAATTTAATCATTATGTTCTATTTCATAGTTGTGGTTTATTTTTCAAGGTGCCAAAGGTGTCCAAGTAGAAGAACTATGGACAATACAAGATGGTATTTTTGAAAATTTAAGGTAGTTACTTTTAAAATTCATTAAATAATTATGATTTCTGTATAAATAAATTGTAATTGATTCCCCATGTATTGATATATGTATGTATACTATGACTATCCATCCCAATTGAATAGATATATTTAACTCGGAGAGGGCCAACTAGTGCCTTGCCCCTTACCAGTTTGTGACTACACAGATCTAGCTTGGATATGCAAAAATTATCCTGAGATCTAAATTTTGTATTATAAAAGTAATTTGTATATTATATACCTTTACTATGAGAGTATCAGCACTTTTATAAGCCTAGTAATATCACGCAAAATAGGCGCACTTAGACTTCGAGTTGCGGAGAATGAGCCCGTCTCAACCTTAAGCCTAGTAATACAATATATTTATTATATATAAACTCTTCGAAATGATCTGTTATGCTAATGAAATAAAATGTGTGATATATGAACTTTTAAATATTTTTATTTGGTTATATGTTTTATTTCAGGCCAGTACATGGACTTATATTCTTGTTTAAATATATGCGGCATGAAGAACCTTCTGGTCCAATTGTGAAAGATAAACGGCTGGAAAAAATTTACTTTGCCAAGCAAGTTAGTAGGCAATTATCATAATTCTCCTATTTACACATAGAACAAAAGTGTATATATTTGAAATGCTGTTTTACCTTGATATTATAACTTATTAAAAATACCTTTAAAACATGCTACATACTTAGATTATCAAGCTAAGCTCAATTGTGTATAAATATGTTTGTTGTTATATTATGTTTTGATAGTAAGTTTTACAGTAACTCTCTCTGTTATATAACAGGCCTGTTAAAGACAAGCAAAGTCGTGGTATCCTTATGAGACAGATAATTATTTATGATTAATACTGAGGATATAATAAAGGATATTTTATATGAATATGTAATTTCGATAATTTTGTTGAAAACTAACAGGTAATCAATAATGCATGCGCTACACAAGCGGTGGTTAGCCTCTTGCTGAATTGTCACCACCCTGACTTAGAATTGGGACCAGAGCTGACAAAGCTCAAAGAATTTAGCATGTCATTTGACCCAGGGATGCGAGGTCTTACTCTGAGCAATTCAGAAACAATCCGTAACGTCCACAACTCAATGGCACAACGGACTCTCTTTGAAGTTTGTCCAAAAGAGGTCACTAAGGTTACCAAGGTAATGTTTCAATATTAATTTCTATTATAAATACCTTTATTAAAGGATTAAAACTGTATAAAAACAAAATATTTAAAAGAAATATTAATAAATTGATTAAGCTCTAATAATATACACAACTTTGGTATTTGAATATTACTTTATAATTTGAGTAATTATTCCTTAATACCATTGTATTGGACTACTTCATTAAAATTATAATCATTTTTTTAGGATGGGGAATCATATCATTTTATTGGATATATGCCAATAGACGGAAGGCTGTATGAATTGGATGGCCTTTATGATGGTCCAATAGATCATGGTCCTATAAAACCAGAACAAGACTGGTTGGATGTAGTTCGCCCAGTCATTATGCGTAGAATCAGCGTGTAAGAAATTTTCATGAATATTTTTAATGATATATAATTTTAGTGATATTTAAGAATTTTGTATAAATATTACAGATATACTGCGGGTGAAATTCACTTTAATCTTATGGCTCTTGTATCTGATAGAAAAATGATATATGAGCGTCAAATAGACGCAATACAAAATGCACCACAATTGTTGGGAATGGGAATAGATGAAGCGCAGAGGGAAATATCCAGATTAAAAATGTTGATTGAACTCGAGGAAGGAAAAATGGCAAAATATAAGCTAGAAATGGCTCGCAGGCGTCACAATTACATGCCGTTTCTGATAACGCTCCTAAAGATATTAGCAAAAGAGAAGAAACTTCTTCCATTGCTTGATACACCAAAGGACTACTTTATTATGAAGGGTCATAAGAGGTTGAAAACATAACATGAGGAAGAACGCGAGCCCGTGGCTGAAACCAGCCAGTGTTCGCGTTCCGTGTCGCAGTCCAGTCCGTCACGTGTTTTACCCATAACTGGTGACATGCAGTATACGTTAGCAGATATTGACGCCATATACAGTGTCCCTCAGGATATCCAACAGCAGAATATTGAAGTGGACAGCTTTTTACGATTACAAGGTAGTAATGATGAAGAAGATATGGCAGATATCTCCAGTGACATTCCAACAGAGGCTATGTTTTTGAGCATGCAAGATCAAGGGATGCTTGATTGTGAAGATTCGCCGCCTTCTCTTGTCATTGACTTAGATATGGTGGATAATTATGAGGAATATGAAAAACCAAAAGAAGAGGATGATGATCTTTAGAAAGTATTTTAATTATTTACTTTTTGTTTCATATATACTATGTATGCTTATACATTAGGCCGCCAGAACCAGAGTAGCCCAAAGGAGTAAAGGAGTAGTCAATATGATTGTGACTATTCAATGACAAATTGCAATGCTCTAATGATATTAATAATAAAATGTAATTGGTAGAAAAAGTAATGTTATATTAAAAAATAAAAATAAAAGGCAGTTTCTGTAGCAAACTGATATTCTATCATAATTTTCCCTTAAGCCACTCTGGCTCTATAGGCCTCATCTACATATATTTTGCTTTAACATTTAAGATTACATTAGTAGCCAGTACTGTAAAGACCATTATACACAAGGTCTTTAAATTAGAATCGGTAAGGACAGACATTTCTATTTCAGTGTTGTGTTATTATTAAAATGATCAATGATTACGTAGGTAAAATAAATGTCGATTGTCATGTGTATTTGTTAGTTTAGTTCTAACTGTACAATGTAACGTGGAAACGATCTCTTCACTAATTAGATAACTTATTGTGAGTATTAGTTGTCTATATGACGAGTATGTATAAACAGACATTACTCAATTGTCTTTATGTTCCTTCATTCCTTTGATGAACTTTTTAAAGTAGTTACATTGATATGATGTAAAATCATTTTTAATTACTATTAAAATTCTTGAATTGATTATAAATAATTTACTAAATTATTAAAATTTAGTAAGTAATGTTGAAGAATATTTACTTTCTTCTATTAGCATTATATGTCTCATTCAATAATAGTTACATTTTTATATTTAATATGAAAATAGTAGATAAGTCTTGATTTTATTTGTAAACAAATTTGATTTTTAAGGGCTTGTGATGATACATCAAATTGATATTCTCAGGTGTGTAGATCTTATAAAGGAACAGAGCCTAAATTAAATATTAAAAATATTTTTTAGTAATTTATAAAACATAGATTTGCCATTTTATTGTCAATACACAATTTTTGGTTAAATAAAATAAATTTATTGATATTTGTAAATTTCAGGTACATTTATGTGTAGAAAACAACGTAGATTACAAAATGTACTTGTATGCTTTATTTTATAATAAATATTAAGAATACATTGTAATAAAACTTGCATGGCTTAATATATTATATGTATAAAAGCAATATATAATCTCTTCATACCAGTATCTATATGATACATAAAGTAATTTACTCTTGATTCTTATCTATGACCACTGTATACATTTATTTACATCTTATTTCTTCCTTATATCTAAATTATACATCTAATTAGAGTAAGATATTATGTATCAAGTTTAAATGAATAATAAATTAATGAAATTTGTGGAGTGACGTAGCACTTCGATAGAACTTAGTCTGGTGTCTGTATTTACAATAATCGTAGAGAGGTTTTGTCTATCGACACAATGAAAGAAGAGTATAATAGATATGTGAATGCTAAGGGAAATATTTACAGAGATAGTTATGTATCTTGAGCGATTAGTTGCCTACTATGTTCTGTGTCATTATAAAGATTCTCATATAATATGAATAAACTTCTATGTAATTTGAAAGTGTTTTCTTTATACGTATTAATAAAACAGATAATTTAAAATCTTATTTACAAGTTGCTCTTATCACACAATATATTAAAAATCTGTCACCGTGTGAAAAGATTTATACGAAATATTTCATTCTAAACATCGCCAATGGTGTTTGAGAATTAACATCGAATCCAGATAATGAGTGAACAGAGGCTAGATAAATAAAGTCATTGTTGTATGGTGGCTTGCTTCACGTGTTGGACTGCAGACCCTTCGGTTTTATCATCATTGAAGCCCGCTTGAGAGTGTAGTCCCAGCCTCTCCAGCGGAACCAAACGATACCTAAAAAGTAAAATAATATAGTTATAATTAATGACAATCCACTTTGCGCTTATACGTCGTGACGTATGCAACCAGTGGCGCAGCTGATTGCCGTATTTAAAACGAAAGGAATTCGTGAAAATACTTTCGTAAGTAGCCGTTATATTATTTAGATCAGAATATTGACGGACCGAAGCAGCTGTTGAATAATTTGTATGACCTCTCGCGCGCTGCGTCCGAATCAATTCAATGTTGTATCTGAGAATCGAGGCGGCATCTATTTTTATAACATTTGAGTAGATTCATTTATACTTTTATTTTTTCATCGTTTTTCCTGAATCACGTAGATTCTAAGATCTGTTTATTGATGGTTTGAAATCGGAGGCTATGCATGAAGCAACATCCGAATTCGATTGGAGTTTCCTAGTTCTGTATGTTCAGGGATTCGTATAGGAAGCAGTATGTAACCGCTCTCAGAGTATGCACGATAAACGACAATTTTGTGACAACATATTTGTTTGAGACCAAGTTTCCTTCAGAGCTACCACATAAATAGGGTTAGGTTGAGATATATAGAGGTTAAATATAAAAAAAAATGGGATATTCGATAGTTCTGACGTGAATATTAATTACACCCCTAGTTATTACTATGACTTTTATTACCTTGTCTGGCTGTAAGATCCTGAGGATCATGAAGATAAAGCCCGTTGAGTCCACGACCACAAGATTTCCACCACCAGCCGCCTTTTAACATGGACGCGCAGTTCAACGAAGATCTATCGTTATCTCTGAAAATGGGTTAGTAATAATAATATTTCGTCACGCCATATTCCTCTCATGGTGAGCAGAGAAACATTGGTGACTATATCCACATTGCGCTTATCGTGCTCAACGTAACCAGCAGCGCAGCTAGGGCACTTACATGTGACATTTCTATTAAATGTCATGCGGCTTTTCTTATGATGTTTTTCTTTACCACCAATTTACTTGAAATAGATTTATTGGTTAAATATAGTTAGTAAAATACGGGCCCCGATTTTAGTGGACATTGGTGTTCTTAGATTGTCGCATTTTTATTTCTACATCACACGTGATTTATTAATACAGCGAGTTTTCAATAACCCTGGATATTCCGTTTTTTTTTCGAAGATAAACTTGCTTTCTGAGCAAAGTAGCGTTTAACATATGATGCCCCTGAGCGTTTTTGAGGAGGGTTTTGACTGACATAGATCAACAATGAAGCCATCCTACACGAGATCCTCTTTTCCTTTTGAGGAACAGTATCCTAAAAAATAGACCATAATAATTCTAATTGTTAAATACACTTACCTATTATATGTTGAGAAGGGGCTATTGTTGGAACCGTACCAGGGGTCATTGAGGGAATCACCTGCATTACCTTCATACCCATCAATTTCCAGCTTGTAGTACTCCGCTTCAGAATATATTTTGAAGTGCGAATACTGTGCGTACCTGGTTAGTGAAATTTTAATTATATATCTTTGCACGGGCATTCCTTATAATGTTCCTTTCATTTACTTTCACTATTTGGATATTCTATATAATTGGGAAAGGATTCTGTACTCTATATCCGACTTAGGTTACATTTAAAAGTCATTCCTACGATAGGAGATACACAAAAATGTGCTTATGGAAATTTTATACTTCTTTAATTATCTGTTCCTCTAAACAAAATAACATTCGACAAACGTTAACGCTTCTTGAAATTCAATTATGTACGCAATTGATATTCGCTTTCGGAATATTACGTCGTCACATTATGTTTATCTTATTTTACTACAACTAGACTACTAGGACCTCTGTGAAGCAAAGGAGATATTACTATTCTTTTTGCATTAAAATAATATGAATAAACTAATTATTACCTCTTATTTCCATCGAAATCTTCCAGTTCTACTCTTAGCATATAATCATCGTTATTTGTCAACATATATATGTTCTCGTTTCCAAGCCAAAACTCCTTACTGGGGTCTCCGAATCCATTTTTATAATCGCTCCAGTCACGGTTAAAGTTTTCCGCAGGAACTCCGTAATCGTCACGACGGTGTATCACCTAATATGGTATGCGATTTTGTTTAATATTTACATACTATAGGACGTATATATCCCTAAACCTATATTTTTATTATAAACAGGTTTACGCTTGACCTCAATCATACCTGATAGAATATTATTAGTATGATATTGTATTGGATTGATAATGTATTTTGCGATCACAATGGTGGAAATACAGATACTGGCAGCGAATATGCTCTTACGTTACTGTTTAATATTGCACGAATTTATATTATTTTTTCTAAGCATTGTATTTTATGAATAGTTGAAAAGCTTAAATCATCGCAATTAAACTTAACGTTATAATATACTACTTCATTTTAATAATGATAATACTCGTATATAATAATAATATAATAAAGTGATATAGCGTGACAATAGTCACGCTATATGCCTTTCGGGTTGAGCAGAGATAAATTAGTGTCTGTATCCACTTTTGCGCTTATATGTCGTGCCCAACGTGACTAGTAGCGCAGCTGATCGCCGTTCTCAGGGCACTTACACATGATATACTTATAAGATGCCACGCGAGTTTCTTAACGGTGATTTTCTTCACAGATGAGCATGTGGTACCTAAATTTATACTTAATCTGGAAAACGTAGAGATAAAACATTTTTTGCATTTTTAACCATATTTATTGTTACTCTCATTTTACTGTGCGCGGGCCGCACCGTAGTGGCTTACGGACCATGTGCTGGTTGCGACCCCTGCACTAGACTACAACAACCACACTAGATGTCTATGTTATAGACCTGACCCTATGAAATGTTAATAACTTACATTTCTTTGTTTTTTTTTTTTTATTTAGCAAAGGTAGATACATATTCAAGAGAAAGTAGATTACTTACTCTTACTTTGCATTAGTGCAAAGTCCGCCATAGTGACTCGTTTCGACCTAATACGATCTGAGAACATCTCGTGTATCTACATCCAATTATTACAAAGGTGTATATTTAAACCGGCCCACGTTGGCTACTGTTATAAACTAGTCCCTTGGCGGTCACCATCGATCTTGGTTTACAATATAACTACTTATTATAGACTTAAAGTGTCTACTTTGTCGCACTACTGTAAAAATGGTAGAGAAATAACTTACAGTCCAACCGCCATCTGCGATATTCTGTTCACAAAAAACTTTCAGAAACCAGTAGGTTGTCCCTCTAATTTGTAAATAGTACACGCCAGAATCTCTCATTCCAGCATTCAAAAGGTCCACACACGAGTAGCCCTAATGGGAAAAGAAAGAAAACATTATTTACTATGTTGTATAAAATTCAGTACAACAATATTTTATAGTTGGTGTTCACTTTATTAATTTGAAATGTTGGCCGATAAAGATCCTTGTCACATCAAATATAGGCTTTTCTTTCTTTGTTTTATTTAAGAAATATACGAACGACAATATATTAATTTTATTTAGCTCACATTTCAAATTTACTGACAGTGGTTAAAAAGGATAGAAAAATTTAGCCGCAACAAAATTGGCGATGACAATCCTTAAGGGGAGCTGATACAGATAAACAAGTATGAATGTCACTTTATTGCTATAATGACGATAATTTTTATTTAGAGAGTTGATAAGAGGATCATTAAAACTTCTTTCTGCCGAATAGTACTTTAGATTGCGTCATAATTTAATAGTTCAGCTCTATCAAAAAATGTATACGATCGTGCTCGGAATGTTTGACAATATCAGCTTCCTTTTTGGATTTTCATCGACTGCCACTGGAATCCATTTATATTTTTTAAATATTGTTAAATGAGATGAAATGGAATTAAGAATAAACAATAAAATTATGCATAGGATACGCTAGCTGAAGAACCATGTTAGTGAAATTCAATTATGTTAAATATAAAAAGTCAACAATTGTAAAAACCGAATTCCTGCCTTAAAACCGTTTTTCATTTGCCGATACCGAAAATAATTAATCTGTAAACGTTAGAATATTAACACAACTAAATAAAACAAAAATAAGTGAGTTTATCAAAACTGCTAGACATTTTTTAGTTCCTTTTTTAAGCAATGAATGCCGTATATATGTAAGTACTATCTGATAGTGTTAATAATGTAAGTTCCGAACTTTTATTGGTAATAGTAATTTTTACAATTACAATATTTACAGTAATATTCACCAGGATTGGCAAATTACACAACGGTCTTATAATCTTAAACACATTTGAAAACGTTTATTTTATTTCGAATAAATTTGATCTCTCAGCATTTACCACATAACTAATAAACAATACATAAAATGTGAATGAATCGTAACAAATCTTGAGTTTGGTTTATAATCAGGCATAGATTCGAAATCTGGCGTTATATTCGTCGATATCACAAGTTGAACCGCCACAGTTGATGTAACATTCGCTTTTCGCAGTCGGACGTCATAATTCGCCACGCCTATAGAATAATAATTTCGCATGATTTTAATATTCAAAAGAGAGTCAATAGGTATACTTTCGTACATACAGTCTAAAATATTTTGAGTAATATATGTTGATAGACGTTCGTAAAATAAGCATGAAGTTATTCCAAATGTAATTTAAAAATAGATGCACCTTAATTCACTGTTGAGTAAAAAAATAACGCTCACTTTTTATTGATAATTATTTGCATTTTAATTAGTTCTTTTAATTAAAAAACATTTCATGATTGTCATACTTACATATTTATTTTATTAGGTAATTAAACTTATTATTTGTCATCAGTGCGGATCAATGAAAATATTATAGTAAAAAAATATCTATAATGTCTATATATAACTATATATATATATATATATATATATATATGTGTCTATCAGTGACGTGCATATGGCATTAGGACAGGGTAGGGAGATTCACATAATTATTTTGAATATTATATAATGATAATAAATATTATATTACTTTCATAGGGAAGATAGATGGCGTGAAAATAGAATAGATATGAATATAAAGGGTTCGTTTTTATGTTTAAATTAAAGGAATTTATTCCAGACTTATTTATCGTAAGGGCATGCAATGCTTTCATGCATTTATGGAATGAACGCTACCGATGTCTATATATATATATATATATATATATATATATATATATATATATATATATAGACCCAGTTTCCAGTTAAATTTTAAAGTGTATGAAAGTACTAATGAATCACAGCTTGGAATGTAATTAATGATTGATTAAAGGTTTTACAAGGAACGTTTCTTAAACTGAGCGGCTAGTAACACATTATCTTTGCTATTAAATATGCATAATATCCCCCAATAATATCATGACATATTCCTGTTTTAGAGGCTGATATATAGAGCAATAAATATTACTTTTGTTGCCTACTGTTGCATATGTAAAACCCGTTTAACATGATCAGAGTAGTGGTACAATTGATTATCAGCATAAAAACATTTTAAGTGTATATATGCTAACACTTTACGTATTGATTTTTCTTCACCATCGAGTATAACAGAAGACATGAGAATCCCTAAGCTTTATGAGACTGGAATGTGCGCTAATAACAGAGATTATTATCTTACTACAATAAATAATTTGCTGCATCATAAAATTTATTTCCGTGTACTTTGATCGTGTTAATTATTCGTGCAGAAAAAAGTAATGTAAAATGTAATATACTATAATTATTTGTTGAAACTAACAGGTAAAATTTTGTATTAAAGAAGTCGTGTTGATAATGAAAGAGTTTATGTCCGATATTTCTGCTTTCTTGGTCACGGATTATAGTATTAAGGTATCCGAGTTAACGTCACGCAAGTGCATTCAATTGAATCACGTTTTACGTTTATTCTGTCATAAAATTTGTCTATTCTCTGAATATTATTACTTTTAGTAATTAGAAATTACTCATTGACCACATTTACACTTGTACTCTGGATGCTAGACAATAATATACAAATCTAATTACATAATACATACTTCATGATTTGCGATAAAATAATCATTTTATTATAGCAAAATTAACGGTACCCGGATTGGAACATAGAATTTTTACCGACACATGCTACTTCTACCAGCTCAGCAATCAGACCGACAATTTTATTTTTGCAATAGTGCAAGATAGCCTATGAAATACCCAAAAATAGAATCGGCGATTTAGATATGCGTTTTAGATCGCTATTATACATGTACCATAGTCTAAGTAAGACTATAATAAATGGCAATTATCGAACTCGTAAATTTTTAATTATAATTATACATATACATAATAATTCATTTTACAATGGAGATATACTACAGTAAATCAATTATTAATGTTTGTTTTCCTAAGTGAAATTCTGTGTGTACTGAAGTAGTGTGAAGTTGTGATTAGTTCTTAAAAAGGCAAATAAGCTCCACGCAGCAGTGTTATGTCTTCGTGATCGTGTAAAATTTAACATTACGTTATTAATTTGTAAAACTATAATATCAAATATCTATATATAAATTAGTTTGTTTTATACATGAGATAAAAATATTTGCATAAGTATTGTATAGTGAACATCTACAGGTAACTAAATAATAGGTAAGTATTTAATAACATTGCGTACGGACAGAGGTTTAAGTTTTCGTAGGTAAAAGCGTACTGACTTTATAATTACTACTTAATACAAAGAGACGAAGATGCATACAAATAGCGAGAATTGTACTTTTTACGGCCGACTCATCGTGGTAGATAACATATTCAGTACTCCGTAAATTCATACATTGGTATGAATCATATAGACGCGGGTTACGTGATCACGAGTTGTAATAATTATTCAAGCTGTAATGTATATGTTGTAGTAAGATATTAGGGATGTAACTAATTACATATAGATAAATAATTATATGCCGGAATACAGTTGTGAATAAAGAGTTTCCTAACTATCCGAAAGCGGGTTATTATGACAGAGTTTTCACACGACCGTCTAATATAGGTGGCTTACCACTTCTCGAAAACAATAAATATCTATTTACCATTATTGATCATCCTTGGGGAAAAAATAATAACTATAACATTCTTTTTATTCGAAATTCACGCTTCAATTGATTTATAACTATGTGCCCTATTATAAATCTAGTGACTCAAAAAGATCATCAAAGTTATACCTAGATATATGATAGATATAGATATACGTATACGTCATAGATATATAATATGTAATCAATATTCGTATTCCTGTATTTTAAAAGGAACTGTTTCCCTTTAAAATATCTTTTGTGACAGGAATGCGAATATTGAATATATAATATAACCATTTTTATACACATGCAAGCCTTTAGGCCACTCACGAACTTGACAACTTTCTTCTCATATTGAGAAGAGTGCAATTTCCTACAGGTAATATAACATAATAATACATGTGTAAAATTAAATACGTTATATAACCATTTGGTACATATCAAGAACAATGAAGTGAGTGTAATCTATGATACGACAACAATTATCATATGATGGGAACATAAAGTTTTTACGAATCGGCACAAAGAAGAGAAAGAATGTGAACAAACATGAAGTTGCATTATTTATGTAATTTTACTTTCAAGGAAGTTTTCGTCGTAAGCAATGATCTATTTAACAAATATTTACGTACCTTAATATTATAATTTATAATAAAATATATATATATATATACATATATGTGTGTGTATATATATATATATATATATATACATTGACACTGCTGGGTCCTGGGGATTGACTTTGCTTGTGACTGTTTGTTTTATCATAGAAACCCTAGCTAATAAACGAATGGTACATACTATAAAGCATCTATGTCAGACTGGATTTATACTACAAGACTTTAGTGTAAAACTCGTCATAGTGCCTCGCTGTGACTTAATCATTGGGAACCTGTTCATGTATGTCTAGTTAGCTATATGTATACTTAGAGACTTTCTGTCAGGGTATATGCCGACATAACAACGACCACTGTCAATGAATTGGCATCCCTTAACCTTCACCACCGTTCTAGCCCTGCACTTGTTTAATGTTAATAATCTGGTGCGGTGTATATTATTAATATTACTATTTGTGTGATATAAACAAAGTTGTAGTATTCACAAAATATTAAATAAACGAAAAAAAATATTATTTAAATAATTATATTGAGTTGTTTGTAGCTGCCGCTCCGATTTCTCTCTCTTAATAAGGTTGGTTTTTGTGTTAAGTGCTAGCTAGCATTGTTTAAAAGATATTATTGGAATACTTATAAATTAAAATCGCTTATTCCGACCAATACTTGTGGTATTACTACTACATATTAATAACCATTATACACCTATTAACCACCGTTTGTGTGAAAAAACACCTTTATTTTGTACTACAAATTATTACAATAATTTAATTAAGATTAAATAAGTATCTATGTGCTGAGTAATTTTCAATTATTTGGTCTTCTGTTCTTTTTTTGTCTTAGATGTCATTTTTTTTTTTTTGTTGTTTACAAGTATTAGTCATAGATATCGATGTTTTGATGTGGAAGATCGGTTGATGACTCTGTGTGGAAAAGTGGGCAAGGTATCTGGCTAGACGTGGTGATGGCAAATGGAGCCGAAGTATAATACACTCGGCTGCAAAATAGATGAAAGTGATACGGGATCGAATTCTGGTGTTAATGATTACTCATAGCTTCAGTTTATGTAAATATTAATTATTTATGTAATGAAATTAGATATTTTTTCGATAGTATTCGTCAACAACTCTCGTTGATTATAGTATTATGTTAAATATTCATGAAATGATGTTTATCGTAAAAACATCTCAACTTTGGTTTTAATATATTTCTATTGGTTATGATATTTTATTAATAGTTTTAAAATCGCTTAAATGACAACGAATCGGTGTGTTAATTATGAGCAGCAATATTGTTTATATAATTAGAGACTCACTTTCACGTCTTTATAGTTGGCGACGATTTCCGAAGCGAAAGTATTATTGCCAATGATGGGCTTATTCTTGACGCTGGGGAAGATGATCCCGCCCTTACGGACAGTAAGACGGGGGGTAGTACTGCCTCCGCCGACACTAATGGTGCTGCCCGTGCTAGCTGGCGTAACTGTCACCGTCGCGGCACTTGAGCTGCTCGAGGTGCTTGGTGTGCTCGGGCTGTATGCGACATAACAATTAGTCATTCTATACCCCAACAAGCTACACCCCGACACTGTAATTACATGTAAAGGAAAATTCGCAACCGCATATAACGCTCACTAATTTTATAAACATCGCTATAGCATACTTAGATATTAGATAGATTTCACCTGTTATTGACTGTGGAGGATGGCGGCATTGTAGTAACTGGTGCGTTAGTTGTTGGATCTGTAGATAATTCGTCTACTCGGTATCTGTTCGGCGCAAATTCAACTAGTCGATCAATAGTAGGATCAAGAAGCAATTCGGCAGGCACTGGCCGCTGTGCGAGGGTTGCCACGTCATCTTCTTGTTTTTTCAGTCGTTTCTCTACCATATCTAAATTCTCTATAATTAGATTCGTCTTGACTCTAAGATCATTATGAATTTGTCCAATCGCTCTTTCCTGTCGCTGTGTTTGAGTTAGTAGCTCATCTGATTTAGGAACTAAATCATCAACTGAACTCTTAGTTCCGACTACTACATCCCATACTTCGTCCATTTTCTCTGAGACGCTCATCATAGGAATAATTTTATTGACGAGGTTGTCTATTTTACTACCTTTCGGGATAGGAGCAGCTGTACTAGTAGCTGTTCTATTCTTAAATAAATTGTTTACATTTATAGTTGCGGCTTCAGGTTCTACGATTGCTGCGTGAACATCTGCCATCATGTATAAAACTTTTCCTAAATTTTCAGATACAAGGTTGATATGGAACTGTAACTTCCGGTCGACTGTCGACATAGATGTTCTGAGTTGATCTACTTCTTTGGTGATTTCGTTGACCACTTCTGTGTTCAAACTTTTTGCGATTTCGATAACGTTTAAATTTATCGGTTTCTTTTCGCTTGCTTCAGCATTAATATCATCTACTGGTAAGAAATTGTTATCTATTTGATTTTTAAGTCCAACAAGCTTCGTATCAATGTTCGACACTTTTTGGTCCAGAGATTCCAGTTTTTTGTCAAGTAGCTGAGCATCGCTAATTTTATTTTCTTTTTGTTTGTTTATACTTTGTTCAGTTAAGCCATCTTCTTCATCTTGACTGACGTGACTGAATAATTTTAAGTCGAGATGACCTAATTTCGATATGATAGCGTCAGTTTTAAGAATATTATCATTGACTCTTGAATCGAGGGCTTCCACTCTTCTCATTAAATGTTCTACTGCCTTATCGAGATTTTCTATCCTTTGTAATTTTGTTTCCAATGTACTCACTATTACCTCGAATATATTAAATATGTACTGCTCTCTGTAACAAAGAAAATTCTAACTTTAATAAGGTTAAAACAACAATTAAGCTCAACACACAATAAGATAAATATAAAAATATTTTCATTTGAAATTTTTTAAAATAATTATCACGCTTTTATTGTGACGTGACGTGGGAACCTTAGAGATTTGTATGATACATAATAGATACGTGTGTCAAAAAAGTAGATCTCTAATTAATATTAAAGTATTTTCATACATTACATAAGTGTTTATGAGTAAATAAATAGTAATAAGAAATAAAAATATACCATCATGCTATATGATTTTGGGGTGAGTAGAGAAACTTTAGCGACTGTATCCACATATAACTTGTATATATTTATACCTGATTTTTGTTTTGTATTTTTTTTTTGGAAACTTTGTTGGCGTAAGTATCTTTTTTTATGTATTTTTACTGTTACCTGTTGCTGTATGATTAAAAAATAACATAAATAAATAAATATATGCTATGTGGGTTTCCTCTCGATATTATCCTTCACCGGGGACCTTGTGATGTCTAAATCAGTACTTAATCTGCAAAAACCCAAAATGTACTATGCGTGCCAGGATTCGAACCTAAGACCATTCATGTTTCCGCACATGAATTCCAAACCGATCTCTTATCTATTACGCCACCAATCACTCACAGTTAGAAAAAAATATATTTAAAAGTAAATTGTGCAGCTACTTGAAGATCAGTTTTTTCAAGACTTACTTTTATAATTAGTATTTTTCGTCAGCGTTCTTAATATACTTTTTCGAACACATAAAATTCCAATGCTCTGTCATTTTTGACGATAAGTAATTTGAAAAGTAAAGTTATACAAAACTAGCTGTCCCGGCAGACCTTGTTCTGCCCTATTTCTCTAAAACAAAGTCACGTTGTTTTTTTTTATGTTAATAGCTTCCCCGTCAGATTTTTTTGAAAATTGTTTGAAGGAACCTGGCCTTAATGCTATATATATATAAAAATTGACAAATATTGACATTAATATTTATACGTCACTCAATAATTGTTTTGCCTTCCCGGAACACCTCCACTAACATTTAAACTTTATGGTATGGTGTTAAAGTTCAAATTGACTTTTAAATATTATTACGCATTTTTTTGTATGAGAATATAGAAAAGTGGTGTGTTTAGACTTTTTCAGACAATTTAAAAAAAAAATTCTCTCTGTGTTAACCTTCCTCAGACTTCATCAAATACAACAAAAAAAAAATCAGCTAAATCGGTTCAGCCGTTCTCGAGTTTCGCGCTTATCAAGACATTTTGCGATTCATTTTTATATTATATATATATAGAAGATAGATATTACAGACATTGATAAGTTTTAACGGAATCTTAGCTTTTAAATTATAATAGTGAAATTGACATATCTGTCAGTGCAGTTATGCAACTAAAATAGAAACCTTAAATACAGCCTACGTGCGTGCCACATAATACTTTTGCCTTAGAGTCACAACTCTCTTAGACATCCCGATTGTAATAATTAATTGTTATAAAGTAGTGTAATATGTTTAATTTTCTCTACGTCCGTACATGTCTAAAACATATACTCGAATTTATATAGGTGCTGCATTTTTAACGTAAAAGAAGTTGTAGGTAGAACATAGCTTATATTAATGAATTGTCGGTTTTTATAAGCTTTAATTTGAATATATTATTCAATATAGAGGATAATAGACTAAAGTAGATAAACTGAACAGACAAAAATTTTATAGATGATAAGCGTCATGATTGCAACTGTAAAAACATCTAGCAAGACTTGTCTTACAATCCGCATCTCCGCAACCGCCAATGTATTGCTAAATACCTTCTAGGTATTAAAAAAATGCCATCCATTACACTGATTAAAAATAGTATCATTATAGTGAGATTGCTTGTTTGTTGCGCTGTTCATTATTCGTTGAAGCTGATGAAAGGACGCCAAGGCCAACGGGTGATATTAAATTCTAAAAAAGTTTTGGTACAAACAGCATACTGTTCTAATAATTTGTTTTCCAATCATTCTAAAAAGTACATTGAGCTTAACATAAATATACTCGTGTAGTACTCACAGTCCGTATTCATTGGATCATGAAATGTGGGTAATACTTATTACATGTATAATATACATATAAATAAATTGTTTTGTAACTAAAACAACCGATTTTTTATGTAGTAAATATGTTATCATAAAATAAAAACAAATTGCGTTCTTATGAATTTTGCGGTCTCAATTTACTGTTTTTTTTTCAACATAACATGCTACGACAACGGAAACGTTAATAAATTAGTTTTATGTACTTAATGATGAGGTTGACCAAGATTTATAGTATCATTATACCTAGTCCAATAAATTATATCGATACGTATCACAAAACGTGTTTTTAATTTATTTTTCGGCCATTTTTAATTTTTCTAATTCATGTTTCCTATTATTGACATCAATATGGCGAACAGAACGCCAACAGAGTACATTAGCCCAAATCTCTTCTTAGCGTCTCATTTCGGTCCGTCGTGTTTCTGATTTAGCTTGTGTATGTTCAGTTATTCGTATACTTGGGCCTTTCTTCGCAGTAAATATGGGCTAGCATGACGATGCCGATTCAGAGATGGGCAAATTGTAATCTGATTAATGATGAACGATTACAAAATGTAGTCGTAATTTTAATTTTTTTGCTCTGTAATCATGATTAAATCCATTTAAAACATTAAGAAATAAGAAATTTGTATACAATCTGCAATTATGTAATGTTTAAAACATAGATGAGCAAAATGCAGTCATATAAATGGTAAAAAATGTAAAATGTAATCGTAATCATTTTTGCCCATCTATGTGCCGATTGTCTATATATTCTCATTCCATGATGGTCGCTGCAGTTCTTGGACATAACCTTATGTTATTTGTGGTGTAATAAATTTGCTGAGCCATTATATACTTAGGTTCTTACAATTGAACTGAGTAAAGGTATATGCCACTTGCCCTGGCATAAAAGTTTGAATGCAATAATTTTCTCAAGATGAACTTTAATTTTAAGCTCGTTACAGTGGAATCTTTTTCATTAATATAACGATTCTCCGTTTTCTGTTGTCAATGTATAAACTTATGTAAGCTTAACGAAGTCAAATAATAACGGTCAAACATATTATATAGATTATAGTATTTTCTGGTTTGGTAAATGATACCCGATACATATATGGACACAACTGCAACAGGTCTAGGTAATTGTTCGTAAGACAAGCATACTATTTATCGTGAATAAAATGTTTAATCTAGATAGTTTATACAAAAGGGACTATAAACAAACCATACCTGTTTAACAAGTAAGGTGGAAACCCAATTTATAATTGATTGTAAGAACAAGTCAAACAGAAATGGAATTTAAATCGCACGAAGATTTATTAAACAGATAATACCCGCACGGATGTTTAGAAATACAGGTACATTTATTTCGAAATGAAACCACTCTGATTACATTGACTGCCAAGCGGCTTTACTTTAGCAAAGTGTAGGCAAGCGCTTGCATTTTGCTAAAGTTAAGCCTCTCAAATTGGACAGATATGCAATCAACGTGGAATGTGAGGCGTACGGACCCCTTATTTATTGTTAAATTATTATTTAAATAATTACCTGCTGTACGCACCGTACTTTCGGAAAATAGTTAATATAATGTAGGTATATTATAACGGCAAAACTTCATGCTTATTATTTAGATAGGTATGTAAATATAATAGACATATTTACATTGCGTTCACATCTATTGGAGTAAATAAATAGACTAAAACGTATTTTTTTTATAATGCCACGACGAAGTAACTACTTCGTTCTAGATAGATAGCGTACCGTGTAGACAGAGAGCTGGCATTCTCCGACAAATTAATTAAAAAACAATAACCACCTAATAAATTATTAGATATATTTTAGAGTGATTGTCTTCTAACATATTATATTATTAAAATATGTAATTTATTTTTTATTTGTAAATGTACACATATATTTATTGTAATCAAAATTACGAATTAAAATAATATTAGTGAATGCATCGGAGCTGTATATTAAAGCGTAGAACATTAACAAAATTATTAAAGTTGTTTTTTTATTGCGTTACTTGTAACATCTTACACCCCCTTAATCTGCTCTAGACCTACCCAGCCTTAAATGTTCCATGAATTTGATTACAAATAAGTTACTGCAATAGTGGGTTTACTAGTGCATTACTTCTCTGTTTATTATGCAAATATGAATAAAATCTCGAAGCCGATAAAGTGGAGCAGCAGTCAGCGTCTCTATTATGTTTACATTTAATTTTATTGAATACTTATCGACCGGTTTTGGCCGAACCGTGAATTTCTTCCTGACATCAATGTATAACTGTTGTGAACACAGTGTCACTGGTATTTGCAATCGCCGGCGGTTCGGTGGGTTGGACGCAGTTGCGACATTTACTTCACCAATGATAAAATTGTATTTAATGAAACTATGTGTTCGCAACACGGTTTCTAATGGCAACCGATATAAATCACTTTAAAAATACTTAAATAGTTTTATGTTTTCAACGATTCGATACGATCTATATATTATGCATATAAAAATACAAGTTCAACTCATTGTTTATTAGCTAATTGCTTAGTCCAAGTACTCATGCTATAGGTATGGGAAAAGGCCAAATTTTGCAATAACCCCACAGTATAGGGATAGGACATAAAGAGAATTTATATTTTTCTTTTCATTTCTATAACTTTAGTTTATTAGTGATCTAAAATTGAAAATTTTCAAATAAATATAAATATTTCATAACTCAAAATTTCTTAGTGAATCAACAAATACTGTTGCTTTAAAGTTGTACAGCTGATTCTTTGTCATGAGGTACCATTATCGCAGCCTTGAGTTTCTTTCGGCTTTTCTTCTCAAGGTAGTCGTTTCTGAAACGCTGGTAGATCACCATTAGGTTCGTTTTTAACTAGCCGGCCGTCCAAGTAAAGTCCGTATCCACAGGGGTGCCCTTGCGTGGACGCCGAACCCATACAATTCGCTAGCTGAGCACATTTTGCGTTCGCTCACCAAGCCTGGTTTAGTCGTGAAGGCCTTTCCCGGCCGAGCAATAAAGTCACTTAGAAAAAAATGGTACCATTATATATTCCACGTGAGTGAACCCGCGGGCGGTCGCTAATTTATACTTAAATTTATTCATGGATAATTTCTTTTTATTTTAATTTATTTACTCTGCATGGTTTTTTATATTGACCTGTTTTTTGACGTCACAAAATTTCTTCACATTTATTTCATTACTATAATGGGTTTTTTATTATCACTTGCCGCAAAATTTAATGCAACGAATTCTCAAATTAAGGAAGATAATTGTCACGGACATGGATAAGCAAACCAGTTTGTTATTGAGAAATAGACATACAATTGTTTTTATTATTTGCAAAAGATTTTTCGTCCGAGATCATTATTCTATATCCGCAACATAATAACGTTAATCTTAGATTATTAAGATTAAACGGGGTTTTCATAATATCTATTAATATATTAGGCTAATCTATCAAAGATTTGGCATTCGTTTGTTAACGATGCGAATGTGGTTCATGGTTTTATGTATTGTGTGGAGTTGATTCGATTGCGCGTTCTGCCCGCGCAGATCTTTATTATACATATTTGTTAAAGTCGACACAATACTCTTTGACTATTTGTTTTGTCCATAAAAGCAACTGAGAGTTCTTTGTCTTGTAAAAGTACTATAATAAGTACCTACGTAGCTCTTTGGGGCATGGCAGCAATTCGTTTACCTGTCGTTTTATACATAAATCGGAAATAACTATGATTATATTTTTCATCTTCACTGGTATATTATCATTACGCTGCGGCTGGTAGAAAGAACGGAATTTCACTTTCCTCTTTTTAATTTTTATAGTTCTCAACTTTAGTTCATTCATGTAGTTCTCTGACAGTGACTATTTAATGCTTTAACTCTCTTTCAGTATTTTCTTTATTTAATCTGTGTACGTAAATATCGGTCGGCCTCGGCTGTCACTTCCACTCACATTAATATTATAAATCTTTTAGTTATTTTGCTATCGCTCTCCCTTTCAATGTACCAGAAACAACAAAACATGCTTTTGTGCATGCTGTCGGTGGTATTTTTGCCTTTGAAACCAGATATATACTGACGCGAAAGATTAATTCTTGTCAAAATAAACTACACGTTTAAAGAACGTATCGTAAGAATATTAGTTCTTGAAAATAAGTGATCCTAAATTTTTAAAAACAAATACAGGCGAATACTGTATATTTGTATACAAATTATTAACTGATCATTGATTAATATTATATAATTGAACGGTTCTATTAAAATGAAAACGAGCTTCAGTAACAACAACAATGGGATATAATCTTCTACTCTATTGCTTTTTATGAAATCTAGTTAATATTATCTTTACATTATAATTAAATATTCTTTATTTATAATATTGTATCATAAGTTCTCATCACAAATCATTAAAATTAAACATATTTAGAAAATACGTGAATAGTTACTTACATAGAATTATAAATACCGTAAACATAATGTGCAGTTTTATGCTGCTTAAAATAGTTTTATGATCGGAATGGCTCACATGATAGAAAATAAGTTAACAATACTTAAGGGTCAAGACCATGAGAACTGTTTACTACCATTATATGTTTATATGTACCATACCTACAACTGTATTTCTAATTAAAAAAAAATAAAGAACACGCTTTGTAATATGAACAAAAATTAATATAAAAAATAAGCTATAAGTATGATATTTTTTATCTTCGGTGTTTCATATCCCGGTGTTACCTTAAACAAAATCCAGTAATTTCTAAATTAAATGAATAATATAAAGGATTCCTATTTCACTTGTTCATTTATGTTGCTGTAAAATCATGTTCAACGACGCTTGTGTAAGTTTTTAAACTGGAATTTTATTTATAATATGCCTCAAAATAAGTAAAGAAAACTTTATAGGGCCACTGAGTTGTTCGTCCGTCTGACCGTCTGTTTATTTGTTATTATTATTTTTCTCAATAAAGCGTGGAGATAATAAGTTGAAATATATACCAAATACTGATGACTTGTAATTGCTCGGAGCTGTGAAAAAATACAAATCAAATTTTTTTATTTTTTTATTTATTATAAATTGAATCCTGTGACCATTTATTTCGGTACATCCTTACATTCTAGTGTACAATAATTAGTTTGCTTATACTATATGCTTATTTCCTATCAGATTATACAACTTGGTTTCACTTTATTTTGTTTCATTTTCTTTTACTATTCTTTCAAATAAGATTACGCCATACTCTAAAAATTTACCTCTGTATTCTTTATTGCTGATTAATTCCTCTAAATTTTCCTCCTTTATTTCCTTCCCCAATTCGTGCTCTATGTTATACCTACAAGTCAAATTTGACAATGAAATCAAAACCGGTACTTCCGGTTGATTAAGAATCAGGAAAATTGTAACAATGTCTAAGACACTAATAAAGGGATAACCCGTAACACGTAAATTTGTTATATTACAATAATGCGTTTATAAAATACCTATAAGTATATATGGAACCCTCCGTACGCAAGTTCAATTCGCACTAGTAATACTAAGATTTATAGACGCAACTTTACTTAGCTTTTACTCAACCATAGCAAACAATAATATTAATACATCAATTTTGTAGAAGACATATAGGAAAGTTATAGTAGGTTTTATCACTTGTACTTAACTTTCTTGCGTAAGTAATTGTATAGCCTAAGTGTTTTTTTAAACGAACCTGTTTTCTGAATAAAGTCTAAGCAACGTTAAAGTATCGTCTACAAATCACAGCCTAAGACAAAACCTAAATTATGTTACATACACGGAAATCTTTATTGTATCGACCTTGGTGATCTATACTGTTCTAATAATTATTATTAACAAAAATATAAATTGGAACTAATAAAAACTATTTCATTGTATAAACAAGTTCTGTTCGTGCTAATTCTAAAAATATTTAGCATATTGTTTTGTTATTCGATATCATTGTTAAGCCGAATTCACATATGTGAGAAAATTCTAGGCGACCGCGTGTGATTTTAACCGGAACGCTAGAAATGGTATTGTTGTTACTTTGTGATTGTTTTAGCGTTAAAAATCTAAGTATGCACTAAAGTAGGTTATCGGACAAAAGTTAAGTTTACTTAGCTTCTTGTTATTTAAATTCTAGAAGTCGTGTGTAAAAAAAATCTTTAAGGGAGGGAGGGAGGGAAGGGTGTTATATTTGAGGCTTATTTACTGTATTGTCGAGTATCACTTAAAATAACTTAAATTAAGTAAAAATACTATGAATCGCAGAGATGCAATCGGAATCAGCTTAACAAGCTATTTTAAGAATAAAATATTGCAAATAATATGCATTGACTTATGTTATAAACCTATAGCATCACCTCGACTCTTCAAAACCAACATAGATTTTTTTAGTAAAAATAGGGAATACGTATTTGTACAACTCCATTTATATTGTTGGTCGTTAACTCTTCAATGATACTTATATAATTAACATTTTGATTTGTGGACTTATACGGTCAAGTGACAAATACGTATGCGGTTGGATAAACGAGTTATAAAATTACCTTTTGAGAATACCATTGAAAAAAGAACTTATATCAGTTGTACTCGATCTTGTGTTTCAATTAATTGTAATAAATGTATGTGCTCGCTTAGAATTCTCATTTCGCGTGGGAAAGGGATATAAACTTAGCCTAACGGTCCATCTATATTGGTAAACTAATTTTTGAAATCAGATAGATATGTGGTTACGAACACTACACAAAAACAAATTTTAATCTTTTATTATATAATATTGATGTAGTAGATAGATATGATTTAACCTGGAGCGCAAAGGGTGAGTATCAGCAGTCCTTACTGCAGGTAATTAGCATCTAAACAATGAAACGCAGTGGCTTGTATATATATAAGCATAAAGATCTACTTACGAAAATACGTCCAGTTTCAAATAACGCTTTTTAAACGATAAATCGCCTTTGAAAACTAATGTGTACATACATACATACATTTGTATGCAATTGATAATTAAAGAAAGCGATTGATGCTATGAGTGTTAAAGAGCGATTATAAATTTAAAAAGCGTTTCTGAAAATGAGTGTTACTCATTAATGAAATACTGAACTTCTTACTATTATTGTTTCTTGGTGAGTTATTTAGTAACATTTTACTAAAATGCTGCCTGTGATTATTAAAATAATACATACTAAATTGCGACAAAATGATGAAAGTATTTTAATTGCTTAATATAATAACTGTAAAGGCACAAAATTTTATTATTTTATAACATTAAAGTGTTAGCTAACTTTTAAGTTTTAACTTTCGATTCTGTTGATTGAATAGTGTACCCACCATAGATACATTCCTTTACTTTTATTGCAGTTATAAAATCTATGATTCGTATAACACATTAATAATGCAGGCTACCATTTTATTTATACCTTTTTTATTTAAGTTATACTTTTTTAATGATCTATTAATTTGTTAAAAAAACAAGAACCTAATTGGTGACGTTTGATGAAAATTTTTTGACACAGTGTGCTTTTGTAGAAAAACTGTTGTATTAATATATTCATGATTATCTGGAGTCTTCTCATTGAATCTAATTGTGCTGATCATCTTCCTAGTGTTGTGGATTCCACCTCTACAATATTATATTTTCAATACTGACTTTTATGTATCAATTAATATGAATATACGTATATTTTTCAAATTATTTATCATCAGAAACTAGGACATTAAAATGAACACCCATTAAAACAGTCAATAGATGAACGTAAGCACATCTACCTATGTTTATTATCTCATTAACATCACGACCCATCACATATATATCATCATCATCATGATAGTTAACAATATGAAAACATACAATAAACTGTACGAATTATTTATTGTATCGGAAAAATGCAGACGAATGTATGTGAATTTACAAAATATATACTTGTTGTGAATGACAATACAATGTACAAGAGTAGCTAATAACAGCATATTTTTATCCACATATACCATAAGAAAACGAATATTGAATTCACAACGTTCAACAATATTTTTAATACCAGTTTCTAGAAAAAAATATGTTGATATTAAGTGATCCTCATTGAAAATATTAGGTCCTTACATATGAAATTGGCGTTTTGTATGGGAGGATCAAAAAGTCGAATATTTTTTAATATAATATATTTAATTAATCAAAGTATGAACCATTATTTTCTATGCACTTTTGCCATCTCATAGGTAGTTCATTGATCCCTTTACTAAAAAAACCAGTCGGATGGGAATCAATAAAATCTTTGAAGGCGATTTGGACTGCCCCATCGGAGTTGAATTTTTTCCCTTGCAAGAAGTTATCCAAATTTCGAAAAAAATGGTAATCTGTTGGAGCAAGGTCCGGGGAGTACGGAGGATGTCTTAGACTTTCCAATTGAAGCTCTTCTAATTTAGTAGCCGTCTGTTGCGCAGTGTGTGGTCTAGCGTTGTCGTGAAGCAGCAGTGGCGTGGAGCGATTGACCAGCCTAGGTTGTTTAGCCGCTAGCTTTTCCATCATGGTTTGCAATTGCTGACAATAGACATCAGCCGTAATAGTCTGCCCAGATTTGAGAAAACTGTAATGAACAATACCGGCACTAGTCCACCAAACGCTTACAAGTAACTTTTTTGGGGTTAATTTTCGCTTGGGGCAGGATTTGGCTGGCTGGCCAGGATCCAACCATTGCGCTGAGCGCTTCCGATTATCATAAAGAACCCATTTTTCATCACAGGTAATGTTTCGGTTTAAAATACCTTCATTATTGTGCCGGTTTAGTAATGTAACGCAGCAGTCGCCGCGCGTTTGCCGGTTTGCTTCAGTCAATTCGTGAGGTACCCACCTTTCAAGCTTTTTAATCTTCCCAATTTGCTTCAAGTGAATTAAAACAGTTTTATCACTAACATCGCAGCCTGCAGCTAACTCGGACGTGGTTTGCGATGGATCCGCTTCCACAATAGCCTTCAACTCTTCATTATCAACTTGAGTCTCAGGCCGTCCACGGGGCTTGTTCTGCAGGTCGAAATTTCCAGAACGAAAACGTTGGAACCAAAAACGAACTGTGTTTTCTTTTGCAACACGACCGCTACACACATCATTCACCCTTCGAGTTGTTTCCGCAGCACTAGTGCCACGGCGGAACTCGTACTCGTAAATAATGCGATATTTTAAGTTTTCCATTTTGTAAAATGAGTGACGCAAACAGAAAAAAACAGAAGAAAAAAACAAATGAATGACGATCATCGAAGCACAAATACATGAGTCTATAGCTGTACAAATTTGAATTTGGAATTCCTTACCAAAGAGGAGAAATTTGTAATTAAAGTGGCGAGTACGAAAAACGCCAATTTCATATGTAAGGACCTAATATATTGCAAAATTAGGAAGGTCTCATTAACAATCGTAGGCTTATTTGTGTCTAGTAATTTTTGCGTGATATTTATGTAAAATACTTAATATACATTTTTTATTGGTTGATTGAACTTAGCTAACCATATAACCACCTTCGGCCCCAGTTAGACGGGAAGAAGGAGCACCGCGGGGGTTTTATTCGGTGCAAGTTCGACACACCGGAGGGCAGCCCTGACCGCCCCCTGAGGTCCGTCAGGGATTTCCCCCGGGTTATCAAAAAATAAAAGCATATAACCATCCGGGTGGCACACCTGATGAAGTGTGTCGTCCAATAAGGGTGCGAGCGGCGCGCGATGTGTTTCTGCGTGCAGCTCTATAACAAAGATGTATGAGAAGGGTGGCTCTTTATACCACTCCTCTTCAAACGAGTAGAGGCCTACTTAAGGCATGGCAGGCGGTCTTCAACTATTGTTAGGTAGTAATGACAGAGAAGGAGGCGGCGGAGAGGAACAGGGAGGTAATAGCTGGCCCCGACAACCCGATCCGCCGCCCACGTAAGACAGAACAAAGGAGGAGGGCCTTCGTCAGAGCCCTTCCTCCGTAAACCTGACAAAACGCCTGGGCGATGCGCTTGACGAAGTGCGCCGCCCAACTTATCCAGTTGAGAACGGTAAGTGACGTGTTCCCGTACACCGCTCCAAGACATTGAGGAGAGCGAAGGGAGGCTTTTAACACTACCTTCTCGCAACGCAGAGATCCGGCTGAAACTACGGCCAGACGTTGCCGTGAACCGGAGAAGAGGACAACGCTGTACCTCCGGTCCCGGCTAGACGAATAGGAGAAACACCCCAGGGGTTTTAGTCGGTGCAAATCTGATACCAGGGGGTGGCCCTCACCACCTCCTGAGGTCCGTTAGGGATATCCCCCAGGTTACAAAAAAAAAACAAATAACAAGCATGATAACATTTTTAAATACATGTATTTAATTTATACACTCAACTTACGAGTACTTATGGTTTTATTAAATAGAGTTAAAGGTATAATAATTATTAATAAATGTAAGCCTTTACCACCTCCGTTTCGATAAGTGTATCCGCTCTCGAGTACAGATCACACCTTAATAATATATTATGGAAACTCCGACCATTTAGTAGATATAAAATACTTATAGTAGAAATAAGGTCAATGATATTGCGAAGAATTCATAAACATAGTCCATATGGTGTACGCCCTACCTGCGATTATGTTGGAAAAACATTCGTAAGTAATGGCTGTCGTTAAAGGCCTAAACACGTAGAACAGTTGAAGTTTTGAATTCCACGGCAAAAAAAAATCCTAATATTTATTACTCCATAGCAATAATAAATACATGAGTTGTACAAATGTGTGTATTTTCCAGAAAATAATCTTTTTCTCCCCCATCCTTCTCTCCAGAATGCGTCGCTTGCAATGCGTGACAGCCTAAGTATCTTAGGTACAGATCTTCGCCGCGACCTCAACGTTGGGAATTATATAGGGTCTGTCAGCTCTGAAACATACGGTTTTTAACGCATAATCAACTGTTTCTATTGTATAAGGCCCTGGTTAGGACTTGCATGAAATATCGTATGCATCTCTGGGATAGTTATTTCTCCCTATTGCAAAAACCTGGGGAGGGGTGGTGTAAATGGCCACCCACTCCTCGCTCGCCTACTTGTCTTGGAGCAGTGTGCGGGAACACATTGCACATTGCTCTCGCCTGGAGCATTGGACGGCGCACTTGCTTAAGGGCGCCGCTTAAGGCGACATATCCGGTTTTAGGGAGGAAAGCCACGGCCCTCGGAAAGTTTGGTATGGCGACTATGCCGAGTTAGGATAAAGAATATGTTTTTGTGTGTATTTATGTGTGTTTTTGTGTATACATATGTATGATATAAATACTAGTGTATACTAATTTGTAATATTTGGATTTAATTCTGGATACGGATAATAGCTAACTCGTTTCCTACTTAAATGAAACTTTCTCACTGAAAGTAGGCACAAATATTAAAAAACAGCCGCGTGACTATTGTAGTTGTGTGATGCAATCGTCTTAATGCACATTAATATTGCGATGTTATGTCGCCTGTCGTTGCGATTCATACCCTCGACGTTTGCTGCTGGCGTTTAAGGTCTACCGTATCTAACGGGATGTTTCGTTAATGTATTTTTTTTCCTTTTTTCCGAAAATAACTATTTCCTGACGTTACTTATAAAATTGTTTTACAATTTATTTTAAAAGTCAAATAATTAATTATTTCAATAAGAAAACGTCCTAATACTCGTCATCGTAGCCTATTTCCTAATCTTTTTTAGATTTATGGAAGTATGTAAAATATTATTAGTATATTGCCGCACACATATACACTACCAGAGAATGGCAGAAGTTATAAGTTATTAAACACTTATCGGTTCGATTAACATTTAATTTAAAAGATGATTTGAAAATTTAGCGTGCAAATTATAGTGCAATTTTTGCAAAAAGTCTTTTACTGCTATTTTAGTCACCTCTTAGAATGTATTCATCGTAGCTCGGCATTTACAACTCAAAATGTCACGTCTACTTTACGGTCAGTAAATACGTGCTCTATTATTTTTACATCAAAACTGGCAATTTCGTAATCGTGAAACCTTGACAGAGACGCTCTGAAATCCATATTGTGTGGTGAGAGGGCATCGCGTATCTGTTGAGCGCGTTAGCATCAATAACATTTAGCATCTCCGCTATTATAAAATTGTAACGGGGTCGAACCTTATTAATAATATTACACGAACATATTAAAGAGACCTGTCTGGGATACTCCTAGGGATATTTAGAGACTTCTGAACACAAAAACCAAAATGATTTCAAATTTTTTTTTCAGTTTTTCTGTTTGTACAGGCTTAAATTACACTGAAAAGAATAAATCAGTTATAATAGGATTTTTGAACGTTTATAATAATAATTTTTAATTGATAATGTGGCTTTTTGGTCATCATTCAACAAAATTATCATCATCATCAACCTGAATTTATACACTGCCGAATACAGACCTCTCCCAAGGCTTGCCACTGAGCCCGATCTTCGACTTTTCTCATGCAAAAATTGCTTACTACTTTGCGCATATCTTCACTCCATATTGTGATTAAGTGTCCTAGACTACGTGATAATGATTGGCTTGTATTGGCAGAAATGTTGATTTAGCTTGACTAAAATATTACATTCATCATAATTTATGATGGCATCATTACAAGTACGAATATATTTATAAATTTCGAAATAAAATGATACAGCTTGAACACTTCTCTGAATATTAAAATAAGTTTACTTATTAAATGTCATCTAATTCAACGTAAATGGAAGATTTTCAAAATTGCTGACATTAACAAAGGTGCGTCCATTTAGTACTGTATTTTCTGTAATATTTTATAATGCAAGTCCTTTAGAATATATTCCTTAGTTAATTGTAGAACAGAATCAAAATCCATTGAAGACTACAAAAAAACAATTGAAGAGTATAAAACGAACACACAGGCCGACACTTTGTACTATCTAATGGTAATAAGTATAAAATAGACATTTTATAGTAAGATCCCGAAAACTTCGGTTAAGTAAAGTAGGTTTCTTAGTTAATGATTAAAACCGTAACATTCGTGTGAAATGATAATGATCAAATAACGCATTAGTTGATGCCTGTTGTATAATGGACTTGTATTAGACATTGTATATTGTCTATATCATGTTCAACCGGCTCGCTAAATTCAGGTATTAATTTGTACATATCAGCTATTACATGAAAGTGATAACCATCAAATATTTTGAATTCATTGTGACAGCAATTAGTTATAACAGACATATACGCCGATAACATAATGGAATGTAAATATGTAGTATATTACATTACATTTCGAATTACATACATATGTTTATTATAATACTATGATTATCGAGCCTGTTCCGGAAGAACAAATTAAGCGGTCAAATCTCGAAAATGGTTTTATGGAAGCAGTTACCGGTCATATAAGTGGGAACTATAAACAAACCACATACACACGGTAAAAGTAAAACCAAAATATAATTAAAAAAGAACACTTTATAGTTTCAACGATATGTCTTCAATTGCAACTTATCGCGTCGTGATCTCCTAAATTTAATTACACCATTTCTGTATTGTACTGTAATCAAGAAAACTACTTAATTCTTAATTCCTAATTAAGTAGTATCAATGTGACTACTTAAACTTAGCCAGTTTATAATTATTAAAGTAATTGATAATTAGTTTTATAAATTAAAAGTCATAAAGATATCATAAATAATTTAAAAATAATAAAGAAAAAAACCCCTCTAAAAAAATGCAAATTCACATTTATGTTTTTCCGAAATACACTAGATATGTAACTACTTTGTTTTTATGATATTTGAGATTTGTATTACGTAGTTACAGGTTGAGTATAAAAGAGTTACGTTAAGCAATATGGTATAATAAAGAATAGACATTCTTAACATAACATTAAAATGAAAAGATTAATTTTTCTTTACAAAATAAATATGACTTCCTGAATTTTTTAATGTACATAATGTATGTTCGTTCGCATTGTAATGATGTCAATAATCCGTGTGAACTGGCTTAGCTAAACTGACAGTGAGGTTACTCAGTCACGTAACATGTATTGCAACTACAAAACTGTAAACAAAAACCCAGACTATCTTTACTGTGCGACATAATAATAATTTTTATATCTACGCTTCAACTATATTTTCATTATAGCGTTTTTTTATTTTATTGGTTTTTGTTGTTTAATAAAAAAATGACATTGAAATTGACGTTTTCTGACATAAATAAAAATATAATTGATAAGAAATAATAATTTTATATTTACATATTGATAAACTTGGTACCTGTAAAATTTCCCTCAAATGTGACAAATTATAAAACCTTTAAGCATATTTATAGGCATAGAAAATTATGAACATAGTAATTATTTACCTAAATGGGACGAAGTAATAATAGTTAACCCTGACGGTTACATGCATGACCGTAATAGTGGTTATGTTAGTGTTAAGTGAACAAGTAAACAAGCTGACCAAGCGACAAGGCGACATGAGATTATCGAATACAACAACTGCCATTATCAACCACATATGATATTCAGAGGTTTATAATCGGATTATAAATGTAATATCTATCCATTATATACTTATTTAATTTTATTTTAAAAGTAAATATCAAGTTATGTATCTTTTGTAATATTGGTTTAATATTAAAGGGTAAAATGAGACCGCATCCATAAAAAAATTATATATAGTATACCAAAAAAGATATAACATTATTAAAAGAATATGATGATGATGTCCTAGCCGGATTCGGCCACGGCGACTGTTTCAACGCCGATTAAGAAAATCAAGGCCCAGTTTTCGGAAACAGTCAATTGCGCAGGAGATATTTAAGTGCATAACTGGACGCGCTGCCAGAAAAGCACTCTCTCGTCCGAGCTCCCTCAGGCTCGATAGAAAGGAGGATCAGTACGATCGGGAGGGAGCAGGATGCAGGTTTGGTCGAGTTTTCCTTCTCTGAACACCTGGTTGAATTGCGGTGTTAAAGACATACCTTAGTCACCTTTTACGACACCTCAGCAAGAATAGGGGGGTGCTATTCTATTCTGCCGGCAGCCACCACGGCTAGAATATATAGATATATTGTCACGCTTTATCTCTTCCAGAGTAAGCTGAGGTACATTAGTGGCTGTATCTATAAATAAAATATTTTAAAAAAACTGTTACTATTGTCTTATTATATTATAAAAAAGTCACTGAAAGAGATAAATTGGGAATCATTTCACAAGATTCCTGTTATCAATATTATTGTTTTTATAGGCAATTTATTTTTCGTTCATATAGTATATTTCAAGTGTCTAGTATCTGTAGTAAGATATATTATATTACATATATAACTATTTCAATATAATTATAGTAAAGCGATAGTTACAGTATATTCCTAATTCAAGTCGGCAATAAATTATAGATTCTGATTACAGTTAAAAAAGAACTCTTTAAAGAGTGTATACAATAAAAATTATGGTTTTTAATGTTATAGAATAGTTTTTAAGAATGTAGAAGTTTAACTACAAGTAGGTAGATACTATATATTTGTTGTATATATTTTGCAGGGGATCTTTGTTGGATTCTATTGTCGAGCTAAATTAAGTGCCGAGGTCAAAGTAAACGTTTATGGGCCGTTTATCAAAGACGCTCGTGCAAGGTCTCTTCAGATTACGAATCAAATACTCATTTAGCACTTATAACTTATATAATCAATACTTGGATATACTGGAATGCCATAGCATTTGAATTGAATTGAAATGATTAGAGTTCTGAATTTAAATAGCAGTGCTGTTAAACTTTTCAGTGATGTATTTATTACTTTGTCGTAAGTCAAGCATATATTTAAGTGTTTATTTTTCACTATTGTATTATATATATCTTATTAGGTTAATATGTATAATTTTCTATAAATGTTATTAAAAAACAAGTTAACAGATAATTAAAGAAATTAGGTTACGAGGCTCTCAATAGAAGTGAAACTTTAAATAAAATAGTAGCTTTTAAAAAAAAATCTAATACCTGTGTATCCCTGTGTCTGTGTGTGTGAGTGTGTGTGTATGATCCCTAGATTGGGATTCTCAATAGAATTTGTCAATATTAAATGGTGAGGTCAATGACCAAAGCATAAAGGCAATTTCGATATATTTTCATATCTAGTCTAACATAATTAATAACATAGACAGTTCGTAAAGCTCTTGCATCACATTAAATTCATACCTAATCGTAAGTCATTGACACGCGAAATTATCATTTCGCTACGAGTAAACCTGTAGGTCGGGTTTGAGTTTTTCTCTTATTTCCAATATTTTGTGATTAGTGGTCATGTGTTATCAATACATTATTTTGGAAATATTTTTTAGTGATTCTTAAATATGTATCTAATAAGGGATAGAAAAAATGAACGCACAATTCAAAGAAAGTTCATTAAATGTTGAAAATGTTTTTCGTTCAAAGAAAACATTGAATGAAGGAAGACATTATTTTATTTTTAGAGATAATAACAACTTTAATCGATTCAACTAAAAATACAAAAATAAACAAGTTATTAAATCAAAGGATATGACTGGTATGTGAGAATAATTTCTCTTAACAAACATTGTATTTATAATTGAAAAAGACCATAAAATTTAATAATTCGCAAATATCAAATTAATCTAAAGAACACATGTTCTTTAAATAGGTACATACCTATTTAGATTATTCTACATTGTACATTACGATATCCTTTCTAAAAGATAATCCTTTCTAAAGGGACTAGGGATTTGCCGATTCACAGTTCGGATAAGGTTTATTAAAAGAGAGTGGAATTTCATATCTTCAATATTTAATATACATTTCCTCCATAGTTTTATGTAGTTTAATTTTTACGTTATGAAATGAATAAACCAATAAATACCGTATCAATTATATTACATGAATACATGTTTTAATTTAATTAAAATAATAATAATCAGATTTACTAATACTTGTCTAAGAACTTTGTCGTAAAGCGACAAATTAGAAATAAAATTGCGAGATTAATATATATAAAAATAGAACTCGAACCTGGGTTTTATTACCGGTTTGGATTACCGGATATGAGGCTATTAAACGTATTAGATTTGTAACAGATAAAAAGACAGCGGGTATTGCTGGGTTGCTGCACTATGCTTGTGATTTTAATAAGAGACAGGTCTGTACGCAATTTCGTGTCGAAGCATGCAAAATTTTGCAATCCAGTCTCGTCACCCGCGCTCCGATGGATAGATTGATAACAATCTACTTCTGTTAATGCGGCTATAGAACGCCTTAATCGTTATTGTACGCCCGCATATATTGCTCGACTTCGCCCAGCTGCGATGTATTAAATGTGGCGTCATTTGGGCTTAATAAATAAATGCAGGCAAATTTTGAGGATATACTTTTCAGTAAGCTTTTTCAGGATTTATAAAATCAGTAATATGTTAATTGTTGAATGTAAATTTTATTATATCAGTGTATACATATATTTGTCTAGTACCTATTGTACAAGCGCAAACTTAGTTTTAGTCTAGATCAATATATGTAACTGTACGTGAATATTATTACTATTATAATTTAACGAAAGCTCTGTTTAATTATTGAATCTCATCTAAATCATCAAGATTTTGTTAATTTAACTTGATAATTATTAGTATTAACAATACACTCAGCATATAAACAAAATTTAAAGAAAAACAGTTCATCACTAAGACGTCAAAAGCCGATTTTTTTTTTCTAATTCGTTACATTTACAAGGATTTTATCATCAAAGGAAACTACGAAGGATGTGGCAATGTATTAAATTTAATTACGTTTATTATTCTTAGGTATATATAAAAGTAATAGCGGAAAACCTCAATGCATAAAATAATAATTAAAAGATATATTATTGGTGTGTAATATCGCATTACATGATTTTATGAAGGTGTAATTAAGCGGTCAACTAAATATATAGTTTATATGTTCTGGTATAGGTTTCACCAACATGATGTCTTGCATGCTTTATAAAAGTAGAACGCCTACAGTTGTAGGGGCAATGGGCAAAAGAAGCTTGCTTTTCACCTAAAATATTGCTCGCCTTAATTTTGATCGAATGTTGGCGCAGTGGTCAAGTGCTACTTTTGCGCTATTGGTAATTATTTCAGATCTCGATATTTATATGCGGAGATAATCTTGGAAAGCGGACTCACGACCCAGAATTTTTTTTTAATTCTGACACGACTGCTCCTTATCTGAAGGTAAGCATGGTGCAGTCCAAAAAACGCCAACGACTATCGATAGGTAAGAAAAACCCATCGGTAGTCACAACGATCATGCCAGCCTGCACAAATATCTAATCACGCTACGCTTAAAAGTTCCCATATCACCATCCTATATGGTGGGATCACGCTGGTCGGAAGTCCATGCCACAGCTCAACGACACAGTAAACGATGAATTTAGAGAACTTCTTAGTCCTAGCTGGGATGTGAGATATCGAATAGCTATGACTCTACAAACCCGCGCGTGTGGTTCTATTCAGGAAGGGAGAGGGTGCAACAAGGTTAAACAACTCTTCAGAACACTCGCTATAATACAGACAGTAGGTAACGCTCAGTGAGGCAACATCTCTGCGCAACTGAGCAATCCGGAGTTATCATGCCGGCTGCACAAATATTTCTGCATGTTTCGCTTAAAGGAAGGACTCAATATCATAGAATGGTGCAAACACGCTCGCCGGAAGATCATTGTACAGTTTAACGACTCCACAAAAGTAAGTGTTAAAGACCTAGCTGGGATATGAGTTACCGTATAAGGTCGACACTGCAAATTCGCACGTATTTTTTTTTTATGGACGGGAGAGGGTCGAACAAGGGTTTATTATATAACTAGAGTGACATATTTTTTTAATGAAAATATATATAATTCAATGAATAGGATATCTCAGTATCAAATTAACATAACCGTACTAGTATATAAATAACTTTATTTTGTTAATATTTGATTTTCCGAGCCTTCACGCTAGTACGTAATTATAAAGATGTGACAGAGTAAACAAACAAAAATCTTGTATAAAATTATATAATATCATTGGAGCAAAAGGTTCAACGTCCTATTTTATATGAAAACGACTTTTTATAACCAGTTTCTTAACTCGAATCTTTGAACAAGCAAATTGCAAAGATAAAAATACTTTGTGTTTACCCGCTCTTTCAATCTACATGTTATTATGAATGAGTTTATAACATTGTTAATTAGATTATTTTACTTAACAATGTAAAAAAATATATATAATAATTATGGAATCAATACACATATCATGTTACAGAGTTTCATAACTGAATTCAATTATTGTTACGTAAAATGTAACTACCGATATATATAATGACATCGTCTCAACATAATCGTTTTGTCTCAAGTTACTCGAGATCATTCCTTTAATAATATTGTAACTTATGTTGCAATAATTATTAGTGTTACATTAAATATAGGTTTTGGTTTTAAAGAAAAACAAAGAGATAAAAGCTTATGAAATATCAATTATGCTGCGTCCGATTAGCGGCGATTGGCACCAATACCGGTTGATGCAATACATGGCTTGCACCCGTAGCTGATCGTTCGCAGCAATGACTCTGCTTCGTGTCCACAGACATATACAATAGACTACTCATTTATTGTAATATTATAAAAAATAAATTTTGTAAGTTTGGATGTAGGAGATAATCCTTAAAACTAATATACATATACTATATTCATCCAATCAATAAAACAATGAACCAATATTTGAAATAGATATTCGGGACATACTTACTTCCGCTGTATATTATACTGTTCCGAAGAGAAACGTGAACCTGAGAATTGATACCACGGATAAGCTGTTTGTTATGTTAGTAGAAAACTTTTTATTGAAAGGTCCAACTACCCAGTAACCTACAATAAACGGGCAATTACTGATGTAACATTACATTAGTGCTATTCTATCGATGTCTTATCAAAAATATGTAAATTATATTCGATGTCTTCTTCTATATGCTCTGTGTTTGTACCACACTGACCATGATTAATGTCCTGTTATGCCGACACTTGAAACGTGATTATAACAAACATATCACTGGCTGTCAGATGCAATTGTTAAGCCCCTCGCTGCCGCTCAAGCTACAAGATCGATCTATTTCTGCATAATTTTAAATGCAACGTAATATAACTAAGTATCTCTTTACTTCTGTTTTGCAATGTAAACCTTGATTATAAATACAGTACACAGCGACTTCGAAATGTAATTTTGAGTATTTTATGTATATAAAATAATCTGTGTGTGTGTACACATATTTGGTAAAAAAGGCAAGATTAAACAAAACTGTTACGTGTGTTTATTCGGTTAAAAATATAAGTAATGATACTAATTAATAATCATCTTCAATATTACGCTCACATGATATAATATACAATCTTATTACATCCATAATTAGTGTTATTTTTTTGGGATTCAAGACAAGCCCTACTTTTAGTAAAGAAAATAGTTGAAATAATAATAGCAACGGAATAAAATTGTAGCTTATACAAAATGTTAATTTTGTTCATTGAGCGATTAAGTCTTCAGTCGACGTACATTCGAAACATTCATAAGTATTATCCAGTTTATTTTCAATCAGTTGTATTGAAATTACATATCGTCGGGTGAACGGCTATTTGGTTTAAGCGACATTTTTTGGTGATATAGTAATATATATATATATATATATTTGGAATCGGCAAAAAACGCTGATATATTCGGCTGTATTAAATCTAATACGGATTTGAGAAAAACTTCAAAAAATGGCAACAGACCTTTCTTAAAAAAATTGCTTATTTCTTATATAAAAATCTTAGCACTATATTAAAGGCTAGTGTATATTTTTTACATTGTAAAATATCTTTTATAACAACTGAATCAAGCCTTTGCGTAATTTGAAACCCGTATTCTAATAACACTGATGTAGCTTAAAGTACGTGTTTTGCAGTTAATTATTTTCACTTACAAGAACCCCTCCCTGACAGTGAAAGTTTCGCACAAATATTTAGCGAATCGCCCGATTTCACAATAAATGCTCTCCATGTGTTTCATAATGATAAAGTAACAGGAAATTTTTTTACGAGCTGCCATATAACCAGACTAAATGCTATCAATTAATGACTGCCATTTCGGCAATGTACTTTATTGCTCTAATAAAAAGGACAAAACCAATAACAATTATTACATTAACTTAGAATTGAACTGGATCGAATAGTTATTACTATTTATATCATACTATTCAGTTATATTATTATTCTGTTGGTTAACAGAAATCTGAATGATCGTGTAGAAACAATAAGTTCTTTTTTCTATAATTAAATTTATATATATTATTATTTCTGTAATTCAATATTCCATTATAATTTTTACCATTTTTTTAAACATAGTTTAAATAATATCATCAAAACTATAATAATCGTGATATAAAATGAAGATTTTTTCTGTAACATTAAGTACCACTTTTAAAAAATAGGGCAGATTCTTGAATTATATATTAATTAGCATATGATTATGCTATTTAAAATCTCGGATTAAGCATAATATTTTGAAGCATGATCTTTTGTATATTACCAGTACAGAAGTTATTAAATTTAGATAGTATTTTAATTATAAATTCAGCAAACACCTAATGTTATCGTTATTTACATAGTTTTCTAATTTAATTCTACAAGGAACTTGACATATTATTTGTTAATGACATTTAATAATTATATATTACGTATGTTCTCTATTACTGTAATTGCAGATTTAGAGTATTGGACTATTTATGCTATAAGAAGAGCCGAAAACAAGACTCAATGACGCTTATTAGGGGAGCCTTTGTCCAACATATTCACCCGGTTGTAGTCCGGTCCACGCACGAAAAAACGCATCGCCTGGCGCTGTCTGGCCATGCCCTATCGTAGTATGAACACTTTAACGTGCCGCGATCGGGCAATGGACAGGGATCTGTTGTAAAATGACAATTTTGTTATCTGTAATATAGTTACATAAAAAAAATTATTCCACATACTGAATAACAACTTATTATTTTCATATATCTTCACGACCAGTTTATTATTGGTACGATGTTGGCAGTATACGGCAACTCACAAAACTATATTCGTTGATTATGATGTACATATGTATTCTAAAACATCAATTCGATGGATATGAATCTTGGAGATGTAGCATGTTCAATAATAAAAACCCAAATAGGTACTCATTATTAAAAAAAAAACATCACAAAGCTACGCTCATATTATATCAACACAGCCAAGTAGTGGACGTAGCAGGAATAGTACATAAATGTGATTTCGTATGACTTATCAAATTTATTACTTTTAGATAAACTTTGAAAACTATTTGCAGCAAAAGTATATCACGATGCACCTTAACATTGCGAAGGTAGAAAGAATGGGATAATATCCCACACGTCATCAATAAGAATGAAGGACAAAAGTGAAGTGGGGTAGTATGGGAGTGTAGTAACACTTCATTACCTTTACAAACTCGTCTATGTAATTATTAAATTATCAAAAGGAAAACTAAAATATCAAGGAAACATACTACATATATAATGCAATTATATTTTAGATCATTTGTTTCACCGTAATTATGATTGTTTTATGAATAGGAAGGATTTAAATTGCCCATATTTTTATAACATCGTCGAATATTATCTATCTCCTCTCTAAGGTTTGTAGGTGACAACGAACACTTGCTATATGACTTATTTTAAGAAAAATAATGGTAATATTTCATTTAAATTTTTATAGTTGACCCGTGTTTACATAAAACTACCTACGTCAGCTAAGACGTTGAATGATTGACATCAGTATACAGCTTATGTGACCGAGCTACATACTCATGATTATTTATTCAGTTGTCCCGTTTTAATGGTCAATATGTTATGGCAGGCTGATCCAAAAATAGAAAGATTAGAATGAACGCCTGACTACCTTGTTACATTTTCAACTGCCTCGGGCGGTTCTTGTACCAATAAGTTTTTATTATATCATTAATTCTAAGAAAAAGAATTTTCTCAGGTACTTAATACGGCAATTGAGGTCGTATTAACTAAATTATGAGTATTATGTAAACATATTGAATGTGTTGAATTGCAATATAAGAGGTGATAGGGCTGACTAATCTACTTATGATTTACAGATATATTTTCGTTTATATCCGGTGATCAAAGAAACATATAATAACCAATAATTATGTAACCTGTATATGCGAATATCCAAAAAGGAAGTTTGTACTGTAAAACATGTCGTCACTAGTCTGCTATCGTAAAGTCTATATCTTTTAACGTACTTTCAACATTGATTTTTTACGGTAAATTATGGTTTTGTTAAACATATTACAAACTGTAATTAATACATTATTAATCAACTTCAGAAAGGCTCATTAAATTGAAAACGATTTAAAACACTAATCAATCGTCAATCAATCATTTTTTGGTAATAGGGAGATTGTCCAAACTGGGTCATGACCACAGTACACAAGTGTAATGACCGTTATAGTGACTCGCTTTGACCTGTTGCATTTCGGAATCAACTTGTGTATATGCAGTAACTCTTATACCTAGAGATCTTCAGTCGTGGTATATGTGGGCCAACATGACGAAGGAGACTATTAATGGATTTTCATCCTTTGATGGTCGCTTTCGTTTTTGGACTAAACTGTACTTACGATCAGGTACTATGCAGTCAATATGTCGAATCATTATAAAAATAAATCGATTTGTAAATGAGTGTTAATAAAATTTTGTAAATTTAACTAGCCTATCTTAAATTGGGGGTAAGCGTACAATCGCTTAACCATTTATGTTATAATTTTGCGAATGAAGTTGAAATAAAAAATTATCAATGCAATATTCATCAATACAATATATTTCCTTGCACTAGTTCTTGCTCTATGTTACCTAACTCGCAAGTACCAATACCGTGTACTGCTTCCGCGTGAGTGAACTATATCTCTGTACCCACGGAATATAAGCAGCACGTTGTTAAAGTTTGTGGTTTGCGCAATATTCTTCGAGGTTGGCAAACTACGTCCAAGTGTCCTGCCCACAGAGAAAACGAAGGAAAACTTGTGACACAACCACGTACATTATTTTTAAATAATTTAAATAAGTCTTAAGATTCCTAACAAATTTGTTAACCGATTGTGAAATTACTGTACCCATAATTGGATCGTAATAATTTAGGCGATATTTTGTAAAAGAGGGTTATTCGTGTACGTGATCTTCTTCACCAGAACTTTTTTGTTTGATTCTATTCTTAGCGTCTATTCTAGATCGTTTGACGTTCGTTGTATGGTCTCAGAATGTTTGTGGCGTATTCGGATATTTTCTCTTTAAAAGCTTGACATTGCATTGTGCTTGCTATAAAATGCTCAATTTTCCATATAATGAGTCAACCTTCCCCCTTACAGGACATTTCGAATCAAATGACAAATAATTGTGTCCCACCCATCGGAAATGGGACTATCCTTTTTTTTTTTTTTTTTGTGACCCGGGGGAAATCCCTAACGGACCTCAGGGGGCGATGAGGGTTGCCCCCCGGTGTGTCGGACTTGCACCGACTAAAACCCCCGGGGTGTTCCATCTCCCGCCTGCTGAATGCCAAGGGCAAGGCTGAGCCATCTTCCTCGGCACCCGGCGACGTCTAGCCTTCTGCAGGCCCCACCTTCTTGGCAAGGGGTGGCTAAATAGTCGCCATCCCCTGCGTACACCTAACACATTTGGCAGGGAGAGTGGTGTAAGAAATGTCACCCTCCCCCCATCTCCTTAGTTTGTCATTGGAACGGTGTGCGGGAACACATCACACACCGCTCACGCCTGGATCTGGACGACGTGCTCCCTCAAGTGCGCCGCCCGGTGTTTATCCTGTTATGGAGGAAGGCCTCTGGCGAAGGCCCTCCTCCGGCGTCCTGTCCGAGCTGGGCGGCGGATTGGGTTATCAGGGGTGGCGATAGCCTCTCGATCCCGCTCCGCCGCTTCCTTCACCTGCATAGTCTCCTCCGTGAAGGAGAGGACCGCCTGCCATGCCCTGTCACTACCGACCATCGCGCGAGCGAGTGCCGGCAGTGACAGGTCACCACCTACCACCCTGAAATGGGACTATCCGGCAACGTGTTATTATATTATTTTATGTGTGTATTTGAAGTTTCCCGAATTGTGGTTTTGTTTGGTTATATACACGAATATCCTAGTGTAGTCACATTTATGTAGCCTCAATTCGTAATATTAATAACAATAGCATAGCCCTTAATAATTACTTATTTGGACCTAGCCCCAAACTAGACTTGCATCTCTGTTGAGGGTAACCCGCAACAAATTTGTTTATCACAGAAAAGTTGAATAGGATTCGAACTCTAGACTATCGATATCACAAAAAGTGTCACTACACACTGAGTTACCGGGTCAGCATAGTATCTATGTATGTTAATGTCATTTCAAACGATTTAATATACATCTGGCCACAGGCATACAGTTTAAAATTCAAAACAATAAATCAAATGTGGTAACTTATTATTTAAGGAAAAATAATTATGCTGCCTGTCTATTAAAAATAGATCTTAAAGCATAATGACAATGACCAAGGAGCGAAAGTTTATTTTCACAAACAATGACTTGAGAATTAATTACCGGTTTACCTAAAGAAATCTTGGCTTTCTTATAACTATACATTTAGATTTTGTTTAAAATGCATTGATGATTCCCGTTTATATTTATTTATATTTCATATTGAAAATGATGATTACGACGATATTATTTTCGAACTATAAAGTGTATTACTTACTATAATTACATTATCTATTAATTGATTTTGAAGAAAAATATATATTTTTTTTATTCCTATTCGATAGAGTGATTACATTGCACCTGGTGGAAGCTATAATGTAGTCCAGGAACGGCAACGAGCGCCAAGAGATGGGATGAAAATCCACTGAAAGTCGCCATTGCTTTGTTGGTCCACATATACCACGACAGAAGGTCTCTAGATATATGAATAACTGACATGAACAACGACAGGGCAAAGCGAGTCACCATGATGATCTTTATATCTATGTACTATGGTCACGACCCAGTTCGGGCGATGGCCCTGCCACCAAAACTACCATACTTTTTAATATACAAAATATTTTTTAATATCTGGACATATTTTTTTTGTACCTCGAGGAAAAATCTTGCATAGGACCATCAGCAACGCTGTGGGGGCAGCGAACCCGGTGTGTAAGTCCTACTGGCTAAATAGCCCCCCCCCCCCAGGATGTCCCTAAAACCCGAGCCTGAGAAACCAAATTCATCCAGACGCCCGGGGAAGAAAAAGCTTGTTGAATCTGATGTATGTTGTTGTACCTCTCTGGGAGGTATAGGAGTAAAGAGCCCACCCCTCTAAAAGCTCTCACTCAGGCTGTGCACCGCCTACCTCTCATCCGGGCAGCAGACTCCCTCAGGTCTACTGGACGGCTAATATCTGGACAACTTGAGACAACGCGACGCTTCTATAAATACAACTATCTACATCATTAACAGGTAATATATTAACCTGTGGAATGATTAATTATAACTAAATTGTTTAATACGACATTAAAATAACAGTGTCAGCGAAAACCAGTCCATCATCGTATATCGGCGCTCAGTATGTGTAAAGTTGCCAGGTGTATCCATTTTCACGTAACGTTACTATTTTTGGTCTCCACCAAAATATTTCCACAGGTGAGCAATGAATTATTCGTCGTTTCAATTTATGATTTTAATCTACAACAAAATCGATTATTGATATGTTTATATGTTAACAAGCTTCTAATTAATTTTAAGAACGTTTATATTGCGTATTAATTGTATTCTGTAATGTAACATTTAAAAAAAAACAGTCATTTTAATTTCACGTGGAGAAATGAAGTTTTTTCGGCATCCCTATAGGAAATCCAAGCTTCTGATCTTCAACCTGACTTACTGTCAAAATATTTACCATTTCTGACCTAGCCACACTAGTTATGCAATACAATATCAATAAAATTGTTATGACAATGCTTATGTAACATGCAAGAAGAGGATAAACAACGAATTCAACCTTCAGATGGATTGCAGATATTATACAAGTTGGTTCTCAAACCATGATCATTTTAGGAAACGCTTTGTTCTCCCATCTTGATTAGAATTCAATGGTTGTAATGTGCATTCTTGTTTTATTATTAACATAAAATTCTTTGCAAATTGTGCTGTGATAAGATTAGGCATTTTATGTATTTCATTAATCAATCAGTGGTTATATATTCGTAAGGTTTACATTTTGTTTTTAATTATCCTTATAGAGAAACTTGGGAGTCGAAGCTGCTCGCGTCCGTAGGCTTTACCCTAGTTTCCCTACACGTGACTCCTGGGTGGTGCTAAACGAGCAGCAGCGAGGTGGTAGGGCGTCGGTGCCCGTCTGGATCGCGACCACAGTGCATGGGTGTAAAGCCCGTCATAGTGACCAGTTTCGGCTTGTCGCGTTTCGGGATCAGCTTGTGCATATCCAGTAGCTCATATACCTAGACACCTTCAGTCGTGGTATATGTGGGCCGACATGACGATGTAGACTATCAATGGATTTTCATCCTTTGATAGTCGCTTTCGTATTTGGACTACACTGTACTTACCATCAGGTACTCTGTAGTCACTATGTCGAGCAAGTGTAAAAAAAAAAAAAAGTATTTGTAGACGTGTGGTAAAGTGATATGAAAATTGCTAAATTATATCTCAAGGACGAAAGAGAAAGAGTTTTGCAAGGATATGGAGAAACTGCGCTCCATTTTTTCTTCCTGTCGCAATGTGGATACTTTGTGGTGGTAGCTAAACCGATAATATTTCTATAAGATTAAGTTTACAACATATAATAAACTATTTGAATATTAGAATTAAAATGACTAATCACTTCAACTATTAAGATGTTAATTCGTTTACCGTTTCCATTTAATTTATTCATATAAACTTTTAAAAACATGAATATATTTACAAAAATTTTATTTTTTGAAAAGCGACCTGTACTAATTTGGTTATTGTTAAATTATGATTAATTATTCAATCTTTTTTTCATTCATAGGGGGGGGAAGACATGATACATTTTTCATTCTTTTTCAAACTTTTTAATTAGGTACATTTGTTTTTCCACAATTTTCCATCGTGGCTTGATTCAAGAAATTGATTTATTTTGTATATGATTTCTGTTATTTTTTTATGCTATACTTATGAACATTATGATGTACACTCGTAGACAGGAATCTATAATATTTACTCCTTTGGCATTTCACCACAGAAGTATGAAATAAGAAGAAATAGGATTTATAAATTATATAGGCTCACGAATACCAGTATAAAACTTTTATTAACATTTAAAGACTTTATTAAGTCTCCATCTATACTTATGGGGCGGGATTGTTTATTTCAATGTGATACCTTTATGTGTCTCAACTTAGACAGATATTTCAATTTCTTTGTAATGTATTATAAATGCAAGCAAAGTTGTGGGTAGCCGCTACCATATTTGTATAAATAAGTTTAATTCTTTATTAACTTTTCACTAATATTGAAACTATTTGATTAAGAAACGTCGTGAAGAAAAGTCTACCTACAATATTTTATCACAAATGTATGATCAGCGATCGACCTTCAAAGGTCAATGTATTCATAGCAATATATTGTAAATGAAAATTTTAGCAATAATAGAATCAATGTATCACTGCAATCATAAATAATATTATCCAGTTGTATAAAGGACCGTCTAATCTAATTTTGTTCCAAGATTATTTACATAACACGTTTGGTTTCATAGTATAATGGTTATAACGCTTAGTTTTCTTTTTATTATACTTTTAGACAACTCTCACACGAATGAAACTTGCATTCGTAACTCAGAGTCACCAGTATAAGAGCCATGGGTAACAAATTGTTTATTAAAAAAAAACGTTTTTTTTTTTACACTGGCTCGACATAGTGACAACAGAGTACCTGATGGTAAGTACAATGTAGTCCAAATACGAAAGCGACTATTAAAGGATGAAAATCCATTGATAGTCTACATCGTCATGTCGGCCCACATATACCACGACTGCAGGTCTCTAGGTATATGAGCTACTGGATATGCACAAGCTGATCCCGAAACGCGACAAGCCGAAACTGGTCACTTTGACGTGCTTTACACCCATGTACTCTGGTCGCGATCCAGACGGGCACCGACGCCCTACCACCTCGCTGTTGCTCGTTTAGCACCACCCAGGAGTCACGTGTAGGGAAACTAGGGTAAAGCCTAAGGACGCGAGCAGCTTCGACTGCCAAAACTCCTTTCGTGTCCTTCTTGGTCAGCAACGTTTTTTGTGTAGCAGATATACATAGGCGGCAGTAACCACTTTCCGTTAGCTAGGCCGTCATTCAGTTTGCCAACAATCGTATAAAACAAATAAGGTACACATGACAACATTAAGTCAGTTTACGTCGCATTTAAAATGGTTTTCGGTTGGTCCTGTAAAATAAGGTTTCAAAGGATCCAGTTATTAAATGCCTCATTATATAGGCTGGCAACACAACGGAAAATTATTACATTTACAAGGCTACGAGGTAAGGTATTACGAGTGACGGTTCACAAGTTTATTAACCGGATATGGTGTTATAGGTGTTTGATATTTTTAATTGATTGTGTAACCTCGTAAAGACGTAGAATATTCTGCGGGTAGTTTGTTCGTAGAAATGTTGCAATTAATGTAGCACTCTCGGGCACAACTAGTTACTACGTACGGTAACTGGTATATTGAACCGATTTTCATTTTATGCGAGAATATAAATTATCTATGAACTAATATTAGTAGTCAGCGCTTAATATTAACGCATTACATTTGCCAATTCGTAAACTGATTTGGTTCGTTGACATACCTACAAGTAATATTTATGTTAATACAAACACATGTATCTGATATAAAGTTATAAAAATTTAGCTTATTTACATTTCCGTTGACTTCACTCACTACCTTGGTGACAAATCTGCTGCGATATTTATCTATAAACAAACTTTTATAGTCACTTCTTTTTATTTTTCATAAATAAACACTGTCTTTTGTGCTTTAGGACACTGTAGGATTAAATATATGATATATTTATAATAAAAATTTGGTTTTATAGTTAAAATTATATTTTATATAATATATTAGTTTTCGGCCGCCATTTTGTCTACGATATTAACAATTATACTCAAAGTTTGAGGAGACTAAGACAAGAGATATTGATTTTAGTGCAGTAGTACCACGATTAGAAGTTATAAAGATGTAACTTATCTGACCATAGACAACAATCCAATTATCTCGCATTTAAAATAATCACCAGTTGTCGTGTCGGCTTGTGTAAAAACTCAAAACCCAATATATTTGAACCACGAATGTATTGATATAATATCTTTTATCATCGATAAAAACTGATTTTAAACTAGCAAGAATATTTTTTTACAAAATAGCCTATAGAGATTTCTAGCTATGGTCTAACTGTACCTTTTATGACGATGAGTATTAATGGAAAGTTAGATTCCAATGCTCCCCAATCAAAAATTATTTCATGTTAGAAAATATTAAATATGTAGAACTATTAAATCCGTTGAATGAAGTTCAATAGTTTCTGCGTAATGTTTATGTATATCAAGTAAATAAATTAACGATTTACGATTTTATGTATAGAAATGGAAATCCAAAAAAATATACATTAACTATAAAAATTAGAAATCTACCGTCTTTAAAAGCATATTACAATAAAAATACATTTAACAATAATTTTACTAGATTATTCTAGAACATTTATCTTTAGTAAAATCAGCAACAAATAATTTTATCACATAATTTATATTTAAAATGTGAGAACAAATTTTGACCTAAATTTTAAAGTTATAAATAAAATTATTGTTATAATCAATTATATCTATACTTCGAAAGTAGTTACGGTTTGTATTGATTTAACTCTACTAAAATAAAAACTTAGTGACTTCGTTAATTAAAATAACCCTATTACTTTATATACAGATTGTTTAACATAAGGATGCATAATTATAGTACGTTTTCTCATAGAACATTTAATTCTAAATACATTTGTAGAAATATATTTGTTAAAATGTTGAAAAGAACAATTCTTCTCGGTAGATGTTGATTTACGAATCAATGACAATAATGAATTTAAAGTCAATAAACTTTTTTTTTTAAGACAAAGGTGCTTTTTATACCGTTGTAATAGAATAAAGTAATATCTTCATACAAAATGATAGTATTTTTTATTTAAAATCAAATATTAACTACTCACCATGTTGATAAAGTACGCACGTAAATAATGACGAATCCATAAAATGTACAGTGACGTACACCAATAAATTAAATTTAGTTTAAATTTTTATAAAACGCTATTTAATTGAAGTGGTTTAATTTTATCTTAATTAAGATTTGAATTTAACTACTATTAAAACTAAGTAATTTTTTCCTTGGAAGACAATAACGCTTACAGTTTAACGCTAAACCGCATTTCATACAAGTTAGTTAGTTAGTTTAAATAAGACTTTTTTGGCGGATATCGTCCTAAAAAACTCTTCATAGATATGTCGGTTACAGTCAGATAATTATCCAAAAATATTGATTTCTAAAGGAAGAAATTACCCAAAAATATTCTTAAATTCATATATCATACACTCCATATCTACAATGTCGTTTAATTAAACCTTTCTAGCAGTAATAATCTTTGAGTCAAATGACTGTGACACATATATGGATATGGCGAAATTATATAAAAGTATTACAGTACCCTAAAAATTAAAATAAATATAAAAAAAGCATTATCCACACCGACTAAATGCATTTGCCTTGCAATTAACTCGCACAATTTGGAAAGTATACTCGGACAAATTGCTCTATATTTGCAATTTAAGAGCAAACATAAAATTATGCGAATACTGCATAGGAAGTGGCGCAACACAAAATATCTTAAATTGGTCCGCTACCGTACAGCTAAACTGCTGTATAAATACTGTCACTATAATTTACCTGTTACAATATAATGTAATAATTCAACAAGTGCTTAATGTGTTATATGTCTCAATTACAACACTCTATAGTTACGTGCTTAATTTTAATTTATTTTTATAACACATTCACACCGCCGTATAATACATTAATAGCTGAATTCATACATATTAAAAATTTAGACACATATGTGATAATTATTGTGAATCATACACACATTTTTAATTCCTTTTATTTATACCAATCTTATTTTTTTATTTCATTAATATTTATAGCAACAACTAAGAAAAAATTCATTAATAGTTCAAGTTTTTACAAGAAAAATTGCCTGCGACTTTTTAAATATCCATAATAATTAATAGAAGCAAAGCAGTAGATAGGGATCTCCGTTGAGGCACCATGTCACCTTGTTCCCACAATTCTTTTTACTTTATACTCCTTATTATGTATTTCTTGAATACGCCTAACTTTCACATTACTACTGGTTTTTTGGCTGATATTTATTGAAATTTACGTTAGCAACGCTACTGGACTGTAAACTTTTAGCGGCCTACATAAGTACCTACCTAAAACAAGTGACCTTATAAAGAGACCGCAGCAATTTCCTGGTCAACACACTTTAATATACTTTTTATGTAAGTACCAATCTTATGTATATTATAAAAACATGCACACAGTTTTTCTTCACACACATTCAAAGTATACGACATTCAATCAAATCGTTTTATAAATTGGATTATATTTTGATAATATTAGAAAATAGTGATTAGTGCTTGTACGGTTATTTTAACATAAATATTTTTATTATTGACTGTAAATAAAATTTGGTAGCATATCTTGAGCATGTCGCAATTGAAAAGTGATTAATGAAATTGTATTTAGAATAATTAATCACCAATGTATGTAATGTAGATAGGTATGCATTTGTAAAACTTTTTATTTATATATTTACTATATTTCGTAATAACCATTTAAACTTTTTATCAAGATTTGAACGTAATATTAAGACGTAATAATTATTATTTATTGAAATAATAAAATATCATGATATCTGTAATAAAATTTCTACTACGTACAATTTATCTCCTGATCAGGTATCTTAGTACTGTCAATAATAACTTTAAAATCATGTTAAGTTCGACCTATTCCGATTGCATTTACTCCGATTGAATAAATAAAAAATAGACTGTGCAAGGCCAAATATTCCAGTCATAATTTATATAAGTAATATTTTGTTAAACAATGCTCTACATATTACTAGTTTTAAGTTTAAATATATCACGTAATGTAATGATCTAGTTACGTATTTATATTTCAAGTTCAAATTGTTTAAATAGAAATATTAGTTTATTATTCGCAATATCCAAAACTTTTAAAATGTTCTTCTTTGTATTTGTAACTCATTAAAGATTTATTTAAGAGAATATAGTAGCTTCAAATCCTGCTATATCTTTATTTTGTTTTTTTATTGTATCCCGGAGGAAAATCCTGCATAGGATCACAGGGACGCTGTGAGGGCAGCGACCCCGGTGTATCAGACTCCTACTGGCTTTCAGCCAACCCCCGAGGCGTCCCTCCGATTGCTCCACCCAGGTCTGGGAAACCAAATTCGTCCTGACGCCCAGGGAACAAGAAGCCTTGTTGACGCTACCTCTCTGGGAGGGTTAGGAGTAAAGCCAATCCCTCCAAAACCTCTCCCAGGCGGTGCGCCGGACACCGTGCACCGCCTTCCTCTCATCCTGTTACATCTGATTAATAAATAATTAATCATTTTCCTAAATAAAAATGATCATATATTTATTAAATAAAATAAAAATTGTATTATAATTAAATTGTAAAAATTCAGTAATAACTAAAAATATAGTTAAATTATGTGGGTTCATTCCAAACCATTAAGTAAATGTACTTAGTTTTATGTTCGTAAACCACAACTTCAACGATACATAATAATAGGTAACAACGCTATTAACATAGAATATGAATTTTAATTTAATAACCATAACAATAGGTGCTTACGTTTAGAAAGCGTCCTGTGCTTACAACTTCATTTTCTATTTTTTATTCAGTAATAGCGTAGTCACCAAAATGTAGTAAGTAACCTTAAGGTGATATTCGACACAACGTAGTGGGCTGTGCCGCCACCGAGCCATCGCAGCACTTGTTATCGTTGTCTGCAACTGTCGGCTGCTGCGTTCTGTCTAATGTCACCTTTACTTGCCTGGATAATACAATTGAAATGATAAACTATGTGTGTATTATGTCCGTCCCAGAAGGAGGCTGCAGAACGAGAACGGCAAAAGTTCGCTCAAAGAAGACGCCAGGTTGCCGGCAACCGTCCCAGCGCATCTGTCCCAACGTATCAGTCCCAGCCCATCAGTCTCAGCGCATCAGTCCCAGCGCATCAGTCCTAGCGAATCAGTCCTAGCGCATCAGTCCTAGCCGATCGGTCAATCCACGACCGGTTGGCTGATGTGTTTGGGGTCGTGGCCGCTCAGGGTACGGGCCCTGAGCGACTGGTTAGCGACACTCGACAAGTCGGTAGAGCACTGTGACGTGCTCTGCCTAAATACAATGAGCAGTGTCGGGGAAAGCATCATCCCTCGAGTTTGTGCCCAGCGGGCGCGGCATGACGAGGCTGTGGCGAATCGATTACAGAACCCGCAGTCCCCACCATTGCGCAGAAGTAGTCACCTTGGGGTTTTTAGTCTGTACGAATCCGACACACCTCGGTCGCGCAACCCGCCTGTCGGACTGAGAAGGTCCTATGAGGATTTTCCCCAAGTAAAAAAAAGTGTGTATTATGTGCGAGACTTTGGCTAGTGTAGTAATAAGGAATTACTAGTAATTAAGTAGAATCAGATTCTAGAGGCGTAATTATACATTTCATTAAGGACTAACACTACTTTAATAGTAAAATCATTACATTTGGCCACTCTCGCAACTGTAACGAAAAGTTCTAGCTCTGTTACGTTTTCTATTCAATAATCCAACCAATTCTTTTTTCTACATTATAATAACGTAGACACTCTAAATAAATATGTTTTTATATTTATTGACCTGAGTTATGAGCGATAGTGATTAGGATTCTGCAGTTTCCATAGTAAGGTAAGCCATCTTCCCAGATTCGTGCGCTGACATTATTTTCGTGGGAACTTGAGAAACTCGTGACTGTATCTACTCCGATTTCACGATGAGACGCGTTTAAACGAAGATTATAATCATTTGTGATTATTTCCGAAGGTCCTGATCGTTAGCATATTCTATATTATTATAAGATTGAACAACATTATAAAAATGAACCTATTTATTTTTATATTGTATATAAAGGAATAACGATATCATTGCATTAATAACAAAGCCCTACAGAGAAAGGTCTCTGCCAAACATATGCGGTCTATGGGAGCAAAAGAGTGAGGAATAAATGTAATTAATTTTAATTCGGCATATGTTTTAACTTGTATTCTATGTCACAGTTCTTATCTATGCTTTATTATTTTACTGCTGAATATTTTTATAATAAAAAAGTTCATTTTACATTATTGTAATAAAAATTACATAACACATTATATCAGTCCGCGCTACTTTCATCGCATACGGTGATGTACTTATAAAACCAAATGCAGGGGTAGGGTTTGCCCGTCTGTAACTTAACTCTTTCTCTGAACGCCATTTGTGTGGATGATATCGTTACATTATAAGTTACATGAAAAATATTTTAATAATACATATTATATTATCTTTTATTCAACGATTGATTCACTTCAATTCATTTCGATTAACGAACAGAAAGAATTAAGTTACGAATTTCTGAACGCTGATGATCATGGGTTCCATTTCCACACGGAATATGTAAATTACCTACAGATAGGTGGTTAGGATCAAGAAGTTTGTGTACATAATATTTTGTTTGTAACCGCGCCTATGGTACGGGAGGATTAAACATTATTCAGAGCATCAGGTGTTAAAAACTAAATAGATTTAATAAATATGCATCAATAAAAATTATGTAAAATAAAAGCCAAAGCAAATATCTTGCATTATACCATAACCCAAGTAGTTGCTAACGGTAACACTCGATTGCTTCGTGAAGAAATTGTTATGGTTTCTTAACATAATACCTGTAATTCGGTATACCCACCTGTAATACAGTCACGCGGTAAACATTGGTGCTCGAAGCTTGAGTTCACTTGGTAATTGTCGTTGTATAGCCCACCATTGGCCATTTACGTAACATTATTGTCACTGTTCATGCCCTATTTAGTATCTAATGCTGTTCTGTGTCTTTTAAGCAATCCTGTATGTATCCTCCATATTGAGAAATACCCTTATACATGGACGCTAATTATAATGGAACGTATAAAGTTGGGAATATATTTAGGAAATAGCAACTCATAAAGGGTTTTAGGCTACGTATAGCACATCCTGCATCACTTTTGGATTTTTAACCGGTAAAGATTTGGTACACCCCAGCTGCTAATCCCATGTGTGACTGAGAAAATCTAATGAGGATTTTTTTCAAGTTAAATAAGGCCAGCACGCATAATGTTCAGAAAAAGATATAGATGAAGGAAGGGCACCCCTACATTCGTGGGGTTAGTAATTTTTCATTTCATTACCAGCAGAATAATTGCCTTTAATTTGGCGTTACTGTAGTCGTCGATATATCATTATATGTTTCGCTACTGCATCTGTCATATAGTTGTGAATATTTATAAATAAAAATTAAAACATTGAAATATAATTAATAATACATTAAGCAAAAGATTATTCAAACATTACATTTATACGATCAATGTTTTATATTGAAGGTCTATCTATGTCTACTTTTTTAAGATTTATTTCCGAAATTAATTTACTATTTAAATATTTAAGACCTACAACGCTCCCGTACTGTGGTGCGCTACGCAGTATTTTACCGCAATTTTTGTAACATTTGGAATCAAGAAAGCTTACACGCTTGATAAAAAGTATCCACATAACACAATTAAGCTGAGCTTACCTAATGTCTTTATTAAAGAGTTTTTGGTCAGTAACTCATCATAATTTTTAAGTAATTCGTTATGATTTAAGCACGGAGAGTTACTTGTAACATTTAAATATATCGCGTTATGACCCAAGTATTTCAGTAGTTAATGCAATTAGCCGTACCGCTCTCTGCCGGATTTTTGTGCAATATAAACTTGCCTCGAATGTCACATTAAACTTAAATGTTACATATTAGTCTCCACCTTAAGATATAAAAATGTAAGCTAATTTGGAAGAACACGCAACAACACATTTTAATATACATATCTGTTCTAATATGTATCTATATTGATTAAAAATACATAAATACCAAAAGTTATAATAATATATCGTCATGCGTCCCTTTCGGGGTCCAAAAGTTAACATGCACTTAAAATATGTATTCGAATAAAACATACATATATTTTTTCATAGCTCCACCATTGGGTACACAGGAGATATTAATCCAATATAAGTGCTTTAAATTCCTTTAACAAATAGAAAAGAGCTGATTATCTTCAAACATCTGACCAAATTTAATTATAGCTAAGAATTTTTTTATCAAGTCAGCTTACAAACAAAAAAGCGAAATCAAAATCAGTTTATTCATTAAGCTTATGAAATGTTTTTTTTCCGTCAGATGTAAACTATAAACGAAATGGTGTATGTATACCGTTCATTTGCTCAAATGCGCGCGCATCAGGCTTTATACCATGGAGTGGAAGGCAAAATTGGTGGTGCGCGGAGAGTTCCCCTTCAATATGAAACATTATTTTGTATTCTGAGATAGAACGTTATGATCTACTGCTGTTAAATACGAGTAACATATTAATTAATAATAAATTGATTCCTAAAAAAGTTAATATACATCCAATACACGTCAATATGATTAATTTATGATGAAAACGTTCTGCTATACCTATTAAGTATATTTTTGTTAAGAAATACGCACAAAATGACTATTCATATATTAGGCAATCTATATATATATAGTTATAACAATTAATACAGTCACAAGGTTTTATTGAATTATGTATATCAATATGATATATTTAGGAAGTTTGCTTCTAAACTCTAATTTTACTGCATTGGATTTTAATCATATAAAATATATATATTTGTCTTTTTCTTTTACCAAATATTCATATAATTTTCAAGTGTCTGACTAAATTGAAAGGTATATAAAGATACACGTATTTATACATAGTATAAAATGAAGTCGCATCCGCTGTCTGTTCGCTTAGATCTTTTAAATTATTCAACGGATTGTAATGCGGTTTTAGCAGCAGTAGATAGAGTGATTCATGAGGAAGGTTTATATGTACAATACATATAAACCTTTATACACGACCGGGGCCCTTCAAGAAAATCAGCGCTGCAGACGTTCTCTGTGGCTTTAAGCTGATGAAGGTCCCATTTTCGCTATATTTATATGTTTTTGTATTTTTCTTTTATTTCTGTATGTTGTTTCTGTTACTGTATTTAAATTTCTAGTTTTTTGTTAGTTTGTGCCGAAATAAATACATTTCATTTTCACATACATCATAGTACAGAAAAGACGAAAATTTCAAAGATTTGTAATGTGATGTAATAATGACGACATTTTGTGCGCTTAAATCGCAAACGCTGGCTAAACCTTACGAGGGAGATTAAATTAATGGACTACGGAATTCTATACCTTCAAAAATCGATAAGCAAATCCGGGATCTTTAAAGGAACCAACAGAAACCATTTTTATCTTTTACATATTACAAAAAAAAAATGTTTTATTTACCAAGCTATATTATTTAATACGGTATTATACCTTATCCAATTAAATAAATAACATATGTTGTAATGTAGATCAAATAGCTTTTAACAGCGTTTAATTAAAATGGATATCTTAGAAAGTTGCCTCATATTATCTACATTGCACCCGAGCGAATCCAGGGCGAGTCGCTAGTTATAAATAAAAATATACATAGACGGATTGTTTGGATATACTTACCTCTATACACATAAAACATAATAAATACAAGCCGTTGGTTTTAATACAGCCGGTTGCATGATTGCTACAATACAGATACTTTCTTTTACACATTTTTGTTTTGTTTAAGATAGTTCCTGAAGATTAACATTGCAATTAACGTAAACAAACAAGGAAAACAAAACATTTCCTGTTAATGGCCACAGAATGTCTTGTACATTTCAAATATTTTATGCAATAGTGGTACCAGATTGGTATTATGAAAATAGATATCAAGTTGGATCTCTTGACGCAATCCGATTGATTGATGCAGTTAGGATATTTGCTTATATCACAAACAATTAAAATATTCACGACATAGGCATAACAGTTATTCGGAAAAAGCATTTGTAGAGTCATAAATTAAGACTTACAATTAAAAAATGTTTTACATTTTCGTATCATTATAATGCCCCTATATTATTGATCCTGTAAGTAAAAGATTTTCATATTTTAAGGTTTTTTTTTCATTTGATAGGCACTTATTAATAATTTTTAATAACAATCTACCAAAGAGTGGGTTCATCTGTAAGATATTTAAATATTTTCAAGACGAATGTTACTTTTGTATTGTATAAAAAACCTCGATATACTTATCATTCGCACGCGGACTAGACGTTTCAAAACAACGTTGACGATATCACCGAGAGATTTCGAAAGGTTACAAAGTTCATGCTCGCGTGCGTATATCATGAATATTCGGTCGGTGGTACGCCAAAACAAATGTACAGTTATCTCATATTTTTATCGAGCACGGTATGGCTAGACCGGTCTCGTCGTGCCGATCGTGTTATGGTTGTCTCGTTATTCTATGCCCAACTTTAACTTGAGCATTTGTAAACAACATAGTAACTGCACTTGCCAGTATATTTTTTTACAAATCGTGATAATGTTGCTTAAAATAACATTTCTTTGTACTTTTATAATAGATATGCTATAGCATAATATATATAACGGAATATTATAATATTACCGAACAATTTGTCTTTTAACAGGAAACATTCCTTCATGAACATTGAAGTAACTTTATAATTTTTATCCAAAAAAATATATTTATAAGACTAAATTGAATTCTTAATTTTAGATTGAGCGGATAAATACAAGATATATAATTGCATTGGCTTGAAACGATTTCTTAAGACAATATGAGAGAAAATAATTTCACTTCCAGCGTCGAATGCTTAACAGAGTAGAGCGAAAAATTCAAGATGGATGGGACATTCTTAGCCGTTCACGCGAAACCGCTAAAGAACATTAAGTTAATTATTATTTTGTAACATCTAAAATGATTAGAAACGAACCAAATATGATTACTACAGTAAATTAAAGGAACATTACAATCATGAAGTTAATTTATTAACTAAGTAGCAAAACTTCCTCGAATTACTTAATTCAAAACACGTAATTATGCGAGTTTCAGAGTTCAAGGGAATCAAATATTTTATAACCTTATATCATATTTCGAAACATATGGTAATGAAACTATGAGAATGTGTTCAAGTTCAATTATTTATTTCAATTGAACATGAAAGTATAAAAATAATTAAAGATTTATTTAAGATTTTCTTGGTTGTTTATCGAATTGTAGACATTTCTTATAATATTATGTAGGTATAACATTATTGTTCATCATTGTTGATAGATACAAAATTGCCTTGGTCTATTTTCAGCACGAATTTATTTAAAACGATACATGTATTTAGAGGCTGCAGGTGAGAACCAAATAGCAAATTTAAATAAGCGATCCATTACAATTTATTGAGTGTAATTTTTTGAGTGCTATCTGAGGCAATGCGATTGTAAGACCTTGCACGTTTTGTTATCGCAACCGTGAATTTTCTGACGATTCGAAATATGGTCAATTAATATTAATAGATACACATATTTTAAACTACATAATTTTGATCGGAACAAACAGATATATTTAGATTTCGGTGTTTTGTTTCATTCCACAATGCTTGAAAACAAATGTTAGTAACAAATGCGTCCCACCAGTTATGACGTACGGAGCCGAGACGTGGATACTAACGGTTGGGCTAGTCCACCAGTGTAAGGTCGTTCAGCGAGCGATGGAGTGGGCTATGTTGGGCATCTCTTTGAAGGATAAGGTTCGTAATGAGGTTATCCGACAGAGAGCCATAGTTGTCGACATAGCTCTCCGTATTAGCAAGCTGAAGTGGTAGTTTCAGGCCATATATGCCGAAGAACCGATGGTCGTTGAAGTAGGCGCGTTCTTGAGTGGAGACCGCGGATTAGCAGAAGTTGTGTGGAGCGCCCACCGGCAAGTTTGTGCGACTACCTGAGGAAGGTGGCTGGAAAGGATTGGATGAGAAGAACCGAAGGCCGACTTCAACTGCACTTCTTAGAAGATACTTGTTTTCAACAGTGGAATAGGATAGGCTAATGATGATGATTATATTTCATTACGTACATAAACCATAATTGCCATCACTTGTAGCAAAAATACGATTGTTATGTAATAACAACAATAGTTGTCGACGACGATCTAATGTGAGTTGTCTAGAGCTTTAAGGTACAATTTGAATTGTGATAGTCATTGCTCGATACCAGGGTTACACCAGACTATGCAGTACCGCTCTGTTTGCATTTATATGTAAGTTATTGTATTCGATGTAAGTAACTGCGCAGCGCTTTCAACTGTCACGATCGCGAGTCTGATGCGTCGCCTGACGCAGTCACTACAACAAACGCCTTTCTATGTAACGTAAACAGAGTTTATATTGCGACCTCACGGCCGTTGCTCGGACGCCACTGTCCAGTATCGATTGTGAGGATACGAATCGCGCCTTCAGTGATCTAAATGATTTCGTGAAAATTGTGGTCAGTTCATGTGGTGTCGTTAAACAGGCTTTTTTGGATTAGTAATAATGCGTAAAACGTGTAAAACTATTATCTGATAATATGAATGGTAAAATTTATTATACTGGTAGGAAAAGTAATGTAACATCAATAAGACTTTGCGATATTTTTTAGAGCATATTTTTGCAGTAAACTGTTCAAGCACAAAATAATCGCTTAGACCATTATAGTTCTGGTGGCTTCATACCCAAAGTATATTATGTATGTGATATGTTCATCATTAATTATTCCTATATTATATATTATCAAGATTGAAGATTCTTTCGCGACGTATTATAAAGCAACATAAGCATTTAAGTACATACGAAGTATGTACATCTTGCGTATTTTACGTAATTAAAAAAACTCCGTAATGAAGTATTTAAATAAGAAATAATGGGCATTATATGGGCAAACAATGGTTGGAAATCAAATGCTGTGCTTAGTAACAAAATACTAATCGTACTTTCTTTCCACAATTTAAACCTAAACTATTAAATTAACGGAAGCGTTTTTCAAACAATGTAACTGTTAGTGACTTTATAAAATTTCCCAGATTGCATCGGCTGTGTAATGATCAATAAATTATTTTCTCACGAGCCGTGTACATTATGTATCGAGCGCGAACTGTACTATATCACTATCTAATATATATATATATATATATAGTTAAACTTCGATCTTGAAGATCTTGAGTTGATTTATCAAAAATTGACTTCAGACCTTTTTGGTAGAGCGTTAAATTTTCTACAAAAATAATAAAAGGGTATTGGAATACGATATATCGTTCATCAGTTATAAAGGTCAAAAGAAAAAAAAACTTTTGTCCTGTGTTATTTGTATGGGAAATCGATAAATGCGATGCGGACAACCTAAATATTAATATTAAGGGCTCATATTTTCATAGGCCTATTTTGGCATTAAAACGAAACTTTTGAGCGTGGTTCCGAGGAAAATTATTATTATTATTTAAACGCCCTTATAATATATATTAGTATTGTATTATTATTAATAATATTTACCCAATAAAAACAGGTTCACGCTTGACCCCAATCACGCCTAATGGAAAGCTGATGACCAGCTGCTGATGATGATGATGAGGCCAATGATGGAGGCATTCGCCCAACAAAATTTCTTCCCCAATTCACTTGTTGCTTGAAAACTCCCATATTATATGAAGATAGACAAACAAACATTGTCAATGAATTGCACTCCTTGGAAGTAAGCTAAGTAAGTAAGGAGGAAGCGAGCTCAAGTTAATGTTTATGTAAATTATTTACTGTGATACAGCTCTAAAAGTTTTGTCGTATTATTGACGTTTCCTGTAAAAAGCAGAAATAAAATAATTGTTTAGGGCGTGTTGTGAGAAAGTCGTGTACTGATTTCGCAAGAATGTTCAATTGTAAACCGAGTCAGATCTGCGGGTAAACCGGCCTTAACGCGCTACTGCTGCGGATATACACGACTGTAGCCCATACCTACTTGTAATTAGCTAATCGCCCTGTTGCTCAATTAACTAGTTCACTGCTGCTTATCTTAAGTGCTGTTATTGCTTTAAATATTAAGTAAAATAATTTAATTGAACCTTTACTAGTAAAACAACGTGCTGGAACTTGTAAAGATGCATGGAGCATAGAAAGTATAATAGATCGGTTAGAAAGCTATTTTTTAATATTTGCTCGTTGTAAAAGTTTAAAGTGTGAAAATGGATAGGTTTTTTTAGCAATTACAAATAAGATTTCGGTCTCATAAACTCGCATAATTATTTTAATGTTAAATTATTTGAAATGTCTAGTTTGTGTACTGAAGTTTATTTTTTCATTTTTCAAGAGTCTAATTTACACTTTTATTTCTTTTTAAATTGGTAATTGCTTGGTATTGGTATTGCTTGGTAATTGTTTTGCTGCGCAGTACATCTTATGCTTTCATTTAATTAGAATGGTGCTCTGTAATTATAGATGGCATTTTTTCTCTTATTATTTGTCTTATATATACACACTTTGTTTTAAGGCCTATTATAATAGATTAAATTAAAAAGTATAACTTAGATTTATATCCACTCGCATGTTTTTTGTAAAAGTTTGCTAGATACCGCCTTGTTTATTTCAGGGCTTCTTCACATTGAATATGATACCAGGTATCGTGCCGATTTTACGAGCTGGTGACAGGCTCCAACTTGAATTTATTTACCCAGGACGTGTCCTATTAATTGAAACCTTCATCACAAGAAAGTACAAACAACGCCAGTATCACCCATTGCGTCTCACGTGATATTCTTCAGTTATACATTTTATATCAACTTTAAATGAGATCTAGATACATAATATGTACATATATAGTGTTACACGTGAACTAGCAAAATTTTATTTAAATAACATGTGTTATCATTGAATTAATTTAAATAGAATAATGGTAATGAATATTGAAAAAATGTGCATAGCTTATTTATATAGCATATTCCATTTCACTTCGGATATTTTTTAAAGAAATTAACTTTGTCTAGGTTTAAGGTTACACTACTTGGTAGGTTACATTACTTATGCCACTTTCGGGGTGAGCAGCACAATACTGATTGTATCCACATTAAGCTTTTATATGGTGACCAGTAGCGCAGCTGATAGCCGTTCTAAGGGCATATTAGTTTCATTGCTAATTTAAATGCTAAAATCTTAAATAAAACATGCTCCAGATATTAGTATCGTTTTGTTACTCATTTATAAACAGATGACTTATATCTGTCGATTAGCTAAGCGCTGACTTCTCGATTTGGATTCGAGGTTACGCAGCTTGAATGCCTATTTCTAGCGCTCAAAAAAGTCGTTCTTGTAATTGGGTGCAGGCGCGGTTAGCATCGCTGTGCGTAAGAGACAAACGCACACTTAGTGCACACTGCATTCAGCGCAACTACCGAGATGAGGTATTACTAAGTTTATAGACACGGAGAATTAAAATTAATGTATTTTTTCTTAAATAGTATTGCGCATTCTGTGTCGCCCCAAATGTTTTTTTTCTTTAACTATGAAGTAAATAGTTCACGGTCGAACATTTTTATTAGCATTGCATCTGTACTGTATATATTTTTTATAATGTCGTTACTTAACTGTAGATGTTAATAATTAACTTATGCAAGATCCGGAAAAAATAGATAACTTACATAACTTACAAAAAATATAACTAACATCACGATCATATATAAAGTAACTACCTACTCAATATATCTTGAAGGTTACAACCTATAGACAAATACAAGACTCAGGTAGGGATAAATAGCAACGTCCTACCATATACAGAAACTTGTATTATAGATTATTGGAACTGAGGATGTTATCGCTTCAATCGTCCTCAATGGGGGCAAATATTGATCTTAACATTCTTACTTAAATTATGTATATGCAAACTAAACTAAGCAAATATTATAAACACATTTAATACATACATAAATTAGGTCAAACTAACGGAATAAAATTAACTACTAAACGAATAAATTTTAGTATTGTATTATAGTTGATTAGAAACTGGTAACTGTGCGCAGAGAAGTTTTTGTTTTTAAGATCGTTTTCTGGCATGTAGCTCTATTTTTTTAGAATAATAGATAAGACACGCTTACCGGTAAAGGAAAATATCGTGAGGCAACTGCATGATATGTAGTAAAATAATTCTATAATCTATGTAGATATCTCTCTGTTCTGGGAACGGTATTCAGCTGCGTAGTCAGCTGTTAGTCACGATAAGTAAGGACATAGGACATACATCCATTAAAAAATCATTGATAAAGAAAGTATACTATTTCCTCAATGATTAATTAGCAGACCAGACCACGAGGCTATAAATGTTGTATTTCTTAGAGGACATTCAATTTCATTTGTATCTAGGGAACAATATTTAAAAAAAAACGACTACTACAGTTTCTTGTCAGCTCTTGCATTCTAAACCGATGGCAAATTCAATTTATTGATGTTTTTAATGTGCTAATATAATAATTATAAAACGATCACAAGGTTTATTTAAATAAAGTTTGAGTTTGAATATAATTCTGCTCATCCCATTAAGCATATAGAGTGACGATATATTATTTATTACTAACCATACAATTTGTTTGAAAATTTAATATAAAAACAAAATATATGAGTTCAAATATCAAAAACATGAGTAGATAAAAAGCTTTTTACTATCATAGCATAATGAAATAATTTTCATAAAAACTCTTGCAAAGTAATTGAAATAAATAAAATAATAGTAATTAGAAAATATCATAAGAACTAAAAGTTTGGATCTTTTGTAACTATTTTTTGCTAGCGTGAACTTCAATTTATCGTTTAAATGTCGACAAATTATTGCGTACGGTTAAGCAGTAGGTAATGAAAAAATTTTTTACGAATCTTGCTTTCATTGTTCAGTCAACTGTGATAATTTTTTCTCTAAATTAAATATTTCATAATTGTTGTATTTTATTTTTGAGTTGTTGAAGTTCAGATGGTTAAAAAACCGTGTTTAACTTAAATGACACAGATTCAAATCTTTGCACTTTTAAGATTATTTACTTTATTTACTTAACAATAGCGAACTAACTCAGTTGTGTCGTTAATTTTTAACTAACAACTGTTTCCAGTTTTTATATTTCCGAGCAATATCTATTTCACTTGACCTCTTTGATATATAAAGGTGAAAAATTATAGAAATATCAAGCTATATTTCTAGTTCCACCCAATCAATCATGACTAAACATATAGATATACATAGGCTATGAACACATCGACGTAAAATCGGTATAAGCCGATCACGTCATAATGCCTCGACCTGTCATGTTTCGAGATCAGCTCGTGTACGTCCAGTTATTCAAATGCCTAGAGACTTAGGTTGAGATTTATAGACACAACTTTAAGTTCCCTTAGACTTTACTAAAATACTACAATTTATATTACACAATGAATGTCAAAGGATTTGGTAAGTCACCGATTTTGTTTATATGAATTTGGCTCTGCAAATACTATTGCTATACTCAAGTTTCAATTATACATTCATTATTTTGTCAAAACGAATTTATTTTTTAGAGAACTTTGCTAAGCAATGTCGAATAGCGTCTATAAACCTGAGTTTTAGTGTAGTAACATAATCACAGGTTTGTCAATAGAGGATTCTCATCCCTTTATAGTCGCAGCCGTTTTTGGACTACATTGTACTTTCCATCAGATGCGGTGTCGTCACTTTGACGAGTCAGTATAAAAAGTAACATGTATTACTAAAGCTGTGGGGCGTCGTCAGGCCGTTTGGGTGTTTAGTGCTTCTGTCATTGGCGACGTAATACTGCGATCGGCAATTCGGCACGGTTTCAAAGTTTCCATTCGGTGACGAGTCACGGAGTCAAATTAAAAACTAGGCGAATGTCGTCTCTTTTTTGCATTATCATAAATGTTTTTCTAACTAGGTCAAGGCGATTCCGTGTCGGTAAGAGTGGCTACTCCCTAAAATTTATTTATTTAAAATTCAACCGCTTAATCGTTTAAATAAAGCTAATATACCAAAAAAAAATAAGTTGTTAACATAGCTATCTAATGATTTATTATACATACGTACATTATTTAAAGCAATAGCAATACATTTCTAAAATACAATAACCAGCTAAATAGAAAAAGAGTTTAACTGTGAAAGCTCATCAAAATCCGTTCAGTAGTATAATAATAACAACTAGCGGTCGCTCAGTGGTCGAAATTAGACCATAATTAATGTAAGTTAACTAATATATTGTAATAATTGAATTTCGTTACAATATAAAGCACAAATATTTATTGTATAATAATTATGGTTATGTTTTACATTCATTAAGACTAAAGTCACATTATTAATCTATTCTCAATTTGACGGCAGACTTTAACCAAAATCAAAAGAGTATATATGCGTGTGTATCTTAAATGCATGGTAGTGTGTGTAATATTTTTTATTGATTTAATCTATTTTTTATTAACTATTTTTAAAAAATATTGGCATTTTGCACTCCTTTTCTATATGAACTATAAGTGTGCCAAATTTCATACTTCTCCGACCGCGCTATTTTCATAAAATGCGGTACAAAGTTTTGCTGCACGCATTAATATATGGTATAGATATATCGCCACGCTATATCCCTTACGGTGTGAGAAAAGATACATAAGTGGCCATTTCCTGTATTTACGTTTAGTTGTATTTGCACTATACATGGATAAACATCCAAGCTACGATTTTATTATAGTAAAGGTGTTTTAAATTCTTTAGTAATTTTGATTTATTATAAAGTATAAATAACATTTAAAGCAAATAGAATTCATAGCCCAGTAAGTTCTGTTACGACAATCAACCCGGAATGGTGCGCTGCTTGAACATGAAACTGCAAACAACCGGTTATGATTGATCTTTCTAATAATCATATTGCACCAGCTTTTGCAAACTTTATCTAGTAATGTTCATATTCAATATTACTGTTAGAATCAACGACCGCTAGCTATCCTTTATATCTTGTGTTATTAATGACCATGCAATTATTTTATTACATTATGTATTAAATACATTTCTTGACAAAAAAAACCTTATATTGACTTTAAAGTTAAATGAATCCATTAAGTAATGTAATATGTGTGCTCGGCTTTATTAGGTAATTATATTTATCATCTTATTTAATTACAAATCACATATTACTTATGAAAATAGAACCTTTTTACTTCTTACAGGAAGATTGAATTATCATAATTCACAATTAGATTTATAATGACTATCTAGTAATTATCATTTCAAAATGTTAAGAAAGTAAACCAATATTCAATAAACAAATGAATAGATATTAATTGAGTTATTGCTTTTTATCAAATACGTTAGTAAATAAGTAGGTTATTGTTTAGATAAAAATCAAAACATAATCAGATAAATAAGTTGTCTAGACTGTACTGTAAAATACTTAATGTCAGATAAAGTGTACGAACAGTCGAAGCAAGTAATTTTCGGACGTACACAATCGGCACAGCCTTCCTTGGTATCCAAGAGAACATATTTAAGGTTTTCAACAATAACAGCGTTATCGATATATCTAATCCGGCAGCGGCGAGGTCAACTGGGCTGCAGTAATATAACTTTATCGGCTCGTTACAGCCACGATCAGAATAAAACAATGGACATCTCGGCAATAACAAATTATCTGGAATAAATAATTACTTCTCAGCACGAAACTTTTGATAGGAAAATTATTATGCACACAGCTTTTAAAACTCGCGACTTTGTCTATATTTGCAACGACAGAATGTCGCGTGTCTACATCGATATTCAACTTTTTTATAGTGTAGTGGCAAAATGAGTAATAGAAATAGATGTTTGTAGTGAACAAAAGTTGAATGAATTAACAATTGAACAACTGACCATGGGTTTGTCGATTTATTGGCATGAAAATCTACATTCGAATAGGTATCGAAATTAATAATATAGAGTGTCGCCGACTTCACGCGTACCTTTTAATTATCAATAACTTCCAATAAACATTGGATTATCTCTAGCGCCATTTCAAAAGCGCACCATTCATCGTTGCTCGTTGGCGCATCCTCACACTATGAAACCTCACAGAATTATATACAATCTTACAGAGAATACAGAAAGGCAGCGGTTGCTTAGAACTTTTTTGTTGCGGACTTTGGATGTGTGGAATGAATTGTAAGGTACAGTTTTTCTCAAGAGCTATGACATGGAGTTCTTCCTAAGAGCAATGAATAATACTCTCCTTAATTGGCAACGCAATAATAACACTCCTTATGTTGTAGATGTTCATAGGATATCGAAACCACTTACCATCAGGTGGGCCGTCAAGCTGTTTACCGACAAAAGTTAAAAAAAAACGTCGATAATCGTTATTCTAATAATTAGTATATATTTTTGTAGAATAATTTTTGGCCCAATCGTGCATCGATGGTGTATACAGCACAGCCATTATTTCTCACATCTAAACACATATCACATATCTGTACTTATGGTGTAACAAAAAAAAAACAAGATGTCTTTACATTATTAATTCAAATATTATTTGTATATGCTACTTTACACAATTTACATATATTTTAATGTTAATAAGCCGGATATATTAAGGGGTATAATATTGTAACAGCGACATAATAAGTCATTATTGCCTATATAGTGAATGTTGTTTTGTTTAAGCAAACTATTATATAAACTTATGAAGTATATATGTTCGATTAATTTATTTTTAGGATACTATATTACATTTAAGGTTACATCTAATTTCTAGATATTATTTTAAAATATAAAATCTTTGTTACTCTATTTTAAATACAGAATGATATGTATTATTAACCTCAACGTGTTATTTTTTTAAAATCCTGATAAGGGTATCAGGGGATGATCGGGAATTTATGTAAGAAATTAATGCTAAGTATTAAAACTTTGTGTTTTTTTTGTATTTTCTAATTTGGAGAAATCTGAAATAAAGTTATTATTATTATTATAAGGCACAGTGACCACATCACGCCTGAGCTGTGCCTGTGATGGTAAGTATGATGCAGTCCAAAAAATGATAACGACTACCAACAGCAAAAAACCATCGATAGCAGTCCTGATCATGCCGACCCGCACAAATATCTCTTCACGCTTCGCTTAAAGGACCTAATATCATAAGACGAAGGGAACACGCTCGCCGGAAGACCATTCCACAGCCCAACGACACGGCAATAGTAAAAGTTAGAGAACTTCTTAGTCCTAATGGGGATGTGAGTTACTGTAAAGCTGTGACTCCGTAGGCCAGCGCACGTGGTTCTGCCATAGAAAGGAGAGGGAGGAACAAAGTTAAGTAGCTCTTCAGAGCACTCGCGACGATACAGACGGTAGAAAACGCTCAATGAGGCAACATCTCTATGCAACTGGAGCGGTTCAAGATACTCAGAAACGTCTGGATCGTTCACTATGCGGACAGCCCTACCTTGCAACCTATCGAGGGCGTCGAGTAAGTACTCGGCAGAACCGTCCCAGAGATACTAACAGTATTCCATAAAAAACTTGACCTAGGTCTTATACAATAGAATTATTTAAAACTTGATGTATCTGTACTATTCACCATTGTATCCTAGATAAGAGAGATCATCTAAAGTACTTTTTTAGTTTCTCTTAGCTTTGGTTCATCATAGCTACTACAATACAACTAGTGTTAAACACAGAACAGTCTGAAAACCAATCTCACATATCGAGAAACCGGAAAAATCAGCCGTGCTTACTCAAATTCCTCTTTATACTTCTTTTAAAGGATTTAATACCATTGAAGGAAGATAATACATTGTTTAGCTCGAAATATTAAAATTGTTATAATAACTAAAAGTACATGATTAGTCTATACAACCAGGGGCATTGCGTAGTTGCTTACGAAGACAAAAGCACACGTTCAAGCTAATATTATTGTAATATACTCGAACGAATAGTCATGGCCAGCTTAAATATTGACACATAATAATATATTGTATGATTTAAAATGCGGCAAATTAGGTAATTTTGCGTTAGTTTGCCACTTTTATTTAATGTAATCCTTTTGAAGAATTGTATGAAATCGACCTCGAACTGTATGAGTCAAGGATAGGTCAAAGATAGTGTGTAACGTATCGCTTGACACAGCGTGAACTGGCTGAAACTGACCTGTGACTAGTGATCAAGTGTATTTTTATGACCCCCAATGACCCTAATTGCATTCTGGCAAGCGCAGTATGGAGCATCCATTTCCGAGGTGAACAGACAACCTAAACCAGATCACATATTAACGCTAGATGCAAGATGCATCAGACCGGTCGCTTTAAAAAATATTGGGGGAGACCTGTGGCCAGCAGTGGATGCCATATGGCTGATATATTGAATAACTCTAATGGGCAACCATTGCTTACGCTAGATTTTATCGAGGTGCAACGCCCAATTAGCAATAGAGTAAAACTAGCAATCTATCAAAGATAACTTTGGAAAGGTCACAATATACTTTTTACAAAGGTCGTTATGAGAGAATATTATAAGAAACTGTTTCTCAGTTTCGAAATTGATTATAATTATGTATTTCATTTTAATTGCAAACTATGATGTTGATTACTGTTATTATGAATTTACTACTATAATACTATAAATACAATGTTTATTTCGGTGTTTATATGGCTTTTCCGTTACCATCATATAACCGAACAATAAATTATTTATAAAAATTGTTATGTACTCATAATTATAGAAATAAATGCATAGGAAAAATTATAGAAATACAATATATTATTCTAACATCCTCGCTGATCATACTTAATTAAATACATATATGTATAAAACTATTCAGTCGATGTAACCATATAACAGTACTGAGAGTTTTAATGCAATATAATTTATCCATATTTCAACCATAAAAAAAAAATTAAGCGATTATATAGCATTGCACTATCCTTCCCAATACTTCTAAATACAAAACTTAATTCAATTATGAGAAAGTAGTAAAGATTGGTCAGCTCTGCTTTGTATAACATCGCTACCCAAGAATAACCCAACATTGTGATAGTAACGGTGCTAGTGTTAGTTAAATTACTTACTGTAATTACTAATTACCTTTTTTATTCAGCAGACTGTGACAAAGTGAAAGAAGATTTTAATAGATTATTTTGTTACGTGTCTCGTACAACAATTTATTGCTAAAATTATGCAACGTTTTAGTGAACAATTATAAGTGCATTTACACAAAATTTGTAACAATTATTCAATTCCAATTATCGAACGATATCTATTTAGCCTCATGGGATCCTCAAAATGTAAATAATAAACCTAGGAACTGGTAGTAATCCTGCATCGTGGGAGCATTTACGAACGTGAATTTCATAGTCACAAAAATCCTGACCAATTGAAAAGCCACATACTGAACTACTGCGCCATATACGTAATTTAATGTTTCAGATGAAAGTCCAATAAAATTGCTATAATCCCTATAAGACAATGTGAGTACAAATAAAAATTAAGAATAGTTACAATATTAGCTCGCAATTAATTTTATTACAATTTTTTATATGAATAAAGGTACTAGAATAACAGACAAAGTCATATTAACTATCTAAGATCTATAATAATCATTTTTTAAAAATGTACATGCCACTTATCAATAGAGTTCATCGTTCAATTCACTTGGTACATGGCAGAGCCACAAAAGGAAATCAAATAGTATTTCTCAACAAAATTTAGTACCTATTTCTTATGTGTTTTGTTAAGAATATATACAATTGCTGAAAAAAACAGTCATAAATTATCGAAAGGATTCAGTCACTTATACAATGTCAAGTTAATTCGCTATAACAATCTCCATTCAGTTGGACGTCGGCTGATCAAATGTAAAAGTTTAGATATCTTTATGTCGAAGGTTGCTAGTTTTGAAATTTTATCCCATCGAACTTAATAAAGCATGAATATAGCTTAACATAATAGAATAAACTTAATTGTGATTACTATTTCAACTTATAGTACAGGGTTATATATTCATTGATAAAAGTGTGTATTTTATGTATCTAAGTTATTCAAATACATACTTATCACTGAGTACAATGTTACATTCATATATTAAACCACTATTGCTTACATTCTTTATTACCCAAAACTAAGGCCCTGACAAAACCAATAGGACATCGTATCTCGAAAACATCACCGTTAGTTACGACTATCAGTTGTTACGACTAAATATGAATAGTTCCTTCGATGTCGTTATAACAGGTTATGAGTGTAATTTCAATTTTAGTGGCTATGGTGGCCGATTGCATAGATAACCGGTATCCGTGTGCGGAGTTGTGATAAGCCCGGTTGAACTGAAAATGCCTTTCCCGACAATCAGTAGTTAGTCCGCTTAAAAAAAAAAGCAGTGTTGTGAATGGTTGTGGATTCGAATCGCAGCACGTACGTTTGTGTTATTTCAGATTTAGAACGGGTTTAGGCGCTATGTACTTACCGATAAGATAAAATGTCGGGAGGAAATCCGCATGGCATCTAATAGAAATGACATGTGAAAGGGTCCCTGAGGACAGCGATTAAATGCGCTACTGGTCACTTTGGGTACGACATACAAGCACAAAGTGGATACAGCCCCTAACATATCTCTACTATGATATATTTACGTTGTGGACATATGTGGCTGTGGTAATTTAGTGGAAGAAGGACCAGTATCAAAGCGCGGCAAAACGAATGGCCGTTGTTTCGAATCCCGGCTTGTACGTCTTTCTTTTTCCCTATTAAGTACGGATTTAGCCACCACATGCTCATCGGTGAAAGAAAACACCGGATACCCGCAGGTCATATAATAGCAATGACATGTGTAAGTGCCCTGCGAACGGCGAACTAAGCGTAAAGTTGATACGAATATTTATTTATTTACTCTTTATAAGGTTACCAGTGGCCCGGTACATAAATTCATTTACACAACACATACAATTACAATAAAAAATGTACAATTCCTATTTAGGTATCCAGGTATTTAGGTATCCACAACATACGTCAGAGTGGCCTGTTTGTTTTGTAAATATTAACGCATCTCTGCACATCCCGAAAGGGATATAGCATGATGACAATTTATATTTACGGTCGCGCAAAAAACTTTAAGGTTTACACTGTTTTGCAATCCTGGATCAGAATTTTAATAAATCAATATATTTATTAATAGAGCTTAAAATTTTGTTTCGAAGTTTCGTTACCTACGCCTACTCCTTATTTCAGTCGAAATTTGCGCTTATATTTATTTGTAGTAGAAATCATTGAGTGTTAAAGAAAATCGCACGATATTTTCCTGCGTGCTGAAATTTTACAGTGCGGTTTTAGCCATATTCGTTTCGTATTATTTTTTATAATCAAATCCAGTAAAAACGCATCCACAATGTATGACAATAAAAACAACAAATCTGTTTTAAGAATCTTTATGGACAACTAGGAAAAAACCAAGTGCCAATAAGGCTCGTGCACCAAGAGTTCCATACATACTTAAAATGTATTAAAAAATGTACTATAAAATCGAATTTGACTAACTTCCACTGTTATTTTTTATGTCATACTGAATTATGATATTCACACGAAAATAAGTTTATTTATGTAAATAAAAAAATGTTATGTGTATGTGTGTAATGTGTAAGTAAATAAATTTTTATACAACATTTTAAGTCTTCGCAGTTGTCTTAAATCAAAAGCGGCGTTTATTAAATCTCGAAACGATATGTCGTATCGGTTGTTAAGCATTAACGTTTATGTCGAAATAAGCTTTAGTCGAACGCAATTTAAAAAATTATGTTCGACATCATTTCGACAGTCTACTCGCAACGTGTCGGTTGGTATAAAGAATATTATGCATTAGATGTTAATGACTTAGCAGGTGATGAAAAACAGAGTTAACTTGGTAAAAGATTATCTTTGATGCTTTTAATTGTCGATTCTTCTGACATTATAGCTCTGTTAACAATTAATTACTTGTTACGATTTCAATGAAAGGTAGGTAGATACATACAATCAAAATGTTTTTAGTATGTTATTTAGGCATAATGAAATAATACATGCGCTTTTTTTTAATTTTAAAAATATCGTGGTATGCCTTTTTATACATAAAAGGTCCTCTGTAAATTATTTTTATGGATAATAGGTAAAAATGGCGCCCGTTATTATTACATTGAAAATTTTCTAACATAATGAGTATATTGGGAGAAGTGCAAGCATATTCGTAGTTAGTACAAAATAACTGCTTATCAATACATAAAATAAATTCGTTCCTTTGCCCCCTATGTACTATAATCTAGATGAAAAGTTATTTGACAACTTCTATACATACCGCCTTAACGTGAAAATTCGCTTGCATGATGAAGATTAAAAAAGATGTATTGGAATAATTAATTAATATCTGTACGCGTTTGGGCCCGCCAATCTCAGACACAGCTTAACCAATTTTGATGTGGTTTTAACTATTATATTGTGGAAAGATTCATTTAATATTTAGTGTTAATTTTATGTCAATCGGATCATAAATAAAAAAGGTTAAGTGTTGTAATTTATATAGGAAATAATTGATGGAATCTATATTATCATTTATACAAAGATTTCAGCTAAGAAATTATTATATCATATTAGGTCCTTACATATGAAATTGGCGTTTTTCGTACTGGCCACTTTAATCACAAATTTCTCCTCTTTGGTAAGGAATTCCAAATTCAAATTTGTACAACTATAGACTCATGTATTTGTGCTTCGATGATCGTCATTCATTTGTTTTTTTCTTCTGTTTTTTTCTGTTTGCGTCACTCATTTTACAAAATGGAAAACTTAAAATATCGCATTATTTACGAGTACGAGTTCCGCCGTGGCACTAGTGCTGCGGAAACAACTCGAAGGTTGAATGATGTGTATGGCGGTCGTGTTGCAAAAGAAAACACAGTTCGTTTTTGGTTCCAACGTTTTCGTTCTGGAAATTTCGACCTTCAGAACAAGCCCCGTGGACGGCCTGAGACTCAAGTTGATAATGAAGAGTTGAAGGCTATTGTGGAAGCGGATCCATCGCAAACCACGTCCGAGTTAGCTGCAGGCTGCGATGTTAGTGATAAAACTGTTTTAATTCACTTGAAGCAAATTGGGAAGATTATAAAGCTTGAAAGGTGGGTACCTCACGAATTTACTGAAGCAAACCGGCAAACGCGCGTCGACTGCTGCGTTACATTACTAAACCGGCACAATAATGAAGGTATTTTAAACCGAATCATTACCTGTGATGAAAAATGGGTTCTTTACGATAATTGGAAGCGCTCAGCGCAATGGTTCGATCCTGGCCAGCTAGCCAAATCCTGCCCCAAGCGAAAATTAACCCCAAAAAAGTTACTTGTAAGCGTTTGGTGGACTAGTGCCGGTATTGTTCATTACAGTTTTCTCAAATCTGGTCAGACTATTACGGCTGATGTCTATTGTCAGCAATTGCAAACCATGATGGAAAAGCTAGCGGCTAAACAACCTAGGCTGGTCAATCGCTCCACGCCGCTGCTGCTTCACGACAACGCTAGACCACACACTGCGCAACAGACGGCTACTAAATTAGAAGAGCTTCAATTGGAAAGTCTAAGACATCCTCCGTACTCCCCGGACCTTGCTCCAACAGATTACCATTTTTTTCGAAATTTGGATAACTTCTTGCAAGGGAAAAAATCAACTCCGATGGGGCAGTCCAAATCGCCTTCAAAGATTTTATTGATTCCCGTCCAACTGGTTTTTTTAGTAAAGGGATCAATGAACTACCTATGAGATGGCAAAAGTGCATAGAAAATAATGGTTCATACTTTGATTAATTAAATATATTATATTAAAAAATATTCGACTTTTTGTTCCTCCCATACAAAACGCCAATTTCATATGTAAGGACCTAATATAAACTACTTTCACGTGAACGCAGTCGCGGGCTCAGCTAGTACTTAATATAGGTTTAAGCATTAGTTAAAATTCGTTATCGAAAAAATCTTTTTACCTATGTAAAGTGCTTATTGTTGTTTACAATGTTTTACAGGTATATTGGATGAATTATATTTTATTGAGTTATTGTCGTATAGTACTAAATATGAACATTTTTATAAAGCCGATTATATACGTTGGAAAAACTAAAGCTATAAGTTCATTGTAAAAGTGATTGTAGTAAAAGACTCAGATAAATAAAATAGATTTCATAAAATAGACACGGGCCAATTAACAAATAATTGTTTTTATATTTATTCCGATAAGATCTTGTGCGCAAACTCGGATTGCTTATAAATTATTATTAGACGCCAATATTCATTTGGTTATATTATGTATCAATGGATGAAAAGCATAGTCAAAAATTAGTAAATTAAATAAATAAATTAAGTAGTAGTAGTTTTTTATTAAGTAGTATTAAATTTATGAGATTTAATTTAATAATGATGTTATTTTAACATATTACCTGTCCATTACATAATGTTACTTTATAACCGATCACTAATGTTATTTGAAGTTAAATTTTACACTATACTTTTCACCTGCGATAATGATGGGAATATAGCCACACCTATAGAATTAGAGCGCCACATTTATTCAGTAATGCTATTATAAGGCTACGGAGGAAATAATTTTGCTTTACTTCTGTAGCGTAGGAAGGCTGCTATTACGGAAAGGTCAGGTTGTATCTCTGTCTTTCTAACAGCTTTTAATAAAGCTTGGCACAAGATAAGGAATAAAAAATTAATAAGTCTTTATTTTTATTAAACTTCGTTATGAATAATGGTTCATATTATTGCGAGTTTTCATACATTCTCTGTATTTAGATTGGCTTATGTAACGAACGGACCTATTTCGAATAGAAACTGTCGCCCACTTGTTTTAATGTAATTAAATGGTATAGTATATCATTGGCACGTTTCAATTGGCAAGTAAAGACTTGAATATACCCATAAATAGCCTTTCGCCCTAATCTCAAACCATTACGTAAACTTGCTGCCTTGGTTTAGATTTTCAACGTTAGAGACATATAATCAATTGCTACAAGTGACTATTTCAATACAAATTATTTATGCAATCTGCATAACAGTACCTGTAACAATTTAAAAGTCTTTTTTCACATGAGTTGTTTGTAGTTCTTCTTGTGGAATCTTCTTGTTGAATTACTCGTAATTAGACTACCCTTATGAATTGCACTCGAGCTTTCTTTTTAATGAAATAAATAACTATCCTAGAATCTGTGAGGTAGCTAGAATCAAACAAAAGCCAAATTGTAAAATTTGTTGTGAAAAAGTGTTGAATTCAAGTTTTCTATAATAATGCCATTAAAAATATATTTACATGTGTTAATGTTATTATAACGTATATGTTAATAGTTTTCTGAAACATAATAATTCCTCGGATCCTTTTTTTTTACACTTGCTCGACATAGTGACTACAGAGTACCTGATGGTAAGTACAGTGTAGTCCAAAAACGAAAGCGACTATCAAAGGATGAAAATCCATTGATAGTCTCCATCGTCATGTCGGCCCACATATACCACGACTGACTTTGTATTGCTATAGCACTGTTATTTTTATTTTAGATTACTATTTCAAAATAGTATATTTTACTGATGTTACGACGTTTATGCCAGCGAATTTTGAGCCACTTTGGATCTGTTGGTCTGGTAATTTACGAACCTATGTAAAATACAAATTGAATTTATTTAAAAACTTTTTCATTGAACATAAATTAAGTCAAATTGAAATAATCAAACGAACAATTCGCTGATTAACAACAGAAAAAAACGATTGTAAATGGGAACAAAAAAGCCTACATAGAAATATTGAAAAATAGTTTTACGTTTTACAAGAAATTATTATTGATAACAGAAAATAAATTTGATTCAGATGTGTCTATAAAAACAATACATCTATTATATTATACTTAGATCTTCTTTGTATAGTATGCAATTCAAATATATATACCACAGAATACGTAACATATTAATTTTTAATTATATAAACAGGTTGACGCATTACTTTAATCCCACCTGATGGAAATCAATGATAAGGCCACCGACGGAGCGCATGCAATCAACAAAAACTGATTTACTCGATGTTTGTACACTCTCATATTATATATACATAAAGCTCAAAAAACAAAAGCTGGCTGTGAAATAAATTTCTTACTCCTCATTTTACATATTATATGATTTATAAATCTGGATGTAGAAAAATAAAAGATCTATACTAACAGTCTATTAATTTATATATATTTAAGTACAAAGTGAATAAAATATTCCGCCCTTTTTTTAGATAAAGGTAATATTTATTCAAACAATGAAAAAATAATATGCATTCAAAGTATGCACCATTGGAAGTGACAGCTTTTTTTCTCTTTCAGGCAGCATAAGGCGAAGAAAGAAGTCAAAGGTTTTCGACTCGACCCATTCTTTGATCCATTCTTCAATACCTTCGTAAAAAGTGAACTGCTCTTCAGTAAAGTAAATAAGATGTTTATGCTTGAAACGAATGTCAACTACTGAAATCGAGACCACATATACCGTTTTAGACAATAGGTATAGTATTTGAAGGAGTACAAATGTAGTTTACTAGTGACACCTCTTTCAAAAGGGCGAAAAGTTATTTTCATATCTGATATTTCTGTCACTATTCTATTTAATATACTACGACAAATCTGCCTCGCGGGTTACTAAATATATTTAAAATATATATTAAATGTAGATAAAAGCATGTTTGTTTTATTTTTTGTCATAATATAGTTATTGAAGCATAATATAACAGTAGGTATGCTGCGAAATGCATCGTGAAGTAAGTAATAGTGGCGACAAAGTGGTTAGATTTTTGCGAGCGTTTCTTTCGATATAATGGCGTAATGAATTGAAGAAACTACTAAGAAGCATGTTTAAGCAATTCAATGTAAATATTTAAGAAAAGTATTTTAGTACTTGTTTTAAAGTATGATTATAATTTACGTTGTATTAAATTCAGTCTCAGACTTGGTTTACGTTACTAATGACCAAATATTTGTTTAATCATTTAAGAAGACAATAATAATTATATTATTATTTCTGGTGTAACTCGGGGAGTTCTAAGCTAAAGGTGAAATATCTTCGTTTCTTCCGAAACCATCATGACTAAACATTGGAAAGTTCGAAATTACGTATCGTGAGTACAAAAGTCCTACTAAAATTGTTCTTATGTTTCACTGCTCTTTAAAGAGTTATTTAAGAATTTATAGAAGAGATGCTGCTAAATAAAAATAGGAAATAATAATAATAATGTAATATATCACCACGCTGTATTCCTTACAGGGATAGCAGAGGTCTATTACTACTTTGCGCTTATACATCGGGCCCAACTGACTATTAATGAAGGTGCTAACCGTCCTCAAAACACTTACACATGACATTTTTAGATGTCATGCAGGTATCCTCACGATGTTTTCCTTCAACAAAGAGCATCTGGTGCCAAATCTCTACTTAATCTAGAAAAACCCCGTTTGTCTATATCAAACTTGTTAAAAGCAATGTTACAAAAATTTTAAAATAAAACTTTGTTGAATAAATTCTGTTTGTAACTCACAAAATAAAAAATATATTTACTATAATTATCATTGTAAATATTAATTTAACGAGAGGTACGTATGGAGTAGATAAAATATGTAATAAATAGAATCGGGTACAAAAAATGTATAGCCATGTCCATTAGGTACAAATGACCATTAATTTAACATTGTATTGGTAGGAAAGAGAAAAATATATCCTTTTCACAGTTGACGTCCTTGTTATAGATACATACTCGTATATATGACAAGTAACTAGAGCCGACGGCACAGTAATACGCCCCGGTACTTCTTCCTGTATCAGAATGAGTTGACATTGACATTTATGTACAGGTCTGAACGTTGCCGCTTTTACAGGCCCGGAGAACTGACCCGCCCATTTTTAACAATGAAATATAGTTCAAAAATATTGTCTAAATCCAACTCATATTATAAATGTGAAAGTTTATGAATATATTTGTTACTCTTTCACGATAAAACTACTGGACGGATTTGAATGAATCTTTTACAGTAATATATATGATATTATACATCGGAAGAACATATAGGCTACAATTTGTAATAATTTTATATAATTTTGGTCGTAATATAACACATACATGTCATTTAAGTCGGAAAAAAATTTGGCCTCTGAGAGCTATCTTGACGTGTACTACCTAAACCATTGGAATTACACAAAGATTATGCACCATAGGATTGTTTGTCTTGAACAGTTGTAAATAAAATTCCACAACAGCATATATCTACCTTTTATATGGAAATATTGTGAACCATAAAATTAATTACATTAGATACTATTTTACAATGCACATTTTATTATAATACAGAAGATATATACTAGAATTGATTTATATGGCAGAACTACGTATGTCGGGTCACTTAGTAAATACTATTTAAGAACACCAGAACCGGAATGCTTTAAAAATATGGCTAAAATGATGTGACCCTTGTGAAATGGGCTATTATATTCTAGTTATAATAGAAAAAAAAAATCTTATAATAACATAAACTGCAACATTTATGATATTTATAGTAAAATTAAAGCAGTTCCTCTATGCATTTGAAATATGCATTTTCAACAGTTGCAAAGAAATTAACAGAATTTTCACTTGGACCGCTTTGCTTCTGGTTTTAATTCTTAACGTATATTTAAAATGTGTAAAATAATTGTTCAGCGTTTTACATTCGCTCACATAGCGTCCTTGGCCAGGCAGCAGTCCCTTCGAAAAGCATTATGCGATCGCATGCAATCTCTATGCATTTGCATGTTGAGATAATTATTATTATACGATTGTATCAGACTATATAAGTTGAATGATCTCCAAGGTCCCTCGTGATGTATTCCCGATGGAAATTATAGCAGCAGCGGATATTAGAGCTCACAATTAACGCCGAAGTAACAATACGAGAGTAAGCGCGTAACCTTGATCTCGATTCGTGCGCAGACAGCGCCTTTATAGTCCACCTGTTTGTACTCCGTCCGAGCTTAGAAAATAAAAAACCTTTCAAGATCACATGTAATACAGAAAGATTCAATATACCAAATAGCCTGACATCTTATTACTTATATTAATTGCTGTCTACCGTCAAAACACATGCCAACCGTATGCCACTGCGGACCGCCGTCACGCTGTGAGAGATTTTATGTAAATTTCACGAATTAAGACATTTCTATTTTAATTAATTTATTGATTTCCTAAATTAAATTAAATACTGCTAGTTAATTATAATCTGACTAGGTAGTCTTTCTCAATGTGGTCGATTGAATCCTACAGGACGGCGGTAAAAGGCGTAGATAAAATTCACTGATGTTGAAGCGATTTTCTGAGAGCGACGCGCACGTGCGGCCGTTGGTTTATATTTTTCTAATATTTTAACTAAAATTAAAACTTAACCGTTAAATGTATGATTATTTCTAAATTATTCCTGCGCTATTTCATTGTAATAAATAATTTATTATGAGCAATGCTTTAGCCAGCTAAACTTTAAAGTTAAATCTTTTTTTTTTGTAACACAACGTTTGTAAATGTTAAGAGGCGGTAATATTTTGATAATAAAGGGTAAAAAAAATGAATTTGTAAATCTTTGGTCTATCCCTGTATATCATATGTAAATCCCTTTGAAACATTAAGCAAGATCATTGTAATGACAAAATAAGAATTATTAATACAACGATCACTATGCAATATGTATATTTAAAAATAATAATTAGGTAAGAGCTTTACGTGACTTTTATAAAAAATTACAAAGTTTTAAGATTTAATTTGTCTATTATACTGTTCTGAATTAGATTATCAGAATTATAAAAGTTGTTAGCTATCACTCATACTAAAAATTGCTTCAAGTTAAAAAAATAATATCTTTTAAAAAAGTTATTAAAAATTCGTGTATTCGTGTAAATTCGTGTTTTTACCAGGGTAAATACCAGGGTATTTAAAAAAACAACTTTAATTTATGTAGTTTCAAATATAATACAGTATTTAGTATTTTATTTTTGAATTTCTTATTATATGAGTCATAAACGGAAAAGCGAGCGAGTTCTAAAGTGCTCAATCTATCAATAAACAGTCATTTTATATAATATTTTTTTTTATAGAAAATGCTAAAATATCCTCTTTTAACAAGCAATATTATCTTTTTAGGAAATTATTAAAAAGTAAAGTATATTGGTTGTTCTTAAATCGGTGTAATGTTCGTTACATTGGATCCGGAGATTAATTCTCTAGTATACTGATAGAAAAATTGAATCTTTTAGAGTTAAAGATCAATATTATTTAAATTTCCTAAAATGGCACCCGGAAGAAGTATTCAGTGAAATCGAATTGAACATTAAACATCTTTAAGCTAATATGACTATGGCATAACGATCCTACAAATTAAATTGACTAAAATGCATATTGGACTACCAAATTCACTGTATGAGTGATCCGAAAAGGATGCAATTTATCACGGTCACCAGGGTGATAAGATCTTAGCTTCATAGATACCTATATGTAGTTGTATTATAGTAAAAGGAAAATAGCGAGACTTTTAAAAATTTTCAGGCACACGTTTGAAAAATCTCATTTTAAAAAGAATCCTAGCTGAGACTAATAATGTCAATATTTATTATGTCTACACAAATTAAATAATTTTATTTAAGAGTACGAGAAAGGCATTTTTTACATAATATGTTGGGATTCTTTTTGTTTAATTAATTAGCTCGCCGCTAATTAGACTTATTTACTTAAGTACGACTAAAAACAGGCAAATATTATAATAACGTAATCTCAGTTTGATGATAGTTATTGTTCTTTAGAAATCACTCGTTTTTCAGTTTGAGACTCAAAAAGTTAAAACAATGAAAACGAGCAAAATTTTTAAAACATTTTCCTTCCTGTTTTTTTCTTGCGATTACTCAAAAACCCTACGCGTAAATTATGTTATCGTTTAAAACTATAAACTAGAAACCAGAAGCTATAACATTCTGTTTTTAAAACTTCTGTACGACCATTTTCCTCAAAATAACAGCCTCTTGAAAATCACCTAAAAATTGGGGACCTTTTTTAATATCCTTTAATTTCTGCGTCTAGTGTATTTCATTATATGAAATATCATAGCAGAGTTATAGTACAGACACAAAGGCAAATAGATTTTGAAAGTACGATGTATATAGGTTTAACATTGTCATATTTGTTTAATTTTTTTAAAATGGCTCGACATAGTGACTACAGAGTACCTGATGGTAAGTACAGTGTAATCCAAAAACAAAAGCGACCATCAAAGAATGAAAATCCATTGACAGTCTCCGGTATCATGTCGGTCCACATATAACACGACTTAAGGTCTCTAGGTATATGCGCTACTGGATATACACAAGCTGGTCCAGAAACGCGACAGGCCACAACTTTATCAAATACTAGCTGATCCGGCAAACGTTGTTTTGCTATATAAGGTTTTGTAAAATCTTCTAAGATGTTCATTGAAATTAAGTGATGTCAAAGACAATTTTGTTCACAATTAAATACTCTTAATCAACAACACATTTATTTATTAATATTATTACGTTGACACAACTCTTAACAAATAATGCATTAATTTCGACCAAATTTGTTTACCATAAAAACGGTTCTAGTGACTTAATCTTAAAAGATAGACATATATTGTCGCGGACATTTTTTTAGATCATTTCAAGAGGAATAATTCTTTCTTACATATATTTTTGGTATCTTGAACCGTTTTTGTAGCGCACGCAATGGAAGCCCTCAAGGATGAATAAATTTCCCCGTTTTTTTCATATTTTCCATCTTTTGTTCGCTCCTAATAATTGCATCGTGATGTTATATAGCCTAAAGCCTTCCTCGATAAATGGTCTATTCAACTCAAAAATAATTTTTCAATTCGAACCAGTAGTTCCTGAGATTAGCGCGTTCAAACAAACAAACAAACAAACAAACAAACTCTTCAGCTTTATAATATTAGTATAGATTTATGCTTAAAGTTCTGTTTATTAATTGTTATTTGTCTTTTTATTCTAATTTTTATCTCAATTGTTACAGTTGTTACTTAAAGGTTATTGGTGACAATAGTCAGATATACATATATATATATTTTTTTTTGTAAATCCTAGATTGGATCATCAGGGTTGCGAGGGCAACGACCCCGGTGTGTCAGAAATAGTCAGATACGACTTGACGCTATGGCAATGTTGCTTTAGCATAAACAGGACAATCGATAAAGATTAGCCGAAATTAAAAAAAGGAATAACAAAGAAATTATTCTTTACCCTTATGAGTATAACGTAGGATTGATAAGAAAAATTAAGTTAGCAATACATAATTGACAGTATCTGATTCGGAAAATAGTATTTTAAATATAACAAATTAAAACTGGAGTAGTGTATTGAAATATATTGTGGTAAGTGCGTACATATACTCTGTAATGCAGATAGCTTATAATGTATAATTTGCATAAAATGGATTAATCTTACAAAATAAATAATAACACAGAAATTGGCACACGACATTTCATTAATATAACATTTACACCCGTGCACCTGTAGTAGTTGTACTTGACAAGTTTATGCGCAAAAGCTTATAAGCGCGCCGGGCGGTACTTAACGACGCGCATTCGGACACTAGAACTAATAATTTGAATAAATATCAATTCCGATTTATGAAAAATAATATTTATACTGCAGTTATGAAGTAACAGTCGTATCTTTAGTAGACGAAGTATCGAAGTATCAGAAGTATCTTTCAGACAGTCTATCTCATAAAAACAAGATCAGATAGACATATATATAGCTCAGGATAATTTTCGTAAATAATACTTTTAGTACTACCAATTTTAGTATTATTTATCGTTACTAGGTATATTCGCCTACTAGCAATGAGTTACGATTATCAGAGACCAAATCAATTGCTTCGATTAATCCGTGTGTCAAATATATCACTTCTTGTGAATCGGTTAACGAAATCTGCGCGAATCTTGCACCATCCGTAGCTTCTATCTACCACTCGATAGCGTCTATGTGGTGACCATGTTACCTTTTGCAGCGTTCAGATTAGAAAATCATGGTCTTATTTTCATTACGCTTTTGTTACGATATGCGTCATATCAGACCGGGCTTCACTAGTAGCATTAGTCCATATGTAGTAAAGGTTGAAGGTGCGTATATTGACTGACCTGTTTCTGACTGAAGTTCTTGAAGCGAGGGTGAGATTCCTCTGCGGCAGCCTAGGCAGCGCCGAGGGCTGGGGTGCGGGCGCAGGCGGCGAGGTACGGGGCAGCCTGCCGCCCGCCGCCGCTGCGCCTACGGCTAGCAACACAACCATCCACCACCTGGACATCACGGACGCACAGCTTGTCTCTGTTCGCACGGTACGCGACGCGCTCGAATACCTACTGTCACACCGTCGGCGAGCCGACTCACAGCGTGTTACGCGCGCTCAACGACGTTCACTTTTGTTATGGCAGTGGCAGCACGCCCCACTACGATGAAAGTACGGGCTTTCACTGCACACTGCGGCCGAACCTCTGAGCCGATCGCTCCGGGGTGCAACGGCAAGCTCGCCGCTCTCAGATCTCACATCTGCCATTACTCCAACAACATTCCATTACATCCTACAGTTATGACTCTTTTGTGGATTTTCAATTATAATTAACTCATATTTGATATAAGAGAAACAAGAACACACTTATAATCCTGGTAAACAAGGTCAAATATGGATTTTACTGGACATAGACTGTCGTGCGTACAATGTTCGTCAGTGTATAGAAAAATAAAAATAAACTGAATACCAAATTATAAATTTATTATGGCTATTAATGGCAGGAAAACAGCATCACTATCCATTGATATTAAAAATATCTGTATCAGCAACATTTATGTACCATAATATGTACACAGTGTATACTCATAGGCTCGAACTGACACGAATTTGTGCGTTATATCAAGTGCGAGGGTGCGAATGTTATGCTATGTCCCGCTTAATAATTTTCAAGGTGAGTAGAGATAGGTACCTTAATTTCGGTCTTAAATTTTTTTATACTGACTTGATAACGCGCCTGAAGGAACGTATAGCATAATTTATAAATGATAGCGCTCGCTAAAGGACGAGAATCCAATCACATTGCAGTCCTCGATTTCGTACCAACCTACATATCTATGAAATTTGAAGGCCTATTTTAATGAGACCAGCGAAAGGGTAAAATACGCTCACCGGGTCTGTTTTTCTACATTCTTAGGATAAAAAAAGAGATAATGGTAAATTGTTGAGCAGTCATATTGGATTATTTGTTTCATCATCACTTTTCCCCAGGGGTGATAGGGGTCAAATCTTTTTATAAATCATAAAAAGATATATGGACAACTAGATGTATTCAAATTGATATCTTGCTCAACATGACTAGTATTGCTCCTAACCTTAGTTCCCTGCACACTCAGTTTAGAAGCCAGAGCCTGCGCCCCGATTGCCAAGCTGTAGATGCAGCAGATACATATATAGCCCAGCGTAATAATACTCACATAAAAAATCAAAGCAACATATATTAATATGAATTTTCGAATGTTATTTCACAATATAACGTTTGTTTTTTTATAATTTAATTGATAATTTTAGTGGCTTAGTGACGTAAAAACAACAACTGTATTTTTTTTTTACATAATTGGGTATCCAGCATAAGTGACATTAAGTAAGAAAACTAAAGAGCCATGGTACACAAAACAGAACAAATCAATTATTTTTAATAATATACTCTAGACGCAGAAATTAAAGGATATTAAAAAAGGTCCCCAATTTTTAGGTGATTTTCAAGAGGCTGTTATTTTGAGGAAAATGGTCGTAGAGAAGTTTTAAAAGCAGAAGGTTACAGCTTCAAGTTTCTAGTTTTAAACGTTAACATAATTTACGCGTAGGGTTTTTGAGTAATCGTAAGAAAAATACAGGAAGAAAAAGTTTCAAAAATTTTCCTCGTGTTCAAAATGATCTATGGATTTTTTTATTCAATAGTCTTATCCTAAAATTCTTTTAGGTAATCTAATTCCCTTTTATTTAACTTACCTACGAGCCTTCTACGATGATTTAATCCTGAGTTATTGTTGATCAAAACAAAAAAGACCTTATTGACTTTGAGAATTGATTACTTGGGTAATAATGATTGGACAGAAAATCGAAGCAGGGTTTTATAAACTACACAATATTCTCTATAAAATAAAATTACAATTCTGACACACCGGGAGAGCGGCCCTCACTACTCCCCGATGGTCTGAAGAGGATTTCCACCGGGTTAACAAAAAAAAGCTCTAAGAAGTTCTTTAACTCTTACATTTGCCATGTCGTTGGGCTATGGAATGGTCTATCGGCGAGCGTGTTCCCACCGTCCTATGATATGAGGTTATTTAAGCGTAGCGTGAAGAAATATCTGTGCAGACCAGCATGATCGCTGCGACTACCGATGGGTTTTTCTTGACTGGCGATAATCGTTATCGGCTTTTGAACTTCACCATGCTTACCATCAGGGGTGTGTAGTCACTGTGTCGAATCAGGACAAAAGCCTCTTAATACTAGACGGGATACGAGCTAATGCAAACCTTTTCATTCATAAACCTACGCGAGTGGTTCTATTATGAAAAGGAGAAGGTAAAATAAGGAACTTGTATGGTACCTTCACCGCACGAGTCCGTCTCACACTTGACCGGATTTTCAGTTTTAGATTTATTTCTGAATATGACGTGTTAACTACAACCAGTTTCAAATATACAGGATTAGCTCCGTAATTAATGGTGCCTCTTTAATGTTATCATTATAAATGTCATAGAGTGTTACAATAATAGAGAAGCACAACAGCAAATATCACTAATGAGCTATGATGGATATAATATAAATAATAGTTATTAAATACTAAATATTAACGTGAACACCATTAACAATTAATTTATAATTCGCATTAATTATATTTTAAGTTGGCAATATATGAAGTGACAGGAAGGATATGGAAGTGTGACCGATCTTAATGGCGGCGGCTTAAGTAAAAATGTTATGGAGGTGTTGATATTAAGTATTAATATTCTCTAATGAATAACAACTAATTATGAGATCATGGGTTGATACAATGATCCGAACCAAGGGTCCATCGATTCAGTAAGAGGCCAAAGAAGAACCTAAATAAGAGAGTTGTTGTATGGCATGTGGTACAAGATAAGTTTTAGAGGTTATAATAGTATATTTTATACCTTTAATATATTTCTGAATATGATGTTTATGCTTTATGTTAGAAATTATTTTAATTACCTTGGGATTCTATACACTTTGGGTATAAAAATACATTGACAGTTCATGGGCTGAGTGACGAATTAAAATAGTTTCGAACGTTAATAAAACTCTTATGTTAAAAATAATATTTCATTTATTGCAAAAATAATATGCGGCACTAATTGTATATACCATTTTACATTTTCATTACGAAATTTAACATGGGCTTTTATTAATACAAATTTTTCATATGTTTTATTTAATCACAATTAGAAACATTAAATCTTTGGGCAAGGAGTCTTCCTAAGATAATTCTTTCCGGAAGGCAGTGGCACCACAGATACACCTTGGGGAAAGATCTTGGTGACTTGGTCTTCTGGAATTGTCGGCAGCACCATACAATCGTCCCCCATCTAAAAATCACACTTTATTCAACCTGGGACTCAGTAAACTAAAACATGAGAATCTAGTATTAAATTCTAATAAAAAAATAAAGGAGCTTATAACACTGTTAAACAATTTCCGTGCTTTGGATCATGAACTTCCCCAGTAGCCTACCTTGCCATTCACCGGATAGCAGACTTGAAGAAGTTTGCTGTGGATGTGTTCTACGCACCGCCAGATATAAAAAGATCCGAACGGTGGGCCCTTTATACCTACCTACCCTATTCTAGAAATAGCGCCTGTACAAGATTGTTCGTCCATTGGGTCGTAGGAGAAATACAAATCTCCCGACGCGGCTTGCAACAAGTAGAGGGAAGCTCCGGGTGTTCTTAAACAGTAAGGGTTTAGCATACTAGGGCCCTCGCTCTAACGGAGTCGTTACTTATTACGTTTCTACGTAAGTTTTTCGCCAATGCACCAAAAGAATGTTTGTGGCATTGTTATGATGTTGGCATGAGATCATGTAGCGTGATATTCCGAATGTAAGTGTATTAATCAGTTCTAATCAAAATAAATAAAAAAATACCTTCCAGTCCACTGGTGTAGCAACTTTTGCTTTGTCAGTCAGCTGCAACGAATCCAAAACACGAAGTATCTCGCTGTAATGAAATAATTGCATATTAATTACCTAGATAAAGCTCAAATATAAACATATCTTAACTTAATGGCATGTTTTAACTTAACCAAAGTTTTAAACAGTGGCAAATAGTTATTATAAAAGATATTCCATTGCTAATAAATTAAAAAACGAAACAACTAAAATAGACTAGTACTTGAAATAGTACCATAGAATACATAATAATTTACTCACTGTATTTTCCGGTTCGTCTGTCGTTTATTTTCGAAAATGAAGTTATTGTAAACTATTATAGTTTTATCATAAATTATTAATTAATTACTACTGTCTTTTTTTGTTTAACATATCACTTTAAAATGTATTACTCTCATTTATATGTATATGCTTAGCATATAATTTATCGTAGGTAATATGTTTCATTTTTTGGCTATTAATAGGAGTCTTAACTTCTGAATCTTCCTTTACTGTCATATTAATCTTTGCCAAAAAAAATACGTAATTATACAAATTAATATTTCTTGTCGCAATTTGCGAACTATAAAAATGAAAATCACTTTGAAAGCACAGCGTAAGGAAAATACAGGAGAACAATTAGCTATGCAGCAAACTTGTTACGATATCCATCTGCATCCCACACATCGGATTAACGTTATTGCTATTTGGTTTTTGTACAAAGAAATCACTGAATAAAGTAATATGTGTGAAAGAGACCCCACTCGTCGTCTTTCTGTTCTTAGAAATGTGAAATGCCACCCGACTGCCCAAACTAGAACTAATGCTACGTTTAGGTATACCTATGGGTGTTTTAATTCAATTAATTTTATAATCTTAGCACCGTACCAATATGTATAGTATGGTATTTTTACCGTGATCATTCTTATATTGAGATTCTTGTGATTTTAGAATATAATAAACTTAATATCAGATTATTACAAAAACAACACTAGCATAAAAACATCAACGCAAGCCCAACATCTATTAAAATGCGAAATAGAAGTTGTTGTTACGTCATGTTCGCTAATATGCAGGCAAGACAACATAGAATAAAGAAATTTAATTGTTTAAAAAAAATAGAAAAAGAAAACATCAAAAATAATTGGTATTTACTATATGACAATTATATACAGTGTAAGCTCCATGTAACGTCACTCGATTTAACGACAAACTCCCTAAAGCGTCGATATTACTCGGCTTTGGTTGGTTTAGCTTGTTTCCCATACAATGATACACTCTATATAGCATTACACCCACTCTCAATAACGACAGCAATTTAATAATATAAAGTACTTTTTAAGCTAAGAGGACGTTTTAAGTTGCCAAAATTTGTAAAAACTGCGCAGCTGTGCACGTTCTTTTGTCGCTTTATTATCCAAGCCCGTAATAAACTCGACTGTCGGCATTACACATACCGAACTTTCTAAGAAATCCGTTCTTTTGTTTACAAATCGGGATTGCTCGCACGTGTTGACTGTTGTTAGTAGGAGTCATGGATTATCTATATGTTATCATATCCTTAGTTACTCACAAACTTTCAAACTGTAAACATGGCAAGTAAGAGTTTAAAACTTTTTCTTTTTCTAATACAGATTTTCTTCTCTCCATTTAACGACAACTCTCTATAACGTCAAAATATGCACAGTCCTTTGAGGGTCGTTATATAGAGTTTGCACTGTATTTATTCAACATAATTACAATATTATTACATTTTAAAATAAATACATACAAACAACATATAAATTTTAAAATATAAAAACATGTAGACCTACAGGGGCGAGGCCTAAGGCCCAAGCCACCGGTAGTTAGGAACTCAAGAGTGAGGAACCTCCTAACAATGCGTGCCGTATCGAGTAGAACTGCCTTCTGAATCCGGCCCTTGATTCAACAACCAAGCGAGAGCCTCTTAAGGTGGTAATCGAGGCTCTTTGCGATCAGCTCATTAGTCGATACGACTATCGGGACAATAATCTACATCCCACATGCTGGTAATCTCGTGTGCGAGGTCTAAATATTTTGATAGTTTTTCTTTCTCAGCTTTTACGAGATTATCATCATGTGGTATGGTGATATCAACGAGTATTCAATTATATTATTATTATTTTATTCTATTATACGAGTAATAGAGTTACATCTAGCGAAAGTAAGAGGTCATTATGCCTAAAGTAAATCCTAAAATAGAAATGGCACCACATTTAAAACAATACAGGTCAAATAGTCTACCTTTCCACTAGTCAAATCGATACATTTTCGTCAGTCTTCTCTGCGATATTACATAGATTGTATAGTATAAATAAGCTATCTTTTATAAGAACTAAATATTGCCACTGTTTTAAGCCTTTACTGAAATAAAAATCTATTTTCTAATAAAGTCGATCATAAATATAACAGAAAATCTGGAAGTATCTTTTATAATTAACTAGCTGTCCCGGCAGACCTTGTTCTGCCCTATTTCTCTATAACAAAGTCACATTGTTTTTTTTTAATGTTAATAGCTTCCCCGTCAGATTTTATTCTGCCAAAACCTATTGACCTGTCGGCTGTTTTTTGAAAATGTCCCGGCAGACCTTGTTCTGTCCTATTTCTCTAAAACAAAGTCACATTTTTTTTTTAATGTTAATAGTTTGCCCGTCAGATTTTATTCTGCCAAACTGGCCTGTCGGCTGTTTTTTGAAAATTGTTTGAAAGAACCTGGCCATAATGCTGTATGTATAAAAATTGACAAATATTGACATTAATATTTATACGTCACTCAATTGTTTTGCCTTCCCGGAACCCGTCCACTAACATTTAAACTTTATGGTATGGTGTTAAAGTTCAAATTGACTTTTAAATATTATTACGAATTTTTTGCATGAGAATATAGAAAAGGGTTGATTTTAGACTTTTTCAGACAATTTTTAAAATTTTTCTCTCCGTAATAACCTTCCCCAGACTTCAACAAACACAACAAAAAAGAAATCAGTGCTTATCAACACATTTAGCGTTTCATTTTTATATTATAGATTTAATTTTTTGCTTTGAAGTCTGGTAAATACACAAATTATTATTTCCATACTGATTGTAGGTAGTATATACATATATAATATAGTTTAATATATTGTCACGCTATATCTCTTTCAAGGTGAGCAGAGATACATTATAAGTTGTAAACACTTTGCGTGCGTATTTGTCGTGCCCATCGTGACCAATAGAGCAGTTATCACCGTTCTTAGGGCACACCAGAGCAGGACCGACATTATTTACTTATAGGGGGAACTAGAACAAAACAAGTTGTTCAAAAAATGAACATCAAGCTGAATTTTAAGCATATGTAATTTTATGAGAACTTTAAAGATATACAGAAAAAATTATGTCAAAGAAAGCAACAGCAGGTAGCAACTAAAACAATGCTGCCTGCAGCAAGCAAAATGGCTAGTTTGCATAGTTTGTTGTATAGGGTGCATATTTTGTTGTTGCAGCAATCCTGTCCAGCAGCATGTACAAATCTACACTGTCTGTTGTTGCTAATATCAACTAGCCATCATAGTAAAAAAGATATATTCATTATCTGATGATCATAGTAGTGGAAGAACACTTACTCAAAGTTCCTTCCTGTAGTTGCAGGATATAAAAGAGATAAACGAAATTTCTTATTAGGGTCCACAATGAACACAACACGAGCAGTCAGAGGAATTCCTTTTGGATCCAATTCATCTTTATCAACCATTCCCAATTTTGATGCAAGTTCTCTATTCTTATCCTCAATTATTGGGTATGGAAATACCTCATCTTCATTACAACCTGTAAATCAAACTTATTCATTTTTATTTTTCATGTTTTGTTGATCTATAGTTTCTATATTATAATAAGTTTATTAAAAAATCAGAAGGATAGACAAAGATATAGATTCACCTCTCCATTGTAGCTGTAACACTACATTAGAGAGAAGTGGTATTATTGTTCTCTGTAACATAAAAATCGTTTTACTAACTATAAGTAAACACCAAAATGAACTGAAATGTTTTTTGTTATTAGTATTCATCATAGGTGATTTTGATAATAGATTTATTTTGATAAAAAAGATATTACTTGAGTATAAGACTGATTGTTCATAAAAATATTTACAGATACACACCTGCATAGCTTTTAATATCCTTACACCACTCTAGGTGTGAGTCGATGGAATCACATGACAGTCCAATAACTTTTGTGTTCCGTTTAATAAATTCAGGCAGGAGATTGAGAATACGAGATAGCTCTGTTGTGCAAACTGGTGTAAAATCTGATGGATGTGAAAAAAGAATCCCCCATCTAAAACATATCAACTGGACATTTATATGATTGAATTTTATAGCTATTATTGTATTTGGATGTAGCAGAAACAGGAATAACCATAAACTGTGGCCATTGGCACTCCAGTAGAGTAATTAATAGACAGAATTTGCGAAAAATAACCAGATAACTCTGTTATAGAGTAACCAAATTATTATCAAATTAATTTAGTTAAAAATTAATTATGTAGGGCAAATAGATTATTACAACATTGTTGTTTTATATAACATCATCTTTTAATTACTGAACTACAAACTTAATTATATTGATCTGTACTGCTACCATTATTTAACCTGTTAACTGGGTAGGACGAAATATTTCGTCATACATAAAAGCCTACTGCAATAGGCATGACGATATTTTTCGTCATGGAAATGAATCGTAATATATTCAATAAAAATAAAAACCATAAGTTAAAAACAATATTCTTTTATTATTTGAAATGTGATAATACTTATCACTGCCAACAAAAACTCCCCATTCTGAAATGAGTTGAGCAATAGCTAATTCCTCAGTTAACAGGTTAAGCAAATCAGGGGCAATTTGATCTTGGCATTATAGTACCTTTGTACTATCATACACCACTAGGTAAATAAAAATTTCAACAATTACACACAGCCAGATAGAATGTTAGATGTGGTATAAGAGCCAGCACAGAAGTACTGTAACAGTGGTAACCCATGTCATATAAGACTTTTTGTAATGTGATAAAGTAATGTAAATAACCTAACAATCTTGTACTAATACCTATATAAATATCAAAATTTAAAATTACAGTGATAAAAGTAGTAATAATTTAATATGTCAACTGTGAAAAAATTGAATCCATAATATAGATTGGAATGTTGAAAGTTATTCTTATCAACATATCATTTTAAACTAAATATTCAACAAACTCAAACATTGTTATGAGAAATGTTTAAGAAAAGATCAGTATTGAAACCAGCACAGTTTACATATGTAATATTAAACAAGCAATGTGTTATACTGAAGTATTTTAGATTTTACAAGTATTTTGATCAATTGCATGAATTATAGGTTATATGGAAATAACATGGTTTTGTTACATTTAATACATTTTTAATAATTGTACCAGGTTTGTTTGTGATTACATATACTTGAGATAGACAAGCTATTTGTATATCTACACAGTGTTTTTTTTAAGTAGGACAGTATAGATATATTCTAAGCTGCAAGAGATAGGGCAATATGGTCTTAGAAAAATTTGTTCTCTTTGTCAGAAAATAAAATCGGCATAATTTTTATTTTGTCATGTGTTTCCTCCCACAAAATGTTACAAAACTGGTCATTTTTTGCAGAAATGGACTTAGTTTCACGGGAGAGTCCTTCCTTCTCTTGTACAAAATTATAAAATGTAAACAGCGAAAGTTCAAATTCAGTGACAACTATTTTATATGAATGTTTACACATTGCACAATGGATACCGTAATTATAGTTGAATGGAATAATGATCATCTTCTTAATATATAAATTACGTGTCACATTGTTTGTCTGCAATGGACTCCCTAAACTACTTAACCGATTTTAATAAAATTTACACACCACAGCAATTAGTTCTAACTTAAAATATAGGATAGTTTCATCGCAATACGTAGTTGGAATATTATAATATTGCAAATTATTTGTTTATTATTCGGTAGTCACAATTTTCAATTAGCTCCAAACAATTGTAACAGATTGCGATATGGGATTGAGTAATTATTTGTTATATGGTGTTCTCTTATCATTACCTCTTTAATAGGTTACTACAATGTAATGTAACAAAAACCATAGTCACAGCAATGCATGGCTGGGCCTGCTCGTCAGTTTATAAAATTATAATTACATGATAAATTAACTATTCATTTCCTAATTACCTGTCAGGCCTTAAAATAATTTTATAAATGTTTGAATTAATGATTATCAATTACTTTGCCATTTAATGAAGATTTATCATGTTAGCTGTGCAAATTAGTTAAATAAAGCATCCATAAATTAATGATATTCAGTATGTGGTGAATTAACTTTGATATTTGAGACTTGAGTATGTGTCACTGTATTGTGACCTCAGTACATCACAAAAATTGTTATAGAGACATCACCCTGTCACATTTCAAGATCAGTGTATGTTCAATGATTCATATACATGCCTTAGAATCACTAAAGAGTTACTTTGGAGACAAGTTAGAAGTTGAATAGTTTAAGTGTGTAAATATTATATATTTGTGTATAAATATATATCAGAACTACTGCCAATAGGCTGGTCATAGCGGTAGCTAAGAAATTGAATGTCACATCAGTAGATGACACATAGGTATTATCATTTTTTTTTTAATTTCTGATACTTGTAGTTAACATCACTTTCAATCATTACAAATACAGATCAGCGTTAAATAGCATTTTATATAAATCTAAACTAGACTTAATTTGTTAGTGCAAGCCGTCCTAAGTGTTCGAAAAATATATGGATTTATTCTTAAATTTGAATTTTGTTACCAGCGCCAGCTTTAGATGGCCATTCACAAAAATCCCCGTGATGTGTAGCCAATTACACACATTGACCTAGTTCCAAAGTATGCTTTGCACTTTGGTTATGGACACTAAACAAAAACATATATATTTAAATATATATGTTCATACTGACAAACTGATCTACTTTCATAGAAAAGTTTGCCACTGCTAGGACTCAAACCGTCAGCATTGCAGGCAGAATCAACTACCATTGTACTATCAAGCAGTCAAACTCAATTGTAACTATCTTTAAATTCTGTAACTAATCTCAATTTTTATATTTTGTTTTAAAAATAACTTATCCAATTTTAAAGAAATATGGGCTCATTTAGAGAATATAACAAGTTATATTTTGAACAAAATAACAGCTCATTACTGTTCGAAACAGGTGATTTATTCATAAATATTTTTTCCACTAGATTAATGTGTTGGTGCATTTTTAAATATAGAATTACTTCTTGAAACATATTGGTGGGACAAGTATGCCATACTTAAAAATTACAAAACTAATGTTTCATATAAAAATAGTCTGTTGAATCTATCAGATCTGCTGGAGATCTTTTGAGAATATATTTCTAGAGATTAAATAGGTTTATTATGTAAGTTTCATGCTCATTACTATTTTAGGTTTTGAATAAATTCAAAATTCTGAAAACATTCTTCTGAAGAAATATCATAACTGATCCAAATGACAAGTAAACAACAAAACGAAAAATTTTAGTGTGAGGAAGCAACTGTGTCCACACAAGTGGCATCTTGTATGAGAAGATGCCTTAAGTTTTTTGAGATCATTAAGTGAAATATATAATTAAAATAATATAAATTTGAATTGTTGCACTTACGAATTTCCAAGCCAGTTATAAAAGTCGATTTCGCCATCAGTAGAAATTGCATTAAAATTAGGAAAAATATCTCCTAAAAGAATCATTGTTAGTACAGGTTATTTAAATAAATTTGTGAAATTTCTTTAAATAACTAATATATAATTTTATTAAAACTTTAGTTAACTCGATTACATGAACGCTTTGAAGACAATGGTAGAGCAAAAAATCAAACAGACAACAGTTCCGAATTTGAAAAAAGCACTATTTTACTTTGCCGGCCAGTTTAAATACTTTTTTTTAATTCGAGTCATGAAAATGAGTGCTGGACTTTTCATAGCAGTGATAATATAAAATTAAAATTTTTTGTCACTGCTATATAGCTGATGAAAAATCATTGCCAATAATTGTCAACAGTGACGATTTTTAATGCAATTTTTATATGATGCTCCATTTAATACTATACAGCCTAAAAGAAAACCGCTATCTTTCGATAATCATCCATTCTAATTGTTAGTAAAAATTAAATTATTATACAAATCATTATTTTTATAGCAATGAATTAGGTTGTCAAAAGATGGCGCTTGAATCAAAATTCAAATTTAAGAATAAATCCACTTATTTTTTGAACACTTAGGACGGCTTGCACTAACAAATTAAGTCTAGTTTAGATTTATATAAAATGCTATTTAACGCTGATCTGTATTTATTGTCTTGCACTAAATCAAAATCTAGTTGAAACAACTCTTAAACTAAAATCATCATTAAGATGGAATCAAACCAATTCAATTAATTAGCGTTTTATACAAGCTTAAACTAGATTAATTCCTTAGTCCAAGCCGCCCATAGACTGAGATTTATAAACGCTATTTCGACTTTGCTTAGCAAAGTTCTCGTAAAATAAATTTGTTTTAACAAAAAACGGAATATATAATAAGAACTTGAGTATAGCCATAGTATTCGCAGAGCCAAGTCCATGTTAATAAAATCGATGACTTATCAAAACTATTACATTCATTGAGTAATATAAATATAAATGTTTTTGTAAAGCCTAAGCAAACTTAAAGTTGCGTCTATAAATCTCAGCTTTATTGTATATATAGACACACATTATATAGTATATATACATATATATAATACAATAAAATATTATCATTTATACGAGGACTCATAATAATATAAATAAGAATATAACATACTAGCTGTGTCCGCGACCTCGTCCGCGTGGAATAGTTATTTTGGGCATTTTAGTTAGTTATTTATTTTAAAATTGTAATATCTTTTAAGATGTTCATTGAAATTAAGTGATGTCAAAGACAATTTTGTTCCCAATTAAATACTCTTAATCAACAACACATTTATTTGGATAAAGGTTAATATTATTACGTTGATACAACTCTTAACAAATAATGCATCAATTTCGACCAAATTCGAGTATCATAAAAACGGTTCTAGTGAGTTAATCTTAAAAGATAGACATATACTGTCGTGGACATTTTTTTAGATCATTTTAAGAGGAATAATTCTTTCATACATATATTTTTGGTATCTTAAACCGTTTTCGCAGCGCACGCAATGGAAGCCCTCAAGGATGAATAATTTTCCCCGTTTTATTCACATTTTCTATTATTTCTTCGCTCCTAATAGTTGCATCGTGATGTTATATAGCATAAAGCCTTCCTTGATAAATGGTCTATTCAACACAAAAAGAATTTTTCGATTCGAACCAGTAGTTCCTGAGATTAGCGCGTTCAAACAAACAAACAAACAAACAAACTCTTCAGCTTTATAATATTAAGTATAAATGTAAATGTTGCAAAATAATTGAATGTGTAAATGTTCTTATTTTTATCTGATTTGCACACGTAAATTTGATATAGTGCTCTCAATCATGCATCCATGCTGGTGTGATATTTAACAGATGTAATAAAATCTTGTAGCAGGGCATATGATTGATTTTTGTCACTGCTATTTAGCAGGTGAGGCATGAAATGTCCCATGTCTATTTATAACCAAAGCAAAAGATGTGTCACAAAACATGTGAGAAATTCATTAATTTTGTCGAACTAATATTTATTGTAGTAGAGATATAAGACATCGAAGTTTTAATGCCTATAGTAGGTTTCGTAAAACAGGAGTAATAGAAATACAGGGGCTAATAGACATTTTCGGAAATTCTAGAAACTGTTGCAATCTTGGAAATACTTTAATTATTATTATTTTTTTTTCTTTTTATATAGGGGATCATTCTTAAATCAATTTGGAAATACGCGATTAGCAGTTAACAGATATCAGAAGAATATAGTTTCAAGCTGGACTTGCTAAATCATATAAGTTATTTTTATAGAAAAATCTATTAGTACAAGCATTTGAAATTCTGTGTTTATATTACAAAATTATTAAGACAAAGTGCTGTTCATTGTTAATTTGAGTAAAAATATAAAATTTGTACATTATTTTCGAGTACAGAGATAAGCAGCGATAACTGAGGGGTGAATAGAACCGAGCAGTAGACTTGAGGGAGTTTGCTGCCTAGATGGGGAGGTAGCGGCACGTTGATTCCGGCGCGCCACCTGAGAGAGGTTCCGAAGGAGTAAGTCCTTTACACTCACTCTCTCTAAGCGAGGAAGCCTTAACAAGGCTGTTAGCTCTCCGGACTTCTGGACGAATTTGGATTCTCAGGCCTGGGTGGGGGGGAATAGAAGGACACCCTGAAGTTTTTTAATTAGTATGAGTCTGACACACTGAGATCGCTTCCCTCACAGAAACACTGATAATTCTAAGCAGAATTTCTCCCGGCTTACAAAAATATGTTAATAGAAACGGGTGAGGAGCTAATAGAGATAATGGCTTTAATTAAGTAATTACCTGCCTATTAGGCGAATGATATTTAGTAAGCAAAGATATATTACCGTTATCAAGAAACTAATAATGAAGTAAAAATTTTTTAAATTTAAACAATTATCTTCATATTGCGTCCTTATTTTCTAATAATTGTAAAACGAGAATAATTATAAACCACATTTCTGATATTAAACAAGTTTGTATACAGAGTGAAGGGTAATGCGATACATTCCTTGATAGACGTTGTAGTACAGCTTATTTGGAGTCATTTAAGTCATATGACACCATGTCCGAAACTTGTTAATTTCTGAGATATTCAAGATTTAAGTATTTTTTTAAAAAACTCCAGTTTTTATGTTAAAATGTTCCCTTGTAGTGACGAATACAAAATAATGTTATTGTTTATGCTGTATTCGTATAGCTAAATAATAATAATCTCATTTTAAATTAAAAATTGTAAGAAGGATTCGTCATTACTTAAGTAAAAGCTAAAAAACCAAGTATCATTTTGCAAAAAAAAATTGTTTTAGGTAAATAAACGAAGAATTTCCAAGAAAATATGTATGAAATGTTTTGTACAAATTACACAATTTTTTTTCCTTGATTCATTGGCTATTCAAAAAGGTACAGGTGTCAACAAAAACTGCACACTTATTGTTTTATTTGAATTTTAAATGTCTAGTAGATACTTTAATAAAAAAATGAATAAATAAAAAGACACACAAACAACTAGTATTTTTGGGCCCTAATAAATGAAAAACTTAATATTTTAATAATACATTTATTGGCTAATTATCTGGGTACATTATTTCAAGTCCTGCTCAAAATGTGAGCCCCGTCTTTTAATACAAGCTCGAAGTCTGTCTCTCATTTCTGTTTTTGTGACTCTTGTTGTCAAACTTTGCCGGATATTTTGAGCTGCCCTCTGAATGCGCTCACGAAACTCTTGCTCGTTGTTTACGGGGGTTACATACACGAGATCCTTCATGTGACCCCATAAATAAAAATCGCAAGGGGTCAGATCCGAGCTTCTGGCTGGCCAAGGAATAGGTCCACCGCGCCCTATCCAACGAAGTGGATATTGTTGATTCATCCAATGGCGTACACTGAGCCGAAAGTGAGCTGGATAGCCATCATGTTGGTAGATAAGATGTCTTCTCGTGGCTAAAGGGACGTCTCCCAATAAAATATTCACTTGGTTTCTTAGGAAAAGTTCATAAGTTTCCCCATTCAAATTTTGAGAAAAAAAGAACGGTTCAATCAGTTGGCCATTTATTATTCCCATCCAAACGTTCACAGATAATCTTCTTTGATGTGCCCTTTCTTTTTTCATCCTTGGATTCTCTCTTTTCGGTGCCCAATAATGTGAATTGTGATAATTAGTGATTCCGTCACGGTCAAACTTGGACTCATCAGTCCACAGAATTTTCTCGAGAAAATGAGGATCTTCCATATCGGCATTTAGCATGAAACGACAGAATTCCATTCGTCGGGCTGGATCGCCTTCTTCTAGAGCTTGGACCGGTGTGTAGTGGTAGGGATGTAATCTTGCTGTATGTACGGTAAACCAAACCATCCACTGGGATAATCCAAGGCTTCTAGCTGCAATCCTTGTAGAGATTGTTGGATTTCTGCGAAATAAATCAAGTATTTCTTCTTCTTTATCAGGAAGTTGAACTCGAGGTCTACCAGAATCGCTTGTTCGCGCTGCGAAACGCCCTGTTTCACGGACGCGTCGATACGTTCCCGAAAACACTCTTACGTTTGATACACGTCGGTCAGGAAAACGCAGCATGTACTCTCTTTGCGCTGCTGCAGCGTCGCCGTCGCATAATCCGTAAACGCACAGAATGTCCGCGTATTCTTCATTACGGAAGGCAGCCATTTCTCAAGATTTTAATCAGGAGAGGCGTAGTTAAAAAGCAACGATAGGTCTGTACTCAAAAGACAGTTGTAACTAACTGATACAGATAACTAAAATATCTACGAGCAAATTGCCCTTCATATCAATAAATCCTATTGTTGTAGCAGTGTCAAGTGCAAGGCGGTGTCATAAAACGAAGAAATACTGCACACGTGCGCGGTAACATAATGAAGAGGATTTCTAGGAAACGGGTCACTTCGTCTATTATTAGGGTTGCAAATCAACCTCTTAGTATTTTGTTATGACATTTGTACTTTTTAGAATAGCCAATGAATCAAGGAACAAAATTATGTAATTTGTACAAAACATTCCACACACATTTTCTTGGAAATTCTTCGTTTATTTACCTAAAACAATTTTTTTTTGCAAAATGATACTTGTTTTTTTAGCTTTTACTTAAGTAATGACGATTCCTTCTTACAAATTTTAATTTAAAATGAGATTATTATTATTTAGCTATACAAATAAAGCATAAACAAATAACATTATTTTGTATTCGTCACTACAAGGGAACATTTTAACATAAAAACTGGAGTTTTTTAAAAAAATACTTAAATCTTGAATAACTCAGAAATTAACAAGTTTCGGACATGGTGTCATATGACTTAAATGACTCCAAATAAGCTGTACTACAACGTCTATCAAGGAATGTATCGCATTACCGTTCATCCTCTATAATAAATAAGTTTAAAGTTGTTATCTTAAATTGTTTAGAAGTTGTAACCTCTGCCAGACGAACAGATTGTATAGTGAAAAATATTCAAATTAACTTTGAGATATCGTTTTCTTGGTCAATTTTTGTTTCATAACCTTATAATGGTATCTTTTACCTTCGTTTGGTGTTTCTATCTACCACATATTCAAAGAAATTACGAATTTCTCTGGATATTTCGAAATAATCAGTGATTTCAAATTTAACTTGTTATTAAATTGTAAGGCAGCATAAAATTGCCGTAATTAAAATACCTTTAAGCTCATGTATTTTGATAATATATTCAAATTAAAATTGTTTCAACCATTCCCGTTTTACGGTTATTTAAAACATCGATTTATCGTTGATGTGAGCACGCACCAACAGGCCCGCTACGAGTAGCGATACTGCTAATAAAGTTGTCCAGGCTCTCTACTTGCAGGTCACGGGCAATAGTTGTATTACTCACGTAGCGCGGCGCACCTATGATATTACGGAAATGCCATGGACCGCTGAGCTTCAAGACTTCTTATTTATTTCTGACAGGTACGAATAACATGTCGGGCCGCGTACGTGAGCCGTTATCCGATATACCTACGTCTTCTGCACACCAATCTTCGTACGGAGTCTGCCAGCATGATAGCCGGGTCGGTTCCCTGGGACCAGGATGCTCGAGACCTCGCGTCACACTTTACATGACGTGAGAAGCGGTCAGCCCGGAGCCAGCGAACCACCACATCCGAGCTGCGAGTGAAGAGGCGTCTGCTGGACGCCGAATCTATCGAGGCATGGAGCTCGAGGCTGGAGAACTTACGCTACGGCTAGCGGACGACTGAGGCAATCCGTCCTGTGTTGGCATAATGCCTGAACTGAGGTCACGAGGTTATCATCTACCAGTTGACATAGGTGCTCTCGGGGCATGGCAGCTTCGGGTGGGACCCGTGTCGCATAACCGATAGCGAGCCAGACTCCAGATATCGCCACTGTGACGAGTGCCTCAACGAGTCCGCACAGCACGCAGTCAGGGAGTACCCAGCCTGGGCCTCCGAAAGGACTGACCTATCGGGTTGTGGGTGATGACCTTTCGTTGCCGGCGCACATTCGCACGATGGGCAGCAGCGACAGGGCAGGGCTGCAGTTCTCAGCTGTTGTGAGAAAATCATAGTGAAAATAGAGGCGGCGGAGATGCAGGACAGGAAAAAGGACGAGGGCCTTCACCAGAAGCCTTCATCCTTAAAACAAGACAAAACGCCTGGGCAGTAGGCTTGAGGGAGCGTGCTATCCAACTTATCAAGGCGAAAGCGATGTGACGTGTTACCGCACACCGCTCTAAGACATTAAGATATACGAGGGGTGGCTCCTCATACCAATCCACACAGTGCAGGGATGCGGCCTAACAAAAGGCCAGACGTCGCCGAGGGTCGGAGAATAGGATAACACTGTACATCCGGCCCCGGTCAGACGGGAAGAAGGAACACTCGGGGGGTTTTAGTCGGTGTAATCCGACACACCGGGGGGTAGCCTCACCGCCCCCTGAGGTCCATCAGGAATTTCCCCGGGTTACAAAAAAAAACTCAGCACTAAAGCGTTAAAAAGGAAAATTAAGAACAATGACTGCCACATTAAAAAATCATTTTATAATTTATATCAACATACAAAAACTATAATAAACAATCAATATAATTATTATGATAATTAAACAATATTCCTTTTTATGTAATTATAAAAAAAAAATCCTTTATTAGAGCAAGCATGAACTCGTGCATAAAAAAAAAATCGAATATCTCCGTTTTAGTTCCAATATAGTTAAATAACATTAATTGTTTTATTTTTTACCAAGAGATGACTAATTTATTCTAAAACTAGGTATGAGCTATAGCTAAGTTATAGTGATAAACGGCTTCTGATATTAACGCACAAACAGGAAAACATTCTAATAATCATTGTTTTGGGTTTATGGCATTTAGAAAGGTCCCTAAAAATAGATATTCTCATATATTTTTCATGTACAGACTGCGATCAATTACAATATTATTAAATATATAATATTCTAATTGTCGTTGCTATATCAATTATCTTGCCATTACCATATACTATTTCTTGTGCAATATCGATCTAATCGTTTTTTTAAACGGACGTAACTTTTTTATTCCTGGAGCGATTAAAATAAAATTAAATGTTAATGACGCTTTTTACAATACATTAATATGATAATCGCATTGAACTCGGTTAAGCCATAAGGTTTCTGAGACTAGCGTACATAAGCGCGTACCTACAGATACGTGTATATTTATTAATAATTCCGATACCTTTTTACAATAATTTTAGCAAATATCTATAAATGGCACTACTGTGTATATTTATTTTTTTAAGCTTAGATTTAAGTTTATATTTTATTTTTTTTAAAAAAAAAAGATAATTATAAGCAATCTATACAATTGTATATAAATATACTCATCATAGTATATAAATATAAATTGCATTATTGTAAGTAAAACCCATAAATAAGCCCATAAACTATTGTAGAAGTTTCCAATAACCTATAAAATATATTGCGCACGCGAAATTTTTACTTGGTTTGATATACATATGCATATACTCCCTCTCGGAATGCTCAACATGGAATTTGTGTATATCTAAACGGCTGATTTTTAGTATGGATTGATCAGTATCAAAATTGTTTTATATTGAAGTCTAGACAAAGTAGCAAATCAATAAGCGGTAACGCTAGTAGAAAAATACAAAATGTATAGGAGTGTCACGTCAATTCAAAATGTCACTCGTCACCTTATGCACTTTTCGACTAGCGTTGCCGATAATCGAATGCTACTTGTCTAAGCTCTCTTGTCTGACTTCAGATTACACGGAACTAATTTGAACACTTGCGGAGTGCCTACAAAAAAGTTTTTAAACAAAGACAGTACTTTTGCCTCGCTCGATGTTTTCGTCTGTTTCTCTATTTTGCTACTATTGTTTGACGCTGATCCACCAGCACTTTTCTGTATTTTTGTCTCGCTCGATGTTTTCGTCTGGTTCTCTATCTTGCGACTCTTCTTTGAAGCTGATCTAGCAGCACTTTTCTGTATTTTTGCCTCGCTCGATATTTTCGTCTGGTTCTCTATTTTGCGACTATTGTTTGACGCTGATCCACCAGCATCTTTCTGTATTTTTGCCTCGCTCGATATTTTCGTCTGCTTCTCTATTTTGCGACTATTGTTTGACGCTGATCCAACACCATCTTTCTGTATTTTTGCCTCGCTCGATGTTTTCGTCTGGTTCTCTATTTTGCGACGCTTCTTTGACGCTGATCCAGCAGCACCTTTATGTATTTTTGCCTCGCTCGATGTTTCCGTCTGGTTCTCTCTCTTGCGACTCTTCTTTGACGCTGATCTAGCAGCATCTTTCTGTATTTTTGCCTCGCTCGATATTTTTGTCTGCTTCTCTATTTTGCGACTATTGTTTGACGCTGATCCAACAGCATCTTTCTGTATTTTTGCCTCGCTTGATATTTTCGTCTGGTTCTCTATTTTGCGACTATTGTTTGACGCTGATCCAACAGCATCTTTCTGTATTTTTGCCTCGCTCGATATTTTCGTCTGCTTCTCTATTTTGCGACCATTGTTTGACGCTGATCCAACAGCATCTTTCTGTATTTTTGCGTCGCTCGATGTTTTCGTCTGCTTCTCTATTTTGCGACTATTGTTTGACGATGATCCACCAGCATCTTTCTGTATTTTTGCCTCGCTCGATATTTTCGTCCGGTTTTCTATTTTGCGAATATTGTTTGACGCTGATCCAACACCATCTTTCTGTATTTTTGCCTCGCTCGATGTTTTCGTCTGGTTCTCTATTTTGCGACTCTTCTTTGACGCTGATCCAGCAGCACTTTTCTGTATTTTTGCCTCACTTGATGTTTTCGTCTGGTTCTCTCTCTTGCGACTCTTCTTTGACGCTGATCTAGCAGCACTTTTCTGTATTTTTGCCTCACTCGATATTTTCATCTGCTTCTCTATTTTGCGACTATTGTTTGACGCTGATCCAACAGCATCTTTCTGTAATTTTGCCTCGCTCGATGTTTCCGTCTGGTTCTCTGTGTTGTGACTTTTCTTAGATGCTGATCCAGCAGCATCTTTTTTTATTGTTCTCATCCGGGAACGGCGTGGTGTGAAGGTCACGTCAGGTTGAAACAGTTCTCTCAGTTCAGAGACTACGTTCTCCGCACTGACTGTTTGCCTTTTATGTTGTGGTGAAGATATGCCAGGCCTTAAGCTTTGATCTGAAAATAAAAAAATAAAAACAATGACTATCAACTATACTCTGTTACTAAGTACCCTGTAACAGACTAAAAAATCGGTTGGTTTTGTTTGTGAAACAATTATTTAATGTTTTATTTTAATCCTAGTTTGTTTTAGTGCTTCAATCGATAAACATGTATTTATTTTCACTATTTATATCTATAATATAAAAATGAATCGCAAAATGTCTTGATAAGCGCGAAACTCGAGAACGGCTGAACCGATTTGGCTGATTTTTTTTTTTGTTGTGTTTGATGAAGTCTGAGGAAGGTTAATACGGAGAGAAAAATTTTAAAAAAATCTCTGCAACTGTCTAAAAATAACACCTTTCTGTATTCTCATACAAAAAATTCGTAATAATATTTAAAAGTCAATTTGAACTTTAACACCATACTATAAAGTTTAAATGTTAGTGGACGGGTTCCAGGAAGGCAAAACAATTGAGTGACGTATAAATATTAATGTCAGTATTTGTCAATTTTTATACATATAACATTAAGGCCAGGTTCCTTCAAACAATTTTCAAAAAAGAGCCGACAGGACAATAGGTTTTGGCAGAATAAAATCTGACGGGGAAGCTATTAAAAAAAAACAATGTGACTTTGTTTTAGAGAAATAGGGCAGAACAAGGTCTGCCGGGATAGCTAGTTAATTATAGATATTTATATTCAAATAATTATAAAGAGTTTCGTAAAATGAACAAGATATAGCACAGGACAAATTATAACATAGCTTTCTCTTTCGCAAGCGTGGTTTTGTCATAGTGCTGTCTTGAAATTGATCCGTTGGATTTTTTCATCAGTAATTTCATTTTTTACTCTTAGCTATTGCCAACGAAATCGATATTAAAATTGATACGATCTTGAATTATTAACGATGAAATAATTGACAGAAACGGATGAACGAGCCACTAAAAGGACATGACCAGGAAAAGCGCCAATATAAAACATCACGAATATATCTGTTCACGCCGGTGAGGGCTGCACTGGTAATTTTAATTAAAGTGAAGTGTAATTATATATATACAGATAAAGGTTGGGGCCCTAAACATTTACATGCACAAGTGATACAGAGAATCATTCGCACTGTCGTGCGCCTGAAGGCAAATTCAAAAAGGCACAACATTAGAAGTTTTTCTAAAAACTACAGACAATCGAGGTACTAGGAAGCTGTAGGTTTGTGGAAATAAAAAAAGTGTGTGTGCGATTCACACACGATAGAAGTGAAACTTCAGTAAATCGCCACCAGTAGACGCCACCTCCTCACTCTCCGATAGACAAGACAAAGTTGCACCAAAGTCATAGCAAAAAGTGTCGTTACAACTGTTGGTCTTAATTTTTTTCGTCTGTCCTCCTTTCGCAACGAGCGATAAGGAACTTCGTTCCAATACCACACCACGCTGACTTCTTACTTATAAAAAGCTGTAATACGCACAATCACACCGACATTTGCTCTCTCGTCCTGGCTGACTGATTTTTATATTTGTATCTCTTACCAGTCGTTTTACATTTGCTCTCACGCTCTGGCTCACTATTTTTTGTATTTGTGTCTCTTACCTGTCGTTATCCGTTGCATCCGGTTTGAAATCAGAACGATTCTATAGAAGTTTCACTTCAAAAATGGTGTGTATCAATCTATCAAATGATTACAAATCTTGAGAATTTGAAATAATATTAATTTCATTCGGCAAGACTTGGCATTTACGAATTAAATCTATAAGAAGACTAACTGTGTTAAAACTTTACCTTTTGTGTATTCTATCATGTTGTCAATAGTAACAGCTTTGTTGGTCCTGGCCGGCGTGCCCATCACATCCGGTGTTTCACATGAGGGCAGGAACGAGGCCTGCCCGCATTGTTCCACGGGCTTCATCATCGAGTCGTCGTGAAGACCTCCCAGATCATCTGTCCAATGGGAAATACCCATTATTCTATAGAGTATAAAGTGCTTTATTGCAAAACTGAGCCAACGCAGTGGCGGATACATACGAAGGGTCGCTCAGAGTGAAGGAGTATTGTGCAGCGCAGAGTGGCCTAGTTTAAGACGACATGTAGGCTTGAACTGGATAAGAAGCGTTTTAAAGCAGTTGGGCACCTGTGACCGCTTCCTACAACTATGTTGGCGGTGTTCAGTCATGACCATCATGTCGAAGTATATTCCGCGCTAAGGTGTGCTATGCAAGTCATCAGCAAACTCATCTTCGCCGTTTGGAGTTGCAGTCCACCCCTATTTGACAAGATTTGGAAACTTCCCCAGGGCTGAAATAGGGTAGTATTTCATCAATCAATTTTATAATCGGAAAGTGTATGTTGGAGCCTATAGACCTGCAAACTACACTCGCGAAGTATCTCCATATGCGCCGTATGAATCTTTGTCTACACAAATACACCTATGGAATAAACTCCTTAGTATTTTTTTTAAATAATCTACAGGCAGATGCGTGGGCTGTAATACGCTAGGAGGTAGCTGACGATGAGGTCGTTGATGGTCTTCGTTTGCACAATAAATGATTATTAACTCTTCTTTTAAACCTGTCAAACCGTAGAAAAACCAATGCAGAGACCATATTTCACTCTTTTGTAGATCACATAAAAATTAATCCGGCTAACTTCGTGCCACCTAATACTCAATGAATGTCGTGTTAACTTTTAATTATTCCTACACATCTTATCTCTTCCCCTCTCTGTCTCTTCAATCGTACGTGATTGCATCGATACAGCTCGACTTACCTGCCAGCTGCTATACGAGTAATTCTTTTGATATAGAGTAATTCTGCGGAAAATAATGGCAGTTGATCACTCAATCCCTTAAGGATTAACTTTAAAAATTTTAAAATGGCATCAATAATTCGCACATCGGTTAATGTGTTAAATGTGGTAACATTATTTTGAAATATTGTAATTTGAAATTTTGCTTTTGTGCACTAAATTAAAAGTCAAGTACAGTAATTATGTAGTGAAATATGATATTACCGGCTTTGTAATCACTCTCAATGTTTATAATGGAGTTCGCACTGCGGTCTTCGATGATTCCTTCTTTGTAGAACGAAGAAATGAATATTTACTAATTATATATGATTATTTTGGGATGGAGAGCCCCGAGAAAAATTCACAAAAAGACCACTAAATATTAAAAAAAAAAAATAGATTCGTTGTAAATAGTTGGATAGTTAGAAGAAATTAATATGAAATATAATTAGCTTTCATCTTGTATAAGTATTGTTCAAATATCTAACACAGTTTCATAGAAAAACGATTTATGAAGTTTGGGGGTTTCAACCTCAAGATGAATAGAGAGGTATAAACTTAGAGGTTTGATAATTGGTCAAAACTTATTTTCAACACTCAGCAACGTAAAAAAAAAAAACCGTCAGTGGAGATTTCATAAAGGAACACAGTGAGACCCTTTATATTTTTAGCCGGCTTTAAAAAAGAAGAGGTTCTATATCTGACTCTAGTTTTATCTATTTATGTCCACCGATATGACAAAGGACACATCACTGTTCACCTATTTCCATTTGTGGACTGATCGATTTTTTTTTTGCATGCAGCATAAAGTTGGTCCAGTTTTGATGTGAGCCGTCGGAAATACAGGCCATAATCAGAGATGAGCAAAATGTAATCTGATTAATGATTACAAAATGTAGTCGTAATTTTAATTTTCTTGTAATCATGATTAAATCCATTTAAAAACATTACGAAGTCATAAATGTTTATGCAATCTGGAATTCCGTAGTGTTTAAAACATAGATGAGCAAATAACAGACATAGTAATGGTAAAAAATGCAAAATGTAATCGTAATCTGATTACATTTTGCCCATGTATGATCATAATGCTTAAAATGTTAAATGGGTAACAGCAAAATTTATAGTTTTCCTTATACATATGTCTCCGTTATGTGTAGATTTTTTTATTCAATAGGTAAATTAACCTTTGTCATATTAAAAGCCAGTGTTAAGTTATGCAATATATTGTATTACACGGTATTAACTTTAAAAATTACATTGTTATAACAATAAAGATATAAATCAGGTGTAAGTAATTAGATTTTCTGATTAATATATTTTGAATTATGATTAACTTTTTGAAATTGATTGAAGTCTTTCTTCGTATCGTTGGTATTCGCAATTTAGGTTTTAAATATGGAATAAATTATCATTCAAGTATACCTGCAGATAATTTGGGGATCAAATAAGATGTCCTCTCTTCCGCTTCCTTATCGTGAGCTCGCCGTGACATATTATATTACTATAAATTTGTAAAACAAATATATTTTGCAAATCCAGACAATGTGCTACATGTACTAAATCGAAATTTATATGAAAGGGTAGGAACACCGTTATTACCACACTGTGTGGGTAGAAACAGCTTTTTTGGAACAGGCGATTTATAGGTTGCCAGGAAAACCCTACACAACATAACCGGGCGGAAAATAACTTCATTGTCACGTGCATTTCTCTTATATACTACTAATTAAACTATGCGAAATGTGAATTATCACCTTTACAAACTTGTTAACAATTTTAAAATACCCTTAAGAATATTCATATGATTTCATATCAATTATTAAATATTTTAAAAATTTTGGAATATAACGCGAGCTTATACATAGTTCAAAATTTGATTTTTTTTCGAACTGGCGATAATTGTGTAGACGGGACAGACCTTCACAAAAGAATCCAACCGGTAGGGCGAATTTCAATTTAATATTTTTATTGAAGCTGGCAATAATTATTCATTCTTTAATAGCCAGTAATGCCAACACATGAGTTTACCAATTACCTTTAAATAAAGGTACTTCTGAAAATGAATTTTGAAAACATTCACATTGTTAAGTCGGAACTAATCTAATTTAACGAAACTAAGGCTAAAAGTCGAGCCGTAAAAATATTGATAAGCTATTCTTGAACATCTGGGCAAATATGTAAGGTGCACACATCTTTCTAATCAGATCTTCCTCAAAAATGTCAAAAGCCGAACGAACCGTTTAAATATCAGCCGGATTCAATCGCAGAACAGTTTTTTTTTTCCTGAAAAGCGACAAGCGATATCTGAATGTGATAGAATACGACTTTGGTTAACATACTGCAATCGGTCATTGTTATTACGTAGCAATATTCTGACTGGTTCTTGCGACTGGGCTACGGAAACTCTGTGATTACATTTTTGATAATTGAATTTCTGGATCTTTCCGTGATTGGACATCGGGATCTAATGATCGTCGTCATCACTAGTCGTCTAATCACGACTGAATATGGCGCAGAGATGAGCAAAATATAATTTGATTAATGATTAACAATTACAACTTGTAGTCGTAAATTTAAATAAAAGTAAATATTTTTCATGTTAAAAAGTAATAATAATATTTGATAAAGTGTCATTTGTTTTAGCCATGTAAATAACGAAAATAAAAAATAAAAATTCTCATTAGGATATTGGAAAATTGTTCTACATAAAATTAATTGGCTCTGTGTTGGTATAATTAATTTTATCAAGGTCCTATTATTAATTAATAAAGCAGCATTATAAAAAAAATATCATACTAACACTGGATGATATTACTAAAAATTTAAATCACGCAAAAGTAAAATTTACTCGATGTTGGATTTGAATTACAAAAATAAAAAGATTTGTTATATTTTCTTGTATAAACCAATCAATCGTTTCAAGTAGTATATTAAATATTAATTGTGCAGTTTTTTTATTTTATGATTTACTAGCTGATCCGGCAAACGTTGTTTTGCTATATAAGGTTTTGTAATATCTTCTAAGATGTTTATTGAAATTAAGTGATGTCAAAGACAATTTTGTTCTCAATTAAATACTCTTAATCAACAACACATTTATTATTTGGATAAAGATTAATATTATTACGTTGATACAACTCTTAACAAATAATGCATTAATTTCGACCAAATTTGTTTACCATAAAAACGGTTCTAGTGACTTAATCTTAAAAGATAGACATATACTGTCGCGGACATTTTTTTAGATCATTTCAAGAGGAATAGTTCTTTCTTACATATATTTTTGATATCTTGAACTGTTTTTGCAGCGCACGCAATGGAAGCCCTCAAGGATGAATAATTTTCCCCGTTTTTTTCACATTTTCCATTAGTTTTTCGCTCCTAATAATTGCATCGTGATGTTATATAGCCTAAAGCTATCCTCGATAAATGGTCTATTCAACTCAAAAATAATTTTTCAATTCGAACCAGTAGTTCCTGAGATTAGCGCGTTCAAACAAACAAAGAAACACTTTAGCTTTATAATATTAGTATAGATTAAAGTATTTTTAAGGAAGAAATTTTATCATGCGCTGACAACACTGCAATCTGCCCAGTGTAATGAACAATCAATGGCGTCACCGTCAATGACCTGACTGCTTTCGACCAGTTGTTAATTGTAAACCTGTATTTGTAACGTGGTTATATCATTTTCTTGCATTTGTACCATATTTCTAAGGTAAGTAGGAATTTTAATATGTTACTATCCACTTGTTACATGTATAAAGATATTTCTTGTATCCTAACCGACACAAAATGGAGGCCCTAATGTACCGTGATTATGTAAAAAATAACTGGAATGTATGGGTACGTACAGTTTGGGGTGTAATTAATGCATTTTTAGAGTCCTCCGAATGTATCTGAAGTAAGTTTTGCTGTAAATATCAACAAAAGGGCATGTTTTTCTGAGAGACGGGTGGTTTGAAATAGCAAACATTATTAATCGTGATCGGTACACACCCTTTTGCAGGCGTTGTAATGCTTCGGATTGCGGCATCTTATTTAGTGTTAATACATAAATAAAAAAAAACAGTTTCATTATTCCCTTGGCTTATTTACATGACCCTTTTTAAGGTCGTTACCCTCTTAGTATGTGGACTATTTTGTGACGTCCTAGAATTTACAATTCTTGCGTGAAGTACTCTATGTCAAATCACTTAGTTATCCTATATCCGTAAGATTCCTTAATATATTATTACTATTTCATTTTTCAAGTAATAATTTATTTACTTGATCCAAAGTTACTATTGTGAAATAAAATTAACATTTTCATTTGAGAAAAAATCAAGCATGTCAAGGTCTACCAGCTTGCAAATAAATGTTACATTTCCACTCACTCTGACATATTATAATAAAATACAATATGCATGATATTAGTTATGATTCATCTATTTTGCCTACACTATATGTAAACATTGTTTGTTACTGGATACAAGATTTGAATATTGTATGCACCACACTGACATACAGAGGTATTTTGGTACACATTACAGTACTCCCGGTACACTATGTTCTAGTAAATGTTGTTTTAATTTTAATCAAGTTTAAGTTAGTATACATCAATTCCACATAGTATATTAGGAAAATGTAACTGTTTTTGTTATTTTTTAATGTGAATGATACTTTTGACCTGTAATATCATAAAATATTCTAAAAAGTGTATTTATCTTCTCCTAATAAGAAATTATCATGAAAGAGTTCATAAATAAAAGGTACCTTCTTATAAAATACAAAATTACAAAGAATAATTAACCTATATATACCACATTGCATTTAGCAACTTTATAGAATGGTGGAATAAAGTTTGTTATAACATTCCTAAACGAGCATAAAATGAGTATACAAGTGTATGGTTATATTGGCATCAATCATTATATTCACAATGTCAGCATTTAACCATAAATGTATGTTGTAAGAATTGTAACAGTACACTTGGAATTTCACATTGAATTTTTGCTGATCTTTTTATTACAGAGACACTTTGATATTGCTTAACAAGTTAGCTGATTTGAGGTTATAATACACTTTTGAATAACTAGTGCTAAACTTATCAAGCTACGATAAAAAAAAAATGTTTTGCTCTGCATATTTTGGAAAATAATGGTTAGTCTGTGTTTCATATTCAAATTAATAATCTTTGACAAATGAAGAATTCTGAATTTAGTATCTAAAATTTTATGCCCTGGGTCTATCAATTTTTGGTGTTTTTACAGTCTTAGGCCTAGGGAGTGTGTTAGTGACTTATGTGACAGTTGCTAATTTATATCAATAAATATCTATTTATGTATATCTACAAAAAGATATCACAGATTTTTATTAATTTTATATATGCAATATACATTTCTATTTATAAAGTTTTTTACAAAAGAAAGCAAATGAAATTTATATATATTTCATTAAGTACTAATTGAACTTATGGTTAATAAAGGAAACTAAATGGTTGCCTTAAATTAAACCAAACAATCCTTTATCAAAATAATTTATAAAAAAAAATTGCATATTCCTGATTATTGGCATTGCACAGGTAGTTGGCCAATTCATTCTGTTACTGTTGTTTAAGATACATTGACTTAGTTTAAATGGCTCTACTGTAACTGGTAATTTGTAGGAAAGGTAGACCTTGCAGCATTATTAGGTTTCATATAAACTTATTCCATACAAATGAAATAAAGAACTATGTATATGATATTAATTTCATCTCTACATTTCCACATTGTCCCGAGGGAAAAGTATTTTGACAGACAGTTGTAAAACAAAGTTACGCCCGATTAACAAACGCCCGATTATGTTGTAAAGGTCTCTTCTGGCCAACAATGTATTGATAGTTAGAAAAAAAATTGTACATTTGTATTGTCCATAATTTTTTGAAAGCTTTCAGGGTTTGTTGTTAAATTGACAGGATATTATTTAAATTGCAATAAAGCTAAGGAAAAAAATAAGTTGACAGGCTTACCATATTGAGCTCACCAGGAACATAGGAAGTATATAGATACCCACACCCGGCAAAGGCAAAGAGAGGACAGAGTGGGCATCCTAGTGGTTTAGGTCGGTGTAAGTTCGACCCACTGGGGAGTGGCCTGATGGATGAGTGGACTGATGGTTTCAAAGGATTTCCATGGGTTAAAAAAAGGCTTACCAAATTGTGATATATTCACAGAAAAAAAAAATGGATACATACTCAGTATAAATAGCTATTTACAAATTTCTTTGTTTAAGAAATGCCTCCCATTATCATGGAATCCTATTTAAATTCAATTTTTATTACGTTACATATCATAATTAGCTTTGAGGCAAAGGTTTATAAAATATATCCTAAATATACTAATTTCAAATCTCTGTCTAATTCGGTTTGCAAATTAAAGGTTTTTGATAGACTGACAAAGTGCTAAATACCCAACTTGACATAAAAAATCACTTTGCTTGGTTAATATGTTAGTAATAACTAACCTATTTCTACAGATGTGTGACAGATGAGAAATAGAAGATTGTAAATTATTTTATTATGATGTCAGAAATCTCTCAATAAAACCATTTATATTTTCCTTTATATATTTTGTACTGTAATATATTGTAATGTATTGTAAGGCTTATCTTTTATAATATTTTTGTCAACAGGAAAAAGTATTCAGGACTTTTATAAATATTGGAAGGCAATAAATATTATGAATTTTATTTAATACAAAGCTAAATATACCATCTTATACCTATTTCTCAAAAATGTATAAGTTCTTTGCCAGTAGTCCTAAGGTTAAGATGTATCACTATGACTATAGTAAATAGTCAGTAGAGCAGACTTAATTATTTTGAAGCTAATTATTATTATCATTTTTAGAAAATTTGTAAGCTATTTATACAGGAACTATTTGTTTGTAATATATAATGATATTATTTAGGAAAAGGGCACATCTTTACATTTAGTAATGGAGAGTTCAAGTGAAATGTTTTATATCCATAATGTAAATGTAAATTTACATGTAGCTTTGTAGTTGTATTCCACTTGAAGAGGTTAATATCTTCATTGCAACTGTAGGTAATATGTTAGATTGAACTTAAATTGTATTTTATATTTAATAGAATAACCTAAAATGTGTTATCTTTACATAGTTTGAGGCTTTAAGAGTCTTAAGGAATTCATATATGAATATTCAAGAGAGATTTTTTCAGTTTTGATTGTAAATAATATAATTTACAGTTATCTATATAATACCAGGTATTTCTTGATAAAGGTTATTTTAATATTATTCTAAAGAAGCCTTTTCCAAGGGCTGACCCGCCATAACCTTATCATGATCATGGACAACTTGCATCGTTATCACACAAAAAAAAAATACAATCCTCACTATAAGTCTATTTTATTCTCAAAACTCAATCAAATCAAATGCGGTGTAAAAGACTAACCACCTATCACCACTTAAGATATCATTCCATCGTGAAAGTAAAAAGTGCTTTCATAATTGTGACATTTTGTCAACTTTTCATTTTGCCCATGGTTGCTATTAGATAGGATTGTGGGTAGACCCTAGGTTGTTAAACATTTTTCTAGAGAATTTTTGTTAGACAACAGTATCCAAAATTACCTTGTTTATTAATGTCTGATGTAAAATTATTTTAGATATATATATCCTTAATATTGTTTGTTAATGCTTTTGTATGAACTTTATAAAATGATTTGTTCCAGAAGACTGTCCTCTGTTGGGAATGCTATGATTAAAATTTTATATCTAACATTGAGTTCCTTTTAAATATTCATTATATAATTAAGGGAAAATGCAGACAATTAAATGTGTAGTTGTGGGAGACGGTGCAGTAGGTAAAACATGTTTGCTTATAAGCTACACAACCAACAAATTCCCATCAGAGTATGTGCCAACAGTGTTTGATAACTATGCAGTTACTGTCATGATAGGAGGAGAGCCATACACATTGGGGCTATTCGATACTGCAGGTGTGTTGTATTTTTGATTGTATTATTTTTTAAGTAATTCTAGAAGTTGACTTTAAGGAAAAGGAATAATGTGTCTCTTAATAAAACATATATAGAAACATTTGATCACTCAAAAGAAGCTTGTTGGTTTATTAGATATATTATTATTAGTATTTGAAATTTGCATTCTCATTGGTTATACTTGTAATAAAAAAAAAATATAAGTAATGATGATAATATAATTATATTATTATACTAATATTTATTTTGTTCTTAGGCCAGGAAGATTATGATAGACTACGACCTTTGAGTTATCCACAAACTGACGTTTTCCTTGTATGCTTCAGTGTAGTAAGCCCAAGTTCATTTGAAAATGTGAAGGAAAAGGTATGTGTAAATAAGTAGCCTAGAGATACAAAGGTATATAATAAATTTAATAGAAAATAATACAGTAAAATTTTAGTGGGTTCCAGAAATCACTCATCATCAACAAAAGACGCCGTTTCTTCTTGTGGGTACACAGATAGACCTACGTGATGATCCTGCTACTATGGAAAAGTTAGCTAAGATTAAACAGAAACCAGTTTCATTGGAGCAGGGAGAGAAACTTGCGAAAGAACTTAAGGCTGTAAAATATGTGGAATGCTCTGCTTTGACACAGGTATGTTTCAATTTTCTTTTATTTTTTTAAGGTTGTCTTTTCACAATTGATGTTGGTCATTATGGGAGATCACCACATATGGTAATTTTGACTTTCCACTTTTTTCTATTTTATATTTATCTGATTCCCAATTATTCTCCTTCTGATTGATAGTTAGTTTTGATTTTTTTTCCTTTTTGTAAAACATCGTAGTGCCTTGGAGTCAAACGGGTACAACCCTGACCCTTTGAAACCACTAACTACAACATTTTTTTCGTTATTCATGTTTTCTAAAGTGAAATTCAGGACAAGAGGAAAATTTTCTTTCATATTTTTTCCACTTAGTTACACATTTTTTACATGAATCTTTAAAAGGACGGAAAAATGAAATATCCAAAGGTTGCATTATGTGGGTAGTATTAGGAGGTTACATGACCAATTCTATCTGCTTCTATCTACAAAAGGACACCAATGGTAGATTAAGGTGTGATGAGTGATTATCCATATATAAAATTACAGGAAACTCTGTCTGCTGTTCGATAAACTATGGATAGAATATGTTTGTGATGTATTCATAAAAAGTTTCTTTGGTCATCCAGCAACTGTTGTCCGATAGTCTTATACCCCATCCTGTGGAAGTATTATCCACTATTTTCTTAGGCACAGTTTATTTAAAAAGTATATTATCATTGGAGGACCACGAACCCCATCAGCCCTATACATAAAAAGAACCGTCAGAGCTTCTTTGCCGCCATCAACTATTTTATAAACAGCACGTGATCCTTTTTTTTGCCAACACGCTCTTTGCATCAGGAAAGAGGAGTATGCTCCAGACTAAACCACTCTTGCAATTCTTCACAAGTGACAGCTGCTCTTGTAACACTCAAATGTTGGCGTTTCCTTATACCTAATTTTTGGACATATTTTTGAACAATAACTCAGTTTTTGTCACAGGTGCTCCCATTGAAGCCTGTCCAGCATCCATTTGACAATATCATCTTCCTGAGACTATAACACTGTTTCCGGTCCTGTTTTTTTTTATCTCATCTGGCCCAATTTTTTTTTCCTGCCTAGAGTAGCCACAGGTACTCCGAAGGCAACGGCTGCTCTCAGTAATGATAACCCAGTATCTTTTATTGCTTTTAAAGCATTTTTTACATCTATTGGGTCATATTTAAGTCTTCGACTTTTTTTTTTGTTTTATCACTCATTTTTGAACACAACACTTTCCTTTTTGCTGATTGAGATGGTTGTCGTTTCACCATTACTCCGATTTTCAATTAAAAAAAAAATTGTTCACTGTTAATTCGTAACCTAAAATATTTCACAAATTAATAAAAGTATAAAAAAACTTATTATAAATATTACAATAAATTCAAATAAAAATTAAGAAAAAAAAATTTTCATAATTTATGTTTTGATTGTAGGTTAGGTTTTGAAATTGACGTAATTAAATTGAAAATACTTACTCAGAAATAACTATTTGAAGTTATGCTGATAAATAATTTGTTATATTTAATAATTTTACTTTTTTAGACTAAAAATTCTTGATTTTTTTTATTTAAAACGCATAACAGTACACTGTCTAATTAAATGGGGACAATCATAAGACTAGAGTCCGTATTGAGTGAGACGCGGTGTAAAGTGTTCCATATACCGGTACGTCTACGTTAACAAATGTCGGTTTATTGAGACACTCAAAAATAAAAGAATATTTCTATAAATTAACATAAATGTAAATAAAAACAATACTTATAATTTATAAGCTTTTAGATAACGCTTACATTATGTATATAAGTATAATAAAATATATAATTTCATCGGAGTAAAAAATTGTACAGTGGTTATCGTTCAACTCTTTTAAGCTATGGTTTTGAATGCCAACAACAAACCTCATACTTTTATAAAGTTTTTTTAAAACATACATAAAATAATCAACAATTAGACTCATTAATTTCTTTCAAAAACGATAAAATAATGTGTTTATTATATTTTTCAAAAGTATAATTTCTTATTCTTTTTATAAATTTTTATATTCACATTGTGTATCATATATAGGGACAGTGTCTCATAATATGGACTTTTACTATATAATCGTAAAAAAATCACCATTCCTGTCCCACAGAGTACACTAATATAAAGTACTAGCTGTAATGACCCGGCTTTGTTGCTAAACATTTCTTATTTTACTCCATTGGGAGTTGAGTTTCTAAAAAGATCAAAACATGTACTTTTTTATCTAACCAAAAAGCTAAGTACCTGTTTTCCTAGTGCTTACTTTAAAATTGGAATATTTTCAAACAAACTGTCAACCCATAATTCATCTCTTTAGGAGTAGAATATCAAAAAATTTGCCCTTTATAGTTGAATGCATTAGTAAAGAATGGGTACTATAATTAAAAAATTAAATTCAGTATAGTGACCCTATCTTCCTATGAGTTATATGCCATTTTGAATTAAAGTTATGGATACCTTATTTTTTTATAGGCTTTAAAAAAAGTTGTGTAAATAAAAATTGTAGCAAAATTTATAATAATATAATATATATACCCCTTTCCTATTGAACATGAAATTTAAAGGTACATTATCCCACTAATAATTTTCTCCAGCTAGTGTTTGAAGCTTCACAAAACTTTGCATGTTTTTGCAATTATTTTTTCTTTTTCTCAATGCTATGCGTACACAAGCAAAACGATAATATACGGCGTATGAGAAACAATCGTAAATACTTAGAAAAGAATTAGATCCATAGATATTTTGCTGTGGCGTGTATCCCATATAAAACATAAAAATATTTATCTTGATATACTTGGACGTTTAATAAATTTATTGACTTAAAATCTGGTGTTTACCAAAACAACAATCTGAGAGTCCAGATTGGACCAAATTTTAAGTATATGTGTATGTGTTAAATGTGCAAGTATAACGAGATAATGCTTTTTATGCATTATATAGGATGCACGTTACTGATAGTTTGAGAAACTCAAAACATTAGTTGGAGTCATACTATGAGGGTTAAATATATTTTGTATTACCTATAGATGTTTGCCTTATATATACATTTTGAATAATTTATTTTTATTTCAATTTTATGATTTTCAGAAAGGATTAAAGAATGTGTTCGATGAGGCCATACTAGCAGCACTAGAGCCTCCAGAGCCAGCCAGAAAAAAGAAGTGTGTTCTTTTGTAATGGGCCAAACGAACAATCAGCTTTATGCAGGCGACTCATATTCCTTTTGCGTCAATCACTACTGTTAATATGAAATTTATTTTTATATAATTTATGTTACAGAATAAACTATGCCATAACTAAAAAATCATGAATGTTCCAGAGTATTTATCTTTAATCTGCTCTTTATAATCTCTATATATATTTCGTTTCCGAACATTCTGGGGGCACAGTCCCCATACAATTTCCGATAATGTCCTTTGAATTAATACTTAATAGGAAATGATATGTATTGTTGATTGAAGGTGACTTAAATGTATTGCATGCCAATATATTTTCTGCCATGAGTAATGTTATATGATTCAGTTTCATTTGTGCACAATGTTCTCTGTGGACTTTCATAGGGAGCACATTTTGCATTTTTGTTAGTATTATTATGTAACAAAGAATTTTAATCATACAATTAAAATGTAATATTCATTTACTATAATTATAACGACTTTTATGCGTGACAGATATTTTTGTATGTTTTTATTATGTCTCAATATAACTTAAAAGTTAATGATATAAATTTCATAATAATATTTGATTTTGATGCATGTTTTATTGTAAACTTCACAGATATAGAGTATATATTTGGTTTTATGTACAATATAAGCTGTACCAGTCAATGTGATCGGATTCGCATCGTTTTTTCTGTACTATCTTGTAAGAAAATGTTAAACGTAAATTGTAATAGTAATAATTTGTAATGTCTGTCATGCGCACTAGCCGTTTTTGTATTGTCTCAATATTATATTACCAATTCACATGAAGTAAATTTTAATTATTGCATGTTTCGTTTTATACTGAACACCAGTCTATATGTTACAGTATATAAAATTATTTATAAAATGTAATAATAAGCGTCAATGTTAAAGGCAATATTTTAACATTGATTTATTGTGAATAATCAAGTAAAATGTATTAAAGTTTTAAATTCCTATTTTATTGTTTATATTTAAAATACCTGATAGTACAGCATTTATTTGTTTAAAACTTACTATGAAATAGGTAGTTGAAAGTGAGATATTTCATAAGGGTTATAAATACGAGGTTATCATATCTTGAATTATTTTATATAACATTCATTTTTCAATCATGATAGTGTTTCTATACATGAAAATACCCCATGCGTAATTGCGTTCCACTGTATTGCTGATATATAAAGTGAAAATATAATACAGCTTTATCATTAAGTCTGCAGGAAGGCAGGCACCAATAATCTACAAATAAAAAAACTAATAAAAAGTACTAGCTGACCCAGCAAACGTTATGACATAGGGATTATAAATTTCTGGTTAATTTATAATGAATGTACTGTGTGGGGATGTGGTCTGAGGCTGATGAGGCGCCATCTGTCGTTTATCAGCATAAATAATTTCGTTGTTTGAAGTACGAACTACGGTTACAGTATGTAGATATTGTACGTATAAAAATACTAAAATTGCGATTAGGAATTAGGAGGGTGCGGGTAGGAGAGTGAATTTTGGGGTCAGATATATTTCGATGCCAAATCATAAAAATAAAAAGAAAATTGTATAAAAAATGGAAAAAGAATTCTGGATAGGGACATCCTAATTACACAGCTGTATGAAATGTACTTCAAGACTTATTCTCATATCTAGCAAGTATACATTAAAAAATTTATAAAATCGGTAGAACCACTCCGTAGGAGTGCAAGCACAAACACCGAGGTTATATATATATATATATATATTAGGGATGTAACGGAGGCAGTTTTATCGGAACCGAAGTCGGAATCGGAGTCGGAGGCAATGTCAGTCACAGGTGACGGCAGAATAAAATAGTTTTATTAAGGGACAAATAAAAGCATTACTCAGTGAACCTTTTTAATTAGAAAGTGATAAATTTACAAATACACTGACAATAAAAATTGCGATTTCTTATTAACATTTTCCCATTAACAGTGAACAAATTAAATCAAATTTGCTCCAGGGTTGTTTATGTGTTAATTTCTATTTTACTTAATGTAAATGTAAAATAAAAAAACCGTTTAGTAATTAATTTAAATGTACATTTAGTTTTAAATTTAATAATTTTGGGGCGGCTTGCACGATCGCATTAAAACGAGTTCCAAACCCGATTTAGGATTAAACTGCAAATTTCGTCTTGCACGACTACGGTTTTGTACTAATTCCAGATTTAACAACTGTCATATTTAAATCGCCATGGAGGTCGATTTAAATCACTGAACTTGTTTACGCAGATGTAAATATCAATATAATATTGAAATAAAGAGTTCTATATGTGTTTTTGTTCGCTAATACAAATATATTTATAATGGATATATTAGGTCCTTACATATGAAATTGGCGTTTTGTATGGGAGGAACAAAAAGTCGAATATTTTTTAATATAATATATTTAATTAATCAAAGTATGAACCATTATTTTCTATGCACTTCTGCCATCTCATAGGTAGTTCATTGATCCCTTTACTAAAAAAAACCAGTCGGACGGGAATCAATAAAATTTTTGAAGGGGATTTGGACTGCCCCATCGGAGTTGAATTTTTTCCCTTGCAAGAAGTTATCCAAATTTCGAAAAAAATGGTAATCTGTTGGAGCAAGGTCCGGGGAGTACGGAGGATGTCTTAGACTTTCCAATTGAAGCTCTTCTAATTTAGTAGCCGTCTGATGCGCAGTATGTGGTCTAGCGTTGTCGTGAAGCAGCAGTGGCTTGGAGCGATTGACCAGCCTAGGTTGTTTAGCCGCTAGCTTTTCCATCATGGTTTGCAATTGCTGACAATAGACATCAGCCGTAATAGTCTGGCCAGATTTGAGCAAACTGTAATGAACAATACCGGCACTAGTCCACCAAACGCTTACAAGTAACTTTTTTGGGGTTAATTTTCGCTTGGGGCAGGATTTGGCTGGCTGGCCAGGATCCAACCATTGCGCTGAGCGCTTCCGATTATCGTAAAGAACCCATTTTTCATCACAGGTAATGATTCGGTTAAAATACCTTCATTATTGTGCCGGTTTAGTAATGTAACGCAGCAGTCGACGCGCGTTTGCCGGTTTGCTTCAGTCAATTCGTGAGGTACCCACCTTTCAAGCTTTTTAATCTTCCCAATTTGCTTCAAGTGAATTAAAACAGTTTTATCACTAACATCGCAGCCTGCAGCTAACTCGGACGTGGTTTGCGATGGATCCGCTTCCACAATAGCCTTCAACTCTTCATTATCAACTTGAGTCTCAGGCCGTCCACGGGGCTTGTTCTGCAGGTCGAAATTTCCAGAACGAAAACGTTGGAACCAAAAACGAACTGTGTTTTCTTTTGCAACACGACCGCCATACACATCATTCACCCTTCGAGTTGTTTCCGCAGCACTAGTGCCACGGCGGAACTCGTACTCGTAAATAATGCGATATTTTAAGTTTTCCATTTTGTAAAATGAGTGACGCAAACAGAAAAAAACAGAAGAAAAAAACAAATGAATGACGATCATCGAAGCACAAATACATGAGTCTATAGCTGTACAAATTTGAATTTGAAATTCCTTACCAAAGAGGAGAAATTTGTGATTAAAGTGGCCAGTACGAAAAACGCCAATTTCATATGTAAGGACCTAATATATTCCAAGTGTTAATTGGATTTGGATACTGAGTCTGATGATGATTTTTTCTCCGATAATGACGAAGAACTATTTGTTTATGTGATGAAAACGCCAGGTTTTTCACGAAAAAATGGAGAAAGAAATGATTTATATAACTCATTACGAGATGACGAATTTATAAAAAGGTTTAGACTGAGTAAACAATCGGCCTTGTACATTTTAAATAAAATAATTCATCATTTGCAAAACGATGTCAGTCGGTACGTATGCTTAAGGTAAATAATTAAAAATAAAAAAGCCTTTGTTCTTTTTTTGCTATTTACATTTATCTGCTAGATTTAGTGTTTGCTATTTCAAGAACCCCTTAGCGGGTAAAGGCCTCCTCCAAGGATGTCCAATCATCTTTGTTTTGAGCTATTTCATGCCATCTTGGGCCTGCAATTTTTTTTATTTCGTCAGGCCATCTTGGTATAGGTTTTCCTATTCGCCTTTTACCCTGTGGGCCGCCCCACAGGGTAATTTTTAGAGTCCACCTTTTGTCCTTTAGCCTCGCTACATGACTTGCCCATTTCCACTTGAGTTTCTGAGCATGGCTCAAGGCATCTATAGCTCTTGTTATAGTTCTAATTTTTGTGTGTTTTATTTTGTCCATTTTTTTATCTCTAGCATGCTTCTCTCCATTCCTCTCTGGCAGGTGGTGATTTTCTGCTTGGCTTTTGTAGAGAATTTCCAAGTCTGGCATCCGTAAGTCAAACATGGTATTAGGCTAGAGTTCATTATCTTAGTTTTTAAACTTATTGGCATGTTACTTTTAAATATTTCTTTTAAACTCCTATATTTGTTCCAAGTTTTCTGTATTCTTCTTTCTATTTCCATGTCGTTATTTGCTTTATTAAAACTGATGGTTTTACCTAAATATATGTACTTCTCTGTGTATTCTAATAGTTTTCCATTTAATTTAATTTGTTTTTTACAGCTGTTGTCATTATTTTTGTCTTACTTATATTTATTTCCAATCCTACTCTGGAGCTAGATGTCCTTAGTGCTTCAATCATGAGTTGCAATTGTGTGCTTGACTCTGACAGTATTACTATGTCATCGGCGAATCTCAAATGGCTTAGGTAGGTTCCTTGTGCATAAATATCCATTTTGTCCCAATTTAGCTTGTGGATGATTGTTTCAAGAATTGCAATAAATATTTTTGGGGATAGCGGGTCACCTTGTCTCACCCCTCTCTTCACAGGGAAGCTTGGGCCCATTGTTTCTAATTTTATTTTGCTTTGGTTTTTGCTGTATATGCTCCTGATAACATTTATGTACTCTTCATTTACTCCCTGTTCACTTAAGCTCTGCCAAACGCTGTCGTGTGTTACCGTGTCGAACGCTTTTTGGTAGTCAATAAAAGCTAGGTACAGTGGCATCCGTTGTTCTCGGTACTTTTCAATAATTAATTCTATTGTGTGTATGTGGTCCACTGTAGAGAAGCCCTTTCTGAAGCCTGCCTGCTCCACAGTTTGTTTAGCTTCAATTATAGGGCTTATTCTCGAGTTTATTATAGCAGAGAACAGCTTATATAAGCTCGGTAGTAGACTTATAGGTCTATAGTCTATACTAATATTATAAAGCTGAAGAGTTTGTTTGTTTGTTTGTTTGTTTGTTTGAACGCGCTAATCTCAGGAACTACTGATTCGAATTGAAAAATTCTTTTTGTGTTAAATAGACTATTTATCGAGGAAGGCTTTAGGCTATATAACATCACGATGCAACCATTAGGAGCGGAGAAATAATGGAAAATGTGAAAAAAACGGGGAAAATTATTCATCCTTGAGTGCTTCCATTGCGTGCGCTGCGAAAACGGTTCAAGATACGAAAAATATATGTAAGAAAGAATGATTCCTCTTGAAATGATCTAAAAAAATGTCCACGACAGTATATGTCTATCTTTTAAGATTAACTCACTAGAACCGTTTTTTATCGTAATCAAATTTGGTCGAAATTAATGCATTATTTGTTAAGAGTTGTATCAACGTAATAATATTAATCTTTATCCAAATAAATGTGTTGTTGATTAAGAGTATTTAATTGTGAACAAAATTGTCTTTGACATCACTTAATTTCAATGAATATCATAGAAGATATTACAATAACTTATATAGCAAAACTACGTTTGCCGGATCAGCTATGTCTTGATAAGCGCGAAACTCGAGAACGACTAAACCGATTTGACTGATTTCTTTTTTGTTGTGTTTCTTGAAGTATGGGGAAGGTTATTACGGAGAGAAAAATTTAAAAAAATTGTCTGAAAAAGTCTAAAAACAACACTTTTCTATATTCTCATACAAAAAATTCGTAATAATATTTTAAAGTCAATTTGAACTTTAACACTTTTTTGTGTTGTGTTGTGTTTTATTCGGTTGTGTTCGGTTATGTTCGGTTGTGTTGTGTTGTGTTCGGTTGTGTTGTGTTGGGTTGTGTTCGGTTGTGTTGTGTTGTGTTCGGTTGTGTTCGGTTAGGTTAGGTTAGGTTCGGTTAGGTTCGGTTAGGTTCGGTTGTGTTCGGTTATGTTCGGTTGTGTTCGGTTGTATTCGGTTGTGTTGTGTTGTGTTCGGTTGTGTTGTGTTGTGTTCGGTTGTGTTCGGTTGTGTTTGGTTATGTTCGGTTATGTTCGGTTGTGTTGTGTTGTGTTCGGTTAGGTTAGGTTAGGTTCGGTTGTGTTCGGTTGTGTTGTGTTGTGTTCGGTTGTGTTGTGTTGTGTTGTGTTGTGTTCGGTTGTGTTGTGTTGTATTGTGTTGTGTTCGGTTCTGTTCGGTTGTGTTGTGTTGTGTTCGGTTGTGTTCGGTTGTGTTCGGTTGTGTTCGGTTGTGTTGTGTTGTGTTCGGTTGTGTTCGGTTGTGTTGTGTTGTGTTCGGTTGTGTTGTGTTGTGTTCGGTTGTGTTCGGTTCTGTTCGGTTGTGTTCGGTTGTGTTCGGTTATGTTCGGTTATGTTCGGTTATGTTCGGTTATGTTCGGTTCTGTTCGGTTGTGTTCGGTTGTGTTCGGTTGTGTTCGGTTGTGTTCGGTTGTGTTGTGTTCGGTTGTGTTCGGATGTATTCGGTTGTGTTGTGTTGTGTTCGGTTGTGTTCGGTTGTGTTTGGTTGTGTTCGGTTGTGTTCGGTTGTGTTCGGTTGTGTTCGGTTGTGTTCGGTTGTGTTCGGTTGTGTTCGGTTGTGTTCGGTTGTGTTCGGTTATGTTCGGTTGTGTTCGGTTATGTTCGGTTGTGTTCGGTTGTGTTCGCTTGTGTTCGGTTGTGTTCGGTTGTGTTCGGTTGTGTTCGGTTGTGTTCGGTTATGTTCGGTTGTGTTCGGTTCTGTTCGGTTGTGTTCGGTTGTGTTCGTTTGTGTTCGGTTGTGTTCGGATGTGTTCGGTTGTGTTCGGTTGTGTTCGGTAATGTTCGGTTATGTTCGGTTGTATTCGGTTCTGTTCGGTTGTGTTCGGTTATGTTCGGTTGTGTTCGGTTATGTTGTGTTGTGTTCGGTTGTGTTCGGTTGTGTTGTGTTGTGTTCGATTGTGTTCGGTTGTGTTGTGTTGTGTTGTGTTCTGTTGTGTTGTTTTGTGTTCAATTAAAATTAAAATTATCCAGGCGAGAGCGCTGTGTAACCCCGGGGGTTTTAGTCGGTGCAAGTCCGACAACCAAAAAGCTCCCTGAGGTCCGTCAACAATATCCCCCGGGCTATCAAAAAAAAAAACCTTATATACGCTTGGAAACAGTCTCGATTCTCAACATCTGTCTACACACGAGGGAGATGTAGAGGGAAATGGTTTATGCTGTTGTCAATTCAAAAGTTCTGGCTTATACTTTCGAAGACACGTTGAATCAATCCTGCACCATATTAAAATGGGATCAAATTTAAGATATAATAAACTAGCTGATCCGGCAAACGTTGTTTTGCTATATAAGATTTGGAATATCTTCTAAGATGTTCATTGAAATTAAGTGATGTCAAAGACAATTTTGTTCACAATTAAATACTCTTAATCAACAACACATATCTATACTAATATTATAAAGCTGAAGAGTTTGTTTGTTTGTTTGTTTGTTTGAACGCGCTAATCTCAGGAACTACTGGTTCGAATTGAAAAATTATTTTTGTGTTAAATGGACTATTTATCGAGGAAAGCTTTAGGCTATACAACATCACGATGCAAATATTAGGAGCGAAGAAATAATGGAAAATGTGAAAAAAACGGGGAAAATTATTCATCCTTGAAGGCTTCCATTGCGTGCGCTGCGAAAACGGTACAAGATACCAAAAATATATGTATGAAAGAATTATTCCTCTTGAAATGATCTAAAAAAATGTCCGCGACAGTATATGTCTATCTTTTAAGATTAACTAACTAGAACCGTTTTTATGGTAATCGAATTTGGTCGAAATTAATGCATTAAGAGTTGTATCAACGTAATAATATTAATCTTTATCCAAATAAATGTTTTGTTGATTAAGAGTATTTAATTATTAACAAAATTGTCTTTGACATCACATAATTTCAATGAACATCATAGAAGATATTACAATAACTTATATAGCAAAACTACGTTTGCCGGATCAGCTATGTCTTGATAAGCGCGAAACTCGAGAACGACTAAACCGATTTGACTGATTTCTTTTTTGTTGTGTTTGTTGAAGTATGGGGAAGGTTATTACGGAGAGAAAAATTAAAAAAATTGTCTGAAAAAGTCTAAAAACAACACTTTTTTATATTATCATACAAAAAATTCGTAATAATATTTTAAAGTCAATTTGAACTTTAACACCATACCATAAAGTTTAAATGTCAGTGGACGGGTTCCGGGAAGGCAAAACAATTGAGTGACGTATAAATATTAATGTCAATATTTGTCAATTTTTATACATATAGCATTAAGACCAGGTTCTTTCAAACAATTTTCAAAAAAATCTGTCGGGGAAGCTATTAACATTAAAAAAAAACAATATGACTTTGTTTTAGAGAAATAGGGCAGAACAAGGTCTGCCGGGACAGCTAGTTACTTATATCTTTTGGGTCTCCTTTCTTGTATATTAAAATTATATTGGATTCTGACCATTGTTTCGGTGTTTCAGATGTTCTTAGTATCAGAGTGAATAGTTTAGCGAGTGGTGTAGCTAGTATATAGCCTGCCGTCTTTATTGCTTCATTTGTAATGTTGTCTGGTCCAGGTGACCTCTCAGTTTTTAACCCTTTTATCGCTTCTATAATTTCACATTTATTTATTGTTTTAACCGTCTCTTCACTATCGTGGCATGTGAAATTACCATTCGCTCTTCCGTTCTTACTGGTGCTTAGAATTGAAGGTTTTTGAGTTTGTTCACTGTATAGGTTTCTATGAAAGTCCGTCGCTGCAGTAATTATATCCTTTCTTTTGTTTAGGTCTTTGTCGGACTTCTTTAGTCCTTCTATCCAAGTTTTACTTGCTCTGAGTTCTTTGTAGGCCCTCTTCGTACTTCCCATGAGGTTTAAATGTTTTTCTATAGTATCCTGTCTATGTTTTGCATAATCGATTTTTATATATTTATTAACTAATTTAAACAGTGCAGCTAGTTCCTTTTTCATAGTTCGAGTTTTGTTCTTGGTTTTTTGTAGTTCTTTTCTTCTTTGTAATAGAGTTGATGTTCGTGCTGACAGAATCTTATGGCTTTTGTGTTTTTTATCTCATATTCGGGCGGAGTTTAGACTCTTGGTGATAGCGTCCGTGATGTTGTTATAATAGGTTTGTACTGAGACGTCCTCCTGTAGCCACGTGCGATCGGTTAATTTGGTTGACAAGATTTCCTTGTATTTTGAAATTTCTTCTTGTGACTTTAGTGGGCATGTCTGTTGATTAGTGAATTTTAATCTACTTTTCTTTTGGTTACTAAATACTGCTGTTGCTCTTATTATTCTGTGATCTGAGGGGTAATTTAAATTCATAGTCCCAATATCTTGGAATATTTTTGGTCGGTTTGATAGTATATAACCTATTTCGTTTTTATTTTTACCGTTAGGTGATCTCCATGTCCATTTTTTGTTCAACTTTTTTTTGAAGCATGTATTTATTATAGTAAGGTTATGTGCAAGCGCGAAGTCAACTAGTCTTTGACCTCTTTTGTTTCTTTTACCGTAGCCGAATTGTTTAATTACCAAGCGCTCTTCTTTTTTGATACCCCGATCTTCGCGTTAAAATCCCAATTAGTGTTTTTGTGTCGTGAGCGGTGTCTAATGCTTTCTCCACAGTTTTGTAGAATTCTTCTATGTTATCCTAGCTTGCAGCCTCCGTTGGGGAGTAAGCTTGTATGAAGGACGCTAAGTGGCCTTGGATATTCATGTTTAGTATTGCAACTCTTTCAGATATGCCAGTGAAACTTTCTATGTTATTTTTAAGTGATTTGTTTATAATAAAGCCTACTCCATATTGGCCGGGTGTGTGTCCCACATAACAGAATATAAAGCTTTCGTGCTCCTCTATTTTTGTGCCCAGTCTTCTTATTTCCGATAGACCTATGACGTCGTATTTAATATCTTTTATCGCCTCTTCTAGTTCCAATAAGCGTTCGTATGATGATAGGGTTCTAACATTGTATGTTGCTATATAGATTTTATGTTTATTATGACAGTTGCTTTTTGTATTTGTGGTTGTAGATGAATTTTTGGTTGTGGTGATTTTTTCCGTTGGAGGGTTATGGTCTTAATATTCCACGGTGACCGGCCGGCTTGGAAGATGTTGATTGTTTCTTATTTTTATTTGTTTCTTTGTTTGTTTTGTGTTCGAGGAGGAGGCGTTTGGCTGCTATGTTTGCTTATTCTGAGCATTGCTTGAAGGTACTGTATTGTTTATTACATAATTCATCATTCCTTGTTTTATAACACCCTCTGAGAAACTGCTTGACCTCCTAACCGACGCATCCATTTTTTGTATCCTGTTCTTTTTACTTGTTTGGGTTTTGATCTCTGCATTAGACGTAGTGACATTTTTAGGTGAGGTAGTTAGCTTCCGTTTGGCATTGTTTTTGGATATTATGAGTTTGTCATATTTAATTATTGCCACATTTCCCTTTTCTCTTTCAAGTTGTAGTTGTTTCTGTAGTTCTCTCCTCTTCTCCAATACATGTTTTGGATAATCATTCTTAATGTAGTATTGAGTTTCTTTTAACATTCCTTTCTGTTTCAGAATTTTGATTTTTGTGCCTAGATTTGAAAAAGTCACTACTATTGGACGTAATTTATCTTCTTTCTTTCGAATTCTTTTAACTTCTTGGATGTCGTTGTTACTTAGATTTACAGAGAGATTTTGTTCCACCCAAGTTATAAAATTTCTTTCCAAGATTTCGTACGATCTTTCGTTCTCTTCTATTCCGAAGAATACCAGGTTTCTTTTCCTTGCCTGTCTTTCCAGAATGTGTAATCTATTTTCCTGATTTTCAACCCTTTTGCTCAGGACCTCATGTTTTTTATCCATTTCAATAAATTTTTCTTCTAAAATTTTAACAATATTCTGTGTGACTTTTTCTGTAATAATCTTTCCATTTTCTTTGATCTCTTTTCTTTGTTCGTCAAGTTCTTTTTTATAGTATTAAGCGCGTTTAAAATATCTTCCATGTCTTGTGGATTATTTCGGTTTAGATGATTTTATTTAATGTTTGAACAAGATGGCGCTTTCTGTTAGTGCGCGATTTAAATATCTAAGCGATTGATGTGTTGGGCTAGAGATCTTCGTTGGTACCTTAGCAGTTTTGCTCTTTTAGCAGATTGTATTAGAGTACAGGTGCTGCCATCTATTTGAGGGCTTCAGTATTAGTTATTAGCTATCGGTTGTTGTTAGAAATGGTAAAGCTGATAATTTGTCCTAGTTTCGATTGATGTCGCTGTCTGCGCGTTTATATTTCAAGATCATTGGTATGTATATATATATATAGAACTAGGTTATGTTTTTTTTTCTTTTCTATTATTTTAATATTCACTGTTTTTGGATGTCTACACTTCTACACGTCCACTAAAAAGCCTGTTTTGGATAATACAGTTTGAAAGCACTGTTAAGCCACCCAGCTTGAAAACGATGACAGCTTGTATTCATTTTGTATATTTTTGTTTTAATGAAAGTTTGGGTTTCATTTTTTGAATTTTATTTATCACTACTTCACTTAGGTCTTTAATATTATGCTGGTTTAGTTCTTAACACTCAAAACGAACTTTAAACATGATTCTTGAATATTTTATATGAATTTTGTTTGCTGTTGTACCGAACTCCAACTACCTTCATATTCACTCGCTTAAGGTAAATAAAGTATTCAAAATAAACTTCTAATTGCTGCTTTCCAATTTACATTATACTTTGTATACATCTAACCTATATAATCGGCAATTATACTTGGTTATAAAACATTAATTACAATAGTACCCGCTATAATTAACTAATTTAATTTCAAAAATACTTCAGTTTCACCTATGAATCAATTGTTGTGTACTCTTCGATATTTTGCGACGGGAAGTCAACTAACAACCTGTGGCGATGTTATAGGAGTACACGAATCCACAGCATGCAGGATACTTCATCGTGTGACACATGCAATTGCTTCGTTGTATACTGAATTCATTAAAATGCCCAATAGTGAAAATAAACAAAATGAAACTGTTACAGTTTTATAATATAGCACGATTCCCACGAGTAATTGGTGCTGTAGACTGTACTCATATAAAAATTATATCTCCTGGTGGGGAAAATGCAGAAATATATAGAAATAGGAAAGGATTTTTCTCTATAAATGCACAGTGCATATGTTCTGCAGAACTTATATTTTAGGATGTTGTTGCATGATGGCATGGCTCAGTGCATGATGCCAATACATGGGATAACTGTGCTCAAAAAAGGGATTTTGTCCAAGGTATGTATAACAATAAGCTACTTTTGGGTGATAGTGGCTATGCCCAAACAAAATACATGATGACACCACTTTTAGAAGTCACTACAAGGGCTGAAAAATTATACCAAGAAGCACATATCAAAACCAGGAATGTAATCGAGCGTGCTTTTGGGATCTGGAAAAGACGATTTCCTATCTTATCAAAAGGAATTAATGTAAAATTATGTAAGGTACCAGGAATCATAATTGCTACTGCAGTTCTGCATAATATTGCAATGCTTCAAAAAGATTTAATACCCGAGGATGATGACCTACCTGAGACTTTAGACATAGATAACCCTACAATACCAGTTGTGAACCGTCTCTGGGAATATTGAAAGGGCACTTCTAATCAGCGATTACTTTGCCCGGTTGTAATACAAATAAAATTGTGTTATAAAAAAATTAGTTTTATTTAATAACCAATAAAACAAGATCAAATAATAGAGAACATTTTTTATTTCAATAAATCAACAAGTAAAACGCTATTCTGTAATGTAAATGTACTTTGTGGCAAGAATAGAAAGCGCATATTACAAAAGAAAATCTAACCAAAACAGGAATCATCACAGTATATCTATAATTTCACACATTTACAGAATACAGAACAAAGTAACAATTATCATAAAAGTGTATAAAATATAACAGCAAAATATATTTTATTTAACTGTGCATATATTTCTTTCAACTTGTTTATTGTCAACTGATATCATTTTGAATTTTACTAAGGAAAGTGTATGCAAGTTTTTACCCATGCATAATAAATATTTCTCTATATACAATATCACAATAAAATTTAGTTACGTTAATACTTCTAATTTATAAATAAAAGCTATACAGAATCAAATTATTAAAAAAAAAAATATTAATTTCTCAAACTTAAGTGTAAAGGACACAATAAAGTAATATCAATAATTGCTATGCTTATTTGTAAAGATTTCTTTTTTTACAAGGTATCACACTTTGGCAAGATTTATAGTTATTTTAAAAGTCTCTAGATAATATAATATGAATCAACAGAAAACATAAATTGAAAAAATTAAAAATATTGAACAATCATGAACTGTTCTTATCTAGATTATAATACCTAATATAGGATTAATATAATAATATAGGAGGTAATATAGGATTGATTGGATTTAGCCAAATAGCAAAATATAATCAGATACATAATGAAAATAATTAAAAATCACAATCAAATCAATCAGTCTTAGTTTGATGTTTGTTAGAGAACTTAGGATTAAGCTAAAATTTTGGTCAATTTAAAAGTTAATACCCAAAGTGGTTTTTTTTGCATAAAAATGGTCAATAGCCTTCAAATCAGACACTAGACTTAACTCAGAGTTAGTAGATATTATTTATTTTTTAATATTTCTATTTCATATTTCTGCTTTTCTTTTAAATGCTCTATTTCCAAGGCATTTTTTTCTTTTATATGCTTTAAATTTTCTTGGGCAATATTAAGCTGTATTTCTTGAAGTTGATGTAGTTGGTGTAGATGAAGAAGTTGGCTCTTTGCTATTTGCATTTTTATTTTCACTAATTTTCATTTGTCATTGGTCAGCATCATAAATGCATCAGATACATTTTTTTTCTTTCCTAGAAAAATATATATTTATATTAATTTATAGAAACAAGAATTCAAACTTTAGAGAGTTCAGCTAATCCATAATACTTTACCTTTGATAGAATCCTGTGCTGTATCAAGAGAGGGATCTAATTGTATTCTTAATAATTTTAACCTTTTTGGATCATAAGGTGTTGAAGTTGTTGAACTGGCCAGTAATGGAGATTGTATTGTTTTTTTGACTGAAATATACAAAAATTGTATCACTTGGTGATTTTAATAAAAAGTTACTATGTAAAATAACTTTATGTGTACTACTAGATCTTATATTTTTTGTGCACATGTAAGGTACAGTATCACCATGTCAAATATGATTAGTAAAACAGCTGATCACCATTCTCAGAACACAATAATTTTCAGTATAAGAATCTGTAGAAATGAATACATTATATATAGAAAGTATAGGTTAGGTTACCTTCATCTAAAGCAACATCACACGAATTTGTGTCAATATTAAATGTAGGAGAAAAATCAATAGGTTTTAATCTTTCGCCAATAGGTAATTGTTCCTGTTGTTGTTCCATAAATTGAGCGTCTCCATCATAAATGGTATATAAACCTTCTATACGAGGCCCCATTAACAATTTAACTTTCTCCATAATTAAGTCATGGGGAGGTTGTGGTGGGCCACCTCCTGAAAATTGTAATTAAATAAGTTATCATAAAATATTTGTTGCTACAAACCCATACCACAACTTTTTTCCATACTTATTGTTATAACAATACTATGTTTAGTATTGTTATTGCATTGATAATGAGAAAAATCATTTGTAAGTGCATAAGGATAGTTGTAGTACTACTTATAAGAAAAATTTACTGTATAATTACTATTCATAAAATTTTAAATGCTATCATATCATAATATTTAACACATGTTTTCATACCTGTACATTTTAATTCACTGATAAAATCAGCACTTTGCTTTTCAGCTTGTTTAGATAAATCATTAAATATTGTTTCACATTCTTGTAAAGAGACGTTCGGTATGTCTTCAGCGATTCGAGACCAGTCTTGTCCATGATTTTGAACTCCATCGAGTATTTTCTCTGTTTTTTTTGGACGTACAAGCCTCAACAGACAAATCGGGAGCTAAAAAACATGAATTGTATTATTAGTCTAGCTTAAAGAGGAAATTAGCTACTAAGAACTAGCTGGAGACATAAATAATATTTAAATTACATTATAGCCATTTTACTTACCTTTGATGGTCATTTTTACGTTAGAGTGTTGTTTCTTCACTTTGATTTTTTGATTTTCGTAGCACGCTATTAAATTTACTACTGTTCTTGGGCAGCCCGGAGTTCAACTGTTGTATTCATGGGTTAAAGCCTGCCAGGCATCCTGCTTATCCTTGCAGGTTACCATATCTGTTTTTTTTATTTTCTATTATTGGGTACTTTTCTACCAATAATAATAAATGCAAAATCTCAGCATTAGTAAAATTGGGAGCTCGAACTCTTTTCATTTTAAATATAGTTACACGTTTTTTTTTTATAGACAGAAATCACAGAAATAAAATTTTTAAAAGTAAAAAGCAGTTACATACTGTCAAAAAGTTCAAATTATACGGTACGTAACATTCCGTTTTACGAAAAAAAATAAACAATAATTCATATTTTTGAACACCGTGCGCAAAACGGAACGTAAAAAACCTATAACCTAACTATCATCTGTAGTAAAGATTGAACGAGAAATGAAAACTCCTAAGCCAAGCTTACTAAAATCGCTGTGTCGAAACGTTAATGCAAGAGGAAATAATCTGATTTAATTTTAATCGACTTTACTGCCTAAGCCAGTCTTTGTTAAATGTCGATTTAACGTTTTTTACTGCAAGTGGCCCTAAATCATATTTTTTTAATCAAAATTTTTAAAAATGTCTTCAACAATTTTTTTTTTTAATCATTGTTTTAAAGGGCTTTTGACTGCCGCATGCAGTTATGCCAGCCCTATCGTGTTACACCATATATATTGATATAAAAAATAGAAATATAAACATTACACTAAGTGTTATAGACACACTATAGAGAAACCATAAGGTTCCACTAAACTGTTGTAAATAAATTTATAAATTATGCGAGCTTCTCGACTGCTGGGATTACTTAAATAGCTTTGTTACACATTTTAAGTAGCACTGATTGTGTGATTAATTGATATTATGTTTTAACAACATATAAAATGAAATCAAATGAATTGACCACAACAGTGGTGGTCACCTTCGATAAAAAAGTTTCGGAACCGGAGGTGTAATAACAATTGGAAGTTCCGACTTATCGGAGTCGTAGTCGAAGCTCCGTAACATCCCTGATATATATATATATAGATAATAATATATTATAACTATCCAAAACGGGGCATTTAGACATTCGTTTATTTATAACGCTAGTAGAAAAGTTTAAATGTTACTTTGTTTAGGGGCCCTGACCAGAAAATTTTATTTGTACCGAAATAGACGTTTATTTCATTTTAAAATTAATTTTTTACTAAAATCCAAATAAGTATCTACGTATTTGACATGCAGGCATTAGGCGCTTTGGTTTTTATACCACTCATTACTGGTAGGTATTGACTAATGGGTAACTGGTTTGGGAGTCGAATCTGCTCGCGTCCGTAGGCTTTACTCTAGTTTCCCTGCACGTAACTCCTGGGTGGTTCTAAACGAGCAGCAGCGAGGTGGTAGAGCGTCGGTGCCCGTCTGGATCGTGACCACAGTACATCGGTGTAAAGCCCGTCATAGTGACTAGTTTCGGCTTGTCGCGTTTCGAGATCAGCTTGTGTATATCCAGTAGCTCATATACCTAGAGACCTTCAGTCGTGGTATATGTAGGCCGACATGACGTTGTAGACTATCAATGGATTTTCATCCTTTGATAGTCGCTTTCGTTTTTGGACTACACTGTACTTACCATCAGGTACTCTGTAGTCATTATGTCGAGCCAGTGTAAAAAAAAACTACAGCGGCAGCCTGTGAAGAATTAATCACATGGCCTTCAGCTCCCGCTAGCGCGGAGAATTATTCTCGTTGGGGTTTTTTAGCCGGTATAAATCCGTTACACAGTGGCTTATATCCTCCCTATTTGTAGTCGGTACTGTTATGAGGGTCTTTCCGAAGTTAAACGAGTAACCACCATAAGATGAAATACTTTTCTAACTAGACCGTAGCTATTTATCATAGATACTGACTTAATATTTATACTATAAAGCACGGATATAGACCTAAAAGTATTTAGGTTACGTAAAGGATTTCATTATTAAATTGATAAAATAAATACTAGACTGCCAGTGTGAAATCAAAGCTCATAGTGTTGACGTGACCAATAGATTTCGAAAAAAAAAAATTATATGATTCTTTTTTGTTATAATCTCACATATATATTTTGACAACTTTGACGTAATGATTTTTTAATGCTTTTTTATTATAACACCCTTTTTATATTTATTATAAATAAGTCATTCTGTTCAAATTTAGCTCTAACTTTCTAGTAGTGTGCTATGAAAATTTCAAATTAATATGGGCGACGGTTTAAAGATTACCAAAGGTCAGCTATTGCTTCTCATGTCACTACTTGGATCTCTTATTAGATCGTACCAGATTCGTTTGTTAATTTTGCGTATAACGCAGAAGCGCGTAGTGAAGCGTATAACGTGAAGATATTATTATTACAGACAAGCGTCATAGAAGCTCCAGTAGTCTCAGTGGTGCGATTGTGGAAGGATCTAGATCTGAACGCAAGTTAGATATTAGAGGTGTGTTGAGCTTACTCTGATGCAAATTCTTTGTAAACTTTAGTTAGTACCTAATTATGAAACTCCAATTTAGTCAAACTTATGTATATGCGGAGATTGATCATTTAACTATATATCGTATGAGAGCCGTAATATGAAAACTATTAGTGCTATAAATATTTATGTGTAATTGGTTTCAATTAAACATGCAATAATGTAGGGATCATAAATGTCCTCATTTTTAACAGACTTCAAAAATGAGATTCTGCATTCGCTTGCATGTATTTTTTTTTGTATGTTTACCAATTACCGCCATTTATGGACCGATTTCGATTAAGAAAATTTTTAAATAGCGCTTAACACAAAGTAGGTTCTTATATGGTGCAGTTCTGATGATCTGTTGAAATCTTCCTTCATTTCAATCAGGATTTTTCCTAAACACCGTAAATGATCTGAATTTGATGCCATGTCTATACAAAAAATGGTAAAATATGAACCTTTTTATTTATAAAAATCGATTAAAATTGAAGTTGGTTGAACTTTTTTTTATAAAAAGGCTTTTTTAAGGGTTAACTCCTATGGCTGTTAGTTTATATTCCCGGTCAAGCTATATATCATTTTCTGCTGTACCAGTTACAAGCAGCCTTAGATTTTACTTTAAGCTTGAATATACATATGCATTAAGCTGCAAAAACGCAGTCTTGATTCTGTAGCATCAAAAATCTGTCTTTAATTAATTAATGTCGACCTCTCTCAGTTTTCATAAATTCATCCATATAAAAGAGTTCAAACGCGGTATAGGTATTTATAAAAGTAGGAAGAAGTAGGAACGTTAGAACTTCAAGGAAACTGTCTTCAAAGGTATTCAGTGATAAAGAATAAAAATAGGGCCTATAACTTATGGGCTATAATCGCGAGCGTAAACTGGTACTTCAGTTTAAAAGTTTTGTAAATGTGAAATGTAAGTTACATTATATTATAAACTTAATAATATCGATCAACAATGTTGAACTTAAAACATTTTCTTTTATATAGCGTCAATTCCCGAGGTCGATGATCAATTTGCTATAGCTGAAGCACGTTGTGATAATTTACAGGAAAAAATAGATTTAGTAAAGGTTTTAAAAAACAAAAGACGCTTTAAAAGACGAAGGTAATTATTTTTTAGAGATTATGTAATTAATTATTAACATTTAAATGGATGTAAATTAAAGACATTTTATTTAAAGCATGACAAGACTAAATAATCAGCAACCAGAACCCGAAAATATACCCCTTATAACAGTGCGCACTCAACCAAAAAATAGTAAGTGTTTATTATTTTTATCAGTATTGCAATTTTATATAACAACAGAAGGTATCTAAAATGCTTGTGAGAATTTAGTGTGAAAAGTATTTGTAAGTATTAGTGTTGGTTTAAACGAATATTCTTTACTATAAACCTGTTACTTTTAAAAAATATTTTCTCTTTTTGTTTTCCGATATAATTCGGTAAAATTTGATAACTTCTATGTTTAGAAAAAAAATTCTGAATGGCCCAGTCAAATCTTTGACTCTGTTTTCTGGATGTATATCTTTACTAGCTTCTCTTTTTAATTATCACAGCAAGCCAATAAGTTATTGGAATTCCATAGATTCAATTCATAGGACTTTAATCGACAAGTGATTACAACGCACCTAAAGGAAAGCACGCTGTTGTTCACGAACGATGACTGCCGAGAAACGATAATCCGTTGAAAATCTCCGTCGCCGTTACCCGCTAGCATATAGCGTAACACAAGATCCATATCCATATGAAAACTTCCCTTACCTTATGACCTCATTCTCCATTAGATTTATAAACATATATTATGTGCTTACACACTGCTAAGCGCTGGTACGCTGGGGACGCCGCCCGCGTCATGTCCTGTTGGATTGGATCATGACGATCCAATTACCGCGTGCTTAACAGCCGCAGCTTCAGATCACAGTGAGACATATAACGCAAACTAGCTTTACACAAAGACACTGGCGCCAACACCGGAAGCGTCGAAGAAGGATAGTGCAGTCGACTGTTGCGCAGCGGTGCTTTTACACCGAGGTGCCGTCTCACTCCGACGCAGCCTTGAGTTTCTTTCGGCGTTTCGTCTCAAGGTAGTCGCTTTCGAAACGATAGTAGATCACTGTAAGATTCTTTCCCTGGCTGGCCGTCAAAGTCGAGGTTCGTATCCACTGGGCTGCTCTTGCGTTACCATCCAGCCCACAATTCACGCTAGCTGAGCACCTTATGTACCCGCCCACTTCGCCAGATAAAGTTGTGGAGGCCCTCTCTAGCCAAAACCAATTTATTCAAAAAGAAAAATAAACCTATATGATTGTACTAAAGAAAGATTAATTACAAACAGGTATACAATTATGAATAGCTAAAATTAATCTGTTCATTGTAGAAAAGTTTCCTAGTACCGGAACTCAAACCAACGAGGCATGTTCATCATCGTCAGTCATTGTAGTCTTCTACTGTACATAGGACTCTCCTAATGAGCGCTATAGAGCCTGGTCTTCGCCTCTTCGCACGCAATCTCTTCCGGCCACTTATCAGAAGTCTTCACTCCACCTGGCTGGGTACCTCCCCATGCTACGCTTGCCAACTTGCAAACTCCACTCAAGAACCCGCCTGCTCCAACGATAATCGGTTCTTTGGCAAACGCGGCCAGCTCACTACCACTTAGCTTGTTAGTACGGAGAGCTATGTCACAACCTTGGTTCTCTGACAGGGAGAAAACTTCAGAGAGACCCCTAACACAGATCTCTCCATCACACTCTATTCACGTCTCGGCTCCATACGTCATAACTGGGAGCATTAAGCATGTTGCAACTTGACTATTAGGTAGTGAAAATGTAGCTGACAATATGATCTGAGTAAGCTTAGGGAATCGGTACTAGTTTTGGTGGTTACAGAGGTATCGCAGCAGGCTACACGGTTACGTAGGATTGACGTACCAACGAATCCCATCCGTGGGTATCTGGACCCTGCAACGGTCGAGCAGCACCGAATGATTGGTCAAGTGCGTGGCTACAATCAATCGTTCAGGCAACCGCAGATAACTGAGCCAGTTAAGGTGGTCCAACAGGTTTGTGTCGGTTTCCTTTTGTACTAATGCATGGCTTTTCGATTTTTTGTAATATTATAATTAATTAATAATTTAGACAAATTTAATTATTTTTGGACTTGTACATAAAGTTTTTACAGTTCAAAGAATGCATGCTGTACTCGTCTGTTTTTTAATGATTTTTTGAGTTTTGTATTCATTTATTATATGTGATATAACTTAAAGGCTTTTATGTGAATGCTGAGTAAATTTAAACACAGTTTTTTACACTTTGTTCTAAAAAAATGTACAGTTTACTCAAATAAAACTGTTCAATTGTTGAGATTAAAAATCACTGTTCCGGCATTTGCCGAAAATTATAAAATAATAATAGTCGTCTAAAACGGATTTCAGTAACAAAAATTTGATATTTTTTTTTAAATTATTTTGTGTACATTTTATATTTAAATATTGAAATATGATTTCCCAATGGTTTGTATTTTAAATTGCTTTCATTGTTTCCAAGCTTGTGGTTTGTTAACTTTGAACTAGAAATGCTAGCTTTATAACCTATTGTGGTACGTAGCAGCCGTCAATGTCGGACCAGAGGGCACATCCAAAGCGTCATAAACGAAGAGTTCGAGCGGACGGCGATGGTTATTATAACATTTTTAAATATATTTACATTTGCTTATAATCATTGCACGGAATAGGACAGAGATAGTCGCTGATTATTAATGTAAATGCTAATATCCAAGAACTTAGAGCCTTAATACTAAAGTTCAGTAGTCCCTGTGATACCGAAATGTTGAGTCAGATGATATAGTAATATTTGTCTATCTATAGGCCCAGGGTCTAAGTACTTATTTCATAATGTATAATAGTTTAGCCAATAGGCAAAATGAGAGCTATACTGACTATGCTTAATACAAGTATATATTGCATCGAATTATAAGAGAAAATTAAAATATAGGCCGAAAAGATTTGTCCATTTTTGGAATAAAACAAAGTACGAATTTTTTCTACCGCGAGTAAAATTATTGAATAATAGAATTGCCATTATTATCAATGACTTCTTGCCAGCGTGAGGGTATTTTGTATCCCATTTTTTGAAATATTTCATTTTGTGATGCGAAAAATTGATCGAGTACTTGTTGCATATATTTTTTAATTTTTAACATCAAATATTTTATAAAGACCAAAGCAAGTGATGGGCGGAGGGTGTTCAGTCCGGGGAATATGGTGGATGCGACAGAATTCAGCGGCGTGATTTTGTAATTTTTTAACAAGCCCCCAAATGTGCATATGACTTTGCACTATCATTTCGCAATATAATGTTCTTTCTATTGAACATTCCTGGCCTATTTTATTGGACTGCTTTATTAAAATTATCCCGGTGTTGAGAATACTTCTTCGAATGAGGCTTTTCATTAGCTTTTAAAAGCTCATAATGTATTGGTCCTCGAATATCCCACCATAGACATAACAGTCTCTTATTTTTGTTTACAGATGGATGGGCTAGATTTTCGAGTTCACAATATGCCCTTTTCTCTACGATGTTTTCGTAGGTAATTCACTTTTTATCCCCAGTTATCATCTGGTTTAAGAAAGGCTCGATTTTGTTCCAATACTTTTTTCATGCTTTTGCAGCATTTCTTATTTAACGAAATTCGTATAAAATATAGTGGCGTGAATAAATTTTATTAGTTGCTATGGATACATTGTTCCTTCACACAGAAAACTAACATAAATCAACTTTAGTGTTGTTAATTTGTTACGTCAGTGTATAAACATTAAGTAATAAACATAGGAGATACACAAGCACCAAATAATCATGTGGTCATGTCTTGAAAATTGAAACAGAAAAATGGACAGAACTTCCCGGTATGTCTAATAGTATTTTGCATAGATAGAGAAGGCATCCATAATTAAGATGGTTCTAAATAATTACTTTGTGAGAGTATAAGATCAATATAAGAGTATACTCACATCCTGGCTAGGACTAGACAGTCGTCTAACTCTCGCTTTTGCCGTGTCGTTGGTCTATGGAATGATCTTCTGGCAAGTCTGTTTCTACCGTCCTGTGATATGAGGTCCTTCAAGCGTAATGTAAAGAGATATTTGAGCTGGCCGGTATGATCACTGCGATTACCAATGGATTTTTCTTAACTGTTGATAATCGTTGTCGTTTTTTGGACAGCATTATGCATATCATCAAGCAAGGTGTTGTCTCTGAACCAAGTTAATATAAAACAAAAGTATAGGAAAGTAGAAAGTGAGACAACAGAAGGAAATTAGGTCCCAATTTAGATCGATTATTAAATGGTTTTTATCATTTTAACGCAACAAATGCATACCAGTTACATCTAGTAATATAATTATGATTATAGCCACATTTGGACATGGCGTACACGCCCATAGTCGTCCGACGGAGATCCCCGGTGGCGAGAACGAGATCGTTGCAGAATATTCAGATATCGATGTCTTCGATCAGCGTCCTCGAGACTTGTAAGTTAAGATAATTTATTAGCAATGGCTTTAATTTGCGTTTTCATCGAAGTAAAGCTTTTAGGTTTAAATGGCCGTTTATCAAATTCTTTATACACAGTATATGTACTCGTCGAGCAGTCTAGTGCCCTCAATTTGTTTCTTTGTTTTTATTCAATGTATTTTAATTAAACCAACCACACGCATATGATTAAGTAGTCACAGGCAAAGTTCTTCTATTTTAGCAAGAACTAAAATTTTTCATACCTTTATGTTTGGCTTATTGTAGAATTATAGAATATTTATTCGGCGAACGTATTCGCTTCATTGTACGGTAAGTATAGAATAAACCATTCAAAATATAAACAAAGTGTAAAGCGTCCTAACTAGTGATGAAAATTCCCGGGAATTTTCCCAAAGTGCTCAAAAATTCTTTGGGAATATTCCCGGGAATTTACGAAATGTTCTCAGAAGTTTTGGGCACTTTGGGAAAATTCCCGGGCATTTGCATCACTAGTCCTAACCACAACGACTTGCGACAGTTTTTTACCTTACAATAGTCGTAGACAAACTTACCATAATATACGGTATACCTCTTGAATATACTGAATTAGGTTTTAACAAACAAGTGACCCTTATATTACTGCCACAGTGATAATGAACCGAGAGAAATTGCTAGTGTTCTATAAATATTAAATAGATTTAATTATATAAATAACGAATTCTCAAATTGTTGGGAAAACGAATGGTGGACCCCTTTAAGCAGTAATACAGGCATATTAGTATTCACAAAATTGACATTTGTACCTTTTTTTTTGGTAACCGGGGGGAAATCTCTAACAGAGCACAGGAGGCGATGAGGGTCAGACGGATGAGGGCGGGTGTGTCGGACTTACATCGACTATAATAATTGTAAATTTTAAATAAAGTAATAATATTTTCCGACAGCGCTATGAAAAAGCCTACAGAAATTCCTCATGCAGCTAAATTGCCAGGCCAACGACGTCGCCACGTTCCTAAGAATATTCCTGTTACAGAAGGTATGTTATATATTTGATTAAAATCAATTAGTATTTCTAATCGGCCGTGGAAAGCGAGGTTTCTGGGTCAAATAGTGAGATTCGGAACTTCGTTGATCTGTTAGAAGCTAAATAAGATAACGATTTGTAATTTTATTTAGATTATAATATTATGTAAGCTTTCCACGTAATACCGATAGTGGTAGTTCATGATATAAAAAGTATAATTTGAAGAACGCTCCCATATTTGCAAATTAAGGATAAACTTTTCTTTTTTAATATGGCATGTTAGGTTACGTAGTAAAGGACTTTCTGAGAAGTCAGCGGAGCGTAGTGACGCGCTCTGCTGAAGTACACTAGACGGTATCGGGAGAGGCGGCGTCTCCCCCCGTGTTTATGCCTGTTAGGCGCGGCGTAGTGGGGCTGCGGCGAATTACCTACAGGACCCGCAGTCCCCACTAGTTCGTAGAAGCAGTCGCCTTTTTTTACCTGGTACAAGTCCTACACGCCTCGGCCGCCAACCCGTGTGCAGCCGGGAAGGTCCTATGAGGATTTTATCCAAGTAAAAAGAAATTGTAGCAAAGAACTTTTTAAATCGAACTCGAACTATTTTTTTTTTAATTCACCCAAATGACTTACAATTTGTTAAGCCGAAAAATTGATCGTTTTTAGAATTGTTTTGTGCCTAGTTCTGTCATGTAATCTGTTTATCGTATTCAATTGATACCTATGTTGAATTTTAGATATAATATTATAAATCTACTTACTATGTGTCTATGTTAGGTAAAATTTTCGTTTTTACATGCAGGCGTGCGCTCACGTGCGTTTCTTTCGTTTTTTATTTACGCCGTATTCAATGCTTTGCAATTTTGAAACTTTAAAAAAATTAAATTAGTATCACATTTGGTGCCTACAGGTGCTGATTGATGAATTAGGAAAGTTATATCAAAAGTATGAAAATTTCACATGAATTAGTCTGAACATGATATCTATAGTTTATTTGTAATTATCTAGTAAACACTTAGTATTAATCAATGTATTGTTAGAATCACAGTGGATGGAAGATACGTCAGAAGAAGTGCGGGATTCGCGACCAATGGCTAATTCGCCAGTACGTCGCCATGGACAGCCGTATTTATCGAAACAAGAAATGAGTATGTATTGATTAATTATAGTTTTTCATAATTATTAAGAACGTCTGCACAATATTATTATTGATCGACTTGCAATGTGGATATTGAATAAGTTTTTGACAATTGAATATTTTCATCAATTTACTCATTTATTCTGTCCTAGAAAAATTAACACTCGAATATCATAATTCTTTTTCATATACGTTTTGAATATATATGTATATACATCCGGACTTACTTTTGGATACAAATTGTCTTATTCAGATTACGACATCATTTCGTTTTGTACAGTGTCCGCGGTGGCTAAGTATGGGAAGCTAAAAGAACGCCTGCGTATGTTAATTTAAAACAACTGCTTATACGGGCAGTAAATAAATCGAGTTGAATATGCGAAACTACTCAATATTTAATAACATTCAGTTCACTGTTTATAACATTTGATGTTATATCTCTGAAGGACAAATAGAAGAACCCGAAGAGCGCCCCGTAGTAGAATTATTCAACAAAAGCCGGACCACTAAGTTAGACGCAAGGCGTAAATTGCAATCTGGCTCGCCTGCTGACGACAAAAAACATAAGAGACTCAATAATGGTACGTACTAGTTTAAATAAATGCATCCTACATATTTCCTTAAAAATAAACCTACACGGTGCTCTTTGCTGGTAGTATAGTCTAAAGGTGACATTCGACCCAACGCGGAATACAAACGATAGTGGCAAACGGTACTTTTATGCAGTATAAATATGTATGTAATCGAGTAATACGACCGCTGTCGCGACGCATGTTATCGCCGTCTGTCGCGTCGTACGGATTGTTATCATTAAGGGGGTCATCCCGTGTGAAGGCACTTTTGCGGCGCTTATTTTGGGAGTTTTTTTAGGCGAACTTAATAAACATACAAGTTTGAAATTTTCATCATATATTAATTCAAATTTCAAAACCATGTTTAGATTTTTTTCAGTCAGGAATCTCGAGTTTTTGCTGAAATAAATATTAATTTTAACGCCCATTAAAAAAAAGGTGAAAGTGGTGACCATGATTGGAGGCGTTCTGCTCATCGGAAACAAAAAAATCAAACAGCATATTAATTTGTGGAATATAAACTATCATTCGAACTAGGATTATTAAAAAATATTGATTGGTAAATTTTTGGCATTTTGTTGAACATTCTCCGCGAATTTTAATACTCTTATTCGACTTCTTCAGCTCGGAAAAAAAAATAGCTTGACGGATCGAAATTATCCTAGACTACATTGTTTCTTCATGAGTACCGAATGAGTCTCCCAAATTGCAAAGAAACAGGTATGATAGATTTCAAGATATCGTGGTTACCAGTTTGAAAAATACAGTTTTGAGAAAAAGGCGTTGAAAGGTTAAAACGCCCTAAGCGTGCGATCCAAACGCCTGACCTATCCAACGCTATAACTTTCGGACAACTTGAAATATCGAAAAATCACTCCACCTACATATTCAAAAATATATCTAGATATAATTATAATAATATATTATTATTATAATTCATGCGAAAAAAAAACGATTTTTCGAACCAGTCACACGTGATGACCCCCTTAATGCACGATTTAGATTCTGGCTGTCGGTGCTTGGCAGCGGGGATAGTGATGAAAATGCCCGGGAATTTTCCCAAAGTGCCCAAAATTCCCGAGAACATTCCGTTAATTCCCGGGAATATTCCCATGGAACGTGTAAACAGAAATATACGTATATTTCTTAAAGTTTCTTTCCGAAATAAAATAATGGCCTGTGGGTCGATTGTAAACATGGTTACATATGATATCAAAACAAGACTTTTATATTGCAGTTTATTTTCTTACTTAAAATTTAAATATAAAAAATAAATTACCTTTGCTATTTCATTCCGGATGAAGTCATAACTATTTTGAAATAATCAAAAAACTTTTTATTTATACTTATTTAAGGATGGTGTCTTTATTATATAGGAAAGTTACACGAGTGTAGTGTACAAATTGTGTGTGTATGAAGAGGTCAAACTTTTCAAAATGATTTGAGACGTAATAAACCACAAAATATTTCAAAATAGATATGTTTGTATATTATTATTTAAAATATTTTTATTGTTGAACAAAAAAAAAATCATGATAAATACTAATATATCGTCACACTATAATCCGGGGTAACCAGAGATACAGTAGTAGTTTTATCCGAGACGGTGCACGGTGTTCGGCGCGCCCCCTGAGAGACAGTTTTTGGAGGGGTGGGCTTTACTCCTACCCCTCACAGAGAGGTAGCCTCAACAAGGCTTTCTGTACCCTGGACGTCTGGACGAATTTGGCTTCCCAGGCCCGTGTGGAGCAATCAGAGGGACACCCCGGGGGTTTTTAGTCAGTAGAAGTCTGACACACCGGGGTCGCTGCCCTCACGGCGTCCCTAATGGTCCTATGCTGGATTTTCCTCGGGATAAAAAAAGTAGTTTTATCGACTTAGCGCTTATATGTTGTGCCTAACGTGGCCAGAAGTACAGCTGATCGCCGTTCTCAAGGTACTTACACATGATATTTCTATCAGATGCCATGTAGGTTGACTCACGTTGTTTTCATTCGCCGGTAAACATGTAATGCCTAATTCCGTATTTAATCTGAAAAAACCCAGAAGTACGTACCGAGACGTAGAGCCTACGACCATTCACATTCTAGCGCATAGAAACCGGTCCCTTATCAACTAGGCCACCACCGTTATACTACAGAATATTTTTGACGGATTTTATTCGTATTCTGCGATATGCTTACCAACTGTGGACCGGCAAAGCGACAAGTTGCGCGGAGGCAAACAACGCATGCGACGGCATTATACAGATTGTGAGCGTGTGAGTGAGAGCGCAGCAAGACGTTCCCGCTGACACTTTTATGTCACCGCTCAAAAATGCCGCACAGATGCGAGTCTTAATAATTAATTAAAGAATGAATTTATTTTATTTTTGTGTACTTTTCTTTTAAGATCTTCATGATTCTAGATGAACAGAAAATATCCTTTAAAATATGATTCCTTTGTGAAAACATCATAAACTGTAAAATATGCGACATAAAAGGGCACATGTTTTGTTAGTATTATCTTAAAAGTAAAATTAGAGGTACAAGGAATTGCTAATATCAGTACTTGATTTTAATTTCAGCTTAATACCTCTGGGCGTTTTTGAGAAAAAGTGTCAGACAGACAGACAAGGAATTGGTTCTATAAAGGCTCTCTTTTCCTTTTCAAATAACGACTTCTAAAAAGTAATGCAGTGTAATTATATTTTTGTACCTACATACATACATACATATATACATTATGTAAAAAGATACAGAAAATATTATTATAGCAGAGATATATTATTATAGCAGAAATATTATTATAGAGAGAAACGCCAGTCAAACATTTAAAGAACTACCTGAAACACCGCCATTAAGAGATTGTCACCTGCAGTGGATCTAAAAACTTCTACTCCGGATTTATTTATATTATAAAATATTATAAAAATTATATATATAATAAATATCATTAAAAAATACACAAATCTGGAGTAGTTCGTGTACATACATAAAAACATTACACACTAGCTGTGTGTCCCGGCGTTCCTTGGGAAGAAATAATTTACTCACTTCGCCATATGTTTTTCAAAAACGACGAAACACATATTCTTTTATTTCTAACTAAAAAATTAAATATCAATTTTTATAGGGCTTACTTAAATTGACGGATTTTAAACAAACAAACAAACTTTTCACCCTTATTTTATCTTCTTAGGGATTGATTTTCCAATAAGGTCGAATCATTTTTTTTTCTAATTTCCAACCATAGTTTCAACACCCTCATAACGATGGAATCACAAAAACTCTGCGTTTTGTGGATACCTACATCATACCAATTACAAACCATTAAAAACTAATTTCCAAATTTCATGTTTCTGGCTGTTGTCGTTTGAGCTTAACGATGATATATACATGAATCAATCAAATCAAATCATGTCATGAATGTTAGGACAAGTGATTTTATATACATATGTATATAGATTTTTGAACATAGGTTAAAACTAAATAAATATCATTTATTTAACTCATGAATAATATCGCCTTCCTTTGTTTATAAAATTCATACGTGAAATAAAAAAAAACACATGGGTTCGGCTTGCCGGAAGGTACGAATGTCATAGTTTCCCTTTAACTTTAAATTTAATCACATAGTTTATAATAATTTCATTGTAATGTAATATATTACCGAGGTTTATTAGTACTAAGTATAAATTACACCTTAAAAACAACCTTAAGAAAGCACGAATCGAGAAAATTATGATTGACAAAATTTATGAGATTTGGGAATTTTGGACACTTTCAGGGAATATTCCCCAATTTTCCCGGGAATAAAGGGAAGATTCCCGGAAACTTTCCGAAACTTTCGGGCATTTTCATCTCTAAGCGGGGACACAGCGCTGTCAAGCGGCTTGTCAGGCTCGAGGTGGTGACAACTGAGAGCGTTGCACAGTTACCTACATCAAACGCCTTTCCATACAACATACAAAACGATGTGTCGGGGCCTGGTACCAGGTCGCCGTTTTGGAGTCGCGACGGCCAGAATTCGAATCGCGTCTTGTTATTTTGCTATAATAAAACAAGTAATCCATGAGTTCATCTTCACATTATGTATACTTATAGGTACCGGGTGACCCACATATACTCGTATTATTTTAATGCAGCTTTATTGTGTGCGGGAATCTATGACGTTATATTTGTAGCTGTAGATAACTTGATCAATTTCTGTTTATAGTTCGACAAACGCACACATTTGAAGATCATAGCACAGGTCCGTTAGAAAATAAGGACGTTAAAAAGGTAATGATTATTATAAATGTTAAAATATTAATATTATATTCATTATTATTTTTAGATAACGTTGCTGGTAGCAATTTTAAAATAATTTACTGTAAACATTAAGCATGTTTTTTTTTATAAAGTGTAAATGAAACTTTTTTTTTATTCTATGGCTGTATTCCAAGAACTGGTCCTTTGTGACTTCGCCAATGTCAGTGTAGAGATGAAACTTTATAAATTAAGCAACTTTGTTTTGTTGTTTTAAATTTTATTCCTGACATTAGGATTTTTATGTTCCCCATCGAAATGCGCGCCGTATGAAATATCGAAATCGGCACTATGAGCTGCCGACAGTGGCATCGCAGATGAAACAGGCCGGCATGCGTTGTTCTTACGGCACTGCAAATCAAACGAACATACCGTTTGTAGTGAGCAAAAGTACTGCACCCTCGCATAACATCGGCGTTAATATACAACAGGTATTTATTATTATTTTAAACATTTATTAACAATTACATACATTGTTCCAGCGCTTTACTAAACTTGCGCTTGTATATATGACGGCGTTATCCTCAATTATTGTGAGCAACATCTACCAACGGACAAAACTCTAAGCTCTTAATATATAAAGGTCCCACGCACTGCTCTAAGATGTCGTTTGGTCGGCTACGGTTGTCCGGTGCACACGTTGCAAATTAATCTTATACAATGTTCATTCCATATGATCTTTTTGTTAAATTATAGTAGTTAATGGACTAACAATAGATTTCTAAAGTCAATCAAATTGTTACGGAAAAGTTTACTTTTCCACCACTCTTTCTTCTTATTCTTTTTTAACCATTTAGGTGGATCAAGCGAATTGTAAAGACTTCGTTATTTTAATAAAATTTGACCAACCACCCCTGCTCCTACATATACCGCCATATTTGTATACAGATATAAATGATAATTCGCAATAAGCTAATCTATTCTTCACCGACACTTAAGCCTAGGGCCTATTGCGTCGCAGGTACGCTCACTGGAAACTACGTTATGGGGCGCTATTATTTATCACTCATAAATATTTTCGCTTGTCATAATTATTTCTAGATAGCCCTAAATCCTACTTGGTTTACAGGTTTTGAATGGACTCAAAATTCAACAACCTCTATCGGGTATTCCTCTGACTATTGCTCATCATATGGGTAAGTCAATATATTACTATGAGTAAAATATTTAAGTCACGTATATATCTGTAAGGTTTAATTATATTCTGAAATAAATTAAACAGAGTTTAATGATTTTCTTAAATCATCAAAAATATAATTACAACACATCTCACTTTATAGATATCACAAGATTTTTTAATAATTGCGTACATATGGTGAGACAAAACGTGATGATATCTTAATCGTTGAGTTTGCAATCTGTAACAGTAATGCACCTCTTATTTGGACTAATTATTGCACTATGCACTATCCAGTGTGTCTATAGCAGTTTTTATTTCAGGATTAGGACATATCCCCACGCTTGGATCGAAAAGTGCTACTCTGGTAATTATCACCATTTTTTTCCTATTTATCATACTATTTATATGTTTTCTAATGTAATAATAAAAATCATAGATCAATTAACCCTACCATAACATATAGATGATTAATGTTATAAAAATAGGCGGCATACCCTAAAAAATTTTTTTTGCCTACGTCATCGACTAATCATCAAAAAAAGACAGTAAAACTTCAGCCTCGCAGGGATAAGAGGGAGGCGGAGCTCGGTGTCCGGCGCCCCGCCTAGGAGAGGGGTTTTGGAGCGGTGGGCTTTACTCCTTCCCCTCCCAGAGAGGTAGCCTCAACAAGGCTTCTTGTAACCTGGGCGTCTGGATGTATTTGGCTTCCCAGGTCCGGGTGGAGCAATTAGAAGGACACCCTGGGGGTTTTTAGTCAGTAGGAATCTGACACACCGGGGTCGCTGCCCTCACAGCGTCATTGATGGTCCTATGCAGGATTTTCCCCGGGGATACAAAAAAAAGCCTCGCAGGGATACGATTGTGTCCATCTGTTTCTATCTTCGAATATCGCTTACGTAGATGACATCTTTAAGAATTCGGCAGGTGCGGATTCAGGAGTAATTAATGGCAACTACGTTCTCATAATTACCATAGGCTTTAGATTGACTGCTACTGTTTCAATGCAATTTCTGTTTTATGCTAATAAAGATTTAACTAATGAAATACATTTCAAAATTTAAATTTCTAACGTAACTCAATATTTTAGGGTACGTGAATTCCAAAAGTAGCGTGTAACACGGTTCCTTCTAAATTTGTAACAAGTTCAACCTTCTCTATTTACGAAAACAAAGACTGGATCCGTACTTTAGATACGCTATAGCAACGGTTAAGTAAAATTGTTATACATTCTTCATACTTGGCCAATCATTATATATATTCCAGTGTAAAAGCAGTGCCAGGGCAGCCAGGCTAAATAAGCCTTTCGTTTGATTTTTGCAGCAGGAGCCGTTGCTAGATAACCGTGAAATTAATGCAATCAAGCTCGGTGACCGGTTATTGCGGTTGCCTTCCTATAAGTACATATCCTACAGTCGCCTGCTGAGTTTATACCGTGAGGGTGAAGGCGTAGTGCCACGGTTCCTCCGTGCTATGAGCAGACCTCATTACTTCTATACTTCTATGTATAAGTAAGTCTGACAGTAAAAAAATAATTGTTTACTTACCAGGATCGCTTGTGGTTGAAAAATGACCAAAATATTGTATGTTTAAGGCCATAACGTAAACTTTTTTTGCACCTGAATTCAATTTATAATGAATGCTAAAAAGGATAGTTAAGTACAATTTTTACTTAGTCACGTGTTAATACTTCAATAGGTAGGAATTTATCATTTTTCGAACCATATGATTGACATAATTAATAATATTAATATCAACTAATACAGAAAGAGAAATAAAAAGGTAATGGAAAATTTATAATTAATTAATTAGTTTATGTTATTAAAGTACCTAAAGATATTAGGATTAGATATTAGATATTATTATTATACATATATATAAATATTTTTTTAATTACGCTTGCTGTAGGCGAGTAAAATATTTGATATAATTTAGGTTAATAAAAATTTCAAATCCAAGCTATTTATATAAGTCAGTCTTATTTTCAAAAAAGAAATAATGTTTTAAGCAGCTTAACGACCAATCGTGAAGATTTTGACGGTGCCACGTCGAAGGGTCGCGGTGGCAATCACGAAGCAAAACAAAGTTTAGCGGAATACGCAAGCCTGTACCGCGAGTACGAACAAGTAGATAAATCCATCAAGGAAGGCAATTATGACCCAGAACTAGAACGCAGGTGGCAAGAGTTATCGAAGGAGTTGACGGCTAGAGAGGAGTATATCCGAAAGGTATTACCTTTTTAAAAACAATACCAATATAGGATAGGATCCATTATCTTGTCTATTCGCTGCTGGCACAGTTTACTCGCAATTTTAAATATATGAATTGCATTTGTGACTTGGACAATAAGCATGGTCTTTCTATTTCCAACAACACAACAGTCCTTAAATTGTGTAACGAGACTTATTATTACCTATTAATTATCGCTAGTAGTATTAGAAATGTGGTTCAAATAAATGGACATATAATAATACTGGTTAAAATATACATTAGTTAGTATAAGTAATAAAGAAATAATATTAAGAATATTAACACGAAAATATTGTAAAATAGATAAGACCACAGATTGATATTTAATGATCTAAAGCATAGACCGCTCTGAAGGAAGACGTAGAATATAACTAATGTTATTGGTACTAGTATGTTTTTATTTGCTTATTGATCAATAGACTAATTAAAATATAGTTGTGTATAAAAATTAAAAAAACTTAACCCTATATATCGCATAACAGTATAATTTTCTTATTTTAATTTACGGTATGCAACGTCTACTGATTCTACGACATTCATTCTGTTCATAAGCACTGACAGCGCTGGATTCGCCAGCACTCGAGTAATGAATTAAATTGTGTAAGCTTCGAAACTGTCGGAAAGACTTCCTTTAATCTGTATCTAATGTTTATTATTAGTTATACGCACGTTCTTTCGGGTGGGAATATTGATCAGGCAATATAAAGTAAACGTGTCAAGGCAGCTATTAGAATAATAATTGTAGATATATTTCTTACAGCAATTGCTAACGATATGTTGCTAAATGGTCATTAAATTTTCATTCTTTACTTTTATTAGAATAAGTAGGTAATTAACACCGTTAAATACAGTCATAAGTACTCACCTTTGTTAAGTTTAAAGGCTGCCTGGCACTACAAAAAAAAAAAAAAATTTACAAGTATTTACAAGCTAGAAGAAACCACTTTTACTGGTTATTTAGTTCTTGATTGATTCCTAGACTACTGAAACTGAAAAGCGCGCAACGAGTAAAGTATACTGTGTTTTAATTGAAGGTGGTCCAAGATTATCGGACATGTGATGTGGACCAGTCTACGCTGCGTGCGTCAGCTTCCACAGCCGACGACGGCTGCCGACAGTCGGCATTTAAATTCAACATCGGCGACACACAGCAATAATTGTGCCACTCACAGTGTCATGATTAATATTTTGTAACAAAATTTCGAGTTCACTGCGTGTGGGCCACCGCTGTGTTATTATTCAAACTGCTATATACAAATATTGTAGCATATAAAATTCGTTGTATTTGTGCAGAAAGCTACAAAAAAAAAATTGTTGGAGTACAGTTATAAAATATGAATTATGAATTGAACAGTTTGCTTCATATTTTTCTATTACCAAACCTCATGTTTTCAGTCAGATTTAACTGCTATTTTCAACTGTCGACCTATTATTTAATACTGTATCTAAGCTTAGCTAATAAGGTGACATAGTCTAATACATTAGTCCTGATTCATATACATTAAGTTAATATTGTATACGTAACCTTTATTGGAAACAAAATTGTAAATTACTATTGTGGATTATATAAAAATAATATTCACCTAAGTAATATAAAATTATATCAAATCGCAGCTTTTGTATTTAAACGAGAAAAGTAATAAATATTAAAATATGTGATTAAAGTAATCGTGACTTCAAGTCAAGGTTGCTTATTTTTCTTTTGCAATTAGTATTTTTAATAGTAAAGATCCAATACGATGTTTTAAATATAACAATATTCATTATATTATAATAAATGACGATAGGGTCTTTTTTGAACAATTTTTTGGAGTTCAATGTGATATATATTTTTCTATCATTCAAAGTTGGTATGCATAATAATTATTACGTCGAATGTAAATTGCTCTGTATACAATATTGGCTCTGCAAGGATAATGTTTTAAAATTATGTTTAATGTTATAAAGTGTGATACAATAATGTTTGTTTATTTTTAAGTTTACTATCAGCAATCTATAATACTAGTAAGCATGTGATCAATGCATAAGCATACGTATTGTGTAGTTGTGTGTAAGCATGCACTACATAGGTAATATTACTATACTTTATTTATTAATAACGTCGAGATTCCACAACAGAGACAAGTTATTTATAAACAACATTAGACACCATACATTTCAGATATTAAAATGAAATAAAATTAGATATTAAAATGTACACAAATTTAACAGCAACAACACATGAGTAATATATAAAATTTACGTTCGTATAATTTAGAATATAAATAAATGAATATATCTAGGTCGTAAACAGGAAATTTGATTAGGTTTTGCACACCTATTGAGAAAAAAGAAACAATAAATAATTAGTAATAAAATGTCTTACTTACAACTTACTATAAACTCTTATTAGATATATGATGGTATTATGATTTAATTTTAAAAAGATTTTATAAAAAAAAATCAATTATACTTAACAATAAGATACTATAAAATTAACAGGGCCTTAGCGTAAATATTAACTTATACAACAACAAATAAGAGAATAACAAAATGAAAATTAGTGTTATATTATGATTAGTTTACTTATATAATATAATACCATCTTTTTATATTCAATGCAACGTCACGTGATATTATATTAAGTAATTAGGTATCCTAGATAATAATGTGATAAGTTTTCCTGCACCAGCGAACTTGTGATACAGAAGTTCATACTATACATAAAAAGGCGAAATGTACTCATGTACTTGACTTCAAATTAACTACCAGTGGTGTATCTAGAAAACATATAACAAGGAAATCTGTACTGTCAAACAGTAGCTTACGTTCTTTGCATCAATGTTTTGTTCTACAATATATGAGAGCTTTTTACTGTCTCGACAAAGAGACTGCATTGCACGTGATGATAAGTACAGTGTAGTTCGAAAACTGCAACGACCGCCAGGGGCTGAAAATTTATTGACAATCGCCATCGGTATGTCGGCCCACATATACCACGAAGGAAGGTCTCCAGGTACAGATAGACACCAAAGCTATTAGAAATTTGGGTCTTTAGATAAAGTAGCATTCGGTTAACGACAATGATCATAGAAACAACATACACGTGATATTACCGTGCCGTTATTCTTTTGCCGTGTCGTTGGGCTGTGGAATGGTCTTCCAGCGAGCGTGTTCCCACCATTCTTTGATATGGGATCTTTTTAGCGAAGCGTGAAGAGCTATTTATGCAGGTCGGCATGATCGCCGTGACTACCGATGGGTTTTTCTTGCCTGTCGATAATCGATGGTATTTTTCGGACTGCACCATGCTTCGCTCACTGTGTCGAGTCAGTATAAAGAAAATATATTTCGAAAGCTTATGTCAGTTACACACATTTTGTATTTTGTACTAGCGTTATCGTTTATTCAATTTTAGTTTGTCTAGGGGTACTGGCCGTCATATACGTAATAGTACTCAAACTTTCTATGTAGCTTCAATTTAAAAAATAATTCATAATACAATTATCGACTTTAAGAACGTAAGCTATGTGCTACACTTTATTGGTTTCCTTTTTCAATAACCACTGCACACAATGACTGTCCAGTACAGTTAAAAAAATTAAAATTTTAAGCGGACGTTGTCTTAGCACCAGGCCAGTAATCTTAACCACACAATTATAATAAACACCAAGTGTGAGGTTAAGTACCACATGCTCGCGGGTGAGAAAAACGACGTTTAGAAAGCCGCATCTACACCTGAGTTGTCTTGAGAAGGGCTATCAGCTGCATTACAGCGTCAAGTTGGGCAAAACAACCCAACGTAAGACTGCGTTGCGAGGTAGCCAACGATGCATCTCCGCTTGGCCCGAATGAAACAACATAGTGGTATCTTATTAGAATGACATTGCTTTAATTTAAGGCTGAGATTTAAAAACGCTATTTCGACTTTGCTTAGCAAAGTTCTCAAAAAATAAATTAGTTTTGACAAAAAACTGAATTTGAGAGAGATTTGAGTATATCCATAGTATCGCAGAACCAAATCCATGTTGACAAAATCGGTGACTTACTATATCCTTTAACATTGATCTAAAAATAAGTCCGGTTTTCATTCCTGACGCTATAACTCCAGAACGCACGAACCGATTTCCACGGTTTCGCATTCGTTTGGAAAGGTCTCGGGCTCCGTGAGGCTTATAGCAAACAAAATTCAGGAAAAATTTCAACAGAAAAGCAGGAAAACGAAAAATCATTTTTCACATACAGCGCCATCTGTGATACATATCATGTACTACAAACCAATATGGTTTTGCATGGTGGTGGAGCAGATCGCACCAGTATTTTAAGTAGATGGCGCCGATGCGTTAATTGTTTGACAGCAACTCATTGTAGCTTGCTCAGTTAATTTCATGTGACATTTATTATGCGCACGTTCCTTCAAACGCTAACTAAAAACCAAAACGAAGCCATCTGGTGGCGAAACGAAGTTCGCCGGGCTTGCTAGTTGAATAATATAAATTGTAATGTTTTAGTAAAGTCAAAGCAAACTAAAAGTTGTGTCTTTAACTCTCAGCCTAAGTCCTTATTTTAACAAGTATCAATGAAGTCCTGAATCTGTTATCGTCATAATTATATCTAAAATTATTGATTTATTCACAAACTACTAAGTTATCTACAATGAAAGTAAACATGAATTTAATTCAAAAATGCCTACGTAAGTATATAAGCATAATAAACTTGATATTTCCATTAGATAATTTGAATATAAGTATTTAATAAGTGCTAATGATTTGCCGTGTTTTTATTTTATATTTATCACTAAACTGGAATTGTGAAGGAAGAATATATTTTCAGTTACGGGAGTCGGTGGAAGAGGGTAAGTTTTCTCCGTCGATTTTGTGACGCGTGGCTTGTAAGTAGGCCTCAGCTGCTAGGGTGGGCCAAGCGTCGGCTGTTAGGGCAGTTGCTGACCCAGATGTTCCGGACCAAGTTTCCGAAGTAGACACTTCAGCAGGCCGTTCTACATTCTCTGAAGTCTTAGTCACGCACTCCAGTGATAAAGGTTTCGGTGTTTCGATCCTGAAAACATAAATAACTATAAAATCTCATGGGTTAATGCTGGGTTCAATATTTTGCGCATTGAAAATACTGAAAAACAAGAATCACTATTTGAAAGATCGTAATTACGAAACAATAATTTTCGGTTTTTTATATGCACTTTGCAGAATGTCTACATAGGGTCTGGTGACTTGTGCAATGCCGACTTGAGAGAAAATTTATTGGCTGTCATCTTACGATACGATATCTTAATATGTGTTAACTGCTAGCAGTCAGATACACAGGATTGGCTCCACAGCTAATGGTACCCCTTAAATATTGTCATTAGAAATGACATACAGGTATGTACTTACTAGCATAAGCATTACTATTGACTTTGATCTTAAATAAAGGTAATTATCTGAATACGTCCGGATGACATTTCCGGCTTGGCCTCTTGGCTTGGCTTCCGGTTTATAGACTACCACAGTAAAAGCGTAAAGTAGGGATGAATATTACTACAAGCCATTGTTAATAATTATTATTTAATATCATGTGATTTATGCTGTAATCGTTTAACAATAACTTTCATGAAAAATGATGCTAGACAATTAATAAGGACTTTTTGGGGTGAACAAAAAGATGGCGGCAGTGTGTGTTTTGCGAAGCGTCGGTGTGAGACTCTTGAAAGTGTAAAAGTTTGTTTGGTGATTATTGATCTGTTTTTATATATGACACGACAAAAAGCCTCTATAAATATATAAATGATTATACATATACATTATCAGAATCTATTACTTTGCGCCCGATGTTGTATATATTTAAGTTTTGTGTTGAAATAAAGATTATTATTATTATACAAATAAAAATGACTTTAGCTTGTTTTTGATACGTAGTATTTAACTAAAAATTTAAATTGATGGATACATTACATGATGAGTCAGAAGTCAAACTACTGTTTGACCTGTGCTTATTGAAGGTTGTTATAAACTTAGGTAAGTTAATAGGAATGGGTGAATTTAAACATTGATAGAAATAAAAGGTTAAAAGCCAATTGTTAGTTTCAACCTCTCGTAAAAATACCTCACGCGTTCTGGTGACTGCATGGCGTCGTTAGTACTCGATATCTCGAGGTCCTCTGCATAGTTCAAGTGAAGTTTTTCATTGTCCGACCGTGGTTCTTTTTCTAAAAACATATTTTATATTTCTTATAGCTTTTTTTTACACTGGCTCGACATAGTGACTACTGAGTACCTGATGATAAGTACACTGTAGTCCAAAAACGAAAGCGACTATCAAAGGATGAAAATCCATTGATAGTCTACATCGTCATGTCGGCCCACATATACCACGACTGAAGGTCTCTAGGTATATGAGTTACTGGATATACTCAAACTGATTCCGAAACGCGACAGGCCAAAGCGAGCTAATCATAATTGAAACAATTTGATATTATAATTTCTGGCCATCTTATAAAGATCGTTAATTTATTGAGCCCATTTGGAGAAGACTTCCATTGGTCCAGCCATCGCTATGTATGGTCGTAAATAATGTAGTTGTATATAGCCAAATAGGAATTTGTTCAGGGAGCTCAAGAAACGACTTTTCTTTAGTGTTCACTGTCAACTTGAGGGAAGCGAAGCATAGTTGCTTTTTTTTTAATTTACTACTCGATATAGGCCTAGTATAATAAGCGCCACTGAGCTCAACTCACTAACTGAAATACGTCTAAATTCAAACCGAAATAGTTCAACATGCGAATTGGTAGAAATATTTGTTGGGCGACTACGTTTCCTCGTCGGTCCCATTTTTATTTTCCCACAGGCTAGCTATAGGTTAGCAGAGCATTAGAATGTTTACAATAAAAAAAAAAATCAGGAGTTATATATAGATATAGTATTCAACTCACCATCCACGTTGATTGCTGCCTCGGGCCAACTCAATGAGTCACCTTCTACATCCACAGGCTCGTCTTCAGCGTCATAAGCCCTAGATTCTCGAGGTCGTTCCTCGCGGCGCTCGTCATCAAGGTCGTAGCCTAACATGCTCTCCACAGTATGGTGCCGTTTCCTAGTACGCAGTTTCAGGCGCCGCTGTCGGTTGGCTCGAATACGCTGATACGTCTGTTCAATATTATAATGATTTCTTGTTTTCATTTTTATTAGAAAAATAAAAAAATAAAAAAAATCACCACAGACGTTTAAAAACATTTAGATAAAATAATAAAAGAATAGAAGATAATATGACACAGTGGAATTAATTAGTTGAGATGAATTACGGTTTTTATTTATTCTTTTGACGGCCTGTTAATGACGTTTCTCGTTACCCTATCTATGGTGCTAAGGGTACTGGATCTGAGTCCCGGTATCGGCAAAAACTTTTCATGATGACCAGATTATTTAGTCCCATATCCATAACACAAATACAAGCTTAGATTGGAGTTATTTGTGTGTTTAGTTTCTTAAAATACTATTATTATTTTATTTCTTGGTATTTGCAACTTAATTAGCCGAGGTTAGGGCTAAACATCTTTTCATGTGGGGACGAAATAGAAGTAACAGGTAATTAAGACCTCGGAAAATAAGCCGTGTAGTTTTCTTGTGGAACACTGGATAAATGTAAAAAACATATATGCATATATAATCTCTAATAGATTAGAGATGGGAAAAACGTGAAATAATAGTACTACGCATACGAAAGAGATACAACTAATAGCACATATGACCATTGTTATAATATGCCTAATATCTACGTATATGATACACAAAGAAAAAGGCAGGCAGCATAAGAATCTCTACACGGGGCCCTTTTTTAACTTATAAATATCATCCTCGCTCTATGGTTCCATTCCTTTCGATCGATGTTATATTACTGCCAAAACTAATAACTTATCTATCTTTAATTCGTAGATTCGTAGTTACACCTATCCCTTTCAAATTTGTACATGCGAAAAGAAGCGCACTATGGTTGCTATAGTAACAAATCTAAGATAGGGGATAGGATAAGTTATTAATTTCGGCCATTAGTCATCAACTATACTTTATTTAGACACAGAATAGTTACCAATTATTCATAATATCTCTTAGCGATTTATACAAATAACTTATTATAATTATCTAGTAATTAATAAGAATATTATAGAGTTAGATTGTTTTGGCATTTATAGTTTTTAAATAAATCAATGATGATATATCGTCACGGTATATACTTTTCAGGGTGAGCGGAAATATATTAGTGGCTGTATCCACTTTGCGTTATATGTCGTACCCGAAGTTAGCAGCAGCGCAGCTGGTCGCCGTTCTCAGAGCACACACATATCATTACTATTAGACGCCATGCGGGTTTCTTCATGTTTACCTTCACTTGTGGCCAAGTAGTTCGTAAATCCGTATTGAATCTGGTAAAATCCTAATCTACGCGTCCTGGGATATGAACCTAAGACCACTCGCGACGTGGCACTCAGATACCGGTTCGTTATTCGCTAGGCCACCACTGGCACATTTAATTATATTAACTGAATTGGGAGTCGAAGCTGCTCGCGTCCGTATGCTTTACCCTTGTTTCACTACACGTGACTCCTGGGTGGTGCTAAACGAGCAGCAGCGAGGTGGTAGGGCGTCGGTGCCCGTCTGGATCGCGACCACAGTTCATGGGTGTAAAGCCCGTCATAGTGACCAGTTTCGGCTTGTCGCGCTTCGGGATCAGCTTGTGTATATCCAGTAGCTCATATACCTAGAGACCTTCAGTCGTGGTATACGAGGGCCGACATGACGATGTAGACTATCAATGGATTTTCATCCTTTGATAGTCGTTTTCGTTTTTGGACTACACTGTACTTACCATCAGGTACTCTGTAGTCACTATGTCGAGCCAATGTAAAAAAAAAACTGATTACTACTATAACAAACCTCCCATCTAGCATCTTCATCCTGATGATGTAAGGAGTGAGAAGGTGGTGCAGCATCTCTAGGTAGAGCACTTAGACTGTATAAATGCTGCAATTCTTGTAAAAAATGTGCTTGAGCTACGCCAGGTCCTAAGCGGGCACCGCAAACACCACACGCGGACTTTCGTTCGCCATCCGCTGTTAAATAAAGACTCGTATAAGATTTTCTTCAACGATACGGTAGAGGCGTTAACCAAAAACTTTATACTTATTGATATTATTAACGTAAACTCAATTCAAAAATAAATTTTGTGAAAACTTGCGCTCGACTCAATGGAGGATCAACTTGTCGTAGAAACTTCCCATAAATTAATTTGAAGTTAAACGGGCGACGCGACGTTCACTTAACATAAGTGCTTTGACCACGAACCATACATACGACGCATTAGCTTGTCTCAAAGCCAATAATAAGATTAAAAGTGTGGAAATATATTTATTAAATTTAGATAGTTATCTTGTGATGCTGCTCTTCTGATATCTTGTTGAAAATGTTGACTTAAAAACTTTATAAGCATTAACTTGACTCTGTAGCATATTATTCTAAAATTGTGTTATTAACGTCTTAGGCAAAAAATATTGTTTTCATAGAAATGTATGAGGCTACGTCCAGTTGACTGTTCCATCATCGGCTAAAATCACACCATGACAGGCTCGTAGCATTTGTCGAAACTGGTACACCTTAAGCATGACACGTAGCATTCATAATCCAATACGCGTAAACTACTAGGAGTCGATGGGAAAATGTACGCAGTTAATACGTGATTAATATTCGTTTCAAAACTGTTAAAATTGGGCATTAAAGGGGTCATCCCGTGTGAAGGCACTTTATCGGCGCTTATTTTGGGTTTTTTTTTTTGGCGAACTTAATAAACATACAATTTTGAAATTTTCACTATATATTAATCCACATTTCAAAACCATGTTTAGTTTTTATCGAATATACCGGCAAACACACAAACGTGGCGGGGGACTTTGTTTTATAATATTTAGTGATTTTTTTTTTAATTATTTTAATGAAGTTTACACCCAAGTAAGAACAGCATATAGCGATCGGTGTTAAGAAATAGTAGAAAATGTAATGAACAGACAATTGAATAATTGACCGTTCGATACTTAATTTATTCGTTTACACGAATAATTATTAAAAGTGAAAATCGATTTTCGATTAGATGTCATAATTTCTGGTAGTAACACAACACTAGTAATGCGCCTAATCAGTTAAAACCAAGAGCGATCGATTAAACCAATTATTTATTATTCGACTCGAACAAAGTCCCACGCGTTGCGGAAATTCATTGGCGCGTCGTTTGCACAATGCCTTAGATACAATTGGCGATAATCAAACAAGTTTAATTGAATATACAAGTTATTAGAATACTAAATTATTTTATTAACAATTGGTCATCGCCAAGCTTACTTGTGAGTCTTAACTCACATGAGAAAAAATCGTGCGAATCTGAGCACGTTGCGGTGGGAGGTTGCTCGTCGTCTTTGCACGGCCGCGGCGAAGCCGACGCGGCCGATCCCGGCGAGCTGGTGTCGTCCCGAGCAGTGTGCCCGTAGCGGTACAGGGGCGGAGTACTACTCTCATCACGAACACTCTAGTATCAGAAGCAATGTAAATTAATAAGTATCCAGGACCATCAAATTAAGAATGAGACGTAAAGAAAAATAGTTTATAATCACGTGTCCTATGTCATAATATTTTAAGTCCGAGTGTACTACATCATATATACATACATGGTTTGAATTGTAGGATTGAATCTGATTGAAAAGCATGAAGTGTACTTTAACATTTTACATGCTCATACTCCATATATATTTAATTAATGGCCGGATATTTTATTTGATAGTAACCTTTCCTGTAATGCTAAAAGTCTGTTCAAGTATTGGTACCGAAAAACTTTTCTGTGATTGGTATATTCGTTCAAAGTAAGCCATATATAAATGTTGAAATCATATTTAACATATTAGTTTTTTATTTTCAATAAAATTTAACGTAATACAAACCTTTTCTTTTTTTATTTATTCATCGACAGAAAGATATATTAATTCTAAACAATGAGATTGACAAATTTATCTATAGATTTGCTTATAACAATATTCCATCAAATCTGACAGCCTGTGGAGTCATCAATACGGTCTGTGTATGTTCATAGGCAATCCCTACTTCAAATCCCATTTATCATTTATTTGTCGCGCATTATATAGGTACAATGCGCTCGATCTAGACATCGAGCATTGAACTCTTAATAATATTCTTACATTGCATTAAGTGCATAAAACTTCTATTAATCTGAATAATATAGGCCTTTCAAAAAATCGTTTTAGCCCGTGTAAAGTTTGTCGAATAAAAGAAGTTGGAAAATACATTTTAGAACAATTAAACTTACTCTAAGCACTTGCCCAACACTTTGTCCAAGTGCATATTGCTCCCCGAGGTGTCTAGCGAAGGCTTTCCCAGGGTAAAGCGGGTGAAATGCACCCCCAATAGGACGAAATGCACCGCATCCGAAACTTTGAAGCGCGGGATGCAAGAATTGGGGTGCCATATGATGAAGAAATCCCTCCATGATATCTGTAATAAAAGTATTTTAAAACGTTTCTTTTATTATTAGATGGCTTGTCAAACTCTTATGTATTCATTTCACAGGTCTATCTATATGCGTGATTTCAAACAAAGAAATAAATATCAGACCAGCAGCCACATGTAGCGGGCATTTTCTCACTTTCGTAATAATATCACTATATCGCATGTGAAAAATAAGTGACTATGTAATCCCATGTATTTAATACCCACATGGAACTAATATTAGTACTGCCTACAGAGTATTCCGGGGCTTGATATTTGAGCATTATTTGTCAATGCATCCATGATACAATCATTGAAACTACTGTTGCAAAACTGATGTACTTTTAAACAGTTATGATCTTATCGTCCATACAACAAAGGCCACTCACTCTCTACCAACTGGTGTTAAAAAGCTTCAGTAATAAATACTTTTTTCGTTGAAGTGACGTCTGTAATGGCCTAGTAAAAACAAACAAAAGTTCTCTGTTATGGCCACTTAAAGCGAATGGAAGCACACAGGAATAGAATAGTGTTTGTTTGAAACAAATAGTTATTACGTCGACCAAACGTTGAGTACAGGGGTGAAATTGTGTCCGGTAGCGGACAGTGCCAAATGGACAACGGGCTACAACAATAAACATATCTACCTACCGCGCTGTAAACTTTTCCGGTCACAAGTCTACACAACGAAATTTACCCTCTTAAAAAGTGAAATTGCGATTTAAGTTCAATCATTTCATAATATGATCCGTGATATAATCCATGATATATCTTTATATTACTATAGAGCATAGACTATTTCTTGTACAAGAAATAACCTACTAACTTCTGAAAACGAATAAAAGATAGTTTAATAATGTATTGACAATAAAAGGAAAAATATATAGTAGTTTATATTTTACACTGACTCATAAAAAAAAATTACAATCATTTCACAGTAAATGCAGTGTAGTAGAAGAACAGTGGCAGCCGCCAATGATCATATATCGTCTTGCTCCATAGTCTTTAAAGGAACAAGTTTCACTAGAAAGAGAAAATATGGTGCATGAAAGATCACTTTATTAATTCAACCCCAGATGACACGGCAGAGGCATGAAACAAAAAGGTAGGAGGAGACAATGGAATCTATTTTGTCTGCTTTTGAAAACTTCCTTTTACTTCAAATATTATATTACAGTAATTTATTAAATATCATTATTTTTTAAAGGTAATTTGAGCAGGCATTGGCTTTTCATGAGGATTTTAGACGATTTTTTGCGTTTCGATGCTAACTAGTCATTTTTAATTTAGTAGATAACCAATCACTCAAATACTAATAATAACCGTACATACAATTTTAATGTGTCTGGAAAATTTTCACTTTCCTCTTAACCTAAACTTTTCTTAGTTTTTAGAAATTCTTGTTATTAAGTTTCTCATATTTTACAAATTTTAGGATATTGTTTTAATTTCGTTTCCTCATTAATACCATACAAGTCTAAACATCTGGATGATTTATTGTTTTGTCATTTAGGATTTTATTAAAAATTAATTAAATGGTCATTATTCTAATCTTTATAAATTTATATATGTAAAAATCACGTCTTACGGTGTTTGTGGTCGCACTCTTTTTTTTTTGGTATCCCGGGGAAAATTCTACATACGTACATCAGGGCTGCTGGGAGGGCAGCGACTCAGGTGTGTCAGATTCCTACTGACTAAAAAGCCCAGGGGGTCCCTCTAATCGCTCCACCCAGGCCTGGGAAACCAAATTCATCCAGACGCCCGGGGAACGAAAAGTCTTGTTGAGGCTACCTCTCCGGGAGGTGTAGCTGTAAGAACCCACCCCTCCAAAACCTCTCCACGCACTTGTAAATATCATATTTAAAAAGATGTAAATGTGTAGGTAGAATGTGGAGTACATTATTATATGACAATTTTATAATATTTTCATCTATTTTCCACGAAATAACCAAACAGATTAAAGTATTTCGAATTAATTTTTATTCTTATTTCGTTTATACTATTGTAACCTACACCAAAATTACTCTCATCTTCACACCGTTCCTCCTTATGCTCTCGAAGCTATTTTACAAATTTGACTAAAATTGCATAATATTTTATGACACTACAGATGCAAAAATTATACGGTGTAAAGTTGCCTTTACGAAGGCCATTGGAATAACACAGTAACGGTACAGTAACAGTGCCGCTTCAGTTGCGCAAAGCTATTGCCACACTGAGTGTTTTCTATGTTTAAGCTTGTTCCACCCTCTCCCTTCCTGAATAGAACCACGCGCGCGTCTTTCCGGAGTCACTGCTATGCGATATCTAACATCCCAGCTATGACTAAACATTTCTCTGACTCTTACTTTTGCCGTATCGTTGGGCTGTGGAATACTCTTCCAGCGATCGTGTTCCCATCATCCCTTGATATGAGATCCTTTAAGCGTAGCGTGAAGAGATATTTGTGTAGGCCGCCATGATCATTGCGACTACCGATGGGTTTTTCTTACCTGTCGATAGTCGTTGGCGTTTTTTGGACTGCACTATACTTAACTTTTGGTGTGGTGCGGTAACTGTGTCAGGTTAAATTAAAAAAAAGAAAAGCTCTCTTTCAGCTCGATACTATATGTTAGTGTATGGATGACTCGCGCCTAAATCATTCGTTAAATATTGCTTCTTATTCCATAGCCTACACAAAAGCCAAGTCTTACGATATTAAAATTTTGGATATGGGTCCTCGTATAAGAAAATAGTATATATACAAAACACACACAAAACCAGAGAAAACAAAAGTGAAATATAGGATTTTGATCTATATCACTAGAGAGCTTACTTTAAGGAAAAACTTATTATAATTTAATTAAAATGCTTTTCTCACCTACATTTACATTTACACATTTTTCTAAATATTGACATACCTTTACTGTTATATTATCATCTTTCTACATATTAGATGAATATGTTTTCCGAGTAATTTACCGACTTTGTGTAGTATGTTTTTAATAAGTATAAAGGTAGGTACGTATTCGGTATTCTGAGCTATTTAGCTGGCAAAAAGTAAGTAAAGAAGTAAGTTGCATCGGTATTTTTGCTGTTGAATCACGTAATGTATTTAACACCCTACTATTATGGTCAACATTACTAAACGTAGAATACTGATAATTTAGATTATTGAAACTCGAAGGCTCAATCAGAGTTACACGTTATTGAGCTGGTTAAATTGTCTTTCTGTTTACGTTTGGTCATATGGTGTAATTAACACGGTTCCACACAGTTACCGGTCTCTCCGTATCAAGTATGTTGCGGCTCAATTAGTCTGCACAGCAGATGCCAAATAGGCTAAATGTCGTCAATGTAATCAGTTGCTCAGTAAACAGTACTCCTTTGATTAGAGGAGTGTCCTATCAACAGACAAACAAGGCTCATTTTAAGGTAGGTATACATTGCAAATGCATCTGTGATGAAATCAAAATTATAGTTACAATTGATTATACGGAATCGACTAGGGATTTGGTGGATATCCATATCCGCAAAGGTTTTTTTATGTAGACGAATGTTGATTGGCCAGGGCAGATGTTTATAACTCAAGAAGGTTTAAGGGGCGAGCACTAGGGATGTTCGTGTAAAAAATATCGATATTTTGTTCGATATAATATGTTATATCGATACTTCGTGATATATCGAACAAATATATCGATATTTTTTAAATATCGTAAGTAATTACTTGTATTTAACTAGTCTATAATATTAAATAGGGATCAGGTTAATTATGAGTAAAAACACTTTAGAGAGAAGAGACAAATCAACTTTATTTATAAATCATACGAAAATGAATCCAAGGCCATACGACTCAAAAGCCATGTTTAGCATCTACGCGTAAAGAATTACAGATTTTTCTTTTCTACCATACCAATATTAAAGATTCATAAATAAAAAAAGTACTGGGGTACTTTTTCTCTAAACCTTGCAAAAACTAAATTTTATTTACCCTTTTGGCTTGCAATCTGCTTCTCTGCTGTCTAAGAACCTGTGCGGCTTTTGAAAAAAGTCATTCAGATGGAACTGAGCTAGCCAAAACAAGTGACCATAGACACGACAGATTTTTTTTATTGTAAGAAAAAGTAGAAAAGGTGGCGTTTGGGTAGTCCCAATACTGCTACCACCATAGATTATAAAAGTTTTGCTACTAGTGCTGCCCTCGCGGAAAGTATCTCATGTCAGCGTTTCGTTATTGCAAAGGCTAATTTTCAATAATCCGGGGGCTTTCGTTTTATTTTTACTCAAATTGACAATGTTGCAGATTTATAGGAATATGTAGATATAAAGAAAAAAATAGAATTTGACACGATATTTGGTATATCGGATGAAATATATCGATATTACATTCGATACTAGATGATATGATAATATCGGATTGAAGCGATATATCGCATACATGTATCGAGGAGTGAACCTGTGGTGATCTACTAACGTTTCAGAAGCGACTACCTTAAGAAGAAACGCCGAAAGAAACTCAAGGCTGCGTCGGAGTGGCGATAACCGATATAAACGGATCAGATATATACCAAGGGGTTAAAGGCTATTTGTTTTAAGCGACATTTTTTGGTGATTTAGAATTTATATATTTTCGAATTCGGCGAAAAACACTGATTCTGAAAATGTTTATTACAAAGTATCGCCAAAAATGTCACTTAAAGCAAATAGCCTTTCACCCTTCTATACATATGTTTAAGACACATATATATAGAATAATTCTTACTACGTTGACTCAGGATCTCTACTTTAGTTTTGCGTTCAAAATTTAGACGCATCTAAATAATCTGACCAGTTAGTTCTTTTTTATTGGAACGCCTTTTTATTTTATCAAAACATATTATTCTATTATGTTCATTGTAATTAAGCTTGATACTGAGTATATCCAAAATAAAATCTTTCCCACCACTATATCTTTGCGAAATTGAGCTCTATCGGGCATATAATATAGAAACGCATGCAACACAACAAACATACATTAATTTTTATATATAGATATGGCTAAAATATATGTATAGGCTGATAGATGTAGGTTACTGTATTCGTATCCTGAAACCGCCTACGTGAACAGTTGGTGCACGTTACTTGCAACTATCTATTCTATTGTCGTTACGTGTAAACACTTAGAAAAGAATAGTATGGGCGGAAACACAAGCGATAAACAAACGTAACGTAAACGTTATGAAATGTTACATGCGGCAACCAGCGCGAGCGTCGAGAACACGGAGCCTTGAATATATTGTTTACATTTATGTACCCAATCCGCTAACGCAAGTTAGACCTATTTCCCCAAATTGTTATACAACATCCCCAGAAAAATTAATTCTCAGATTAAAGAGTTTATAAATATAAATTTGTATTCTTAATATTCCTTTATGATATTGAAATCTTGTTCAATTGTAATGCTAACTGAGTATTATTTTACGTGTATTTTATGATAGATGAACAACATATGAAGTAGTTAAAGTGAAAAAATTGTTTTAATTGTATGTATATTATTTTATTTTTATACAAAAAAGGACACTACAGCTATTTCTGCAAAGTATTAGTATAAAATTATATCATGTATTACTGCATTAAACATTTCCTTTCCTGGAAATACTATTATAAGTTATTAATATATTTATAGTATTAAATTAACATGTCCGTTTTTACATGTAAAATCTGGAATAAGTAAGATTTCATATTCCCTGTTCTAAATGAAAGAAATGAAGTATGTATATATGTATATTAGGTTGGGGAAAACGTCTTTTCGCGAATATTATGTATAAGCTCTCTAAAAAAATTCTTTTAAAATCCCTTTGGCTATACTATTAGGTCCTTACATATGAAATTGGCGTTTTTCGTACTGGCCACTTTAATCACAAATTTCTCCTCTTTGGTAAGGAATTCCAAATTCAAATTTGTACAGCTATAGACTCATGTATTTGTGCTTCGATGATCGTCATTCATTTGTTTTTTTCTTCTGTTTTTTTCTGTTTGCGTCACTCATTTTACAAAATGGAAAACTTAAAATATCGCATTATTTACGAGTACGAGTTCCGCCGTGGCACTAGTGCTGCGGAAACAACTCGAAGGGTGAATGATGTGTATGGCGGTCGTGTTGCAAAAGAAAACACAGTTCGTTTTTGGTTCCAACGTTTTCGTTCTGGAAATTTCGACCTGCAGAACAAGCCCCGTGGACGGCCTGAGACTCAAGTTGATAATGAAGAGTTGAAGGCTATTGTGGAAGCGGATCCATCGCTAACCACGTCCGAGTTAGCTGCAGGCTGCGATGTTAGTGATAAAACTGTTTTAATTCACTTGAAGCAAATTGGGATGATTAAAAAGCTTGAAAGGTGGGTACCTCACGAATTGACTGAAGCAAACCGGCAAACGCGCGTCGACTGCTGCGTTACATTACTAAACCGGCACAATAATGAAGGTATTTTAAACCGAATCATTACCTGTGATGAAAAATGGGTTCTTTACGATAATCGGAAGCGCTCTGCGCAATGGTTGGATCCTGGCCAGCCAGCCAAATCCTGCCCCAAGCGAAAATTAACCCCAAAAAAGTTACTTGTAAGCGTTTGGTGGACTAGTGCCGGTATTGTTCATTACAGTTTTCTCAAATCTGGCCAGACTATTACGGCTGATGTCTATTGTCAGCAATTGCAAACCATGATGGAAAAGCTAGCGGCTAAACAACCTAGGCTGGTCAATCGCTCCACGCCACTGCTGCTTCACGACAACGCTAGATCACACACTGCGCAACAGACGGCTACTAAATTAGAAGAGCTTCAATTGGAAAGTCTAAGACATCCTCCGTACTCCCCGGACCTTGCTCCAACAGATTACAATTTTTTTCGAAATTTGGATAACTTCTAGCAAGGGAAAAAATTCAACTCCGATGGGGCAGTCCAAATCGCCTTCAAAGATTTTATTGATTCCCGTCCGACTGGTTTTTTTAGTAAAGGGATCAATGAACTACCTATGAGATGGCAAAAGTGCATAGAAAATAATGGTTCATACTTTGATTAATTAAATATATTATATCAAAAAATATTCGACTTTTTGTTCCTCCCATACAAAACGCCAATTTCATATGTAAGGACCTAATATTACTATTTGTCTGGTTTTGATTACATATATAAGGTTAGACTTAAAAAATAATAGTAAAATGTTGTTTTCAGCTATTTTCATTTATTTATAGTTCCATCAAAGTTAGTGAATATCCTATGATAAAATTCGATACATTATAAAACTTTATTACAACAAAGAAGAAAAATGCAACGCACGCCACGAAAAAAATTTGTGACGTTTATAGACCTAATGCAGTGTTAGTAAGAGCGCTTAAGCGAAATCAATCCGAAAATTTTGATGTTAAAGATGCACCTCGATCTGGTTGCCCTGTTATGGATAAATAGAATCAAGATCGGTATACCCGTAGTTACGTTATAGCTAAGGCACTGAATATTAACCACAAACAGGTTTGACCCATTTAAGAAAGCTAGGTACAGAATAAAGCACGATATTTGGGTGTTATACGAGCTTACTGAAATAAACTTAGTGAACTGTGTACTCATTTGTGATTCTTTATTGAGGCGTATTGAAACCGATCCGTTTTTGAAGATATTGATAACTGGTGCTGAAAAGTAGATACGACAAGAACGTGCGAAAAAGGTCGTAGTGTAAGATCGATCAGGCTTCAGAGACTGTGGTAAAACACAGGTTAACTCGCAATAAGTTAATGCTGTTTGTATGATGGGATTGAGGAGATATTGTTCATTACGAGCTTTTACCGCAATGCAAAACCATCGATTCGGATCTCTACTGCCAACAACTGATGAGATTAAAGCAAAAAGTTGAGAGAGGGCGGCCGGACTTGATCACTAGAAATGTTGTGGTCTTTTATCACGATAACGCTAGATTACACGCATATTTAACCACTCAGCAAAAATTAAGAGAGTTTGACCGTGAGGTGTTAATGCATCCATCATATAGCCCTGACCTTATACCTTCAGATTTCCACCTGTTTCGGTCTCTTCAGAATTCTTTAGGCAGTGTCAGGTTAATTTCAAGCGAGGAATGCCAAAACTACTTGTCGCGTTTTTTGATCAGAAGGTCCAAAATTTATTCAGCAACTAGATTCACAGAATTCGTAGCATAAGCCTGGAGATTGCATTGTACAAGTACGAGATGCTATGTTTTCATGATCTTCGGACCTCGCCGCCTCTAGATGCCCACATGATCATAGATGGTGTGCGAATTCCCGTCGGGGACACAATGAAATATTTAAGTCTCTCGGCTGCAAGCGGAATTTCAATGCACATTTTAGCCAGCTGTTGCCAAGAGTGCTCGGCGAGGCAGCTGCCTTATGCTTAATATAGGCGGCCCGTAGGCTTCCAGTCTTTACGCCAACGTGGTACATTCGATGAAGCTGTACGGGGCCGCAGTGTGGGCCGATCACTTAAACAGTTGTAACATCGGACTGCTGAAGCGACCGCAGAGGGTATTGGGTATAAAGATCAGCTGGAGCTACTCGACAGTTTCATGCGAGGTGACCTGAGTTATGGGGAGGACGGTCTCCTGGAACCTAGATGCCTCGATGAATTGGCGAAAAATGCACTCGCAGAATGCCCATCCTGAGCCTCTGAGCATGTAAATCTAGTGCAGGTCATAGTTACTAACTACTCGTTGACAATGCTAATCGCACAAATGCTTGGCAGCGATAGGGTACGAAAGGCCGCTCACAAATGTGAGAATATTCTGACCGTGAAAGATGCGGTGGAAAGAGGGCGGGAAAGACAATTTTCATCTTTATCCTAGCAGTCCGTCCGCTGCCCTACTAGATTGGGAAGCCGGAGGGAGGCGGTATCACCAACCTAACCCAAACTAACCGCTGCCCTGACGGTCCACAAGGGTTTTCACCGGATAAAAAAAGTGAGAATAGGGCCTTTGGCGACGTTAATACTTGTGGTAGGAGAGAAAAATGAGAACGGAAACAAAAAAAGGTGAGTCTAAGAAACAAGGGCAAGCTTATAATCTGGACTCTAGTCAGTAACTCGAACTAATTGCAAAGCACAAGTTCGGCTGGCATTGGGGCCGTCGACTCCCGATGTCAGTATATACGCCACTCTAGTTAACACACTAGAAATCTCTTCCACGTTGTCAGGCAAGACCTTATTTACGAGGAACTCCATGCCACCTTAGGATACTTGGTCTCCTTCTTGAAAACACATAAGGTGGTCCATCTCGAGAGTCACGGTGTCTTCTTCGTCTCTATGATCTTAACCTAACCCGACTATATGCCACCAAGGACTCTTGTTGTTGGTAGACTACTATACCCGGCCAGGTATAGGAAGTATATTCGCACTCCTGCGCTGCCGTTACCACAGCTGCTACCGTAGCTAGGAATAGCAGAGTGACCGGGAACAAAGGGTCATGGTTGTGTTGCACCTATCATGAAGACCGTTGCCCATAATATCCACCCTGGGCAGACATGTTGGAGATCGCAGTATTAATGACAGTTCTCAGGAAGTTGCTCCTGTCAATTACTTTATAGTTCTTTTCCCGTAGTTCGTTCTTACGACATCCACGGGAGGAAAGGGCTGGGCTAATATTCTCTACCGGAGCCACCACGGCAAATTGGAAAGTAAACACTACGAAAATGATATTTAGCCTTTTAGTGGAAATTAAAAGACACACGTTTCGACGTTTTTAAAAAATAAATCCCTAAGGGATAAAAACAGGGTCAGAAAGTTGATTAGAAAATTCGGAAAATTTATATTGAACACTGAAAATTGATATTTAGCTTTTTAGTTATAAATATAATAATACGTATTTGAGGTTTTTGAAAAGTCGGTCCCAAAGAGGGTATATTATTTCTACCTAAGAAACGCCGGGATACCACAGCTAGTACTTATATACCATCTGACACAGGTACTCACAGGTCATGGATGATTCCCTGAGTACTTGTGCCGGCTTGGACGAGAAGCAACGACCCGGTGCTACCACTGCAGTTCGGACCTGGATTCCGCCCAGCATACGCTCGCACATTGCCCGGCGTGAGACAGCGAGCGGCGGGACCTGGTCCGATGGATCGGACACGACCTCTCCCTGCCGGCAGTGGTGTCGGCCTTGCTGGCAGGGCATGACAACTTGAGGGCCGTGGCCTCCTTCTGTGAGGAAGTCATGTCCCAGAAGGAGGCTGCAGAGCGAGAATGGCAGAAGGCCGCTCGAAGAAGACGCCGGGCTGTCGACAACCGCCCCGGCATATCAGTCCCAGCGGATCGGTCGAACCACGACCGGCCAGCTGATGCCTTAGGGGTTGTAGCTGTTAAGGGTGGGGGCTCTGAGCGACCGGTTAGCGACCCCCGAGAAGTCGGCGGTGCGTTGTGACGCGCTCTGCCGGAGTATACTAGGTGGTATCGGGGGAGGCGGCGTCTCCCCCCCGTGATTGTGCCTGTCAGGTGCGGCGTAGTGGGGCTGTGGCGATTTGATTACAGGACCCGCAGTCCCCACTAATTCGCAGAAGTAGTCACCTTGGGGTTTTTAGCTGGTAAAAGTCCGGCACACCCAGGCTGCCACTCCCTTCGCGGCCAGGACGGTCCTATGAGGATTTTTCCCAAGTAAAAAAAAAGCTAGTACTTATATATCGTAGTTCTTTTTAAAGATACAAGAGCTGTCCAGTAGTTTGTCCACAAGTTTGTCAGATAATTTTAATGCTATTTTCATTAAATTATCTATTCTATTATTATAAATAAAATAATATAATATATAAAAAACCTAAGAAGCGTATAAACTATTTTAGCATCATGCATAGTTCGAAATGATTTTCGAAATTATCAATTTTCTTTTCTTAATGTTGTAAAAAAGGGAAAACGGGCTTAAATATCTTAAATTGGGCTGTATTGTAGATTATTATATTATGCCAATACTACAGGGGTGATCATTAATCAACGGCTGGCGATGTACTTGAAGATTGTTAGACTACAAGCGATCGAGTCAGTAGGTGTAGGTAGATAGACGCGGCAATGTGTGATACAGGATTGTAGTGTTGGTTTGTAGGGCTCATTATGATGTTAGCGTAGCCATAGCGTAGTTAGGTCAGAAGAGTAATGTAGGTTACTGTATTAAGAATGTTAATATAAAAACTTATTTCTTAATCTATTGATTTTTATATTATGATGTTGTAGTTAATTATTAGATCCGCCTTTTGCCGCTAGCAGAGGGTTATTCCAATACAAGAGACGCTCCAGCTTCACTGTCAATCAACATAAATATGAATCGTATAATTATTAAACATAATTTTTGAATCGACAAATATCGACCAATAATTAACGACATCACCTCAAAAACCTTTCGCCGCCGGCCTTTTGAGCACCCCTAACCTACAATATAGAGATTAACAAATTCTAATGGGTTAACATTATAGGTAGACCGTAAATAATTATTTTTACAATAAGGGCGACAAAACAAAAAGTTTCATATACCACTCTTATTTTTATAGGTAGAAATATGTTGTAGGAAGAAAGTTCTTTAATTTTGTAAGTTCTTTGATTCCTGTCATTATAATAATTAGTACGGGGTTATTTAAGAATATAAATTATTACAGGGTTTTTATTAGAGTCCGACCGAAACTGGTTTTCCGGCCGAAACCGAAACCGAAACCGAAATTTCGGCCGTGGCTTCAGTTTCGGCCGAAACCGAAACCGAAACCGAAACTCACGTGCTCAAGTATAAAAGTCAACGTGGTCAAGTAAAAAAATGAAACAAAAACTTACATGTAATCAGTACCATCAAAGCATAACCTCTAAAGAATGTTTACGTGGGGTGATAACGCACTGACTAAGTTGTATTGCTATAGAGCAATGCGAATTAGATCCGTCAACTGTCGTCTAAACGACGCAGTTACACTCCGACGCAGCCTTGAGTTTCTTTCGGCGTTTCTTCTCAAGGTAGTCGCTTCCGAAACGCTAGTAGATCACCGTTAGGTTTCGTATTTCTGGCTGGCGGTCCAAGTCGAGGTTCGTACCCACAGGTTGCCCTTGCATTGCCACCCAACCCATAAATTGCCGGCTGAGCACCCTCAGTGTTCGCCCACCCACCCGGTTAAGTTGTGAAGACCTTTCCCGGTCAACAAACACGCGTAAATTCGAAAAAAAAAAAGCAATGCGAACGGCGCACGAATACCGAACAGGGCCGCCAGCGTCCGTCAAAGCGTTGCCGCGAGAAACGAAGCTAGGCAAGCATGTACGACAACTACCGAAATCAGTTTCGGTTTCGGCGAAAGTTTCGGCCAATTTTGGCCGAAACCGAAACTGCCGCCGAAACTTGATTTTTGGCCGAAACTCGGCCGAAACCGAAACCGAAACCGAACTTTCGGTCGGACACTAGTTTTTATATGTATTAATATTTATATGTTTTTTATCTAATATATTGCTAAACCATTTAATAAATTAATGAATATAGCAAACGGCTTTACCGTCACCATAAATAAATATATTTTTAAGTTAAGTATGCAATTGATAATGCAATAATTATAATTTTATAATGCATCTAGTTAAAATTAATTGCTTGTATATAAGGCACGTCCCTAATTCAATGGTAAAAGTACTAATATATCAGAACGTTATAGGCCAATAAGAGGGTAATAAAAACTAGGCAGTAGCCCCGACGAAAGAAATACGAGTCTGGCCTGATTTATGCGCGATAGGAATGCGGCTCTCACCCCCTTTTTCAATAAGTTCACAGATAAGAATCATTGCCTGTAGCCGCGGAACATTGCCCAAGGTATGCAATTAATGTTTTTATCTCAGAAAACGTTAAGCATATATTCCAATGACTATGATATATATTGTTATAAATACTAATATATAAATATTTATTTATGTATTATGTTATGAAGTATTTCTGGACATCGTTACAATATCTATAAAACATTTAAGTTACATTTTCCGCATACACAACCATTAAAAATTATTCAGAATATTCGAAAAGTTATGCCCAATATGATGTAGATAGGTTTTCCATAGTAAACGTAGTAGGTTACCTCATGCGTTACACAGAATTCGACGTTTAGGTAGTCAAATATTTGTCAATATGGAATTACGTAACAATATTCATCGACAAAAGGTATATATATTATTAAACGGAAGCGGTTGCGTATTATCAATAGGTATTTTCTACAAAACAACTGATAATATGTTAGCAGTAGTATAGTAATAGGGTTAAACCAGTGACAGTAAGTAAAACATAGAATTATTACTGACACTAGAAAATAGCTTAAATTTTATTGTGCCTTAAATAGTCAGCATTTAGGCTCGCTCTTGTGAAAAGTACTAGCAATCCGCTGTGTACTCATTATCTTCATAATCATTATACTATATATGGATGATAAAATTAAATAATAAAAACAATTTTTATAAATAATATGTTAATAATATTAGATTAGTCTTTATCATTGCACTGAGTTTAAAGTGATCGTTTTAGTTATAAAAAATTAAAAATTCGTTGTAGTTTTGCTAATAAATCTAGCATATACCACTAAAATCACTAACGATTCGAACAATTTTAATGGGATACCTTTTTATTTTGGACTATATCGATTTAATAAACACTTACGTCGTCCAAAAATATAAGGAATATAATTTACCGCTAGAAAGTAAAATTTTTCAAGAATAAGAGACAAGAAAATCGTGACCGGTGTTGTGCCAGTCGTCCTTCATATCATAAATATTATTCTGCTTATAAAATATACACACGAAATTAAATGTTCCATCGGGAAATGTATTCTATAATATCACTGATAGAAAAATATCATTCTTTATGTATAATATTTTTAAATATTTTAGTACTGACAGCCCAAAAGCGATTTTTAGTGCTTTAAAATCAGATTAATAGATATATTTTTTCTGCATTTTATATTGTTTTTTTATTTATATTACTACGGAATGGTTAAATCCTTGTACTTGTAATTATGCTTAGTATTTATTTTATTATGATTAATGAATATAATATGTGTAGATGTTGTAATTTCAAAATTCGCAATGCTTTCGATTATGGACAGTTTGTATTTACCGTTCACTCAAACCCGAATATACTCAACCGCGTGACTTAGTAACTGCATCACGGCAAGAAGAAAACTGTAAGAATAGTTTTATAGTTATTACTTAACAGTATTAAGTCTATCTACTTATATTATTACTTGAAAATACATAGCTAAGCTTTGAAAGGTCAAAAATAAATTACAAAAGATAAGATTCTTCAGAACCAAAAAATATATAAATATAAGTATATTGAAAATATAAATATCATTAATTATAACAAAAGTAAAAAAATATTCTTTATTTGGTTTAATTTTGGTTAAAAAATTTATTTTTCGGCCTTGTAGAGTTGTTTTTTAGAATGCCTATGGAACTTTATATCAAAGCAATTTATATAATGTAATAATAAAACAAAATAAATAAATAATGTAAATAAATATATGTTTTTGTTTCCCATTTCATTAGTTAGCCAGTAGTACCGACGTATGTGAATTATTTTTCTTACAAAATAAATAAATAGAACAAAATTGTATTCTATCAAAACATATGTCCTTAATTTAATTATTTTTGTACCTTTTGTAGTGTCCGTGATAAATTATAAGAAAAAATAAAATATACCATTTAAATTTCCTCATGAATTGAAACATAATTACGGAATAATACCTAATAAACTGGTTAAATCATATAATTGCCAATAACATTTATTTCAAAAAGAAAATTGCTTTTAGATAGTGTATTTTACACTTTAAAATATATTTATTAATTCCTATAAACGGTACAAAATGAGTGTAATGTACTTATTAAACGTTAGGCAGCGGTTTAATTCTATTATTTATTACACTTAAATATTTTTTTCATACATGACAGAAACTTACCCCTCTTGCGCTGAAATTCACTTCACGGTAACACTGAAGTCGGGCACTGTTATTCGAGCCGCAAACGCTCAACGCGGTGGTAGCGAAACGACTGACTGCGACGAAGCTGCTGATGTGCTGGGCGGGCGGATTCATGACACGCCCTACCGCCTACAAAATCCTCGACAGCACGGAAAAATATCACCAGCCACAGAATTAGAATTTTCCGGCCATCTAGAAACTTTTTAGATGTCAGATAAAATCGTATTGTCTTTATTCATAAAAATATTCACATGGTGCTTATTTTAACACGCAATCAACACAGATATTGTTTTTCTACAAGATAGAAATAGAAAAAGTTTGATCTTGTCGTCCTTTCGGATGACAAAATCCTTTTAAGTCGGATAAGATTTGCACTTTTAGCTAATAAAGCTTTTTTAATGTTAGGGTCATTTTGGATTGCCTGCACGGTGTGTGATAGCAAGTATTTATTGCTTACTACGGAGAGTGAAACTGTGTCTTTAATTCGACTATTAACAACTTTCACCTTGTGAAGTTGTAAAGATCTTTCCAGGCCATCAGCAAATTGTGCTGCTGAAAAAAAAAGCTAGGTACCACTAAACATAAAAATAGTAGTAATAAATGGTAATGTTGGTGAATAATATATATAACTGCTTAAGTCCCATCACAGTTGGTTCGATAATTTCTACGTAATGGCTGAATACGTAATTACCAAATTTACCCCATACAGATTAATTTTATAAAAACATCAAAATACTTTTGTATTTCTGACCTTAAAGCTAAATAAGAGTTTCATAGAGCTTACTTTTAAATTCACGGGTTTCAAACAAACTTTCAATCACTATTTCATCCCTTTGGAGGTTAAATTTTTAAAATGTCGATAAACAAATTTTTATAATATTTCTGACCTTAAAGCTAAATACAAATTTTCGTAGTGTTTACTTCAACATTCATAGATTTTCAAAAAGCTTGCAGCTCTTGTTTAATACCTTTGAGGGTGGAATAAAAAGAAATCCAATTGGTTGTCGAACTCATAAAAATAATGTAATGCAAAAATGTCATGCTACAAGCTTAGCTTTTAGTGCTCGTAGTTTAGGCACTACTATGATATGCCAGTGTTTTATATTATATGCATAAATTGAATATTTTTTAATATTTATTTAGAATTATATCACTTTTCTCCACGAGGATAGAATAGTTTGTTTATAAGAAAAGATTAATGTAAGAAATTTTTTCCCATATAATCATCCGAATATCACTGTTTTTTGTCTGCTGGTAATTATAGTATAGCAGAGACTAGAAGTCTAGTTATTACAGTTCGCTTAAATGAGTGCAATATTTCATTATTTTTTTATAATTACCTAATAAGTAGAGCTTTTAATAAAATCGAACTCTTCCAGCCCCTTATAGCTCTTTTGAAAACATAGAACAAAAATCCATTGAAGTTCGTGAAACTTATTTTTGGTTATGAGAAAAAAATTAATTGAAACATTAAACGTAAAAAAGTGAATTAGTTATATGTTATATTATATATATATTTACTTAAGTGTCTATTATAATATGCTTATAAACATATTAAAATCTGCATTTAAAAAGGCATCCACCTGAAAATATAGTCACTTTTACAAAAGCACTTTATATTTATTACAGTTGATTACATCCCGAAACCATTCAATACTGACTACATTCGTGAAATAAATATAAGCCAATAAAAATAGCTCCTTTTTTATCCTGACACGACACAGAGACCACACCACGCATGATGGTAAGTGTGGTGCAGTCCAAAAACGACAACGACTACTTATAGCAAAAAAAATCATCGATAGCCATAGCGATCATGCCGGTCTGCACAAATATCTCGTCAGGCTTCGCTTAAAAGACTCAATATCATAGAACGATGGAAACGCGCTTGTCAGAAGTCCATTCCACAGCCCAACGACACAATTTTGTTAGTTGTGAGCAAATTTTGTTAGTTGTGTGCAAATTTTGTTAAATGATATACAGGTTTCTTTACGACTCTGTCAATCAAGTCTCCTGTTACAGTAATTATTTTGTATTCTATTATTTGAATAGTTAAGCGTTATCTATGAACTTTAAAGCACACCCGAATTGATATGTGCAAAAATAATTATAGAAAAAGTTGTGCTATTGAGAACTAACCAAAAGTAAACGAATCTCATAACATTTGTGTAAACAAATGTGTGACAGGGGCTTTTCTTGACGCAAGAAAGATATATAGAAAATTATAGTAATTTATTAAACTAACCACTACACTATGACTACCCTCATAAAAATGAGAAATTATTTTTAATAACATTGCAGGGGTGAATAAGGAATGCGACTCGCTTGTGACGTTGCACGATATTTTTGTTACGTATGACATAGAACACTTATTACGTCGCATTCTTTACATGGTCTACGTAATAATAGTGCAGGGACTTACTTTACGACCTCCCGTGAGTTTTATGTGAGAATAAGCTGACCTATGCCCGGTTTATAGAGGTTCGGTTCAGAATATGACGGTATTTTTATACGATGTAAACGTACTGCAACTTATTGTAAGTACAATAGAAGAGCATCAAATGGATCCAACAATAACCAGAAATGGTTATTGTGGTTATTGCAGCTATCTCCAAGTATTACCTACTTTAATGTTCGTTATATAGTTTAGTTCTTAAAAATAATTGTTCAGAAGCAGCTAAGTAGTCTCGATTCTGCTTATTTTTTTAATTTCTCTAAATAAGACAAGATACGTTGCTATTACAACTATGCTATGCTACCCTATGCTACCATACTAACTATGATATTGCAGTTGCTATTGTATGCTAAAGTGAATAAGTTGATAAGTTGATCTTATGGCATGGGAGTCTTTAAAAGAAGAGTGAATAGGCATTTGTTGGGCGGACGCGGTTCATCATCGGACTTATCTTCACCTTCCACCAGGTGTGATTGAGGTCAAGCGTTCGCCTATGAATAAAAAATAAAAATAAAAATTTTTTTTTTTCGTCAGGACAATTTTTGGCAGTTGAAATGGACCTTCACAACTAGACCGGGCAAGAGCGTGAGCACTGAAGGTGCTCAGCCAGCGGTTTATGGGTTGGGTGGCAACGCAAGTACACCCCTGTGGGTACGAACCTCGACTTGGGCCACCAGCCAAAATCCGCAACCTAACGGTGATCCACTAGCGTTTCGAAAGCGACTGTCTTGAGAAGAAACGCTGAAAGAAGTTCAAGAATGCGTCGGAGTGGAACTGTGCCCCGGAGCGTAAACACACCGGTTAGCGACAGTTGACTGAATTATTCGTCTTCTACAGCGCTGCCGGCAACACCGGTGTCTTGGTATGTATCTAGTGCATGGTGTAACTTACTGTTTTTCGGATCGGCAGTTATGAATTCCGCAATAATTGGATCATCGGGTTTATTTGGGATCCAATACAACATGATAGTATATAAAAGTAAGTTTCATTGTAGTAAGCATTAAAACCTGGAATTATTTAATGAATTAAATAATGTCCATGCATAAAAGAAAATCTTATCTTGTTGTTGAGTTAATATAAAATAAATAAATAAAATGTTACTGAATTTTAATGTATTAGAGTTTTAACCTTGAAAAAGGCATAAAAAGGTGTATATATCTTTGTTAAGTACCTTTGATCAACTAAACCCTTTGTCCGCAACTTTGTCTATGTAGAATTAATGCTTTGTGTTGGCAACTGCCAACACAAATTATTTAATATTTTTTGATGCTGTTAATTGAGAAAAATCTATGAATTTGGTGTGTCGTTGTAATGGCTGTTTCTATAATAAAAATAAAAATTGTGGCATATAAAAGTTCTTCCAGGTGCTGCTGCCCGTGGATCCACAGCTGGCTGATCAGCTGTATACCTGTCCTGTTGCAACCACAACCACCCCAGCACAGAAATCAGCATGTTTGCCTCTTCCTCGAATAATTAACACCCTTTTTGGTCATGTCATTGCCGGGGAATTGCCGTCTGTCAGTAAGTCACAATCAGCTGTGAGCCTCTTATGTTCACAGTGTGATACAGATGTTAGGGATACAATAAAACTATTTTGGGCAAATGAATCAGTGCCTGAAATAATAAATGAAAAATGTTCAGAGTGTGAAATTGTAGAAAATATATTTAAAACTTCCTTAAAGTTACAAAATAATAAATTTCAAGTAGATTTACCATTAAAGTGCCCATTAGAGAGAATTAATGAGACATTAGGTATAGCTTATTACAGATTTATAAATCTAGAAAAGAAATTACAAAAAAACACAAATTTACTTGTAGAATATCAAAAATTTATTAAGCATTATATTGAATTAGGTCATGGTCACTTCATAGATATCAGTAAAATTAATTTTCAAAAGGAGCCAATTTATTTTATGGCCCATCATGCTGTAATTAATGAAAGTAGCATATCCACCAAAACCAGAGTAGTATTTGATGGCTCAATGAAAACTGAAAATAAAATCTCATTAAATTATATATTATTAAATGGACCCATCATTCAAAGAGACCTATTTGAGGTATTGTTATTATTCAGGTTAGGTAATTTCACACTTACTACACACATCAGGCATATGTGCCGAAATATTCTTATTAACCCTAAGCATGCCACGCTTCAGAATATTTTATGGAGAGATAAGCCTTGTGATCCCATAAAATGTATACGCTTGGATACAGTTACTTATGGTTTTAAAAGTTCTAGCTTCCTAGCTACAAGGTGCCTACTGGAGCTTGCTAACCTGTATGAAAAAGAGCTACCATGGGCTTCTTATATTATAAAAAATTGTACATATGTTGATGATGTCTTGTTTTCACATTCAAACTTAGATATTTTATTTGAAGCTAAAAGGCAGTTGTGTGATTTGCTTAAGCTTGGCAGTTTTCAAACTCATAAATGGGCTTCTAACTATTCAGGTATATTATTGGACATTCCAAATGATTGTCAACAATTTGAAAATAAAAATCTACTGTCTGAAAATAATCTTAATATGAAGACATTAGGACTTAAATTAGATATGAAAACAGATAAGTTTATTATAAGTTTTCCAAGTGATTATAAACATAATTTGATAACAAAAAGGGAAATTCTCAGTTATATTTCTAGATTTTATGATCCTTTGGGGTTTGTCAGCCCTATTATTGTACAGGCAAAAGTAATTATGCAAAAGTTGTGGTGTGATAAACATGATTGGAAAACACCTGTACCTGAACAATTAAAAAACGAATGGTTACAGTTTGCTGATTATTTGTCTTGCATGCAACCTATTTATTTAAATAGGAATTTACCTATAGCCGAGTTATCATCAAAAGTGCAGCTCATAGGGTTCGCTGATGCCTCGAGTACTACAGGCTATGGATACTGTCTATACTTGAGAGTGGTTGACATAACAAGTAAGCAACAAACATTCTTACTCTGTTCAAAGTCGCGAATCAATCCACTTTCTAGCAAAAATAAATTAACAGAGCCACAATTAGAACTCAATGCTGTATTGCTATTGGTAAAATTAACCTCTAAGGTATATGAGGCATTAAAAATTAAAACAAAAATAGATAATGTATATCTTTATTCTGATTCAAAGATTGTGCTTGCATAGATTAAGGGCGATTTATTAAAGCTTCAAGCATATATCTCGAACAGAGTTAGAATTATTAAACAATTATCTACAAATTGGACCTGGCTCTATGTAAGGTCCCAAGATAATCCTGCAGATTTAATTAGCAGAGGTGTAAACCCACAGGACGTCCACAATTGTGATTTGTGGTGGAAAGGTCCAGAGTTCCTGCAAAAAGGTGAGTACGAATTTTTTGAACATTTAGACTTACCTCAAGATTTATCAGAGTTACAATTAGACTCAAGTTCAGAAGAAATTACATTATTAGTAGCTCAGCAATCTAATGAGTTATTTAATTTCCTGAATCATCATTAATCTAATATTAATAGAATTGTTAGAATATTTGCATATGTTTTGAGATTTTATGGTAATCTAACTAAAAATAAGCAAGCAAAAATAAAATATAATTACTTAACTAGTTATGAATTACAAAATTCTCTTCTTTTGATTATTAAATATGAACAAAGTATAAACTTTAACCAAGAAATCAATTTGTTATTAAATAAAAAAGTCATTAAGGGGCTTTAAAAGAGTTGCATCCCTTTCTAGACATGAACAAGGTTTGTTGCGAGTAGGCGGTAGGCTTCAGAATGCTGACATACCTTATTCTCAAAGATATCCTATCATTTTGCCAAAAAATTCTCGAATAACTGAATTAATTATTAGCAATGAACATGTTAGATCATTACATGCTGCTCCTAGACTACTTTTATCCAGCCTGAATCAGAAGTATTGGTTGGTGAATGGTATGAGACAGGTTAAGAAAATAACACATAAATGTTTAGTTTGTTTTAAATTTAAGGCAAAAGCTTCAAATTAGCTTATAGGTTCTTTACCCAAGCAACGTGTCACTATGACAAGACCCTTTCAGAATGTAGGTATTGATTTTTGTGGACCGTTTGAAATAAAAAATTCACGTGTAAGGCGATCCATAATTACAAAGGGGTATATCTGTATTTATGTAGATTTTGTAACTCGTGCTCTGCACTTAGAACTTTGTTCTGACATGTCAACAGAATGTTTTTTGGCTAGTTTTAAAAGATTTATTGCCTGCAGAGGACTTCCAACAGATGTTTTTTGTGATAACGGTAGTAATTTTATTGTTGCAAATAATCAATTGATAAAATTGTATAAAAATAAAACTTCAATAGAGGATCAAAATTTTATTCAAGAAAGTGTTACAAAGTTAGGTATACGGTTTCATTTCACACCTAGTTATTCTCCGGTCTTTGCTGGTCTTGCAGAGGCTGTTGTAAAAAGTACAAAATATCATTTAAAAGAATAATGTTAAAAAACATACTTACATATGAACAATTTAATACCATACTTACACAAATTGAAGCTGTTTTAAATTCTAGGCCTTTACTCCCAGTCTCTTCTTCTGATGTTACTGATTTTAGTTATTTAACACCTGGACACTTTCTTATAAGGGCTCCATTAACTTCTTATCCAGAAGATGATATTTCTAATGTGTCTATGAATAGATTAAAGTTTTGGCATGTTGTTAATAAAATAAGACAGTCGTTTTGGAACGTCTGGCATAAACAATACTTAAATACCTTGCAGTGTCGTCCCAAGTGGCGCGAGGCGACGCCTAACATTGATGTTGGTACTTTAGTAATTTTAAAAGAACCAAATGCACCTCCTTTGCTCTGGCCAATGGCTAGAGTTATTAAAATATATCCAGGGAAAGATGATAAAGTACGTGCATTTGATGTTAAAACACCTAGCGGTAAAATTTACAACCGATCATTGTCAAACATTTTTGTATTACCTATAAGTGATAATAAACAATTGTAAACCTAGTTTAAATTAATTATTATATATAAATTTTGTAAACGTATTACACATCTATGATTATTATCTGATACTTTGCGTTAATATTGTATGATTATAAAAAATAAATAATGTCTTTATATTGTGAGGCCGTATCATGTTGGCCACAACACAAATTATTTAATATTTTTTGATGCTGTCAATTGAGAAAAAAACCTATGAATTTGGTGTGTCGTTGTAATGGCTGTTTCTATAATAAAAATAAAAATTGTGGCATATAAAAGTGTTTACTCATTCAAAGGCAACTCCAACACTGAACACTTTGAGTGGCCTGTTTTTTCTGAGCTTTTATCAATTTTACATACTACTAATCCTATTTCGTATCTACTACTAAACTGTCAATTATTAGTATAAATAACAATAGATGTGATATAGTGAGAAGGTAGGTCAGTCCTTAAAAGAATAAGATTCGAAATTGTTCTCGAACTAAATCGTTTAATAAAAAAGCAAAAATCTTAGACAGGAACATTATTTACTTCATATCAAAAAGTAATTATCCACTCCTTCTCTTCTTCTACCCTATTTTCCCTCTTAAAGGATGATTTTTCGGGATAAAAATTATCCTACATTATCCCAGAATTTCTAGCTGTATAGATTCCAATTTTTTATTTAAATTGTTTCGTCGGAGAAAGCGTGTTAAAGTAATATATTTTTGCGTTGGTTATATTAGCTTGGACAGTTAGGTAAAGTGCTTACACCAAGCTTACGTAGTATTTATTGATTATTTAATGATAATTCTAAAACCAGAAAATCTATACTAATATTATAAAGCTGAAGAGTTTGTTTGTTTGTTTGTTTGTTTGAACGCGCTAATCTCAGGAACTACTGATTCGAATTGAAAAATTCTTTTTGTGTTAAATAGACTATTTATCGAGGAAGGCTTTAAGCTATATAACATCACGATGCAACTATTAGGAGCGGAGAAATAATGGAAAATGTGAAAAAAACGGGGAAAATTATTCATCCTTGAGTGCTTCCATTGCGTGCGCTGCGAAAACGGTTCAAGATACGAAAAATATATGTAAGAAAGAATGATTCCTCTTGAAATGATCTAAAAAAATGTCCGTGACAGTATATGTCTATCTTTTAACATTAACTCACTAGAACCGTTTTTTATGGTAATCAAATTTGGTCGAAATTAATGCATTATTTGTTAAGAGTTGTATCAACGTAATAATATTAATCTTTATCCAAATAAATGTGTTGTTGATTAAGAGTATTTAATTGTGAACAAAATTGTCTTTGACATCACTTAATTTCAATGAATATCATAGAAGATATTACAATAACTTATATAGCAAAACTACGTTTGCCGGATCAGCTATGTCTTGATAAGCGCGAAACTCGAGAACGACTAAACCGATTTGACTGATTTCTTTTTTGTTGTGTTTCTTGAAGTATGGGGAAGGTTATAACGGAGAGAAAAATTAAAAAAAATTGTCTGAAAAAGTCTAAAAACAACACTTTTCTATATTCTAATACAAAAAATTCGTAATAATATTGTCAATTTGAACTTTAACACTTTTTGTGTTGTGTTGTGTTGTGTTGTGTTCGGTTGTGTTGTGTTGTGTTGTATTCGGTTGTGTTCGGTTATGTTCGGTTGTGTTGTGTTGTGTTGGGTTGTGTTCGGTTGTGTTGTGTTGTGTTCGGTTGTGTTCGGTTAGGTTAGGTTAGGTTCGATTGTGTTCGGTTGTGTTGTGTTGTGTTCGGTTCTGTTCGGTTCTGTTCGGTTGTGTTGTGTTGTGTTCGGTTATGTACGGTTGTGTTGTGTTGTGTTCGGTTGTGTTGTGTTCGGTTGTGTTCGGTTATGTTCGGTTGTGTTGTGTTGTGGTCGGTTGTGTTGTGTTGTGTTCGGTTAGGTTAGGTTAGGTTCGGTTGTGTACGGTTGTGTTGTGTTGTGTTCGGTTGTGTTCGGTTGTGTTCGGTTGTGTTCGGTTCTGTTCGGTTGTGTTCGGTTGTATTCGGTTGTGTTGTGTTGTGTTCGGTTGTGTTCGGTTATGTTCGGTTGTGTTGTGTTGTGTTCGGTTGTGTTCGGTTCTGTTCGGTTGTGTTCGGTTGTGTTCGGTTATGTTCGGTTCTGTTCGGTTGTGTTCGGTTGTATTCGGTTGTGTTGTGTTGTGTTCGGTTGTGTTCGGTTGTGTTCGGTTGTGTTGTGTTGGGTTGTGTTCGGTTGTGTTGTGTTGTGTTCGGTTGTGTTCGGTTATGTTGTGTTGTGTTCGGTTATGTTGTGTTGTGTTCGGTTGTGTTCGGTTCTGTTCGGTTGTGTTCGGTTGTGTTCGGTTGTGTTCGGTTGTGTTCGGTTCTGTTCGGTTGTGTTCGGTTGTGTTCGGTTGTGTTCGGTTGTGTTCGGTTGTGTTCGGTTGTGTTCGGTTGTGTTCGGTTGTGTTCGGTTGTGTTCGGTTGTGTTCGGTTGTGTTCGGTTGTGTTCGGTTGTGTTCGGTTGTGTTCGGTTGTGTTCGGTTGTGTTCGGTTGTGTTCGGTTGTGTTCGGTTGTATTCGGTTGTGTTGTGTTGTGTTCGGTTGTGTTCGGTTCTGTTCGGTTGTGTTCTGTTGTGTTCGGTTGTGTTCGGTTGTGTTCGGTTGTGTTCGGTTGTGTTCGGTTGTGTTCGGTTGTGTTCGGTTGTGTTCGGTTATGTTCGGTCGTGTTCGGTTGTGTTCGGTTGTGTTCGGTTGTGTTCGGTTGTGTTCGGTTGTGTTCGGTTCTGTTCGGTTGTGTTCGGTTGTGTTGTGTTGTGTTCGGTTGTGTTGTGTTGTGTTCGGTTGTGTTCGGTTGTGTTCGGTTAGGTTAGGTTAGGTTCGATTGTGTTCGGTTGTGTTGTGTTGTGTTCGGTTCTGTTCGGTTCTGTTGTGTTGTGTTCGGTTATGTACGGTTGTGTTGTGTTGTGTTCGGTTCTGTTCGGTTGTGTTGTGTTGTGTTCGGTTATGTACGGTTGTGTTGTGTTGTGTTCGGTTGTGTTCGGTTGTGTTCGGTTGTGTTGTGTTGTGTTCGGTTGTGTTCGGTTGTGTTCGGTTATGTTCGGTTGTGTTCGGTTGTGTTCGGTTGTGTTCGGTTGTGTTCGGTTATGTTCGGTTGTGTTCGGTTGTGTTCGGTTGTATTCGGTTGTGTTGTGTTGTGTTCGGTTGTGTTCGGTTGTGTTCGGTTGTGTTCGGTTGTGTTGTGTTGTGTTTAATTAAAATTAAAATTATCCAGGCGAGAGCGCTGTGTAACCCCGGGGGTTTTAGTCGGTGCAAGTCCGACAACCAAAAAGCTCCCTGAGGTCCGTCAACAATATCCCCCGGGCTATCAAAAAAAAAACCTTATATACGCTTGGAAACAGTCTCGATTCTCAACATCTGTCTAGACACGAGGGAGATGTAGAGGGAAGTGGATTATGCTGTTGTCAATTCAAAAGTTCTGGCTTATACTTTCGAAGACACGTTGAATCAATCCTGCACCATATTAAAATGGGATCAAATTTAAGATATAATAAACTAGCTGATCCGGCAAACGTTATTTTGCTATATAAGATTTGGAATATCTTCTAAGATGTTCATTGAAATTAAGTGAAGTCAAAGACAATTTTGTTCACAACTAAATACTCTTAATCAACAACACATATCTATACTAATATTATAAAGCTGAAGAGTTTGTTTGTTTGTTTGAACGCGCTAATCTCAGGAACTACTGGTTCGAATTGAAAAATTATTTTTGTGTTAAATGGACTATTTATCGAGGAAGGCTTTAGGCTATACAACATCACGATGCAAATATTAGGAGCGAAGAAATAATGGAAAATGTGAAAAAAAACGGGGAAAATTATTCATCCTTGAAGGCTTCCATTGCGTGCGCTGCGAAAACGGTACAAGATACCAAAAATATATGTATAAAAGAATTATTCCTCTTGAAATGATCTAAAAAAATGTCCGCGACAGTATATGTCTATCTTTTAAGATTAACTAACTAGAACCGTTTTTATGGTAATCGAATTTGGTCGAAATTAATGCATTAAGAGTTGTATCAACGTAATAATATTAATCTTTATCCAAATAAATGTTTTGTTGATTAAGAGTATTTAATTATGAACAAAATTGTCTTTGACATCACTTAATTTCAATGAACATCATAGAAGATATTACAATAACTTATATAGCAAAACTACGTTTGCCGGATCAGCTATGTCTTGATAAGCGCGAAACTCGAGAACGACTAAACCGATTTGACTGATTTCTTTTTTGTTGTGTTTCTTGAAGTATGGGGAAGGTTATAACGGAGAGAAAAATTAAAAAAAATTGTCTGAAAAAGTCTAAAAACAACACTTTTTTATATTATCATACAAAAAATTCGTAATAATATTTTAAAGTCAATTTGAACTTTAACACCATACCATAAAGTTTAAATGTCAGTGGACGGGTTCCGGGAAGGCAAAACAATTGAGTGACGTATAAATATTAATGTCAATATTTGTCAATTTTTATACATATAGCATTAAGACCAGGTTCTTTCAAACAATTTTCAAAAAAATCTGTCGGGGAAGCTATTAACATTAAAAAAAAACAATATGACTTTGTTTTAGAGAAATAGGGCTGAACAAGGTCTGCCGGGACAGCTAGTATTTAATATTTTTATGTCAACGATGGCAAGCAAAGCAACAGCCTACTAATAGAGAGGTCACTGTCGCCAGTGGACAATTGCAACACCAGAAATGAGACCGTCATGCTGCAGACACTATAATAAGTTTTTCACTTCCTTTTTAAAAGCCATTATGTTAAAACATCGCGAAAAAAGAGTCACAGGCAGCTGATTGTACAGTAATAATGTTTAGCTTTGGTTTGGGTTGATACCGTTCTCGTCCATAGGTTTATTAGTCTTTGATATTGCTATACGTGATTACTACTCTAGGATAGTGCTAAATTAACACAGCTGAGATGGGAAGGCGGCTTTGTGCAAATGTACATTCTACATAACTCGTAAAAGTAAAGTGAATATTCGTCATAATAATCCAAGTGGATCTGACGGATTTCGGGATGTACTTTTATGCAGTTGTTAAACATAAAGGTCTACCGTTGTTGTATTTTAAGGCTGGTAAAACAACACGGCTGTCAATAGGCATTCATCCCTCAGGGATCTCGCGATCACCGATTGTATATTGTACATACATACTCACTACAACTTGTTACATACTTACTCACTGCTGCAGTCGCATTGCTATACCACTATAATAAAAAAAAATCTTTATCATGATACGTAGTAGCGCAAACATATTTTCCGAGGGAGGGTAATCCTGAATCCCTGTGACGAGGCTTGGAATGCAACACGATTATGAAACGCCATTTGTCAAGTTTTTATTGGGCACCCTAAAGCAGCATCTATTGTTGTACTCCCCTCTCGTCGCTGCCTCTGCCCCGCTGGACCCTCGTCACTCTGCTGTTAATTCATAATTTTTATAACTTGTTAACATTTTGCGGATTTTTCGGGCCAGGCTCTAGTCGTTGTGAACATCAATTATTATGTTTAATAAAAACTGTTCGATAATTTATGATGACTGTCCTTATAAAAATATTGTTTATGTTATTAAACAGTATGTTACATAACTATTGAGATATATTGAATGAGTAACAACAAACGAGCCCTACGCCTCCCAGAGAGGCAGCCTCGACAAGGCATTTCGCTCTCTGGGCGTCTGGATGAATTTGTGTTGGTGGAGCGATTAGAGGGACACCCCGGGGGTTTTTAGTCAGTAGGAGCCTGACACATCGGGGTTGCTGCCCACACAGCGGCCGAGGATTTTCCCCCGACACACAAAAAAAAGTTACATAAAACAGAATTAATCAAAGCGAGGATGTTGAAAATAGGTTTCCATAGGTTTTTTAATTTACTACCATAAACAATTACCTTTATACAACGACACTATACTCGTACATAATTCGCTGGTTATACTTTAATTTTTTTTTTCTTACAATCAAATTAACAAACTGAGTGTAAGCATAACTTTAGCACTTTTTCATATTGGCAAGTAACCATAGTAGACTTGTTAAAAAGTATAACGTAGTCCGAAAGCGGTAGCGACTACAATGGAACAAGAATCCAAATAAAATTGACGTCACTGTGCCGGTCTACATATACCACGATAGAAGATCTATATGTTTAGGGCTTATAGTATATATACAATGCCACAATAGTAGGTATTCCTCAACCGGTGAAGTTGTAAGGTTTTTCCAGGCCGACAGCATTTTGTCCTGCCGTAAAAAGGATATATAGAATTTATTAAAATTAGCATTAAACCAAAAATTAAAATTGAGGTAAGTCTATAGAATAAATGTTCTTTTTAAAATAAATATTTAAGGCCAAACTACACTACACACCAAAAAAGGGTAAGGGATACAGCTGGACCAAGGCGACTCAATTGGTCAGTTTCCAATTTTGTCCTATAGTTGCATTGTCAATTACCCTTACATTGTTACCTATGCTACAATAATTTGATATATACATTACTCCTGTGGGATAACTTATTTGTCTATAATTTCTAAATTATAATATAATATGTGTGGACAATTGCACACATAGATCTAGTCCCAAAGTAAGCTTGCGCTTGTCATATGGGTACTAGACAAAGTTATACGTACTTAAATACATATATACATCCATGACTCACGACAAAATGACCTATTTATTATTGAAAAGTTTGTTGCTACCGAGGCTTGAACCTGGGGCTATCACCATTGCAGGCTGAGTCGCTACCATAGCGCTATCAGGCCGTCGCTTAACATATACTAGATTTATATTTTTCTCGTTTCTATACTGTTAAGGACCCAACCAGTTCATTGGTAATGAATATAAATGAAAGTGTATATTTTCTGATCGCTTAGACAACAATATGTACTAAGTAGCAAAGTTGTTTTTAAGTAAAAATTTTTTAATTTCATTTTCATTCTTTATGATAGCAAAAAATTTTCTACATAGCTTCAAACAATATCGTGATATTAAAGTTCAATATTAAACGTACGGTATGAGATTTAGCTCAATTCATCGCACTTGGCTAGTCAAAGGGATGCACGCGCGGTGAGCCTCGTCTATTTAATATCTTCCAATGCAGACGAACGGTACCTCACCACTTTACTCTTGCGTTTCAATGAGAATATCTGGCTTTATACTTGTAAACGTTAAACAGTATGATATATATTACAAAACAATGTTATCTTTTTATTGAACTCTACTCTCAGTCATTACTAAAAATATAGTTTTTGTATAGGATATAAACTATCGTTTGAAATAATAAAGCCATTTTATACATATGAAATATAAGCTACCTATTGTAATAACGAAGTTTTAGCGCTGATGTAATTAATACTAAATATTTATTTCATCTGTATTACGTCTACATAAACAGCAAAAAGGTTTTTTAAACAGAAAACGACAGCCAATGGATGAAAATTCGTTGATAGTCGCGATCGCTATGTCGGCCCCCATATATCATGACGGGTGGTCTCTTAGTATATGAATAACTGGACAAACGCAATAATTATATATTATTTTATGTTATTTAATAAGTCTGAATAACATTAAAAACGGTTTACTAAGTTCTTTATTCTTCAATAATGTTTTCCTCTTTCTAATTAATAATATAAGGCCAGCAAGTTCAATTGTAATTATGATACGTTATAAGGAAGTTACAGCTGTCAAATGTAAACTTTATTTAAATTTCTCATGAAATACCTCACAATTAGTTTCCTTTAAAACTAGTAAACATTTCTCTTCTTAATGTATTATTATGTCAAAATTTATAATCGTACAGTTTCGTGCTTCATATATACAAGAGAAATCTAAATAAAATATTTTTGTTTACTTATATCCGGAAGCTTGCACAATTTACAAACCCTTTTTTTAATTTAATTTCTCTGGGCTGATGTTTCAAAGAAGTAAACATGTATTTATTATTCATTTCGTAATTAACAGTGAACAATTACTCATGCAAATTTTCATGATTATAGAATAACAGAACTGAAATTCAACAAATTTTAATTTCTTAAAACAAGTCCCAATGAAGAATTTCCAAAAAGTGATTACTACTTATTGCTTTTTGCCTATTGAGAAAGTGTATCTCAACTTTCAAGAATGTGACGCGATACATATAACAAAGAACCTTATAAAATTAAAGTAATAATATCATGCCCAAATGGTGAATTTATAAAAATAAAATGACACACATATTTATAACTGTAAGTCTACATCCGAATTTTCATCATTACAAGGTCAAGGGTAAGGGTAATGCTATAACCCTCTAATGGATTAAAGGATACAGCAGATCACATAGCAATGATGCCGCAGATGAGCTGGTAAGAAGGGGATCTGATGACTTTCTACTAAAGTTATCGCACATAGAATATTACTTTATCAAGGCCATTCTGTCTCCCCGCTGTGAAACGATGACGAAAGGAGTCGATGCAAAGCTTTAAAATTGTACTCCGATGACAAATAAAATATAAATCATAATATATTATACTTTATTTATTAAGAATAAAAAGATAGAATATAATGAAACTTTAAAAAATCAACTCATCTAAGCAAACTGGAAGCGATATTTACGAATATTTTTTTATATTAAGTAAAGAAAATCTATGGTAAACAAAAAATAATAATAATTAAAAATGATGGAATATAATGAAACTTTAAAAAATCAACTCATCTAAGCAAACTGGAAGCGATATTTACGAGTATTTTTTTATATTAAGTGAAGAAAATCTATGTTAAACAAAAAAAAAAATAATTAAAAATGATGTAAAGTTATTATGATTGCGGCAATTTCTTGTATAAAAGATATAGGTGTATGAGAGGCTTCTTCCATTTTGCGTATATCTACATGCTGCTCGTATTGGTAAGATATGACAGTAGCATACACAGCGCCTGCTGCTAAATGTACTGTCAGCACGTAGCGTCTCTCTGCAAAGATATAATCAGTTATTTATTTTATTGTATATAAGTGTATTATTATAAGTAAGTGCCTTAAGAACGACGATCACCTGCTCTTCTAAGTCACGCTGGGCTCTGTATCTCTGCTTACATATTATTAAAAAAACCTTTACAATTCTATAAGGAAGTATTTTCTGTTCATAACTTTTTTTTAGATTAGGTAATTTACAACTTTATAGTAGCATTAAAAGAGCAAATATTTTGAAAAATAACAAATAGGTAAATTAAATAATTAAGTAATTCGTAATTTGTATGGCTTGCTCGATTACACTCACAAAAACGCGTACGCGCGTGCACACATATCCCTCACACACATTAGGCCGGGCGATGGACGTTGAGATCGTCCGCCGTCCAGCAGAGAGGACAAGGCGTCGTGCGTGTCCCCATATGACGCCTCATTGAGAGGTAGTGAGATGGTAACAACTGACCCCTCCCAGAGAGGAAGCTTGCCAAGGCCAGTCGCTCGCCGGGACCGTAGGAAGTATACGGACACCCAGGCCCAGCGAAAGTGAAGAGAAGACAGAGTTGGCACCCCAGTACTTTAGCACGTTCCCGCCGGCATGTATCATTAATGGTACATTGAGGACTGTTCCATCGGTCGGCGTGTACCATTTATGGTACAATGAAAGAAATCAATTTAATTTGTATTTTTTGCTAATAAAAAGAAATAAAAGTTTGCTAATGAACACAGGCATAATTGACAGAAGCACTTAATGAGAGATATGCGATTACATGCAAACGGCGCCGCCCAATGAGATTTTACAGAGCCGTCAGATGCCGAAGACAGCGAAATCAGCCGCCGGCGAGAACGTGTTAAGTCGGTGCACGTCTAACACCCCAGGGGAGTGGCCCTCACCACTCCCCCGACGGTCCGAATGGATTTTCATCGACTTAACAAAAAAAAAACCCAACACACACACATATGCGTATATATATTTGTTAAAAGTAATTACCTAAGGTTAACTGCGGAATTTGTCGCCGGAGTTGAATTTCAGTGTTTATGAAATTTCGATTAAATTCAGTTATATCCATCATTTGCTCGACAGATTCATTTAGGTATTGCGGCAAATTGAGGTAGTGACTTATCATCCGCGCCGTATCGAGAGACGTCCAAATTGGTAGACTGAAATCTAAAACAATAATATACATATACTAGCTGATCCGGCAAACGTTGTTTTGCTATATAAGTTATTGTAATATCTTCTAAGATGTTCATTGAAATTAAGTGATGTCAAAGACAATTTTGTTCACAATTAAATACTCTTAATCAGCAATACATTTATTTGGATAAAGATTAATATTATTACGTTGATACAACTCTTAACAAATAATGCATTAATTTCGACCAAATTTGATTACCATAAAACGGTTCTAGTGAGTTAAGTTTTAGATCATTTTAAGAGGAATAACTCTGTCATACATATATTTTTGGTATCTTGAACCGTTTTTGCAGCGCACGCAATGGAAGCCCTCAAGGATGAATAATTTTCCCCGTTTTTTTCACATTTTCCATTATTTCTTCGCTCCTAATAATTGCATCGTGATGTTATATAGCCTATAGCCTTCCTCGATAAATGGTCTATTCAACTCAAAAAGAATTTTTCAATTCGAACCAGTAGTTCCTGAGATTAGCGCGTTCAAACAAACAAACAAACAAACTCTTCAGCTTTATAATATTAGTATAGATTTATGCTCACTCTTTTACTAACCTTAGTAAAGCCGACTCATAGTCATAAGTCCCTTAAAATTATAATACTCTTTTAAGTTAACAATGTTAGGGCGAGTATTATTTTAAAATGAATTAATACTGCAGACAAGGTGAGAAAATTAAAGCATATATAAGCTTATGCTTAACGATATACATAGGAATAACCTCACGCAGTACCTAAAAGCACTAGCTTTGGTACCCTTTAAACGAACAAACCTTGGCGTCAACAGTGCTTTGTGTAGATTATCTCGGGCCTACAATCTTCATGGAGATTCGGTTGATTTGTTCCCGGACTCCATGCCGACATTCAAGAGAAAGGTCTTCGGGCTGTTGTTAGAAGCATAGACTAATAATCTTGACTTTCATTAACATGAATACAATATAAACAAGACATATAAGCGCAAAGTGGATACAACCACTAATGTATCTCTATTCACCCCGTAAAGGATATAACGTGACGAATTATTATTATTTTTATTGTCTTCTCTCTTCCTAGAATTCTTTTCCTAATGACATTCTTTTGTTATTTATAAAATATTTCAACACTGCAATCGTGATACCGAATTTAAAAAAAGGACTAATGTGAGTCAGGCATGCAAATTAAGTGTTCCACACAAACAAATTGTATGAGAAAGGTTATCTTTGAATTTGACTGATTCCTACTGTTCAGATTTTTTTATGCCCTACAATATTGGGTCTGGGAAAAAGTTCGAGGCGTTTTTTCCGATGAATGGCGTTAACATAACAATCCTAACACGAAAATGAGTTGATTTAAATTTTTTATAAATTTTATATATTTTTGCTGCAAGATTACTGCTAGAACTAAATTTTAGATTTACCAATTTTATTCTGATAAAAAGCGCTAAAGTTTCTTAACATTGAATCATTGTATCTTTTACATTTTAGCATTTCGCAATACTATCGTTGTAATAAATTAAGTAACGACTCGCAAAAATTGATTTTTTATTTATGATGCAGATTTACAGTTTTCGAACTTTTGCTATACTTGCAATTATTTATTTTTTGACATTCACATTACATTTTCCTCAAATTTCATTTTTCTAGGTCAATGGAACGTATCCTACAGGTTTTAATTCCTTTAAAGCATTGATTCTCAAATTAAGCTAAGATTAAAAGTCAAAGCGCCGAGAATAAAAGTAAAGGAAATCAATATACATTTGTTATATCTTGTTAAGTATATACAAAAATTGTCGAAAGTAATGAATACATATTCGTTTGAATGTAAAGTTAATTAATTACACAATCGACGATACAAATACAATTAAAGTATACTGAGTGACTATATTTATATCCCTTAATACATGTTTCAATTTAATACTTTTTTTTTTAGAAACATTTAAAGTTTTGTATACTTACTGTAAGCTTTTAAAATATCGAACTCTGCTTGCATTATTTCTTGGCTTGTAAATCTCAAACCGTATAAATATAAGCGTTCACTCAAAAGCATTATATTTACATTATCTCTAGTAACATACATTTTTACAGCAGTGAAAATTGAAGCTGCGATCATGAGCGACAATTTATTTAATGTATTTTCCATATGTTGATTCCATACTTCCTCATCTAGAAAATAGAGAACATTACAAAGTTATTATATATATATATATATATATGTATGTTAAATTCTCTACAAAACTAATGAATGGGTATTGCAATATGATATATCGTTCATTAGTTATAAAAGTCAAAAGAAAAAAAAACTTTTGTCCTGTGTTATTTGTATGGGAAATCGAAAAGTGCGATGCGGACAACCTAAATATTAATATTAAGGGCTCATATTTTCAGAGGCCTATTTTGGCATTAAAACGAAACTTATGAGCGTGGTTCCAAAGAAAAATATTTTTTTTTTAAACGCCCTAATATATATATATATTATAATTTATTTGGTACCACCAAGTCCGTTAAAATATGTTCAAAAGGTCGTTAATTTTTTAGGTATGTCCAAAAGAGCGGCTTTGCCTTTTTATAAACTGTACCATGCTCGAATAACGAAATAGATAATATAAGAAAGTTATAATCGACCAAATGCGCATTGCCGGCCAGATATCTCTTTGCGATCCTAGAGGACATGGGTTAGAATCCGGATACTAACAAAAATGTTCTTGATGTTTGTCACGACTGCACATCAACTGTCATCACAAACTCCTATAGAAGTTTTGTTCCCATCATACAGTAGCAGCACAACGGCAGTTACATTTGAGAACAGTCAACTAGGCGTAAGAACCCCCCCCCACTCTCCGCTGGAACTCACCCCCCCTCTCTGCTGGAAGTCACCCCTCCACTCTCCGCTAGACTCCACCACCCCCACCCTCCACTGGACGCCACTCCCCCACTCTCCGCTGGACACCTAACCCCACTCTCCGCTGGACGACACCCCCCCCTCTCCGCCGGACGGCAGCGCCCCATTTTCTGCTGTATACAACTTCACAGACCCTTATAATGATTCGCTCAACGAGATGGATGTTCGGGGTTAGCTAATTCGAAATAAGATAACTTGAAAAATTAAATAAACGAGAATTTAAATCAGTCTCTCTCTCAGCCAGAACTCAAAAGTAATCATTAAAACAATCATGATTAATTGAATGATTACTGTAATCATGATTAATGATTACTCATGTAATCTTGCCTAAAAGTAATCATGATTAAAAGTAATCATGATTACGCCCATCTATGACCATGGGTATGTGTATGTATACGATGAAGAGAGAGTGCTCCGGCGTCGCGACACCGCCCCAACGCATCGTATGTTCCGGATGTTAGGGTAACAGCGCTATATAATTTTTTTTCTTAAATCGTAGATAAATATTATATTTTATCCCTATAATTCGAACAAAATCTGAACGGCAATTTTGTTAAACTAAATGAGCTTGGGCTAATGATTTTTATTATTGTATCTTACATTTTTTAATAACAATTAAAATTTAAGGACCGTCTCAGCAACTAGACTAAAGATATGATATATTATATATTTGTCCAATATCCACAGATATTTGCATAATTTGAGACTGTTTGTTTGTTTGTTTGTTTGTTTGAACGCGCTAATCTCTGGAACTACTGGTTCGAATTGAAAAATTCTTTTTGAATTGAATAGACCATTTATCGAGGAAGGTTATAGGCTATATAGCATCACGATGCAATTATTAGAAGCGAAGAAATAATGGAAAATGTGAAAAAAACGGGCAAAATTTTTCATCCTTGAGGGCTTCCATTGCGTGCGCTGCAAAAACGGTTCAAGATACCAAAAATATATGTAAGAAAGAATTATTCCTCTTGAGATGATCTAAAAAAATGTCCGCGACAGTATATATTTATCTTTTAAGATTATGTCACTAGAACCGTTTTTATGGTAAACAAATTTGGTCGAAATTAATGTATTATTTGTTAAGAGTTGTATCAACGTAATAATGTTAATCTTTATCCAAATAAATGTTTTGTTGATAAAGAGTATTTAATTATGAACAAAATTGTCTTTGACATCACTTAATTTCAATGAACATCATAGATGATATTACAATAACTTATATAGCAAAACTACGTTTGCCGGATCAGCTATGTCTTGATAAGCGCGAAACTCGAGAACGACTAAACCGATTTGACTGATTTCTTTTTTGTTGTGTTTGTTGAAGTCTGGGAAAGGTTATTACGGAGAGAAAAATTAAAAAAATTGTCTGAAAAAGTCTAAAAACAACACTTTTCTATATTCTCATACAAAAAATTCGTAATAATATTTAAAAGTCAATTTGAACTTTAACACCATACCATAAAGTTTAAATGTCAGTGGACGGGTTCCGGGAAGGCAAAACAATTGAGTGACGTATAAATATTAATGTCAATATTTGTCAATTTTTATACATATAGCATTAAGGCCAGGTTCTTTCAAACAATTTTCAAAAAAATCTGACGGGGAGGCTATTAACATTAAAAAAAACAATATGACTTTGTTTTAGAGAAATAGGGCAGAACAAGGTCTGCCGGGACAGCTAGTTATATTATAATTGCTTTCCAAAAATATATTTCCATTGCTTAAAAAGTTACTTAAATTACTTACCAAATGCTCCATTATGACTATGTATAATGTCCAAAGATGTCGCATATATATATTGCTGCAAAAACTCGCATACTGTGGCTGGTATTCCGTGACCAAAGACACCGATCGCATTGCATACGTTCCAAACAAAGGCACGCTGTGGTGAATAAATTAAAACAAATGGCATCTGATTTTTTGACTGGTCTGCAATTTGAATGTTTTAATTTAATGACTACATTCTACTAAAGGTATCAACACTTTCAATCGACATGGTAACTAATTTTTAAAATATTATATTTACACGAGAGTTATTTATATATATTTTTTTGACATTTAATTTGATTTCTTTACTTTTTAATAAAATCGATTCAATGTTTAGACAAATATATAAAATTTTATATAAACTCTTATATTAATGCACTGCTATTTTTATGTATTAAGGAAAAACCTGTTTATAATCAAGTTACAATGACAAAATATGTTTTTATTTTCATGCAAAAACGTTCATGCAAAACTGCTGATTGAAAAGATGGATGTTATAAGATGCTCCTGACTAAAAGATTGTCATCGGAATTACAAAGATTTTACATTTAACAGAAATCTACAAACATGTGCACTAAAAACGTTTTTATTACATCAACAAAATTGTAAGTTAATAGTAAAATGAGGTTAATCTTGTCAGTCAGGTGTTGCAATAAATCGCAGAAATATACGACAGTAAATTGGTACTTACAATAATTGTATTTTTAACTATTAAAATGTTTATGAAAAACAAAAAGTTAATTATTATGGTGTATAATTAATAGTGGTCTTTCATAAGTCAGGATACAATATTTTTCGATATCAAACTTCAAACTTTTTTACCTACAGTGCCTTTTTTGTCATGTAAAAAATATTCTATCGGTCGAAAAATATGATTATTAGACCAAACGATAGCTCTGTTTACATATAAAATTATTATGAGATATATTTCCATATCATTGTAAAATAAGCTACAATGTTGTTGAATTAAGGTGTCGATATTATATGAAGTGTATATTTTAAATGAATAGTCTTGAAAATTATTCATTTAAAATATACATTTTTTTTTTTGAGGTGCGAGCTCTGTACGCTTCGGCGGAAATGTACTGATAAATCAAAATGTAGCAAGGTGTCAACGGTAGTATTGATTAACAACTCATTATCTTGTGTTATTTATAATATAATCATCATCATTATCAGCTGATTTATTTCATTTCATATTAATAAACTGTCAACTGGAACTATCTCTGAACTTGAAAGTGAACCAATGGAGTGATTATTTGAATTGTGTCGTTATACAATTAGTAAACATACATTAAAATTAAATATGTAGGTATTTTATGAAATAAATAGGTACCAACAATTTTTTCTTAACTCCGTTTCGTACAAGGTGAACAATAAACGGCCAATGTAATAATCATATAAAAATTTTAATTAATTTTGTCGCATATACAATAAAATATTCGCTTCTCATAGCATATATATATACCCTGTCATGTATGTCAAAATAGTAAAATTAAAATATTTGTCTATTCTGTTCAATAAATGGTATTATTGCATTTTTTATGGGATTAGCTTAGCAGAGTGTTTGCACAACAGTAAATTACAAACTTTAAAATACAACTAGTAAATTTAACAGTATTTATTACCAAAATTAGATCGTTCGGAATATAGGTGACCATTCTCTAAGAAATATTATTTAATATTATATTATTTATATAATTTAATATATTTATACACAAAATAACTAAGCTTTAATAAAATTGGTGAACTTAAAATTCACCAGACCCTAGAAATATCATGCCATTAATCGCAAGTATCGGGCTACTTTTAGCAAATTATATCGCGAACTATCATTTAAATAATTATTACCTTCCTTTACGCCCTCTTCGTATATCTTGAAAATGCAATCCTCAATCATAGGTAATTCGTATCCTGAATTCATTTTTAATTATGTTCAAGCTATTACTTAGCGCAAATAAAACTTTTATATTAAATAAACACCACAGTCAGTTATACTTTAATAAAATACATTTGGCGGTATTTGATAATTTTTATTGTGTATGTAATTCATCTAATGACAGGCAAAGTAACCGTGTCATACGGCCTTGTTTGATTTAAATATATTTTTTTTAACAATAGTGTTTCGTAGCCACATCTGATCATCTAACCGAAATCCAACTCCCGCCTTATTTTTTAATTTCCTTATCGCTATATCATGTTTGTTTTATTCAGTATACTTTCATTTGTCTTTAATGTTTTAAGGATAAGTTTAATATAATCATGATTTTATCGTCTTACAGTAAAATTTTTTTTTTAATTAATTTTCACTAAATCTATCGAATTTGCTGGCTTTTAAGCATGTGTTGATAGTATGGAAATAAGCAATAGAAAAGAATATACATTAAAATAAAATAAATATAAAATAATAAGTACGGGGGAACACCACATAAAAATCTGCTAAGTGCTAATCTGCAGGCCAAATCTTGTTAAATAGTAGGAATCTATTAATTCTAGTCAAATTAATCTCGGGCTGTTCAAATTCCTCTTATTAATATTCTCTACGACCCTCGTCTGTTACAATGTACATTACTAGCTTTATTATAATTGATTGGAAAGAAACAGTGCTATATCTTATTTTTTCTATACTTTTCTATTTAAATTGTAAAGTTTTCCTCAGTTTTATTCTATAATGTTACTAATTAAATGTAATAATGGTCGCCCAGTGGTCGAAATTCGACCACAATTAATTTAAAATAACTAACATATTGTAATAAATTAATTTCGTTACAATATAAATCATAATTATGGTTATGTTTGACATTCAGTAAGACTATAGACAATTAATATTAAAGACAAACTACATTAATCTATTCTCAATTTGGCCATAAACTTTAACCATAAACAAAAGATTATATGTATATGCGTATGTATGTCAAATGCATGGCAGCGTGTGTATTTCTTTATTAATTTAACGTATTGTTTTTAAAATTTATTAATAAACAAATATTGGCGTTCAGCACTTCTCTATATAAACTATAAATGTGCCAAATATCTTACTTCTTCGTCCTCGCAATTTTCGTAAAAAGGGGTCCAAAGTTTTTGCTTTACATATTAATATCTAAGATTAGTATATACATAGATTTATCTAATTCGACTTAGATACGGATATTTCATCAATGCTAACTCAAACGAAGTTGTGAGCAGAGGGGAATAATTTATATCTTTCAAGCTAAGATCACCTTTACAGTTACTGGCACTATAGTTTTTTTTATTTTGTTTTCTATTTCGTATATAATTGACTTTTTAATATGCTATAAAGTTAGTATTAAAATAAATAATAAGTTACTTGTCCAATATAGGCGACTGTGCAGCATCATTAGCTGTCACGATTACAACCGAGGCGACTCAATTGGTCAGTTTCCAATTTTGTCCTATAATTGCATTGTCAATTACCCTTACATTGTTACCTATGCTACAATAATTTGATATATACATTACTCCTGTGCGATAATTTATTTGTCTATAATTTCTAAATTATAATATAATATGTGTGGACAATTGCACACATAGATCTAGTCCCAAAGTAAGCTTGCGCTTGTCATATGTAATATCGATGTTCAGAAGTTTAACAAAAACAACTCTTCTCATATATAATTTATTCCCATTTCCTTACATTAGCTATAATATTAACCAGACTCATATTCCTTGTGAATAATCCTTCCTTATATTTTAATAATATCCTTACAGAATAACCATGGCCAGGCGTACGTCTTTACTGTACGAGTGCCACCCTTATGAATGCCCGTCATCCAGGCGACGTTATTCCGGTTTGCTTTACAATCAAAAAAATAATAAACATACTCTCAATTCATTCTTATAAATATTTAAAAATGTAACCAGACCATATTCTATAATAATTCTAGGATATCAGTTTTAGCTTTGATCACACTATAGACAGAAACGGAAACTAATGGCACTGTTTGTAAAATACACCTTACAGCTCGGCCTTCCTGTTTACCGCGAGTCCCTTCGTGGTCGTTTCAAAAATTAAATTTTCTTACAAACAAATACATAGTCTTATATATTGAAACAATACGACGTAAAGATAGGTATAATAATAAATGCTTAAAATTAATTACATTAGTTACAAAATCACGGCAATATAAAGAAACAAATGCCATTGAAAAAGAAACTGCCATTGTCAATTTTATATTATTTATCATTTACTTCTTCAGTCTAACAGTTAATAATTTACAAAGAAATATAAACAAAAAATATTTAATTTACATTAATAAGCATTCTATAAAGTTTTGATTACTTTACATTTACTCAACTTACATCTACTTAATTTCAACATTTTTACATCATTTATGTCATTTATGATCATCATTATCACTAATACAGCTATTCTTGGAGTCATCAGGATCTCTGTCAATTTCCGAATCCCCAAAAGTCCCGGTCAAAGCTCATCCAAGGCCGTATTTTATCTAGAGCCACTATCCACTCATACCGCCGACCATTTTTGCATGATAGAGGAGTACCCTCGACTATAAATCTGTCGTGGTCAAGCACCTTCACAATGCAATAGGGTCCTTGGAAATTTACTACTAATTTTTGCGATTGACATTCACCGTCATTGAACTTATCTTTCAATTCTAACGAAATCCCCTACTTTATACTTCTTTCCCGTTTTCCTATGTTTGTTAAACTATTCAGCATTCTTTTGCTGTTGTACTTTAATTCGTTGTGCATCTTTGTCCCTAACTACGTCTAAATCATTAGATGATATGGGGTGCAGAGTATCATTAATTACCGAATTTGATATCCCTCGACTGCTATGATTAACATTGAATCCAAATAAAAGCTGTGATGGGGATTACTGTGTTCTGGGTCATCTTGGCCCCTGGTCTATATTTAATTGTACAATTGTATTCTTGTAACTGGATCTACGACCGAGCAATTCTTTGAACTAAATCTTTTTTGTTCATAGTAGTGCAAGGGCATCACAAACGGTCAGTATTACAAATGGAATTCCGATTAGATAAACACGAAACCTATTTAAGGACGCGCTGACGGCTAGAGTCTCTAGCTCAAAGGAGTGGTATTTTTGATCCTCACTAGTAGTATTCCTACTGAAATACGATACGAGTTGGAAAAAAAACACTATTATTACGTTGAAACAAGATACTAGCTATACCGTTCTTGCTCGCATCCGTGTGGAGCTGTGTTCCTGCTATGGGATTATATAATGCTAGAAGTGGTCGCTTACATAATATACATTTAATAAGTGTAAAAGCATCTTCCTGCAATTTATTCCCCAGCCATTATCCTTTTTAAGCAAATCAGTCAAAGACGCTGCTATTAACGAATACTCTTTTATAAATCTTCTAAAGAATTCGGACAGTCTCAAAAATTGACATAATTCGTCTTGACTTTTAGGAAATTTTGAGACCACATCGGTTTTCCTCGATCCCGGTCGTTTTACCCTTACCATTTGGACTTACTACAAAGGCAAGAAATCGAATTTATCGAAAAAAAAAAATTACATTTACTTAATTTCAAAGTCAGCTCACCCCTTCATAACAAGTTAAGTACTTCAGTTAATCTATTTAAGACTTCATCAAATTTTTTTTATACGGTATCAGTATATAATCCATATAGACGAAAGCATACTTAATTTTTGCCTCCAACAAAATTATTGTTCATAATCCTTTGGCCAAACGGCATTCGGTTATACTCAAACTGACCATGCAGCGTGATAAAAGCAGTTTATTACGCGACTGTTCGTTAATTGGAATCTGATAATATCCGGAGGCTAAGTCCAGTGAAATGAACATGTTGTTACCCGCAAGGAGGTCTAATTGATCTGAAATTCTTAGTAACGGATAATAGTCTTTCTTAGTTTTCCGATTTAGTGCGCGGTATGACCTTTTGTCTCCGGTTTTCTTTTGCACCAAAACTGGGCTGGCGTATGGTGAACACGAGTGTCGAACAATATTACTATCCAGCATTTCCTAAACCATGTTTCGTACGAAGCATCTTTCCGAATATGACATACGATAAGGTCTATAAACTACGGGTTGTGAATCGTCTAACTCTATACGCGCTTCGGTAGCATTGGTGAATCCTAAATCCATAAGACTACTGGAAAACAGTCTTTATATTTTGTTAATAGACTTCGGAGAGCTAGGCGTTGTTCGGTCATCAAACTGGGATCGCTAATAACCGTTTCGTCTATTTCGGTCGTATTTATGTTAATTTCACACACGTTCACTATGGCAGGCGCCGGTACAACCCTAGTCATGTTAGTTAATGCTTATTTCACTATCGGAAACATTATGAATAAGAAGGGCACAACGATTTTTTATCACACTATACTCTCTGGGCAATAAAAAAAATTATTCACGTCCTTTCAGTCCTCTGACGGATCCATGAACACAGACCCTTTTACTGATTACGGAATCCCAAGTAACTGGTATAGCACGTAAGTTATTGACGAGGATTCCAATGGTTTTACTTGAAGTAAGGTTAATCCTTATTTTTAGCATCGATATTTCGAAATATAACTTTTTTTGGAGTTTTTGTAATAATCATATACGATTTTTCTGTGAACGTATGTCCTAATAAAACTGGGTAATTGATTACATAATATTCCACAATATAAATGTCTGTCGTTTCTTTAATATTTCGTACTTACATAGTTGCAACAATTAGGCCTAAAGGTCGAATAAGGTTACAAGCTAATACCTCTAAGCACTGGTAATTCCGCATCAGTTTCCAACATGAAATTCAAAACCTGGGCGTCACTCACTCGAATTAGTAAAACCTGGCTTCCTAGATCTTCATGACAATTAAACGTTATCCCATTAATATTTATGTCAATTACATATTTATCATTTGCCTTATTAACAGCACTATGTTCAGAAACTCTCCACTCTCTCAAAGGAATTAATATTATTATTTGGCTTAGAACCTTCCTTTGCTTTGTTTTTGTAACAGTAAGCCGCTTGATAACCTACCTTGTCACAATGTGTACATTTTATTAAAGGTTTTTCGCATTTAAAACTTGGAAACCCTACTTGATTACAGTTAAAACATCGTATATTGGAGTTGCCTTCATATTTTGAACTATTCGGTTTGTAACGGTTCAAGGAAGCGTTTTTTTTTTACTATCCTCCCCTGTTTGAAATTATCGTTACTATCTTTTGTTGGTCTTACTTTAACGGATCGAAAATATTTTAAAATTTGTTCAGGTTCAGAAAACTGAGCCGCTTGCGCACCTACTCTAACTGCACGATAAGCTACCCCATTAAACAGTCTACCGCTTGTCTACCGGATATCTTGCAGCGATTAAGTAAATTAATTTTTGCGTAGTAATACTGCTGTAATAAATCTCCACACCGATCCCTCTTATTTTACATCTCCGTAAGAAGTTCAGCATAATCTTTACGAGACCAAAACGATCCTAAAACCTTTTTTTTTTCGTTTTGGCCAAGAGTGTAGTAGAGTCGGGAGACCTTGATACCATGTCTTCGCAACACCAACTAGTTTAAGAAGAAGATAGTGATTTAACTCTTTCTCATCCCAACCATAAATTTTGTCGCATTCTTCCACTTTGGTAATCCACGTCAACATGGATTGTTCCTAAGACATGGGATAAAAATCAGGAATCACTTTTACATTAAAAGATAGTTTCGGCTTGTCCGAACTTTTCACGACTTTGATAAAACTCTATCTAAGATAGCACTAACATTATCTGTAGATTTAAATCGCTTGGAACTTGATCGGGCCTTGACATACTCACCTGATGACTCCGACGTGCTATGATAACTACGTCTTCGAGACCTACGTCTTTCACCGCCGTCTTCTACCGACGATGAAATTGTTCCACCTCTACGCGTTCGCCTTTTCGATCGTAACTCACTTCTTTTGATTTTCTTAACTTACACAGACCTTCGAGCCATGCGCCTTCGATATTGAGTATCACCATTGGATCCTTGTTCTTGAATATCGTCAATCATAAGCCCTTGCCCTCGAGCAATATAGTCGATTATCTTTTGACCTCGCGTATCATTATGTCCTTTACCTCGAGCTCCACTAATCACAGGCCCTTGACCTCGAGCAACGTGATTTTTTTTTACCCTTGACCTCAGGCACCATTGTCATTGTCTTTGACCTCGGGCTTCACCAATCACAAGCCCTTTACCTCGAGCAATGCGATCGGTTGGCCCTTGGCCTCGGTTATTATCCTCATTATCAGTCACTTGACCTCGAGCTTCACCAATCACAAGCCCTTAACCTCGAGCAATGCGATGGGTTGGCCCTTGGCCTCGGTTATCATCCTCATTATCAGTCACTTGACCTCAAGCTTCACCAATCACAAGCCCTTAACCTCGAGCAATGCGATCGGTTGGCCCTTGGCCTCGGTTATCATCGTCATTGTCAGTCCTTTGGTCCCGGGTTTCATCAATCACAAGCCCTTGACCTCGAGCGACGTGACCAGTTGGCCCTTGGCCTCGTTTATCATCGTCATTATCAGTCTCTTTTTCTTGAGATGTATCATCATTTGACCCTTGACTTCGGGTCACATATCGATCCATGTCTCTGAAACTTTTAAGGAACCAGTTAAGGAATCTGATAAGAAGAGAAGGAGATGTAAGCGTTGTCAACATCATTATTATGTTATTATTATTCATCTCTCTTTTTATCATACTATATTTTTTTAAAGAAATTAAAAAGAAAAATTGCAAATTAAAAAAAACCAAGAATATTACGTATTCGGAATGTAAGATCAATTTAAAATAAATTTAATATAGCGCAATTTTATTTGCATTATAATTTTATCTTAGTTCTCTGCCTACCCTACAGATAATCGGCGTGGTGATAGAGATATCTTTGTTTAAGTTACACTGTTTTAATTTCATGTTAATGTCGGTGTATTCAAGCGTCGTATTAAGATTACAACGAAAGAAACTAAATGTTTACGAGAAAAAAAAAAAAAAAAATAAACACATTACTCAACATACGCATTTATACAAAACAATGAAAGAACAATACAAATTATCACGTCATGCGTCCTGTGCGCCGTCAGCAATCTCAAGAGCGCTCGGTTCAGCGTGTGCTGGGCGAAGCTGCTTCGCGCCAATAACAATATCAGAACCGATCGATATAATAAATAGGTATTACAATAAATACACAGAGTATTTATAAAGTAGTGTACAAAACTGAAGAATGTGAAAAAAATAGGTAATATAAATACAACAGGTAGATAATAATAATATATCTATACTCGTACATAACATAGGGAGTGTCATGAAAAATTATGTTATCTAATTACCAACTTACATAAAGTTCATGGTACTTATATGGGACTTAATACTCTTCTATACAATACAACACTCAAAGACACTATCGCCATTGAATTTAAATTGGATATTATACATTAAAATTAAATTGCATATTACGATTCAAAAATGTAAGTAGATAGACCTGTTTCAACTCACTTATATTTAATTTAATTTCATATTAATAAGAATCTGATTAGAATCACAAATGCACAATTTAATAAAAAGAAAAAAAAAAAAAACACCAGCAGTGAATAAGAAAAATAAGTAGGAATTCGGTTACTTACACTTAGAAGGCGTGAAAGGAAGTTTTATGTATCCTTTTCCATCCCACGTACTGAACTAATATCGATGTTCAGAAGTTTAACAAAAACAACTCTTCTCATATATAATTTATTCCCATTTCCTTACATTAGCTATAATATTAACCAGACTCATATTCCTTGTGAATAATCCTTCCTTATATTTTAATAATATCCTTACAGAATAACCATGGCCAGGCGTACGTCTTTACTGTACGAGTGCCACCCTTATGAATGCCCGTCATCCAGACGACGTTATTCCGTTATGCTTTACAATCAAAAAAATAATAAACATACTCTCAATTTATTCTTATAAATATTTAAAAATGTAAACAGACCATATTCTATAATAATTCTAGGATATCAGTTTTAGCTTTGATCACACTATAGACAGAAACGGAAACTAATGGCACTGTTTGTAAAATACACCTTACATATGGGTACTAGACAAAGTTATACGTACTTAAATACATATATACATCCATGACTCACGACAAAATGACCTATTTATTATTGAAAAGTTTGTTGCTACCGGGGCTTGAACCTGGGGCTATCACCATTGCAGGCTGAGTCGCTACCATAGCGCTTATCAGGCCGTCGCTTAACATATACTAGATTTATATTTTTCTCGTTTCTATACTGTTAAGGACCCAGCCAGTTCATTGGTAATGAATATAAATGAAAGTGTATATTTTCTGATCGCTTAGACAACAATATGTACTAAGTAGCAAAGTTGTTTATTAAATTTTTAATTTCATTTTCATTCTTTATGATAGCAAAAATTTTTCTACATAGCTTCAAACAATATCGCGATATTAAAGTTCAACATTAAACGTACGGTATGAGATTTAGCTCAATTCATCGCACTTGGCTAGTCAAAGAGATGCACGCGCGGTGAGCCTCGTCTATTTAATATCTTCCAATGCAGACGAACGGTACCTCACCACTTTACTCTTGCGTTTCAATGAGAAAATCTGGCTTTATACTTGTAAACGTTAAACAGTATGATATATATTACAAAACAATGTTATCTTTTTATTGAACTCTACTCTCAGTCATTACTAAAAATATAGTTTTTGTATAGGATATAAACTATCGTTTGAAATAATAAAGCCATTTTATACATATGAAATATAAGCTACCTATTGTAATAACGAAGTTTTAGCGCTGATGTAATTAATACTAAATATTTATTTCATCTGTATTACGTCTACATAAACAGCAAAAAGGTTTTTTAAACAGAAAACGACAGCCAATGGATGAAAATTCGTTGATAGTCGCGATCGCTATGTCGGCCCCCATATATCATGACGGGTGGTCTCTTAGTATATGAATAACTGGACAAACGCAATAATTATATATTATTTTATGTTATTTAATAAGTCTGAATAACATTAAAAACGGTTTACTAAGTTCTTTATTCTTCAATAATGTTTTCCTCTTTCTAATTAATAATATAAGGCCAGCAAGTTCAATTGTAATTATGATACGTTATAAGGAAGTTACAGCTGTCAAATGTAAACTTTATTTAAATTTCTCATGAAATACCTCACAATTAGTTTCCTTTAAAACTAGTAAACATTTCTCTTCTTAATGTATTATTATGTCAAAATTTATAATCGTACAGTTTCGTGCTTTATATATACAAGAGAAATCTAAGTAAAATATTTTTGTTTACTTATATCCGGAAGCTTGCACAATTTACAAACCTTTTTTTTAATTTAATTTCTCTGGGCTGATGTTTCAAAGAAGTAAACATGTATTTATTATTCATTTCGTAATTAACAGTGAACAATTACTCATGCAAATTTTCATGATTATAGAATAACAGAACTGAAATTCAACAAATTTTAATTTCTTAAAACAAGTCCCAATGAAGAATTTCCAAAAAGTGATTACTACTTATTGCTTTTTGCCTATTGAGAAAGTGTATCTCAACTTTCAAGAATGTGACGCGATACATATAACAAAGAACCTTATAAAATTCAAGTAATAATATCATGCCCAAATGGTGAATTTATAAAAATAAAATGACACACATATTTATAACTGTAAGTCTACATCCGAATTTTCATCATTACAAGGTCAAGGGTAAGGGTAATGCTATAACCCTCTAATGGATTAAAGGATACAGCAGATCACATAGCAATGATGCCGCAGATGAGCTGGTAAGAAGGGGATCTGATGACTTTCTACTAAAGTTATCGCACATAGAATATTACTTTAACAAGGCCATTCTGTCTCCCCGCTGTGAAACGATGACGAAAGGAGTCGATGCAAAGCTTTAAAATTGTACTCCGATGACAAATAAAATATAAATCATAATATATTATACTTTATTTATTAAGAATAAAAAGATAGAATATAATTAAACTTTAAAAAATCAACTCATCTAAGCAAACTGGAAGCGATATTTACGAGTATTTTTTTATATTAAGTAAAGAAAATCTATGGTAAACAAAAAAAATAATAATTAAAAATGATGGAATATAATGAAACTTTAAAAAATCAACTCATCTAAGCAAACTGGAAGCGATATTTACGAGTATTTTTTTATATTAAATAAAGAAAATCTATGTTAAACAAAAAAAAAAAATAATTAAAAATGATGTAATGTTATTATGATTGCGGCAATTTCTTGTATAAAAGATATAGGTGTATGAGAGGCTTCTTCCATTTTGCGTATATCTACATACTGCTCGTATTGGTAAGATATGACAGTAGCATACACAGCGCCTGCTGCTAAATGTACTGTCAGCAAGTAGCGTCTCTCTGCAAAGATATAATCAGTTATTTATTTTATTGTACATAAGTGTATTATTATAAGTAAGTGCCTTAAGAACGACGATCACCTGCTCTTCTAAGTCACGCTGGGCTCTGTATCTCTGCTTACATGTTATTAAAAAAACCTTTACAATTCTATAAGGAAGTATTTTCTGTTCATAACATTTTTTAGATTAGGTAATTTACAACTTTATAGTAGCATTAAAAGAGCAAATATTTTGAAAAATAACAACTAGGTAAATTAAATAATTAAGTAATTCGTAATTTGTATGGCTTGCTCGATTACACTCGCAAAAACGCGTACGCGCGTGCACACATACCCCTCACACACATTAGGCCGGGCGGTGGACGTTGAGATCGTCCGCCGTCCAGCAGAGAGGACAAGGCGTCGTGCGTGTCCCCATATGACGCCTCATTGAGAGGTAGTGAGATGGTAACAACTGACCCCTCCCAGAGAGGAAGCTTGCCAAGGCCAGTCGCTCGCCGGGACCGTAGGAAGTATACGGACACCCAGGCCCGGCGAAAGTGAAGAGAAGACAGAGTTGGCACCCCAGTAGTTTAGCACGTTCCCGCCGGCATGTATCATTAATGGTACATTGAGGACTGTTCCATCGGTCGGCGTGTACCATTTATGGTACAATGAAAGAAATCAATTTAATTTGTATTTTTTGCTAATAAAAAGAAATAAAAGTTTGCTAATGAACACAGGCATAATTGACAGAAGCACTTAATGAGAGATATGCGATTACATGCAAACGGCGCCGCCCAATGAGATTTTACAGAGCCGTCAGATGCCGAAGACAGCGAATTCAGCCGCCGGCGAGAACGTGTTAAGTCGGTGCACGTCTAACACCCCAGGGGAGTGGCCCTCACCACTCCCCTGACGGTCCGAATGGATTTTCATCGACTTAACAAAAAAAAAAACCCAACACACACACATATGCATATATATATTTGTTAAAAGTAATTACCTAAGGTTAACTGCGGAATTTGTCGCCGGAGTTGAATTTCAGTGTTTATGAAATTTCGATTAAATTCAGTTATATTCATCATTTGCTCGACAGATTCATTTAGGTATTGCGGCAAATTGAGGTAGTGACTTATCATCCGCGCCGTATCGAGAGACGTCCAAATTGGTAGACTGAAATCTAAAACAATAATATACATATACTAGCTGATCCGGCAAACGTTGTTTTGCTATATAAGTTATTGTAATATCTTCTAAGATGTTCATTGAAATTAAGTGATGTCAAAGACAATTTTGTTCACAATTAAATACTCTTAATCAGCAATACATTTATTTAGATAAAGATTAATATTATTACGTTGATACAACTCTTAACAAATAATGCATTAATTTCGACCAAATTTGAATTCCATAAAAACGGTTCTAGTGAGTTAAGTTTTAGATCATTTTAAGAGGAATAACTCTGTCATACATATATTTTTGGTATCTTGAACCGTTTTTGCAGCGCACGCAACGGAAGCCCTCAAGGATGAATAATTTTCCCCGTTTTTTTCACATTTTCCATTATTTCTTCGCTCCTAATAATTGCATCGTGATGTTATATAGCCTATAGCCTTCCTCGATAAATGGTCTATTCAACTCAAAAAGAATTTTTCAATTCGAACCAGTAGTTCCTGAGATTAGCGCGTTCAAACAAACAAACAAACAAACTCTTCAGCTTTATAATATTAGTATAGATTTATGCTCACTCTTTTACTAACCTTAGTAAAGCCGACTCATAGTCATAAGTCCCTTAAAATTATAATACTCTTTTAAGTTAACAATGTTAGGGCGAGTATTATTTTAAAATGAATTAATACTGCAGACAAGGTGAGAAAATTAAAGCATATATAAGCATAACGATATACATAGGAATAACCTCACGCAGTACCTAAAAGCACTAGCTTTGGTACCCTTTAAACGAACAAACCTTGGCGTCAACAGTGCTTTGTGTAGATTATCTCGGGCCTACAATCTTCATGGAGATTCGGTTGATTTGTTCCCGGACTCCATGCCGACATTCAAGAGAAAGGTCTTCGGGCTGTTGTTAGAAGCATAGACTAATAATCTTGACTTTCATTAACATGAATACAATATAAACAAGACATATAAGCGCAAAGTGGATACAACCACTAATGTATCTCTATTCACCCCGTAAAGGATATAACGTGACGAATTATTATTATTTTTATTGTCTTCTCTCTTCCTAGAATTCTTTTCCTAATGACATTCTTTTGTTATTTATAAAATATTTCAACACTGCAATCGTGATACCGAATTTAAAAAAAGGACTAATGTGAGTCAGGCATGCAAATTAAGTGTTCCACACAAACAAATTGTATGAGAAAGGTTATCTTTGAATTTGACTGATTCCTACTGTTCAGATTTTTTTATGCCCTACAATATTGGGTCTGGGAAAAAGTTCGAGGCGTTTTTTCCGATGAATGGCGTTAACATAACAATCCTAACACGAAAATGAGTTGATTTAATTTTTTTATAAATTTTATATATTTTTGCTGCAAGATTACTGCTAGAACTAAATTTTAGATTTACCAATTTTATTCTGATAAAAAGCGCTAAAGTTTCTTAACATTGAATCATTGTATCTTTTACATTTTAGCATTTCGCAATACTATCGTTGTAATAAATTAAGTAACGACTCGCAAAAATTGATTTTTTATTTATGATACAGATTTACAGTTTTCGAACTTTTGCTATACTTGCAATTATTTATTTTTTGACATTCACATTACATTTTCCTCAAATTTCATTTTTCTAGGTCAATGGAACGTATCCTACAGGTTTTAATTCCTTTAAAGCATTGATTCTCAAATTAAGCTAAGATTAAAAGTCAAAGCGCCGAGAATAAAAGTAAAGGAAATCAATATACATTTTTTTTTTTTTTTTGATAGCCCGGGGGAAATCCCTAACGGACCTCAGGGGGCGGTGAGGGCTGCCCCCCGGTGTGTCGGACTTGCACCGACTAAAACCCCCGGGGTGTTCCTTCTTCCCGTCTGACCGGGGCCAGAGGAGCAGCGTCATCCTCTTCTCCGACCCTCGGCAACGTCTGGCCTTTTGTAAAGCCGCATCTATGCACTGCGAGGAGTGGTGTAAGGAGCCACCCCTCACACACCTCAATATCTTGGAGCGGTGAGCGGAAACACGTCACACACCGCTCTCGCCTGGATAAGTTGGGCGGCACTCTCCCTCAAGCGCACCGCCCAGGTGTCTTATCCGGTTTTAAGGAGGAAGGCCTCTGGCGAAGGCCCTCCTCCTTTGTCCTGAACTGCGTGGGCGGCGGATCGGATGGTCAGGGACGGCTATTGCCTTCCTGTTCCTCTCCGCCGCCTCCTTCCTCACCATGACTACCTCACAGTACGTGAGGACCGCCTGCCATGCCCTGTCGCTGCCGACAATCGCGCGAACGAGCGCCGGCAGCGACAGGTCACCACCCACGACCCTGGCAAGTTCGGTCCTTTCGGAGGCCCAGGCTGGGCACTCCTCTACTACGTGTTGAGCGGACTCGTTGAGGCATCCGTTACAGTGGTGACATCTGGGGTCTGGCTCGCTACCGGTTATGCGATACAGGTACCACCCGAAGCTGCCATGCCCCGTTAGCACCTGTGTCAACCGGTAGGTGATTGTGCCGTGACCCCTATTTAGCCATTCAGCCAACACTGGACGAATTGCCTCAATCGTCCGCTGACCATAGCGTGGGTTCTCCAGCCTTGACCTCCATGCCTCGATAGATTCAGCGTCCAGCAGACGCCTCTTTGCTCGCAATTCGGTCGGGGCGGCTCGCTGGCCCCGGGCTCGCCACTCCTCGCGCCATGTAAAAAGTGACGCGAGGGCTCGAGCATCCAGGTCCCAGGGAACCGACCCGGCCATCGTGCAAGCCGCGTCGCATGATACTGTAGAGTAACCCCGAATGATCTTGATGGCCAACGCTCTCTGGGGTCGCCGTAATAGCATGGTATTGCGGCTATTGAGAGCGTCGGCCCATATCGGGGCACCATACAGCATCATAGAGCAAACCACATTGCAGTAGAGGCGCCTGCTGCTCACCCCCGGCAAATCAATATACATTTGTTATATCTTGTTAAGTATATACAAAAATTGTCGAAAGTAATGAATGCATATTCGTTTGAATGTAAAGTTAATTAATTACACAATCGACGATACAAATACAATTAAAGTATACTGAGTGACTATATTTATATCCCTTAATACATGTTTCAATTTAATACTTTTTTTTTTAGAAACATTTAAAGTTGTATACTTACTGTAAGCTTTTAAAATATCGAACTCTGCTTGCATTATTTCTTGGCTTGTAAATCTCAAACCGTATAAATATAAGCGTTCACTCAAAAGCATTATATTTACATTATCTCTAGTAACATACATTTTTACAGCAGTGAAAATTGAAGCTGCGATCATGAGCGACAATTTACTTAATGTATTTTCCATATGTTGATTACATACTTCCTCATCTAGAAAATAGAGAACATTACAAAGTTATTATATATATATATGTATGTTAAATTCTCTACAAAACTAATGAATGGGTATTGCAATATGATATATCGTTCATTAGTTATAAAAGTCAAAAGAAAAAAAAACTTTTGTCCTGTGTTATTTGTATGGGAAATCGAAAAGTGCGATGCGGACAACCTAAATATTAATATTAACGGCTCATATTTTCAGAGGCCTATTTTGGCATTAAAACGAAACTTATGAGCGTGGTTCCAAAGAAAAATATATTTTTTTTGAAACGCCCTAATATATATATATATATATTATAATTTATTTGGTACTGTAGCAACAGCGCGAATGCTGTAAGGCACGCGGGGCTGCGACGAGAGGGGTGTGTGGCAACCATCCACGCGGCTGCCTACAGTTTCAGCGCTCGCGCCGACAGTGTCGTATAAACTAGCTAAGAGATCGTACGCGTCAGCCTGCCTTGTACACCGTTCAATACAAGTTGTACCGAAATTATAGTCTAGTTTCATTTTCATTAATAATAGCATTGGGGTTAGTGCAGCACCCCAAAGGTACCACCAAGTCCGTTAAAATATGTTAAAAAGGTCGTTAATTTTTTAGGTATGTCCAAAAGAGCGGCTTTGCCTTTTTATAAACTGTACCATGCTCGAATAACGAAATAGATAATATAAGAAAGTTATAATCGACCAAATGCGCATTGCCGGCCAGATATCTCTTTGCGATCCTAGAGGACATGGGTTAGAATCCGGATACTAACAAAAATGTTCTTGATGTTTGTCACGACTGCACATCAACTGTCATCACAAACTCCTATAGAAGTTTTGTTCCCATCATACAGTAGCAGCACAACGGCAGTTACATTTGAGAACAGTCAACTAGGCGTAAGAACCCCTCCCCACTCTCCGCTGGAACTCACCCCCCCTCTCTGCTGGAAGTCACCCCTCCACTCTCCGCTGGACTCCACCACCCCCACCCTCCACTGGACGCCACTCCCCCACTCTCCGCTGGACACCTAACCCCACTCTCCGCTGGACGACACCCCCCCCCCCTCTCCGCCGGACGGCAGCGCCCCATTTTCTGCTGTATACAACTTCACAGACCCTTATAATGATTCGCTCAACGAGATGGATGTTCGGGGTCAGCTAATTCGAAATAAGATAACTTGAAAAATTAAATAAACGAGAATTTAAATCAGTCTCTCTCTCAGCCAGAACTCAAAAGTAATCATTAAAACAATCATGATTAATTGAATGATTACTGTAATCATGATTAATGGTTACTCATGTAATCTTGCCTAAAAGTAATCATGATTAAAAGTAATCATGATTACGCCCATTTATGGCCATGGGTATGTGTATGTATACGATGAAGAGAGAGTGCTCCGGCGTCGCGACACCGCCCCAACGCATCGTATGTTCCGGATGTTAGGGTAACAGCGCTATATAAATTTTTTTCTTAAATCGTAGATAAATATTATATTTTATCCCTATAATTCGAACAAAATCTGAACGGCAATTTTGTTAAACTAAATGAGCTTGGGCTAATGATTTTTATTATTGTATCTTACATTTTTTAATAACAATTAAAATTTAAGGACCGTCTCAGCAACTAGACTAAAGATATGATATATTATATATTTGTCCAATATCCACAGATATTTGCATAATTTGAGACTAGATCAATATCTATAATCATTCAATTATATTATAATTGCTTTCCAAAAATATATTTCCATTGCTTAAAAAGTTACTTAAATTACTTACCAAATGCTCCATTATGACTATGTATAACGTCCAAAGATGTCGCATATATATATTGCTGCAAAAACTCGCATACTGTGGCTGGTATTCCGTGACCAAAGACACCGATCGCATTGCATACGTTCCAAACAAAGGCACGCTGTGGTGAATAAAGTAAAACAAATGGCATCTGATTTTTTGACTGGTCTGCAATTTGAATGTTTTAATTTAATGACTACATTCTACTAAAGGTATCAACACTTTTAATCGACATGGTAACTAATTTTTAAAATATTTACACGAGAGTTATTTATATATATTTTTTTGACATTTAATTTGATTTCTTTACTTTTTAATAAAATCGATTCAATGTTTAGACAAATATATCAAATTTTATCTAAACTCTTATATTACTGCAGTGCTATTTTTATGTATTAAGGAAAAACCTGTTTATAATCAAGTTACAATGACAAAATATGTTTTTATTTTCATGCAAAAACGTTCATGCAAAACTGCTGATTGAAAAGTTGGATGTTATAAGATGCTCCTGACTAAAAGATTGTCATCGGAATTACAAAGATTTTACATTTAACAGAAATCTACAAACATGTGCACTAAAAACGTTTTTATTACATCAACAAAATTGTAAGTTAATAGTAAAATGAGGTTAATCTTGTCAGTCAGGTGTTGCAATAAATCGCAGAAATATACGACAGTAAAATGGTACTTACAATAATTGTATTTTTAACTATTAAAATGTTTATGAAAAACAAAAAGTTAATTATTATGGTGTATAATTAATAGTGGTCTTTCATAAGTCAGGATACAATATTTTTCGATATCAAACTTCAAACTTTTTTACCTACAGTGCCTTTTTTGTCATGTAAAAAATATTCTATCGGTCGAAAAATATGATTATTAGACCAAACGATAGCTCTGTTTACATATAAAATTATTATGAGATATATTTCCATATCATTGTAAAATAAGCTACAATGTTGTTGAATTAAGGTGTCGATATTATATGAAGTGTATATTTTAAATTAATAGTCTTGAAAATTATTCATTTAAAATATTCTTTTTTTTTTTTGAGGTGCTAGCTCTGTACGCTTCGGCGGAAATGTACTGATAAATCAAAATGTAGCAAGGTGTCAACGGTAGTATTGATTAACAACTCATTATCTTGTGTTATTTATAATATAATCATCATCATTATCAGCTGATTTATTTCATTTCATATTAATAAACTGTCTACTGGAACTATCTCTGAACTTGAAAGTGAACCAATGGAGTGATTATTTGAATTGTGTCGTTATACAATTAGTAAACATACATTAAAATTAAATATGTAGGTATTTTATGAAATAAATAGGTACCAACAATTTTTTCTTAACTCCGTTTCGTACAAGGTGAACAATAAACGGCCAATGTAATAATCATATAAAAATTTTAATTAATTTTGTCGCATATACAATAAAATATTCGCTTCTCATAGCATATATATACCCTGTCATGTAAATAAATCCGATTTTACACGATAACTATGGAATATGAATATGTCATAACAAAAAATAGTAAAATTAAAATATTTGTCTATTCTGTTCAATAAATGGTATTATTGCATTTTTTATGGGATTAGCTTAGCAGAGTGTTTGCACAACAGTAAATTACAAACTTTAAAACACAACTAGTAAATTTAACAGTATTTATTACCAAAATTAGATCGTTCGGAATATAGGTGACCATTCTCTTAGAGATATTATTTAATATTATATTATTTATATAATTTAATATATTTATACACAAAATAACTAAGCTTTAATAAAATTGGTGAACTTAAAATTCACCAGACCCTAGAAATATCATGCTATTAATCGCAAGTATCGGGCTACTTTTAGCAAATTATATCGCGAACTATGATTTAAAAAATTATTACCTTCCTTTACGCCCTCTTCGTATATCTTGAAAATCCAATCCTCAATCATAGGTAATTCGTATCCTGAATTCATTTTTAATTATGTTCAAGCTATTACTTAGCGCAAATAAAACTTTTATATTAAATAAACACCACAGTCAGTTATACTTTAATAAAATAAATTTGGCGGGATTTGATAATTTTTATTGTGTATGTAATTCATCTAATGACAGGCAAAGTAACCGTGTCATACGGCCTTGTTTGATTTAAATTATTTTTTTTTAACAATAGTGTTTCGTAGCCACATCTGATCATCTAACCGAAATCCAACTCCCGCCTTATTTTTTAATTTCCTTATCGCTATATCATGTTTGTTTTATTCAGTATACTTTCATTTGTCTTTAATGTTTTAAGGATAAGTTTCATATAATCATGATTTTATCGTCTTACTGTAAATTTTTTTTTTAAATTAATTTTCACTAAATCTATCGAATTTGCTTGCTTTTAAGCATGTGTTGATAGTATGGAAATAAGCAATAGAAAAGAATATATATTAAAATAAAATAAATATAAAATAATAAGTACGGGGGAACACCACATAAAAATCTGTTAAGTGCTAAACTGCAGGCCAAATCTTGTTAAATAGTAGGAATCTATTAATTCTAGTCAAATTAATCTCGGGCTGTTATTCCTCTTATTAATATTCTCTACGACCCTCGTCTGTTACAATGTACATTACCAGCTTTATTATAATTGATTGGAAAGAAACAGTGCTTATCTTATTTTTTCTATACTGGTAACTTTCTATTTAAATTGTAAAGTTTTCCTCAGTTTTATTCTATAATGTTACTAATTAAATGTAATAATGGTCGCCCAGTGGTCGAAGTTAGACCACAATTAATTTAAAATAACTAACATATTGTAATAAATTAATTTCGTTACAATATAAATCATAATTATGGTTATGTTTGACATTCAGTAAGACTATAGATAATTAATATTAAAGACAAACTACATTAATCTATTCTCAATTTGGCCATAAACTTTAACCATAAACAAAAGATTATATGTATATGCGTATGTATGTCAAATGCATGGCAGCGTGTGTATTTTTTTATTAATTTAACGTATTGTTTTTAAAATTTATTAATAAACAAATATTGGCGTTCTGCACTTCTCTATATAAACTATAAATGTGCCAAATATCTTACTTCTTCGTCCTCGCAATTTTCGTAAAAAGGGGTCCAAAGTTTTTGCTTTACATATTAATATCTAAGATTAGTATATACATAGATTTATCTAATTCGACTTAGATACGGATATTTCATCAATCCTAACTCAAACGAAGTTGTGAGCAGAGGGGAATAATTTATATCTTTCAAGCTAAGATCACCTTTACAGTTACTGGCACTATAGTTTTTTTTATTTTGTTTTCTATTTCGTATATAATTGACTTTTTAATATGCTATAAAGTTAGTATTAAAATAAATAATAAGTTACTTGTCCAATATAGGCGACTGTGCAGCATCATTAGCTGTCACGATTACAACGGCTGCGTCTGCCAGAATTCGAATCGTGCCTTCACTATCACGACAGTATATAGTCGAATCTCATTACTATTGGGTTGAAGATACATTACTGGTTTACGTTGAATGCATAGTACAGTTTTTACGTAGCACCTGCCAGTGACGTGCTGTCAAGTGACATATTTTAATTTTAGAGAATTGGAAAGTACCTTTTAATGGGATCCTGGGTGTAGGTGTTCTGTTAAATATTAATTAGTTTTATTGAAAGCTAAAAATAACAACTTTATGAACATTGGTGAATTGTTTAACTATTCTATATTTACTTTTTGATGGGCATCGGACGTCACTGTACCTAACCATTGTAGTATGAGTCTTGATATTGCCTCAAACTTATACAAAGCCTGAAACTGTTTTGTAGACTAGATGATGCGGGCGAATGTGTGTCTCACATACACAACGAACTGTTAAGCTGTTGGCAAATAAAATTGATGTTATTAAACAGTATGTTACATAACTATTGAGATATATTGAATGAGTAACAACAAACGAGCCCTATGCCTCCCAGAGAGGCAGCCTCGACAAGGCATTTCGCTCTCTGGGCGTCTGGATGAATTTGTGTTGGTGGAGCGATTAGAGGGACACCCCGGGGGTTTTTAGTCAGTAGGAGCCTGACACATCGGGGTTGCTGCCCACACAGCGGCCGAGGATTTTCCCCGACACACAAAAAAAAAAGTAACATAAAACAGAATTAATCAAAGTGAGGATGTTGAAAATAGGTTTCCATAGGTTTTTTAATTTTCTACCATAAACAATTACCTTTATACAACGACACTATACTCGTACATAATTCGCTGGTTATACTTTAATTTATTTTCTCTTAAAATCAAATTAACAAACTGAGTGTAAGCATAACTATAGCACTTTTTCATATTGGCAAGTAACCATAGTAGACTTGTTAAAAAGTATAACGTAGTCCGAAAGCGGTAGCGACTACAATGGAACAAGAATCCAAATAAAATTGACGTCACTGTGCCGGTCTACATATACCACGATAGAAGATCTATACGTTTAGGGCTTATAGTATATATACAATGCCACAATAGTAGGTATTTCTCAACCGGTGAAGTTGTAAGGTTTTTCCAGGTCGACAGCATTTTGTCCTGCCGTAAAAAGGATATATAGAATTTATTAAAATTAGCATTAAACCAAAAATTAAAATAGAGGTAAGTCTATAGAATAAATGTTCTTTTTAAAATAAATATTTAAAACCAAACTACACTACACACCAAAAAAGGGTAAGGGATACAGCTGGACCAAGGCGACTCAATTGGTCAGTTTCCAATTTTGTCCTATAGTTGCATTGTCAATTACCCTTACATTGTTACCTATGCTACAATAATTTGATATATACATTACTCCTGTGGGATAACTTATTTGTCTATAATTTCTAAATTATAATATAATATGTGTGGACAATTGCACACATAGATCTAGTCCCAAAGTAAGCTTGCGCTTGTCATATGGGTACTAGACAAAGTTATACGTACTTAAATACATATATACATCCATGACTCACGACAAAATTACCTATTTATTATTGAAAAGTTTGTTGCTACCGGGGCTTGAACCTGGGGCTATCACCATTGCAGGCTGAGTCGCTACCATAGCGCTATCAGGCCGTCGCTTAACATATACTAGATTTATATTTTTCTCGTTTCTATACTGTTAAGGACCCAACCAGTTCATTGGTAATGAATATAAATGAAAGTGTATATTTTCTGATCGCTTAGACAACAATATGTACTAAGTAGCAAAGTTGTTTATTAAATTTTTAATTTCATTTTCATTCTTTATGATAGCAAAAATTTTTCTACATAGCTTCAAACAATATCGCGATATTAAAGTTCAACATTAAACGTACGGTATGAGATTTAGCTCAATTCATCGCACTTGGCTAGTCAAAGAGATGCACGCGCGGTGAGCCTCGTCTATTTAATATCTTCCAATGCAGACGAACGGTACCTCACCACTTTACTCTTGCGTTTCAATGAGAATATCTGGCTTTATACTTGTAAACGTTAAACAGTATGATATATATTACAAAACAATGTTATCTTTTTATTGAACTCTACTCTCAGTCATTACTAAAAATATAGTTTTTGTATAGGATATAAACTATCGTTTGAAATAATAAAGCCATTTTATACATATGAAATATAAGCTACCTATTGTAATAACGAAGTTTTAGCGCTGATGTAATTAATACTAAATATTTATTTCATCTGTATTATGTCTACATAAACAGCAAAAAGGTTTTTTAAACAGAAAACGACAGCCAATGGATGAAAATTCGTTGATAGTCGCGATCGCTATGTCGGCCCCCATATATCATGACGGGTGGTCTCTTAGTATATGAATAACTGGACAAACGCAATAATTATATATTATTTTATGTTATTTAATAAGTCTGAATAACATTAAAAACGGTTTACTAAGTTCTTTATTCTTCAATAATGTTTTCCTCTTTCTAATTAATAATATAAGGCCAGCAAGTTCAATTGTAATTATGATACGTTATAAGGAAGTTACAGCTGTCAAATGTAAACTTTATTTAAATTTCTCATGAAATACCTCACAATTAGTTTCCTTTAAAACTAGTAAACATTTCTCTTCTTAATGTATTATTATGTCAAAATTTATAATCGTACAGTTTCGTGCTTTATATATACAAGAGAAATCTAAGTAAAATATTTTTGTTTACTTATATCCGGAAGCTTGCACAATTTACAAACCTTTTTTTTAATTTAATTTCTCTGGGCTGATGTTTCAAAGAAGTAAACATGTATTTATTATTCATTTCGTAATTAACAGTGAACAATTACTCATGCAAATTTTCATGATTATAGAATAACAGAACTGAAATTCAACAAATTTTAATTTCTTAAAACAAGTCCCAATGAAGAATTTCCAAAAAGTGATTACTACTTATTGCTTTTTGCCTATTGAGAAAGTGTATCTCAACTTTCAAGAATGTGACGCGATACATATAACAAAGAACCTTATAAAATTCAAGTAATAATATCATGCCCAAATGGTGAATTTATAAAAATAAAATGACACACATATTTATAACTGTAAGTCTACATCCGAATTTTCATCATTACAAGGTCAAGGGTAAGGGTAATGCTATAACCCTCTAATGGATTAAAGGATACAGCAGATCACATAGCAATGATGCCGCAGATGAGCTGGTAAGAAGGGGATCTGATGACTTTCTACTAAAGTTATCGCACATAGAATATTACTTTAACAAGGCCATTCTGTCTCCCCGCTGTGAAACGATGACGAAAGGAGTCGATGCAAAGCTTTAAAATTGTACTCCGATGACAAATAAAATATAAATCATAATATATTATACTTTATTTATTAAGAATAAAAAGATAGAATATAATTAAACTTTAAAAAATCAACTCATCTAAGCAAACTGGAAGCGATATTTACGAGTATTTTTTTATATTAAGTAAAGAAAATCTATGGTAAACAAAAAAAATAATAATTAAAAATGATGGAATATAATGAAACTTTAAAAAATCAACTCATCTAAGCAAACTGGAAGCGATATTTACGAGTATTTTTTTATATTAAATAAAGAAAATCTATGTTAAACAAAAAAAAAAAATAATTAAAAATGATGTAATGTTATTATGATTGCGGCAATTTCTTGTATAAAAGATATAGGTGTATGAGAGGCTTCTTCCATTTTGCGTATATCTACATACTGCTCGTATTGGTAAGATATGACAGTAGCATACACAGCGCCTGCTGCTAAATGTACTGTCAGCAAGTAGCGTCTCTCTGCAAAGATATAATCAGTTATTTATTTTATTGTACATAAGTGTATTATTATAAGTAAGTGCCTTAAGAACGACGATCACCTGCTCTTCTAAGTCACGCTGGGCTCTGTATCTCTGCTTACATGTTATTAAAAAAACCTTTACAATTCTATAAGGAAGTATTTTCTGTTCATAACATTTTTTAGATTAGGTAATTTACAACTTTATAGTAGCATTAAAAGAGCAAATATTTTGAAAAATAACAACTAGGTAAATTAAATAATTAAGTAATTCGTAATTTGTATGGCTTGCTCGATTACACTCGCAAAAACGCGTACGCGCGTGCACACATACCCCTCACACACATTAGGCCGGGCGGTGGACGTTGAGATCGTCCGCCGTCCAGCAGAGAGGACAAGGCGTCGTGCGTGTCCCCATATGACGCCTCATTGAGAGGTAGTGAGATGGTAACAACTGACCCCTCCCAGAGAGGAAGCTTGCCAAGGCCAGTCGCTCGCCGGGACCGTAGGAAGTATACGGACACCCAGGCCCGGCGAAAGTGAAGAGAAGACAGAGTTGGCACCCCAGTAGTTTAGCACGTTCCCGCCGGCATGTATCATTAATGGTACATTGAGGACTGTTCCATCGGTCGGCGTGTACCATTTATGGTACAATGAAAGAAATCAATTTAATTTGTATTTTTTGCTAATAAAAAGAAATAAAAGTTTGCTAATGAACACAGGCATAATTGACAGAAGCACTTAATGAGAGATATGCGATTACATGCAAACGGCGCCGCCCAATGAGATTTTACAGAGCCGTCAGATGCCGAAGACAGCGAATTCAGCCGCCGGCGAGAACGTGTTAAGTCGGTGCACGTCTAACACCCCAGGGGAGTGGCCCTCACCACTCCCCTGACGGTCCGAATGGATTTTCATCGACTTAACAAAAAAAAAAACCCAACACACACACATATGCATATATATATTTGTTAAAAGTAATTACCTAAGGTTAACTGCGGAATTTGTCGCCGGAGTTGAATTTCAGTGTTTATGAAATTTCGATTAAATTCAGTTATATTCATCATTTGCTCGACAGATTCATTTAGGTATTGCGGCAAATTGAGGTAGTGACTTATCATCCGCGCCGTATCGAGAGACGTCCAAATTGGTAGACTGAAATCTAAAACAATAATATACATATACTAGCTGATCCGGCAAACGTTGTTTTGCTATATAAGTTATTGTAATATCTTCTAAGATGTTCATTGAAATTAAGTGATGTCAAAGACAATTTTGTTCACAATTAAATACTCTTAATCAGCAATACATTTATTTAGATAAAGATTAATATTATTACGTTGATACAACTCTTAACAAATAATGCATTAATTTCGACCAAATTTGAATTCCATAAAAACGGTTCTAGTGAGTTAAGTTTTAGATCATTTTAAGAGGAATAACTCTGTCATACATATATTTTTGGTATCTTGAACCGTTTTTGCAGCGCACGCAACGGAAGCCCTCAAGGATGAATAATTTTCCCCGTTTTTTTCACATTTTCCATTATTTCTTCGCTCCTAATAATTGCATCGTGATGTTATATAGCCTATAGCCTTCCTCGATAAATGGTCTATTCAACTCAAAAAGAATTTTTCAATTCGAACCAGTAGTTCCTGAGATTAGCGCGTTCAAACAAACAAACAAACAAACTCTTCAGCTTTATAATATTAGTATAGATTTATGCTCACTCTTTTACTAACCTTAGTAAAGCCGACTCATAGTCATAAGTCCCTTAAAATTATAATACTCTTTTAAGTTAACAATGTTAGGGCGAGTATTATTTTAAAATGAATTAATACTGCAGACAAGGTGAGAAAATTAAAGCATATATAAGCATAACGATATACATAGGAATAACCTCACGCAGTACCTAAAAGCACTAGCTTTGGTACCCTTTAAACGAACAAACCTTGGCGTCAACAGTGCTTTGTGTAGATTATCTCGGGCCTACAATCTTCATGGAGATTCGGTTGATTTGTTCCCGGACTCCATGCCGACATTCAAGAGAAAGGTCTTCGGGCTGTTGTTAGAAGCATAGACTAATAATCTTGACTTTCATTAACATGAATACAATATAAACAAGACATATAAGCGCAAAGTGGATACAACCACTAATGTATCTCTATTCACCCCGTAAAGGATATAACGTGACGAATTATTATTATTTTTATTGTCTTCTCTCTTCCTAGAATTCTTTTCCTAATGACATTCTTTTGTTATTTATAAAATATTTCAACACTGCAATCGTGATACCGAATTTAAAAAAAGGACTAATGTGAGTCAGGCATGCAAATTAAGTGTTCCACACAAACAAATTGTATGAGAAAGGTTATCTTTGAATTTGACTGATTCCTACTGTTCAGATTTTTTTATGCCCTACAATATTGGGTCTGGGAAAAAGTTCGAGGCGTTTTTTCCGATGAATGGCGTTAACATAACAATCCTAACACGAAAATGAGTTGATTTAATTTTTTTATAAATTTTATATATTTTTGCTGCAAGATTACTGCTAGAACTAAATTTTAGATTTACCAATTTTATTCTGATAAAAAGCGCTAAAGTTTCTTAACATTGAATCATTGTATCTTTTACATTTTAGCATTTCGCAATACTATCGTTGTAATAAATTAAGTAACGACTCGCAAAAATTGATTTTTTATTTATGATACAGATTTACAGTTTTCGAACTTTTGCTATACTTGCAATTATTTATTTTTTGACATTCACATTACATTTTCCTCAAATTTCATTTTTCTAGGTCAATGGAACGTATCCTACAGGTTTTAATTCCTTTAAAGCATTGATTCTCAAATTAAGCTAAGATTAAAAGTCAAAGCGCCGAGAATAAAAGTAAAGGAAATCAATATACATTTTTTTTTTTTTTTTGATAGCCCGGGGGAAATCCCTAACGGACCTCAGGGGGCGGTGAGGGCTGCCCCCCGGTGTGTCGGACTTGCACCGACTAAAACCCCCGGGGTGTTCCTTCTTCCCGTCTGACCGGGGCCAGAGGAGCAGCGTCATCCTCTTCTCCGACCCTCGGCAACGTCTGGCCTTTTGTAAAGCCGCATCTATGCACTGCGAGGAGTGGTGTAAGGAGCCACCCCTCACACACCTCAATATCTTGGAGCGGTGAGCGGAAACACGTCACACACCGCTCTCGCCTGGATAAGTTGGGCGGCACTCTCCCTCAAGCGCACCGCCCAGGTGTCTTATCCGGTTTTAAGGAGGAAGGCCTCTGGCGAAGGCCCTCCTCCTTTGTCCTGAACTGCGTGGGCGGCGGATCGGATGGTCAGGGACGGCTATTGCCTTCCTGTTCCTCTCCGCCGCCTCCTTCCTCACCATGACTACCTCACAGTACGTGAGGACCGCCTGCCATGCCCTGTCGCTGCCGACAATCGCGCGAACGAGCGCCGGCAGCGACAGGTCACCACCCACGACCCTGGCAAGTTCGGTCCTTTCGGAGGCCCAGGCTGGGCACTCCTCTACTACGTGTTGAGCGGACTCGTTGAGGCATCCGTTACAGTGGTGACATCTGGGGTCTGGCTCGCTACCGGTTATGCGATACAGGTACCACCCGAAGCTGCCATGCCCCGTTAGCACCTGTGTCAACCGGTAGGTGATTGTGCCGTGACCCCTATTTAGCCATTCAGCCAACACTGGACGAATTGCCTCAATCGTCCGCTGACCATAGCGTGGGTTCTCCAGCCTTGACCTCCATGCCTCGATAGATTCAGCGTCCAGCAGACGCCTCTTTGCTCGCAATTCGGTCGGGGCGGCTCGCTGGCCCCGGGCTCGCCACTCCTCGCGCCATGTAAAAAGTGACGCGAGGGCTCGAGCATCCAGGTCCCAGGGAACCGACCCGGCCATCGTGCAAGCCGCGTCGCATGATACTGTAGAGTAACCCCGAATGATCTTGATGGCCAACGCTCTCTGGGGTCGCCGTAATAGCATGGTATTGCGGCTATTGAGAGCGTCGGCCCATATCGGGGCACCATACAGCATCATAGAGCAAACCACATTGCAGTAGAGGCGCCTGCTGCTCACCCCCGGCAAATCAATATACATTTGTTATATCTTGTTAAGTATATACAAAAATTGTCGAAAGTAATGAATGCATATTCGTTTGAATGTAAAGTTAATTAATTACACAATCGACGATACAAATACAATTAAAGTATACTGAGTGACTATATTTATATCCCTTAATACATGTTTCAATTTAATACTTTTTTTTTTAGAAACATTTAAAGTTGTATACTTACTGTAAGCTTTTAAAATATCGAACTCTGCTTGCATTATTTCTTGGCTTGTAAATCTCAAACCGTATAAATATAAGCGTTCACTCAAAAGCATTATATTTACATTATCTCTAGTAACATACATTTTTACAGCAGTGAAAATTGAAGCTGCGATCATGAGCGACAATTTACTTAATGTATTTTCCATATGTTGATTACATACTTCCTCATCTAGAAAATAGAGAACATTACAAAGTTATTATATATATATATGTATGTTAAATTCTCTACAAAACTAATGAATGGGTATTGCAATATGATATATCGTTCATTAGTTATAAAAGTCAAAAGAAAAAAAAACTTTTGTCCTGTGTTATTTGTATGGGAAATCGAAAAGTGCGATGCGGACAACCTAAATATTAATATTAACGGCTCATATTTTCAGAGGCCTATTTTGGCATTAAAACGAAACTTATGAGCGTGGTTCCAAAGAAAAATATATTTTTTTTGAAACGCCCTAATATATATATATATATATTATAATTTATTTGGTACTGTAGCAACAGCGCGAATGCTGTAAGGCACGCGGGGCTGCGACGAGAGGGGTGTGTGGCAACCATCCACGCGGCTGCCTACAGTTTCAGCGCTCGCGCCGACAGTGTCGTATAAACTAGCTAAGAGATCGTACGCGTCAGCCTGCCTTGTACACCGTTCAATACAAGTTGTACCGAAATTATAGTCTAGTTTCATTTTCATTAATAATAGCATTGGGGTTAGTGCAGCACCCCAAAGGTACCACCAAGTCCGTTAAAATATGTTAAAAAGGTCGTTAATTTTTTAGGTATGTCCAAAAGAGCGGCTTTGCCTTTTTATAAACTGTACCATGCTCGAATAACGAAATAGATAATATAAGAAAGTTATAATCGACCAAATGCGCATTGCCGGCCAGATATCTCTTTGCGATCCTAGAGGACATGGGTTAGAATCCGGATACTAACAAAAATGTTCTTGATGTTTGTCACGACTGCACATCAACTGTCATCACAAACTCCTATAGAAGTTTTGTTCCCATCATACAGTAGCAGCACAACGGCAGTTACATTTGAGAACAGTCAACTAGGCGTAAGAACCCCTCCCCACTCTCCGCTGGAACTCACCCCCCCTCTCTGCTGGAAGTCACCCCTCCACTCTCCGCTGGACTCCACCACCCCCACCCTCCACTGGACGCCACTCCCCCACTCTCCGCTGGACACCTAACCCCACTCTCCGCTGGACGACACCCCCCCCCCCTCTCCGCCGGACGGCAGCGCCCCATTTTCTGCTGTATACAACTTCACAGACCCTTATAATGATTCGCTCAACGAGATGGATGTTCGGGGTCAGCTAATTCGAAATAAGATAACTTGAAAAATTAAATAAACGAGAATTTAAATCAGTCTCTCTCTCAGCCAGAACTCAAAAGTAATCATTAAAACAATCATGATTAATTGAATGATTACTGTAATCATGATTAATGGTTACTCATGTAATCTTGCCTAAAAGTAATCATGATTAAAAGTAATCATGATTACGCCCATTTATGGCCATGGGTATGTGTATGTATACGATGAAGAGAGAGTGCTCCGGCGTCGCGACACCGCCCCAACGCATCGTATGTTCCGGATGTTAGGGTAACAGCGCTATATAAATTTTTTTCTTAAATCGTAGATAAATATTATATTTTATCCCTATAATTCGAACAAAATCTGAACGGCAATTTTGTTAAACTAAATGAGCTTGGGCTAATGATTTTTATTATTGTATCTTACATTTTTTAATAACAATTAAAATTTAAGGACCGTCTCAGCAACTAGACTAAAGATATGATATATTATATATTTGTCCAATATCCACAGATATTTGCATAATTTGAGACTAGATCAATATCTATAATCATTCAATTATATTATAATTGCTTTCCAAAAATATATTTCCATTGCTTAAAAAGTTACTTAAATTACTTACCAAATGCTCCATTATGACTATGTATAACGTCCAAAGATGTCGCATATATATATTGCTGCAAAAACTCGCATACTGTGGCTGGTATTCCGTGACCAAAGACACCGATCGCATTGCATACGTTCCAAACAAAGGCACGCTGTGGTGAATAAAGTAAAACAAATGGCATCTGATTTTTTGACTGGTCTGCAATTTGAATGTTTTAATTTAATGACTACATTCTACTAAAGGTATCAACACTTTTAATCGACATGGTAACTAATTTTTAAAATATTTACACGAGAGTTATTTATATATATTTTTTTGACATTTAATTTGATTTCTTTACTTTTTAATAAAATCGATTCAATGTTTAGACAAATATATCAAATTTTATCTAAACTCTTATATTACTGCAGTGCTATTTTTATGTATTAAGGAAAAACCTGTTTATAATCAAGTTACAATGACAAAATATGTTTTTATTTTCATGCAAAAACGTTCATGCAAAACTGCTGATTGAAAAGTTGGATGTTATAAGATGCTCCTGACTAAAAGATTGTCATCGGAATTACAAAGATTTTACATTTAACAGAAATCTACAAACATGTGCACTAAAAACGTTTTTATTACATCAACAAAATTGTAAGTTAATAGTAAAATGAGGTTAATCTTGTCAGTCAGGTGTTGCAATAAATCGCAGAAATATACGACAGTAAAATGGTACTTACAATAATTGTATTTTTAACTATTAAAATGTTTATGAAAAACAAAAAGTTAATTATTATGGTGTATAATTAATAGTGGTCTTTCATAAGTCAGGATACAATATTTTTCGATATCAAACTTCAAACTTTTTTACCTACAGTGCCTTTTTTGTCATGTAAAAAATATTCTATCGGTCGAAAAATATGATTATTAGACCAAACGATAGCTCTGTTTACATATAAAATTATTATGAGATATATTTCCATATCATTGTAAAATAAGCTACAATGTTGTTGAATTAAGGTGTCGATATTATATGAAGTGTATATTTTAAATTAATAGTCTTGAAAATTATTCATTTAAAATATTCTTTTTTTTTTTTGAGGTGCTAGCTCTGTACGCTTCGGCGGAAATGTACTGATAAATCAAAATGTAGCAAGGTGTCAACGGTAGTATTGATTAACAACTCATTATCTTGTGTTATTTATAATATAATCATCATCATTATCAGCTGATTTATTTCATTTCATATTAATAAACTGTCTACTGGAACTATCTCTGAACTTGAAAGTGAACCAATGGAGTGATTATTTGAATTGTGTCGTTATACAATTAGTAAACATACATTAAAATTAAATATGTAGGTATTTTATGAAATAAATAGGTACCAACAATTTTTTCTTAACTCCGTTTCGTACAAGGTGAACAATAAACGGCCAATGTAATAATCATATAAAAATTTTAATTAATTTTGTCGCATATACAATAAAATATTCGCTTCTCATAGCATATATATACCCTGTCATGTAAATAAATCCGATTTTACACGATAACTATGGAATATGAATATGTCATAACAAAAAATAGTAAAATTAAAATATTTGTCTATTCTGTTCAATAAATGGTATTATTGCATTTTTTATGGGATTAGCTTAGCAGAGTGTTTGCACAACAGTAAATTACAAACTTTAAAACACAACTAGTAAATTTAACAGTATTTATTACCAAAATTAGATCGTTCGGAATATAGGTGACCATTCTCTTAGAGATATTATTTAATATTATATTATTTATATAATTTAATATATTTATACACAAAATAACTAAGCTTTAATAAAATTGGTGAACTTAAAATTCACCAGACCCTAGAAATATCATGCTATTAATCGCAAGTATCGGGCTACTTTTAGCAAATTATATCGCGAACTATGATTTAAAAAATTATTACCTTCCTTTACGCCCTCTTCGTATATCTTGAAAATCCAATCCTCAATCATAGGTAATTCGTATCCTGAATTCATTTTTAATTATGTTCAAGCTATTACTTAGCGCAAATAAAACTTTTATATTAAATAAACACCACAGTCAGTTATACTTTAATAAAATAAATTTGGCGGGATTTGATAATTTTTATTGTGTATGTAATTCATCTAATGACAGGCAAAGTAACCGTGTCATACGGCCTTGTTTGATTTAAATTTTTTTTTTTTAACAATAGTGTTTCGTAGCCACATCTGATCATCTAACCGAAATCCAACTCCCGCCTTATTTTTTAATTTCCTTATCGCTATATCATGTTTGTTTTATTCAGTATACTTTCATTTGTCTTTAATGTTTTAAGGATAAGTTTCATATAATCATGATTTTATCGTCTTACTGTAAATTTTTTTTTTAAATTAATTTTCACTACATCTATCGAATTTGCTTGCTTTTAAGCATGTGTTGATAGTATGGAAATAAGCAATAGAAAAGAATATATATTAAAATAAAATAAATATAAAATAATAAGTACGGGGGAACACCACATAAAAATCTGTTAAGTGCTAAACTGCAGGCCAAATCTTGTTAAATAGTAGGAATCTATTAATTCTAGTCAAATTAATCTCGGGCTGTTATTCCTCTTATTAATATTCTCTACGACCCTCGTCTGTTACAATGTACATTACCAGCTTTATTATAATTGATTGGAAAGAAACAGTGCTTATCTTATTTTTTCTATACTGGTAACTTTCTATTTAAATTGTAAAGTTTTCCTCAGTTTTATTCTATAATGTTACTAATTAAATGTAATAATGGTCGCCCAGTGGTCGAAGTTAGACCACAATTAATTTAAAATAACTAACATATTGTAATAAATTAATTTCGTTACAATATAAATCATAATTATGGTTATGTTTGACATTCAGTAAGACTATAGATAATTAATATTAAAGACAAACTACATTAATCTATTCTCAATTTGGCCATAAACTTTAACCATAAACAAAAGATTATATGTATATGCGTATGTATGTCAAATGCATGGCAGCGTGTGTATTTTTTTATTAATTTAACGTATTGTTTTTAAAATTTATTAATAAACAAATATTGGCGTTCTGCACTTCTCTATATAAACTATAAATGTGCCAAATATCTTACTTCTTCGTCCTCGCAATTTTCGTAAAAAGGGGTCCAAAGTTTTTGCTTTACATATTAATATCTAAGATTAGTATATACATAGATTTATCTAATTCGACTTAGATACGGATATTTCATCAATCCTAACTCAAACGAAGTTGTGAGCAGAGGGGAATAATTTATATCTTTCAAGCTAAGATCACCTTTACAGTTACTGGCACTATAGTTTTTTTTATTTTGTTTTCTATTTCGTATATAATTGACTTTTTAATATGCTATAAAGTTAGTATTAAAATAAATAATAAGTTACTTGTCCAATATAGGCGACTGTGCAGCATCATTAGCTGTCACGATTACAACGGCTGCGTCTGCCAGAATTCGAATCGTGCCTTCACTATCACGACAGTATATAGTCGAATCTCATTACTATTGGGTTGAAGATACATTACTGGTTTACGTTGAATGCATAGTACAGTTTTTACGTAGCACCTGCCAGTGACGTGCTGTCAAGTGACATATTTTAATTTTAGAGAATTGGAAAGTACCTTTTAATGGGATCCTGGGTGTAGGTGTTCTGTTAAATATTAATTAGTTTTATTGAAAGCTAAAAATAACAACTTTATGAACATTGGTGAATTGTTTAACTATTCTATATTTACTTTTTGATGGGCATCGGACGTCACTGTACCTAACCATTGTAGTATGAGTCTTGATATTGCCTCAAACTTATACAAAGCCTGAAACTGTTTTGTAGACTAGATGATGCGGGCGAATGTGTGTCTCACATACACAACGAACTGTTAAGCTGTTGGCAAATAAAATTGATGTTATTAAACAGTATGTTACATAACTATTGAGATATATTGAATGAGTAACAACAAACGAGCCCTATGCCTCCCAGAGAGGCAGCCTCGACAAGGCATTTCGCTCTCTGGGCGTCTGGATGAATTTGTGTTGGTGGAGCGATTAGAGGGACACCCCGGGGGTTTTTAGTCAGTAGGAGCCTGACACATCGGGGTTGCTGCCCACACAGCGGCCGAGGATTTTCCCCGACACACAAAAAAAAAAGTAACATAAAACAGAATTAATCAAAGTGAGGATGTTGAAAATAGGTTTCCATAGGTTTTTTAATTTTCTACCATAAACAATTACCTTTATACAACGACACTATACTCGTACATAATTCGCTGGTTATACTTTAATTTATTTTCTCTTAAAATCAAATTAACAAACTGAGTGTAAGCATAACTATAGCACTTTTTCATATTGGCAAGTAACCATAGTAGACTTGTTAAAAAGTATAACGTAGTCCGAAAGCGGTAGCGACTACAATGGAACAAGAATCCAAATAAAATTGACGTCACTGTGCCGGTCTACATATACCACGATAGAAGATCTATACGTTTAGGGCTTATAGTATATATACAATGCCACAATAGTAGGTATTTCTCAACCGGTGAAGTTGTAAGGTTTTTCCAGGTCGACAGCATTTTGTCCTGCCGTAAAAAGGATATATAGAATTTATTAAAATTAGCATTAAACCAAAAATTAAAATAGAGGTAAGTCTATAGAATAAATGTTCTTTTTAAAATAAATATTTAAAACCAAACTACACTACACACCAAAAAAGGGTAAGGGATACAGCTGGACCAAGGCGACTCAATTGGTCAGTTTCCAATTTTGTCCTATAGTTGCATTGTCAATTACCCTTACATTGTTACCTATGCTACAATAATTTGATATATACATTACTCCTGTGGGATAACTTATTTGTCTATAATTTCTAAATTATAATATAATATGTGTGGACAATTGCACACATAGATCTAGTCCCAAAGTAAGCTTGCGCTTGTCATATGGGTACTAGACAAAGTTATACGTACTTAAATACATATATACATCCATGACTCACGACAAAATTACCTATTTATTATTGAAAAGTTTGTTGCTACCGGGGCTTGAACCTGGGGCTATCACCATTGCAGGCTGAGTCGCTACCATAGCGCTATCAGGCCGTCGCTTAACATATACTAGATTTATATTTTTCTCGTTTCTATACTGTTAAGGACCCAACCAGTTCATTGGTAATGAATATAAATGAAAGTGTATATTTTCTGATCGCTTAGACAACAATATGTACTAAGTAGCAAAGTTGTTTATTAAATTTTTAATTTCATTTTCATTCTTTATGATAGCAAAAATTTTTCTACATAGCTTCAAACAATATCGCGATATTAAAGTTCAACATTAAACGTACGGTATGAGATTTAGCTCAATTCATCGCACTTGGCTAGTCAAAGAGATGCACGCGCGGTGAGCCTCGTCTATTTAATATCTTCCAATGCAGACGAACGGTACCTCACCACTTTACTCTTGCGTTTCAATGAGAATATCTGGCTTTATACTTGTAAACGTTAAACAGTATGATATATATTACAAAACAATGTTATCTTTTTATTGAACTCTACTCTCAGTCATTACTAAAAATATAGTTTTTGTATAGGATATAAACTATCGTTTGAAATAATAAAGCCATTTTATACATATGAAATATAAGCTACCTATTGTAATAACGAAGTTTTAGCGCTGATGTAATTAATACTAAATATTTATTTCATCTGTATTATGTCTACATAAACAGCAAAAAGGTTTTTTAAACAGAAAACGACAGCCAATGGATGAAAATTCGTTGATAGTCGCGATCGCTATGTCGGCCCCCATATATCATGACGGGTGGTCTCTTAGTATATGAATAACTGGACAAACGCAATAATTATATATTATTTTATGTTATTTAATAAGTCTGAATAACATTAAAAACGGTTTACTAAGTTCTTTATTCTTCAATAATGTTTTCCTCTTTCTAATTAATAATATAAGGCCAGCAAGTTCAATTGTAATTATGATACGTTATAAGGAAGTTACAGCTGTCAAATGTAAACTTTATTTAAATTTCTCATGAAATACCTCACAATTAGTTTCCTTTAAAACTAGTAAACATTTCTCTTCTTAATGTATTATTATGTCAAAATTTATAATCGTACAGTTTCGTGCTTTATATATACAAGAGAAATCTAAGTAAAATATTTTTGTTTACTTATATCCGGAAGCTTGCACAATTTACAAACCTTTTTTTTAATTTAATTTCTCTGGGCTGATGTTTCAAAGAAGTAAACATGTATTTATTATTCATTTCGTAATTAACAGTGAACAATTACTCATGCAAATTTTCATGATTATAGAATAACAGAACTGAAATTCAACAAATTTTAATTTCTTAAAACAAGTCCCAATGAAGAATTTCCAAAAAGTGATTACTACTTATTGCTTTTTGCCTATTGAGAAAGTGTATCTCAACTTTCAAGAATGTGACGCGATACATATAACAAAGAACCTTATAAAATTCAAGTAATAATATCATGCCCAAATGGTGAATTTATAAAAATAAAATGACACACATATTTATAACTGTAAGTCTACATCCGAATTTTCATCATTACAAGGTCAAGGGTAAGGGTAATGCTATAACCCTCTAATGGATTAAAGGATACAGCAGATCACATAGCAATGATGCCGCAGATGAGCTGGTAAGAAGGGGATCTGATGACTTTCTACTAAAGTTATCGCACATAGAATATTACTTTAACAAGGCCATTCTGTCTCCCCGCTGTGAAACGATGACGAAAGGAGTCGATGCAAAGCTTTAAAATTGTACTCCGATGACAAATAAAATATAAATCATAATATATTATACTTTATTTATTAAGAATAAAAAGATAGAATATAATTAAACTTTAAAAAATCAACTCATCTAAGCAAACTGGAAGCGATATTTACGAGTATTTTTTTATATTAAGTAAAGAAAATCTATGGTAAACAAAAAAAATAATAATTAAAAATGATGGAATATAATGAAACTTTAAAAAATCAACTCATCTAAGCAAACTGGAAGCGATATTTACGAGTATTTTTTTATATTAAATAAAGAAAATCTATGTTAAACAAAAAAAAAAAATAATTAAAAATGATGTAATGTTATTATGATTGCGGCAATTTCTTGTATAAAAGATATAGGTGTATGAGAGGCTTCTTCCATTTTGCGTATATCTACATACTGCTCGTATTGGTAAGATATGACAGTAGCATACACAGCGCCTGCTGCTAAATGTACTGTCAGCAAGTAGCGTCTCTCTGCAAAGATATAATCAGTTATTTATTTTATTGTACATAAGTGTATTATTATAAGTAAGTGCCTTAAGAACGACGATCACCTGCTCTTCTAAGTCACGCTGGGCTCTGTATCTCTGCTTACATGTTATTAAAAAAACCTTTACAATTCTATAAGGAAGTATTTTCTGTTCATAACATTTTTTAGATTAGGTAATTTACAACTTTATAGTAGCATTAAAAGAGCAAATATTTTGAAAAATAACAACTAGGTAAATTAAATAATTAAGTAATTCGTAATTTGTATGGCTTGCTCGATTACACTCGCAAAAACGCGTACGCGCGTGCACACATACCCCTCACACACATTAGGCCGGGCGGTGGACGTTGAGATCGTCCGCCGTCCAGCAGAGAGGACAAGGCGTCGTGCGTGTCCCCATATGACGCCTCATTGAGAGGTAGTGAGATGGTAACAACTGACCCCTCCCAGAGAGGAAGCTTGCCAAGGCCAGTCGCTCGCCGGGACCGTAGGAAGTATACGGACACCCAGGCCCGGCGAAAGTGAAGAGAAGACAGAGTTGGCACCCCAGTAGTTTAGCACGTTCCCGCCGGCATGTATCATTAATGGTACATTGAGGACTGTTCCATCGGTCGGCGTGTACCATTTATGGTACAATGAAAGAAATCAATTTAATTTGTATTTTTTGCTAATAAAAAGAAATAAAAGTTTGCTAATGAACACAGGCATAATTGACAGAAGCACTTAATGAGAGATATGCGATTACATGCAAACGGCGCCGCCCAATGAGATTTTACAGAGCCGTCAGATGCCGAAGACAGCGAATTCAGCCGCCGGCGAGAACGTGTTAAGTCGGTGCACGTCTAACACCCCAGGGGAGTGGCCCTCACCACTCCCCTGACGGTCCGAATGGATTTTCATCGACTTAACAAAAAAAAAAACCCAACACACACACATATGCATATATATATTTGTTAAAAGTAATTACCTAAGGTTAACTGCGGAATTTGTCGCCGGAGTTGAATTTCAGTGTTTATGAAATTTCGATTAAATTCAGTTATATTCATCATTTGCTCGACAGATTCATTTAGGTATTGCGGCAAATTGAGGTAGTGACTTATCATCCGCGCCGTATCGAGAGACGTCCAAATTGGTAGACTGAAATCTAAAACAATAATATACATATACTAGCTGATCCGGCAAACGTTGTTTTGCTATATAAGTTATTGTAATATCTTCTAAGATGTTCATTGAAATTAAGTGATGTCAAAGACAATTTTGTTCACAATTAAATACTCTTAATCAGCAATACATTTATTTAGATAAAGATTAATATTATTACGTTGATACAACTCTTAACAAATAATGCATTAATTTCGACCAAATTTGAATTCCATAAAAACGGTTCTAGTGAGTTAAGTTTTAGATCATTTTAAGAGGAATAACTCTGTCATACATATATTTTTGGTATCTTGAACCGTTTTTGCAGCGCACGCAACGGAAGCCCTCAAGGATGAATAATTTTCCCCGTTTTTTTCACATTTTCCATTATTTCTTCGCTCCTAATAATTGCATCGTGATGTTATATAGCCTATAGCCTTCCTCGATAAATGGTCTATTCAACTCAAAAAGAATTTTTCAATTCGAACCAGTAGTTCCTGAGATTAGCGCGTTCAAACAAACAAACAAACAAACTCTTCAGCTTTATAATATTAGTATAGATTTATGCTCACTCTTTTACTAACCTTAGTAAAGCCGACTCATAGTCATAAGTCCCTTAAAATTATAATACTCTTTTAAGTTAACAATGTTAGGGCGAGTATTATTTTAAAATGAATTAATACTGCAGACAAGGTGAGAAAATTAAAGCATATATAAGCATAACGATATACATAGGAATAACCTCACGCAGTACCTAAAAGCACTAGCTTTGGTACCCTTTAAACGAACAAACCTTGGCGTCAACAGTGCTTTGTGTAGATTATCTCGGGCCTACAATCTTCATGGAGATTCGGTTGATTTGTTCCCGGACTCCATGCCGACATTCAAGAGAAAGGTCTTCGGGCTGTTGTTAGAAGCATAGACTAATAATCTTGACTTTCATTAACATGAATACAATATAAACAAGACATATAAGCGCAAAGTGGATACAACCACTAATGTATCTCTATTCACCCCGTAAAGGATATAACGTGACGAATTATTATTATTTTTATTGTCTTCTCTCTTCCTAGAATTCTTTTCCTAATGACATTCTTTTGTTATTTATAAAATATTTCAACACTGCAATCGTGATACCGAATTTAAAAAAAGGACTAATGTGAGTCAGGCATGCAAATTAAGTGTTCCACACAAACAAATTGTATGAGAAAGGTTATCTTTGAATTTGACTGATTCCTACTGTTCAGATTTTTTTATGCCCTACAATATTGGGTCTGGGAAAAAGTTCGAGGCGTTTTTTCCGATGAATGGCGTTAACATAACAATCCTAACACGAAAATGAGTTGATTTAATTTTTTTATAAATTTTATATATTTTTGCTGCAAGATTACTGCTAGAACTAAATTTTAGATTTACCAATTTTATTCTGATAAAAAGCGCTAAAGTTTCTTAACATTGAATCATTGTATCTTTTACATTTTAGCATTTCGCAATACTATCGTTGTAATAAATTAAGTAACGACTCGCAAAAATTGATTTTTTATTTATGATACAGATTTACAGTTTTCGAACTTTTGCTATACTTGCAATTATTTATTTTTTGACATTCACATTACATTTTCCTCAAATTTCATTTTTCTAGGTCAATGGAACGTATCCTACAGGTTTTAATTCCTTTAAAGCATTGATTCTCAAATTAAGCTAAGATTAAAAGTCAAAGCGCCGAGAATAAAAGTAAAGGAAATCAATATACATTTTTTTTTTTTTTTTGATAGCCCGGGGGAAATCCCTAACGGACCTCAGGGGGCGGTGAGGGCTGCCCCCCGGTGTGTCGGACTTGCACCGACTAAAACCCCCGGGGTGTTCCTTCTTCCCGTCTGACCGGGGCCAGAGGAACAGCGTCATCCTCTTCTCCGACCCTCGGCAACGTCTGGCCTTTTGTAAAGCCGCATCTATGCACTGCGAGGAGTGGTGTAAGGAGCCACCCCTCACACACCTCAATATCTTGGAGCGGTGAGCGGAAACACGTCACACACCGCTCTCGCCTGGATAAGTTGGGCGGCACTCTCCCTCAAGCGCACCGCCCAGGTGTCTTATCCGGTTTTAAGGAGGAAGGCCTCTGGCGAAGGCCCTCCTCCTTTGTCCTGAACTGCGTGGGCGGCGGATCGGATGGTCAGGGACGGCTATTGCCTTCCTGTTCCTCTCCGCCGCCTCCTTCCTCACCATGACTACCTCACAGTACGTGAGGACCGCCTGCCATGCCCTGTCGCTGCCGACAATCGCGCGAACGAGCGCCGGCAGCGACAGGTCACCACCCACGACCCTGGCAAGTTCGGTCCTTTCGGAGGCCCAGGCTGGGCACTCCTCTACTACGTGTTGAGCGGACTCGTTGAGGCATCCGTTACAGTGGTGACATCTGGGGTCTGGCTCGCTACCGGTTATGCGATACAGGTACCACCCGAAGCTGCCATGCCCCGTTAGCACCTGTGTCAACCGGTAGGTGATTGTGCCGTGACCCCTATTTAGCCATTCAGCCAACACTGGACGAATTGCCTCAATCGTCCGCTGACCATAGCGTGGGTTCTCCAGCCTTGACCTCCATGCCTCGATAGATTCAGCGTCCAGCAGACGCCTCTTTGCTCGCAATTCGGTCGGGGCGGCTCGCTGGCCCCGGGCTCGCCACTCCTCGCGCCATGTAAAAAGTGACGCGAGGGCTCGAGCATCCAGGTCCCAGGGAACCGACCCGGCCATCGTGCAAGCCGCGTCGCATGATACTGTAGAGTAACCCCGAATGATCTTGATGGCCAACGCTCTCTGGGGTCGCCGTAATAGCATGGTATTGCGGCTATTGAGAGCGTCGGCCCATATCGGGGCACCATACAGCATCATAGAGCGAACCACATTGCAGTAGAGGCGCCTGCTGCTCACCCCCGGCAAATCAATATACATTTGTTATATCTTGTTAAGTATATACAAAAATTGTCGAAAGTAATGAATGCATATTCGTTTGAATGTAAAGTTAATTAATTACACAATCGACGATACAAATACAATTAAAGTATACTGAGTGACTATATTTATATCCCTTAATACATGTTTCAATTTAATACTTTTTTTTTTAGAAACATTTAAAGTTGTATACTTACTGTAAGCTTTTAAAATATCGAACTCTGCTTGCATTATTTCTTGGCTTGTAAATCTCAAACCGTATAAATATAAGCGTTCACTCAAAAGCATTATATTTACATTATCTCTAGTAACATACATTTTTACAGCAGTGAAAATTGAAGCTGCGATCATGAGCGACAATTTACTTAATGTATTTTCCATATGTTGATTACATACTTCCTCATCTAGAAAATAGAGAACATTACAAAGTTATTATATATATATATGTATGTTAAATTCTCTACAAAACTAATGAATGGGTATTGCAATATGATATATCGTTCATTAGTTATAAAAGTCAAAAGAAAAAAAAACTTTTGTCCTGTGTTATTTGTATGGGAAATCGAAAAGTGCGATGCGGACAACCTAAATATTAATATTAACGGCTCATATTTTCAGAGGCCTATTTTGGCATTAAAACGAAACTTATGAGCGTGGTTCCAAAGAAAAATATATTTTTTTTGAAACGCCCTAATATATATATATATATTATAATTTATTTGGTACTGTAGCAACAGCGCGAATGCTGTAAGGCACGCGGGGCTGCGACGAGAGGGGTGTGTGGCAACCATCCACGCGGCTGCCTACAGTTTCAGCGCTCGCGCCGACAGTGTCGTATAAACTAGCTAAGAGATCGTACGCGTCAGCCTGCCTTGTACACCGTTCAATACAAGTTGTACCGAAATTATAGTCTAGTTTCATTTTCATTAATAATAGCATTGGGGTTAGTGCAGCACCCCAAAGGTACCACCAAGTCCGTTAAAATATGTTAAAAAGGTCGTTAATTTTTTAGGTATGTCCAAAAGAGCGGCTTTGCCTTTTTATAAACTGTACCATGCTCGAATAACGAAATAGATAATATAAGAAAGTTATAATCGACCAAATGCGCATTGCCGGCCAGATATCTCTTTGCGATCCTAGAGGACATGGGTTAGAATCCGGATACTAACAAAAATGTTCTTGATGTTTGTCACGACTGCACATCAACTGTCATCACAAACTCCTATAGAAGTTTTGTTCCCATCATACAGTAGCAGCACAACGGCAGTTACATTTGAGAACAGTCAACTAGGCGTAAGAACCCCTCCCCACTCTCCGCTGGAACTCACCCCCCCTCTCTGCTGGAAGTCACCCCTCCACTCTCCGCTGGACTCCACCACCCCCACCCTCCACTGGACGCCACTCCCCCACTCTCCGCTGGACACCTAACCCCACTCTCCGCTGGACGACACCCCCCCCCCCTCTCCGCCGGACGGCAGCGCCCCATTTTCTGCTGTATACAACTTCACAGACCCTTATAATGATTCGCTCAACGAGATGGATGTTCGGGGTCAGCTAATTCGAAATAAGATAACTTGAAAAATTAAATAAACGAGAATTTAAATCAGTCTCTCTCTCAGCCAGAACTCAAAAGTAATCATTAAAACAATCATGATTAATTGAATGATTACTGTAATCATGATTAATGGTTACTCATGTAATCTTGCCTAAAAGTAATCATGATTAAAAGTAATCATGATTACGCCCATTTATGGCCATGGGTATGTGTATGTATACGATGAAGAGAGAGTGCTCCGGCGTCGCGACACCGCCCCAACGCATCGTATGTTCCGGATGTTAGGGTAACAGCGCTATATAAATTTTTTTCTTAAATCGTAGATAAATATTATATTTTATCCCTATAATTCGAACAAAATCTGAACGGCAATTTTGTTAAACTAAATGAGCTTGGGCTAATGATTTTTATTATTGTATCTTACACTTTTTAATAACAATTAAAATTTAAGGACCGTCTCAGCAACTAGACTAAAGATATGATATATTATATATTTGTCCAATATCCACAGATATTTGCATAATTTGAGACTAGATCAATATCTATAATCATTCAATTATATTATAATTGCTTTCCATAAATATATTTCCATTGCTTAAAAAGTTACTTAAATTACTTACCAAATGCTCCATTATGACTATGTATAACGTCCAAAGATGTCGCATATATATATTGCTGCAAAAACTCGCATACTGTGGCTGGTATTCCGTGACCAAAGACACCGATCGCATTGCATACGTTCCAAACAAAGGCACGCTGTGGTGAATAAAGTAAAACAAATGGCATCTGATTTTTTGACTGGTCTGCAATTTGAATGTTTTAATTTAATGACTACATTCTACTAAAGGTATCAACACTTTTAATCGACATGGTAACTAATTTTTAAAATATTTACACGAGAGTTATTTATATATATTTTTTTGACATTTAATTTGATTTCTTTACTTTTTAATAAAATCGATTCAATGTTTAGACAAATATATCAAATTTTATCTAAACTCTTATATTACTGCAGTGCTATTTTTATGTATTAAGGAAAAACCTGTTTATAATCAAGTTACAATGACAAAATATGTTTTTATTTTCATGCAAAAACGTTCATGCAAAACTGCTGATTGAAAAGTTGGATGTTATAAGATGCTCCTGACTAAAAGATTGTCATCGGAATTACAAAGATTTTACATTTAACAGAAATCTACAAACATGTGCACTAAAAACGTTTTTATTACATCAACAAAATTGTAAGTTAATAGTAAAATGAGGTTAATCTTGTCAGTCAGGTGTTGCAATAAATCGCAGAAATATACGACAGTAAAATGGTACTTACAATAATTGTATTTTTAACTATTAAAATGTTTATGAAAAACAAAAAGTTAATTATTATGGTGTATAATTAATAGTGGTCTTTCATAAGTCAGGATACAATATTTTTCGATATCAAACTTCAAACTTTTTTACCTACAGTGCCTTTTTTGTCATGTAAAAAATATTCTATCGGTCGAAAAATATGATTATTAGACCAAACGATAGCTCTGTTTACATATAAAATTATTATGAGATATATTTCCATATCATTGTAAAATAAGCTACAATGTTGTTGAATTAAGGTGTCGATATTATATGAAGTGTATATTTTAAATTAATAGTCTTGAAAATTATTCATTTAAAATATTCATTTTTTTTTTTGAGGTGCTAGCTCTGTACGCTTCGGCGGAAATGTACTGATAAATCAAAATGTAGCAAGGTGTCAACGGTAGTATTGATTAACAACTCATTATCTTGTGTTATTTATAATATAATCATCATCATTATCAGCTGATTTATTTCATTTCATATTAATAAACTGTCTACTGGAACTATCTCTGAACTTGAAAGTGAACCAATGGAGTGATTATTTGAATTGTGTCGTTATACAATTAGTAAACATACATTAAAATTAAATATGTAGGTATTTTATGAAATAAATAGGTACCAACAATTTTTTCTTAACTCCGTTTCGTACAAGGTGAACAATAAACGGCCAATGTAATAATCATATAAAAATTTTAATTAATTTTGTCGCATATTCAATAAAATATTCGCTTCTCATAGCATATATATACCCTGTCATGTAAATAAATCCGATTTTACACGATAACTATGGAATATGAATATGTCATAACAAAAAATAGTAAAATTAAAATATTTGTCTATTCTGTTCAATAAATGGTATTATTGCATTTTTTATGGGATTAGCTTAGCAGAGTGTTTGCACAACAGTAAATTACAAACTTTAAAACACAACTAGTAAATTTAACAGTATTTATTACCAAAATTAGATCGTTCGGAATATAGGTGACCATTCTCTTAGAGATATTATTTAATATTATATTATTTATATAATTTAATATATTTATACACAAAATAACTAAGCTTTAATAAAATTGGTGAACTTAAAATTCACCAGACCCTAGAAATATCATGCTATTAATCGCAAGTATCGGGCTACTTTTAGCAAATTATATCGCGAACTATGATTTAAAAAATTATTACCTTCCTTTACGCCCTCTTCGTATATCTTGAAAATCCAATCCTCAATCATAGGTAATTCGTATCCTGAATTCATTTTTAATTATGTTCAAGCTATTACTTAGCGCAAATAAAACTTTTATATTAAATAAACACCACAGTCAGTTATACTTTAATAAAATAAATTTGGCGGGATTTGATAATTTTTATTGTGTATGTAATTCATCTAATGACAGGCAAAGTAACCGTGTCATACGGCCTTGTTTGATTTAAATTTTTTTTTTAACAATAGTGTTTCGTAGCCACATCTGATCATCTAACCGAAATCCAACTCCTGCCTTATTTTTTAATTTCCTTATCGCTATATCATGTTTGTTTTATTCAGTATACTTTCATTTGTCTTTAATGTTTTAAGGATAAGTTTCATATAATCATGATTTTATCGTCTTACTGTAAATTTTTTTTTTAAATTAATTTTCACTAAATCTATCGAATTTGCTTGCTTTTAAGCATGTGTTGATAGTATGGAAATAAGCAATAGAAAAGAATATATATTAAAATAAAATAAATATAAAATAATAAGTACGGGGGAACACCACATAAAAATCTGTTAAGTGCTAAACTGCAGGCCAAATCTTGTTAAATAGTAGGAATCTATTAATTCTAGTCAAATTAATCTCGGGCTGTTATTCCTCTTATTAATATTCTCTACGACCCTCGTCTGTTACAATGTACATTACTAGCTTTATTATAATTGATTGGAAAGAAACAGTGCTATATCTTATTTTTTCTATACTTTTCTATTTAAATTGTAAAGTTTTCCTCAGTTTTATTCTATAATGTTACTAATTAAATGTAATAATGGTCGCCCAGTGGTCGAAATTCGACCACAATTAATTTAAAATAACTAACATATTGTAATAAATTAATTTCGTTACAATATAAATCATAATTATGGTTATGTTTGACATTCAGTAAGACTATAGATAATTAATATTAAAGACAAACTACATTAATCTATTCTCAATTTGGCCATAAACTTTAACCATAAACAAAAGATTATATGTATATGCGTATGTATGTCAAATGCATGGCAGCGTGTGTATTTTTTTATTAATTTAACGTATTGTTTTTAAAATTTATTAATAAACAAATATTGGCGTTCTGCACTTCTCTATATAAACTATAAATGTGCCAAATATCTTACTTCTTCGTCCTCGCAATTTTCGTAAAAAGGGGGCCAAAGTTTTTGCTTTACATATTAATATCTAAGATTAGTATATACAAAGATTTATCTAATTCGACTTAGATACGGATATTTCATCAATCCTAACTCAAACGAAGTTGTGAGCAGAGGGGAATAATTTATATCTTTCAAGCTAAGATCACCTTTGCAGTTACTGGCACTGTAGTTTTTTTTATTTTGTTTTCCATTTCGTATATAATTGACTTTTTAATATGCTATAAAGTTAGTATTAAAATAAATAATAAGTTACTTGTCCAATATAGGCGACTGTGCACCATCATTAGCTGTCACTATTACAACGGCTGCGTCTGCCAGAATTCGAATCGTGCCTTGATTATCACGACAGTATATAGTCGAATCTCATTACTATTGGGTTGAAGATACATTATTGGTTTACGTTGAATGCATAGTACAGTTTTTACGTAGCACCTGCCAGTGACGTGCTGTCAAGTGACATATTTTAATTTTAGAGATTTGGAAAGTACCTTTTAATGGGATGCTGGGTGTAGGGGTTCTGTTAAATATTAATTAGTTTTATTGAAAGCTAAAAATAACAACTTTATGAACATTGGTGAATTGTTTAACTATTCTATATTTATTTTTCGATGGGCATCGGACGTCACTGTACCTAACCATTGTAGTATGAGTCTTGATATTGCCTCAAACATATACAAAGCCTGAAACTGTTTTGTAGACTAGATGGTGCGGGCGAATGTGTGTCTCACATACACAACGAACTGTTAAGCTGTTGGCAAATAAAATTGAAACTGTTATGGGCCCAGTGGGCGTGGCTGTGAAAAGGTGGTTGTTTTTTCTCCTAAACTCCGCCCAGTTGGATATCTTACCGCCCTCGCGCCATTGCGAACACGTCACGCTACAAACCACATTTACGCAACTGAATATTTTACTGAAAAACGCTGGAAATTTTAAATTTAAGTACAAGTACGCCAATAACACTGCTACAACCGATGGATAATAGAAACAAACATAATTATAAGATGATATCCACCATTTGTTGATGCAATGTGTCTGATCTGAACCTGTGAGAAAGGCGTTAGTGAGTGTCTTTGGTCTTAACAGAATAGAAGTGGGGATGTTTAAGAAATTTTTGGCAGCGCTATTATTTGATGAGGTCTCTTCAGATCTATGGCACCATATGTCATATGTTAAGTATTTTTATATAAGGGTACGATGGGGCTGACTTACGTACACACATAAAAGCGCACAATATAAAAAAAACAATTATATCAATTCAAAAATTTTAATGTTAAAGGTGACAAACGGGCTAACACGTAACTTCTATCACGAGAACCGAGTGCAATTCACCTGCGTACCGCCGACCTTCAAGAAGAAGAAAAAGAGAAATAAAAGTTGACAAAGCTATAAAGGCAACTGCGAGTGACCAGTGAAAGTCATCATGCATAACAATAGAACCGGCCAATTCTACATCTCGTATTTAGACCACTTTGGGACCGATTATAACAGAAAACTCATGAGATTCTAAATATACCATTCTAAATAAATCAGTTTTTTATTAAATAGTTGTTTTGCCGCGAACATGACAATATATTTAGAATGCGTACTTACTTTTAGTTTCAAATTTCGATTTTAGAACAATATTTCTAACAGAAAAATTCCTTGGTCAATAAAAATCCTTAAAGAAATTCTAGAAGTACAGAGAAGACCAAAGATTATCTTGTGAGTATTTAAAAGTATTACAAAATGTATTGTACATTATTTTCAATTAATTCCATCAATACTAATGTGAGACGGTGACAATCATTCAACCTCAAAGTAGGTATAATGATCCTAAATCGTAATTTGAAGAAATAATATGTTTTTATTATATAAGGTAGTGCTTACACATAATATCTGTATATTATGATACATTTCCTTTGAATAGTATAATTCGAAAGGAGGCACAAGTTGGCTACTTGGTTGTAGTCTCCATTCAACACTAGAGAACTCAAGTGAAATGTTTTTCTACGTAACGTTAAAATATGTTTACTATTTGTAGAATTTATATAATATATAATAGCTAATTTAAAATTCTAGGGTATTCGTTAATACTAACATAAAGGAAATGACGGATAGAACTTATAGTTCAATAAGCTAATCTATCATAATAATGAAAAAACACCTAGTACGAATCGACTTAAAGGTGAAAATTACCATTAATAATATAAATTTAAGTTATAGACATGTTTATCTATTTTTAGTACTCCTCAATGAACAATGATTTTCAATAATTAAACGCACGAATATGATTTTAAGTAGTAAATAAAATCTATAATTGATTCGGAAGTTTTTTATGATGCATATACAAATACAAATTGATATTTTATAGTTGTGAAGAAGAAATCTACGATTTCGTAAACACGATATTACCAACACAATTGATATTTCTCCCCTTCTGCTATTAACCCGTGTTGGGATTTTTGTGTCAACAACTGAAACGTAAAGTCCCTGTGACTTAAAGTTTCGGGAATACTCATATTTATATTATCGTTGTTATTTATTTTCTCTGGCGAGCCGTGAAAAATGGCAGTATGGAAATATAGGGATTTTGTTCGTAGTACAGTTTGACAGGATGACAGTTATAGGAAACCGGGGTTAGCGGTAAAAGGCGGCAACGCTCCAAGCCGGTTGATGGTTAAGGGTCACAAAAGAATATTTCGTTTGCTATGTCCTTTTAACTCGTTTATTGCAATCTCCGAAGCTTTATCATGCATTTATCTATCCCTTGTGCTAATATCGTATAAATTTAATTTGGATTTGAAGTGTTAGCTTCGTACACTTAGATTGCTTTTAAGAACAGCTCTAAGTTTTGTAACATACGAGTACTGTATAAAGTGATAGTAAATTTTTACGGCTTCTAATTTTAATATGCTGTAAAAATAAAGTTTTATGATTGTATCGACTATTAGCTAAGTTATTTATTTATGCTGATTTAATAATCTGATAGTTTAAAAAATAAACTTAATATCGAAATATGGTAAATTAATAAGTAACCTACGTATGGACTATATGGCCTGTTAACCGACATTATATCAACTATTATCTAAATACTATGCGGCTAACTTGCATGACATATTATCTAGATAGTATGCGGCTGACTTGCGTGACATATTATCTAGATAGTATGCGGCTGACTTGCGTGACATATTATCTAGATAGTATGCGGCTGACTTGTGTGGCATATTATCTAGATAGTATGCGGCTGACTGGCGTGGCATATTATCTAGATAGTATGCGGCTGACTTGCGTGACATATTATCTAGATAGTATGCGGCTGACTTGCGTGACATAATGTCACCCTACTTTTTTTTTACTTGGGGAAAATCCTCATTGGACCGTCCCGGCTGCACGCAGGGGGTTGCACAGCCGAGGTGTGCCGCACTTGTACCGGCTAAAAACTCCAAGGTGACTACTTCTGCATATAGATGGGAACTGTGGGTCATAAAATCAATTCTCCACAGCAATGTCACCCTCCTTGCGTTATCAAAAAAAAAAAACTAGGTATCTTGCAATTTTGCTTTACCTCAGCGCATAAGTTCTTGCTTGTTATTATGCTGACAATCATTAACACGAAGTAATTTTCCTTCTCCATTTATTATGTTCGACTAAGGAGTGGAGCTTGCTTCCTGCTTTTCTTTTATAACCAACGTACAAAAAGGGCGTACACCAAAAAAAGAATCAGCAGTTGTTGTTTGACCACGTTGTATTATACACCTAAATTTAACTTTTTGTCAGTTATGAAATGTAATTATGGTCACGCGTTTCATTTTTAATAATAAATACATTTTGAAATAAGTAACTATTCGAAACTACATCAAATTTAAACTTTAAATCCTTCCAGATATACGTACGAGTTACATGTACCTATGTAAAATAAAAGGCAACATTTCCCTATTATACGTGCAATATTCCACAAAGAATCCAGGCAAAGGAGATAGTTTTCTTTGTTCATTCAATCGTGTATAATCTTATTATTATGCAGCAGCTATGAGTTCTATCGTTCCACAGACTAGATAACTTTTAACTCAAAGTAAGAAGAGGAAGCAAAAAATAGTAGATTGTTTTGTGAAAAGAAATAAATACCTATGGTTATTAATAATAATTACGAGTATTATCAATTCATGTGATATGAATTAATAATACTGAATTAATGTGACATGTGTCATGTGTGTGATTTTTAAAGCAAATATTATTTTCTAGGTCGAGTTTTGACTTCTTATAAATAAGAATAATATATCGTTACGCTATATCTCTTTCGATCTTAGCAGAGATTTGTGGCTGTATTAATTTTCCGCATATATATCGTTGCCAACATGATAAAAAAGCGAAGCTGTTCGTCGTTCAGAGGACACTTACAAATGACATTTCTATTAAATTTGTAAATATTATTTATTCATAATACGTCGCTCAGTCCGGTTTAAGTAATTTTATAAATAATCAATATTAGTGAAATGAACTCATTTTAATAGAGGTAATTAATAAACATATTCTCTAATTGTAACAATAAAATTCTATGAGATATTCTATGAAATACGCGTTTTTTTATGTTTTAAAGTAGTCAATTCGGTACCAATCCAATCAATTACATTAGACTATCTAATAAACAAGCTCTTTTAAATTCAAAAATATTGTAAAAAATCACCCTTTTATTATGACTAACGATAAAGAATGTCTACCGCACGTTGTCCAACAATATCTGATAAGATGATTCGCCATTTGCAATGACACATGCTAAAAAAATATATCCAAGCAAAACACAGCTTTATTTTTTTAGCATAAGATGCTACTTTCGTTTAAATGAAATAAATTTACACATGTATGAATTGCACATTTAGTTACGGGGGTGCGAAAACTTGTTGTTATCTCGAACGAGCCCAATTTCAGCAAATGGTTACTAAGTTCTAACACTTACCTATATCTTTTTTATGTCCTGTGAATCTTGCGTGACTTTAAAATACACACGATATATTATCGAACCGACAAGCAATTTGTAAAGGATTTACTTTAGTACCATATGAGATAACTCATTTATGAAATGTAAATTCGAAAAGCTCTAACGATATTGGTAAAGGTTGAACGCATTTTTAGAAATACCAGTTTTAAGTATATATTAGCATTAAAAGTTATTTTAAATGTCGATACTATAAGGTATACGTAATAACCTTTTTTAAATAAATGATTACTCGAATTTATAACATAGTAATTTATTTATTTACTTTTTACAGGGTTGCCAGTGCCCCGGTACAATAATTCATTTACACAATACATATACACTGTTACAATCAACAATGTACAGTTCCTATTAAGGCATCCACAACATACGTCAGAGTGGCCTGCTTATTTATACTATATTATATTATATCATACTATATTATAATACATTATACTATATCATATTACATTATACTATACTATATTATATTACATTATACTATATTATATTATATTATATTGTATCATATTGATGTCAAGATTGTTCGTTTGTGCATCTCACAACAACCCGAAGACCTTTCTCCTGAATCCCGGCATGGAGTCCGCAAACAAATCAACCTAATCTCCAAGAAGATTGTAGGCCCGAGACAATTTACATAAAGCACTGTTGATTCCGAGGTTTGTTCGCTGAAAAGGTGGGTGAAAAAGAGAAACGGCTCGTCTGGAATTTTTCGGGGGGGGGGGCTCTGAATGAAAATTTTTGAAGCAGTTGGGGCAGTCAATAGAATTGTTCATCCAGAAATTATTATTGTAGTATATCTCTCTTTTTTGACTGATGAGGATCGCGACTCAGTTTTATTGAGGAAACTGATCATCTCCATCGGGTTCTATTAAGCAACCTGGTGGAGTGAGATGCTAATGGGATGTTGCAGATGACCGATACCGTAGTCGAACACTAATTCCATAAGCACCATTTCCTGCTTTTCTCTCTTTGTCCTTCTATCTTCCCTGTTAACATACACAATGGAAACGTCCTTGAGGACGTACCTTACGATTTTAAATTCGAAGGAAAACATGGAATTTCTGTTTACAAGCCTTGTTAAGCCTAATAGCAGAGGCTACTGATTAAGTGAAACGTAATACGCGCCTTCTATTATTTATTATGAGATACACGTATGGTTTAGTTTAGTGTGTATATGACACAACAGATTTACGCAAACAAAATTCACACCATTAAATACAGTTTTTATAGCTTCTAAGAAATATTGCCCTACGTTTGATACTCTCCTGTGTCGGGTGTGCGTTTAGATACAAACTTCAATATATAAACGATTCTTAAGCTCAGGGGAGCTATCTGTAAAGCATACAAATTTTATGTCCACTGTGGCAATCGAATTTCCGACTCGTAACATTGAAGTCGATCGTTCGGGCATAGCATCCTTAAAAAAAAGTACTTACATTAAGGAATAAATTTAATGGATTAAATACTGGACAGAAACAACATAAATGCATGGGTCTGTACTTGGCCGTGGCGTGATCTGGTTCGCAGTTGGCTGGGCCCCTTTGACATCAAGCCATGCGAGAAGTCATCCACTTATCGTGACTGCGATCCAATGCCCGAATATTTTTCCCGTTTTTCCCCATGCTTTCGCGTCAACGACTGTGATTCGAGTGACATAATTGAATCAGAACATCCGAGTCCGTGCTAAATTTGTTACAAATTAATCTGGACAGAAGTTAAAATAAACACGATTAATTCGTATAACGTCTATACGTTATATGTATCATTTATATACCCATACGTATATGGGTTAAAAATATAAAGAAATATTGGCATGGCAACATAACTTGATACATTACAATAAAATAACTCAAAAATGGTCGTATCTATCACTAGGTTTGAATGTCTGAATAACTAGTTGTTACCCGGCTTTGCCTGATACAAATCCCAAACTTTACCCCTTGGAGATTTGATTTTGGATAAAACTTTGAAATGCGTCTTCTTCTATTTCTAATCAAACAGCTAAAATTAAGTTTTCTTTAATTTAGCTGTTTTGGAACATTAAAATTGACGGATTTTCAACCTCTATTTTATCGCCACGTAGATTGATTTTTAAAAAACATCGAGATATTGTCACGCTAAACGTTTACTACCATCTGAATCACGGCGAGTGTTCTGAAGAGTTATTTAACCTTGTTCCACCCTCTCCTCCCATAAAATAACCACGCGCGTGGGTTTACGGAGTCACAGCTACATGGTAACTCACATCCCGGCTCGGAATAAGAAGTTCTCTAACTCTTACTTTTGCCAAGTCATTGAGCTATGGAATGGTCTTCCGGCGAACGTGTTCCTTCCGTTTTTCTTTCATTCCTTCAAACAAAGCCTGAAGAGACCTTATTTTCAAACAAGAACTGGCTTACAAAAAAGTATTCATATATCTTCTAGGTAAGGATATAGCTATGCGTACTTTCTTATTAAAAAATGGACTTACAAAATACTAAATTTTATCACTGAAAAAAGTTTATAAAAAGAATGCACAAGGCAGAAATTCAACTGTAATGTGATTCCCTGCTGTGAATTAAAAATAAAACAGCTCGGAAAGAAAAATGCTTTGAGGTCCTCTTTTCACGCCTAGGGTAATGTAATTTAAAACGAGAATCAAAGCGAAATTATTTTTACCCTTTTCCCCATGGCCTTTTAAATTAGTTACCTTACTATATGTAAGATAAGATTTTTTCTGTATTATTTATTACCTACGATGCATTGAGGTTGTAAATTTACATATATTCATTTTAATTATAGAAAATTACAATTAGTTATTGACAGATAATCAAATTTTCATCTAAAATCTAATACTATAGCATGTAGACGCCGCCCGATACGTAATTGTATTACACGACCTAAGGGTCGTTAGGATGTTACGAGACGTGCGGGGTAAGGGGTGCGCGCGCGCAAGGGATGCTCTGGCTAATTCAATCGACTACCGAGACGCAAGGCCAGAGTACGTGCGTGCGCGTCGCAGTTCGGTGTGCCTGAAAGTGCAAATAAACAATAAAACGACAAAATCCGTGTTTTTCTAAAACCACACCCACGACCACCGGTCATAATATTATATATATATATATTATAATGTATAGACGAACGCTTGACATTAAGTACACCTGGTGGAAAGTGAAGATGAGTCGATGATGAAACACGATCGCCTAGCAAATGCCTATTCACTCTTCTCTTAAAGACTCACTTTCTCTTTTTTTGACTCTTTTGGGGGTTGATTCTGCTCGCGTCCGCAGCTTTTACCCTAGTTACGCTACACGTGACCCCCGGGTGGTGCTAAACGAGCAGACGTACTAGTGGAAAGCTTCGGCCGTGGCTTGCGACCACCCTATGGATTAAGTCACGCCGCCAAACGATTCGTCGTGTTCCAGCTTGTGATCCAAAGTAGCCAACCTAGTGGAATGTGGAAGGGATAGTTGCGAGGCATGTGTGGACCTATCGCATTGTTGTGGTCTTCAGCGCCGGGTGTCTCAATGTGGAGGGTAGCGGGATCCCAAGCACGGTGCACCGCTGGCCGACCGCAGGTTGTAGGGGGCCCAAGTAGGTGACTAGCCATCTCTAAAAGGCTGCCCCGCCGCCTTGCGAAAAATCCCGAAATGCTCCGTCGTGCCGGTTAGCGACCGGAAGGGAGGTTCCGACGGCCATTGAGGGGGGGTCGGGCGTCTCCGATTGAGACTCCCATCAGCGTTGATTACCTATATGATGTTTGGTCATCCTTGCTTCGCCTCATCTCAAACTCATTCTACCCATATTCACTCAACTAAATTATGAAAAAAAACAAGGAAAAAGAGTAAGGTTAAACAGCGGTTGCACTTCCTCCCATTGAAGGTGCACCTCACAAACATCAGAGGTCTGGACGCAAACCTCAACGCAGTCCACCACCATCTGGAGACTGATAAACCTAACTTACTCTTCCTTACGGAGACGCAGATACGTACTCCAGCCGATGTTGCATATCTTGACTACCCATGCTATACCCTGGAGCACAACTTTATCCAGCGTGCTGGAGTTTGCGTCTACGTTCGCGACGACATCTGCTGCCGTCGTCTTCGTAACCTTGAAGACGCCCATTTTTCAACTTTGTGGTCGCTGGTCGACTCTGGAGTGGAGAAGACTGTTTATATAGTTGTATATCGATCACACAGTGGTGATCAGGAGACGAACAGATTTTTTGAGCACTTGATTGAGGCAGCAGATATGGCTCAGCAGCGTTATCAATCCGCGGACTTGGTTTTTGTGGGGGATATTAATGCTCACCATCAAGAATGGTTGTTCCCGTATCAGAAGACAGACCATGCTGGGAGAGAAGCTCGTAAGTTTGCGCTTTCTTTTAACCACTCTCAGCTGGTAATCCAGGCCACGCGGGTGCCTGACGTTGTTGGTCATACTGCAAACTGTCTGGATCTTCTGCTGACGACTGCCCCAGATAGGTTATCTATCTTGATCACGGCCCCTCTTAGCAGTTCAGATCATTGTCTTGTTAGGTCTGTTTCATCGCAAACACCGCCCGATGTAAGTCATAGGGCGTTATAAATCAGCAGATTGGGATGAGATGCGTCATTTCTTAGCGTCATACCCTTGGCGGCAAACATGCTTTTCTTCAAACGATCCATCAAGTTGCGCGTCTGCCATTACTGACATTGTACGTTTGGCTATGGAGTATTTTATTCCATATGCTAGCGTTCCTTTGGGTAGCAGTGCCCGTCCTTGGTTTGATTCAGAGTGCGCCAAAGCAGAACGAGTGAAAGAACTGGCTTTTCAATCTTGGGCGGATGCTCGCTGGCGTAAAGCCCAGGATGTGCGTGAGAAGAAAGTATTGTTCAACAAAGCTGCCAAGTCCTTTTTTCAAGAAAGCTCTTCGAAAATCACGTTTTCAGCACATTAGTCGCATTGGGGCCAAGTTAGCAGCCTACCCCTGTGGTAGCAAGGCATGTTGGTCCCTTGCAAAGTCTGTTGAGACGAATTTTCGGAGACCCTCACTCCCCCCTCTTCTGGGGCCTGATGGGAAGCTGGCTCATAACGCAACAGATAAAGCGAACATCTTTGTGAATCTGTTTGCGAATAGTTCGCATCTGGATAGTGGGGATAAGGAACCACCGTCTATTCCTGCATGTGGCATACTAATGCGCGACGTAGTGATCCGTATGAAGGATGTGCGCTCAGTGCTTCGTGGTCTAGATGTGAACAAAGCCAGTGGACCAGACGGTATCCCAGCAAGAGTGCTTAAAGCCTGTGCTCCAGAGTTGTCTCCTGTTTTGACACGCCTGTTTCGTCTCTCTTTGCGGACCGGTATTGTTCCCGAGTGTTGGAAGCTTGCAAATGTGCAGTCAGTCCCCAAAAAGGGTAGCCGTGCCGACCCTATTAATTATAGACCAATCGCCAACACCTCACTTTTATAAAATTTTATAGGTTATAAGATCGCGGAAATATGGCCGCTGGAAGCATATTCCACTCCTTAGCCGTTCGCATGATAAATGTAGAAGCGAATCTTCTCGTGCGAATATAAGGAACATCCACCACATACCGATGCTATCCGACACGATGTCTAGTGGTTTTGTGGTGGAATGGGACTGGTGGAATCAAAGAATGTAGTTCCTGAGAACACTCTCCACCGTGCAACCGGTAAAAGACCGAGAGGCAGGCAACTCTTCGTCGATGCTCGATGCTCTGAATTTTAATTTTTGTCAAAGAGTCGTCACCAATAAGTCTACGAGCTCTACGATCAATCGAGTCCAAAGCCGCCAACTGATATTTAGCGGATCCGTCCCAAAGATGACAAAAGTACTCGACATTCGACCGCACCTGTGCCTGATACAGGTTAAGAAGTTGCGAGGGTGAGAAGAATCGTCTGACCTTAAAAAGGACACGAAATTTTTTAGCAGCTGTTTTCGCTCTGAACTCTATCGACCGTCCAAAGTTCAAATCAGTTGACAGCTCCAAACCGAGGAGCTCAAGACTATCAGTCATCGGCAAGGAAACACCCTGGAAGGTGGGGGTCAGGTGAAAAGGACTCCGTTTATATAGATATTTTAACTTTTCGTTGAGTAACAATATATATAACTCCATTAAAAAAAAATCTTTTAGGCCGACTATTTAGAAGATTTCCAAATAGAAACATTTTATTTTAGATTTTTTGTTTGTTTATTGTGCACCAATAATATACTAGTTTTACTTATGCTTTTAGATCTGATAAGAGTTCAAAGGATAAGTCACTTTGTATATTTGTTATATATCTGTATAAATAGATCATAGATTACTACCCCACGGCGAACACAAATGTCTATATACATACAAATTAAACATTTCACCTTCACAATGTTCCTTTTATTATTATAAACATATATATACATACGTAGCAATAATAGAGAGATTCATCTGAGGGCCCAGGGTTTCCTCGTGTTTCTCTGGTACGTAGACCTACCAAAATCACATTCACCGACAAATGACGTGAACATGCATACTTAATTTCTTTTTTCCTATTTTAAACAATAAAATGTTGTAATATACTTAATAGCCATGTTTTGCAAATTAACCACAATAATAATTTGTTACAAATATTTACAAGGGTATGATTTTGGCAGATACTGTTTGCGGTCGGATCATGTGCAACGGAAATGGGCAACGTATTTTGTAAACTGTTTTTGTAGTATTCGCCAGCTATGTAAGGTATGTCCTTGAAAACCCCCGATTTTCAACAATTTATTTATTATGTCATTTGGACTAAAGATGATACTGATCTCACTTGTATCTTATTTTAATTTGGAGTCTATACTTACCTCCCTATATATCCCTACTATGTAGTATCATGATAAAACTAGAAAGATAAAACGTTAATAACTCCAGGTTCAGACTCACACGGGCTCAATTTCCGCAACTCTACGTCCAAGTGCACCTACTTTGCATGAGACCGGGTTGGAGACTTCAATCATCCCCACCCAGTTTCTCCAGGAAATCCGCCAGCTACCTGATGTTGCTGGTTGCTCCCGGAAGAGACCTCGATGACCCTATGTATCTGCCATTTACTAAGATACAAAATAGCTTTAGAGACCTTAGGGTTCGCTCCAGGTAAGGTTTTTTTAGCTTGTTATTCTACTAAGTTGTTCCAGTCTGAGTCCTTCAGACGTCTTATTTTTTGACGTATTTTAGATTTGAACCAGCTGAAAGGGAGTGGAATAATCGGCTAAGGTCCGAATATTCTCGTATCACATCTCCTTCTTGCCAGTTCTCCCAGCGCTCTTGCTTCTTCAGCATGGCTCTCCCCATCCGTTTTAGTTTCAAACACCTCCGCGGATCTCCCCTCACCTCGCCTGCGGCCTCGGACGGGACGCGTGACCATTTCCTCCACATTGGCTATTTATGGAAGCTACCGTTTATCTGGAACCAAAAGGGGCGTGTCGTTGCCTTGTAGTTGTACAAAAAACCGAACTCCAGCTCGGCTCAACTCCCCAGGACTACGTTGTCCCTGCCTACAACGCTCGACTACGCAGCCCCTGCTGTAAGTGGGGTTATATACTCAAGTTCAGGCCATGCCCACAATCTCTTAGAGGATAAGAGAGGGAGTGAAGGAAAAAAGGGAAAGGTAAGGGCTTAAGAGAGGGAAGGTGCTCGGAGCTACCGGCTATGTCCGTTTCTGAAGGAACCAGACCAATAGTAGACAGCAACCTCGTACAGGCTAGTCCACCGGATTTATCTTGGAAGATCTTAGCGACCGGCGCTACCACTAAGGCCATGCCGACCTGTATACCGAACAGGCGTATAGCACAGGTAAGCAGCTATCATTTCTTTTAAAAATGATCTCTGACCTGGGACAGTGGTTGAGAATGGTAGCCGCTCCCCAGCCCATGTTAGTAACTTTTATTATTATTATTATATAATTTCTAATTATAACTTATGCTTTGAATGGCGTTGTTGCATAATAATACTCAAACAACCATTACAATATGATTTTTCTAATGCTAAGCCTGCTCTTATCAATAATTACATGAAATAGTTTTGACATTCACTATTGTAACGAAGAGTAGCTTACAGTTTATAATACTAAAAAAAAATCATTTAATTAATTTTACTCACAGTTTTTTTGCTGTTATAGTTAAGTGACTTGGGAAATAACTATCATGTTATTTGTTACACGTGGTACTGTTATTATGTGGAAGGTTCTAGTAAATATAAATTGATAAATCACTAAAATCGTGTGCGATAGCAACCCTATAAGTCACAGCCAACTGATCGAGCTCCACACCGCGTCGGTCAGCGGGTGACGGAGTGTTTTGTGCGGGGCGACACGTGACGCCGAAACTCGTAATTACTGCTTGACCACTAGCAGCTGACACATACATTAGATTTTACATTGCAAACTACCCAGTAATATTTATTAATCTAATTATGATACGATTCACATTTATTTTAATTACAATACGATTAATGTAAAAGTGTATAGAAAAGGTTTAGTCATTTTATTCGCTTTTTACATAGACTTGTACACCGCGAAGTGCATACATTTTAGAATTTTATCTTAGGGCTTAATATCCCAGATGTTTTATTTTTTAATTTCTGGGAATTTGCGTACTATTATATATTACCTACTAGACGAATTTTCATACAGCTTGTTTTAGGTAGAATAATTCACGAGGAAGGTTTTAAGTATATAATTTGTAAATTGTTTCAAACATGACGATAATTGCTGACAAAAATACGGGAAATAATCAAGTCATTTGGGAGATTTTACATCGAAAACACTGCTACCCTTTGAGTTATAACAAAACAATGTTGGCGGGATTATTCTTTTTTCACAGGTCTTCGAAAACATACGTGAAAGCATATATCTATCTACTTTTAACCATAGCTCACAATACTTATTCTAACTTCTATAAAATGGTCACGTATAATGCAGTAAGTGGAAAATAATTTAGACGGGTGCAGTATGAATCCTTATTAACTTAAATATGTTAGTTGCCTTAACCATTTCATGCACTTTATGACAATAATACACCATATAATTTAAATTAATATCTTAGGAGATATCGGAAAATAAGAATTGACAGGCTAAAAATTTAATTCAAGCGCTGGTCTGACACCGATTACGATATTTAAATTGAAAAAAATTTATAACATATCACTGGAAGAGGGTTTTGAAAACTCTAACATTATATCATATATCAGTTCAGTATCTAGAAATGCAGTAGAGTAACTTCCAAACAATGTTGTATTTTTACCATAGTATTTATTTTGTGTGCATTTCATAATAATTAAAACAACGTTAAAGAACGAAAGTAGTAAATATAATCCCTCAAACATAATTATTCTGCATTGATACTACAAAGACTTTTCTTTACAAGTTCTCCACAAACGGTAGGTCTTAAATCCGCAGCGCGATCAATTTGTGGTAAATTATATAAAAAATACATTTCAAGCTTCAGCTGCCAACGAGATGGTTTCTTTATTAGTTTTCCTGAAGGCGACGGTACTCCTGTCGCATCGTGGGGGATGTGTGAAAAAATATCTCAGTAGGATTAAGCTACGTTTATCGCGCTCCCAGGAGAACTTATTGCTGTAATACAATCTGTGTTATGTCGCGCTTGGATTATCCACATCAAGGCGTTAAACACATATAGGCGCAGGCTCAAGTATGCTTATAGGAGCATATTTTAATTTATAAATGTCAAACAATCTTTTAATATGAAAAGTAAGTAACGCTAGTTGTATCTTGTTGGATATACATCCGTGTCTCTAATAAAATCATATCCACAAAAATAATTGGAACGAAGCGGTCATTGACGGTATAATGGAACATTTATGCAACTGTGTCAATATAACTACTAGGTATCTAAATCAACTGGTTATGCCTGGTGTGTGTGTGTAGGTAATTACAAATTCTTAAACTTTATACGCGTATCATAGCCGGCGAAGAATAATATTTCTTAATGGCATTAAAATTAATATACTTGTTTATATAATATGGATTCCCTTTAGTAAAATAAAAAGATGCTTAAATTCAAACCTCAAAATCCTTTTAAATTGAAAACGCCATTATCGAATCCTAGCAATTTGCACGCAGCTGGTGCTACGAATGCTACGCGCCTCCGTAGCCGCCAGTTACGCACTCCTCCGACATAGCTTGGTTACGTAACTGTTTGTAGCAAAATCAACATATTTTATAACAAATTTTATCTTAAATTACATCTACGATCTTCTTACCCTTTGAGTGGAAACGACGAGCCTCGCCCGTCACGATTTTCTGTACTAAATTTGAATTTGATGGGCGTCGCCCGCAGTTTTTTTTTTCATATCAATTTCTTTAAACTTGTAAAAATAAAAATATTATTATTGTTGTACATGGTCTTTTTTATATTTTAGCTAAATTGACCTTAATATAATTGCGCTAAATTTAATTGTCTGCACGCGTACTATTCTTCGAGATTTAATCGTAAGGCAAGGTTAATACCTATAGCTACTAGTTTTTACGGAAACCTCAATGCGCAAGTCCGAATCGCACTTGGCCCGTCTTTTTATATGGTCTTATTATAAAAGAAAATAGTTTATACATTGTTATAATGTGGGGAAATAGCACACCAGCTGTGTCAGTTAGGGAGAGATCCTCGTAAATAAGTGAGATGTTGACGAGCGAGTCGTGTTGGGAATAAAAACTGTTTCAATGAATTCAATTTTATAAGCCATCAGAAAATACATTAATTATTTTAAAAAAATATTTTTAATAATTGGAAAGATCCAAATTATTTTTAATATAATGCAACATCACATTCGATTTCAAGAGAGTTTCAGAAACTGGATTCATCTTTTGTTTTCAAATCTGGGATAGCGCACGTCACGCCATTAATAATTTGTCGTGGTAAGTATTAAAATATTGCCATCGCAATATTGATTACTCTTTCCTGTTATGGATTCATACTCTATAAATAGTTAAATAGATAGATTTCAATAGATTTGGGGGGATATATTCGTGGTAAATAATTGTAAAAGTGAATATTAGTATAATGAGGTCCTCGTTTTAACGTACTCGTAGAGTTATTAATTTTATAAAATTTAGTATTACAACATATATTAATTAATTAACGTGTTTAAAAACGTATTAAAATATAAGTAGAATTTTTGCAACTAGACGTCAGTCTAGATATACAAACGTATAACAGCGACGCGGGAGTTTTTGTGGTATAACCTGATTAATATTTTATAGCTAGCCTTATCAGCATTTATTTTGTACATTATAAAAATGTTTTATGAGTTAATTCTCGATTTTGTTCAAATTTTGAAAGTTAAATAACAATTAGATAGAAAATTGGAATAAGAATGATAATCGAATCGTTAAGTATAAAAAAATCTTTATTTAAGGCTGTATTAACAAAACAAGAGCATTTTTAAATTTAATGAAAATATAGTGATTGATTGTCATACAACTTAAAGTATACATATAGGTATTTTTAGTTATGGCGGCCATCAGTCTCCAAAATCCTCGGTGCGTTTAATATCAGGATAACATCTGTAAAACGACCATATTGACTTAATGGTGCTTGCAAAGTTTTGCGCGGAGAAAATTTTAGTTCGCCGCGAGTCCTACTAATGCCATGGTGGGAGCGGGGGCGGGGGCGGGGCGCGATTAGCAGCAGCTGTCATACCTCGCGAATACGTTATTTATCGACGACGTTGATGTAGTCTGCTTACAGTCAACATACCATATATGTACGTAACAAACACTTCTCTACTATTCATGTAAATTGTCATGTGGATTTTTGTGTGGGTAGTATGCGGAAAATATTACATCCATTTTGACAAGCTTTTCGTAGTTCTAATTTATATTATCATTTTTCAAACCATCGATTAGACAGGTCGTTTTATGTTACCCTCTTAATAATATTCGCCGGCATACAGTCGGGAGGTCTACTAATATGATTAAAACGTATTATTGAAATTTTATTTTGAGGTGCACGTTCAAATTAAATTAAATAAACGCAGTTAATCATTAATTATTATCTCGAAGTCGCCGATAAAAGCTAGATTATTAATCGTTTGGTACTGCAAAACATAGCATGTTTATTTATTTTTAACCTATTACGTAAGTGGTAATATAATTAACATATATAGTATAGCATATATGTAGTTACCTAGAAGAAATTAACATTTTTAATAAAGTCCATGTGTTGTAAAATTTAGATATATTTTATTCTTTTTTATTGTAGTAACTAAGCATATTATAGAGATATGGTTATGAACTAAATGGTTATTGAGATTATTTAATGATCTACATCTATAATATAAAAATGAATCGCAAAATATCTTGATAAGCGCGAAACTCGAGAACGGCTGAACCGATTTGGTTGATTTTTTTTTTGTTGTGTTTGATGAAGTCTGAGGAAGGTTAATACGGAGAGAAAAATTTTAAAAATTCCCTGCAACTGACTAAAAATAACACTTTTCTGTATTCTCACACAAAAAATTCGTTATAATACATTTTGAACTTTAATACCACACCATAAAGTTTAAATGTCAGTGGACGGGTTCCGGGAAGGCAAAAAAAAAAGAAGAAGGTATAAATATTAATGTCAATATTTGTAAATTTTTATACATATAGCATTAAGGCCAGGTTCCTTCAAACAATTTTCAAAAAACAGCCGACAAGCCAATAAGTTTTGTTTTAGAGAAATAGGGCAGAACAAGGTCTGCCGGGACAGCTAGTTTATAATAAAAGTTTATTGTGAACCGAATGCTAAATACCGAAGGCATGTGTGCGTCGTGACCGCATTTGTCAGAATATCAGATCGGTATCATTAATCTGTCGTCCGCAACGCAACCGCTCCGCGCCGCGCTCTGTTCCTTCTCCCATTGCCTACAAAGGCGCATTTTCCACAGTCAGCTCTGTCGAACAATCAAAAAGCTCATTCTAGAGCAAAATCGCGGTTTACCCGCATTTTCATCTCTCTCTACGTCCGGCCATTGACAAACATCCGACGACGGGCCGTTGCAAAAGCTGTAACGAATATTCCATTGTGCCTACATTCATAATATTATTGGATTGCTATACCGCTACGAAGCAACGGTTATTGCGTGTTTAGATCAATAATGGTGTATGCCTTACAACTTTATCATTTTGTATACGTGAAGATTAAGCGGTAACACATTTTAAACTTTTACGTTTTTTGCTCCTTAGTGATACTTTAACTTGTCATATACACGAATGGGATTATTTATATTTGATAACTAACAAGAGGGTAGGGAAAATAACTACCCATCCTCGACTAAAACTCCGCGGCGCGTCAGTCTCATTGAAACGTTGCCTGTGTAACCAGATTGAAACTTCAAGCCATAATTCACTCATAAGAACCGTTAAAGTATTTCTAATATAACGCAGAACAAGCAATATATTACTACAATGAATTAAACACATAAAAGAAACCTATCTTTTGAAATATTAAAATATCTAGCTGTGCCTAATTGTATCACAACCACAGTGCAAATCAGATAAAACGCCAACTATGAAAACTTGGTGTTACCTATTGCGTTACACATGTAACTTAGAGAACACTGTTTAAGGTAGGCTACTATTTTGACACCAAACTTGAGCTGTATTAAGCTCAGCATGCTTTATCCCAGGCAATATAAGTCAACTTATTCTTGAATAAATAATGTATCAACTTAAATAAATATTTTGAATTTAAAAGCTATTTTTTGTAAGAAACATAATACAAGGGCGAAGTTGATTACTCCACACGAGGCGAAGCTGAGTCTAGCAAATACCAAAGCACTCGCGTATTATACGACCTTTCCCACCACAATTGCGGGGGAATAGACTGTCATATTATGTTATAAATTATTAATTATTTAAATAATAAGTGAAAGTGCAATTCTCACAGCTTGGTAGCAGCTCGCCTTTTGTGTTTCAAATAGTATTACCGACGGAGTCCAATCTACTTTTTTTCTTATGCACTATTTGAAGTCGATATATTTGGTAATATTCACAAGGACAACTGAGACCTGCATGTACAATAAAACAAACATTTGCTTTAATAAAATTTTATGTTTTTATATCCTATAACATTATCTCTTTGTTTTAAAATGACGTGCTGATTCTCTTTACTACACGTGACGCCAACAAAATGCGTCGTTTTTAGTTGCGCCGATATTTAAAAATCTATTTGTTAGTATTAAAAAAGAAACGCATTGACTCTGCTAAATTATTAATACTTATTCTACATATATTATAATTTTCAGTGAGATACAAACAATTGGGACATGACATTACGGCACTCCGATTGCGGTAAGCAATTATAGTACTAGTACATAATTTAGATAATAACGAGCTAAAAGTCGATGTAATTAGTATACTCTTTATGAACAAGTGTGATAATAAGTATAATTATAGCATATATTACATTATTTTAATATTGCTTTGTTATTTTATTATTTATTGCTACGTATATTCTGATATGAATACGTCAACAATAGGCAATTTTTATTATTACCGCATTTAAAAGGAAAGAATTTTGCGAACGACCTTATAAAACGCGTTACATGCAATAAGGCTTCTTTGTTATTTTGTGGGGGTCGAAACTTATTCATCCTACAAATCCGCTCATGTATGAAACAAATCCCGCCCGGTCACCGCTGATTGCATTGTCATGTCTAGTGGACCGAATTCATTTATTTCATATTGAACCTTATTGTTGAGAACTTTACGTCCACTATTGAAACTACAATTTTCGCAAGCTACCGGAACTCACGCCGTATCGGTTTGTAAAACAAGCGAGCCAACGTGATTGGAATGTTTTATTCGGCCCTTCGAACATATGAGACCGATATGATGTATGTTTTTCCTTTGATGTGGTATTTATAGGGTCATATCATAGGTGTAAATGTAATTAACAAAAATGTTTTATTTTTTATTTGTATTATTGTTTGAGACAATCGCTACGTGGAAAATTTATAAAAAGAAAATCTGATGAGTCTTCATAATATCTAAAAATTTATTTTTTATTTGTATTAATAGGCAACAAGTTTCAGAAGTTTCATTAAATATTCGATCACGTACTGTGACGGGCGTGTTGCCAAACTTGTGTAATAACGAAACTCTTCAGAGTTCTTGCCACGCACTGTTGCCACATCACGGACGGACATGCTTACAAAACAATGGTTACAAATATCCATCATCACTTCTACAGAATATAGTTTTGAAATAAATCAAAATAACGAGCATAGTTTCTGAAACTTATGATATTAACAAACAGTTTCTTTACATTTTTATTCACTACCACTATTATGAAAAATATTAGAACACAGTATAAACTTTTATTATAATTAACAGGAGTGGAAGGTATATATATATTAACAATAAGGTTAAATCTGATATGTGATTTACGGAATGATTAATATTTAACAGCGCTTTAATTATATCCTTTAGGTATATTAAATACTACCTGAACGATTTTTCAAATCTAGGACAATTTAAAGTGAATCATAAATTTTTATTTCATTTACCGGAAATAATACCCCTAAAGTCAGATTGCCGCAATGAAACTAAACGGCTCATATAGGTTTGCCATGATAAATAATAGGGGACAAGAGTTTTAAGTCGCGTAGACGTGTTAACCCCATTATCAGCCGGAGGACTTAACCGGCAATAAGCCGAGCTGACAGCGGCCTCGATTTATACCGTTACATACGCAATTTGCTAATACTGATTGCTTATTGACCATCGGCATGTATGCGGGTGAGTAAAGGTATTGATATAATTACAAAAACTTATTTTCACGGTCTTTCATTGTTGTATAAATTTATTGCTTTTGAGGGTTATAAAATATTGTATTAATTTAATTTTTGTGGAATTTTAGCGAATATATAATTGATTTATTGTGACATAATATATTTAGTCATATTTCAAAGCAGATATTTCAAATGACAATGTAGATAGATCAATGTTATATAGGATTGGTGATTATTTATAAGTTTCCACAAATAATGATTATTTTTATTCCATCACTATTTGTTGTCCATGCGTCATGAAAAAATAAATGAGTATTCAATTGATATGGATCAATGTATATGCGCATAACAAAAGCCATCAATATGTTCGCTCCAGCTTCGGACTACACGTTACGAGCCGCCACGTTAATCCCTCGATCCCTGAAAGCCGTGTATTTCACGCCTCTTTATTACATTAATTTAAATGTTTGCGTGGCGGATTCCCAAAGATTTTCTCCCTACAAAGCTTTATACATTAATCCAAACGTTTTGATCAACATTGCTAAATATACGGGATATTTCCAAGTTATCTTTTATTCTAAATGTTGTAAATAAAAGCGTTCTTATAGTCAAACGTTTATTACCCTTATATTTTTCAATAAATTATAAAACAATCTATAAATGCAACAAATAAATAGTATGTGTATTTAAATAGGCCCAGAATTGTGACATTTTATTATAACAGAATTTCGTGAACCTCTCATAGTGACACAAATTTTCGAAAGACATCATCATAACAAATCTTCGTACGAAAAATACTGTCTACACTCTTGATATGTATTTATATCACATATACGTGAATTTAGACACATATACGACACAGTTATGAAGTTCTCTTAAGGAGAAAAGTCACTAGTCTGGACGCAACATTAATTGTGACCCAATTGTCACAGATACATTAATTTACTGCTCTAATACTTGGGATTAGGTGCTGTCAGCACACCTGGATTCAACGCAACAAATGGTAGTAATTAGTCACACTAAGTCGTCAAAAGGCAAACAAAAATATTTACTGTAGGCAGCGTTAAGTTATTGTTATATAATCCGATAAACAGATATCGTTTGCACGAAAATTGTGTTATCGTTGCTGTAAAGTGTTCACAAGTCGCCGCTTTACGAGGGCAGGCGCCGGGGGCATGCAAACATAAAAATTCTCTATCGGGACTAATAGGAGCGAAACAAATAAAAGGATACGTAAATAGACGCGTCGGATAAATTCAAGCGGGGTTCGAGAGCGCGTAAATCCGCGCGATTTGTATCTGTGACAGGGGAGTGCGGGTTCCGTCGCTCCGCTATCCCCTGACAACTGCAATCTTCTGCAGTATCGCCCGCACTTCTCCCTATAATTAATTTTACACACAAATATTTTTATTAACTATTATGATATTGGATATGTCTTCTAATAACTAGTAACTATAATTCGAGATATCATTGTCACAAATAAGTATATTCAATTTTAAAGCATAATAATTAACCTTTAATTATTTTTAGGTATCTACTTAAGAATGATAAAAGTTTTATTGAAATAAATATATTTATCAAGATCATATTAATAAGTAATTGTAGTTAAATGATCAAATATCATACGCAGAGGGTACGAATTTCCAAATAGAAGTACTTAATGGAAGCAAAACGCGTTACCGCGGCGTCGCGATGCTCCGCAGGTCACGTTTATGCAAATGATATTAAATTAGAATCGCTTAATAACAACTGTGCCACTGCGGTCCGTGTAAAGAGATGCAATTACACCAATCAAATTGAAATTTTAGAACACTAATTGCGTTCGGCGTGCTTTATTGGAGTTGCTTTATCCTAAGGTAAAATGATTATTATATTAAGGTTAACCAAGGCAATTGTGACATAAATTCTTAGATACGAATGTTTTTATGTAATTATTTGTACTCTATATTGGTTAAATACTTAAAGATTTTGTTTAAAGCTTTTTTTGTGGCTGTTTCGTTAATCTAATACGCAAGTCTGTGTCAGTGATATTCCGAAATATAATTAAAGTAAAACTTAGGCAGGTACTGTTTGTCAAGTGTGTGTGTCCGAAACCAGCAAAGCAAGCAGTTGTATTATTATACCATTAGACTCAACTTGTATTAAATTAGAAATAATTCTACATTATCACGAAATTCTCAAAAATTGCAGTAACAACTCATCTTGCTAAACTAACAAAACTTGACTAATGTAGATTAGTTTTGTAAAATGTCTTTTAGTGATTATATATTAAAACATTATTCCGTGTCGTTGATATAGTTAATAATATAAAAGTTTTGTAGAATGTAATTCGAATTTCGCGCCTTGAATAGTCCAGAAGCACTATTCTATGTAGTGTCTTTTAATTTATACTCTATGACCTTTGACAGTTTCGATATATACGTTACTTTTTGTAAATATATAAATAATGTTTTTCTCACAATTAAGTGGAATAGTCATTTATTTCAACAAGTTTGTATGACGTTTGGTATATAATTCTTAAACGAAAACTATACATGAACTGAATAATTCTAAATTGTTACACTTTACTAATCTGCATGTTATCTTTCATGATTTTTTTTTTAAATATAATGACAGATTGATTAAACTAAAGATTATGGTAAAAATAATTGTTCATATTTTCCCAACCCTTTGGTGCTTCTTTATTAAAATAGACTTAACAGTAAATTATGTACGTAACTTGTAACGACAAGATTGTTGAAGAGGTCGACGTTGGTAGATTAATAAGGTTTTTATAAAAATAAGAAAAGTCATATGACAATGTTTTTAGAATGGTGTCATAAAATACGTAATATACACTATGTGCGATCTAAATATGGTTTTTAATTAATTCCTCTGTGCCTGCTTCAAAAAAGATTACAGCTACTACCGCTTAACTACATATCTATATTCCTACATAGTTACATATAGGTAACATAACCAAAATTTTATTACATTCTTCAAATACTTGTTTAGCGTGGTAGGTATGATGGTAGTGACCTACCTTACACTATAGCGCAGGATAGCGTGATGGAGATGAGATGACAGAATGAAATGAAGAAGTCCAGACAGCAAGTAGATAGACGTTTAATGAAGCACAGTACAAAGTCCAGAAGGAATAATGAAGCACAAGTATGATAGTTCAAGTAGAAATAAAGTTCACGACACAATAATATAAATAACAAACACGAAAATAACAATGCGGGCGAAAACTATAAATAGCGAGCGAGTGGTGCGTGGAGGTGCGTCGAATGAGATATCGAGACTGTTTTGACGACTGCGCGAGCGGTTGAGCGCTTGCGTCGCGTGCGCATATGCAGTTCCCCCCGCGCGCGCCTGTATCCCGCGGCTCTCTGAATTAGAGCCGTTTCCACCGCACGTCACGATATTAAGAAATAAATATCAAGTGTGTTAGCACGAAATGTGTTGATAAAATTACTTAGATAAATAAGTGAAGATATAATAATGTTATTTAAAATAGTTGTTAGTGATAGGTTAGTATAGTGAAAAGAATTAGAAAATAGATAATGTTAAGGACAGAAATAAATAAATAGATAGTGAGTATGCCACACTTGTATACACATTATTTTATCTAAAAAGTGTAGTACAAAAGTCGATTTTTTATACTATTATATTTATTATATTTATTTATAAAAAGTAGATATTATTCACATCGATCCGAACAGTCCGAAAAAGGGGATGTAACTAAATGTTTAAAAGGTTGATCAAATGGTTAATATGTATCCTATCAATCTTCTACAAATGACTACCCAGACTTACAAATATTTAAAATTAATCAATATAGAAATAAATTTAAATCTCTAAACATAAACTCTCATGCTCACCAGTGCTCTTTTATAACAAGTATCATTATTTTAGATGATGTTATTATTGAACTTGTGTTGTTATTAATCTAAGGGGTGTAAATCGCACATTGCAATGCGTAGCATCAATAGTATGTTTCGAAGGAGCTAAGCCCCGGGCATACGGCACCTGTGACCACAACGCTAAGTCAATGCCTTAGCGCCCCTAAGCTTCTAAATCCTCCCTATCTAAATACAATAAAAAAATGTATTTATATTTTTTTAATTTGCTACAAAAGCTATGTATTTTATAAATGTTGCTATATACTTTCCTTCACATATAAATGAAAATATTAATAAACATAACATTAACGTTTGTAACATAACATACTTATTCACTAGAACCAGAACTAGAACATAATGAATATAAAGATACTTTAAAACTAATAGAACGAGTAGTAAAAATAAAAACAGTTAATCTAATCAATACTACAAAGCTAAATATCAAATCTTATCTGATGTCACATAAATTTAAAAAACAAAGCTTAAAATTCTAAACTCATTGCGGCAAAATATTAAACAAGCAATATAAAAGCCAAAATAAGCGTCGTATCACCGAGTTTTTTCTTAAAGGAGTCTTCTTGTAAACTACGTTAAAATGATTTAATTCCCCCCTGATAGCGTTATGAGAGGTTCTATTATAGAGATCGCCGAGCTCGAGCCGCCGGGCTAATAAACGCTTATCTTCGCCCTCATTATCACACCCTTAACATCGCTTTAATGTCTTGCTCTTGAACAAAACATATTTAATCACATTTTTCCCCGGCGTCGAGAACTTTTTAAATTTCATAAATTTGTAGCAGCGAAAAAAGGGGAATATAAGTGTTGCAGCTTCGCTGAAGACAAGTATGATTTTAACGTAATATTAATTTATCGTGACATTTTCCGCGACGGTTTTAACTTTATTTATCTGTAGTTTAACACAGTTAACTTTGATTACATACTCACACACATACACTCATTTATGCACTAAAAATAGATAATTGATGATTAACTTTTGAAAGAGTTAATTTAATTATATTTTAGAACTAGTTACAGATTAATAAAGTAACTTATACTGCCTATATTAATAATTAATTAATTTGTAATAAAAAATAGCATTATTAAATAAAAGACTTAAAATTGTAATTTCATAAAATTACGCTATATCAAATATTTATGTGCAATCTACATATTTTTAAAAATTAAATACGATTATTAATTTCACATCAACAGTTACACTGAAGAAAAATACATGAGAGTTTATAACTACAACTTAAATTCTAATGCAAACTGCGTAAAGTAAATAATACCAGATCCAACATACAACTAATATTCTTATTTTAATATTATCATTAATTAGAAGTGTTATTTTATCGTGTTAATGTGATGAATAGGTTTGTCATATGAAATAGCCGATGCACCCCGCTGGTTGATGACCCTCTTTCACCTCCTTACTGCCTCTATCAAGCACCGCCCTGATCTTTTAAGCTCCACTTTACGGCGCTTCACGACACTAAATTATAATATAACATGTCATAAATTTCACAAACTACCCCACAATGACAGCGTAGCTTTAAGAAACTAGCCTTAATAAAACTCGAAATTGAGTATAATTATACTGTTTTATATCATTATAAAATAAGCCGTTTTATTAAAATACTGTTATTTTATTCTCATGGCGTAATTCTACTATTAATGACAGCAAATAAAATTAATTTATATATTATTATTGCGATTTAAACCATATAATTAAATTAATTTACTAATTCATTTTATATCTTTCTAATAATTAATATGAAATGTATTTTTTTTAATGTATTTTGTGAAAATGAGAAACTTAATAAGTGTCTACTTAAATCATTTAAAATATAAATATGATAATATAAAATAGAAATGTCCCAGGTGTGTATTGAGATTATAGCTTAGGATTTGCCAAGTTTTTTGAATATATTCACTCCCCCTATATTTGAACACAAAATTAAGAGTCAGTAACTAAACAATATTGCTGTCGGAAAATGGTAAAAAAATAAAAAGGGTGTCGACAAAGTATCTACTCGTAATATCCGATGCAGCGGCCAAGGAACCGAATTGAATATTAAATGAAATAATTTATGCCATATTTATCATTTTGCAAATGAACAACCTTACCGTAATGAAAACGTGGAATTCGCTTTTTTGTTCCAGAATTTTAATGGTAGGATTTAATAAAAGGTAATATCTTTTTATTATAAAATGCATATAGCTATTTGAAATATTTAACTTTCATACTAATTGGAACAAATTTAGTTTATTTTACATACAAATACAAATATGGACGTTAAGATCGTCGATCAATAGATACATACAATTTTAAGAAGCATTCATAAGATGTGAATGCAATTAAAAATTATAATATGTGATCCTGTAACCAAGTTATCTTACGCCCTTTTGTCTTGTATAATGCACATGCAGGCCGGCATCTGTTAATAAGCTCTCATTTAGTTAGAATAATAAATAAAAAAACTTTATTTATATCTAACAAGTGATAAACGACTCCAAGGATTCTCGGATTCTAATTAATTGAATTTTTAAATTATTATCCGTCGGAAGTATTCGGATTCCCAGGCTCGGCGAAAGTGAAGAGAGGGCAGTGCTGGCACCCCGGTGGTTTAGTCAGGGCAGGTCCTCACCACTTCCCCTGACGGTCCGTATGGATTTCCACCGGGTTAACAAAAAAAAATCCAGGTTTATACTAGTAAAAACAAAAGGTATTTTTTATATATACTCCACGTAGCAATCTACCATGTATAAGTAGCCATATAAAAAACATTTATTAACGAGACGAATTTATTAGTAGTATATGCAGTTTTTATAATGTCCCCGTTACGAGTTTAAAATTACGAGATTTAAATCCCTCTGTGTTAGTAAGAAATATATTATTGGGAAGGTTGTGTGCACATTAGAGGGCCGAGAGCAGCCGTAAATCACGAGATCAGCCGTCGGGTATCTGGTCCGGCCCACGTCAACAGATACGTCACATGCGGTCTCATCCCTGATGTATTTCTAATTTGATCGTTTTCCACTAATCTAACTTTCTATTATTCAATTTATTTGGCTAATTTGTTGTGTTTAAAGTCCTATTTAATACACCTCCTGTTAATGAAATATATTGAAAAGCGCTGATATATCTATTATAAATAATTTAAATAAAAGTAATGGTTTTTATGGGCTATCCACACGTCACACAGTCACGTTTTAATTTTTATTTAAATTCATTACATTTTATATTTCAAATTTGTATAAAATACTTTTAATGGTATATATTAGATCTTAAAAAGGAACGGATACATCTAATGAAATTAATTATTATATATCAAAAAAGAAGAAATGCGTTTTGAAATAATCGCAAACTGTATAAGAAAAAGTAGATACATAATCTAAATAAAACATCAACCAGGTAAATGTGGCTGTGTGCAAGGGGGGGAGGGATCTTCGTTAAGGTTTAATTAAATCGTCCTCGGCGGCCTCTCGCGCTTTAATTCCACCGTTATTAATGCTGTTAAAAAGTGAGTAGCCAGAACAATTACTTACATAGAGCTACCACGCGTATATATTTTTATATTATACCTTTCCTCTATTACTCCTTAAAGTTTGTACTTGGACTTTTTGAATACCTATATAATAAGAACTTGAGAATAGCCTAAATATTCACTAAGCATAGTCAGTCACAATTTCCGAAATCGATGACTTAACATATACTTTTAAATTCATTAAAAAATATAGTTTGTAATATTTGAGTAAAGGCTAAGCAAAATCAAAGTAGTATCTATGAATCTCTATCTTAGCTGCTGCACCATCTAAGCCTTCAAATATAGGAAGTATCTTGAACTATAATAGTAATGTATACAAAGATGTTTATTTTTTACTTTTGCCTGCAAACAGTCCACCTGATCGTAAGTGGTTATTGTGGACCTTGTACAATTTTAACACAAGCATTGTAAGACGTTTATACAAAAGTGATATAATATAGTAAGTAAAGCCTCTCCACTATATTTCTGTGCTAGTGACGAGGATGAGTGGTCGCGGGGTTTCCGCACAGAAACACTCGCGATAAAGACGATGCTCACCTCCAAGGCCTTTCGCTCCCCTAGATCGCGTAGCAATCTCACAAAACTGTTTGGATTTTAATATTACCAGCTTTAAGTGTTATTCTGGAGATCTCTCCGGCAAAGTACTAATTTGTCCAACTTGAAACAGTGAAATCGTTTAGCATCTGTGCAAATTCGTTTTAATTAATATCCGTATAATTTGCTCATTTATACCCAAAATAAATGTTTTCTTTTTATAATGTTTGCCCAGATATAAGATCGCAATCATTTTTTTATTTTTATATATTGTAGTTTTCCTTAAATATACCATAATTAACAATTACTAAAATAATCACGTGTTATATCTATTACGTAAGGAAATATATAATAATGTAAATAATATTTAAAAATCAACATAAAATATTTAAAATTAATAATTTATCGTTATAATGCAAGTGTGCGAAGTAGATTATTATAGACGAAGTGAAGCCGAGTCTTATAATCAAATAGCACTACACGTGTATACGATCTCTATCAGCACACTTGTAAGATAATAAATAGTCTAATATCACTTATTTTATACGATTGTTCATTGTGTTTTCTTATTTTCGCGATAATCTGTCGTAAAATATTTTGTGATGTTACAATGGAGTGGGATGATAAAGAAAACCGAATCGCTGTGATTGCGTTACATAAAGTAGGTATGGAGCCAAATAATATATATATATATATATATATATAAATGGAAAATTTAATATTTTAAACAGAAGGCGACAGCTCACCGAAGCTTTTTTTTTTCGAATTACGCGTGTTTGTTGACCGGGAAAGGTCTTCACAACTTAACCGGGCGGGCTCACCGAAGCGCTGTAATCTTGTGTAGTTAGTGCACAATTTCGATCGTGAGATGGCATGACTTTTTGACGAGGGCAAGCGATCAACTATACACTCAGCATATCTCACCCTTCTATGGGTGCAACAAATTTTATCCGGAAAACACTAATTTTTATACACACTATGGAATCCATTGCCAATATAATACGAACAGAAGGAAATATTTATTAAAAATTGGACAGCCTTTAACAAAAGTAAATTAATTAAGTTGGTGGTGTGTTTATGATTACTATATATTTTAGTAGATACGTCTGATTTGCACAGCCCGCCGCGAATTTGTTGACGGCGACAGGTGCGAGGGTGCCATACTCTGACCGCAACACCTAAATTGCATCCATTTCTGGCTGTCACAAACACAATGCTGCATGTTCTCATTGCACTGTGACATCTGATATGAAAATTTAGCCGCAATAATTATTTTGTTTACGTGATACTAGGATTATCGTATAGATATACTTATGTTGCGAAATGTTTAGTGCTTTAAATATTTTATAATAACCGCTAACATAGATCACGATATATATTCGGAAATATGAGTGGGTGTTTTAGTCTCACGGCCAACATCAACCTAGTTTTAATGTGATCATTACTTTAAATCTGAGAAACATATTTTTTCTAAAGGGTAAACAGTGAAAAATATGTAAGAAAAAGGAATAAAAATATGCTACAGAATAAACAGTAAGCTTTTGCCGCGCATTTATATAGTTCCAGAGTTATACCGCACGAATCAGCAGCAATACCGTGAGACGCCCTCCAACAAGGTGGAACGAGGACCTGCGGAAGGTGGCCAGAAAAGATTGAATGAGAAGAGACGAAGACTAGGCTCAATGGCTTTTCTTAGGAGAAGTCTACGTCCAGAAGTGAGCTACGATGGGCTGATGTTGAGGATAGTGAGAATTATACTTATAGTATAAATACGTGGATCTTGCAAATCTCAACATTGTATTCTATGGTATTACAAAAAATTGTAAATAAGATCTTTGTGGCAACATTCGAAAATTTTAATGGTTCTTTATTACCTACATTTAGTATAAATGAAATGTGTAAATAGAACAACAAAATGAAAATAACGAATTTTCAGAAGTTGCCTTTAATACACTTAGTCTAGTTTCCCTTTTTTAAAATGTAGGACGTTAGGTACCTGTCCAGATTATATTATATTGAAGTCCGAATTTGATTCCCGCATCTCCAGCGCACTCTATTGTCTTTATAGTAGAACAACTTTTAGATGTCCTGAGTAAACTCATCTATTTTTGTTTAAAGCACACAGATGAGGTTTGTTACGCTTTTACTAAATCGTATTTCTTACAATAGGTATTTAAAAAATCAGGAATAATTTAATTGTATAAATAACGTGTTTATTTGATTCAATTTGTAGTTTTCATATGACCCTAATTTCTTACGAATTTTCAATATTGTGTTTTACATAAATACGCTGTTCTGTTTAGTGCCCTCTATTATTAGAAGTAATGAACTACTTCCAATGCATCGTCGACATAGCCCTACGTAGTGTTGAACTACTTACACTAAGGCTTTCTTCATAGTAGTTTCGGATAGATAGATAGAGCGTTTGTCAATGTTTCCACCGCATTCCATGAGAAATATAATTTTTTATACAACTTAAAATTTTATTGTGAAACATAATTACGAGTTATTTTCACCTTTCTCTATTAATTAAAAAAACACATGATAGGCAACCTTAAACGCAATAATTTAAGCCAGCCCAGTATACGAGCAAAAGTAAAGTTTTCAAGATTTTAACAACAGTTTCTCTATGTTAGAGAAACAATTTTTAATTTAAATATTTCTGTTAAAGGTCAAAACTTTAGATTTAGAAGCGTGGATTGGAATTTTTAGAAGTGTAATAGCTTAATTGGAATGCCGGCTATTTAAATACGTTCGAATACAATTCATTTAATTTGTGGTTTGTTTCGCCCTCGCTCGGCTTATTTGTGAAGACCTTTCCCGGTCATCAACGAATTGCCCAGTACGCAAAATATAGTTAATTTTACAATTTAGATCTAAATGTTGAAGTTTATTCACGGACCTAATAAACAAAAAAAATTACCACATGCTTTGCACAGCCCTGAGTTTGTACACTGGATGTGTTGACATATGCCCGTATCGGTGTGTACATGACAAACAACCAATGAACATGCATAGACAAAACACTTATTTGTAGTAATGTAGTTATTTGACAACTAAATGTGAATCAACAACTCTGTACACTTTCTATACTGTACTAGAACTATCGAATATAAAATTATTCTATTAAATTTTAAATTATTTTATAAATTTTAAATATTTTATTTTTAAATTATTCATTAATTGATCATCGAAACAGTTCGTCCGATTCTCAGGCAGTGGTTGTCTAGAAGTCACAGCTCGGTCACTTACCGGATGACTTAGTTCTCTCCGGACATGGCAGTTTTAGGAGATATTAAGTCTAATACACGGTAGTGAGCCGACGGAGGTATGCAACCACTGTGATGGCAGCCCCGTGAAGAGGCCCCAACATGCCCTTGAAGAATATCCAGGTTGGGCACAGGAGAAAGCAGAGCTCAGACAGGTCGTTGGCACCGAACTTTCGCTGCCGGCCGTAGTTCGTGCTTCGGCCGACAGCGAACAGACTTGGCGGGGTCTGGCCGCCTTTTGAGAGGTGGAGATGTGCGCTAAAGAAACGGCGTAGCTTGAGAGACATGCTGCCTCTGCCCGTGACCCTCGACATCACTGCGGAGCAAGGCAGTGCAGGAGGAGGGACGTATTCGCGCAAGATCAACTGCGCGATCGTGTTTCTCCGTCATAGAGACCTGGCGGCGGACGTGGGGGCGCCCACCGGCCGGCAGAATAAGGGGCAGCATGTGTGTGTCCACACGCTACTCAGTAAAGAGGTCGAGTTGTCCTGTTCAGATATTATATTTATGTTCGTGTTTTGTATCGTGATGCCTTTTTATGTTATGCTCTTTAAATATCGATATTCTCTGAGCGTATTAAGCATACAGCTTTATTTTTGACGAAGTAAATAAAAATAATCAAATTTCCACTTTTCTTGGAAATGCCTGTGCTTATCCGCAACCTTCCGTTTATTATTTTAGTTTACTTTTCCGACATGCTATTAAAGTTAAAAAATTAAAAAAAAAATTTTAGGAAAACTTAATTTTGAAAAAAAAATCTTTAATATTACCTTTTCGACAGTAATATTACACTCACGCCTTGCAAGAAACACAAGAACTGCTAAAATTACTAGTTAATAACTTACCAGTCTGACTGATTGTGTGACAGAAGCAAACACAAACAAGCACAGACGCGGCACGTTCCTATTGCATGTTTGAACAAATCGCCTGACAAGTGAGTAATTCCTAACATAAAATTGTTAGGACCATCAAAGCCGCTTTGAGGGCAGCGATCCTGGTGTGTCAGGACTCCTACTGACTAAAAACCCTCAGGGTGTCCCTCGAATTACTACACCCGGACCTGGGAATCCAAATTCGTCCAAAAGCCTGAGGAGTGGACTGCCACGTTAAAGCTACTTCGCTGGGAAGGGGTGGGTGCAAAGGACTCATCTCTTGGGAACCCTCACAGGCAGCGTGCTGTCCAGATGAGAGGGACTCATCTGGACAGCAGACTCCCTCAAGTCTACTGTCTGATAATAGCATCCCTGCCCTAAGGTTACCAATTCAATTTAATAATGAACTATAAAACATAGTTGTAAGAATAACAATGAATAATACATCAATATATTTTGCTAGTTTTTAATGCCCTACATACAGTGTTCCAACATTCTCTAAATGTAATCTTACTAATTTTATAAATATGATTCCAAAGCCAGCTTTTATTGCAGGCAGCTTTAATGCTCACCATGGCATATGGGGATGCCAGACCACAGATTCTAGAGGAAGAGATATCCGTCCAGAGATTGTCTGGATGTTTATGGTTTGGTATTGTTAAATACGTGGGTGGGGTGAAAAGTTTCCGGCCTGATAAAGAAAAACAACTTATTTTTGTATTTTTTTCGTTTTATTTTTCAATATAATCTCCATCTAGATTAATGCATTTTTCATACCGATGTTCTAAAGCAATAATACCATTTTTATAGTTTGATTTGTCTAGCTCCTCGAAATACTCATTAACAGCATCGAGGACTACTCTGTTGCTCTTAAATTTTTACCTCCAAGTCATTTTTTAAGGTTAGGACACAGATTATAGTCGCGGGGGGCTGGGGGAACAATTCGAACTTCAATTCGTTAATTTTAGACATCGCAACAACCCAAGAAAGGGCAGGTGCATTGTCATGATGAAATGAGATTTTTTCTTCGCTAAGTGTGGTCATTTATTCTTCAGTATGTCCTTCATACGTTGCAATAACTCTGCGTAGTATTAATCATTGTTGGTTTTACTCTTCTCCAGATAATTAATGAAGATAATTCCTTTGGCATCCTAAAACACAGTCGCCAAAAACTTATTCGCCGATAAAATTGTTTTTGCCTTCTTAGGGGTCGGTTCACCTGGTCCAATACATTGTTTCGACTGTTGTTTACTTTCAGGAGTATAGTGGTGAATCCAAGTTTCATCTACAGTTATAATTCAACGTAAAAATTTGCTGGGGTCGCTTGTACAGCGCCAAATTTTCAATTGAAACAGAATTTTTGATCGACCGAGCTATATCGTACTTGATGCCAGCAAAAGACAATAACAATAAATATATTTATGTTAAAGCACAGGTTAGATAAGTCCCTACAATTGGGGAGTTTAAAACCGCGAAAAACAAGCAACATTAGAAGTTAAAAATGATTGTTATATAATTAAAAATTTCAATGATGTTTGTTTAAGGAAATGCAAACATATTTCACTAATTATGTGTGAAGGGGCATTTTCCCATTGCTTCTGAAATTTCTTTGAAAATTTCCATACAATTTGACAGCAAACCACACCATGATAAAAAAAAATTACAGAGCGCAACACAGCAACCTCAACTTTCATTGATGAGAAGTGTGTGCTGTACTAATACGTTCAATTTATTGAAACTTCTGCTCGGTTTGTACTACATCTAGTCAGCTTAGTATGTCGTTTATTTTATTTATCAGAAGGCAGGTAAAATAGGTAACAGGGATAAACTAGGCAGTTTTTTTCTTTTCTTGTTTTATTTTCTCCTATGCAAGGAAGGCAAAGACTTTTACGCTATACAGCCATGTCCAAGATCTTTTCCGCACCATATTTTCAACTTTATAAAGGCCGAAGCCATGTCTGAAGCATATAGAACTTTTTCTTTTTTTGTTATATTTTCCCCTTTGTGGTGATCGCAAAAGCATTTACGCCATACAACCACTTTTGAGGTCTTTTATTTTCAAGTCGTATTAAATTTCTGTTAAGTCTTCCTGCCACGCTCCAATATCTCTGTTATAGTTTAAATTCAATCTAATCTATCTTAATTTCCTGTATGTTGCACCCTTTTTACACATCCACACACAATATAAACGGTGAGAAAGAATATGCAGATTGGCGGGAAAACACAGTGGTCTAAGGGATGGATCACTCCGCTAGCGTCTCGCAAAAAAAAACTATTGCCTCCCCATCGCACACGATCAGCCGAGCATTCAATTGCTGTCCAAGCCCACATCATAAGCTAAAATAACAACTGAACATCCAGCCGACCGCTATAACAACAAAACGACAATTATTCAGCGAAAGTGCAGAAGCTTTGCCACCAATCGGTAAAAGAGCTTTTGTAATATGTTTCTGTTTATTATGTTCACCAAAATGCAAGCAAAGGAACGAGCCATTTGATATGACTTTGACAGCTGTCAAATTTTAGGCGTTTAATTTAAACAAACACTCACTTACTCATAATATGTTGATTGCTTGATTGCACAAGCATCAAGGGCTTCAGATACTCTTATATCAATAGCTTATGTTATTTCAATTGGGATGCTAACTCAAAAACTACTTTAATTTTTTACAAAGTACTAGTACGTATACACTTAGAATATGTTTTTTTTTTGCTATGTATCTTATACAATCATTATTGATAAAATTGAAAAAATTAAAATTAAGGTGTGCAATTATTTTTGTGTGTGCAATGAATACGTCGCCGATCCATTCAGTGCTAGTTGAATGTAATCTTCCTCCCATGATTATTTATTTTTAGTTCTTGTTTTGAAGATGTTTATTAAAACTGTTTTCAATCACTAACTCTTCTCTATTTCGTAAGATTCCAAAATTTTCTGATGTCTTTTTAACAAATAATATTAATGACATGTACCAGATTATTAATAGATTTATCATTAACAAAAATAATTATTTGTCATGCAATACTGAGACTCTCAGTCTAAGAGCTGTCTGAGTAAGTTCAGTAAAGTTAATACTGTAATTTTTAAGCTGCTTACCATTAAATATGGTCATAACGAACTATCAAAATTTGATAATTATAAACATTTATACAGCAATGAACTTAAATCTGATAAGAATTTTCCATTGGCTATATATGATCCTTAATTTAAAACGATTTTATTTTGTTTTAATTTTAACTTCATAGAGTGTTGGTTTTTCTGGGAATGAAAAAGTAGACACATTGTCAAGAATTATTACTAACATCCCTAAATCTTTTCTGAATAGTAATGTCAAAATACCTATCACTGAGTGGTATTATTTTGATCAAAAATCTAATTAAAAAAATGGATGGATATATGGGAGGACTACTAAACTATACGTCACAAATAATTATGGTACAGTAAAATATAATCTACTATTTTTGAAGCAGGCGCAGAGAAATTAATAATTAACCATATTACAGATCGCACTATTTGTATATTCAAAATATTTTATAACTATTACAATACTTCAATGACAACATAATTTTCTTACGTGATACATTCTAAATTCATCGTAATATGACTTTTCTCATTTGTATAAAAAAACTTATGAATCTACAGACTTCGACCTCTTTAACAATTATTAGATCACCTTGGTTTTATAAAGATGAGTATGCAATAGTAGATTCCAGACAACGATATGACAAAACAAAAAAGAAAATGTTATTTTTTCTAATATTAACATCTCTAGCCGGTGTGTTGTTCTTCACCCCTAACATGAATCATAAACGTCAAATAACTGTCAACAATGCGTGTTTCGGTGTTTCCAATTTGACTTTGATTATAGGATCACTTTATAGGGATAAAGTGTACAGTCAATAAAGCGGTATGTTTAACCAAAACGCAAATTGCTTAAACGAATGGTACATTATAACTAATGTACGGTAACCCGTACATGCCATCGACCGTAGTAAGATGTAACTATATTAATGCGACCATCGTTCCCATACCGCCGCTTAATTCCCCAGTGACGTGATCCAAAGAAATGGTTTCATAAGCCTCGCGTTAGATGCTTGGACAATAATATATTTAATAAAATAACAACGATCAAGGATGGCCGGATCGACTTTGCCTGAAAGAGTGGCACAATTGTATTACACGTACGGTTTATTTTGTTCTTCATATCCCGCGACCGCGATTACACTCGCACTCTCTTTTGTATTAATATGTTGGTGAGTATTTTTACTGTAATATTACTATATACTTTTATCATTAATTCTGATCAAAACCTTTATAAAATATTATTGTTACGTCCATTCTCACATGACTAATTTTATATGTCATAGGATGATATTGTAAACAAAATATTCTAAAAATACACAGATCTGACATTGCTTATTAGGATGACTATTCTCATAATACATTGTTAACTATTAATATTTTTATGTATATGTATGTATGTATGTTTTTATATATTTATACTATAAAAATTATGTAAAATGTGGCATAAAGTTTTATCACTAATTATATGTTGCTGGATTACTCACACAAAATCAATCATCTGTGTTGTTACAAAAGAATTAGCTGATATGAAACACATTAATACCTGACTATGATATTCCTTTTTCTAATTCAAAAAGTTCATGTTTCTTGGACAACGTTTTCTAACTCCACATTTTTAAATATTTAAAGGCTCCAAATTTAAAACATAGTGTTTGGACAAAAATCTGAAATTATTTTGTAGTAATTACAATTAACAAAGAGTGTACTATACATATAAATGGTATTAAAACAGATAGGTTCTTCAACTAACTCCTGTGCCAGTAAATTTGAAGCCATTAATTTTATAATCTAACTTATAATTCTCTTAGTTCTATTATCTGGTGAGATTACATTATTTGTATCTATTCTCATCTACATAACTTCAGCCCCACCACCATCACCACCTTCGCCGTTACCTTTTCAATGCCCTGAATGCTGGAAGCTATGCTATAAATAATCTTTTTACTTTTAATAAAAAATAAGTACTATACCTAATCACTATGATTTCAATATGTGTGTAGTATTATCAATAAAATATTGATTTTGGTTCAAATTATCTGTAATCTTGGAAATAAATATGAAATGATGTTTTTTCTCTAAGAATAACTTTTGATGAACAAGCATGTAAACAATCTGACATACATTAATTAATTATATTTCTATACAATGAGTCATTATTTGCCAATTTATTATCCACAGTCTCTAGGGTTGTACAATCAAATTGCAGGGGACTTACAGACAAAACAAAAATTCAAATTTCAAATTACAAAAATGCAATCAAAGCTATTTATGGCGACAATAATATACCAGTTATATTGACAAGAATAAAGACTCAGCAAAAAAAAAATACTTTATATATTGGAAACAATACAGGTTATTACGACTAGAGGTTTTTACAACTAAATATGAGTAGTCCCTACAATGTCGTTATAACAGATTTTTACTATATTGTTACATACATTAATGCACTAATTGCATAATAAACAAATATTTCTGCACTAATTTATGTCATGGGGTTAAAGCAATGCTCCCATTTAGTTTTTTTTTTTGTTTCAAGTTGGAATGATCTTTTATATAATATTGGGCAGTAATAAGTTTTTTTGATCAATTCATTGTTGACATTTGGAAAATAAAATATTCTAAAAATACCTTTTTGTAGAGTAAAAGTTTTTTAAGGGTCTGTAAATGATACTAAAATTGTACTAGGGGTCTTGGATCATGTTAAGGGGGGACTAGGGTATCCAACCTTGAGTAGTGTTAGGTAAGCCTGTAATAAGGCACAACTAAGATAGGGTTATCTGAAAAACAGACACATTGGCTAAAGTATTTTAATAACAGTTGTCATATGAACAAATTTGGCTGACAAATGTAATAAAATTTGTTACACAAACCTTTAATACTTATGTTTATTAATTACATTGTAAATGAGAGTTTGATTGTCCTGTGTGAGAAGTGCCTTTTAGCTAGTTAATTTATCATGGTATTTTTACTAATATAGTGTACAGATATTTTGCTAGAAATAATATATTTATAATTTCATCTATAATGGCTATTGCATGTGTATATAAAACTGCCATTCATTACTATATGGAATAAATAATATTAGTAAAACAAAACTTGTGTTATATTTGCAGAATAAGTTGAAATTTATTTTTCAGCTATCCTCTCCTGAATGTGCCTCTACCAGGTAATATACCAACAGTGGTAAACTTCCCATTAAATTTTGAAAAAGATAAACAGTCAACAGGACCAAAGTGCTTTGGGAGTAAATGTTTAAATGGTATGTCCAAAATGATGCTTAATATTTAATGTGGATGTAAAAACCTTTAATATTAACACAACTTTTAACTTACTGACTTGTGTAGGCTATGAAACACATATGTAATAATAACCATCTTATTCTATGTTTTATAATTTTTATTGAATCAGTATTTTGTCAGAAAGATATAACTTGTAAAAACATCATTTTTGTTGATCAATTTCCACATGGGTAAAGTATTACTAATAAATACATTTTAAAGAGGAAAATAGCATGCATTCACATACATTATAATACATACATTGATATTGTCATACATTGTTAGGTACTGACACGATAAAAAAAATATATTTTGATTTGTTCTTCTTAAAAATTGTAATAAAAGTAAAAGTCAGAAACCATACATAGACTCTAAACCATATATATATAAAAATATTGTCCAATGAGTATATCATAGCCTATCATAAAGGTTTTTTTTTAATTTGTGACAAAACCATAACACACCTTCTAAACCTATAAATCTAATATGAAATTTAAATTAAATTTTGCAGTTTGCGGGTCAAGACAGTATTTAAAGAATGCTAGGAAACTAAACACAATGTAAGCACAGGATTGTTTTGGTTAAAAGTAACCACCCTCATGTTAGCAGCTATATTCAATAAATAATTTGGGCTGCTGTGGGACATTTGTCTCAAGACAGTCACTACTGTTACTATACTACTTTGTGGATTAACAACACAATAATTACACTTTATTTTATAATTGATAGCCTTATGCAACAATAAACATTATAATAGTAGTTACTAATAGGTTGATTATATTCATGCTTTTGCAGAAATAATATATAAAAAAGAATGTTTTTACTAACTTTTAATATTTTCAATCTCCTTATTTTGAGTAATGTAAGTGCTTAATGTAACATAGCCTAAAATGTATAACCACTCTTGTTTTTTTGTATTTTTATTTAGCATATCATATGACCTATTTCAACTATTGATTTAATAAATAAAACATGTTTGTGTTTAAAAAAATCTATTATCCAGATGTTGTCAAAAGTAGCAAACTACTTTTGTTAATCTTACACGATTCTCTTCATCTCACGATTTATTTTTTAATTAAAGAAATATTTGTATATTTTTAAACATACTATGGTGTTTTTAATATATATGACACTTACATAACATATTAAAACATTACTTGATTAAATAAGTAGCTGCCCTAGATCACATATATTAATTATTACAGCTCTTTTATAGAGCTATACATACATATTTTCCAATTGGTAATCCCCAATTTTGTATGTTAAGCACCTCACCCACAGTAGTATTGATCTTCGATATCAATTTAAATATCATCTCTAGCATATACATAGATATAGATCATTGACAACCCATAAAGATATTTACTCTGGCAACTCTAACATAGTGTTTATAAGAAAAAGAGAGTTTTATAGAGGTATTTATTAATACTTTGTGCATGTCATAACTTAAATAATTGAAACATGCTTTGCAATCTATTGCTCTATCATGTGTGTTGAGCGAATAATCCTAAAGTATCTCTTATTTGATCATCACATGTGTCAGAGCATTATAAAGTAAATTATTTGTGGTAAATCAAAATGTTTGTAGCTATTGTAGTACACATTGTAATTATATTAAAATTCTATTACATTTTTTTAAATCAAATATTTGTATTTTCATATGTACAGTAAAGGTATGTTTTAAAAGAAATGTATTTTACTCTATCAAATTTAATGTTGTTTATGGGAAAAATCATGTTAATGATATATTTAATTAGTAATAAAGACATTAATGAAATAACAAACATAAACAGTATCATCAATAATATACTGAATTGTAATTAATTATGCCCAACTCAATATTATGTAAATATTTATAATGTGTTATTAAACAACATAATTAATAAGCTGTACATAGTATTATCATCATTACAAAGCTTAATAAGATGCTCCACTGTTTTCATAACATAACTAGTTAATACAATATTTTTAATTAAGATAAACAAAAAGTGTCTTCTAGGGGCTAACATATATAATTTTTATAATAATTATTTTCAACAAGAGTTTAAACTAACAATCATACAGAGCATTATGTATGCATGGCACTTATGTGAATTTAGACTCTCACACATCCTAGTTTAAGCCTAAAAATAAACTTTACTTTTAAATAAATTTATCATATCCAAAAACTGCCTAAATAATAACTATACCATATCAGTGTGGAAACCGTAATGTGCCAAAAATACTTATTAAGTAACTCTGGCCTGTCATAAAAATTATAATATAATATTATCAGTATATGTTCAGTATGTATGTAGGGAATATTATGAAACCTCAGACAATAGGTATAAAAATTAGATTAATAACATCTTACTATTAATATAATGCAACTTCAATATCTTATTCACATGAATAACACAGTGATGTTACTTTAGGTAGTTAAAATATTATTTATTACACATATCTTTATGGATATGGTTGTTTCTTATATACATGATTTTACTGTGACATAATGTATACATACTAATTTACTTTTAGGATGAAAAAACTACATTTTAATATGATTACAGTGTTTTATGTACACTTTTTTTATTCTAAAATTATATACTGTCAAAACTGTTTATGGCGACATCGTTTAGAACAACATACTGGTTATATTGACCCAGAATAAAGGCCCCGGCCAAAAAATAGGACTTCGTATTTCGAAAACATCAGCCATTGTTACGACTAACGGTTTTTATGACTAAATATGAGTAGTCTAGTAGTTTCTTTGATGTCATTATAACAGATGTTGACTGTATGTTAAATAAAAATATTTTATGACAAACTTAAACAACTAATTATATTTATTATTTTACTTATGTCTTCTTTTAGCATCAATTTCGCAAGTAGATCTCCTATACAATGAAACACAAAAACTCCCTTATATATGGGTGAAAGATAAACCTCTTCTCTATGTACAACAAATCATACTAAAGATTGGTAAGTAAACCAAATTATTCATCAAATTATAAAACTTAAAAATATTGTGCTATACCTATGTATAATTCCGTACATTTTAGATTTCCATGTTTCTAATTAGTAAACTAATTAGGAAAACGAAATTATTAAAGAATGATTCATGAAAATATTAAGTAGCTTATATACTTTATATACGAAAATGTTCCATTGCAGTAATGTTTTGTTCAAATCTTTACAAATAAATTCAAACTAACGCTTTCTGAGTCGTTATTTAATATTACCAGAAGATATTTCTGGAAAGTGAACAGTGTACTAATTTAATATGTTTTTAGTTTATTACATTACTTGACTATTCCTTAATTTGATCAGGTGTTTCGCCATGGAGCAACAATTTAAAAATGTGGGATGCATTCCGGGCTCCGTTACAAGAGGTATTTCGACTTTTAGAAACTATAAGAAATCACGAAGATACCGACACGTGAGTGGTATTAATACAATACAACTTCCAGTATTATTTTATCATTTAATATTTTTTACAGTTTTTTTTTCTTTCCTAAAACAAATTCCTTTATAGGGCTAAATTATATTTATGTTATAAATTAACATAAATATCTGCGTATTAAAAGGATTAAATTCTACTTTAAATGATGCTATTTTATGTTATATAATTAATGATTTTTTTTCCACAATCGTTTTTCATTATTAAATTTTTGATCGTAATCCACTTACTAACTTACGTTTTACGTCTCAATTTAACCTTTACTATACCCTACGTTGCTATGATTTAATTATTTTCTGTATTGCTTATCACAAGCAATTAAATCTAATCTATCACATGAAGTGACAATAATATGAATTTTAAAAATCTACAATATAAATGAGCAAATAAAAACAAGTTTCATTTAATAACACTGTCATGATTAAAACAGGAAGGAATATATTTTTGCTATCAATTTTGTATAATTACTTACATTTTTATGAAAAAATATATACTTCCTTTCTTGTGGCCTTTCCACTGGTGTATGACAAAAAATATATACTTATATGTATGAACTCATTATTGTACTGAATAAATTAAATATGTTCATAATCAACTTCATTTGATAATGAAACACCAAAGCGTCATGTTTTTATAGTAGGTATTTTTTATGAATAATACTATTGGATATAAAAGTAAACATTTTATAAAGACTGGGAAAAACTAAGTAATCTTACCGTTTTACAGTAGGTAAAATTACTGTAAGTAATGTATGACTGTTGTTTTGCGTTGGAGCTCAATATCAAGCATTTTTGTCAATGCCGACAGTAAATAATAGTTTGAAAGTTGTTTAGAGCTGGTTGCATAATTTAAACTTATGTCTATAGTTGTTTTTCCACCCATTATATTATTATTCAAACGAACTTGTTAGGTTAACGCTGATATCATTATATCCTGCTATTCACTTACGTTAAGTCGCTTAAATTTTCAAAAGGAAAAAGATAAAAATTGAACATTATATGAAGGATATATAAAAAAAAGTTATTGACTCATTAAACGTATATGATGGAAATGAGAATACCATAAAAGGTACTCTGTAAATCTGTAACAAATGCTTATTAGACTATAGCCTTAGTCTTAGATATGAGCTATAAATATGTATTTAATGAGATTTTTTTCCTTATAGAAATTATTAAATATTAACAGGGTAATAATGAGGTTCATCGTTTTACATCTTCGTATATTTTATGTACATAACAATATGTCTGAAAAATTTAAAAAGGTTTAAAGAGCATAAACAATGATGTTTTAATGTGAACCTTATAAATTTCAGAAAAAACACCTTGATTCAACACTGCTATCAAGTTGGTGGTATCAAACGGAGTGATAGTGAATCTAGTGCAGATCGAGTCATGCCTGAATATAGTTGTCTCTTACTTTCGCCTGCAAATCTGTGGCAACAGAATCTTCAAACATTCTCCCTGGATGCTAACATTGTGAACACAATCCATAATTATCAGGTTTTAATAATGTTTTCGTATTACGAGCTAAACTAATTTATTTCCATTATTTAAGGTTTGACTCAGAAAAAACGACCATTTAAATTGTTCATTTTAAAATGCTAATGTAAATTGCATTTTTGAATGTTAATCAATTTTGAGTATAATTAGATTACACTATGAATAACCATGCCAGAAATGATATTGTATGTTACACTAACTGTAACAGCTGTAGCTGTTGTTATAAGTTAATATTTAAATCTCTTATGATATACATATAATAATAATAAGGAACATAATTTATCATTATTAAACACTATGATCATGCGTAAATTTGATATTAAAAATACAATAGGTTTTATGTTTGATTTATACACAGAATATACGAAAAGGCAAGGCGTCTATTGCAGAAATGGCGTTTGGAATGCAACTCCGTGATAGTGGGATAAAACGATATCCTTTGCGAGCCAGACCGCGCGTTCTACAGTACGCAGTCACCATCTTTTATGAACGCTATGATTATTCTGACGAAAGGTAATGAATACCTACTTTCTGTGTTTCGTAGTTTCTGTGGTCAACGTAATATAATAACTTTTCGTTGTTTATATACCAATTTATATAATATATGGTAGTTTTGTGCACTACATACACGAGCATGCACTGTAGTCAAGGCGCAACCATCGTATTCATTAGTAACATTATTAATCAATTTCCATGGTGCCTTTTATTTACGAAGAAACCTAAACTTTAAAGCTTTCTCCTGATTCTTCTCTACAACTGAATTGATGTACAGTAAAAAACTATTAATTTTATGAGGATATGGGGTCCAGCAGTTCTCGAGTTATAAGTGTTCGAACAAACCTGACTATATTTTATATATATATATATATATATATATATATATATATATATATATATATATATATATAGATTATAAATCAAAGAATATTACCTACCAACACTCATATTACAAAGCTTATTTGTAGTCGCCTAATTGTTATATGCCCTTTTTCAGATTCATTCAAAGTCTCAATGATAAATTGAGAGCGATGTATCCACTCTACCAAGATACCTCGTATTTGCACGCCGAGGACGTCACTCTTATATACTATCCAGGACAATTTAACTATCATGAGCTTGTGCCATTGACTATTACATTCATTGGGCTATTCTTATACGTTTATTTTTCCGTCCGAAAGATTGAATTCATAAAATCAAAATGTGGCCTCGCAGCTTGTGCGGTTCTATCAGTAGCGGGAAGCTTGTCGATGTCAATGGGTATTTGCTACTATTTCGGATTCTCTTTAAGTCACCAAGGAAAGGAGATTTTTCCTTACCTCGTCATTATAGTTGGTCTTGAAAACATATTGGTGCTCACAAAGAGCGTGACATCGACGGATACTAGATTGGATGTGAAAATTCGACTTGCTCAAGGTCTCAGTAAAGAAGGTTGGTCAATAACGAAAAACTTACTGACAGAAATCACAATATTCACCGTGAGTTTGTTCACGTTCGTTCCGTTCATACAAGAGTTCTCGATATTTATGACAGTGAGCTTAATTTCCGATTATTTCATACAAATGGTTTTCTTTGCCACGATCCTCGGTATCGACGTACATCATATGGAACATTTCCAGGACAAAAACAAGCTACACCTGAAGGATTATTTTAATGCGAATAACGTATTGAATTGGAGATTTAGCAAGAATTATATGGAAGAAAGCAGCTTCTCACCACAGAGGATGACTAAATCTAAATCCCATCCGAGGCTGAACGGGCTAGTGCACAACAGCCCGACTAATGTTGTCGCTAAAAGGAACTCTAGCCCAGGTCATCAAGATCACAGAGTTCCTAAAAGAATACGCTTGGTGAATATGTGGGCGCGTACGCGTTTCTTCCAACGCGCTTTTATGCTATGGATGATTGTGTGGCTATCTATGATTGTGTACAACTCCGGTGTTGTGGATTATTTTATTGGCGCAGATAGACTAGACAACAATACAGACGGCTACAGAAAATATAACGAACATAAAGAAGCTAAGAAGTCATTGTACGAGATGTTTTATAACAATAGTGAAAACAATCCCCTTGTGTTTCCGTCGACGTTAAACATGGAATCTGAAAAGTTTGAAGTCACAAACGATACTCTAATGTTGAAACATTCGCCACACTCTCGCCCTTGGTCCAGGTATGAAATATAAATTATTTAACCTAAACATAGTTGTAACTAAATATACAGTGTTTTTTTAATAGAACAGTACGGAGAAGTCGTAAAATCAAAGAGATACGATAATACGGTCTTACGAAGCTTTAGCTCTTTTTGCCCGCAAAACAAATTGGCATCATTAAAATTTTGGTACATTTCGAACTTTCGATTAAAAGTTACAAAATTGGTCAATTTATTTTTATAGAAATAAACTTAGTTTCATGCAAGGATTAATACGTTGTATAGCTTGAAAATAAATCCGAATAGCGAAAGTTAGTCTAATTCAGTGATTACTTTTTTTTATACATTTTCTATACAATTCTTCACGTATTATCTAGTGGATACTGCAATTTTTGTTCAAAGCAATTTATTATTGCTATATTTTAAAATTATTTTAAAAATTAATACAAACTAATACGTAAGTATTAGTTTTTAAAATAATAATACAAAAATGTATGCTAAACGAACCTTTTTTTTTCATATTAGCTGTTAGTGATTAAAATAATATTGTAAAAAAAAGGCTTTGTTTTGATTGTCAATTATTTTGAATGAACAATGCTTCCTAAAACCGTGTTGTCATATCTCTTGTAAAAAAAAACAACACACGTATATTACTCATTTAATTTGTTAAAATATAGCAATGATTTAGTATTTACAGATACGCATACGATAAAATGTTTTAAGTCTTTTTCGGCATTGACACTCTGCTAACAAATATTAGGTCCTTACATATGAAATTGGCGTTTTTCGTACTGGCCACTTTAATCACAAATTTCTCCTCTTTGGTAAGGAATTCCAAATTCAAATTTGTACAGCTATAGACTCATGTATTTGTGCTTCGATGATCGTCATTCATTTGTTTTTTTCTTCTGTTTTTTTCTGTTTGCTCCACTCATTTTACAAAATGGAAAACTTAAAATATCGCATTATTTACGAGTACGAGTTCCGCCGTGGCACTAGTGCTGCGGAAACAACTCGAAGGGTGAATGATGTGTATGGCGGTCGTGTTGCAAAAGAAAACACAGTTCGTTTTTGATTCCAACGTTTTCGTTCTGGAAATTTCGACCTGCAGAACAAGCCCCGTGGACGGCCTGAGACTCAAGTTGATAATGAAGAGTTGAAGGCTATTGTGGAAGCGGATCCATCGCAAACCACGTCCGAGTTAGCTGCAGGCTGCGATGTTAGTGATAAAACTGTTTTAATTCACTTGAAGCAAATTGGGAAGATTAAAAAGCTTGAAAGATGGGTACCTCACGAATAAACTGAAGCAAACCGGCAAACGCGCGTCGACTGCTGCGTTACATTACTAAACCGGCACAATAATGAAGGTATTTTAAACCGAATCATTACCTGTGATGAAAAATGGGTTCTTTACGATAATCGGAAGCGTTCAGCGCAATGGTTGGATCCTGGCCAGCCAGCCAAATCCTGCCCCAAGCGAAAATTAACCCCAAAAAAGTTACTTGTAAGCGTTTGGTGGACTAGTGCCGGTATTGTTCATTACAGTTTTCTCAAATCTGGCCAGACTATTACAGCTGATGTCTATTGTCAGCAATTGCAAACCATGATGGAAAAGCTAGCGGCTAAACAACCTACGCTGGTCAATCGCTCCACGCCACTGCTGCTTCACGACAACGCTAGACCACACACTGCGCAACAGACGGCTACCAAATTAGAAGAGCTTCAATTGGAAAGTCTACTTAACATCCTCCGTACTCCCCGGACCTTGCTCCAACAGATTACCATTTTTTTCGAAATTTGGATAACTTCTTGCAAGGGAAAAAATTCAACTCCGATGGGGCAGTCCAAATCGCCTTCAAAGATTTTAGTGATTCCCGTCCGACTGGTTTTTTTAGTAAAGGGATCAATGAACTACCTATGAGATGGCAAAAGTGCATAGAAAATAATGGTTCATACTTTGATTAATTAAATATATTATATTAAAAAATATTCGACTTTTTGTTCCTCCCATTCAAAACGCCAATTTCATATGTAAGGACCTAATATATAAATAAGCAAAATAATATATAAACATTGAATAAAATGATATGGACTACAAAAGTGTGTAGTAACTCTTATCAAAAGACTATGTACAATATTCATATACTTATATAATCTACCAAAATCAGTGTTGTCAAGTTATTTTTTTATTCTTACACTACGGTATTTTTCCTATACAAAACATAAATAAAGCCAAAATGGCTTAGCATGAATTATTCAATTAAAATGTATAGGTTTCTATGGTCTTTAGTAGAACAATAGTATTGTAAATTTTGTAAATTATCGTTACAGCATATTAACCCATTTCATTTGAATTGTTACCATTTTCACAAAATTTTGTTCCTCTTTGTTGATCTAGTCTGATTCTGATGATTAAAGATAGAAACAAAATAATTCGTTAACAGGTTGTCGGCTTATCACTGGTCAACAATATTGTCCCATTACAACGTCACTGTAGCGGGAAGGTACGTGGTGATACTGCCGCCTGTGTTGGTGAGTCACCGCGTTGGTCCTGAGCTCGCGGTCGGCGTCCGTAACCCTGAGGAACGTGATCCGCCTCGACTCAGATGGCAAGCGCTGGCAGCCGCGCTTGATCCCATTGACATTGCACCCGGTAACTATCCTTTACTTCTTTCTGACACCACAACTTTGTAAAGAGATATTTTTTAAACCAAAAGGGTCGATAAAGTTCCCTCCTCTCATGTTATGGAAAGTGACCAATGTTGTCATCGTGATGTAGACTTTGAAAGAGAAGAAGCCAGACATAAGGAAAACGACGGAAAACCTTGAGGCACTCCCGACATTAATAACGAATCTGTATCTAGCGTACTTTGGTTGCTATAGTAATCATAGTAGACTTTTCTCGGGCATATTTCTCAGTATAGTATGTCGATGAAGCATCAGTAGCTTCAATGCTGCTTGACAATAAGTCAAACGATTGCATAGATTTGTATAGAGCTTAATCCGATGAAGCTACATTGACACATGCGGCCAACAGTACGGCATCAAACCAACCGTTTTACTTGTGGCTGAGCCGCATTGGTGCTGCTGTTGTCTGCTACTACTGCTTCGTTGAGCAAAGCGGACAGCGGTCGCTAGTTTATGATACATGTGTGCCTTAGTCAATCGCCAGTGTGCTCTCTTGTAGGTCCAGTAACAAATTATGTTTATTGTTATCATGAAACAGATTTCGAGCTAATTGAAGGCAAGAGCCCGCCACACCAATGGGGCAAAGGCTCAGAGTTGCCCATATACCCTACCACGCCAATGGAAATACTACTGCTGGCGATTCTTTGCACTATTAGCGTCGCGGTTATCGCCTACATGATGGTTGTACTGTACCGGTAAGTTATTTAATATTTTGTTAACTAACTTCTTCGATTCGCTTTGCTATAACTTAGAACTGTTAAAAGTTTTTTTGATATTAATATAGTCATAATAATTTCAGGAATATAATTTAATTATGTATTTTTTAAGGATTTTTGTATTAAATTCAAACTAAGAATATTTTAAACAAAAAACTTATGCATATGTAACTAAAAAACAGTTAATTTTAAATAAATTGCGTTGTTTCAAAAACAGTATTATTACACGTATATTCGCTGTCGGAGCTATCTGAGTGAATTATGAACTGTACAAAATATTATAAATTTCACAGTATAGAAATATTAATGTGGGAAATTCTCGCGTTGTATGATGGAATACCCGTTTTATACCACGGACTGAAGTCGCGTAATATGAAAACGCGCTATAAGAGTTCCGTGTTAGGAGGGGGATTATTGTAATATATTTATTTGTGATTTTCTGTGCTGGTAAGTCGACAATGGCCTTCTAGAACATTGGTGTAAAGCCTATCATTCGCGCTGATGTATTTAGATTAATACAGGCGACTTGTAATGGATCACTGACTGAATTTCTCTAGAAGATCTAACTGCTGTTGCTAAGATTTATTACACTATTTACGTTGAAGTGCCGTGTGCCATCATATGTTTCCCAAATATTTTTAATAAACATTGGCTTTACATGACCTTGTAAAATGTTACTTCGTATTTCCTTGTATTTATGATTTGTTTGCATTTTACACATATTGTACACATAGATGCGTGTGCTCACGTCACTACGCTGAGTGGCGGGCTTCTTGGAACAACGATGAAGAATATAAGAAGATAATAGCAAAGCAGCCAGCTATTCAGGTAAATGTTATATATTAAATTACCGCAGTTATTTACATACAGACACAGAATAAATAATAAATAGCGTCGAAGTTACAAGTATAACAAAAAATTTGCTCACTCAGTAGTGAATGTTTATCGCGTTATAAGTCGCTTACTTTTGCATATAAATTAAGTTACAATTTTATTTGTTTGAATGAATGGGTATCGTATTTACATATCTGACAAAGAGATAATAACATCGTGTAACGAGGATTTCATCTCATAAAACTGTGATCCCGGTTCCGTGTCGCTTTTGTAGGTACAAGTACGGTATACGAGGGGAGGTATCCCTTAGTTTGTAATTCCGCATGCGCCCGCGTCGAGTTCAATGTATAGTTTTCGCCTGATTCTTGACCAGCAAACTCTGCTACCACGTAGATTATAATCCCACCGTAACTATATATACGATCTTGTATGTACTTATTTTGCAGTATTTTACGAAAGTTATAATAATACACAAGGATTGTCAAGTTTGTGTACCGTAAATGAATGAACATTGTAAGCGATAGAGGATAATGGCATAAATTGCGGAAGGTTTATAACCAGCAGTGGACATATTCAGGCTGCAAATATGATACGGTTAATGACTTATCATTTGGCTTAGATATGGAAAATTTAGAGCAATAATTTACCATACATTTTTACCAACTTAACGAATTTATTTAACTGATTTTCTTCTCAGTTAGTAGTCTTGCCCGCAAAAGCGTAGAATTAGTACTTCAGACATTTTTTCCTCACCCTTAGTCCTTCCACGCTCAGAACGACACAGGGGGTCCTAGCCGCGTGATATCTTTTTTCACATCTCATAAGGGATAATTCTATGGTCTTTCAGAGTCTCAAACTAACTTCGCGCTAAATATAATCTAAATCGGTTCCGCGCGTAACAGACACTATCTCTCATCTTTGTCTGATAGAAAGTTATTCTGTAGTTACTTTCGCGTTTATAATGTAGATGGATAACTATTCCTATTGCTTAATTATCAGCTGCTTATTTTTAGTTGGTGATGGAAGCGGTACCGCTTGTAGTAGCGGGTCATAGTCAGGAAGTAGAATGTCTCGTAACAGACGGCGAAAAAGTGGTCAGCTCTTGTCTTCAAGGGAATATCAAAGTATGGGATTCGGAAAACGGAGAAATTATCACAAACATTGATCGAGGCGCGTAAGTATTATAAAAAGTTACTAAAAATCAAGAGTCAATGTCTCTTATAGGTATGATACAATTGGACCTCTAAAAGAAATTAGATTAGAGGTCTCTACCTGCTATGTCTTATTTTTACATAGCTTTTTATATCGCCTCATAATCGTAATTGGATTGTTCCATTCGAACAAGATTGCATCTGACCGCATAGGTATTATTATAGTGTATCTTGTAAACGAAAATGTATTTTTATCTATTTATTTAATGATTATATCTTTTTCAAAATAATATAGTAATTAACATCCAGGGGTTGGGGTGGCTTGTGGATAACGCACCGGTTTCGCTAGAGCTACTTGGTTAGAATTCTGGTTCGTACCTCTGGTTTTTTCAGATTACGTACGGATAGGCACCACTTGCTCAAGGTTGAAGGAAAACATCGTGACGCAGCCCGCATGGCATCTAATAAAAATGTCATGTGTTAGGGCCTTGAGAACTGCGATCAGCTGCGCCACTGACCACGTTGATCACGACATATAAGCGTAAAGTGGATATAGCCACTACTATATCTCTAATATATAATGTAAGTTGGTAAAAGGTTTAATGGGAATGACTTTATGTTGTAAGTCATTTTAATTATTTTTTCACAGCTTTTTTAAACTACAAAAAGAGCTGTACGATAAAGTGAAGTCGAAGAAGGCAAATTTTCCAAACACGTATAAAATTGAAGGTATGTTTTTGATCTCATATGACTTTCCCTTGAAATTTTAAACACAACACGTTTCAATTCGTTGAAGTAAATACAGTCAAAATAAGTTATAAGTACATCAAATGGACTACTCATATTTAGTTCTAACAACCGATGATGTTTTCGAGATACGAAGTCCTATTTTTTTCTGCCGGGACCTTTTTTCCGAGTCAATATTACCGATATGTTGTTCTAAACTATGTCTCCATAAACGGTTTTGACTGTGTTTTTTTTATAGAATCTAGTAGAATTATTATAATTCATAAATCGCAATAACTTATTACTTTAACTTATACATCGTGATTTTATACATGAGGGAGATATTTCAGGATACAATAGTTTGTATCTTCTTGTAACTAATACAAATGTAAGTAATTGTATTCTCTAACAAATCATTAAGTAAAATTGATGAACAAATGAGAATTGATCCGTATAAGGTGTGAAGACCGTAGCGCATATGGTATACGATTGAATAAAATTCCTTTGACGTAGTTTTAGGTAAACTCGTTTTCCCTTCGTACTTTATCCTGGCTTAGGATAGGCAAAATACTTAGTTAATTGTTATTCATTCATTTATGCGCATAATTTTTCCTAAATATATTGACCATAATTTACTTTGTTTTAAAATAAAAATATTAAGATATCACTATTATTACATATTTGCCATTAGAATGCTGAATATACCCCCTAAATATCTCCCTCGTTCATAAAATCACCCGATATAAACTAGATATAAACTGCATGTAACTTATTGTGTGAAATGTGCTGACACCCAAGATACAGGTAGTCCTAGTTTGGGTGTTCGCTGACTTTAATGTGCTGCTTTGTAATTCTTTTTTGTAATAAATTATTAATTTATGTTTGTTTGGTTGATACTTTTGATTAATCTTTCCAATATTAGTTACTATATTACTCACTCATTATATGTCTGCACGTATAAATAAAATAAGAACGCGCATACAACAATCCAAATGATTTAAATAAATATAAAAATTATGATTACCACTTGTTTTTTTTTCAGACTTTAAAAGTATCGACGAAACGCCAAAAAATGCCGAGGTATGTATTTTTTAAAAATTACCAACACTAACTTTTTTAGTATTGTCCCAGTCCATATTTTTTTTTTTCATATTCAATATAATTAAAATTAAATACGTTTTATTAATAGGCAAACTATAATTACATTTGGTGCTAAATACAATAAACTTTAAATGAATTTACCCATAGTTGGCATGATCGTACTTTTGAGGTCAAATGTTCATTTTAACTTAAGGGAGTAAGCTGATTAGTTGGAGGATCGTTCACAGTCTGACTATATTATTGCCAACTAGACTGAGGCAGTAAGTAGACGTTTGATTTGAACTCTGCAGATAATAGAACACTCAGAACATATACTTTTATTACCTGTTTCATGTCTGGATGTTTATTCATATCAGTTCTTATTTGAAACCACTACACAGGAATAATTTTTTTATGCAGTGTTGTTGTTATTTATCGTCAACGCATGGCATCAGCCAGACCATGTCATTTTGTATTCATTTTTCTCTGTATCATCTCATTTGCTATAGGAATAAATGTTAGAAAGGGTCATGTTTAATTTAAAAAAATTAAAAAGATGGATTTTCAAAGAATATATTCTTAAAACACGGACTGTAGTACTGGGTCTAGGAATATAGTGAAAAGACACGGTTTTGTGGGGTATCTTAATGTCAGTCTAAACCTCGATTAACTCTGTTAAGTTCAATGAATATTAAGAAAATATTTTTTACAGACAATGCCACGGTTGCGCAAAGATTTAAGTGGTTACTTGAGCGGCCTAAGATTTCGTTCAACATCACGGAATTCTCCGGCGCATTTGCCAGCGGCAGAAACAACAAAATACGATTTCGCTAAGAACTACAGGTTTGTATAAAATCACAGAATATTTAAAATGTAAATAAAATTAAAGATAGTTTTAAAAACAGATCATCAAAATTATATAATTTTAAAACATTACATTTTACATGAGCGAAAAGTTAACTCACATAATAATGGAAGTTTGTTAATGGCTACCGACGATTTTCTTATTCATATTTTTTCTTTTAAAGACCTAAGTTATATGCAAGTCCTCTATTTAGTTATATGATTACCGGTAAAGTCTAATTTTCAGATAGCATGAATAACATTGTAATTTTTATTTCAGACAATTCTACTGTATTAGTCAAAATGACAGTATCTGCGATAGTGAATCGAAAGAGAATATTGATACAAACTATTTAAATATAAATGACTATAAGTTAAACTCTAGTGCTAAGGACAGTGACGTCAGTGATAAAAATATTTTTGTATTCAATTCTAGTATAGAATCTGTAAATAATTTATGTGATAAAAGTAAAACGAGCAATATTAGAGATGTGCGGACTGAAGATTGTGATAGTGCTAGTATTACTATCGATAATTTAGATTGGAAAGGGAAGGCTATAAAGGAATCTCCTGTGTGGTGCATGGATTTTTGCAATGACCTTATCATTATTGGTTGTGCTGACGGCAGACTAGAATTTTGGGAAGCTAGTTCAGGGAAATTAATGGTTGGTGTTATTTTCTTAACATTTATTATATAATTATCTTGTTTTACCTTTACATATAAACAGAAATTTCGATTGTTTCGAGATCAGCTTATGTTTTTCCAATAACTCATATACCTAGAGACCTGCAGTCGTGGTATATGTGGGCCGACATGACGACAGAGACTGTCTATGGATTTTCATCTTTTGATAGTCGCTTTCGTTTTGGACTACACTGTTCTTACCAACAGGGCACTGTAGTAACTTTGTTGAGTAGTGTAAAAAAAACTTTATTTGAAATATTATTTGAAAGTAGTAACCATAGGCCACCATAACCAAAGTAATCGCTTCTGTGTTTAAGTGTAGACTGTGGGTCCGGTAATAAGAGTTTAGTTAGGTCAATTGATTAATTTGTGTTCAGTGCGTGTGGTGGTGCGTGCGAGGTCACGCGCCCGGCGTGACGCACGTACGCGCGCTGGCGGGCGCGAGGCGCGTGTGCGCCGCAACGCTGTCCGGCCATTTGACGTTGCTGAGGCTCGACGCATACAACACCACGTCAGGCGCGCATCTAGACTGGCGATTCTGCACGGCCCACAAGCGAAGTATATCTTTCTTTATCAAATCTCTATTAACTCTGTATAAATTATATTTGAAATCGGCATCCAGACCCTACGAGTGGATCTTATAAATTAGATAACATGTACCGCAAGAGAACTTGAAGTATTTTCTCACAAATCAAATTTACGCCTAATTTTTTATCCCAAGTCGGAAAATGTTGATATAAATAAACCGGGAAAACGAACATTACAGCTGATTTGTTTTTTTTTTAACTATTACCCCGTTTCGAGATAGGCAAAGAGACTTTAAGGGCTATATCCACTTTACGCTTATATGTCGTGCCCAACGTGGTCAGTAGCGCAGCTGATCACTGTTCGCGGGACACTTACACATGGTATACATTTTAGATATTTTTCCTTTACCGTGGAATATGTGTTACGTAATACCGTATTTTAATTTGGAAAACCTAGAAGTACCTGTAGGGATTCGAACCTGTAACTATATTTATATATCAGCGTACAATTACCACTTATCCATTAAGCCACCACAGCAAGCACGAAAGATTCTCACGAAAAAAATCAGTATTTTTCAAATGTAACCTGCATAAGTTAAAATTGAGAACCGCGTTTATAGAATAGAACGACTGACAAAGAAAGGTATTAACATGAAATCTACTATTTTTATAGTTTTATTTATGCATTAATTAATTAATATTCATATGGCAGCTCACAAACGCACTGGCTCTGCGGGCTCGCTGCATACGGGTTACAGGCCGGATGAAGACTCAGCCAGAGCTAGAGTAGGATACTCCTATACCAATGATAGCTCCGACGGAGAAGGTAAATAATTATCGCTGATAATTTACTGGCTTCTGTACGCGCCATAGTCTACGTTGGAAATTATAAAATAACCTTTTTGTAACCTGAGAGAAAATCCCTGAAAAGTACAGTCTTCTACTGGCTTAAAACCCCCAGAGTGATCCCCAACTTGCTGCAAGCCGGGCTAGGGAGTATATCCATCTTCTATCAGCAGGAACTCTATAAGGAGTTGGTGTAAAGGACCACACTCCTCGGGACCTCTATCGGGCGACGGACGCTTTACTGCTAAATGTTTTTCGATGTGAACAATCCAGAATAGAGACAGTTATTAATGATTCACAGAGGTGGTGTGCGTGCGCATAGCCCAAAGCCGTCCGCACCAACAGCCAATTACTGAACTGCATTCTGAGGGAGGACGTATCGTAACTGGCGGCCAGGACCATGTTCTAAAGGTTTTCATATTTATATATTATTAACCAGCCTCTGCCCGCAACTTCGTTACCTTTAGCAATGGAGGAATATCCCTGTTTCAGTCGAGTTACGAGTAGTTAGTAGCGCTGTTGTTAGTACATTGCAATGGAGTCTAATCTTATTTTTTTACACTGGCTAGACATAGTGACTACAGGGTACCTGATGGTAAGTAAAGTGTAGTCCAAAAACGAAACCGAACATCAAATAATGAATATCTATTGATAGTCTCCGTCCTCATGTCGGCCCACATATACCACGACTAAAGGTCTCTAGCAGTGACGTGCATAAGGTATTTAGACAGGGTAGGCAGAATTCGCGTAACTAATTTGAATATTATATTATTATAGTAATTATTATATTGCATTCATAGGAAATATAGAATAGATATGAATATAAATGGTTCCCTTTCTTTAACTTCAAGCAATTTATTCCAGACTTATTTATCATAAGGGTATGCAATGCTTTCATGCATCTATGGAATGAACGCTACTGGTCTCTAGGTATATAAGTTACTGGATATACACAAGTAGATCCCGAAATGCGACAGTCCAAAGCGAGTCACTATGACGATCTTTACACTTGTGTACTGTGGTCATGACCCAGTTCGAGAATTTTACCCAAAATAACGGAAATTATGGATTGAAAAAAATACCAAACATAAGTAATAATGAAGATTGTACAATAATTTATCTTTATTGTGTTATACATATGTGTTTTGTTTTAATAATAATATACCGGCCGGCATTACTGCTGCGACTACCGATAGGCTTTTCTTAACTGTCGATAGTAGTTGTCGTTTTTTGGACTACATCATTCTTACCGTCAGGTCTGGTGCGTTCACTGCCGTGACAGAATAAAAAAGATCTATACAAACCAGTCGTTTTGCTTGCTGCTGCATCGACACACCATCTTTCTGTCATTTTAAAAAATGAACGTGGCTTACTTTATTATGCTTAATAATAAACGTGCCCAACGTGACCAATAGCGCAGCTTATCACTATTATTACCATTATATAGGAAATTCTTATTAGATACCATGTGGGTTTCTTTACCACGTTTATTTACATAGATAAACTTGTAAATGGTACATAAGTCCGTACTTAATCAGGAAAAACACAGGGATAAATAACAGGATTCGAACTTAGGACCGTTCGCGTTTCCATGCATTATTACCGATTCCTTTCTACTTCGAGACCACCCAGCCTGTAGTGACTGGCCATTGTGATGATTATTGAATGGTAAACAGGTATTTTCAAGCTCGGATCTAAGTCCGCTATTCACGCTGCACGGCCACTGTGGGCCAATAACGAGCTGTTTCATCGACCATGCCACGCCGATAATTGCCGGAAGCGGTTCACAAGATGGTCTGCTCTGCGTGTGGGACTTACACACGGGTAATGTTATAATATATCGTCCCGCTGTATCTCTTTCCAGGTGAGCAGAGATATATTTATGGCTGTGTTCACTTTGCGCTTATATGTCGTACCCAACGTGACCAGTAGCTCAGTTGATCGCCATTCTCAGGGCACTTAGTAGATTTCTATTAAATCCCATGTGGGTGTCCTCACGATATTTTCTTTCACCGGCAGCGTCCGCCGCGCTGCCAGAGATAGACATTTTAGAGGGTTAGACTCTTCACTCCTACCCCCTCCCAGAGAGGTAGCCTCAACAGGGCGTTTCGCTTCTCGGGCGTCTGGACGAAGTTGGGTTTCCCAGGCCCGGGTGTAGTGATTAGAGGGACTACCTGGGGGTTTTTAGTCAGTAGGAGTCGGACACACTGGGGACGCTTCCCTCACAGCTGCCCTGATGGTCCTATGCAGGATTTTAGCCTGGATTCCCCAAAAAAAAACTTGTGATCAAATAAGTTGTAAAAGGTTTTAGGTGCGTAATATTCATTTTTATTCCCAGTTGAATTAGCAAAAATTAGCCGTTTTATTATTGTACTAAACTTAATGACAGAATGCATTTCGATTATGTTTTAGGCGCGTGTGTGTACAGCATGCAGGCTCACGATGGTGCAGTGACTTCACTGGCGTACACGGCTTCGTATGTCGTGTCCGCGGGCTCTGACGAGCGCCTCTGCATTTGGGATCGTTTCCAAGGCCACATGCTGAATACTATTCACATCGTAAGTATCATCCTTAGCCTATTGTAGTCTACTGTTGGAATGTCCATGTATGAATCTCCTAAAAAGCGCCACTGAGACCGATTTGACGCTTTTCTCGTCCAATGTCTGCCAGTTGCCTTTCGGAGGTTATCGCTCCAGTTTACCGCCGGCAATTGAACTATGTTTGTCGATTCGCAGTCTTCACATTGCCACTTCAACTTGCTATTCCGGAGAGCTATGTTCAGTAACTTTGGTTCTCTGTAGGAAAATATATTAACATTTACATACTTCAGATAATATAATAAAACAAAAAATGATATATATATATATATATATATATATAATTATGAATAGGATTTGGATTTGCCTTAAACTCGCCTGATTGGAAAATGATGATGATCCCGAAGAAAATTATAATTAGATGTCATAAATTTCTTTGTACAAACTTCGTTATCGGTTGAAAGTCTCAAGGCATTCTTTTGTATTCTATTAGTATGTACAGCTAGTCGTCTTCGATCAGAGGCGCCACCAAGAGCATATAATAATATATCGTCACCCTATATACCTTTTGGGGTGAAAATAGGTTTATAAGTGGCTGTATCCACTTTGCATTTATATGTAGTGACCTACATGACCAGTAGCCCAAATTATCTCCGTTCTTAGGAAAATTACTCAAGACATTTCTTTACCTCATCCTATTAGATTTCCTCATGATATTTGTCTTCACTGATGAACATACAGTGTCTATTCCGTTCATAGTCTAGAAAAATCCTACATGCCGGGAGTCGAACTTACGATATCTTATACAGGCTCCTTATCAACTAAGCCACCGCACCGCAGCTATAAATAAAATAAGATAATAGTTCGAAATTTCGTCGTTTTTACGCATAATTTCCACATTCAGATGTACTGTATTTTAAACAGCTGTTTTACTTCGTTTTATCCCACTAAAATCACTTCTGTAGTTGTATGTTTGGTGTAGTACAAGGTACGAATTATACATACCAGCTTACTTATACAAATACGAGATTAGTGGACTTTTAAAATATTCAAATGAATGGTTTATGTCCAGGGTTTAAACTACATGAGCCGTATGTTGCCATTAACGCATACGCTACTAGTGATGGGTGACCGAAGCGGGCTTACCGCATACGACCTTAGCAGTGGAGACATCATACGACGAGTCTTACTAGGTAACGCAACGCTTTATATACATTGTACTTACTTTAAAATGTATTTCGATCCCAGAGTAACGTAATAATGTAAAGTATTGTAGCGACAACATTATGCAGTCGGAACAACGCCTTTGCAATCGTCTCAGACCCCAGCGAGCTCCGCGGGGGTACCTCGCTCGGTGGCTGGGGCAGTTCTACCGAGAACTTCATGCAGATGCCAACCTCTAAAAATTTTATTAAATCGGTCTCATGTATTATTTCAAACGATTGTATTAATAAGTCAGAAAATATTAAAATTAGTGACAATTGTATTGGTAGTGTTTTCATTATATGTGCTCACCCCCACCACCTATAACATAAAACAAAATGTTGAATATAATCTTTGCTATAAAATACTGTCAATAATCGTACTTTTTTAGTGGAAAGCAATTGTATCCTGCCTTTGGCCAATAAAATGGCAACTTATCATAAATGAGTCATAAAAATAATAAATAATATAACATTTCAGGACAGAGTGATGGCTGCATTTTCGTGAGGCAGATACTTCCTTTAAAAGACGCTATCGTATGTGACTATGCAAATCAACTCAGAATCGTACGATTCCCGCTTGTCTCAAGACTGTCGGATATGAAAAGTGACTAGAAATAGTAGTATAAGAATGACACAATGTATTATAAATTATATTTTATGAAAACAGGTAATCCATATGTATGGTTTCAATGTTTACAATGTATATCTCTATGCATTAAATGCAGACAGAGCTTATAACACAATACAAAAATCCATAATATTCGATTATTTTATTTGCACGAAATTTGTGGATCATATTATATATTTATGGTTTTTTTTAATGTTTGACATAAAATGTATAATTTGTTGTGTATTATTTTTACCACTTTTAAACATTACGTGAATATTGTTTTTATTATAATTGTCAATTATAAAAGTTGTGTACATTAATCATAAATAATGAAATACATATTTATAAACCAGTAAAGATATTTTAATAATACATTATTTTAAGTTTAAATAACGAAATGCTGATTTTACCAACATACTCTTTTTGAATTAGACAAATCCTTATAAGCAGGTGTAAATTAAAATAACAACATTTATTAACACGCAAAACAACTGTTACACTCTTTTCTAATTAAGAATAACTATATAATAAATTATTTATGGAAACAATAATTTTATTTAAAAACTATTATTTATTACTTACGCCTGAGTAATGCAATGTGACATTATTTTTAGGCTACATTGCGTCACTCTATTTCCTATTTTTATTACACTGTTGTACAATAAAACCTACGCTGTGCTATTTTTATGTTAATAAATTGAATTTTTAACCAGACAGTCATTTTATTTATTGTTATTATATCAAATTGAACCTAATAGATGTTTCCCTTGATAATTAAAGTATGATTGCATCACACAGATCTTTTTATTCTATGGAAAACAAGCTCTGCCCACAAACTCACCAGTTGGGAATAGATGATGGAAGGTCATCTGCTCCAAATTTTCAATAGATACACTTTCGTTGCTTTGTAATTCCCATATTATCATCAACTCGTATCCATCTAGTGCTGGACGAACCTTGGGAAAGCCCAAGGTTCGTTATATTCTATAACATTAAATTTCCTATAAGAATATCCATCAATGATTATGGTCTGATCTTTAATGAATAAGTTAAAGAATTCCAAAGTAACAGAGGTTTTTCTATTTTATTTCCTTTTAAAACTTTGTCTTTAGCTTTAGTTATTTTTATATAATATTACTCAATGAACATCAAAAGAAATGGCAAGTCCTTGACTTTGTCAACATGGGCTTGGCTCTACAAGTACTATGGTTATACTTAAGTTCCTATTATATATGTATTTAGTTTTTTGTCAAAGCAAATTTATTTTTTGAGAACTTTGCTAAGCAAAGTAGATATAGTGTCTATAAATCTAAGTGTACTTCTTTTTCACACAAACAAGCCGACCTAAGTATGAAGTGTGATCTACAAACCATTATAGTACTTTGGATATATAATTAGTACACTTTTAGCTATTTTCATACTATAAAACAAAAAATGCGAAAATTTAAATTAATCTATTTGATAAGTTTCCTTTCAGTTTGTACAAGAATTTTTTAAAATTAACTTTCATAATAATAAAGAACAGCAAAGTTTTCGTCTTAAGGTAGCTTACATTAATAAAATAAATCTAGTATAACCCGTTTATGCAGGCGCGTACCACTGGTGACTCATAAATGATTGCCTCATCGTGCAGCGCGTACAAACTCTGTCTCACATCTGAGTGTGATACTAGGCGATACGGACAACCAAAAATTTACATCGTATATTTAATATATTAGAAATTATATGAATAAAATTTACATAACGGAAGCTCTAAGCAATCAGTCAGCTATACAAACAAAAAGATACAAATTTTATATAAATTTCAACACGATTGTATACGTGATACTAAATAATCCCTTATCTATTTAGTTGCCTTGTTTAGAATTGTGTATATATTCAATGAATTAGTATGGGCATGTACATTTAACAGCAACAGGGATAAAAAAAAATATTAAAACTCCCACCCTTCACCGTTATCTTTCGTGATAACTCTTAATTCAGGTCCGTCCGATAGAGCGAAAAGCTTTCAGCGTAGCCAGAGATGGGCAAAATGTAATCAGATTAATGATTAACGATTACGATTACATTTTGTAATCATTAATCATGATTAATGATTAACGAAATTAATCAAAAAAAGTAATCATTTTTCGGTGATTAAGGATTATTAATCTTTAATCGGATTACAATTAATCATGATTACTTTTATGATTACTTTTCTGTTTGATACGTAAAATGTGCTGCCGACAGCAGAGCGGCGCTCGCCTTTTTTTTTATTTTTAGTGTACGACTACTACTAGCTAAACTGGCGAACTGAGTACCACCACATAGTTAGGTGTTAGGGCGATTACCCGAACTGGGTCGTGACCGCAGTACAATAGTGCAAAGACCGGCATAGTGACTCGCTTCGACCTGACTACTTTCAGGACTAGTTCGTGCTCGGTAGACATTAAGTAAATCCAACGAAATCTAGTTAATCATTAATTCTTTTACTATTGTTCTGAGTGATTCCTGGACTATTAGAACAGATTATCAAACTACCGCCCATATTTTACTGAAATACCGTCTCCAACTCTATAATCCACGCCCGCCTTCGGGATGGAGATAGAGAGACAGAGCAAGATAGCGCAAAATTTTAATTGATCAGAATATGACATTATTTTCTCAAATTTACACAAGCTTCTGTATCGCAGAGCGCAACATCACCTTTCTTGGTCATCCGTCTCTCTCTACCGACTCGGTTTCGTCTTTGATGTAAACCGAGCCGCCGCACACGTTCGTATCGTATTTTGAATTTTAACTCATCTAAAGTTGAGATATCGATCTGTTTTTTTTTTCCGGATAACTGACGTTCTACCTAATAATTTTGATTCTTACAATAAATTAGCGGGACACATACATAGTTTTTTTTCTCAATTCGCTTAATTTAAAGACTAAAGAATATAGTACTCAGAAAAAAAAGAAGCAAATCAACATACGGGCACGCGCCATTTTTATCTCACTAAAAACGGTTTTTTGTTTACCAAATTATATATATATATAATAAACAGTATATATATATTGTTTAATGAGTAATAAAAGTAAAAAATAGTAATTTCATTTTTCTATTTTAAAAATTTAACTTTAACTTAAAGGATTGCACACAAAGTCTTTGGCCATTATCAGAAGTATTCTCCATCTCGAAGGCGGGCGTGGATTATCGGGTAGGAGTAGGTATTTCAGTAAAATATGGGCGGTACTTTGATAATCACTTCTAATAGTCCAGGAATCACTCAGAACAATAGTAAAAGCATCTATGATCAGCTAGATTTCGTTGGATTTACTTAATGGCCACCGAGCACGAACTGATCCTGAAAGTAGTCAGGTCGAAGCAAGTCACTATGCCAGTTTTTTCACTATTGTACTGCGGTCACGACCCAGTTCAGGTAATTGCACTAACACCTAACTGTGTGGTGGCTCCCATTGGGGCGGCGTGTGAGCACACACACGACGACACCACCCCACCCTCCGCTGGACTCCACCCCCCCTCTCTGCTGGAGGCCACCCCCGCTTCCTGCTGGACGAAACCCCAACTCTCCGCTGGACGCCACCCCCCCCCCACTCTCTGCTGGACGCCACCCCCCATTCTCCGCTGGATCCCCCCAATCTCCACTGGACGCCACCCCCCCACTCTCCGCTGGACGCCACCCCCCACTCTCAGCTAGACGCCACCCCCACTCTCAGCTAGACGCCACCCCCACTCTCCACTGGACTCCACCCCCACTCTCCACTGGACACCACCCCCCACTCTCCGCTGGAAGCCACCCCCCCCCACTCTCCCCTGGACGCCACCCCCCTCTCTCCGCTGGACACCACCCCTCTATGAGACGGAAGTTTTGGGTCATATATACTTCGAAATAAAATAACTTGAAAAATTAAATAAACGAGTATTTAAATCGGTCTCTCTCTCAGCCAGAACTCAAAAGTAATCATTAAAATAATCATGATTAATTGAATGATTACTGTAATCAAGATTAATGATTAGCCATGTAATCATGATTAAAAGTAATCAGATTACAAGTAATAATGATTACATTCGTCATGATTACTTGTAATCTGATTATTAATCTGATTAAAAGTAATCATGATTACGCCCATCTATGAGCGTAGCCTTCTACGGGCGAGAAACATGAATTACTGCGCCGGTGTGAAAGTGTTAAGCTTATATAAAATTTTATTTATTGGAAACGTTTTAATTTGTCCTCAATGACGATCTATACCCACTTCATCCTAGTCTTGTATGACAGATGTCAGTTACACACTACTAGTGAAGAGACACTATCAATCGATTACCACGTTAACGATGTTTAATTAAAACAAAAAACAAATTACAATCGGATAGCTTGAATTCGAAACAAGATTTTTTAAACGAATGGTTATCAATACATTTAATACATCTAACTCTCAGTCCCTTATATAATGTTATCTAGATAAAATAATATATATTTGAGAGCTACTGTATATACAGCTTTAGAAAATAAAAAAAATGTGTGTGTGCGATTCACACACGATAGAAGTGAAACTTCAGTAAATCGACAAAAGAATGAGATGAATGTATATAACAAGGGTAGAATAATTACAAAGTTTATTTGTTTAAAAACGAAAGTATTTTGGTTAATTTTAAAAGATATTTTATTTATCATATGTTACATAATTTATTAACACTTATATTTGAACATCTATCTTGATTGATCAATAATTCTTTTTTAGACGCACGAAACTCGCGACTACGTTCTGTCGAACTTTTCCTTGTTTTTTTTTTTTTTGAAATTTTAATTTACGTTTTTTTGCGACGATATTGACAACACATTTGGGAATTCATTTTCGGCATATTATAAAATTTACTATTTAGCCCAACAAGATATAAAAATACTCACAATACTGTTAAATAATAACACACCACCTGACCAACTGACCTCTTACTAAAAAGCTGTAATACACACATACACACCGACATTTGCACTCTCACTCTGGATCAGTAATTTTTTTATTTGTATCTCACCACGCTAACTTTATCGGGAAGTCTCAAAAATAATTATGATAATTGATGATTTTAAGTGGGGATTTCAACATATATTTGGTCATAATTTTGGGTTTAACATATTTGGTCATCACTAGAATCAAGTTCTGCCAGTAGCCCAGCTCAAAAGTACGTCACCCGAATGTCCATATAATTAATTTATCGAAAACACTTTTAAATACAGGAATTATAAACGCAAACAACAAAATAAAACATCCTTCTATTTTTCTGGTATTCATTTGGTAAAGGTTTGAACTCGCGTCCAAGGATGCAGTTAGTGCGACGATTCTTGCTGTTGGATCCAATACGCCAAACCTATCACAGTTGAGCATGTAGAAATCATGAATCAAATGCAACACTACATTTGCTCTCTCACTCTGGCTCACTAATTTTTGTATTTGTATCTCTTACCTGTCGAAATCCGTTGCATCCGGTTTGAAATCACAACGATTCTATAGAAGTTTCATTTCAAAAACTTCGTTTGCGCGATGTAGGTTAAATTTCTAAATGAATTTATGGTTTTTATACATATTTTATACACAATTATACTTATAAATAATTGTTTCTTTTGGAACAAATGTACAACAAAATAAGTTATACAACATTTTGATCATCAAATTATATAAAACATCATTTTTACGGTAAGTTTGTCGTCGCTTTCTTTATAACCGTTTCTGTCGTAGACGCCTGTGAACTTCTCTGTATTTATTATGATTGTATTATCGATAAAGCCATCATTCTCTCTTTCCGAATCAGCCATAATTTGATTTTTTGTTCGCAGAACCACATTGTCCCAACAATTGCAACTAAGCACGTGACGTATACAAAGCCCCTACACTTGTACTAATACTAAAATGAAGTTGGTATGACGACTACGTCATCTTTGAATTATCCTAACAGAAAGCAAAAAAATTTTATTTTTTTTTGCGTTTTTTTAGAATTATTTTTGAATATTTCTTTGTATTTGCATTAGTTATGCTTTCTAGATAAGCACATCTGCGTACCTCATGTGTATGATTTGGCCCACAATTAGAAAAGTTCGCTTATATAATATAATAAGTTATCAATTTCTTTTGTAAGCTTATTTATCGTGATTACTTTTAAGGAATTTTTATATTTATTAAAATTGATATAATTATACTGTGGATACTTGATTTTTACTTTAAGTTGAAACAATTTATTTAATTAAAAAACAAATAATACCAAGTTATAGCTTTTTTTTCCTTAACCCGGGGGAAATCCGTTATGGGCCGTCAGGGGACGATGAGGGTCACCCCCCGGTGTGTCGGAGTCGCAACGACTAAAACCCCCGGGCTGTTCCTTCTCCCGTTTGCCGGGACCAAGGGCAAGGCTGTACCAGCTTCCTCAGCACCCGGCGACGTCTGGCCTATTGAGAGAAGGCCCCTGGACACCATTCCGCTCTGCTTCATTTTCTTTGAGCGGTGCGCAGGAACACATCGCGCACCGCTCTCGCCTTGGAAATGTTTGGCGACGCACTTCCTCAAGTGCGCCGCCAAGGCGTCAATCCATTAGGGAGGGAAGTGCCTTGAGTAGGCTTCCCTCCCTATTCCAGTACGGCGAGTGCACCAAGTTATAGCTTCCGCAACGGCTAATATAATAAATAACAAATAAATTATGTAACAGAAGGGTTCGATAAAAAACGTAGAATGCTTCCATTTTACACTTACCGAGTTAATACGATTATATCCGATACTTGCCCTTCGCTATGTTTAAAAATAAAGAATGGGCCATAGCAAGTTGCTTTATTATGACAATAAATATTAATTAATTTTATTTATTTAGGAAAAAAATATTTTGTTTTGTTTGTGAGACAATTATTAGATATTTTGTATTCATTCCATATCTTTTTTCAGTGTTTTAGAACCTTATTTGTTAAATCTTTATTTTCACTATTTATATGAAATGTACTCGTATATGTTCGAAGAACTGTCATAAGGCGATTCATAAGATGTACAAGGTACAATCGTTGTTAAAACTGGATAGTTTCCGAGGAAGACGATAAGTACATTTTAACGTTAAAAATAAATTTAAGCTAGATTTAATTTGTTCAGGATGCATTTATTTTACAAAATAATATGTTTTTTGATTTCTTAGATTAGATAAATCGCTTCCGAAAAATCCGGAATCACGTCACTTCGTTAAAGGTTCATAATATGAAAACAATCTCATACAAATAAAAAGTACACGAACACATTCATACACCCTAGAAGTACAAACAAGTCCCATATGAACGAATTCATTTTTTTTTGCCGTTGCTCGTTAAATGTCCTATAATTTAAATATTTATTAGTATGGAGGATAAAGCGACGCATGGTTGAAAGATGATGAAATGAGATTGAATAGTAGTAGTAGTAATAGAATGACGCTATTTCGACTTTGCTTAGCAAAGTTCTTAAAAAATAAATTTTAATAAAAAAAAAACTGAATATATAATAGGAACTTGAGTATAGTCAAAGTATTAGAGCTCAGTTAATATTGATTAAATCGCTGAATTACAAAATCCTTTGACATTCATTGAGTAATATAAATTGTAACGTTTTAGTAAAGTCTAAGCAAACTTAAAGCTGCGTCTATAAATCTCAGCCTTAAACACTCGCAGATGATAGAACACGCTCAGTGAAGCTATAACCCTAAGCAGTTGCAACGCACAGCATTCGCTTATAGTAAATTGGGCAGGAACAAATCATGCATTTCGAATGCGCACTTGTCGTAGTTACCAGAAAAATTCAGGACACATAATTTAGGCCTGATATAGTTTTTTTTCTAGTTATACTTACTAAAGATTGATTGATACAAATAGATTATATATTAAAGATAAACAGGGCGAATTTTTCAATTGGACCCGAATTCAAAACTAATAGAAATAGCAAATAACGGTTGCAATATCGATTTTGATTTAAAAAAATATACAATTTTTAGTTTAACGAAAAAAACTAAAGATAAATCAATTGCAGTTTTCATATACCGACTTGGTGAATTAACTACATCGCACCTGGTGGAAAGTATTGTGTAGTCCAAAAACGAAAGTCACTGCAGTGACCAGATTCCATTAATAAATTTCGACGACAAGCTTATCTACGCATACCACGATAGAAGAATTTAAGCATATAAATAATTGGGCATTGGCGAGGATCTAGAAACGAAACCTAATATGAATCTATCTAGCTGTGCCCGCGACTTTGTCCGCGTGGAACGTGTGTATCTTTGGGCAGTATTTTTTATTATTTAGGCTTATTATTTTACAAAATAGACATACGTAAAAATCTGTATTTGTATGCGTGTAGCACAGTAGTCTGTCCGTTGGAGTAAGCACAAGGACATATTTCTCTACCTATACAGCGCCGTACCACACCACGCGGCTGTAAAGTGCTCATTGTGTAGGGCGCGATGCTTGGCGAATTTCATACTCACGTTAACCTTAGTTTCACATTTTGTAATGACTCCGTAAATGTTACATCAAAATAGGGCTAATATTTTGTCTCTTGTCAGAAACGTATAAAACATTGGCATAAACCTATATTTCCATACAAACTTTTATCCCTTTTTCCTATTGTTATTTTACACCTTTGAGGGTAAATCTTTTACAAACTTTGAATCTTATATTCATTCACATCGAACCAAAAGTCTAAAAAATAAGTTTCAAGCTTTTAGCTCTAAAAATGACGACATTTCCATAAAACTTTTCACACCCCTTCATTCAAGCCTTTTTTCGCATTAAAAAGTAACCTATGTTCTTTCTCAGGCTCTGTCTGTGTACCAAATTTCATTTAAATCGGTTTAGCAGTTTTGGCGTGAAAGCGCGACAGACAGACAGTTACTTTCGTATTTATAATATTAGTAAGGATAAAATTTATATTACGAATTTACCCTTAATAATTAAGTATATTTTTGTGTTAAAAAAAATACTTTCCACATTTAAATGATATATACAAAGTGTATTTATTTCAAGCAATTGAATTAATCTTTATTATATAACAAAGGTTGTTTCCAATTTAACCGTACATCCGAGTGCCCGACCGATGACGATTTCTGGCCAAAACCGGAGTCGTCTAATGGCCATCATCACAACCTTCAGTCAAAACCGGATGTTTAAATATCCTTAGAAATTTATTTTGAAATTGACGAAAAGTAAATAACATAATAATTCTAGAAACTTTTACATTGGTTTATATGAGGTTTTTTTTTAAATACAGGTATTGCATTTGACCTCAATCCCACCCGATGGAAAATGACGATGGGGTGATGCAGAGTGCGCGCCAAAAAATACAGATTCACTCGTATGTTGATGATTAACGTGTCGTATGGTGCCGGAAAACAGACATAGGAAGCGATTTCTACTCTTTTGCTGTTCGCATTAAGAAAGAGGCGCAACAATTTGTGCATGTAGTTGCAAAATCATAAACGTGACCCCGCATGACATCTTGTTAACTTATAATCACTTGTAATCAAATCGTGCAACTCAGCAATACACTCTAGAAAACCGAAAGCCATGCCATACGGCTGTAAGTGCATTCGTTCAATTCGTGCATTCGTTGTACGGCTTCATCAGCAATTAAACACTGAGAATAAAAATCGATAGAGTCCGAGGTTGAAAAATGTTAGGCGTATCGTCCCAGTAGTAGCAGCAATACTCCTCAAGAAGTTGGCTTAATGTGAAATAACGCCAAACCTTGAAATGGACCGCTACTTTCTTAGTAGCTGTTTTTACCTGTTTTGTCCTACCAAATATCCCAAAGTCAATACATTAATCTATAACACATTTTAAACTATCGTGTTTGTCTTCACTGAAAATACTTTAACAAGCTGTAAATAAGAAAAAGCTCAATTTAGCAGAGAAAAAGACAGATCTGTTTTGAAATCGTTAAATACCAGATTCGCATCAAAATCTAAAGCCAAATCAATATACTCAACCATAGCCTCTCTTTTCGGATTTCGACTGAATCAGCTTAAGGTCCAGACAAGTATATTTGAGTACCGATGCTATTATTTGAGTACCCAAATGTACCAGTCTTTAGTAGATCCTTGATTTAAGGGGGTATTCTAGTCTAGAATTTTGAAAAAACAATTTTTTTTCCCATTTTGATAGAGTAAATATCTCCCTAAAAGGATTTTTCAAAATTCAAATTATTTTCAGAGTTACAGCCGTTTTAGTGTCGTGGCAACTAGACCGGTTTGAGCGAACGACTACAACAATAGCTTATATAATATAAGAATAGCTTTCTTTCTTTCTTTTCATATACTTTTAGTTTATTATATTAATAGTCTGAAGGTCATTGTAACGATTTTTTCCAGGAATCTATACTCAATTTGAAAACTCAAAATAACAACGAGTCACTTAACTCTTTAATATGGACATTTGCACCCAAACATATCCATGCCGAATCCCAGACAATTGAGATTGCTAATTGTTTAGCAGTTTGCATTTTCAATGAAAGCTGTTATCCTATTTAAAAAATAATGCGTCTCATGGGAATAGAAATATGTCTGGAATCCCGTGGGTTTGTTGTTAGGGGCAACGCAGTAAGGATTGAACGGTCTGAGGTTTGAGCTTCAGATGCTTCAAAAGAGGAAAGAACTGCTTGTTATACAGAGAGAAATGCTGAAAACAGTCAATATGAAGTAGAAGAAGGCCCAATGTATGAAGCTGGAATGGCTGATTAAGAGAATGTAAGTTATACGTACTATTTTATCAGTTACGCTGCCTAAAACTGAACGTTAAACTTTAAACGCGTTTTTCTCGAAACTGCTGTTTTAGATACGGTGATGCAGATATCTCAGGTCCTAATCAGCCGATTTACTTGAAATTTAGCATGAATATTCTTCAATTATCTCGCTTTCGCACTAACCAATAAAAATTGACACTTTCAAATTTGTAATATTTTTAAAAAAATCTCCTCTATTTTGAAACAGCATTTTGTGAAAAAAAAAATGTTTTTCAAGTTTTGTTGGTTTGTCCGATAATGACATTTGTAGCGATCAATAATTTGGCATTGTTTTGTTCTTCAGATGGATACAAGGGGAGAAATCCTTTTCAAAAGGACACGGCCTTTTCTTTCTCTCTACTTCAAGGACTTACATCTTTTTGAATTTTTTTTAATGTATTTTTTTGTATTCCTGAAATATCAATAAATAAATGATCGAAAATTAGATAGTAAAAATATTAACAGCTTCTTTTATATTAATTGCCAAAAAATGCTCGAAATTCGGACCTCTAGACTAGAATACCCCCTTAAAATAAAATTAATGTTACTGACCCCTGAGGAACTTCTGCATTTACTACTATAGGATCAGACAAGCAGCCATTAGTCACTTAATAGATCGTTCACTCAAGTCTTTAACCTAGCACAGGGAGGTAGACCGTCAGGAATTACAAAACAACGAAGTTCGCTGGAATAACTAGTATGCCAGACCCTGCCACAAACGACTTTAAGATATTATGTACACTGTATAAAAACGTTTTCGAGATATGATTAAAATTACCTATCAACGTGTCAAAATATTTGTAAGTGTAAATATTGTCAAAAAACATTTTGTTAGACTTTATATTATAAAATAAAGTAAGTTCGTTCAATTATGGTGTTTACCTAAAACCTTCGGTCTAAACTTTTGCTCAATTTCGCAAAGCAAAGCAGAAAGTTTTTGTCGAAGACCCAATTTAATTAAAGGTCCACTTTCTGGCACTATTTTTTGTAAATCTCTAAATCATTACCCGAAAATTAAATACACGGCTCTTTAATTTGTTTTGGGGATTACATTATCAATTTTTATCAGTGTCACTCATACACAAGAATTTTAAAAAGGCTTTAATTGTAACCAAGTTATGTTTTTCATTTCTAAGGTATAAATAAACATTTACAATTTTAGCAATACTATCTTTAAATCTATTATATAATAGGTACTTACATTCTGTATAGTTGTATAAAAATAAGTTAATGAAATTTTGATTTCATATTTGTCGTCAATAGTATCATTGCTTTTAAGAATATTATTACAAAGTACTGAATAAATTTTATATAGTTCAAATTGCTAATAGTATATGGTCTACATCTAAACTAACGTAAATTATACATATATCAAGTGACCAAGTTAAAAAACTTGAAGAATAAAAGTGCAATGGAAAACCTTATATTTTATTATTAACCAAATGTTTGATAGTTTAAAAATGTAGTTATCGAAATATTTCATTTATTAAATGCTTGTAAGTTTATACACATATTATATTGAATAAAATGCGTCAAGCACAAAATATATAAATATAAAAAAATGAAAATACTAACTACTATATCAAAGAACTGGGTACTACTTTTAGTATAACTGACATTAGGCATTTTATCCAGTGTAATAGTGTTTCTAAAAAATCAATCCATTAGTGAAAAATTAAATATCTTGTATACTGACTAGACAGAACGCTTATAGAACAGATAGCAATAATGCTCGTTAATGAGCACATGAGATGCTAACTAAAATCTAAACTTCTAGAGTATCTTAATAACTATTTGTAAAAAGCATTTAAAACCTAAAAAAAAGTTAATATTCATATAAAATATCTATTGTTTATAGTAAAAAAAAAAATTGCAACTTTTTTAATTCCTAAGACAATACAAAATTAAACTTATACGCAGTTTATCATACAATTTCAATAAATCTTAATAGGATTAATTTGATTTGCAATTGCTTTAAGGGGCACACCTAGTGTGAAATTTTCATAAAATCGATTTTTTGTTTTTTTTTATTTCGATAGGTTATACCTTTAAAAATAACATACTAAAATTTTAAATCGATATCTTAAATAGTTTTTGAGTTACAGCCATTTATAAGAATTTATAAGAAAGCTGAAGGAATGTTGAGTAAGTTTAAGCACGATTACCTCCCACTGGATCCAGAAGTTGAAAAAGCTCTAAAGCCTATTTATGTAGACTTATCTCGACATGAATTGCTTAATAGATGCAAAGGTAGTAATACTCAAAACAATAATGAAAGTTACAACGGTTTACTTTGGCACTTTTCACCAAAGCACCTTCATAATGGATTGAAAACTATCGAATTATCAAATTTTTTTGCAACTTCAATATTCAATAACGGTTACTTGTGAATTTTAAAGATATTTAATGTAATGGGAATAAAAGTTGGACCTGCAGCAAGAGATTATACGGCTTTTAAGGACGAGACGAGACTACGAATCGCTGATCATCGCCAACGGGCTTCTTCAAAAGATGGTCGATCATTTCGAAGAAAAGCTTCTTCAGCTCTACAAGCCCTTTTTGAGGAAGAGGAAGGTGAATCATATGGGCCTGGAATAGCAGATTAGCTGTAAGTATGAATTTAATCCATTTATAACAGTGAAAACGATCATTTTATCTTTAAACGCGTTTTTCTCGAAACAAAATTTTTCGAATTTGCTGGAGTGATTACTCGGAGACAAATGATCCGATCGCTATCAATTTTTTTTTACATCTTCTCTATATAGTTCTCCATACGATGACCCTCCAGTTTTTTGATCTGATCAAAAATCGGATTTTGGTAGGCAGAAAACGACCAAAATTTTGGGTAAAATTTAACTTTTTAGTTCAACATGCCGCCATTTTGTCAATTTTTGATTTTTTGGTTCGCCCGAGGGTCATCGTACAGACAATATGTTATTGTTTAACGAGTATTTTTTTTTAGGATTTATCAACGGAGAAGGCTGCAATCACTCCAGCAGTGGAGGACCTTTTTTTTTGGCGCCGCCGGAGATCGCGTGTTATTTCAAAAATATTTAATATATTATTCCAAAAATTTTACTGTGTATTCTCAAAACATGTATAAATATACCCTCAAAATTTTAAAACAATTGATTCGATAGTTTTTTTTTTTAATTCCCAAAAATCGCCTTTTTTTTGGCTGTCACACTAGGTGTGCCCCTTAATATTTTGAAGGCACTATGAAATTATTTTAGCGGTGTTACAGCGTATAGCTTTTACGAGTACTACAGCATTATTATATCAATATGTACAGTACAAATATTAATTATAATATAAATAATGTTGAAATCGTCGTTATTATACGTCTTGTGAAATATTTACATAATAACATGTCTTTTATATATAATATAATACGGAATTTGTTTTGTACACTATTTTTTTCGCAATCTTACATGCATTTTTACTATCCTAGTCTCTAAAAAACGAAATTTATTATTACAATAATGGGCACTTCGTATAAGAGCAACTAAGGTTTTTCTTCACAACTTCTGATTACTAAACTATTAAATCTATCGCTCGGCTGGCACTTGAATTTAAAACTCTTTATGCATAATTTATGGTTGTACCTAAGACCGTTTTTTCCTTATCCGAAACCGACAACGATGAACTGGTTAATGAGAATTAACTATTGGGTCTGGGAAAAAGTTCGTGGCGTTTTTTCCGATGACTGGCGTTAGTCGCATATAAAGAAACATACAGCAACACCAATGAGTGCACCTGTAAAGGTGACCTTTCGAACGTTAGTTAAATGTAAGAAACATTGCAATCTGTACAGTGGTTCGAAAGTATTTCGCACTCGAACATGGAGCTAAATAATGAAAAAATCCGGTGTATTCTACAATACCGTTATGACAACGAGAACAACGCTGCGCAGGCTTACGAAAAAAAATGTGCTGTATACGGTGAAGGTACTTTATCAAATTCTGCTGTATGGAAATGGTTCGCTCGCTTTCATTCCGGTAACTTTAATGTGAAAGATGAGTCACGCTGCGGTCATCCAATCACTGAAAAAGCTGATGAAATACTTGAAAAAGTCCAACAAGATAAGCATAACAGCAGTGTCAATATTGGTATAGAGCTAGATATTGACCATAAACATGTTTTGAATAATTTACACAAAGCTGGTTATAAAAAAAGCTTGACGAATAGTGTCCTCGTGAGTTGAGCGCGAAAAACATGATGGACCGATTAAATATCTGCGATACGCTGCTGAAACGGAATGAAATCGAGCCATTTCTAACACGTCTAATAATCAGAGATGAAAAATGGATTACGTACAACTGGAAGCATAAAATATTGTGAACAAAGGATGGTGAGTCTTCACAATCATTTGCTAAACTAACATACCCGCCAAAAGAAGTGATGTTGTGTGTGTGGCCCAGACTGGATGGTTATCGTACACCACGAGCTATTTGCGTCTGGTGATACGATTGATTATCAACTCTACTGTGGTTGACTAGAAAGATTAGGCTTGGCGATTGAGAGAAAAGGGCCCGAATTGATCTTAAATGAGATTTTTTTCAGTGTTGGTAATTTTTATCGGTATTGGAAAAGATAAAACGGCTTAAGTTTACACAACCTTTTGGTCCGACGACAGATCATTATTATCACACGTTGTCTTGTCAACGCAAGTCTATATGGACCAGAGTGTGAATTTTTACAAAATATATTTCCCGAATTAATTTTCTAAATATTATTATATTTTTTATTTATACCACTAAGCACCAATGCCACTAATGTATCTTTGCTTATTCCAAAAAGGATATAGCGTTAATATATATTATTTATTATTTTTAAAGCGTTGTGACACACTACATTTATTTTAGTCTTTCCGTTGACAAACAAGCACATGCTTGCATGCACAAACTTCCATGCTCGGAATAATTATCTGTAGGCCATAAAAATGTTTGTTCCATACAGTGGTTCCAACCCAACCGACAATCTGTAGAATAGCCGTACATAGGATCAATTAATTGAATGGAGCATGGAACGGCGGAACAATCGGATCGTTTGAAAAATCCAAATTCCCTATAATTCTACATTTTAAATACATAAATTAATTCAAGCAGTAAATATTCTAAAAACTCACATTTGGACCAATGTTGTGCGTATGACGTAATCCCTCATACATTTTTCTTATTATAAATATTGGGTTCGTATTGTACAATTATTTTCTGTGCAATTCTGTTGCTTCATGGTGCGGTCTTTCCCTAACAATACGTTCAGGATGCTGGTTTAGCGGATTAGATATGTTCGTCGCAAGAAAAGCAATTTGTTTTTATACAATCGTATATGGCGATGTTTTGATGTGGATTTCTTAAGAGCGACTACCGGCAGCATTTTGAGCGTATTAGCTAAAGAAATAGATTTAAATACATTTTTTTTTGTAAAAAAACTTGTTCGTTTACTGAATTCCAGTCAATATATTGTTTTGTTTATTCTCAAACATCGAACTTTTTTGTATTCAAGTAAGGCGCATAATGATTGTTTAATTTTTCAGAAAATATTTCATCCCTAAAAATACTAATTCTCATTTTTACATATAAACACTTTATTGGTGTCATATTCAAATACGATATTATATATACATATATACAGTGACGTGCATAAGGTATTTGGACAGGGTAGGCAGAATTCGCGGAAATTATATGAATATTATATTATGATAGTAAATATTATATTCCTTTCATAGGAAGGATAGATGCCGTTAAAATAGAATAGATATGAATATAAATGGTTCATTTTTATGTTTAACTTTAAGCAATTTGTTCAAGATTTATTTATCATAAGGGCATGCAGCGCTTGCATGCGTCTATGGAATGAACGCTACTGCATATATATAATACATTTCCGGAGATATGTACATACATGTGCGTCTTCTACAAATATTAAAATTACAAAATGTTTATAGGAAAAAATATGTAATATTACTATACTAAACAGATTAAAATGGATCCTTAACAACTTAACTGTCCCCATACAAAAAAATTGTGCAACTACCCCTAGTCCATTTTTTTCCATGTTAGGACGTACCTTGTTCTTAGAGAACAGGGTTTATGCTATACGTTCACGTAGTTTTATTAGAATATGTCACGTTAATAACAAAAATATACCCCAAAGTTGCATCAACAAATGAGTCACCTATAGTGGACTCCTAAATAGTTATGAAAATGCCCGGGAATTTTCCCAAAGTGCCCAAAATTTCCGAGAACATTTCGTAAATTCCCGGGAATATTCCCAAGGAACTTTTGGGCACTATGGGAAAATTCCCGGGCATTTTCATCACTACTCCTGAACTTATTTCAAAAGTTCTTCGTGAGTCATAGGTGACTTATTGGACAGTCAATTTGTTAAAATACCATAATTGATGTCATTTTTGTTAGTATTATTGTAGAAAGTTACACTTAAAACTAATTACTTACTACACACGTGTTCAGCAATTGGATGTTTTTATAACAAGTTCAATTTTGTATTCTCATAATGATTGTACGATGAGAAAATCCACATTATACCAAGAAATTTCTCTCAGTTACAGTGTTTTTTACTATTATATTATGAAAATGTCCACATAAAATATTATTATCACCTTGTCCACTTGTTTTAATGCACAAACCATTTGAAATTACCTTCAATTGTTCATTGTAATTTCACAATAAAATGGCAGGCAACTGAAAAAGAAAAAAAATGCTCATAAATATAATTGTCAAAAAACTGCAAAAAAAAAGTATCGCATTGCATGATATAATAATAATTAGTGACTTTACCTTACAACAGCAACCACACAAAATTTTGAAAAGGTTCTTTCGCATGTAAATATAATAAATAAAACAAATTTGTTTAAGAAAGTATTTATTACATTGGAAATACATGTTCTATAAGAAGAAATTTTAAATGGCCAAATTTAATTTCTTTGCAGCCATGGCAAATGTTATTAAGCAGCATCCACATCTTCTCGTTTAGTATAAGAAACATTGGCAATTAGATATCTATTTTTTCAATAATATTATTTTAAGACAGACTGTGCAACACTGTATCTCATTTGTTGGATCAGAACGGATCAGAAGTTCTGGATACAACTTAGGCCACTTTATCTAATTACCATAAATAGCCCAGTCAAGACATTAATTGTTATTTACAAAATTATCGACAAATTTTGGAGGGCATGGTACAGAGAGACAGCTTTTAAGAACTTTGAAATATATGTGCCAAGTTTGGTAGTATGATAAATTTAACATTGTATTTATATAGCCAACACAGTAAATAATCATAGTTGTGTTATAGTTATATTTAAAAAAATATTATATTGTTCCAATAGCATTTGTTCAAACAAGTGGGATAAAAAAACACAAATTCATTGCACAGATAATTTTGTGTACTGACCGAATCAGTAAGTCAGGCGCCTGTGGGCACTAACGTATGCATTGCTTATTTATAGCTACTGGATCAACGAAAGGAGCTGTTTCTCTGTAGGATTATTTACTCATGGCAGTATAAAATGTATATTCTAAATATTATAGTGAAGCCATACAACTTATGTGATAATCAAACATTTTTGTATACTAAAATAAAATTCGTGTGAAGGTAAATATATTCACACATCAATGTTATTATAATGATTGTAGTATCCGAATGGAGCTTAATTTAAGAAATTGGGTTGTTGTTGCATGAATTCACTATTATTACAAAACCAAAATTGGAAAACGTTCTTCACAATTCAATTAATTCGCAATCGTTTAGATATAAGAGTATTTATGAGTATCTTAAAATTTATTGGTCCGTCACTGTAATAAAATTTTACTCGTTATATATAAACAATATGCGATTTATTTAAAACATAATACATCACATAATCCTTTAGGAAACTTTAAATCGTTTTTATCACAACATTATTTTACAAGGTTTTCAGAAAAGATGCAATTTTACTTTATATCAATGTTTGAGTGCTCAGAATTGGTAAGCGTAAATCAGTAAATGTAAAAAATAAACGCATCAACATGAGTCAAATGCAGGCATCACGTTTAGTTTTCAATGTTAAAGAGAAAATGGTGAAAACGGGGAAATGAAGGAATTAAAGATAACGTAGATTATATGCAGAATGTTAGCACTTAGTGAGTACTGAATAACGGAAACGCATATTTACGTAGGCATCACATATTTTAATCATTAAAATATTATTAATATTGATTTGATATTATGCCAAGTCATAAATATCTAAATACAATTAATTAAAAAAGCAATGCATTTAATTTAATGTAGGCCATATAAAGGAGATTATAGCATGCACTCTGCTGTCCCACTCTTACGGACGCCGTTATGGTTGAACGGTTCGCTAGCGCACCCTCCGAGGTGGACGGTAGACGAGAGAATCGAACTATATTTCGTATCGGTCGCTCCATATAAATAAATTTAATGAGCTCGTTATAGAATTGCCTATGTTTATGTAGTTTTAGGTTGTTTACTCTTAGTTATTGGTGTAATAAAAGTATCTTGTGATGAAAGTATGGTGTTTATACTGCTTTTGAACGTTAAAAGATTTATAGTACGTAATGGTAGGACCTTTAGTAGGTTATTGCACTAAATTATTGTTACATGGTCTCAGGGTGACCACTGCAATTTAAAAGGGAACCTTTTAACAAAAGTAGACTATCGCAAAATTTTGCTTATTGTATCTGTAGTCATAAATAAGACTTCGTTTACTTCCGTGACTATTTTTTAAAGCACCGTACAACATAGGAGTTTTTAAGATTGGAGTGATGTCTTGTCATACTAACTCACTTTCTCTTGTGAAGTGTGAATCTGTTTATCACATATAAAATGAAAATGATAAAAAATAATGATGGTGATAATTTTATAAAGATTTAATCTGTAACTGGTCTAATAATAATTAAAAAGTTCAAGAAAAGCATTGTTAATTTCTTCACTTGTGCACTGGATTCAATGTTGGACCGCCATAAAGCATCTAATCATTCGTCAAACGACGGCTAGAGTGATTTTAAACTAAAAATATTTTAATATCAATATTCCGCGTCACTTTATAAAATGAATTAGGCCATTATCTATGAAATTGCAGAGTAAGTAGAATTGAATACGCACCTATAATTAATAAAGTTATTTAAATTTTAAGAAGAAATACTTCATTTTGATTTGCTTTATTAATTACTAGCGAATATCGAACTGCTTTGGGTATCGTGTTAACCTATTTCCTTTTTCCATCTGCTCACTCCCTGTCTTCCCTTTCCACCCACTCCCCTTACATCCTGTAGTTTATAATCGATAATATTTTCAAAAAAATTAATAAAATTTTTGTGACGATTTCTTTATATCGTCATCTGGCGACCCTCGTTCGTATTAATATTAGCGTGTGATAGTACTTTGCGATTATTCCTGAGATATTCATTCATCAGACACTTATATTGAAAATATAAATAATAAAATTAAGCTTGTATGTATTTTATATAAGCTGTGGTGACCTGGTGTTGTCTGGCTAGATAGGCTTGACCTAGGTCACATAGTATTAGAGTTTTGCCGGAGGGACGCGTTTGGTCAAAGCGAGCGTGACATCCACCGGTAACAATAGTCGGGCAGTAGACTTGAGGGAGTTTGCTGCCCGGATGAGAGGGCGGTGGTGCGCAGTGTCTTGCGCGCCGCCTATGAAAGAGGTACTGGAGGCGTGGGCTCTTTATTCCCATTCCTCCCAGAGAGGAAGCCTGAATAAGGCTGTTCGCTCCCCGGGCGACTGGACGAATTTGGTTTCCCAGGCCTGGATGGAGTGATTAGAGGGACACCCCGGGGGTTTTTAGTCAGTAGGAGTCTGACACACCAGGGTCGCTGCCCTCACAGTGACCCTGATGGTCCAATGTAGGATTTTCCCCCGGGTTACAAAAAAAAAAAAGAAAAAGTATTAGTTTTACCCACACTGCGTGTTACCATCAGAATTACTACAGGAATCGTTTTTTTATGAAGAAGTAACCTACATGTTATACCCTATTTGTGTACTGAACTTCAACAACATCTGTTCAGTTTTTTATTTCGGAGTTAAAAAGTAATAAACACACGTCCATACAAACTTTCTATTTTTATCTTTTCTTTCAAATTTCTAATCTTACAGATTTAGAAAATTATGATTGTTAATCCTAACATATTTTTTAAATTATTTGTGTAGATTAGAAAAGATTTACTAACAAACTCAGAATAAAGCTATCGAAACTCATCAAAGTACCTAGTCCATTTGATTTCAAATTTGTTCACAGACCTTTCTACCAAATCTCAATTCATAAACATGGCCTAAGTTTTCCGTTATCCACCATACTCTTTATAGACCTTACGTTGTCCCTTGCCTTGTTCCTAAAAAATTTTTTTTTTTTTCGGAAATATGAAATTTTTTTATGGCAAAAAATTTCAACTTCAGTGAAATCGTAAAAAATCTTTGGATTCTTTAGCAAGCAGTTAGAATTTGTATAGGAAAAATATCAATGAACTTCTATTAAAATTGTTAAACTGCTTCGAGAGCAGTGGCCAATATTTAAATCAATTAAATACATAATAAAAAAGGTATTTCCATAGATAAGGGCCTGATTTATATAATCCTTTATTATTATTCATAACATTCGTTAAACGATAGTTTAAATATTTTTAAACTGGGAACATTCTTACTGCAATATTTTGTGTCAAAAAATATATTATAAGAGTGTCATAACATTTTCCACAAAACATTTAGAAAACGGTAATAAATTCACTATAATTCTAAATATAGCTATTTGGCTATAAAATATTGAAAAATTAATGCGGTAATTAATTAGTCCTGAAAACTTATCGACGATAAAAAAATCCTATGAGCATACTATATACTTTGCAATCAATTATGAAAACCTTGTTTGATGAGCAGACTATAAAAGAAATACTATCAAATTTCATAATGTATTGTAACACAAAAGTATTACATTTGGAAAATTGATCACCGTGTCTAAAATTAATAAGTGATGTCAAAATAAGTACTTGTCAAAGTGCCATTACAAGTCTATTTAATTAATATATAGAATAACGCCCAGCTAAAAAAAATTTAGGCCGTGAATTTCGTAAGACAACGTCCATACAGTAGTTCCAAATCATAATTATGAATCAAAATTTTGAACTATTATATGGAAATTTTAGAATTTACAGATTTTAGAATTGTAGACACAAGACAAGGCACTGGTGGCGTGATAATGAGCATTTAGGATCTAATTATCAAATCAAAATACATGTTCCAAAATTTTTTAATGTATGTTTCAGGAAACGTGGACAAAACCATAGTAAAATAATACATTTTATTTTTATCGTTAATAAAAATTAAATATATCTTATTTCATTGAATTATTAATAAAATTGGAATATTGAAAATCACATTTAAAACCGTGTTAAGTAAAGGAAAACGGTTATTCAACAACACACTACGTCCCTTTCGTGTGGTAATTAATCAATACTAGATTGAGAGGACTATATCAACTGGCTGTACTGTAACTATATATTGGATAATTTTTTACTTTAATATTGTTCTTATTAAACGGTGTAATTTAATATAAACCAGACCAAAGGTTTGTTTTTTATAAAATGAGACATGTATTTTCTTGATTTGGTGATCATTTTTCTAAACATTTACAATATAAACACAGTTATATTCGCAGTAGCAAAAAAATTCGCTATTAAAATTAACGATATGCATCAACTTTACATTATTAAAATAATTAAATTCAATTGAATAAATTATACTTTATCTAGATATGAAATTCAGAATAATTAGTGTTATAATTCGAATATTGAATATTAAAAATCAAACAGCAAATGCTTTAATTTATGGTATTGGGTCCATAATTTTTTGGCATAGTGTATTAATATCGACAGAATCAATGATGCGTTATGAGGATATGATTGGCGTACTTCGGAAGTTACTACGATTATTTTAAATAATGTAAGTTTCAGCATAAAATTATATATCTATTCAGGTACCCAAAATACTTATTTTATACACCTACTTAAAAGTATCAGGTACAGTGTGATAACTAAATATGTAAAACTGTTTACATTCAGCCTTTTGTACATTTATTAAAAAGAATAGCATTTTATTTGTCGGTAGTTTATTGTAAGGATAATTCCCTAGATATTTCCTGAATTAAAATGGCAAACATTAAAATGGCGGCGATTCTTAAAATGTCGAATGAGAATTTTTCATATAATTAACATAAACGAATAATTCATTAATTTTATTGTTCATATTATTAATGTATTTCTAATAATGAAATTAATTCATTCATTTTTACATGTTTTAAAACGTTATTTTCTCATTAAAATTACATTTTTATAAAGATTAATTTGATTAAAATGGCTAGTAAATATTCATTCATAATTATAATTTTGTATGCTTTTGGTACATACATGTGTCAGATCAAGGGTAACTGTAGATTACATTAAATAATAATAATTCATGGGATTTTTTTTATTCAATTGATTAATAAATTGAAAGCATTTAAATTTATCGTAACACTCTCTTTGGATTACAGCCCATTTTTTTTTTCTTATTTCCTACTAAGAGTATAAATATGTAAATATGTATTTATGTCTTTTGGCAAAGCCCATAGACGATAATAACCAGTCAATATAAAATTTAATCTAAAAGACACCTTTAAATAAGGCATGTCAAAAGTAGGCGGAAAAGTAATGTACAAAAATAGTAGTACATACGCATTTTCAAACATTATTGATTTGTCTCTCTCCACCTATTGGTAACATATTCAATATATCTAAAACCCTGTTTCATGATTGTCTAGTCAAATTAAAAAAACAAAGAATAATAAAAAGACTTTTTTGTAGTAAAAACTCTTTAAAAAGATTAAGTGAATTACAGATATTACCTGAATAAAAAAGTTTCATCATAATATATGTAAAAACCTCGGTATAATCACAAGTACTTTAAAAATAATGTTATTGAACAATTTTTAAAATATATCTACATTGTATAAGCTGTCCATCCTCTCGCTCCGTGAAACAGTAAATACTTAACGAAGCCAACAGCGTACATTAACAGCAAAATATAAACAATACAAACCAAAATCTTGTGGAGTTTGCTGTAGAAGTTATCTATGATATGCGTTGCCTTCAAAAGGCCAGTCCTTCATGAATATACTAACATTTTTCTTACGACTTCGTCAACGCCTACACTACAGAAATCATACAGCTAAATAACTCAGAGCATTTCAAAGCTATGATAATACTGTTGTACAAGGCCCAAACTAAGCCGTAACGCCTTTGAGAACGTACCCGAAGTAAATAAAAGTTAGTATTATTACAATATTCGTCGAAATCTGTTCAGTATAGTATATATTGAACGTGTTGGCTACGTTTAGTTTTATTAGCGGAGGAACAGGAAAGCAACGCGATGTCACTTTAGTGAAAGTAAAGGAAGTATTAAAATTATTGGCTATTAAAATGTTCGTTTAGTCTTTGCCAAGTAACTATTTTCTCTTAAAAATATTAAGTCTCGTCATGATCACAGATAAATTCATTATTAAATATATCAACATAATTTCTAAAACGTTTCATTTAAATAATTATATTGTAGTCAGTCTTGATAATATCACAGCACGTTGTAAATGTATAATTAAACTAATAGCAACAATACGTTGGTCACATTGGACAAGCAGCAGCTTGCGCGCAGCTCTTCTCGACGATTTGACAGCAACATGTACATACCTAGCGCGTGCTATTGAAACGGAGGATAAAACTGTGGTGGTATGTGAAAATTTCCAGGGAAATGCATAATGTTATGTGGTCCAGATTCCTGAGGTTGCGGATGCATTTGTGGAGGGCCAGGCATAGGTAGCCTTGGCATCATCGGCGGCCCACACAACCGTAGAGCCGGATTAAAGGCACCGTTTGGCATATCTGAAACAACATTCATAATTAAATTTTGCCTTCGAAATCGAAACGATTCTGTCATTCAGTAACAGTTAATTATGGATTTAGTTGCAACTTAAGAATAGTTGCTTGTGGAGAAATGATTATAAGTCTTGTATTTCTTTTTGCGGCGACAGGAATTTGGTTGAGTTCAATGCCAAAAATAAAAAGAGGTGTGCTTGTCCTGGTAAAAAAAAAAACATTTTCCCCCTTCCTTCTCTCCAAAATGTATCGAGGGCTGTGCGCGACAGCCTAAGTATACTAGGTATGGATATTCGTTGTGATCTCAACCTTAGGGATCATATAAAGACTGTCATCCCCACGACTCCAAGTAGACTTGGTATCCTGAACAGAGTGCGTTAGTTGTTTACGCCCGATCAACTGTATCTATTGTATAAGGCCCATGTCAGGCCTTGCATGGAATAGTGTCCGAATCTCTGGGATGGTTCCGCCGAATACTTACTCGACGCCCTGGTTAAGTTCCAGCGTAGGGCTGTCCACATAGTGACTGATTCAGACGTCTCATATTGAACCGCTCCAGTTGCGTATAGATGCCGCCTCATCGAGCATTTTCTACCGTCTGTATCATGGCGAGTGTTCTGAAAAGCTGTTCCACCCTCTCCCTTCCATAGCAGAGCCACGCGCGCGGTTCTGCGGATTCACAGCTTTTCAGTGGCTTACATCCCGGCTAGGACTAAGTTCTCTAACTCCTACTTTTGCCGAGTTGTTGAGCTGTGGAATCATCTTCCGGCGATCGTGTTCCCTTCGTCCCATGATATTGGATCTTTAAAGTGAAGCGTGTTGAGATATTTGTACAGGTCGGCATGACCGCGGCAGCTAACGATGGTATTTTTGCTGTTGGTAGGTGTTGTCGTTTTTGGACTGCACCAAGCTTACCATCAGGCATGGTGTGGTCATTGTAGCGTGTTCGGATAAAAAAAAGTCCCTCAGTTCCCGCCTATGCGCAGTAGTTATGGTTTTTAGCCAGTACTAGCAAACCCGGCGAACTTCGTTTCGCCACCAGATGGCTTCGTTTTGGTTTTTAGTTAGCGTTTGAAAGAACGTGCGCATATAAATGTCACATGAAATTAACTGAGCTGAGTACAATGAGTAGCTGTCAAATAATGTATAACGCATCGGCGCCATCTACTTAAAATACTGGTGCGATCTGCTCCACCACCATGCAAAACCATATTTGTTGTTGTTTTAACCATGATATGTATCAGAGATGGCGCTGTATGTGAAAAATGATTTTCCTCGTTTTCCTGCTTATGTGTTAATTTTTTCCTGAATTTTGTTTGCTATAAGCCTCACGAAGCCCCAGACCTTTTCAACGAATGCAAAACCGTGGAAATCGGTTCGTGCGTTCTGGAGTTATAGCGTCAGGAAGGAAAACCGGACTTATTTTTATATAATAAGATGACACGGTCACCTCGTATACTATTTCCCGAATTTGCTGCCGGGATGATCCTCAGAGGATTTTCCCCAAATAAGAAGATAGGGGTGTATAGATTTATATACTAAGAATAAGCAGTTTTCATCGGAATATGCTCTATAAAAACCCGTTCTTTCGCTTGCTGCCTAGCAACATATGTACTGTTGCTATTTCAACGATATACTATTCTTACATTATTTATTTGGTGCAGCTGTAAAATTGTTTATGTATTTTATGAGAGTAGTACAACACACTACAACCACATATACCCACTAATTTATCTCTGGTCATCCCAAAAGGGATATAGCGTGACGATATATTATAAAATAGTAGTAATAATCTTTACTTACTGGGCGGAATGGCATGAAGCGGCGGCGGTGGTGGAACAAGTAGCCTTGCATTTGGTGGTGGTACGTTCGGTTGAAACGGGATATAGTTAGGGGGAGGTGATGCGACCAGTGAAGTTGGAACTGTGCCAACAGAATTTGGATATGATGTCGCCGGTATGACAGGCGGACTCAGATGTACAGCAGGTTTTACTTCTGGCGATGGACTCTTGCCTTTATGATTGTTCATTATTTGCGAAAATCCGTTCATTGTATTTAAGCCCGAAGTAGAAGGCAAGCTTTCTGAACGGGAAATATCTTTTGTACGAATTTCAGTTATCTCAATTTTCGATTCTGGAACTTTTTCTGAAATAATATTAATTACTTCATTACCAAAAAATCCGGCTAAGTGCGAGTCTGAATCACACACTGAAGGTTCTGTGCACACTTAAAGTGTATGAAAATGTTATCATTGTATTTGGCTAAACATACACTCAGATTTTTTATGCCGCACAAAATAATGATTTCATCAATGATTTGCCACAGCTCACAAGTGCAAAGACCGTCATAGTGACTCGATTCAGCATGTAGTGTTTCGGAATCGGTTTGTGTATATCCAGTTGTTCATATACCTAGAAATCTGTCTGTGCAGAAATGGCGAATGTCAAAGGATTTTCTTCCCTTGGCGGTCGTAACTGTTCTTGGACTACACTGTATTTATCATCAAATTCCCTGCAGTCACTTTGTCGAGTCAGTATTTAAAAAATCCTCACACGAATCTGAGTTCATTTCTATAGAAAAAAAATTTTTTTTTTTTTTTCTTAAAATTTTAGCCTTACTAAACTTTATTTTAAGACAATAAAGGATAAAGTTTCCGAACACTGTTTTGTTGTACCTCTCTCTTGTAGTTTATGGTATTTCCCCAAACTGTCATTATTAAAAGAAGTGTTCGCAATTTTTTATGATGCAACTACAAATTTACTGTTTTTCGGTCTGTTTTCTATACTCGTTATATAAGACCTTGCCTCTTTCCAAAGTTCATGATTCTAAATCAAAGGGAAGTACCCCATAGATTATGTTTTTGAGAAAACAACAAAAGCTCAACATATACGGACATATCTTCAGAATGTATTTACTTAGATGTATGTTTATTATTACAGAGCCACCAGAGACGACAGATCTGAGCATTTGGTATTAATATAAACCTGATACTTACACGCATTACTAAAAAAGGGTCTTGACCGACAGACGGACGTCAAACTGGTCCTATAAGAGTTCCGTTCCTCCTTTTGAGGTATAGAATACTAAATATAACTATGAACTTATATTGTACATATACAAAATAGTGCTTTGAAATAGCCCTAATTTAATAAAGTAATATTTCAGTAAATAGGGTCTTGACAGACAGCCGGACGACAAACTGATCCTATAAGAGTTCCGTTTCTCCTTTTGAGGAATAGAAGCCTAAATATAACTATGAACTTATATTGTACGGATACGAAATAGTGCTTTGAAATGGTCCTAATTAAATAAAGTAATATTTCACTTCAATAGTTTCCATGTATATTATTGTTATAGCTAAATTGTATGCCCAATTCATCTGCTTTTCACTTATTTCATCCACCAATTATCTATTACTCTAGGCAAGAAGGATTCCTCCTCAGCTATAATTCTTTCACTAAGTACCCTGTATTAGTTGGTTCTCACCATGTACTGTGTAGCAAAAGAAAAATCTAAAACAGACGACTGACTCAATAGGGGCTCAAAAGCAAGTAGCGGCCTATTTGCTCGCCTAGCACGTATTTATATAATCGCGTTATCGATGGAAGTATTACGTCAGACACAAAAGTAGTGAAACTGGCGTTTAGTACACGAGTAATTTACCGATTGACGTTGCATATACAACGGTATATCGTATATATAGTCTGTGCATCATTATCGGTAATCGACTGTTAAAGCCCGCGTTTCTTTGTTTAAAATTACATCACTACTAAAAACAATATATCATATACTTACTACCACACATTAAATCTAAAAGTGTTTGAAACACCTCTGCTGTGCTTTTTTTGGTTTGTGTTTTAGTTGTTCTGGTGCACGCCATCGCAGTCAATGATTTTAGAAGCGGGCTGTCTATACTATTTACTGTCGCCGAAGACTGAAAATGTGACATATGTAAATTAAAATACAATGCTTGTTACGGCGACCCGGCGTTACCTGAGTAGAAATAATTTATTCCCTTGCGAGATTAACTTTACAAAAACATCAAAACATGTATATCTAACAAAAACATCAAAACATGTATATCTAACAAAAAATCAAATCCCTCTTTTCTTTATGCTTACTTGAAAATTACAAATTTTTATACAAATTTATATCTCTTATTTATTAATTTTCAAGAGGATTGATTTCTAAAAACTTCACATCATGTATTTTTTATTTCTAACCAAATAGCTAAATACGTGTTCATTATTTTTTACTTCAAACTGACGGATTTTCAAACAAACTTTCGACCTCTATTTCACCCCCTTAGAGATGTAATAGTAAATATCCGTCCTTAGTAGGTGCTTACTTCATAAAAAGAACTCTACAAAGAAGATCATTCTTTTTAGTATGAAGCATCGGCCAGATATTACTTCCGAAAATATGCAGGATCCCTCAATGAAATTTTACGGTACCAAGATAAGGATCAAGCTGTTTTTATCTTTTAAAAAGTTATAATAGTTATATACTTCGCCGATATAGCTGTCATTTAGTTTTAGTATTGTATGCCAATAAATTAATAAAGGGCAGAATTGTTTAATCGAACATAAACATGATACAACCAATTTATCAAATTTATCAATATTCGCATCACTAAGTTGTCATTTCTACTTACTGTCATAAATATCTTTTGATGTTGATTATAAAACCAAATTTATAAATTACGAAATTTGTTATCAGTTAAAGCTACAATCACTACATATTTTTGAGTATATTTATTTGACTGGACTCAGTAATTTAGCAAAGGCCCGGTTATGAATGATTTCCTTTCATGCTTCTAACTTCAGTAATTTACGATTAGACGGATAGAGTATATAACGTCAAGCCTAGTTGGTCAAAATGATTTACAACGATTATTCTAAACAAACTAAATTAAAAATTAATATTTGCAGGAATTATAACTTCATAATTTCAACCAATGACGAATATCGAAAAGTCTGATCATACGCTATAAAGACATTTTTAAAGTTTTTTTTTTATGTTAAAATGTATTTAAGATTAATTTTTGAATCAAAGTATTGGATACTAAAATTATTCATTTCTAAAAGTATTTAAATTTCGTTCATATAGCTCCGTTCGTGTGAAGTAAATATTAGCAAGGCTTGATGTCTATTTCTAGGTATGAGCCCATCTGCATTCGTTTGATCTTTGGCAGCTCATTAATCTACACTAAAACATGATTTGCACGGCTGCCTCCTTACAATTTTAGTAAGTTAATCTATAGATACCTGTATCTACCTGTATCTCATGAGTTGTTGATTTTTGGGAAAAGTTATAAAACAAAAGATGTTTGTTTTAAAGGAGCCTTACCTCTATTTTTACGTTATATACCTTATCCGCCTAACTGTGTATATACTGTACTGAATTTCAATTAAACTGATGAAAACTGAAGAAAAAGACAAGTATATAGTTTGGTATTCATATATCTTTACATCATTATACACATTCGTTCCAAAAGTTTTTTTTTTTATATTTAACTTAGATAAAATCCTTTAGTTTTTTCTTGTTGAGATGTACCAGAAATGTGCTAAGGCAAATACTGGATAAGTTACAAAACGATGTCTATCACAAAATGCGATTTTGACATTGGTAAGTTTGTAATTACAGAAAATATTTTTTCTTTACTATAGCTTGTTTTTAATAACAAGTTCTTTTCATATAAAATATAAGCTACGTTTTGTAATTACGATTTTTTACTGCTGTTATGAACGGTAACAAACGAAAATTCCGCATTGTGATAAAATATTGTCAGTTTATGATCATTGTAAAAATTGTTATATAAACTTACGGATTCTATTAAGTTTCTAGTGCCATTAGTTAGCACACGTCCAAATAGTTGTTCCATCACAGGACTGTTTGATGTGGAAATACTCTGAAACAAAACACAAATTTATTTCAGAATCCATTAATGCTAGGCACAAAGACCCGGTATTTTGCTGTTTGAATTTTTTTTGTTTCACGAGTTCAAAGTTGCACATTGTTTTGCAGATAAATTCCATTTCAAAATTTGCGCTGAAGTTTCAATTTGATAAAACGGTACTAACATTAAAGAACTGTTACAAAAGCGGAGCTAAAGATATACAATACTTTTTTTTTTGTTTATTAAGTGCCGGGCATTATTATGTCTTTACAGTATAGTATATACAACAAACTAAAGCTGCCATGAATAATATGCAAAGAAGCCTTTAAAGATTTAATCTAAGATAGAGCAGCAAAGCTTGGATTAGGATCAATCTAGATATGTCTTTAACTTTTGCAAATACGTTAAATCCCAATGTAATAAGCGATCACACGTACAAGCAATGGACACAGTATTATAGATAGACATAGTCTGGCTATAAAAATATAGTTATTTCATAAAAACATATTAGCTGTATAGTATATACTCTGCACACTATTTGCTCTATCGAAGATACCAACTACAAGGTTCTACTAAAGTTTTGTTGTATGTATATTTTTCTATTATTTTAATCGAAATGACTATTAACAACTCACCGTTGCCAAAGTCAATTGATTAAACAGCGTCGGATCTGGACTTTGCGGTAGCACTTCAGAGTCCTAAAAAATGTTTTAGATATTTTACAAGTTAAACGCAAAAACTGTGAAAATAATTAAGAGGTTATATAATTTTATTTTTATCAAAAATACGATTTTTTTTTATTTGAAAATTAAGCTCCTTGAGAAAATTTTCCCAAATTTTCATAGAGATCCGAGCAATAGATTGAAAGTCGCAGTATTTTGAAGCAGGTAGTTGAGCATCAAATGACCAGAAGTTAGCACCAAATAGTTATTTTGGAGGGTTCATTGGATGCACCAGTTTACCTGATCGACTTCAATCTTTACATAAACTAAACTCGAAAGGCTTACCCCGAAATGGTATTTTTCCTAAAGTGCCTTTGCAGTTATCGCGAATGTCAAAAAACTGTTTAGATCGATCTTTGAATTTTTTTTTGTCAATTTTTCGTAATTAATGTTGTCAGTACTGAAACGATTTTTTTGTATACGTGAACTTTTATTTAGCAGATAATAATTTTAATACATTTATTTCAATTTGGGGCTTAAGAAATTCAATTTTTGGGAATACATTCCTGTATGCGGGGAAAACAAAAATATTTATTTAAATAATCGTTCAAGTACTAGAAATGCCTGATAAATTACATGGATTTTATTATTTCAGTTGTTCTGTTGTACATCCATTGCGATCACCGCATGCCTAATAGAAAAAGATAGTTTCGGAAGAATGGCCATATCTCCGCCAATTATTAATTTTTATAAGCTAATGCTTGTTTTCTTCACTGAAAATGTACTATCAAAAAGTGAAAATTTTGATGTAATAAAATAATTCCTACGTTATTTTTTAAAAATCCGATTATTCTTAATTTTAGCGCGTAAAAGGGTACATAACCCCTTACAATAAACTGAATAAAATACCTGTTCAATGTATTCTTCTAAAAATTTATATACATCTGAATTTCCTATGTAGGTCCTGATCATTAATTTCCCGTGTTCGTACTCCTCACATTTCTTCGTAAAAAGTTCTGATTTAGTATCTTTCTCCAGCTGTGCTTTTTCTAAATCTTGCCGATATAATTCAGTCCTACAAAGTAAAATATTTTGTTATGAAATTAAATGTAATCTTCGCTTTCTAAATTCTCTGTGTATTAATATGCGCAAGCGTATCATACACAGTAATCAAAATGAAAATAATAGAAATATTGTAGCATTTGTGACATGACCATATTACAATATTAATGCAAATATTTTACCGAAGTCTTAATGGTTTACACAAATCATGACGAAAACAATTAATTGTTGAATGAAGAGTCGCCTCGCTGTTGTAATAAAGGTAATTCTTTCTTTGCACTGTAAATGAGTTACTACACAAAAAGATTACACGCAAATAAGTAATTAATATTCACAAATCATTAACATAAAAAGTATTTTGATTATACGTACAAAATCCTTCGTTTAGGAAATAAATAAATATTGAAACCAGCGTATAAACTATAGGCTATACTAATATAATATTTATATCTAAATGTAAATAAAACTTAACAATTGTGACGTAAAACAAAAACAAAATTTAAAATTCGCTAATTTTAATAAATAATATATAATAAATATTAATGTAACCAGTATTTTTGATTATCCTTAATCGTTTCAGAATACAATTGATTAAGATGGAATTATAGTTACCATTCCACAATCGAAAGTAAAATTATTATTTGTAACAGGTTGTTAAAGGTTCTCATACAGTTGGAGTTAACATTTAATAAAATCATGACAAAATCAATCGCTAAAGCGTTGTTCTATTAAGTGTTTACAATGAATCGTGATACAAACGAAGTTTAAGGAATAGCTTTAAGTTTTACCTTCACGAGGTATTAACACAAAAGTTCGAAGAAGAATTAAAAGTTAAGCTTTCGTTGAACTGGGGAACTTATTTTGTGGATAATTCATGAAAAAGGGATATAAAATTTAGAATTTAATTATTCTACTTGTATTAGTTGGACTCTATGCCGAGCATGTAAGAAATGCGCCCTACTAAGCATTTTTACCGACCACATAAATATTGAAAATAGCCAGATAAAATGGCCCGCAAGCGTGTTAATAATCGCTTTTAAAAAGCACCTTCTGCAACTAGATAACGATTCATAAAGGGACACTTGAACGCTGTTTAAAGTTTTATTTTCGCCGTTAAAAACACACTACAAATAGGCAACTTGACTAAAGACAAAAGATATAAAAAATCTTTCACAATCAAGTTACCATTTGTACTTTTTTTACTTTTCATATGAAATTAACTGACCTGGGGAACTACGTACCCCCATGAATGTCGTATTAACTACTGAAACTTCAAGTCTTTTCTCCCTTCTCCCCAAATCCCTCTCTCACTCATCCTCCTCTCGTCGTTTAAATTATATCTACTTTTCAAAATATTAATAAAGATTAGGGCATATAAAAAAAAAAAAAATCTCGGAACTACGCTCAAAAGTTTCGTTTTAATGCCAAAATAGGCCTCTGAAAATATGAGCCCTTAATATTAATATTAGGTCCTTACATATGAAATTGGCGTTTTGTATGGGAGGAACAAAAAGTCGAATATTTTTTAATATAATATATTTAATTAATCAAAGTATGAACCATTATTTTCTATGCACTTTTGCCATCTCATAGGTAGTTCATTGATCCCTTTACTAAAAAAACCAGTCGGACGGGAATCAATAAAATCTTTGAAGGCGATTTGGACTGCCCCATCGGAGTTGAATTTTTTCCCTTGCAAGAAGTTATCCAAATTTCGAAAAAAATGGTAATCTGTTGGAGCAAGGTCCGGGGAGTACGGAGGATGTCTTAGACTTTCCAATTGAAGCTCTTCTAATTTAGTAGCCGTCTGTTGCGCAGTGTGTGGTCTAGCGTTGTCGTGAAGCAGCAGTGGCGTGGAGCGATTGACCAGCTTAGGTTGTTTAGCCGCTAGCTTTTCCATCATGGTTTGCAATTGCTGACAATAGACATCAGCCGTAATAGTCTGGCCAGATTTGAGAAAACTGTAATGAACAATACCGGCACTAGTCCACCAAACGCTTACAAGTAACTTTTTTGGGGTTAATTTTCGCTTGGGGCAGGATTTGGCTGGCTGGCCAGGATCCAACCATTGCGCTGAGCGCTTCCGATTATCGTAAAGAACCCATTTTTCATCACAGGTAATGATTCGGTTTAAAATACCTTCATTATTGTGCCGGTTTAGTAATGTAACGCAGCAGTCGACGCGCGTTTGCCGGTTTGCTTCAGTCAATTCGTGAGGTACCCACCTTTCAAGCTTTTTAATCTTCCCAATTTGCTTCAAGTGAATTAAAACAGTTTTATCACTAACATCACAGCCTGTAGCTAACTCGGACGTGGTTTGCGATGGATCCGCTTCCACAGTAGCCTTCAATTCTTCATTATAAACTTGAGTCTCAGGCCGTCCACGGGGCTTGTTCTGCAGGTCGAAATTTCCAGAACGAAAACGTTGGAACCAAAAACGAACTGTGTTTTCTTTTGCAACACGACCGCCATACACATCATTCACCCTTCGAGTTGTTTCCGCAGCACTAGTGCCACGGCGGAGCTCATACTCGTAAATAATGCGATGTTTTAAGTTTTCCATTTTGTAAAATGAGTGACGCAAACAGAAAAAAACAGAAGAAAAAAACAAATGAATGACGATCATCGAAGCACAAATACATGAGTCTATAGCTGTACAAATTTGAATTAGGAATTCCTTACCAAAGAGGAGAAATTTGTGATTAAAGTGGCCAGTACGAAAAACGCCAATTTCATATGTAAGGACCTAATATTTAGGTTGTCCGCATCGCACTTTTCGATTTCCCATAAGAATAACACAGAACAAAAGTTTTTTTTTTGTTTTGATTTCTATAACTAATGAACGATATATCGTATTGCAATACCCATTTATTATTTTTGTAGAAAATTTAACGCTCTACAAAAAATGTCTGAAGACAATTTTTGATAATTCAACTCAGTCAAAAGTTATTCAAGATCGAAGTTTAACTTACCCTCAATTCAGCTGTTTTATTGACTGAATTGGCAAAATAGTATGTTTTTAGAAAAATTGAAATCAAAACATTATACAAAATATAAATTAGACTTCTGAAAACTGTTAATCTTTATTTCCTGCTTTATAGTAAATGTGGACAGGGTACTTAAAACGAATTATCATTGACAGTTAACCCGACATTTGAAAATTGTGGTTGGTGAAAATTAACATCAATCGTTAAATTGAGATAATTTTTTTTAACATTAGTTACATTAGTTTGAAGTTTTTTTTAACATTCGTTTGGAAATTATTTAAACTAAACAACAGTTTAAAAAAATCTACTTAAACATTTCTTAATAAAATAATTCACGGCAGGTGTCGTATCTTATGTTAGGTGTTGCTAGTAGTTCGCGAACATCGGTTGAAATATCCTAATTATAATAAGACAACTCTACAGCAAGATCAATGTAATGCAAATGTATTAGGTCCTTGAATAAGTTCTCGCTGTTTCTTAAAAACAGGCGTTGTGGCACTCTGCGCATGGAATTTCGTACAATAACGCATTAGCTAAGTAGTACTATATGTAACCTCAAATTCTACAGCAGCAGCGAGCAGCGCTTTCATTCTTTTGAAGAAGCCGAAAAATGGGGCGATTCATGGATTGCGTCAAAAGATGAATCGTTTTTCCGACAGGGGATTTAATTACTGCCAGAAAGATGGAAGAAAGTGGTCTCTAATGATGGACAATGTTTAGAGTTAAAGTTATTGTAAGCTTTATATTTTAAAAAACTTTCTGTAAGCCAAAAAACAGCGAGAACTTATTCAAGGACCTAATATAAAAAAAATTTTTAGATAAAAAAAATCAAATTTATTAAAAGTAATATATTTCTAAATTGTTATAAGCAATAAAAACTTAAAAACTGATAACTTTTCATAATATACATAAAATTTCAGCTATTTTCAAGCGCAAATTATATAAAAATATGTTTTTAATAAAATTACTATTATTGTTTACTATTATTATTTTAAAATTATTATTATTGTTGTAATTTTTTTTAACTCTGAGAACTTAGAAATAAACTTTTCGTTTGTTTTAAAACCCGTAAGCTTATAAATTTGAGAGTATTATAAAAAAAAAACAGCTTAATTGAGGGTAAGTTAAACTTCGAACTTCAATAACTTTTGACTGAGTTGATTTATCAAAAATTGACTTCCGACCTTTTTTGTAGAGCGTTAAATTATCTACAAAAATAAATAATGGGTATTGCAATACGATATATCGTTCATTAGTTATAGAAATCAAAAGAAAAAAAAAACTTTTGTCCTGTGTTATTCGCCCTAATAAACATCTTGTAATTAGGAATATTATTATTTATATATCGTCATCAGTGTCAGAGCCGCGCTTGAATTTATTTTTGCGCGTTTATTTTTATTTTATTACATTAACTTATAAGATATTTAATCGTGTAATTATATAATTATATGGTGTAAAGAATTATCATAATTTACATGAAATGCTTAAGGTAACAGATGTATCCGAGATAAGAAGTAATACTGTAACTGGTGAAAATAAATCTGTTCAGTATTTTTTGAGTTTATAAACAGACGCGGCGTGACACTTTTTTTTTATATGTTATGTAGTGACTTAAGGGGGTCGTCTAGTGTGAAGGTAATTTTTCATCTACTACAATGTTAATAACTATCTGGATACCTCATTAAATAGAAAGGTTTTTTAAATGGTTTTCCACATATGTTTTATCTTAAAAACCACGTTTTAATTGTAAAATATAAATTAAAATTAAATTTGGCATTTGTTCGTAAATTGTGATTTGAAAAGTATAAATAATTCTAGTCTCTTTGTGGTTATATTAGCTTAACGTGGGTCTAATTATTAGACTCCACAAAATATTTAAACGAACTTAATATGACCTTAAGAATTAGTAAAATTAATAATTATAAAACGAACAAAATAATACAAATCTAATAATAACAAAAGTCCTGGATACGACGGTTTGCGCGTGTGTGACCTGACATATGTTAATAAAGAGATTACTTCGGTTATAACACATCTTATCAAAACTTGTATAAAAACCTGTAGATATACGGAAAAATTGAAGGTTGGCATTATCCGTCCTATACATAAAAAATGATCCAAAAACAATTATAATAATTATTACAAGCCTATCACAATCTTATCAGTTATAGATAAAATAGTTGAGCGGTACATAGGTGACAAAATTAACAATTTTCTTCAACATCATAAATTAATAAAAAATAAACAATTTGGATAACAAAAAAAAAACGTTGCTCTGTCAATTTAGCAACGAGATCAACGAGTATCTCAAAAATTAATGCCATGTATTGGTTGTATTTGTAGATATCTCGAAAGCATCTGACACGTTAAATTAGAACATTCTATACGAGCAGCTAGAACACATTGGTGTATACAGGGGCCTACACTTGCATGGCTTAAGAGCTAATAGATACACCTCTGTCAAACTAGATTCTTTGCTTAGCGACATGGTGTCGACAACTAAAGGTGCAGCACAAGGCTCAATTCTGGGTCCTACCGAGTATCTCATTTATGTAAAGAACATGTGTACTATCAATGGATAGGGCTCGGTATACCAGTTTGCCGATGACACTTGCCTTGTAGTAGGAGACAGGAACGTAATGGCTGCTGAACAGAAATTACAAAATCATTTTGATTATTGTGTAAATGGTCACACGATGCTGGTCTGGTCATAAACAGGGACAAAACTAAGGCAATGCATATACATTCATCACCCAATATAACCATACAACAACCTTAAATTATAGCACATGAACACGCTTGTCTACACCACCTACATAAATGTTTCTGTAATTGTGACCCCATAGAATATGTAAAAGAGCACACATACCTAGGTCTCATTATCGGTAGTAAGTTGAATTGAGGTCCCCATATTTCACATGTATGTAATAAATTGAGGTCGATACTTAGTAGGTTGGCTGTCCTAAAATTTAAATTACCATACAAAACCTTAAGACTGTTGTACCTAGCTTTAGCTGACTCTATTATTAGATATGGTCCCAGCAGCTACGGTAGAACATATAAAACCTATTAGCACAATAAATACCAACTTCAAATTAGATTATTAAAAACTATAGTTCTCAAAAAAATAAAAATAAAATATGAAGATAACTATTCAAATTTACTTATACATTGTATTTTAATGCCTATACAAAATTTATTAATATTAAAAGAAGAGTACACATCAACATCCAATCTCACTAAAAAAGAACGGCCTAACAATTTATTTACACTGGAGTGCAAATCATTTCTGTTACCGAAATACAATGACATATATGGCATGAGGGTAAATAAATATATGTTACCTAAATTAATGAATAGCTTGCCTCGCGACATGCAGGTCGTATGACTCAACGCCCCTAAACCCTTCACTAAAATAAAACAATATTTTTGTAAAATAGATTATGATTATATATTATAACAACGCTTTACGATTGACTTAAGCTTATCGTATCAACTTTATTAATTATGTAGTCTATTATTGTAAAATTGCTTAAATTGTTTGCTCGAACTCACTGGCTTGTTCATAAGCCTGACATATGGCTTCGCTGTCTTTACATTGTGAACTATTATTCTTGTAATTTAAAACTAATAAATAAAAAAATTAAGTCCATTGTTGCAGCGGCAAGAGACGTGTTCCCGCGTGCTACTCTAAAACGCAAAAGCAAGATAAGGTTGGTCTTTATACCCCCCTCCTCCCAGTAAGCAGAGACCAGACAATGGCCGAAAGCCTAACCGGGTACTGAGAATGAGGCCCTTCGGTCCCGGTAGGTGGCAGGAGGAACACCAAAGGGGTTTTAGTCCGTGAAAGACGGACATACCGGGGAACGGTCCTCCTCGCTCCCTGACGATCTGTAATGAATTTCTCCCGGGTTATAAAAAAGATTTAATTAAGAGAGATTTTCTCAGTGTCTAATCGAACTTTTGAGCTCCAATTTTAAAAGAGCATCAAATTTCGCGTAGGAGTAGAGGTATGGCATTATTTTTTTGGTCCGATAACATAATAAATAAACACATTGAAAAGTTAGTAAAAATTCTGCTCATCTCGGTGTTAATGGGTTTAAAGAAATGCATATACAAGCAGTATATTTATTTATTTATTTTTTACATTTTAAGGGCGGCCAGTGGCCAACACACTACAAGACAATAAAAAAAACAAAAAAACATGCACATCAATGTGTTGCGCCGTTTAAGGCCACCACATCGTGCATATAATAATGCAATTTCTGTATTCCGTGTTTTTTAATATTCATATTTGTTAACAATCTATATTAACAAACCTACTGACAATAACAGCTTTTTAGTCGGTGTGGATATTTTAATTATAATGTGTTAAGTATGATAGTAAAAGTTTGTTTCTAGCTATGTATTAATTTTTATTTATATATTTAATAAAGGCCTAATGATTTTTTATTGCTTTATATTTTATTGTTAGTCACATATTTATCAAAATATTACTAACTACTTGTTATTTTAGTTTCCGACAAAATTCGCGACAATGAGTAATTTGTTATTTAATTCCTAAAATGCACTAAGTAATTAATATTATGAAATAAGGTGCTTTTTAGTTAAGGTGATTTTACACTTATATAAATTCGCGGTTTAGACCTCCACGACGAAGTCGAAAAATTTGTGTTTTTTTTTATTGCGCAGCAAACGTTAGTGTTTGTTTTTATTGCGCAGCAAGTCATACTGTATTGTAGTTTAACAGAGAAGAAAATAGTTAAACATAATTAATTTTATTTGGAATAAAATAACTGTGGTTCATTACTAATATAAAAAAAAGTTATTTCATGTTTCACGTTTTAATAAAAGGATAATCAAAAATACGATATAAACGTCAACATTATTTTCTTTCTTTTTTTCCAAGTGGCGGTAACATATATTGTAGTGTATTATTAAATATTTATTCTAATACAATACATAGTGCCTAATGAACTAAGTTATAACAATTTTGTATTGATTAGTATTATACTATCAAAGGGATGAAACGCTCAACTTCATTTATACGTATATGTTTTACTTAATCATTCCTTTAACAGGAAACAAGTTTCAGAAAAATCAAGCAAATTTTATAATTCAAATATTAATTTATATTTCCTAAACTACTAAAGTCTATTTAACTTTGCGCTAAATATTTTATATTAAAAAATATAAATCTTTAATTTACAATGTTTGAGTAATTTAAAAAATAAACTGAGAAATACTCACTTTTAGATGAAAATTTACAAACCGTTGCAGTGCGTGAAGGTCGGCATATAGCTAATTAAAAAAATATCATCAGCCACGTTAGCTGCACCAGAATTGAAGACATATTCGCAGTGTACCAACCCTACCCTGATAGAATTGAACTCATTCTACCTTAGTACCATGCGGATAAACATAATTTTATAATATCTAACCTGATTTGGCGTTGCACACAGTTATCGCAAAGATTGTCAATTACATCGCTTTCCTCCAGTTTGGTCGCTTTGCTTGGTCCAGCTGAGAACAAAATCGTGAGCGCGCAGTGCACATCACAAAGTTAAACATTTCGTAATACGCAAAAACATAAATGCAAATATATAGTAACAAAAGTACACATATAGATGTCCTTAAATTAACATATACAAATTAGCGCATTAAATTCAAATATAGCCTGTATAGCAAAATTATGTCTATTGGCTAACCCTTAAATGAGCAATGCAGAGAATATTATGTTCTTTCTCTGAACTTTTACGAGCGTACGTAGCCTAGTCACTTTGGCTGTACAACTTAATAAAAGAAAGAACTTCTAAATAAAATAATTACTTTAGAACAGTTAAAATAAAAATGTAAATATATTAACATATCAGTTAGTTTAGTGAATCAAAACGAAATATGGCGGTAGTTTGTGGGATCGATGGTCCGCGAGAAAATGGCGATGCAAATGTTTGAATATAAGCATGAGTTTCTTTTATCATGGGATTTGCTAGTCACGTACTATTTTTTTAGTAGAAAGAGAGCGCGAGCTTATTTACAAATAACACAAATATATTCGCACTACCCTACTCATCCATGATGCATGGAATCACATAACCACGTGCACATATTCTTTTCGATTGTCATATTACAGAATAACACTTCATAAAAAAATTGTAAATACCATTTCTTTACCAATGTTTTTCATCACATACTCATTACCGGGTAAAGCCTACAAAATATAAGTGCTGAAAAAATAAATTGGTTCTTATGTGATTGGAGTCCATTAATTTGACCTTGAACGACTATTTAAACGCTTCAAAATAAGAAGAAACAGTTATTTTTATAAGTTTGACTGTTTAGTTGTTTGACATCACTTATTTTTATACACAGGGGTAAACTTCAACGTCGTCTATGGTAGAACATTATATAAAAAAACTAGCAAAAGATAAATAAAACAAAATATTCAAATAAAAACATTTTCAAAACAAGTTACTGTAATATGTTTCATTACAAGGTGGATAAAATATTATACTGTTTGACCTCAGCATATTATATCATCATGTAGTTTACCTTTATTAAATATCCTTCGTACAAAACCAATACACAATATTATAAATTATCATCTCTAGGTTCAATAAATACCGGCTGTATTATAAAAATATAATTATATTAAACTATTGTAATGGATAATTTACTTATTTAATCAAAAAATGTATCCAAAATATAATTAAGAAATGAAAGTTTGGTACAATTGGAGCACAACTTTAATGAGCAGTTATAACGGAACGGTTAGGCTATTCAGTTTAATTGTATCACTTCGACACAGCTTTATTTTTTTCGGGGTTTTTTTTCTAGTTAGTCGCTTTCGAAACGCTAGTAGATCACCTTAGGTTCTATCCCGGTTTGACAGGACAAGCCCAGATTCGTATCCATCGCGATGCTCTTTCGATGCCACCCAATCCATAAGCTCGTAGACTAAGCACCCTAAGTGCCCGCCACTCTCGCTCGATTAATTCGTAAAGGCCATTCCCGGCCAACAGCATTTTGCTTCCACAAAAATAACGTATCATATTGTATGAGCAAAACTTAGAATTGTAGTCATTAGAAGTATCATAACTTTATGAAGAAAAACATGATTTTGAACATTAGAAACTGAATGCACAAATATCCAGAAGCGCTACCTTAACAAGCGAATGTTTTGCCATTATTGTTAAGTAATCTTCACGAAGCAAATATTTTCATTCGTCTGCCTATCGACGCTCCTCGAGTGAAAATCGAACTCACAACTCATTTGTTCCTAAAAGTTGCATTGTACCAGCGTGTCGTCACATTTACCAGTTTAGCGGTATATTATTGTTATTGTATGTTATGTTATTGCTATTTGATATGAATTAAGTATAATTATAATTAGTATTATTGATTTCGCTTGACGGACTATAAATTGACTCGTTTCCACTTACGTAATAAAACTTTTGGTCCTACCCCACACTGTGACTAAAATTACCACTTGACTTGTTACTCGGTTTACTTGTAAGACTTGTTTTTATAAAAGTTAATGTATTAATTTTATTAGTGTATAACAATAAACAAATCTATATACATTATACACAACAATTAAAGGAGCAAAAAAATTCACATAATTTCCCAATTTTTGACGGACTTGTATCTCAGCGAAAAATGGTCATATTGGAAATATAAAAGTACATTTTTAGAGGTATGGTTTTCATGCAATCCAAAGATGTAGAACCGGTAAAAACAATCCTAAATTTTGGTCTCCTTATTTCAGTCCATGGGCAAAAGTTTTTGTTCAAACAATGACGTGTGGAACAAATAACCTGTTTATTTAGCTTCAGTATGCTTTTTAAGATGCTTGCTACGCCCATTTTCGCGAAGATATCCGAAATTGAACGAGAACCTTTTTGTCATTCACTATCGAAATTTTAGCAAACAATCATTGAACAGAAAATTGTAGGATAATCCGTAAAACTGGAATAAGTTTCCTAAAAGTTCCTATAGAAACGATTAACGAATAGAAAAATATTTACCATCAAAATCAACTTGTAAAAATTTGAAAAACGTAATTTTTTTCTTGTTTTGATAAACTGCTGTTTCGCAACACAAATCTTGAATGAACATATCACAGATTTAAGCTTTGAAAATATTATTTGAAGACGTAGAAATCATAGTAATTGTAGTTTCTGTGTGATCATGAGCACATATTAAAATAAAAATAATTGTTAAAAATTAGAAGATTCAAATAGTCGATCGTATCACTTATTTTTTAAATATCAACAATACGCAGATTTGCCACCTACGAATTTCTAATAAAAAGTAAATAGATTTAGGACAGCCACTGAATATGCCTAGTACGTGGGACACTGAAAGTTTTTAGAACTGGCCACTTAAAAACATTACATTAAAAAAATATTATTGAGTATATATTTCCTTCGTTTGTCATTAGTTATTTGGCGGCAAATTGAAAATGGTCTGTGCACGTCAGCATGAATTTAAGCCGAGAAAATTTTCGTGCAATGATTTTTTTATGACTTTCGGTGTCATTTAAGTCAACAAAAAAGTTATAATAGACTCCCGATTGGCCTTTCACATCTCGTGCCACAGTTTACAACTGTGAAAGAATTTAAACGTGATCGCAATAATCTCACCGATGTTCTGCGTGAGGGACGGTTTTCTACAGCGACGTCTGAAGATAACATCAGTGTGGTACGGCGTATGTTAGAGACTCACAAAAGAGTGACCTATCAGCATATTCGGACAAGCCTTGGCATCGATATGAGTCAAGTGCACAATATCCTCTATGAACATTTAGCGGTCAGAAAGCTTTGAGCCCGCTAGATATCTCATAATTTGACCGAGGCCTAAAAACTTCGCCATATTGATTGATGCCGAGAAATGATTCAAAAATTTAATGGCCCCTCCGTTAAATTTTACAAATGCTGTATTCAACATACAAACGGGTGACGAAAGCTGGATTTACCGATATGATCCGGAAACCAAAAGAACGTCTGCTCAGAAGGTGTTTCCTTCCGAGGAGTTGCCAAAGTGAAGAGAGTCGAAGTGTTGGAAAAAAGATGGTGGCCTCGTTCTTCGGAAGGACAGGTCATTGCGGGACAATTGTCTTAGAGGATCATAAAACGGTTAATGTAGAGTGGTACACCAACAATTGTTTGCCACTTGTGAAAAAGTTCGAGAGAAACGACCTCGCAGCACGATCCTCCTTTATCACGACAATGCCTCGTCATACACCGCTAGGCCAACGATCGACTATTTGGCGACCTCAGACATGAAATTACTGGGTCACCACATAGCCCCGACCTCTCACCCTGCGATTTTTATTTATTCCCGAAAATAAAAGAAAATCTTCAAGAAAAACTTTTTATGGACGCCGAGGAAGCAGTGGCTGCGATTCAAAAGGTCGTCGAAGAGACCCCTAAGGCCGAATGGGTAAAGTGCTTTTCTCAGTGGTTCCATCGAATGCAGCGATGTATTGATGTGAATGGACACTATTTTGAAAAGTTATAACAAAATAAATATGGTTTATTATAACTTTTCAAAATAGCTATTATTGCATATTAGCAAGTTATTACTTGCTAGTTTGCTTAGTTTTTTTTTATTCTTTAAAAACTTTCAGTTTGGCCCTCGTACTGTCTGATCTAGTGTTAACACATGAAAAAAAACTCAACAAATAGCAAAATAGTTTATATAAAATTATATTATTATAGTTTTTGTTAAGTTACATTTAATATGTATAATAATAATCACTTTTAAAAATAAAGAGACTCAGCACAATTTTTTAAAATTGTTAACTTTAATAATTTCAAGATATCTTTAATTGACGAAAAGATAAAATTCTGCCAATTTTTGTATGATATCATAGAATTAAAAGAAATTAAAATAGAAGTATATGCGATTTATACCGCTAGGCATCAGCTATTGTAGTTATAATGTTACACTCATTTGAAAAATAAAACAGGATAATTTGAATTGATTTTTATTGTTTCTTCTAAAGAAATTTTTATATGTAACGGTCAAAAATAAAGAATATGGAATTTGAATAAAATAAATAACAATAATGAAAATTGATTTAAATTTACATTAAAAGTTATTTCATATCTACTTTTAGTGTGCCTGTGGTGACCTAGTGGATGGCTGTGGATAAAAGGCTGATATCCATGCATGGAAAGATAAATGGTGCTAGGTTCAAAACCTGTCATGTACCTTAGGGTTTTCGAGATTAAGAATGGATTTAGGCACCACATGAGAATATGGGCATTGGTGAGCACCAATGAAGACTAACATAATTAGGAAGTTCGCGATCTTAGAACAGTGACATATATACATAGTATATATACGTGACGATATCTTTATATATATATAAAATTCTCGTGTCACAATGTTAGTTACTTTACTCCTCCGAAACGGCTTTACCGATTTTACCCTTAACATATTCTTTTTAATTTTATCCCAATAAACACAATAAGTTAGTTACTTTTTGTCTACACTAGAAATTACATAGAAATAACTTATATGGCAAAACAACGTTTGCAGGGTCAGCTAGTTATTTTAATTTTATTTTTATAATATTTTAACAAACAAATATTGGAGTTCAATGGATTGGTCAGAGGAAACTAGGTTTTAAACAAAATCTTTATACTAAAGTAAAAAATAGTATATTTTTCATAAATTAATGAATCATTTAGTCAGAAGATTGCCAAAAACAATTTTTTAAAATCGTTAAAGAATGAGTTCTAATTACTCTATGGACTCATGCAAAATAGGCCCACTTGGACATTAACGTTTTAGGTTAGAGTTAGAATGAACGTGTTTGAAGATAGTCTTTGGAAAAATAAAGGAAACTCAGTTATCACATATATAGGCATTTGTCCGTTTAAGATCAACCTTATACCCTGTAAGCAGCTAAATGCTCTTGAGAATCTTCAGAAATTGGATGTAGTATATTAGATGAATCCCTGATTATTTAACAGTAACAAAACTAATTCAAGGGCCATACCCATCCCTAAAATTATTAAAGACATCATATTTATAATTAAAAAAACAATTATTTCAATACTTTATTATTAAAATTTTCTCATAGCCTAAAATACTCAGTGTAAGTAAAAAAATTAGGAATTCCATTGCCTATTTAAATTGATTAAAAAATATGAACTCAATCACAAATAATCGAATCACTAAAAAAATAAATAGAAGAATAATATAATTAGTTACATATAAAAATTATTGAAGTTATTTATTATTATAAGTCAATCCACTAACAGGTTTTTTTTTCAAATAAGTATATTCCTTGTCAACACTAGATTATTTAACAATTGCTTGAAAAAAATTATGGCTAAGCCGCATGGCAATATCAAAAACAGTCTAATAATGAAAAGTTTTATAATACCTTCAGAGATTACTGTTTTACGCTTCTGTGGAACTTTGACCGGTTGCAGCAACAGAGGTGGAGGTTTACTAGCATCAAACCTGTAGGAAAACAGTATTTAGATAATAGTATGTATTCAAATCTCATGTAAAATATTGTTTTGCAAAACATGCTGACTCATACTTACTGAGGTGGTAGTATTGTAATTTGCGGTCTTAGCTGAACCTGAGGCCCATTTGGTGTCATTGGGACTGGAAACAAATACATTGCATTGTATATTTAATTCATATTAAAACATTTAATCAAGTATTGTGTTTAATTCAATATATTAACACTTGATTTATCTAACAATGTTTTTAGTTATTTATAAAATATTATTGGGGTTTAATAAAACAAAAAGCTTTAAGCGTTGTATTCTTCTTTCCATACACAAGCTATTAGAAGATATTATTTAACAGTAAGAAATATATCAAAATAATTCCCCAAAAAAAAAAACTTTAAAATCTGGCAAATTAGACTATCCACAAAATAAGGATATAAGGATAACAATATAATAAAAGTTGCTAAAGTAATAATCATATAGGTTTAAGGGTGGCATGCACTATCGAATTGAATTTACTTTAAGCTTGTATAAAACAGTGTTTATTTTAGGCACGTTAATTGAGCCTGAATGGTGATTTATGTTGTTAAAACTGAATAATGTTAGTGTGCTAGACAATAACTCAAATACAGTTTCCTCTAAATAGCATTTTATGTAAGTTTAAACTAGATTTAATTTGATGGTGCAAGTTTAAATATATTACATTTAGCACCCTTAAGACTTGGAACATGTAGTTTTGACACCTGGTGGCATGATCAAATCAGATCATGCTTATAGGTACATCTAATGTTTAACACTTTAAATATATTTAAAAGGAATATTGGTTTAAAGAATGTGGATTTATATGTACTTTTGGGGAAAATTTATATATGGAAATAACATTAAAAAATAGATCAGTTAAATATTATCTAGATAGTCATAAATAGCTGCATCCCGATATACATTCACGTTTACTGTAATTATATCTATCAGCATACAGAATCCTTATTATTATCTCTATAAAGAGATTACTTTAATTTACATAGAGCTGAAAATTTTGTATAGAGATAGTTTGAGACCCTGGGAAAAAAATTAAATAGTTTTTATCCCAGAAATAATCTTTTAATGGACTGTAAAGAAGGGTAGAAAGATAAAGGAAATGCACAATTAAGTCATAAGAGCTAATTTACATGGGAAACAGGGTACTGCTAGTATTATATATAGGTAGCACACTCTTACACATTACAGTTAATACAACTTTTTGAATTGTTATATCTCAGAAATGTTGAATTAGCAGAAAAGTGTAACAATTTTTATTGATAATTGCATGATCTACATATCTAACCATAATTGTATCATAAAAATGTGTTCATATTCATGATAATAGTTATGATTTTTTGAAACTGTAAAAAATGCAAATGATCCATGTAACATTTCATATTTTATTTATAATGGTGATCTCAACACCCATACAAATTTCCAGCTTTGAGTTAATGTAACCTTACCCCCTATTTTTTATTTTTTTGATAACTTGACTGGTCTAAAATTCCAATTTCGACATTATAGATGTGTAATTATATTATTTTGTCAATATGATCTTGGATCAAAATGTAGAAATATAATAATAAGTTTTTAAGATTTGCTTGACACTCTAGTCAGGATAAAACCATATCTAATGAAATACAATAATATTTCTAATAACTTGAATATTCTGCTCTATTAATGAATAAATAGTTTAAATCATCTGGCTTAATAAATATGAAGTTACTTTAATAGCTTTGACAAATTAGGGGCATGCTATATGCTAGTGAACTATTCACCTGAAAAAGTCGGCAGACAGGGTGGTACGACGTTAGCAGAAGAGATCGTCATTTGTGGAGGTGGAGGCGGCGGCGGTGGCACTAGTAATGAAGGTACACAAGGACGCAGCAACTTCGGCGATTCAGGAGCTACGGGAAACGAGGACGGAGTTGTACGATGATTTTGCTCTTCGTTTTCTTCTTGTGTGACGTTTACAGTTCCTGAATTTGTTGAAATATTAGACATCGCCGCGTAGCGTTTAGACAAAACTTTCGGTATTCGACCGAAATCGAAGAATAACGATTGTTCTTCTCGAGAAGTATGTAAATACGTGCAGTCTTCTCTATGGCATCCAGCTTTGTTTTGATAATCGTGACAAAACTTCAATATTGTTTTCATTAACTCTATATCATGCTCATGTCGATAAACACATCGCGCCCCTTTTGTACAGATACCCCAAATAAAGTCACGACAAATACTGTCGTGTTCTTCGGGTGACACCGGTGCTATACACGCGTTTTTAGTTCGCGACTCGGTCGGTGGCGCTGCACTTTGCGATCCAATTTGCTGTCGGCCATTTTGTTCGTTAGCCTTTTTCATGGACTGGAAAATATAAACAAATATTAAAAACTATTTCTTCACGAACACTAGTATTAACCATATTCACACAATGCTAATTTACCTAATCTATGATATCGCCTAATGTTAAAAAATAAAATAAAAAAATAGAACTGAACAGAAACTTAAATAAATTATAGAGCTTGACATGACACACGCTGCACGCATAACTGTTACAACTACGTCTACTCCGCACAGTAGGTATATTTGTGTCAAACTTTGTGTAGGTACCTACTAAGTAGGTATACTATAGATATAGTTAACTGTCGAAGTCAAGACCACAAGGAGTACCTATAGATATATATATATAGGTAGGCATTCTCCCACGATAGGTAACTGAATGACCGTTGAATGTTGCCAAAAGTTTTACCAATAATGTAATTATATGCTTTTGGAGCGTCCGCTGTATATTTCTTTTGTAACCGCGAGTACAATAAACATACATACAATAATTTGTAATTAGTTCTTATTAGTAATTAGTACAAAACTATGTTTGTACTAATTACTAATAAGAACTAATATAGTTATATAAAATATAGTTTTATATTAATTTAACAGAATTAATGGCGCGCTAGGTGCAGTTCACGAAATTAAAAACATTACGCAAACAGCACGAGTATCAGTGCATAGAGCGATTTTGATACCATCTTTGTTGTACGATCGTGGGGTCTGGGTATGTTAGAAGAAGTGTAAAAGTAGAATTAATGCAGTGGAGATGCGATCTCTTCGTATGCGGAGTAACCCTTGTGGATGGCGTTAGGAACGTAGAGATACTTAGAATGGTTGGTTTTCGTGGTATCGTTCAAAAGATAGTCTCACCCATAGGATGCATAAAAGCATGCTTCGATGGTTTGGGCACATTAAGAGGATGAATAATGAAAGGTTGACAAAAACACATCTAAATATATATCACTCAAAGGTGACTGACTGACTGACATAGTGATCTATCAACGCACAGGCCAAACCACTGGGCGGATCGGGCTGAAATTTGGCATGTAGGTAGTTGAAATCTACTTAGCCATGACAATTAACAAGTATCAGTGGAAAACTCTCCAATTTGTGGATATTGACTTGAAAGAACATTGCTTCTTTCAGGGACAGTCTTATGTTGCTTGCTCACGAGTAAGTTCACCCAATAGCTTTATAGTTTTAGCGCCTAATGACAGATTAGTTAAGAATATTGTATACAAAGAAGTTTTGTAGGCACTAATTTTTTACACACACTAAACAAAAGTAAAGCCGCAAAAACTATACCTAATTAATAATAATACATCTTAACGCGAGAGAAGCCGCGGGCAAAAGCTAGTACAATATCAGTTATATGTTGTAATAATTTCAAATTTAATCTAATTCATACTACTTAAACCAAATTTAATCAGTAAAATGTATAAATTTTATTTTTAATTAATCATCGCCTCTGTTATTGGGTATGATTTAACGAGTGATATTTTTTTTTATTTATACTTCTACTTAGACCATGGTTTTTTTCGACAACTTTTGGGTTGATGTCCAGGAGATACCTACATAACTAAACCGGTGTTAGTAGGAATACTGAGGTTTTCAGCAAGCAAATTTTTGGGTTGGGTGGCAACGCAAAGACACTCCTGTGGGTACAAACCTCGACTTGGGTCGCCAGCCAAAATATTAAATCTAACGGTGATCTATTAGCGTTTCGGAAGCAACTACCTTAAGAAGAAATGTCGTAGGAAACTCAAGGCTGCTTCGGAGTGGAACCATGATACCTCTTTTTTAAACGAAAATATAATACACTATCAAAAAGGGATAATGATATTGACAAAACTTCAAAAACGCAGAAAGTGTGTAAAAGTGAACTAAAATCAAATTGACACACACCACCAAAACATCATTTTTGTTTACTATTGTTAATAAATACAAATTTATAATAAATATAATATATATAATAAATACAAATAATAAATATAAATACAAATAAATAGAAATTACTTTAAAAAGGAACATTTAAGGTTTATTTTTATTTTTTCAAAAAGTTGGATGTTCATAAATATTAAATCTTGTGAAGATTTTCAGGCAGATGAGTGCACATTTTTTAAATAAATAAAGTCCAAATAACAAATTTTTAATTTAAAAGCAATTAAAAGTGCATTAAGTCTATGTTTAAAATGTCGAGATTTTACATACTTATAATCTCGTGTAACGCTTAACTATCAAATACTGGCAACACTTATGAAAGAATATTTAATAAAAATAGTCGCTATTCAGTAAAATTATTAATATTAATTAGTATTAGGGATGTCATTACAAAAAAAATATCGATATTGTAATGTTATATCGATACTCTGCGATATATCAAATAAACATATAGATATTTTTAAAATATCTTAAGTAATTATTTGTATTTAACTAATCTATAATATTAAATAGGGATCAGGTTAATTATGAGTGAAACCATTTTAGAGAGAAGAAACAATTCAACTTTATTTATACATCATACGAAAACGAATCCAAGGTCATATGACCAAAAGCCATGTTTAGCATCTGTGCGTAAAGAATTGCAGCTTTTTCTTTTCTACCATACCAATATGAAAGTTTTATAAATCCCAGTATTTTTTCTCTAAACTTTGCAAAAAACAAAATTTTATTTACACTTTTGGCTTGCAATCTGCTTCTCTGATGTATAAGAACCTGTGCGGCTTTTGAGAAAAGTTGTTCAGATCAGGGCTTCTTAAACTTTTGTCATTCACGATCCGATTTATGATTGCGAGTTTCGTGACGACCCCATACAAATATATAAGAAAAATAAATTCATATTTTTTGATGATTTATTTTTTAGGTAACTATATACATATACATATGAAAATATATAGTTTTAGAATTTAAAAAATCTAAAATTAAAAATTGCCCAAAAAATTATAAAATTGTATTTATTATAATTTCAAAAATAAAAGTGGATTCTGACCGTCTTCATGCGCGTGTCTAAACGCTGCAAGTCCACTGTTTTCCGCCAACTCTAGTGATGTTATAAAATGGTATATATAAATATTTGACATTAAAATCTTTCGCGACCCCATCTGGGGACGTGACCCATAGCTTAAGAAGCCCTGGTTCAGATGGAACTAAGCTAGCCAAAACAAGTAAGTATAGAGACCACAGATAATTTTTTTATTATAAGAAAAATAGAAAAGGTGGCGTTTGGGTAGTCCCAATACTGCCACCACCCTAGATTATAAAGGTTTTGCTACTTGTGCTGCCCTTGCGGAGAGTATCTCATGTCTACGTTTCGTTTTGCAAAGGCTAGTTTTCAATAATCCAGGGTTTTTAGTTTCATTTTTACTCATATTGACAATGTTGCAGATTTAAAGTAATAAGTAGATATAAAGAAAAAAAATTAATGTGACACGATATTTGGTATATCGGATGAATTATATCTATATTACATTCAATATATACTTTTGTTTACAAGATATACTTTATTTTGATCTTTATAAAATCCTGGAGGTTGTTCTATATATATTGGTTTGTCTAGGTGTCCGTTCAGATATGCAGTTTTTACATCAAAAACCTTATATTATACTTATTATATGTAGCAATAGCCAATAAGGTTCTAAATGTTGCTAATCTCATAACTGGACTAAAATCTTATTCATAATCTTTTCCTTTTCTTTGATTGTATCCCATAGCTACCAATTTGGATTTATATGTTATGTCTACATTGTTTCCCTCCTTTTTAGTAAATATCCAATTAGATTTAACTATCTTTTGATCTTTGGGTCTTGTTACTAATTTCCACACATCATTTGCTTCTATTAACCCAATTCCTCTAACATAGCTTCTTGCCATAATTGACTTTCTGGACTTTCTATAGCATCTTAGTATGATTTTTGTAATGATTCTGTAACATTATATGCTATATAGTCCTTCATCTTGATAGGTGAATTTCTTCTTCTTTTTGGTCTTTCTGTTATTTCAGGTTCAGAATTAATTGTCTGGATTTCTTCATCTTCTGTTTCTATTTGTGGAACTTCTGTTAGGGTCTTATTTTCTTCTTAAATCTCTATCTCGTTTTCATCTTGATTTTGAATCTTTTCTTCATATATATTTGATTCTTCTTCTGTAGTTGTAGATACATTATATTCCAACAAATTATAATTTTCTTCTTTATTTTCAATACTAGGAATTCCCAATTTTTCTTCATCAAATACTACATCATTTGTCTCAAATATTTTATTTTCTTCTATGTTATATATCCAATATGTTTTTCTGTTCTTTGAATACTCTACAAGTATTCCTTCTCTCCCTTTTGGTTCTACTTTATGTCTATATGGTCCATTTATTTTATTATTGATCTACATCCAAATGTTCTGGAATGCTTCACTGGTGGCTTCCTGCCTGACCATAATTCTAGTGGAGTTTTATTTGATTTTGTTTTAGAAGGTGTAACATTATAAATGTATGCTGCTGTGTTTACAGCTTCCCCCCAGAATGACAAGGGTAGATTTGCTTCAATCAATAATGTTCTAGTCATTTCCAAAATTGTTCTATTCCTTCTTTCAGCCATATCATTACTCCTTGGTGAGTAAGGAACTGTTTTCTCATGTTTAATGCCTTTAGTTTTAAAATATTCTTCTAATTGTTTATTCATAAATTCTCTTCCATTGTCTGATCTAATTTTCTTTAATTTTAAATTAGTTTCATTTTCTCTTTGCTCAATAAATTCCTTTAATTTGTCTGTTGTTTCATCTTTATTAAATAGAAGTTCAATAAAATATCTTCGAGAATATTGATCAACTATAATCATCGTATATTTTCTTCCACCAATTGTTTCAATTTGCATAGGGCTACATAAGTCTAAATGTATTCTTTCAAGTGGTTTGGTTGTGAGTTCATCTTCACCATGTACTCCTGGACTTCTAGATATTTTCCCTTTAGAGCAACTATTACAAAAATTCAGATCCTCTTGCAATTTTTCTGATCCTATATTGTTGTTAGATAATAATTTCAAATAATTAACATTAATATGACCTAGTCTTTTGTGCCATAAGTCTATTTTATTAGTAATACTCGTCTTAAAACAGTGAGGTGTGCACAAATCTGTCATTTCTCTCAGAGTAAGGTTCACAGTAAATAATCCTTTCATTTTACCTTGGCATAGTAAAATATCATTCTTTGAATATATTTCAAAACAATTTTTATCAAACTAAACTTTATTTCCTTTTTCCACAATACTCGACACAGTAAGTTTCTGTTCAAGTTTGGTACATATAATACATTTTCTAATCTTAATTTTGTTTTGTCTTCTGATGACATTAAAATGTCCCCTTGAAATTCTGAATTTATGCTTCTTTCCCTTTCTGCAGTTTTTATTTCCTTTTTACATTCATTTTTACTTGTAAATAGTTCCACATTATTTGTCATATGTGATGTGCACGCAGAGTCAATGTGCCATTTAATAGAATTATTATATTTATTACCATTGTATCGTGTAAATAAGGCAAACTTGGTGCTCCTTTTATTATTTTGTTCTTTAGAAAATTTTGCTTCTTCCTGCCAACATTAGACATTTTTTTATATTTATAATTTATCTTATTTTTATTTGGGTTATACCAACACTCACTCTGCATATGCCCTTGTTTCTTGCATATATAACACTTTTTATTCTTTGTAATATATTTGATCGAAAAGCTGATATATTATGGTATGAATTTGTTCAGATTTAAGATTCATGACATTTCTTTTCATAATCGAGTAATATCTGCCTTAGTTGTGATATATTTATTCCTCGGTTTGCAATTAAGGTGGTTGAGATAATATTATAACTGGCTGGCAGGCCTTCGAAAATATATCTTACTAATTCCCTCTCAGTTATGCCCTTTCCCATTAGTGTAATTTCGCTATATATTCCTTGTGCTCTCAATATATATTCATCAATATTTTCTTGCGAATATTTTTTCAATTTCGATAATTTGAAAAGTAAATTTATTACATTATCTTGTATTTGACCTCCATAGCGTTTTTTAATAGACAGCCATAATTGTTTTGCATTTTTTATGCCTCTATATATTATCGCAAGATTATCGCGTATCCGGCGCGATCGTCAAAATTAACAAGCTGTATGCTTCTTTATTCTTTTTCTGCCTAATTTTTATTAATTTTTCATCATCAACCGTCGTTATATAGGGTTCTTCGTGGACAATGACATCTTCGAAATAAATCACGCAAGTGCAACAACGCCTCCATTTGCGTCTCCCATTAGGCTTGTCTAATAGATATCGATATATCGATATTTATATTCAATATGTCGTTATTTTTGGGCGATATATTTTGTAACGATATATCGATAGAAAATATCCAGGGTCGAATATTGTATCGAAAACGATATTTTTTTTATTCTTAGTGCAGTGAAGTCGCTAAAATCTTAAACTGTAGAAGATAGGACCGAACGAAAAAAAAAAGAACTATATTGTCTATGAATGTTGAGTATTATGTTTTGTTACGTTGCATGCATTGACATCTGAATTTGTTGCATGTATATTATTTGCCGCCATTTATTTATGTATTATTTATTTTTGTTTGATATCTTAAATAGGCCTTAAAGTTAGTAGATAGCCTGTTAGTTCTTGATACTTTTGTAATTTTGTCTAATAAAAAGGAATACTGGTAAAATACTGTCGTGTTTATTGAGATTTAATCGATATATCGATATTTTTCTTCGATATATCGACGCCGATATTGATATTTTTATAATTATTGATACATCAATATAGCGATTTTTTTTTCATTTTCGACTTCCCTATCTACCCTATCATATTCGGTAATTATTTCCGTTCAATGTTTCGACGCTGATGTTAAACTTCTCCATGTTCTGCTACGAACTTGAGAACAACTACGCTCTGCTACCAGAATGTTGTATATTTTGTGTTCATTAAGATATCTTTTTGGTGAAGCAAACGTATTATTTTATTACTAACATTATACGACATCACAACCTCTCTATTATGACTAGAGATGGTAAAAACTGCTGTTTTTATAATGAATTATGCTGTTATATTATTTACAAATAACAGTTTTTATAAACTATTAGTTATTATCCTGGATTTTTAGCATTTTTTTTCTTCTTATAATGTAGGTCTCAATTTGTGTAGAAATAAAATGAGTTTGCTGTAATTGGAAAAAAATAAACATTTTCATTTACTCCAGCAAACCCAGAATTTGTCTCGCACAGAGGATCCTATGACTTTATATATAAAATCTTACACAGAGCTTAACAAACATATAATGAAAATCCAAAGAAATTATTCGTATATCTAATCCTACGTTAAAAAACTCCATAAAATGCTATTATTATAATATAAAATGGATGTTCAATAAACACAAACAGAAAATAAAAAATAATTATATCAAAAAATGTACGTAGCCTCAAACTTACTCTTGCGCCGCACATGGATTTGTAATAGATAAGTATATACAGATTTATATATAAAAACACATCCATGACTCACGACAAACTAATCTGCTCATCACTGAAAAGTTTGCCGGTACCGGGACTTGAACCCAGAATCTTTAACATCACTGGTAGAGTCACTACAAACTACGCTATCAGGCTACCAACAACAATAAATATTTAAAAATAACAAGTTTCAATTACTAATAACTAAATATTTGTTTATAAAAGAATGAATGTTTTATCTATTAACTTATATATAGCCTACGTCGCTGTCGTTAGTATATTACGTGTTAATAGATGATTTTTATAATGTAGATATTAACTATGAAATCTAAAATGTTAATATGGGATAATAATATGTGTTTGAAAACTTCAATTCTATGCCATTAAAATATTATAGTACCCCAAGGCCTCAGTTTACTCCGAACGATTGGTATGTACAGATAGTATTACAGATATTTTATGGAAATATGACTTGTCTCTGGTGTTTATATAGACAAATTTCCATTTAAATACATAATCTGAGGTACTTTTGATGAGGTTAATCTAATATGTCTGTCTGCTATAATATAACCAGCTTTAGAAAATTCCCTCTCACATGGCACTCATATAAGCATAATATTTCCATGCTTTATAAAGAGCAAATATACAGATGGGTATATATGAATGTTGATGTTCTCGCCACCATTGTAGAGGACAGGCTTGCCCAGGAATTAAAGCTTCTTTAACACACATATATACTTCTTGCACTGCTTTTGTGTATGCGGATTTTGGAGCTTGGACTGGCTTATCCGTTGAATTTAAACTATGCATTAAATTATTTGTTCTAGCCATAATTTACATCTCTAGTAATCTAAAGTAAATTAAGTATAAGATCAACGATTATTATGTAGGTATTAAGATAGAATTAATAGTATGTCATCTATATGTAAATAGAGTTTAGTGATTTGAGTCGACCTCAACGGTGATTTCAATTTGGTAGTTGATAAATTCGATGTACCACAAAAAAAAATACATATATCTGTTGTTTACATAACATGTTATTTTACAACATCTCTACATATTATATTTTCATAGCACTTGGTACGATTGCATTTTCTATAGAGTTCCGATATTAAAAAATCTATTTGTATATTTTAAATATGTATCTCTATTGTAATGACAATATATATATTATTTTTTTAAATACATAATTATATAAATATAATTAAAACTTTGTGACAGTTAAAAAGTTTCAACTATCAAAAAAATTCAAATGAAGTCTGTATCACAAAAAGCAAATTATGAATATGTTGTATTTAGTGGATACAGCCATGTGTAAAATAAAATGTACAAAAACATATGCGTTTGGTTGTTTACAGAGTAAGGTAATGTGGTGGTCCACTTTATAGAGTGTCCGCAGCTAATGTTTCCTTGTACCTGCGAGTACTGAAGAACAAAACATTTTTTCTTATACATATGTTTTGTGAAATCAAAAATCTAAGTTCAAACCCTAATCATCAAGTATTTCTTACGAAATCAATAGTTATGTGTATTTAAATTCAACTAAAATTTAATTGAACTAAAATTAAGCAATCGTCAAATCTTGGAAGCTTTGCCTCTATCTTCCAAGCTGAAATGTGTGGCATTTTGGAATGCGCCATCATTAATCTGAGGCGAGCCTATATGAACCACACCATCTATATACATACGGATAGTCAAGTCGCTCTATTGGCGCTGGATTCGGATTCGGTGGATTCGAAGCTGGTTTCCAATTGCGTGGATCTACTAAATAGACTAGGCTTGAACAACAGCCTAATTCTTCGATGGGTTCCAGGTCATGAAGGAATTCCAGGCCACGAAATAGCTGATGGACTGGCGAGATCTGGAGCGGCGATGGTACAATATGGTTCTGAGCCTTTTTGTGGCATCCCCAAAAGCCTGGTAAGATTGACTTTAAGGAACTTATATAAAGGAAAGTCTATAAACCACTGGAACACAATACCAGGGTTGAAACATTCCAAAGAGTTAGTCAAGGCTTTCGACCAGCGTAAAGCTGTAGAGGCTTAGAAGAAATCAAATACGAGTATTAGTAAGAGCACTGACTGGCCACAGCTGTCTGAACAAACATTTGTTCAGCATGGGTGGTCGGAGCACCAGAGATTGCAGTTTCTGCGAAAGTGCGGACAAAACGCCCAAGCACCTCCTGTGTGAATGTGACTTACTAATGCCCAAACGCAACTGCATCCTGGGCCGCCACGTGCTACACCCAGGAGAGGTTCCAGATATCTCTGCCAATAAAGTACTACAGTTCTTTCAAACTATAGGCCTTGACAGAGAGCTTTAAATGGTAGGTTGCGATCACAATAGATCTTCTAGGTCGCGGTGATACAGGATGAAATAGACTGCATAGCCCCACATTGTATAATAATAATATGTGTGTTTGTATTATTTCAAATTTTTTACTTACATTCGCAAAAAAATATACATTTCATTTACGAACTACTACGCTCTCGTACTAACTACACTCTACTTTTGTTATTATTAAGTGATTTTTTAAAATGTTTATACGGTGAAGTGTCTACTGCATAACTACTTCAAAGTTCCAATAAAGTTACCAAGATTTGATGACTTCGTTTGACAATACTCTTCGTACAGCCCTATGTATTTTTTACTTAAATGTAATTTTAAATTAGTGATCGCACTTTTGTAAGATAAAGTTGTTTTACAAAAAATACAAGCTTTTTTATATCACATTTTCCAAAAGAATTTCATATATGAGTTGTTGTGGCCTTCATTTTTGGCATTTTAAATACTGTACTATTATTTAACAATACTTAAACAAATAAGATTAAAAATATGCTGACATGCAACAGCTTAAATGACTTTCTACAACGATCTCTCTTAATCGTACGTTTTTGAAATTATATTTTAGCAAAATAATAACATTCTTTCATTATTGTAATCGTTTGACAAAATCAAACGTTACTGCAAAACTAATAATACCAAATTTGTAAATCTCATATCAATTATTTGCAACGAATAATGATGAATCCGTTGTGCTGACAACATATCAAATAAAATTAAACTTTGTTTTAAATATTCTAAAGCTCAAAATTCTAATTCTCATATAATATTGGCACGACCCATTATCTAAAACTACGTTATTCTGACAACATACTAAACAAAATTAAACTTTATTCCTTTTTGCTAAAAGGTCAAAACTGAAATTCTCATATCAATTATTTTCAGCTGACAATTATGAATGCGTTGTTCTGACAACATACTAAACAATATGAAACTTTATTCTTTGCAAATAAAAGTTCAAAATTATAATTAATAATTTAATAAAGGTTTGTAGTATCGTTATTTGCTTAACACTTTTACAACTGTCTACAATAAATCATTAGTGTCATTGTTTTGACAATTGTTATATATTGTTTATATTATTCGTTGAGAGTTGATAGATTGCCAATGAGTGATGTTATGAACGTGTTTCTTTGAAACGAATAGACAGTGATTATTGATTAATTGTTTTTAATTGAATTGTGTCTATGATAGCGAGATCAACGAATTATTGACAACAACTTTTTTTTATTTTTATAAACGGCGTTACCCGTTGTATTTAAATAATGCATTAGATTATTTGTTCTGGCAGTAATTTACATCTCTATATATGACATTACACGCAGTGCTACCACTATCTACAATTATAAAATCCCATAACTTTTAACACAAATTTCTATCATTTCGCTTGTTACATAGGGTTGTCGAAAATGAAAAAAAAAATCGCTATATTGATGTATCGATGTTTATAAAAATATCAATATCGGCATCGACATATCGAAGAAAAATATCGATTTATCGATTAAATCTCGATAAACACGAAAGTATTTTACCAGTATTCCTTTTTACTAGAAAAAATTACAAAAATATCAAGAACTAAAAGGCTAACTAACTTTAAGACCTATTTAAGATACTAAACAAAAATAAATAATAAATAAATAAATGCCGGCAAATCATACACATGCAACAAATTCAGATGGCAATGCATGCAACCTAACAAAACATAATACTCAACAGTCATAGACAATATCATTTTTCTTTTTTCGTTCCGTGCTATCTTCTACAGTTTCAGATTTCAGTGACTTCATTATCATAAAAATTAAAAAAATATCGTTATCTATACTATTTTCGATACTATATATTTCGTATCGATACATCGATATATCATTACAAAATATATCGAGTAAAGTATCGATTTATTGAATTGAAAATATCGATATATCGATGTTTATTCGACAAGCCTATTGTTACCTTTGTAAAGTGACCTTAGTTATTGCCGCAGCGCCATTATTATTTATTAGTCTGTGCGCAGCGCATCTAAATTATATTTAAAATACAAATTTATATAATTTAATTTGAAAATCAGGCGCAATCGTAAATCAAATTATATTTGAAATGGCTGAGTAAGTATTTATGTCTTTTTATTTAATTAAACGTTTTGCTTTTAAAAAGACACGCTCACTTTTTTTGGCTAATAAGTAAAAACGTTTGTAATTTGACATTGTAATATTAAATATGTATCATAACTATTATTTGTTTAGTACTCAGGGTTTTGAGTTACAACAATTTTCGATATAAATTGAATGTAATGCTGCTTTTCTATATTACATTCGAATTAATTAAAAAAATGTAAGTCACCAATTTCAAGTTCACTTCAAGGTCGAATGAAGGTGATATGATACTACTAAGTTTTATAGGAAAAGTGATTATCATATCCCTGATTTTGTAAATGTGACTAATCTAAGTGATATTAAAAAGTTTTATGATCTCAAAATATTATTGGCAGACCTAAAGTTTAATAATTAACATCATTCAATTAATACATATAATATTCTAATTTTGAACCCTCAGTAATTTTATGTGTTCTAAATAAAGTATGAGCATTTTGAGCTTATACAACATCTGTTTACATATTTAAAGAATTTAAATTAATGACATAATGTCATGTGTGTATACGGGTATATTAAATTTGATGTATGTATTATTTATAAAAACAACAAATAAAAATAATAAACAAATAAGAAAAGAGCCATAAAGTAATTATTGAATGTATATTTATTTACCTACATTGTATTGTAGACAGCAAGCAGATATCGCTCTTATTGGGTTAGCTGTAATGGGCCAAAACCTAATCCTCAATATGAATGACAAAGGATTTGTTGTTTGTGCATTCAACCGTACAGTAGCTAAGGTAAGTAGTAATTTAGAAATTAGTTATATACTTTCTTGCTTAAGTGTGTCAGATTTAGTCCTTTTTTAATTTAAAACAGGTAGAAGAGTTTCTTCAGAATGAAGCAAAAGGTACCAAAGTCATGGGTGCTACATCCTTAGAAGATATGATATCCAAGCTAAAAAAACCAAGAAAGGTCATGTTATTAGTAAAAGGTAATTTATTAATCAAGTGTTTTTATTTATATGTTTCAGAGTGATCTTTGTATGTATGAGATAAATGTACACTATGTGGAGATAGTGCATTATGCTGTACTATTTTTCTATTAAATAAGTAAACAATCAGTAAAATCATGATTTTTATAAAATACCACAATACCACATTAAATGTAACCAAAATAACATGATTATAGAATATAATAAATAATTCTAAAAGCCTTATTAAGCTTATGAAAACATGATCTTCTAGTTATAAATGTTTTTAACTACTTCAGTTTGCAATAAAGCTTATTTTTGTAGAAAACATAAATTTTATGACTTTATCTGTTGTCATTACTTTCACAGATTTGAAGCAATGGACTTAATTACATGTATATAATATAATAAGAGAAAATTGTAAGGAAAAGCGTTTGTCTTTAATTTTTAACTGGAATTAAATTGGTTAACTGCAATTGATGTTAGTAAGATTAGTAATATTCTGAGAATGTGGAGACATAATTATGGTGTAGGTTTTTTAAAGTTGTAACATTTATAATTGAATCAGAAATTATATAACTTAAGAATTAAGAGAAAGAAACAGCTCCTACATGAGTTTGCTGTTTCAGAGTAAGAATCTAATCTAGAGCATCTTGGCATCAGCGTTAGGAAAGTAGAGTATGTTGTGTAATCATCCACAATCCTTACGTATTAATGATGGCCATGGCGACCTCAATCACAATGGCTGGATCACTCTAATCCCTTAGTCGAGAGTGCTTGCTACTACACTTTTTTTTTGTGTCATCACACAGATATCGCCGCCCACGTTAGCTTGTATTTGAATCCCGAAGATCTATTTACAGCTCCTATAGCATTTGCAGTTCACAATAATAGTTCCTGAGTTGGCTGCTGAAGCCGCGGGATCCATATCCATAGGACTATTCATACCCACAAATTTTGCTGGTTAGGTACCCTATATACACACTCCTCTTATCCGGTGAAGATTTAAAGTGTCAACTTGGACAAGGACACTAGTCACATTGGAAAAATATTAGCTGTATTGCGATGTAGGTGCCTGTGTTGATTTTTCAAATAGAATTTTTGAAGGCTTAACTTTCCCAATAAACTCGGTGGCGGAGGTGAAGGCAGGACCTCTACTATGTACAAAAAAAGATTAGTTAGCACACTTTTACATCTGTGAATTGTAGTTATTTATGATATGTTATAGTTACAAATAAAAATAAGTCCGGTTTTCCTTCCTGACGCTATAACTTTAGAACGCACGAACCGATTTCCACGGTTTTGCATTCATTGGAAAGGTCTCGTGCTCCGTGAGGCTTATAGCAAACAAAATTCAGGACAATTTTCAATAGGAAAACAGGGAAAAATCATTTTTCACATACAGCGCCATCTCTGATACATAGGATGTACTACAAACCAATATGGTTTTGCATAGTAGTGCAGCAGATCGCACCAGTATTTTAAGTAGATGGCGCCGATGCGTTATACATTGTTTGACAGCTACTCATTGTACATAATGTAATATTAATTACATGTGACATTTATTATGCGCACGTTTTTTTCAAACGCTAACTAAAAACCAAAACGAAGCCATCTGGTGGCGAAGTTCGCCAGGTTTGCTAGTAGTTACATATTATTGCCAATATGGACAAAATTCTTTTATTTCTTATATTTCACTTTTATTCTATTTATTGATTAAAGCAATAATATTTCTATTCACAGCTGGATTTGCTGTGGATGAATTTGTCAAGAAACTTTTGCCATTGCTGGAGAAGGGTGACATTATAATTGATGGAGGTAACTCACAGTATTTGGATACTCAACGTTGGTGCAAAGAGCTGGAAAATACGGGTATTCTGTACATTGGAATGGGGGTGAGAATCTTACTTTATACATTACAGAATATACTTCATTTTAAAGATAAAACCCATTAACAAAAACCAAAGTAGTATTTGATTTAATCTTCTCATAGATTATATTTTTCATAATAATAAATTTGTCAATGCTCATTACTAAGTGTAAAAAAGATTTTAAAAAATAAGAGAACTTTAGATTATAAACAATATAATATAAGCTTTTCAATCTGTAGGTAAGTGGAGGTGAAGACGGTGCCCGTTATGGACCTTCACTTATGCCTGGAGGCCATATTGAAGCATGGCCGCATGTAAAACCTATCTTCCAGGTATAATATTTTTAATATAATACTTGAGTATATCTGCAGCATGTATACTGAGCTAAAGGTATAACAATCCGTCACAAAGTTACTCCCATAATAGTATCAGAGAATATGCAGTGAAATATGTTTTTTTACCAATTTAGAGAAATCATTCACAGTTAAAGTTTATAAAATTGAAAGTATTTGAATAAGTCAAGCCATTATTGCATCTAAACCATAAAATAGTCATAGAGAATGTTATGTCATGTTTCTTTAAATTAATTAGCGTACATAAGGAGTTTTTTCTACCACATCCATATTCATGTAATTACTGTTGCTACTCTCAGTGGATACAGTTTCTAATGTATTTCTGCTGACCCTAAAAGGGATATAGCGTGAAGATTGTTATTATTATATATTTTTTATGATTCCTAATAACTACTATAACACTGAATCCCTATTGTAGTAGACACAGAAAATGGAACGCCACTTCTCCCGTATTCATACAAACCTTTTCTTTCATAATTTCTTTTAACTGTTTAGTGTTAAAAATAATATTACGGAATAAATTATTGATGGAAAGAAATAAGTAATATTTACTTGTTACTAGAAATAAACAAGAACTTACACTACCTTAGTAACTGACTTGTGTAGGGGTACCACAAATACTATTATCTTAGCACAAATGACAAAAGTGCATCAATCTCGACACTGATCTTCCGTCAGCGCCCTGATTATGTTTCATGTATATGTGGATGCGTAGGTATGTGAGTTGATTGGTGTATGTGTGTGCGTGCGCGTGCACATACGAGACTAAGCTCCAAAACTAATGCGAAATCGACTTAACTCAACTGGGTCAGACAGCTTACATAGCCAATTCTAAACTTCTATTAATTATGTACCAACTTAGTAAAACATACTTCTATTAATTTTGTATACCTAATAACATTTTTAATTTGATATGAAACTGTATAGAGCAATATTTAATGGCATGTTTGGAATCAACATTGATGTAGAAATATGTCAAAAAAGAATATTCTTAAAATATATTTTTGGCAATAGAATCAAATACTGAAGGCCTAATGATGATTATTAAAACTGAATTGATGTTTTAAATCTGGATATATTTATTAACTTATATTTTCAATTAAGGCCATCTCAGCAAAAGCAAATGATGAACCATGCTGTGATTGGGTTGGAGAAGATGGAGCTGGGCATTTTGTAAAAATGGTACATAATGGAATTGAATATGGAGATATGCAACTTATTTGTGAAGCTTATCATCTCATGAAGGATGTCCTTGGTAAGTGAAAAGTAGAGCCTAAATTGGAATATTTAAAATGTCAAAACTATAAATTATAAATAGTCCCTATCTATTCTTCCTATTATTATCTTAATTTTTCAATATTTATGTTTGCCTGAATTATTATTGTTTTGCCATACTACAAGGTGTCTCAAAAGTAAGTTCACATTTGCTTATCTTATTACGCGAAAGCAACTATTCTGAGGGGCGCGGGGGGTATGTCAGTCGGTAGTCTGGCTCTTGGGAATTTAGTCGCTATGGAGCGTTTCTCTGGTGCGGACCGTGCGTTGTGCGTACGTGAGTTTTACAAAAACGGTAATTCGGCGACTGTAGCGCGTAGAAAATTCTGCAGTATTCGACATATTCGTCACTTAAATGATGCGCCTAGCACTCGACTCATTGCAAAATGGGTTAAGAAGTTTGAAGAGACTGGGTCAACTCTGGAGAAACCAAAATATGGGCGGCCAAGAACATCAAGAACAGCCGAAAACGTGGACAGTGTTACTCAGTCTATTCGAGATGATCCAAACCTCTCGATTCGGAAGCGTGCTGTTGCTTTAAATGTGCACAGATCTTCATTATGCCGCATTTTACACAAAGATTTAAAGCTGGACCCGTACAAAATTCAGTTAGTGCAAGAACTGAAGCCTCAAGATGCTGGTCAGAGGCTTGCCTTTGTAAATCAGATGATTGAGCGCTTTCCAACGTTCACCAACATCTTGTTTTCCGATGAAGCCCATTTTCACCTGAATGGGCATGTAAACAAGCAAAATTGTCGTTACTGGAGTGCAACCAACCCAAAACAAAAACATCAGAAACCGCTACATTCACCCAAAGTCACCGTATGGGCCGCGATGTCGGCGCGAGGAATTATCGGCCCTTACTTTTTTGAAGATGGAAGGGGACGCACACTCACAGTGAATTCAGAGCGTTATGTGGAGATGTTAGACGAGTTTTTCGTACCCCAACTGCAAAACTTTCCTGGTTACAACCAAAGAACATGGTTCCAGCAGGATGGAGCAACTTCACACACGTCCAACAGATCTCTGCCTCGAGTTCGAGAAATTTTTCCGAACAAATTAATCTCCAGGCGAGGTGACATAAATTGGTCTCCACGGAGTCCCGATTTAACGCCTATGGATTTTTCCTGTGGGGTTATGTCAAATCAAAAGTTTACGCTAATAAACTGACTTCCCTGGCACAATTAAAAGAAAATATCCGTCATGAAATGGCAGCCATCACGGAGACTACCTGCCGAGCTGTCATAGGCAATTCTAGTGGCCGACTAAATGAATGCCGAGAGCGCAACGGTTTACATTTAGACGATGTTATTTTTAGAAAATAAATTCCCAAACAATGTACTTCAATATAAAATAAACATTTTTTCAATAAAGCTAAGACTTTTCTTTTAAAAAAAGATTTAAATGTGAACTTTCTTTTGAGACACCTTGTATATTTTGTGATAATGCAAATCAATAGTATATAATGTGCATTATACTACAAACATTTTTATTTTTTGAATGTCATTGACAAGCCATCTGCTAAGCAGAGTTGTCTTTACACAAAATCTAATCTAAAAAAAAAAATATTTATAGTTAAACAATTTTGAACAAAATAATGGGAATTGCTGACATTACAGGTTTCTTAAAATATATTAGGTGCGCAACTAAATTCTCGCTGTTTTTTTCATTAAAATGAATGTTAATTATTAAGAAATACTTATATTTACATCATTCAAAGTATTGGCCATTACTAGCTACAACTTTTTCCCATCTTTCTGGTAGAACTCGAATGCCCTTACGATAAACGTGCTCGTCTTTTGAGGATATCCACGAATTAAGCCATTTTTCGATGTCTTCATATGAGCGGAACTGCTGATCAGCCAGATCGTGTGCCATCGAACGGAATAAGTGATAGTCGGACGGAGCAATATCTGGGGAATATGGCGGGTGGGGTAGGACTTCGTATTTGAGCTTTTCTAAGTAGGTTTTAACGGGTTTAGCAACATGAGGCCGAGCATTGTCGTGCAACAGGATCACTTTTTCGTGTCTACGTTTGTATTGTGGCCGTTTTTCGCGCAGTGCTCGGCTCAGTCGCATCAATTGCAGTCGGTACCGCTCCCCAGTGATGGTTTCGTTTGGTTTCAATAGCTCATAATGAATAACACCGACCTGGTCCCACCAAATACACAGCATTACCTTCGCAGTGTGTATATTTGGCCGAGCCGACGACGCAGAAGCATGACCGGGCAGTACCCATGATTTTCTTTTCTTTGGGTTGCTGTAATGAATCCATTTTTCATCACCCGTTACAATTCGATGAAGAAAACCCTTCCTTTTTTGCCGCTGGAGCAATTGTTCACAGGCGGAAAAACGACGCTCAACGTCCCTTGCCTTCAAATCATAAGGAACCCAAGTCCCTTGCTTTTGAATCATTCCCAACGCATGCAACCGCTTAGAAATGGCTTGGCGGGTAACTCCAAATACCGAAGCAAGCTGTTCTTGCGTTTGGCACGGATACTCATCGAGAAATTTCTCCAAGTCAGCATTTTCAAATGTTTTTGGCCTTCCTTCACGCGGACAGTCGTCAACATCGAATTCGCCGATTTTAAAACGACGGAACTAATCGCGGCAAGTTGTTTCACTTAGAGCAGCATTCCCGTAAACTTTTTTCAATTTCCGATGTGCTTCAGCCGCCGTTTTTTTTAAATGAAACAAGAAAAGTAACACTTCCCGCAAATGACGATTATTTGGCATAAATTCGGACATTTTCACACAACTAAAAATATATGACCCAACAATGAAATCACTAATGTGTGAAAGCGGTTTGTTTACCATATGTCACAGCTTGTGTTTTGACCTTTTCGCTATATCAAAATAGACCAACACTTACTGCTGGACCCACATATTCATAAACAGCGAGAACTTAGTTGCGCACCTAATAACAAACAAAAAAAAAGATTTACAACTATTTTTATGTATTCTTACGGATATATATTCTAATACAGATTTAGTTTATAGTGATTTTAAGTGGTGAATCTTTCCTCAGATATGGAACAGGGTGAAATGGCGCAAGTTTTTGATAACTGGAATAAAGGAGAACTAGATTCATTCCTAATTGAAATCACCAGGGATATCCTTAAATTCAAAGACGTTGATGGTAAGTGCTATTAGTAAAAGAAAATTGCATTGTGTTGGTTCAATTAAAATACTAATCTGCATATGGTAGCGAGTGTAGTTCAAAAACTTGGTCGTCTACCGAGACTATTAACTATTACTGTGACGCTATTTACACTCAGTTACTGTGGACACAGTAATGTCTAAAGTCCTGTACAGATTTATACTACTTCCTTGCCGTAATAATACATAACAGATGAAGCATTGTTAAATGTAATCACTAAAATATCTTAACTCATATTAAAATGTATGTAGCGTGATAATTTACAAGTATTATTATTAAATACAACAATAAAGCTATTTTTCGAATAATTGGATAAATATTCTGAAGGTTTCGAGATCTAAGGCTATGGTTTGTATACACAGTATTTTGTCAAAGACGATCTTATTTCCTAAACAAAGTCTAAAGCAAAGTCAAAAGTAGCATTCATAAATCTCGGTATAGGAAACTTATTAGAATTAGAAGGAGTTTAACACAAGTAAAGGTTTACAAAGTGTCATAACAATTTTTTTAATATTGTTAATATGAAAAATAGGCTAGTATATGATTTATTACTAAGATTTTTATATAAGAAATAAGCTCATTTTTAATAATGGATTTTTGTAACATTGCTTAAGTTAAAATCCGTATGATGATGATGATGATGATGTCCTAGCCGGTTTCGGCCACGGCGACTGTTTCAACACCGGTTAAGAAATTCGAGGTCCAGTTTTCGGAAACAGTCAATTGCGCAGGAGATATTTAAGTGCATAACTGGACGCGCAGCCAGAAAAGCACTCTCTCGTCCGAGCTCCCTCAGGCCCGATGGAAAGGAGAACCAGTACGATCGGGAGGGAGCAGGATGCAGGTTTGATCGAGTTTTCCCTTCTCTAAACACCTGGTTGAATTGCGGTGCTCAAGAGATACCTTAGTCGCCTTTTACGACACCTCAGCAAGAAGAGGGGGGTGCTATTCTATTCTGCCGGCAGCCATCACGGCCAATAAAAAAAAAAATCCGTAAAATCCGTATACTAATAGGGCTGCTAACCATTCTTTATATGACAGTCCATAGTGCCAAACAGACTGGTACACTTCAATGACTTTAACTGCTCCTGGTTTTGATATTGTGCATTAGAAGAAACTGTTCTCAAAACCGTTCTACGTTTTCATTAGCCACCAGAATAACTATGTATTTGGATTTATACTTTGAGCCCATTAACAAATAAGTATTTGTGATTAACCTAGGCTGATTTATGAAATTTGGATAGTTTATTGCTCGCACGCTCACCAAGGTACTTGAATACGTATAGCTATTTTGTAATATGTGGCGTGTGCACTAGTTTCATGAACTGCAATCTTTGCATTAACAATGCTTTTTTAGGTCAGTAGATTCTGCTTTCTGAATCGGTTTGTCATTATAGTAGGGCTATTTTAAATCGAGTATCGGGTGATAAATATCAGTAACAATAAAAATGAGTCGACTTCCTGCGAAACGTTGATAATAAGAAATACGTATGTTTTTTTTATTCATTTCTTAATAGATTTTTTAGTTTCGTTTATGCACCATATGTACAATTCATATTTAACGAAATATTTGAATACATTTTATTTGATTTTTTTTACAACTTAAGCAGTTAAAGCTAGTATTGTATATATGTATGTACATACACAATAAATAAAAATGTGCAATGAGTTTATATATAGATAGATGATCTCTTCTTGCTAATTACAAATCAAAATTTTACAATTTATCAATATACACTCGCTATTTTTACGTACATCACTAGCACGCGCCGTCAGCTTGACGTGTGAGAGGAAATCAGATAAAAAGATTTATGGTCCGACGACTCGGTTTAAAACGACCCTTGTTTTGATGATTTAAGAATTTTTGTAGTAGGCCTTTTTAATTATAACCTTGTCATTTTCAGTTAGAGCTAATTAGTGTAACATTTTGCATTGAGCAGGTAAATATCTTTTACCTAAAATAAAAGACACAGCGGGCCAAAAAGGTACAGGCAAATGGACCGGGATCAGTGCTTTGGAATATGGAGTTCCTGTCACGCTGATCGGCGAAGCTGTTTTTGCGCGTTGTTTATCGGCTTTGAAAGGTAAGAATTTTTTAATATGTTTGACAATTGATATTCTTGTGCCGGACAGGGTTTTGTCTATTGTTCATTTTTTTGTTTAGTTTCCATATTTTAGGAAATAATGTTTTATATTTCTAGACGTATTCTCAAAACTATGTCATTGTTATTACATATTTAAAAACAGGCAATGGATGTAGTGGTCTAGTATATTATTAAAATAGGTCGGCGAATAGATAAATATAAAACCCTAGACAAACTAACATTCGTTTATGGATAACGCTTATAGAAAAGGTCAACGACATGGAATTAACATAACATGTCAACATATTTTGGCAGCTTAAGTCAACTCAATACACTTTGCACTTTTTTATTAGCGTTATCTTTTATCTAGTGTTACTTTGTCTATACCTCCTGGTGCGCTACTGACTACTGATTAAATTCGGTGTACCCAGTACTATGCCTAAATGTCGCGATATATTAGGTCTGGGAAAAAGTTCGTGGCGTTTTTCAATAAAATTCGACTAGTCTCCTTAAGCGCGTGAATGAATTTATTTGAACCAAATATGTTCCATTATTATCGATAATGTTTCGACATTTTTAGGTAGATCCATGATCCCATCGGTGAAGACTTTTTGTGGTTTCTGGTTAAAGAACTGGATCAAGTAGTTTTCACAGCCTTCTTTTGAAACTAAGTTACTTCCATGAAGAGAGCTCTGTAGAGATCGGAATAGATGATAGTCAGAAGGTGCTATATCCGGACTGTAAGGTGGATGCAACTAAACTTCCCAAGAGAACTCTCTAAATTTATGACGGGCCATCAAAGAAGTGTGTGGTCGGGCGTTGTCATGATTATAGACAATACCTTTCTTATTTATCAATTCGGGCCTTTTTCTCTCAATCGCCAAGCCTAATCTTTCTAGTCAACCACAGTAAAGTTGATAACCAAACGTATCACCAGTCGCAAGTAGCTCGTGGTGGACGATAACTATCCAGTTCCACCACACACACAACATCACTTCTTTTGGCGTCGATGTTAGTTTAGCAAATGATTGTGAAGGTTCACCATCCTTTATTCACAATATTTTATGCTACCAGTTGTCGTACGTAATCCATTTTTCATCTCTGATTATTAGACGTTTTAGAAATGGCTCGATTTCATTCCGTTTCAGCAGCGTATCGCAGATGTTTAATCGGTCCATCATGTTTTTGCGCTCTACTCACGAGGACACCATTCATCAAGCTTTTTTTATAACCAGCTTTGTGTAAATTATTCAAAACATTTTTATGGTCAATGTCTAGCTCTATACCAATATTGACACTGCTGATATGCTTATCTTGTTGGCCTTTTTCAAGTATTTCATCAGCTTTTTCATTGATTGGATGACCGCATGGACGACCGCAGCGTGACTCATCTTTCACATTAAAGTTACCGGAATGGAAGCGAGCGAACCAATTCCATACAGCAGAATTTGATAAAGTACCTTAACCATATACAGCACGTTTTTTTTCGTAAGCCTGTGCAGCGTTGTTCCTGTTGTCATAATGATATTGTAGAATATACCGGATTATTTCATTATTTAGCTCCATGTTCGAGTGCGAAATACTTTCGAACCACTGCACAGATTGCAATGTTTCTTACATTTAACTAACGTTCGAAAGGTCACCTTTAAAGGTGCGCTCATTGGTGTTGCTGTAATTTATGTTTCTTTAGTTATATGCGACCAACGCCATTCATCGGAAAAAACGCCACGATTTTTTTCCCAGACCCAATATACAAAGTGAATATAACAATTAATGTATACACCCTAAAAAGTACATTGCGTAACGATTTTTTATTATTTTTAACAATAGATTTACTTAATATTAAAAGGTACTTTGTAATTAAGTAAAATAAGTTTTCGTTTAGTTTTGCATATCAAAGTGAAGAACAATTGGAAACATTGTGTTGTCCTTTACAAAACTTCAGCACCTGTAATATATACATATTTTCCAACTTAAAATTATTGAAGTTTATTTAATATTGGTATAGATGAAATGGGGGAACTACTTGAACTTTTACCTACACTCTGGCTGTCACATTACTAAATAAAACATGTTAAAGTGGTAATGTAATGAGTATATTAAAATTGGTTTAAAATAAATGTTTACTCAAACAGATATTTCGTCATTGCTATCGTAATAAAGTCCTGGGTAGACTCTAGGAATTTAATACAATCCTAATCATAGTGTTTAGAAATTAATAATGATAAGTTTTGTTTTCCTTTTCAGATGAGCGTGTTAAAGCAAGTTCGATTCTACCAGGTCCATCTCAAAAGTTCAAAGGCAACAAGCTGGAGTTTTTGGAACATTTACGTAAAGCGCTATATGCTAGCAAGTTGATATCTTATGCACAAGGGTTTATGCTGCTTCGTGAGGCGGCAGTGGTTAGTAAACATTATTTTACTGCGTACAATATATGATGCATACAGAGCAAGAATAGTCCCAGTGATGATTTTGTACATTATTAGTATATTTAAAAAGAAATGTTACGTAACAATATTATACGTATTTCTAATATAGAAATAAATTGTTCGCCGGTAGAGCTAGTCTTAAGGTAGACGTAGTAGAAGTCTAAGACGTTGGTTGCTAGACAAAGCAGCAGCAAAAGCTTAGTAACTGAGATTTATAGACGCTGCATTGATTTCACTTTCCCCAGAAATTAAGTTCATCGTTTATCGTTAAGTTGAATATAGTTTAAAAATTGACACAAAGTTGAAATTTAAGAAATCGTTAATTTACTGGTGCTATAGTGACATTAATTCAATTATATAATTTTCAATTTTCGACTAAGTAAGTGAAATCAAACTAGCCTAGACTTTGCTTATAATTTACTCAAACATTGCAAATTATATTGTTCAATTAATATCAAAGTATTATATATGTTATGTATCAAAGTTTAGGTGGTAGGGTTGTTGCCGGAACTGGGTAGTGGCTACAGTACACAAGTGTAAAGACCGCCATAGTAACTCGTTCCGGCCTGTTGCGTTTCGGGATCAGCTTGTGTATATCCAGTTGTTAATATACCTAACGACCTTCCGTCGTGGTATATGTGTGCCGGCACAGCGATGGTGACCGTCAACAGATTTTCGTCCCGTGGCGGTTATTGACGTTTTTTTACTACGCTGTAATCAATTTCTATTAGGTGAAATGTAGTCATTATGCCGAAAAGCATAAAAAAGTAAATTAGTGAAATTTTATCTTACATTAAGTTTTTTTTTTTGTAAAAGACGATCTTATTCCAAAGTGAAAGTAGCGTCAATAAACCTCAGCCTCAGGCTGATATTTTATGTGATTACAAAAAAAAAAAATTCATAATATTTACAGGTTAACAAGTGGAATTTGAATTATGGAAGCATAGCTCTCATGTGGCGAGGCGGTTGCATTATACGAAGTGCATTTTTGGGCAATATTAAGGTATTTTTTTCTACCTTTTACAATGTACTTGCAAATTAATATTGACGTCATCAGACTATGACTCTTCGGTTATATCATAATGACTCTGTAAACTTTTTACTATCCTAATCTATGCAAATCAATTTTAGTCACAGTAGATAAGTAGGTTATTTTATCGATTAATTACTAATCATGTCGTTATTTGTTTTTTAACTACTGCTTTTAATTTGATAGCGCAATGCTCCCTGCTTGCGACTCTAAAGGTCCTTTGTTTGAGTCGAAACCGGGAAACTTTTGTCGCGAGTCATGGATATATGCGTGTATTTAAATATCTATATATTTGTCTAGTACTCATACGCAAGCAAAGGTCTACTTTGGGTCTAGGTTAATGTGCCCAATTGACCACATATAGTGAGTTTAGAAAGTATTCGTACACCACATAAATAATTTTATAAATACATATATCTTCGAGAAATGTTCTTACTTTATTAAAGTAATATATACATCTGATTCTGGCTGAAAGGAGAGCAAAAAAATGTCATCGTAATCACAAATAAACAAGATTTTGTCCGAAGATGCCACGAATGTTCGCTCAAATACTATTCGACACCCGATAATTTTTTAACTTTAAGAAATTGTTCACTCCAATCAACACTTTGTCGGGTTCCCATTCGATTTTATTATTGCTTCGAGTCTCCTTGACATAGAATTAATTAGGTTGGATGTTGTTTCGGCATGTCATGTAATGTGTCATGTTAAGACTTCCTCGCTGAGAGGGGTTAGGTGGAAAGGACCCACCTCTCCGGAATCCTCGCAGGCAGCGCGCCGGGCACTGCAATCCGCCACCCTCTTCTCCGGGTAGCAGACTCCCTTATGTCTACTGCCCGGAGCACAAAGACATAACAAATCGTAACATAAATAGACCAAGGGAACCCACACCACTATAGTTATAATTTTATTTTAAATAAATTTAATGAAATATTTACAAATGTACACTATACTTTCTATTAGCTGCGATGTAGTCAATTTGTTGTACCAGTATAAACAAGGGCGTGATTAAATTTTAATAGACTACGATTCTAGCCGAAATAAGTTGATTGTTATTGCTTGAGATATTCATCTGATTCTTGCTACTTTAATCGTGGTGGTGCTACTGTATTTATTTTAGCTACTGTATTTATTTTAGCTACTTATGTTTTATACCAACAGGATGCATACACCAAAAATCCGCAACTAACAAACCTGCTTCTGGACCCATTCTTTAGCGAGCGTATAAGTTCGTCTCAGGCTTCCCTGCGAGAGGTGGTTGCGCAGGCGGCTCTCATTGGCGTACCAGCACCGGCATTCTCATCTGCCCTGGCGTTTTATGATGGTTACAGATCCAACGTGCTACCCGCTAACTTGCTACAGGTATCAATGATTTACAATCAGAGATGGGAAAAATGTAATCTGATTAATTATGAACGATTACAAAATGTAGTCGTAATTTAAATTTTCTTGCTCTGTAATCATGATCAAATCCATTTAAAACATTAAGAAATCATAAATCTGTATAAAATCTGGGATTTTATAGTGTTTAAAATATAAATGAGCAAAATGCAGTCATATGAATGGTAAAAAACGTAAAGTGTAATCATTAATCATATTCATTAATCTGATTACATTTTGCCCATCTATGTATACAATAACTAGCTGACCTGGCAAAATTTTTTCTGCCATATAAATTATTTCTAGTTAATATATTGATTGTTAAATAAAATATAACGAATGTATTGTAATGTTAGTGGGGATGGGATTTATGGCAGAAAGAGACGTAGCACCATCTCTCGTATAAATAAATAATTTCGTTCTCTTTGCAATATGAGCGACGATTAAATTATTGGGATATTGTCCATACAGCAATACTAAAATCGCGAATAAAAAATGAGACGGTTGAGGTTGAATCGTGAAAATTTGGGGTTATAGGTATTTTATCATATTCAATTACAAAAAAAATGTTTGTCAAACAAACAGAAACAAAAATTCTGGATAGGGACATAGCGGTATGAAATATAATTGTGAACTTTAGAAGTTATAAACGAAGAAACACACAGAAAGAATAGCGACTTTATACTGCACAAATAGTTTTAGTTAGTTAATTAAGTAAAATGCATCGAAATCCTTTAGCAGTTCTTTGAACTTTTTATTTGTAAAGGTTTTCTTTCATTGTAATACTCATTTTACAGGCTCAGAGAGACTATTTCGGCGCTCACACTTACGAACTTCTGTCGAAACCAGGGGAATATATTCACACCAATTGGACCGGGCATGGAGGCAATGTTTCGGCTTCCACTTATAACAATTAATTTTCGAATAGTAATTAATTGGTTATGGGTCCATTCATTTTTGTATACAAAAATTACGTTGTTTCCTAGTTTAAAAAGATTACTTGTTATTATTAAACATTCCTTGTTCGTCTTTGAACTAACGTTCAAAGTTCGTTTTTTTATAACTATTAAAATTAAGCACGCAGTTCTTATACATTTTTATATTAACGAGGTTTATTTGTTTCATGGAACTATGAAAAATTGTAACTTTTTTTAGATTAGTTCCTATCATGTATTTATAATTGAAAAGTGTTCCAAAAATTAGTCAGGATTATATTAATTGTTCTACAAATAAAATATAAATAAAAATGTGATATCCTGTGTGTAAAAATATGTTATTCTTAAAAAAAAAAAACAAATTATATATGCTCTTGTAATATTTACGTTTAAATGATTTATTAATGAGCTAATGCATCATACAGAGGCAATTACATCAAAAGAGGTAAACATTCAAAAGTTTTTTTTTATTACTTTTCAAGTGTGAGTACATGGAGTTTTAATAAACCTTGGAAACAATTGTGAGTAACCTTAAGTCAACTCGTTTTCATATTCATTAAAAATGTATATGACTTGAAGAATTATATTACTTTTGTTTTGTTCATTAAAAAAATAAGATTGTAAACTATATAAAATTTTTACTCAACTATGTTTTTTTAAATCTTTTTTCATATGTGTAAGCGCTGCATGTAACTTTTGAAATGTTTTATTTTTATAAAGAAATATATTAGCTGTAAGTAAAATTATTGTTATAAGAAAATCCGGTGCTTTTAAAATTGTGTATTTATCTTTTAAATATATTTTATTACATAAGATGCTTTTTTATTAATATTGCAACAAAAGCCTGTATTGCTGAGATATTTGCTAATGTCATTATCATTCTTGTGGAAACAAAATCTTTAAAAAACATTTAATGAGCCAAAGGGACTCTTCATGTCGTTTTTATAGTCCTATAACAAAAATCGGCGAACCTCAATTACATTATAACTAGGGACAAAACTAATATCTTAATTAGGGTCTGCTCCTTGCGGTGTTTGTACTATAGTGTTACCTTTTTCACAAACGGAATACACTTCCAAAGAGATGAATATAATTATATGTGGCGTACATTATCGTAGCCAAGATCTTTCTGATCGTAACGGGGTCCGATTATGTTATTTCAAAGTACAATATTATACAAACCAAGTAGGATCGACTATTTGGAAGTTTTTGAGCACTAATCAAACGATTTTTAATGTATCTACATATGTGTGCGCAGCATATAGATATCACAATCTATTTTAATGAGACATTCTCAGTATTAATATATGCTTTTTTAACATACAAATATTACATATCTATTAATGTAGTGTAATAATAACGTAATACATTAATCTATACCTCATCGGCCACTATAGGTAGGTAACAATGGAGCTTTACCAATATAATACAAACCATTATTCATAAAGTTAATATCTGGTTTTTGGACTCGAACGGTAGTTGAACCTCATTTCTTCTTGGGACGACAAGAATTTGAAATGTCAAGAAAATACAGTTGCGACTATTTTCCGGTAAAAAAAACACCGTCTTTTCTAGAAAGAATGTGTCGCTTGCAATGCGCAACAGCTTATCTTAGGTACGGATATTCACTGTGATCTGAACCTTACTGATGATCTCTAGGTTCTGTTATCGCCGTAACATTACGTAGACTTGGTATCCTGAACAAAGTGCGATGGTTTCTCACGCCAATTCAATTTTATCTTTTGTACAAGGCAAAGCCAGGCCCTGTATGGAATATTATATCACTGGGATGGGTCTGCTGAATATTTACTTGACGCCCTATATAGGTTGCAGCGGAGGGCTGTTCGCATTGTAAATGATCCTGATGTTACTAAATTTTCCACCGCTCCAGTTGCGCAAAGATATTGCCTCACTGAGCGTTTTCTACTTTGTATGACGGCGAGTGTTCTGAAAAGTTATTTAATCTTGTTCTATTCTCTCCTATAAAAAATTTACGCGCCTGGATTTGCGGAGTCACGGTATAAAGATAACTCATATCCCGGCTAAGGCTAAGTAATTCTCACTCTTGCTTTTGCCGAGCCGATAAGCTGTGAAAGGGTATTCCGGTGATCGCTATTCCACCGTCCTATGATTTAGGTCCTTTAAACGAATCGCAAAGAGATATATATGCAGGCTGGCATGAACAATAAGACTATTGATTGTTTTTTGTACTGTTGATAATTGCAGTTTTTTTTTAACTAGATCATACTTACCGTCATGTGTGGTGTGATCTCTATTTCGAATCAGGATAAAAAAAATATAAATGAGGGATATGGCGATACCACATCGTTATCATTAGTATCAATTATTAACATACATCATTATTATTTTATACATATTAATTAAATTAAAATATAGCTTGATCTCCCTGAAGTAGTCTCCATCCAATACTAGAGAGGTCAAGTAAAATGGTTTTTCCCTAACACGAATATATTTTTAAATTATAACAAAATAAACTCTTCAAAGGGAAGCGCTTTCAACATTGTTAATCCAGACGAGGTCGCAGACGTCGTAGTAATCTAATAATATCACAAATTATATTATTTTTAGTAACATATTTAGTCAAACGTCTAGACTGTTTCCGGAAAATTTATAATTTTCAAACACGTTGTAGAGATTGGCTCTTTGAAAAAGTGCCTTAAGGCATTGGTTAGAAACCTTTTTCGAGTCGACGAATAGAGTGGCCTTAAAACTGTCATGCGCGCTACTCGGTGTATCTCGATCAATAAGATATATTAGCGAATATTACTAGACTGGCAGTGTCTGAAGCTTGACGGACCTCTTGCCTCAAAATGTAAGCAATTTTTCTTATTTAAATCAATTTTTAATAGTATATATTTACCTTTTCTTGTCAGTAGAGATAAATAAACTTCGGACTAAACAATATTTATAGCTCATGTAATAGGCAGACTGATTAAATATGTACTTATTAAGTGAAGTGGAATAAAAGTCAAAATATCTTTAACTAGAAATCATATACCATATGTTGTTTTTATACTCATCAGGCAAACACTACTATATTTTTTTTAATATTGCCATATCTTTATATATGTATATATATATATTATTTATTTTAATTTATTTTACAAAAAAGTTTAAAAGAAAAATAGCGCGATTGAAAGTTATGTTGTAAGTTTAGTTTTGTAAAGGCAAATTTACTTAAATTTTTATCGCATTTCTGTTTCAGTACACAAGAGATTTACTTGTATAGGATTTGAGGATCGAGCAGCATCATGAGCCAGCAAGAGGAAAATAATGTACCGCTTCAGAATCTCAACAATAATCTGTTTACGCTGATTAGCGCTGCATGTACCGTGGAAGAAAACGATTCTTCAAACGATGGTTCCATACCGCTATCTCCTATGGATCCTAAAAAGCACTCTGACCAGTCAGACGACAATGATGCTAGTGACGATGAAGAACCCTTGAGTAAAATGTGTGCCGCGGCTAAAGCAGGGAAGGGTGCTGAAGAAGCAGGCGGTCCCAAACCAAGTGAGGACGAGGCTCCGAAAGAAAACGCCGGAAAAAAAGCCGATAAAAGATAAATTACTCGTATTTAGAGCTGTAGAATCAATCCCCGTACTGGATATCGATGAAATTAAATTTACAGGGAGATTGTATCTACTTATTTCATTAATATATTCTCACTAGGTATACTTACTTGTGTTTAAGTGTCATATTCGTAAACATTGTATTATCTTTGATTTGATCAAGAACATTGTCATGTTTTATTATAACTCTTATTGCTCCATAACTTTCATTAATATTAAATTTTGATAGTTTGTTAAGTTTAAATTTTACGAATACCGAATTTAATCATAATTGTAATTTTAGCAATTGTTTTAACTGTTTTAAATTTAGTTAAATTATATGATTGTAAAACGATATTATGTTGTAATTCTGACACATTTTTTTTTTACATTCAACAATTATTGCAGTTTATATTTACTTTAAGTCTTCGTATGTATTATATATACTCAACATACGGAGGCTACATACAATTTTATCTCAAATTCGTGAACTCATTGTAATCTTAGTTATAAGTCAAAGTGATGTTCTTGTATAATACATCAACCATTCAATTTTGAAACTTTAAATGTAATAAATAATACAAAATAAATAATGTTGTTTGATTACCTTTACTACCTGGTACTTCCTGCTATTCTTTCTTATAAATACCTTCATTTGCTATTTGAATGGAGGTATAAATTTATTAATTTTCATCGAATAACGACTTAATTATAAATACAAACTAATCTTCTATGAATCCATTTGGATTTAAATTTTTATCATTTAAATTTATAAATGTTACTTTAATTTTAAACATATTTAATGTTAACTATCCATTAATAAAAGATGAACCATTTAAATTGTGAAAAGAATTTAATTAAATAGTTAACGATATTTTATTATCGTTTGATTTTACAAAATTTACTTCGCGTATCTGTTACTTAAAAGTAACATTAATTCGGAAGTATGAGTATATAGTAATTTAAGGCTTTAATTGTATTTAATTTTGATTTAATATCATAACTCAGAACTGCAACCTAAATGGTAAATAGTAAGAAGCTATCGTCTATATTTTTATTCAAGCGCGGAGTTTCTATACGCTAAAGTCGGTAATGGAAAATTCGTATATCATTTTATAAAAAATATGTTGTGTAATTAGAAATACGATTAGTTGTAATTAATATATATATTTGTATAGTCATCTTGGACAAGATTCTTAAAAAAATGGATGGATTGGATTAGAACATCTACAATTTACCCCAAAAGGGATATAGCGCTATTAAACATAGTATACATGAGATATGATCTCTATATCGTCTATATAATAATTCTAATAGATATAATATCTAGGTATCTTAGACAAATTGACTATTCGTAATACGCCGGCGCTGTGCCTAGGCTTTAGCTCAGAGTCCCGGGGGATGAAAATTGTCATGCGCGGTGCATCAATCAATATTTAGAAGCCACAAGTGCAAGACCAAACCTTCGAAAAACACCTGTAAGTAAATTTTAATTTAATAGCTTATATTTTCAGTTGAATTATTCGATTTCTAAATATTGAGCAGGGATATTGTATAAATTGTTGTAGCACAAACAATATCTACTGTGTGAAATCTACAAAAATATATGCCAAGTTTTTAAAGATGCTTAACAATTTATTTAGTATTAAGGGCGTGTCAATAAAATATATTTTACTGACACGGCCTTAGTACTAAACATATATGTTTAAGGAAGAATTTTGATTAGATGTTTGTCAATACCATTGATTTATAATGCTCTAGCTTTTGTTTATCATATTCTCAATTTGTCTCCGTTTGTATCGATTAAAAATTTAATATTTGCCATAGTTAATACTAATTGAAATGCTATGTTATCTTTTGTTTATATATACTGTACCTATTTTATTATTATATGTTTCAGGTTCGCATATCAACACGATCTTAGAAGGAAGCAAAAATGAACAATTCTAATGAAGATACAAATCAATCAAATCCCAGTCAGCCTGATCCAAGTCAAACACCTCCGGACGAGGTAACTCCAAAGGAATCAACTGCAAACGAATCAGCTCCAGGTCAATCATCTCAAAATGAACCAGAACAACCAATCCAAATGGAAGATATGGATGCTCAAACTGATGATTCATATTTGCGTAGCTATAGGGAAGATGTAGAAATGCCTCACTTAGCAGATTATCAAGAGGAGATGGATTATTTCAGTAACGAAGCTGGGCCGTCGAACGGTATCAACTCTCCATTTTATATGGAGTACTATGAACCATCTTGTTCCAGTCATGGAAGAGCTTGCATGTCAAGAGTTAACGCGCCGAAACTACGTTTGACTTGGGAAAGTAATGAGTCACACGACATTAGACGTGTATCAATGAACGCCATTGTTAATATTCCAATAGAAAAGGTGTTGGAAGGCGTGAAGGCATTTTTTGAGAAAAAACGTACGTCAGATGAAAATATTGAGAACTTTGAAAATACTGATAATACCGAGAATGCTCAGAATGCTCAGAACGCTCAAAACGCTCAGAACGCTCAGAGTGCTGAGAGTGCTCAAAGTGCTACGAGTGTTCAGAATGCTCAGCGTGGTCAGAACGCTCAGAATACTGACAATAATACTACAACAACGGGAACCCAAACCCCGCACATTGTTACTCCGGTGACAGGGATCTCGCTGCAGTATGATTACTTCTACCCATCGGACTACGAGGACGATTTTGACTAAGAATCACGATGAGGATCCTAAAACCATTTATATGTAAGACGGCTCTTAAGAAGACCCAAGTGGAAATGCCACTTTTTCGAATTTTGTATTTACTTATATGCCATTTTTTCAATTAAATGTATACTCAAGTATTATCAGTGTATAACAGTGTTTGATTTGTTTTACCTACAAGGGTATTATTCAATTAAAAATTTCTCTATATAACTATATACTATTACTTTAAATTAATCAGTATAAGCAGATATAGATAAGGGACTGACTGTATTAACTTTGAGCTTGTATTTTACATTGACATTATACGCTTGTTATATATATGATATAGTACCCATTGTTCAACGCGACAAATAGCGCGGTTGATTACTGTTTACAGGGCCACAATTGAGGATAGATGCTATTTAGTTAAACATCATTGGATATTCCCCACAATCCAATGTGTTTTTTCATCAAAGATTATAAGGTAAGTCTGACTATTTTAATAAATTTTGGATATCTATTTTTATGTATAATAAGTTTATACAATATATATGTTTGCTACTTATTTATTAAGCCATTCGTGTCTTTAATTACCTATAATATTTCCTTGATTAGTATATGTCAGTGTTCTGTTTCGAGGCATACTAGTTGAGTTCTCTGCGAAAGACTGGAAATTGGCTTCTCGCACATCAGAAAAGACATGAACATACTCAAAATTGACTTTTGCGTTATATGTCACATAGCTCAAATTACCTGCAGCCTCAAGGAAAACTTCGTGCAGTCTATACATATTAACTATAGTAGTACGTGGTCGACTTTAATAATTTCAAATATTATATCAGTGTACCAAATAATCATATCTTGACGAATTAACATTTATTGATCACACAGATAGGTAAACAATATTGTCAGAAATAAAAATGTAATATTATAGTATTGTGTATATACAATATATATGTATATATATACAAGTTTAGTTTCATTTTTTGATGCAAGGGACTTACAGATTTCTCACGATAAGCCGGTATAAAATTACATGCGCCATATATGTAATAAGATATACAAAGGCAGCAATTTATGATCGTGTGAAAAAAACTGTAGTTATATGTATACTTTTTCTTAAGTTACGAAAAGCTAGAGTACATTTATGCTATTTCTAAAAATATAACCTATATAGGAAATTATGTTTTTCATGTTATTTCTGGAATTTTTTAAATATTTTTATGTATTTTAATGTTAATTGTTAAGTATTCGTTTGAAAACCATACATGAACAATTTGTCCTTCATTTTATTTGTATAATAATATAATATCCAAAGTAGGTGTAAACTAAAGTAACTTAATAACAATGAGATTAGTAAATAGTAGCAAGGGTTTAAACAATTGGTACCTTTTTAATTATAGTTAATATATTATAAAGTGTATTTATTTGAAATGATGAATGCAAATGTAAATAAAGCTTCCAAATTCAGTGAAAATTATTTGAATATTGGCTGAAAATTTATTTAAGTCTTTGTTTTGATATTGTAAAACCTGAATTAAAAAACTCATAGCATTTACACCGTCTTCAGTTTATCAAGGTTAAAGTCAATGTAATTTTTTTGTGAATATTTCGCTTCCTATGCAATAAATAAATAATTGTATTTGTATTTTAACAAAAGATGTAGAGCACAAAATAATCTAAAAAATTGTGTGTAAAACATTTTTATAGGATTAATTGCTTTTGATATAAAGCACGATGAGAGGGGTATATTCAGTTTTATTTAAGTATTATCATCAACCATGGGCAATTCCCCAAATTATAGGTCGACACTCTGCCAATCTTCAAAAAAAAGTTAAGCAGTTAAGGGACACGAAATTCATGTGAATGGGATTTAATTTTCTTTGTTCTTTTATATATTGTTTAAGTATAATTTATTTTGTGTAATTAATTTGGTACCGACTGAGAGGCTGTGTGCCGTTTTTGTTTAGACCTTAGTCTACTATAGAGTGTTAGTCTATGGTTACAGGTTTCTCGTCAATCGCTGTAGACATGAGCTACACAATTTGCTGCGATTGATAGCCATTGCACTATAGAACCTTTTTTTAAGAGACGGTGAGGTTTTTGGAATGCATTCTGCTCTATACTGTGGCAGCGTGTGATCGACACAACTCTGCTGAACCTCAAAGTCTTTACTATAGTAAAGATCACCTTACCCTCTAACACATGTATTTAATTAACTTTTTTCGAATAAAAAGCTGAGGATCAAAAGCAAACAACCAAGGCATCTTTTTAAATAATTTCAAACAGTCTTTTGTAACTATTTTCGTCACATTAAAAGATAATATTACTTTTTACATATTATATAGTAGTATAGATATAAAGATATTTCTCCATGCTTTGTGAACAATTTTTTTATTAATTTTGTTTGTTTGAACTTAGACTTGTTTAGAAATCATTCGCTTTTCCGTTAGGTTTAATAAATAACTTAAAGAAATAAAAGTTAAACAGAAAAATTACAAGTGTGGTATTATTTTAGGAATTTGATAAAATGTAGCTGTTATTTGAATTATAGAGCACACCAAAAAGCATCTACTTTTTAAAATATCACATTTTGAACTTTAACGTGGTTAGTGATAATAACTCACAATTTAACTTTAAATTTTATTACCTGGGCAATATCAGAAAGAACAATAGTTTATAAAATTTTACAAAAGTCTTTGAAATATGGAGTTTTCTAGAAAATAAGATGCTTTGGATATCTCTTAAACGAGGTAGTATTCGTGAATCGTGTTAATATTAAGTTGTGATGCCAAACTGCTACTGTTGCCGGGTTAGCTTTGGCCCAGGACTTACAGAATACCCATTATACAATAATAGGTAATCCTGCTGGCTTACTCATAACTTTATTTTTAAACTTCAAAACAAAGGCTTGAATAATTTTCCAAAGAAATTTTTGCCTATTAAGATTAGTATTTTTTTTTAGTGTTTTGACTGGGCTTAAGATAAATAATTTTCTATATATAGCTGTAACTGCGTAGGAGACGTTTATTGATAGGTAGATACGCCCAACGCTTCTTATAAACGATAGTGGCTTCCTAGAAGGGTCATCATATTGTGCTTGTAAAATCAATGTTATTTCGGCGTATTATGCTATTAGATTGTGTAAAAAGTAGATAGGTAAGATTCAAGGCTATGTAAAGATCACATCAAAAATATGTTGGAAATTTTATGATAGACGTAAGGACGAATTACGTCTAGACATTAATAATCTTAGGACTGGGCTAGCATTACAGTTTGCTCCAAAAATACTTTTAAAAGTATTTGGCAGAGCCAGATTTTTTTAGTATGTGTTTATATACAAATTTAATCAATTTTGTCATTCATATTGTTTTTATTTAATTTTTATTTTATTTTTTATGAAAGTCCTCTTCAACCTAGATTTTTTATTACAATAAATATTATTATCGGCTTTGCATCAAAGATTACAGATTATATCTTAATTTCAAATCTTTATCCTATTTAGTTTTAAGGTTTCTGGTTGACGGACCTGTTCGCTTTGGCAAAGGAAACAAGAGAAAATCAAAAATTAAAATATTTGAAAATTATATTATTATTTCGGCACTCCTGTTGCATATGCATTAAAAGTAGATTATATTGTATTCTGAAGCATAATTTTATAATATAATAAAACATGACTGTTGTAAAATATATATGACTGAATTAAATATCTGGAACTTATCTAATTACGAATGTAAGATGAAGCTGAGGGACTGGTTGTCGAATTTGGAATATAATGATACTAAAGAACTGTTGCGGAAATAGATGTACTTGGTGTTTAACATTAGTATTTACTTTGATTGTATAGTGTGTGTAATATTGTTATTGTATTGTTTTGAGTTAAGATTGGAGCTACGCAGCGGATATAAGCTGTATGTAATAAATTGTGTGAAATGTGCTGACATCCAAGATACAGGTAGTTCTAGTTTGGGTGTCAGCTGACTTTAATGTGCTGCTTTGTAATTGTTTTTCTAATAAATAATTTATTTATTTTATTTATTTTTATTATAAAAAAACTGATATTTTTATCAATTTGTAACAAGGACAGCCTATTTACTAACAGTTATTTAAAAGGATTTGATTGTTCATTGCTAGGTTAAACTAATATTATTATTGAGATGTAGTAAACAATATTCAAATTGAATCGATCTATTTTTGTTCCCGTTCTTTCATCTATGAAAAGGCCATGATTCTTGTCTTTTAAAAGTGTCTTTTGAATGACAAGAGTTTTTATTTATAAATTATAAATGTATATCTTATGCAATAAAATGAAAATATATTTTTGTTTAAACAGATCTATAAGTGTTTTGAGTAAGAAATATAATCATTGATACTGAAATTCCCCCAAGCCCTTTCAAGGCCTATCAAGAAGTAATAATATTTAATAAATATTTCCCGGATGGATGGACAATGTATGGAATAATTCTATCAATAATGTTGCTCGCACTTTGGGGACCTTGTCTGAAACAAGGTATTTGGGCAGAACCTGGACCAGTGTATGCGAAAGACCGCAAAAACCGTATATTCCGCGTAACACCAACTGGTAATTGCTGTGATAATATTTGTTCTTAAGTATACAATAAATATTATGAAAATTAAATCGGTAAACAATATGCACGCCTAGACAAGATGATAATCATAAACAAAAATTGCAAGAGAAAATACATTTTTTTAATATTGTTTATTATTTCAAGTTATTTTATGCAATGTATTCATGATAAAACCGTATGCTTTTAAGAATAACGTCTTTTCGTTTCTTTTATATTTTTGTCTAGTACAAGAAAACGGTGTATTATAGTGTATTTAGGGCTAATAGATTTCCAGGTAGTGGCATCAGCAATCATTTAAAAGGGAAGCCAGTACAGTATTGTCTTAATTTTACTGAAGGTCTCATAAAAGTTTTACAAATTGCTATTTAAGGTATAAATTATTGTTAATATGGGATAAAATTAAAAGAAGTAACTTCATAATTACTACATTTATTCAGAAAGTACATGTTGTGACATTAATTATTGAATTTATTGTGAATCTACAGCATTCTAAAAACTTAAAAGTTTTGAGGAATCATCTATAACATAATGTACACTTATCTGTTAGTAAACTTAGGCTGAGATTTATAGACACTATTTTGCCTTTGCTTAGAAAAGTTATATTACAATTTATGTTACTCAACAAATTTCAATGGATTTGATGTCACCGATTTTGTCAACATGGCTTGGATCTGTGAATACTATGGCTGTACTCAAGTTCCTATTATATATTCAGTTTTTTGTCAAAACGAATTTATTTTAGAAAACTTTTCTAACCACATTTGAAATAGCGTCTACAAATCTCAGTCTAATTACCTCGGAACGTATGGATATATGCAAGAGATTCTCGGACAGTTTAATCGGGTTCTTTATGGACCTGATGTAGACCTGATTGCCTTCGTTGCTTGGCTACGTTTCTGCGATCTCTTCGGGGAAATCGAAGGTTTTATCTATACAATTATGAACGAAGTTATCACGACGCACAACTACAGAAAGTAGGGCCTCAAGGACGGTACGGTCGACATATTTCGGAAATCTTTAAGACGTGGTTTCTGGTTGTTCGTTTTTGCGGCGAGTACTTACACAGCCATAAACAAGTAGCCAAGATCATACATTTGTAACTTGCTCTTTCATATAGTCTTGTAGAGACTAGAGTATCATATTATCAATATATACTTCGGCCAGTTCTCGGAAATGGTTATATATTGCTGTATTGGGATCTTTTTATAAACACTGATGGATCTATTTTTGCTAATAGACCTTACATTGTGATAGTAGATGGGTTGGCGCTGGACAATACTCATTGATATCACCATATTATATGATAAGAGTCTCGTGAAAACAGAGAATGAAAAATTAACAATATATTTAGATCTTGAACAGGAGATTGCCAGCGTATGGTATGTGGATTCAATAATTATTGTCCTATAGCCTATATTTATAGGCTATAGGAGTATATTTATTTATATCTATATTTATTTCTAGCTTATATTTTTCTTTTGCCTATGATTTCACTTTGACTAATTTATTCTTATTTGTTAATGTGTTTGTTTTATAAGTTGTATCGTTTATGTTTTTGATGCATGATGTGGTGGCCTTAAACGACGCAACACATAAATGTACATTTTTTTGCGATTGTTTTTTTAAATTGTTTTGTAGTGTGTTGGCCACTGGCTGCCCTTAATTGTAAAAATAAAATAAATAAATAGTCGTATTGCTAATGGCTGATTTTAAAGGGCTTCGATTGGAAGGGCTACCATTTTAAGAAGCTCTCTCCCTTGATTGTTGGATAAATATTTTACATAAAGTAAGTATATTTTTATTTATTTTATTAAAGTAGCCCTCAACTATTTTTTTTCCAAATAATCCCAAATAAACGAATAATTCATTTGCAGGCATTTTTACATTTAACTATATTTTATTTAGTTGTTTATTGAAAAAATTATATGGTGCTGATTAATAAAGCTTTTATTAATATCACCTTGATACTTTTAAAATGTTGTAGATTCAGCAAATATCTATATGAATACATTTATATTGTGCCTTTAAACAGCTACAAAAGGTATTTGTTGAGAATATGCCCGCTACGTAAATGGTTATAATGTTTAAACTACTCTATATAATATGAATACATACATAAAAGCTTAATGTAGATACTGTTATATAAATTACTGTATTTAGCATTATCAGCTCCTTAGGACTAAGGAATATGAAGCCCACCATATTATCTATTGCACAATAATGGTTTAAATATCGAAAACACTGCATAACTGGACCGAGAAGCTGAATTTGAGATTCTTTAGCTTTGCCGCAAGAGCTAGTTTTTAGAGACCGAGTGTTTAACGTGTTTTAATTAATCAGCAACTAAATATTTAAATATAAAATTGTAGTTTTGACATCATTTATTGTTATATTTATACTTATGTATACAAGTTACTTTTTATGTAATATAGTGTAAGATTTATTGGATTTGTTTAGTCAAAGCTTATTTATTTTGGAAATGTAAGTTTTATAGAGCTTTTTTCTAAAGCTAAATAACTATTTTAAATTTTACGCTGATATCTCTATAGGCATAAAATTTCAAAGTGGTAAAAGCACTTGACGCAATGATTCACTCGTAAGAAACTAGTAGATATATACCATAATAAATACAAATATGATACCACGATTATTTTAATGGTAGATCTTATACGAATCACTTCGTGGTTTAAGTCTTGTTGCTTTTTTTATTTGGTTGTCCATGTGTAATATTAAAATACACCTGCTATTATTCCGATGTCGCTCTCACAGACTAATTATTATTATATTATTATTATTATTATATTATATAATTATAATAAATTCCTATTGAAAAACCAACATATCTATTGCATACCTCACAAGCAGAAAAAGTTGACAACGGCTCGATGAGTTATATTAATTAATTTTAACTATGTTTATTGGGTCACTTTATAAATCGAAAGGAGCCAAAAGATTATTAATCGGTAATGGAGCTGAAAATTAAGCGAAAGTGGCATTATATTAGATCTATGTGACAAATGGTTAATGTTTTACCAAATAACGTCTTGTTCTATTTCGTAGTTAATTTTTTCTGAAAAGGTCTGTATGAGAATTATTTTAAATAGGCATATAGGTATCTTTAACGCTTGTGTTAAAACGAACCGGCCTGCGCTTGTCTGCCTACACACGAGCTAGAGCTGTTGCCACGTTTTATCATTACAGCTAAGTTAGCATAATGCGTTTAGCTGACATGATGAGTTCAAGTTCATTCGATTGAGTTCAGTATATGAATTCTTGGAATTATCTATTGTTTGAGAAGGGGCATGATTTGTCTAAGGCTAAGATTTATAAATGCCACTTTGACTTTGCTAAAATGTGTGCATGTAACACTAACTTGACGCGTCACGCATCCAAATCTAAAAATCTAAATCCTGGGATATAAGATTAGACGTTAAAGAATATCTACAGTCTTTTTACGTTATCATCTACTTCTTGCTATTTATTGTAAGTCTACCGTAGCTTTCAAAGGAGTACAAATTTTAAAGCATCACTATTATATTACTTTATAATAGACACCAAGAATATGTTAAAAGATATTAATTAATATTGAATTGAAATATAAGGTCAACTTTCCAGAATTGCAATGTTTGTTAGTATTTAACATTAACTTCTAAATCTCTAATCACAGGAGACTTTCATAATTGTAAAAGTTGAATAAGAATTATATTTTTATTTTTAAATCATCACTCTCATGATATCATTTTGGTAATCATTAATGATAATTATGTATTTTTGTGGAATTTTTTTATGTAACAGGTATCATGTGGATTTTTATCCAGAGTCTCAGTAACTATATTTTTATTTCTAATAACTATTTTTCATAAGTAATACATTTAAAATGATTTGTATAAAGCACACGCAGTAGTGGCTATATTAATTTAAATCGATATTTAGAAATGTACACATCAATGTTCTTCAATTTGACTTTTTATATTCGTAACAATATTTTTTTCATTAATACAAAGATTATATATGAAATTATTACACAGATAATTATATTATTAAAAAATCTAAATATGTCCTCTCCTGTTAAGAGTTTTGTCAATATCGTAGAATTTGTTTCTTCGAAAAGTTATCTGGTTTAGTGCCTAGTCATAAAGCCACGATAGAGGTATTCACATACTGTGTACTGTGTGTGTGTGTGTGTGTGTGGGCAGATCTACCCTTTTGTTTGAGATATTTATTTTTATAATACTTTTTGCAAGTAATGGTAACTACAATAATTACAACATAGTATCAAACAACACATGCATACAGTTGGTATTTTAAAAATACAAATTATTGTATTACTATTTACAAAATACATCATAAAAAACAAAGGTACTCATAATTATTATTATGAGTTTATGTATACAAGGCATATTCGTTCAATGAACTTAATACAATCAGAGTATATATCTAACAGTTAAAATATCATCTAATCACTAATGAACACGAACGGTTCCAGATAAACAAAGAAGAATAACCTACTTGGAATAAATGCCCTGAGTTTTACACAAAATATAACATTGTTTTTGTATTTCGCAGATAGCTTACTACAATGTTACCGAAGTAATTCAACGGGACTAAATTTAAATTAGCCCTTATACTTAATCGTTCAAAATCTATTATACATTCTGACTAATCCACCGCAGATATCTGTCACATTGCTTCTTATAATAAAAATCGATTATCTTAGATATATAGCCTCTTATTGTTAGAAATAGTTACAACTAAGTTTAACTCAATGTGATTCGTCTAGAATATTGTAATAGTTATAATTTTAATTTAAGTTTCCCATTGGAACGATCATAGCTAATGTCTATGTACATTTAAAAATGTGACGATAGCAAAACACACAAATTGTTAAGAATATTTTTTCTTCAACTGGTATGGTATGGATTGGCCATTTAGTTATTTTTTTTATTCGACTTTACATTGCTTTACTAAAATAATCGAAAGCGTTGATTTTAATATTTTTTCCTAAATATAACATTTGCATATTTTAAATTGTAAGAATGTTATATCATAAAGGGTGGCATTCCCCTCAGTTACAAATTGTTTATACTTTAAAAAAAATAAGAAATCGTAAGCTGCTATAACATAGTTTTTTATTTGCCTAATCTATACTTTTAAAGAGAATAATATTATAGTTTTCTACAGGTATCTACATAGTATACGAAAGTACCTATTGTTTAAATATATTTACGTTTATTTTTTTATTTACTATATCTAATTCAAAACATTATGCGAGAAACTGTTTGAAATTGTCTAATATTTACAAATTTGTAGTACATATGTTAATATGTAGGTTTTTGATCAAATTACTGTGTTGCATCGAAAGGTACACATGAATTCAAAAACCAAATGTAGCAGAGGTAAGCTTTTAAAATCTACTATAGTTTTAATCATAGTAGCCTGCAGCTATTAAGTTTAAAAGGGTTACGTAGCAATAGTTACAGAAAAATTGGTAATTTACGAAATGTCAGAAATTTAGACACGAAGATTATAATATTTAATGGTATTTCATTGATGTACTAGAAATTCCTATTGAGGAAACGAATTTGTAGAATATACGTTTTTAATATATGTGTTACGAATAATACATTTCTAAGCATATTATACTTGTACAAAAGACCTTATATGTTTCACTTAGAAGAGAATTGAGTTTTAATTCTATTCATTAATATAATCAAAATTCATTATGTACACTTTGCGAAATGTAATAATTATCATATTTTTTATATTAAAATTACTTAAATATTTTGAAAATTATTTCAATTTAAAGAAAGTATATCAAATTATAAAATGCTTAATCTTTACAAAATAATATCTACTTTGTAATATTTCTAATAACTTAAATTTAACTTTTATTTATAAATGGAAAACACATAGCAATTAATATTTTGATATATTGCCGCTTTTTTGAATACATAAAGAAAATATATTATCCATGGAAGTATTTACAATAAAAAGATGGTAAAAATATATAAAAATGTGACATACACAAATACAGTGTAAACGCAAATTATCCTACAATATCTCTAACAATCTTATATTACTGACCAACAATTTTATTTGTTGTTAAATAATGAAGTTTACTTAGTGGACAATAAAAAGCCGCTAATATTCCAGAAATATCTAGAATCGATGAATCTATAATAAGCATAAAGCTGTATAGTAACGAAAGCGAACCTACGGCAACACTTATCTTTTTTTTTGTTGTAATGGAGAGGAGACAATTTTTTGGGCTGACAATATATGAACGTTTACAAATTATTATATAATAATAGTTTTGGAGAGGTGGGCTCTTTACCCCTACCCCTCCCAGAGAGGCAGTCTCAACAAGGCATTTAGCTCCCGGAGGGTCTGGATAAATTTGGTTTGCCAGGCTCGGGTGAAGCGATTAGAGGGACACCCCGGGGGTTTTTAGTCAGTAGGAGTCTGACACAACGGGGTCGTTGCCCTCACAGCAGCCCTGATGGTCCCATTCAGGATTTTCCCCCGGAACATCAAAAAAAAGTGGTTGTACCTCATCCTGAGTATTAATTCAATGTTATGGAAAATTATTAAAATCATCATGTACCATAGAATGGTTTACAACTCTTTCACGTATATTAATTATATAAATAGTTTGTAATTCAAGACAAGTCGAGTGCAAAAATAGTATGTTTGAATAAAGCTTAGCATTATTCTGCATTTGAATGTGGCAACTCTGTTTTTGGTTAGCGTGTGTGGCGCCTTCTACCACAATGCGTCTAGTAGGCCATGACACCTGTAAATTTTGGCACGGGAATTTTACGGGCGATGTGTGAGCAGAATCCATCTTGTCATCTTAGACTAGACCGTTACATTTTTGAAGTAATCGATATGGGTTTATCAACACTATGCCGTCTGGCGACACCACAGTAACAACAACAATACATAATAACAACAACAATAACAATAGCAATAACAGTAGCAATAACAATAGCAATGACAATAGCAATAACAATAGCAATAACAATAGCAATAACAATAGCAATAACAAATGCAATAACAATAACAACAACAATGACAAAAACAATGACAACAACAATACCAATGACAATAGCAATAACAACAACAATAGCAATAACAATAGCAATAATAATAGCAATAACAATAGCAAAAGCAATAACAATAACAATTGCAATAACAATAACAACAACAATGACAACAACAATACCAATGACAATAGCAATAACAACAGCAATAGCAATAACAATAGCAATAACAACAACAATAACAACAACAAAAAAAACAACAAGAACAATAACAACACCAAGAACAATAACAACAACAAAAACATCAACAACAACAAAAACAAAAACAATAGCAATAACAACAACAATAGCAAGAACAACAGCAATAACATCAACAACAACAATAACAACAACAATAGCAATAACAACAACAACAATTTATAATTTCCCGATAAACTCAACAACGGCCGGCAACAATCCAAGTAATCCGAATTTGTGCTGCCGGCAACAAGGAAATAAATTTTTACGAGACGAGCGGGCGGCATAGTGTTAAATATAATGGGCCAAATCATTGTTTGTGCATTTCTGTTTTAATAAGTTTTTAAAAGTTTTTGGTGGAAATTTAAAGTGACTGTTGACAACATTGATTTTGTTTCAGTTTGTCAGGGATGTTTTGTTTGTTTTATTCTCCCCTTAGTGGGAAAGGCAAACATTTTCACGCCATACAGCCATGTCTGGGGTCTATCCTTTACAAGTTCTGTTAAATTTCCTGTCACGTCTTCCCACCACGTCTTAATATGACATAGTTTCAATCTCCTATCTATCTTCATTTCTTGTTTGATTCACCATTTCTAAACGTTTGTACACATCATAAACGGCGAATACCATATAGATTGGTGGAAAAACTCAATGGCCCAAGGGACGCATCACTCCGCCAGCGTCTTGCCAAAAAACCACTGACTCCCCATCGCACACGGTCAACCGAGCACTCCATCGATGCCTAAGCCCACAAGTCCAGGCAACAATTGAACACCCAGCCGACCGCCTCAACAGGAAAACGACAATAAACAACGAGAGAGCAGAAGAGATACTACCACTCTGCCTTGAAGTTATGCCGGCCTTGTCAGGGATCTAAAAAAAACATTTATCCATTCAGACAGGCGAAGGTTTGAATCATACTGCCAAAACTTTTGTAAACATCATTTCTTTTGTGTCCTACTTTTCAAGATTCTGGTAATCTATACTAATATTATAAAGCTGAAGAGTTTGTTTGTTTGTTTGTTTGTTTGAACGCGCTAATCTCAGGAACTACTGGTTCGAATTGAAAAATTATTTTTGAGTGGAATAGACCATTTATCGAGGAAGGCTTTAGGCTATATAACATCACAATGCAATTATTAGGAGCGAAGAAATAATGGAAAATGTGAAAAAAACGGGCAAAAATATTCATCCTTGAGGGCTTCCATTGCGTGCGCTGCAAAAACGGTTCAAGATACCAAAAATATATGTATGAAAGAATTATTCCTCTTAAAATGATCTAAAAAAATGTCCACGACAGTATATGTCTATCTTTTAAGATTAAGTCACTAGAACCGTTTTTATGGTAAACAAATTTAGTCGAAATTAATGCATTATTTGTTAAGAATAGTATCAACGTAATAATATTAATCTTTATCCAAATAAATGTGTTGTTGATTAAGAGTATTTAATTGTGAACAAAATTGTCTTTGACATCACTTAATTTCAATGAACATCTTAGAAGATATTACAAAACCTTACATAGCAAAACAACGTTTGCCGGATCAGCTATAGTGTCTTGATAACCGCGAAACTCGAGAACGGCTGAACCGATTTGACTGATTTCTTTTTTGTTGTGTTTGTTGAAGTCTGGGGAAGGTTATAACAGAGAGAAGATTTTAAAAAATTATCTGAAAAAGTCTAAAATCAACACTTTTCTATATTCTCATACAAAAGATTTGTTATAAGTCAATTTGAACTTTAACACCATAGTATAAAGTTTAAATGTTAGTGGACGGGTTCCGGGAAGGCAAAACAATTATTGAGTGACGTATAAATATTAATGTCAATATTTGTCAATTTTTATACATATAGCAACATATTTAAGGCCAGGTTCCTTCAAACAATTTTCAAAAAACAGCCGCCAGGCCAATAGCTAATAACATTAAAAAAAACAATGGGACTTTGTTTTAGAGAAATAGGGCAGAACAAGGTCTGCCGGGACAGCTAGTATTAGATAAAACTAATATGACTACTTAATTTTTAGGCATCACGAGAAAAAAAAATTATATACAATTCATCCATAAGTGTTATGATTTGTAAACGGACCGAATCATCATACAAAAAAATTGTCTCATTTCTACAAAAAGTTTAACTACCGCTGTTATACTGGGTGTCTCAAACGAAAGTACACACTTGTATTGCTTGTTGCGTGAACGCAACTATTCCGAGCGGCGCGGGGGCTATGTCAATCGGTAGCCTGGCTCTTGGGAATTTACGGAACGACGGAAATAACGGAATTTAAGGAGCATTTCTCGGGAGCAGACCGTGCGTTGTACGTACGTGAGTTTTACAAAAACGGTAATTCGACGACTGTAGCGCGTACAAATTCTGCAATGTTCGACATATCCGTCACTTACATGATGCGCCAAGCGCTCAACTTATTAGAAAATGAGTGGAGAAGTTTGAAGAGACCAGTTTAACTCTGGATAAACCAAAATCTAGGTGACCAAGGTCTTCGAGAACGTTCGAAAACGTCGGCAGTGTTATTCAGTCTGTTCCTGATGACCTAAACCTTTCGATTCGTAAGCGTGCTGTTTCTTTGAACGTGCATAGATCACCATTATTCCGCATTTTACACAAAGATTTAAAGCTGCACCCCATCAAAATTCAGTTGTTGCAAGAACTGAAGTCTCAGGATGCTGGTCAGAGGCTGACTTTATAAACCAGATGATTTAGCGCTTTCCAACGTTTACCAATATCTTCTTTTCGGATGAAGCTCATTTTTATCTTATTGGGCACGTAAACAAGCAAAATTGCCGCTACTGGAGTGCTACCCATCCAAAACACAAACATTAGAAACCCCTACATTCGCCTAAAGTGACCGTATGGGCTGGGATGTCGGCGCGAGGAATTATCGGCCCTTACTTTTTTGAAGATGATAGGGGACGTACAGTAACAATGACTTCAGAGCGTTATGTGGAGATGTTAGACGACTTTTTTGTGCCTGAACTGCAAAATCTCCTGTTTATAACCAAAGAACATGGTTTTCCAGCAGGACAGAGCAACTTCACACACGTCCAACAGGTCTCTGCCACGAGTGAGTGAAATTTTTCCTGGCAAATTGATCTCAAGGAGATACATAAGTTCACCTCCATGCAGTCCCGATTAAACACCTATGGTCTTTTTCCTATGGGGCTATGTCAAATCAAAAGTTTACGCCAATAAACCAACTTCCCTGGTATAATTAAAAGAAAATATCCGTAACGAAATGGCAGCCATCACGGAGAATACTTGCCGAGCTGTCATAGGCAATTATAGTGCTCGATTAAATGAATGCCGTGAGTGCAACGGTTTACAGTTAACCGACATTATTTTTAAAAAATATATTCCAAAATTTTTTATATCAATATGTAATAAATATTTTTTAATAAGCTTCTTACATTTTTTAATCGATTTTTTAGATGTGAACTTTCTTTTGAGACACTTGTATATACATATAGACATGAAACGTGTATTGAATAAATAGTACATGTTTCCTAATAACTACATTATTATTATTTGTTATATAGGAGCCATTATTATATTATGATAACGAAGATATCCTCCTGAGGCTTATGACGTACAAATCCTTTAGCCTGAAAATTCACCGTACATTTTTATACACTTAAAAATATTAAACAGACTCAACAAGAAATTTATTGTTTATGTTTTAAGCAATTATTATCTATCATAAATGCATCTTATTTATTGATGAAAATAGAGATTTGCGCGAATAGTGTTGTGCCACATTATTCTGCTTCCAAACCGGTCGATGCATGGTAAATACGTTTTAGAAATCATCCCTTCTTTAAGAATATGGTCTTAAAAATTCTGTAATATAAACAATTTTTCAGTAATTTGTAAAAGTCTAGCCCTTTTTCGAAACTATAGTTGCTTAGTACTTTTTTAATTGTTTGTGTATAGATCCAACACGTTCTTACATTTTCATAAGTTCATTACGAATTCGTACATGTTGTCACATATATTACACGGTAACAAATGTTTATACGTTTTTGTTTTTACGAAATAGATAATAGATATGTATGTAAATTTTATGTTGAGCCTGTTTGAGGCAAATTATTTTGTCTAAAAACTTTTACGATGTATTTTAGGAGGGTATATAGTTCATTGGTAGAAAATATAATGATTGCCTTTAGGTCCAACAATTGAAGAACCCGCCAAAGCAACCATTAGCCGAATCTCATTCACGTGAAGGATTGCGGTCTTGGCGCCTGCTTCCCTTCTTGTTCTTGTTTTTGCGGCTCATAGTAGGTGATGAACCGTTGCCTTTGCGCCTGGAAGTAATTTATAAATTATTATATTACTTTTACAATCAATGAAAATACTAGGTGGTCCTATAGTTTAACTATGTCGCTGCTGCTAATCGTTGTCGATAGAGTATATAAATATATATCACATTTTCTTTAAAAATTGGTGTTTTTATTCTTTGTCCTGTTAAAATCATAATATTTAATTTCGGTTTAATTTCAAATATGAGGAAAAAGTACTGTACATTAAGATTCAAAGAACAGCAATTTGCAACTTGAAACTTGCATCAACTGCGGTTCCTTAATTGCAAATACATTAGGTACTAGCGCTAAAAAGTGATCCAATTTGTATTTAATCTCATTTTTTCGCTTTGTGATTTCATCTTGGAAGAAAAATCATTAGCGACATAGTAAAAGCTCAAACAATCAAACAATAAAACCCCTTCCCCCCCCCACACACACACACACACACGCACACAACATGAATGCACACATAACATTTGTTAATAATATTACATTATTACCATAGTAGGCACGATAATATCAACGATTCACAAAATTATTAATGAAATATTAATATTAATAATGAAATATTCCACGTTTTAATTTGATAAAAAATTGTCTCCATATTTTAATTGCGTTTACATGGTAATAATTGAATTTTTCGTCTGATGGAAAAGTTGAATTTACCAGTTCCCGAGTATGACCAATAGTATGCACTAAAAGTATATTTTAAATTTTCCCCATTTTTGGATCTCTACAATATTTGGAATAATTTACATTGTTAATTCATTAAAAAAACAATAGCATAAATAGTTTATTTTAGATAGTTAGACTCCCGTTATACACTACCCAGAAATTTAGAGACGCTATTTTGACTTTGCTTTGAATAGTGCTCAGAAAATAAATTATATTTCACAAATAACTTAATAAATATATAATAGGAACTTGAGTATAGCCAACTGAATTATAGTTATTCGCAGAGCCAAATTCAAGTTGACGAATTTGGTGACTTACCAAATCCTTTGACATTCATTGAGTAATATAAATAGTTAATTATTAATACAGTCTTAGCAAAGTTAAATTAACGTCTATAAATATTAACCTTTGATTGTAAAGTAAATTTAATTGCACATGATAGTAACTACATGTTACATGACCTCCATAAATCATCCCCTTAATTATTCTAAAGAAGTCTAGCTATTCACCAGTTCTTACAAACTAACTGATCAGACAATTTGATGATTTTAAGTGGGAACATTTGAAGTAATCTGCTTTATTTTAGATAAAACAATATTTATATTATTATTGTTTAAAGTAGGTACAATAATTGATATACAGGTACGTCTTTTTTTTAAACAAACACTATTGTAATGACTGAAACCTTCACCGTATCATCGTGTATGAGTATGTTAGTTGAGTAAGTAAAACCGTAAATACCATGTATGTAAGCATAAGGCAAGCAAACTTGTATGAATATATGATCGATCAACATTTTACGATCAAATTTGGATTATATCTCACATAAAGATTGTAATTATCATATTATGAATAGAAGCATCATAATAATATAATATATACAGGGATAAAGGGTAACTAACGTAAAACCTCTTAAGGGTGACTTTGGTATATCAAAACTAAGAACTTTTGTTTTACTACTTTTTCTAATTTAATCTTTCTTTCCCCATACAAAAAAAAAATCAAATTTGCAATTCTAATCTTTTTAACACTATGAAAGGCAGCGCGATGCAACTGGGGCAGACGATTTTGTAGCATTTGCTGACATAACTTTAAACATAGAGCTTGATAGAAATCCCCATTAAAACTAAAAAAAAAATATTTTTTAGGAAATGTTAAGTTATGGCAAAAGTCATACAACAAAAGTTGTTAGTCTTGATGTACCTTTTTTTTTACTTGGGGAAAATCCTCATAGGACCGTCCCGGCCGCGAAGGGGGTGGCAGCCGGGGTGTGCCGGACTTTTACCAGCTAAAAACCCTAAGGTGACTACTTCTGCGAATTAGTGGGGACTGCGAGTCCTGTAATCAAATCGCCGCAGCAAGTCTTGATGTACCTAAGTTAACCTTTAAGAGGTTTGGCGTTAGCTACCAGTAACGTTGTATACTTGTATAATATGTATATATTTGCTTTTAAAAATATGCCTATAAGCAATAGTAATGATGTAAAATCGAATATATGTGAGATAATAGTAAATAGCATAAATATTATGTACACCACACATAATTACAAAAGCTCATTTTACACCTTGATAAATTAGTACTTATTGCCTTGCCTTACAACTTGACTTGGAAACATCGTCGACCGCCAGTATTTTTATTTATCAGCCATCCAATTTGGAATGCCGACCACTCGTACTGAAGAATGAACTATCACAAGCAAGCTGAGCTAAGTTATTAAGTTTAAACCTTGTTGGTAAGAAAATGAAATGACCTGTTTACAAGATTTTGTTTCAAATTACGGCTCGTCTTTATTCTATTAAATTGTATGTGAACTTTCTGTACGGGGTGTAAGAAAACCTAATACTAAAAAGGCAAGATTAAAGGTAAGGTTATCAAATTTAAGTGGTAGCAATCATCATTGTAACAAATTTCAGTAGCTATAACATAGTTTAATCTGTTAGGTATGCGGGATCTAATTCAAATAACTCAAGTTATTTGTATGTTACATTTCATTACATACTTTCCAATCTATGTACTATTAGTCATGTTGGAAAAACTATTAAAGAAAGCTATATTTGTAAAATAAACACTTTCTTTTGAACATTTTATTCTATATATTTACTCTACTTGTATGAGGAAAAATATATCTATGCGCAGAATTATGAAAATTTAGTTACTTTGCTACATAGCAAAATGTTAAATAGATACGTAATAATATTTTCTAATTAGTTTTTATATAAATCATTGTTTTATATATCAATTTATTGGAAATATTAAAGTTAAACGCTTTACCTGGAGCTGATTTGTTTTCCTTTCTTGTCGCCTTTACCATCACTTGTACCAGCGCCATGTAAATCGCTCTAAAATTAGATATACATTTTATATTAGTACCAATTTCTAAAGAAATCATTGCAATTACTAAAATTTAGATAAAGCCATCTTACTATGTCCCTATGAGAGTAGATAGAGATATAGTATGCGCTATATACTCGTAACAGTGGATTATTTTTAGATGTGATTACTTCCACTCCAAAAAATATAGACATATCCATGCTGAACCATATTAGCAAAATAAGTGAAGACAAGTAAAAAGAAATAAAATGAGGGTTAATGCCTGTCTGCTTTTTCTTACGTTAGATAAGTGAAATTTCCACATGTGGTCTTTTGTTTATTATACAATCAACTTTGTTTTGCAGTCTTTATTCTAGAGGGCAAAATTATCTGTCATTCTTTTTTATTAGTTCAGGTGAGATTAAACCGTGTATCCGTGTGTATGAATAAATGAGAGACGCGGGCTAAGATATGCCAAAAGCCGTGTATCGGCAACGCGCATATTTGAGCGCAATTGTAACTTTTTCGTCCAACCACACATAACCCTTTTACATAATTTGACGGAATAATCCCCAAACAAAAAGGATCATTACTTATCACCGGGAGCGGATAAATCAGCACACAATATTTTTGGTTTTCAAGACTACATGATTAAATTTTTTGAAGCAATTTTGTTTAAATAACTGAAGAATTGATGAAATATTTTTGTTACAATACGAGGAATATGGAATATTTTGAATAACTCGATAACACCATTTCTGATGAGAATGAACACTAAAAGTTTTCCTTGTGTATGCTTGTATTGTCAACGTTTAGCTGCGGGGTTTTGAGTAACAATTGGTTAAATGGAATAAGCACAATTAATTTAAGTTAATGATAATAAAGGTATATTATTTGTTGAGTAATTTTATTATGGCGTTTAAGAAAATATAAAATTTTGTCAAAATAAATCTCATAAAATAAATATAGAATTTAAAAAATTTCGTCATAATTAATGTGAACAATAGAATGTAGATATTAAAATTTATCATTATTTGAATGGCCTAGTTTAGATGTGAAGAGCTTGAAAATATAACTGGTTTTAGTATTAAATTATTTATTTTGTTATACTGACCATCGTGAATTGGCTTGAATCAGCATGACTTTCAACATGACCCATTTTCAACAGAGGTGGATACTTTGAATATGAAAAAGCCAAGCCGCGTTTTAGAGTTAATCTGAAATAACCAAAAAGACAAATAATGTTTTTGTCTTATCTTGTTTACAAGATACTTGTCTTGGTCTTTAGACCAAGTACAAACCTGTCAGGCAAAACGGTGCGTTTAGTTAAACATTATTTAAAGTTAAAAGTTTAAAGTTAAACATTTACTTGCTTTGGTTTACCCGACAGATTTGCATGATCAGGAAATTCTAATAATATGATTATTGTTATCTTATTAGAATTATCAGATTATTATATTAATTTCATTTGTTATCAATTGTTTCAAATGAACAATAAAAAAATATCGAACGCCTAACGTAAACATTCTAACTTATTCTTGCATAGAACTCGAACCTTATATTCTTTTTTTAGTATCCATCATAGATATACAAATAATAGTCATGTCTTACATAGATTTATAATGACATTAAATCCTATATAAATAAAGTAGGTTATATATTAATACAAAAACACGTATCTTAAAAAAATAAAGTTTTTAGCCAACCAACCCAAAAACCAATATATTAAGGATCAGCCGTAGTAGAACACCTGCTCAATGAAGAACCAAATCACTGGGTTCAACTGCATAAGCCAAAAATCCTTTTAATCTGGATAATGGGATTAATATCTTCGGCGTGGAACTAAGTAATCGGAAAATTAGGATTTCGTTTTATGTCGCCTTGTAAAAATGCTGATATTGTGTGTCGTGACTTTTCCTTTACTTATTATTCATGACAGCAGTTTGACGAAGCTTAGAAATAGCAACGTCATATAATAAAATTATTGTATCCTTGCTATTAAAACAAAATACGAATAGATAATATTTTTTATGCTTTATAGGAGTACGATTGACCTCAATCACACCTTATGTAAAATGAGTTCGACGATGAACCTCGTCAGCCCAACAAATGCCTCTTCATTCTTCTCATAAAGACGCCCAGGTCATAGGATCGCGGAAATATGCTCGCTAGTAGCAAATTTCACTCCTCAGCTATTTGCATGATGAATGTAGAAGCGAATCTTTACAATCAAAATGTTGTTACATTTAGTTTGTGGTACGGCTGCTGGTCTTTCCACATTCTGTGCATAGTTGAGGTAAGGAGTGTATGCTATAATAGTGGATATTGAAGAACTTACTTGGTTGGGCTTGTTGGCGCATAGCCAGCGCCACGGTGGTCTGGGTACAGATACTGAAGCTGCTGACCCGCCGCCTGTCGTTTTCGCTGCAATATTTCTTGGTGCGATTGGTACAGTTTTTCAGACGCCGACATAGACATAGGACTGCCAAAAGACAAAAGTATTATAATAAAATAAATATTACAAAGATAGCTTATTTTGTAATATAATTTCACAATAATAAAGAAATAAGTAGATAAAAGTGTTATCTAAACAAACGAAAAGGATTGAATTTTAATATAAACAAAGTTTTTAAATTATAATTAATTGGATCAGGAGTTCAAAATATTCAAATTATCTTTTTTATCGTTCGGTTGTAAAACTAAAAGTTCAAGTTTCCTCTTCAATTGACGAATCTTTATATGATTACACTGCTCTTTTTATCCCTGACGAAAAAAGGGTATTAAATAATAAGTTTAACTTCTGTGGATCTATAATTCTATTTATTTGGATGTTTGTCTGTATCATTCTAACTCTTAAATGGATGAATCGATCTTAATTTAATATTTTTAAACGAGTGGAAAATGAATGAATGATGAATGGAATGGTGTTGTTGGTGGAAGAAAATCTAAACAGTTGCGTAAATACAAATAGGTCTTTAATAGTTGTTGAAGGAATGTAAGTCATTTCTATTGGTTAAATCAGTTCAAAATGTAGTATCATATGATTTCAGTGGAATTACACTAACATAGTAATCTGGACGTAATACACGCTGCATTATCTGGAATCAACAGGACAATCAATTCTTCACTAAATAAAGTAGAAGTACAATATCGTATTTGACTTCATTGGAATTATCTTAATAAAAATAGATAGAAATAGATTAATAATTAATTTGGGGGTCGTTTAAATTCTTAACTTAATGGTTGTTTTCCACGTAGACTTTATAATATATTCTAGTAATTACTTTTGTTTCATCGTTGGCAATGGCTCCAGAGTCAAGTCAGGAAGGCTGTGTACCAACGCGTTATGCCCACTCTCAGGGTGGACGCGCAGAGTGTCCCGGCAAGCAGACGCACTTCGCGGTGGAGATTTTTTGGGCGGCATTGGCAGTTTCACCACATGAACTGCCTGCATATTAAAAACACGTGATATTTTAATTTGTATTCTATCTTCGTAAACTATCGAATTCTAATAAGATAGAATAAAATATTAATGATATATTAATTGTTTGATAATATAAGAAATCAATTTAATATTATAGATATTTCTTTTTAATTGTTTAGACAAGATTGAAAGATATGAGCCATTTTCACAACTTCATTGGCAGTTTTTATTATATTAGTGTCTCGAAGTTCGACAAGTCTTAGTCATGAATTTTTTACATTATAATAAAATATAAATATCATCTCGCTACGAACTACTTGTCTTCATTAGATTTTCTGCTGATTTAATTTCACAAATAAAGTTTGCATTAAGGCAGTAAGCAAAGTAAAAGTGATTTCAACTACGCGCCGCTAAAGTTAGACTTACTAAAAATGTACGTGTACAACAAATAAACCGATTTCGCATAGTACTGTAACTAAAAAAGCACAAAAAACAAAATCTAGCACTGTACTTACAGTACAGTACAAAGTAAGTACAATCGACTTACCGGCACAATTAGCGAGATTGGCTCTTGGCATTCTGCAGTATTAGGTTCATTTTCACACTCCACGTTCACTGTTATGGAGGTCCCAACTGAAAAATCTCCTAAAATCAACACTGTGCAGTATAAAAGTTCTAAAAAGAGGATAATACAAATATCAGGAACAAGATGTAAGGATGGTTTAGACGTAAGAAAAATGTTAACTTGTTTAAACACTTACCGTTATCCGAGCTAACAGGAAGAATTTTGCTGTCAGCTGAAGCCTCGGATAAGTGTTTGCAGGAGGTACTGGGTCCAGCTTGAGACTCCTCTTGCGACGTTACGCTATGGGCAATAAATATTAATAACTATTAGTGATGACCATGATTTAGTCCACATTATGAATGGAAGGGATGATTCTATCATGATTATTGCCGTTATTACCATATTGTATTGTACTAGCTGACCCGGCAAATGTTGTTTTCCCATATAAGTTATTTCTAGGTAATTTCTAGAGTATACAAAAAATAACTAACTTACTGTGTGTAAGGATAAAATTAAATATTTAAAAAAATGTTAAGGGTGAACAACGCTTATCACTTAGGGAATTGAAAGATAGACAGTAGCCGATTCTCAGACGTACTGGATATACATATAAAATTTGGTAAAAATCGGTAAAGCCGTTTCGGAGGAGTAAGGTAACTAACATTGTGACACGAGAATATTACAATATATAATATTATATATTATATAATAATTTAAAATTTATTTTATAAACATAAAGATATTATCTTTTTGATTAGTTCGTGCGAAGCATCGAATCTCTGAATCAACTTAATGCCTCAGGCTCTAAAGTCTGGAAGGCATCGTTTATAATTAAAGCATTAACGAACAAACCATTGTTGGGAATACGTTCTGGTCTCAGTCGTTTTTATCTTTATGGCTTAAAATTAACATTAACATTACAAGCGTAAAGGACAAAGAACCGACACAATTATTAGTCCACACTATTTAATTATTAAAAAAGAACCGCGAATATTGTAGCAATAGTGACATCGCAGTTTGCTACGAACAACTATGTAGTTATGAAACAAGACAGCGGGACTCGCGTACGCATATTAAATTACCGAATACATTACTAAGAAAACATGCATAATATGAAACGATAAACTGTGGTTTGCGAGTGAATACTTCTTTGCACAAATATATGATAAGAATGAAATGCTTAACGTGCGGAATATAGGTAGATCTACTTTTAATTTATATTATTTAAGTAATTTACATTATCAGGTACATTGTACCGTTGTCATGACTAAATAATATAATTTCGAATAGCAATATTTGTATATCAAGTATATTTGAATCTGCGTATGGATATATGTAGCGATTTGAATATACTATAGCCTTACCTTGTAGATTTTTGGAAGCTGGAGTATCTTGACATTCTAGAACTTGCGGTAGTCGAAGTTCGGTGCGTGGTGTGTGGCGTGCTTTGTGAGTATTTTCCAACGGGATCTCCTGTCATTTGTCAATATCATTACGAATTTAATAGTACCTAGATACTATTTATATGAAAAAATATCATCATAAATAATTTAAAATTGTAAAATATATCAGTTATAATAAAAACAAAATAATAAATATGTAATAATTTACGAAAATATTTTGTAGGTTTTAAGTTATGCTAATGCTATAACCATCGCCAACATACAAGTTTCTAGTGTGATCGTATAACATGGTTTTCTTCCAACAAATGTTTCATATTTTGCAAAACATGTATCGATCTTTATCTTTCTCATATATTTGTAATAATTTTTCTTTTTATTACATGCCATAGACAATTGTTTTGCCTGTATATAAACAAAACATTGTAAGAAAAAGAAATGCAATCGTGAATACACGACAAAGACAAGCATGTTTTGCGAAATATTTGCTGTAGACAACCCATAACATCTCTTATTTTATGATAATTTATTGCTAGGTAACAACGTCACTTGCCATCAAGTGAGTCAGACTGTATGGAATTGTCATAATCCAAAGACGTGTCCTTGCGACGATGCATTACAACAGCGACCCTGTCTCGAGCTTCTTTTTCTGCGGTTGTTTCCTCTGCACTTTGCTTACCTCCCTGAAAATTATCACAATTTATCCTAAAATGTTAAGTAAAAAATTTACATATATTTTTGGAATAAAAAGATATATCTTCCGTGTTGATATCTAAATATAGAACATAGTGTGAATTCCAATATGGTGCCACTTCTATAACGTTAATTTCTAACAGAAACTTTATTTCTAATGGAAGCCTCATAATGCTTCGGCGAAGAAAAAGTATTATTATATTTTTTTAGCTACTTAAATACTAAACAGGTTAAAAAGTGCTGTCCTACAAACTTATTATATAATCCTCGTCAATGTGATTATAAAGCAAAAAAATTCTAAAAGTAAAGTACTTTTTTTTTTATAATTACCTGTACCACAAATTAGTTATGAAGGAAATTACATTTATTTTTCAAATTTTTTACTCTTTGTTCAAACCTTCAGTCCAAACCATGTGATTTGGATTTAGCTATGTTCCTTTTAGCAAAAAATCGATATTAAGCTTTCTAGATTAGAACAAATAGGTCATTGCGATGACTTATTTAAAATAATATAATTTCTTATTACCACAGGGTTAAACAGAATTAAAGCATTCCACTAATAAGTAATTTTAGTAAGTGCGAAAAAGTAATAAATATATTTTATTAGTGTAGATGTATACATAAATTAATGCCAGCATGTTTTTACTTGCTATTTTCGAAAAAAAAAAAAATTAACGCCGCACTATTGTACTGCCTCCGCCTATATATATTAGTTATTAGCCGCCTAATAAAAAATAACGTAAAATTGAAATATCTCGATAACTATTGAATTTTCTCGTACATTGGGGTAGCTTAAATTTAATGCCCTTCACCACAAACTTCTATTAATAAAAAGATTTTCCTGTTTATTAAATGGCCACTAGATACCGGCTACGATTATCTATTGCTGAATGCTTTTGAGGACGCTGGCATAAGGATGATGTTAACGCGGAATTTCGATAATGAGAAAATTATGAATTTTTGTTTATATTATTAGTAGTATTTCATAGTTTGTGATTGACTATTACGTCATTCGTACTTTATCGAACTATGCAACAAAACATGTGTAGCATCCTATATATAACAAGTTGTGACAATAAGACATTGTTTATGTGCGCGACATATTTTATTAGATTTCTTGGTATATTTTCTGCCTGCGCTGTTCTTTTATTAAAAGTAATAGACAGAAGATTTTTTCTGGATACAGTATTGAATAATACTGTAAGTCGATTGATTGTGAAATCAATTCAGTGATAGTTCCAATAGTTATTTTGAAAGTATATAGTTTTACTATGGTTGTAATAAAATTCACATGTTACAACGATAATATACCGTCAAGATATATTCCTTTCAGGGTGAGCAGAGATACATTAGTGGCTTTATCCACTTTGCGCTTATATACCATGCCCAACAAGACCAGTAGCGCAGCTGATCGCCGTTTTCTGGACACTCACACAAGATATTTCTATTTATAGTTAAACAAAATAAGATAATACATTATTAATAAACATAAGTGTTGCTTTATATCAATATATGTTTAAAATAATTTGTTCATGTACATTTATATTATAATATTATGCTGTGTGCATATGAGGAGTTCCCCTTCCGCTTCGAGGAGGAGATTCGTATAATAAAAATTCTGCTCTGTAATATTGTAGGTAATGAGTTTTTTTGCTGAGGAAACTAAAAATATAAACGTGACAACTTTGTAGAAACCCTTTCTTACTAGTTTACTGGTATTTACGCTGTCGAGGGAGTAATTTGTTGAGGCATCGGCATCGAACTCATTGAAGAATTTATCAGGATTATCGGCGTACATTACACAGAGTTCATATGTTTTTCTGGCTTCTAGTATTTTTTGTTCCCAAGTCTGAAAATAATTCATGTAAATCAAATTAAAATTGTCTAAAAGAGAAAGAAAACATAAAAATTATAACGTATATGTAATATTATTTTACATTATTTCTGAATGCATCTTTTCAACTATAGGTCATAGCAAGCTTTTCACACAAACCAAGCAGTTTATAGGTAAAATATATTTTTTTTAAACATTTATAAAACATATTTACCTTTATAACAGAATAAGATAATTTTGATGAGTCAGTTAAGGCGAAGGCGGAAGTAGAGATTCCTGTATCATCCAAAACCGCAAAAATTATGCTAGAACTATCTCCACTACTTCGTGACCTTGGAACTTGCTTTAGTTTGTTTATCATGTATTTAGGCCTAGAAATTAATGCTAATTAAAATTGAAATCTAACACGCTGAGGCAATATAAAATATCGAGGGGTGAAAGGCTATTTGGTTTAAGCGACATTTTTTGGTGATATATTAATGTATATATCCCGAAAATATATACATATATTACTATATCACCAAAAAGTGTCGCTTAAACCAAATAGCCTTTCACTCCTCGATATGATTGTATTGCATTATATTATACATCGCGTGGCAAATGAACGATATAAAAAGACAAATATCTGGTGGGTACTAATTAAAATACCAACATTTTTTAGTCAACACTTCATTTGAGATCTGTTGGTTAATGGATTCTTCCTAATTAATATAGTGTTTATTAACTGAATATGACATATTATAGGAGTCAATTTATTATCGCTTAGCGCATTGTTATGATCATAGATGGGCGTAATCATGATTACTTTTAATCAGATTAATAATCAGATTACAAGTAATCATGATGAATGTAATCATAATTATTTGTAATCTGATTTCTTTTAATCAAGATTACATGAGTAATCATTAATCTTGTTTACAGTAATCATTCAATTAATCATGATAATTTTAATGATTACTTTTGATTTCTGGCTGAGAGAGAGACCGATTTAAATACTCGTTTATTTAATTTTTCAATTTATCTTATTTCGAACTAGCTGACCCCGAATATCCGTCTCGTTGAGCGATTCTTAATCATTATAAGGGTCTTTGCAGTTGTGTACTGTAGTCACGAGTCACGACACTGTTCAGCCAATAAACCTACCAACTCATAGTAACTCGCTTCGACCTGACTACGTTCAGGACCATTTTTTGTGCTCGGTGGGCATTAAGTAAATCCAACGAAATATAGCTAATCATAGATGCTTTTACTATTGTTCTGAGTGATTCCTGGACTATTAGAAGTGACTAGCTGATCCGGCAAACGTTGTTTTGCTATATAAGGTTTTGTAATATCTTCTAAGATGTTCATTGAAATTAGGTGTTGTCAAAGACAATTTTGTTCATAATTAAATACTCTTAATCAACAACACATTTATTTGGATAAAGATTAATATTATTACGTTGATACAACTCTTAACAAATAATGCATTAATTTCGACCAAATTTGTTTACCATAAAACGGTTCTAGTGACTTAATCTTAAAAGATAGACATATACTGTCGCGGACATTTTTTTAGATCATTTCAAGAGTAATAATTCTTTCATACATATATTTTTGGTATCTTGAACCGTTTTTGCAGCGCACGCAATGGAAGCCCTCAAGGATGAATAATTTTTCCCGTTTTTTTTTCACATTTTCCATTATTTCTTCGCTCCTAATAATTGCATCGTGATGTTATATAGCCTAAAGCCTTCCTCGATAAATAGTCTATTCAACTCAAAAAGAATTTTCCAATTAGAACCAGTAGTTCCTGAGATTAGCGCGTTCAAACAAACAAACAAACAAACAAACAAACTCTTCAGCTTTATAATATTAGTATAGATTATCAAAGTACCGCGCATATTTTACTGAAATACCGGCTCCTATCCGATAATCCACGCCCGCCTTTGAGATGGAGAATACTTCTGATAATGGCCAAAGACTTTGTGTGTAATCCTTTAACCTCTCGCCAGTGACAAGTCAAAATGTCAATTAATCACATCTGTGTAGTCCTGTGAGCGGACTTTACACAGACAGGGTATTTTTCAGGTATAGGCCACAGACCATACAAATTTGATGTTACAGGGAGAACCTGTTCATTTTTAGTCGATTTTTAATAACTACCATAGAGCGAGAACTGTAGCCATCGACAAAACAGCCCACAAATACACGTTAACGGCAAATCCCCGTGGCGGACTCAAGACTCGGAGTTAAATTTTTAAAACAGAAAAATGAAAAAACTATTTTTTTTTAATTTTATTACTCATTACGTAATATATATATATATAATTTGGTAAACAAAAAAGCGTTTTAGTGAGATAAAAATAGCGCGTGTCTTTATGTCGATTTGCCTCTTTTTTTCTGAGTACTATATTCTTTTGTCTTTAAGAAACTGGAAGTTAAACGCGAAAAAAAATTTAAGAGAACTGAGAAAAAACAATGTTTTTTTTTTGGTAACTATGTATGTGTCCCGCTGATTTACTGTAAGAATCAAAGTTACTAGGTAGAATGTCAGCTATCCGGAAAAATAAACAGATCGATATCTCAACTTTAATTATGAGTTAAAATTCAAAATACGATACGAACGTGTGCGGCGGTTCGGTTTACATCAAAGAGGAAACCGAGTCAGTCAAGAGAGACGGATGACCAAGAAAGGTGATGTTGCGCTCTGCGCTGTAGAAGCTTGTGTAAATTTGAGAAAATGATGTCTTGTTCTGATCAATTAATATTTTGCGCTATCTAGCTCTATGTCTCTATCTGCATCTCGAAGGCGGGCGTGGATTATCGGGTTGGAGACGACATTTCAGTAAAATATGGGCGGTAGTTTGATAATCACTTCTAATAGCTCAGGAATCACACAGAACAATAGTTAAAGCATCTATGATTAGCTAGATTTCGTTGGATTTATTTAATGTCCACTAAGCACGAATTGATCCTGAAAGTAGTCAGGTTGAAGCGAGTCACTATGCCGGTCTTTGCACTATTGCATTACGGTCACGACCCAGTTCGGGTAATCACCCTAACACCTATCTATGTGGTGGTACTCAGTCCGCCAGTTTAGCTAGTAGCAGTCGTATACTATAAATAAAAAAGGCGAGCGCCGCTCTGCTGTCGGCAGCACATTTTACGTCTCAAACAGAAAAGTAATCCTAAAAGTAATCATGATTAATCGTGATCCGATTACAGATTAATAATCCTTAATCACCAAAAAATGATTAGTTTTTTTGATTAATTTCGTTAATCATTAGTCATTATTAATGATTACAAAATGTAATCGCAAACGTTAATCATTAATTTGATTACATTTTTCCCATCTCTGGTTATGATATTACATCAAGGGGTGAAAGGCTATTTGGCTTAAGGTAAATGTTTTGATGATCTAGAAATATATTTTAAGAACTGATAAAAAGCGCTTATTCCGAAAATGTGTGTTACAGAATATCACCAAAAAATGTAGCTTAAAGCAAATAGCCTTTCACCTCTCGACATGTAGTCGTGTGTTTTAACTTACCTAATCATTTTATAAATTTGTTGACCCTGTGGACCCACTTTTGCTATTTTTTTGCAAATTAGGAGTATATCGGTAAGCAAAAATACTCTCACTTCGATCTACAAGAAAGGTAAAATAACAGTTTTATACTTTGTCACTATTCACTATTCAACGCTCCATAAACATACACGTAATGATGGTAATAAACACAATTCGCACATTTGAACAATCGCTTTTATACAGACTGTGTTATTTTTTTCAAGTACGACGGTATGTAGAAATCCTTAACTGCAAGATATATGCGGCTGAAGCACTATAAATGCTTGCCCTCTGAAGCTAGGTGAAGTTGAAGCGGTTGTTACCCCGGTCAATTATGTGAATATATCCCATCGAAAATGATATGCAAGACCTATCCTAGAAGGTTTAAATTTTTCTGTCTCAAAATAAAACAAGGCATTATTAAAATTTTGGTCAAACGTGATATTCCACAAAAAGTGTAAATATCGGTTAAATTTATTTATAAAAATGAATTCAGTTTCATACCAAGACCATTATAGATGCAGAAATCTAAACGTCGAAATTTACTCCGATTCAGTGATAGCTTTTTTATACATTTTCTATGCAAATCTTTATATATAGTTGCTAATAAACTGTAATTTATAGGTCAATACCACAATGGTCGTCAGTTCACAAAATTATAATTGCAAAATAAATGATAAACGATTTTTTCCCTGTTTAGCAGCCAGGGATTAAACCATTTTGTACGAATAAAATATGGTTTATTTTATGGGTGTCACTTATTTAGCATTTTAATGAAAATTGCTCATGTTAGCAACGCAAATCAGATCGTTAGTAGTTAAGGACTTCTCCATACTCTCCTACTTAAAAATACACTTATATATTATAACAAAGCATAATGATTATATACAAGGTAAATAACTAATAGATTTTTGAAAAATATAGCAGATATGTAGAAATATCCGTACTATTAGTATACTCGTATTACACTAAATATGAATTAGTTTATTATATATAATACATTGGGTTCACTTAGTTTTCCGTTTAACAATATCACTCTTGTAGGCAGCGTCACAATACTGTTGTTTTCTAAAACTGTTGCTTCGGCTGTCGTTTAGGAAATTTGTTTTTTGTTTTTTATTAAAAAATGCTGATAATATTCATACCAAAATACGCCCAAGGCTCCTTTGAATGTTTTTGCTATCCCTTTTAGCATACATTGGATTTGGTCATTTAAGCCCTCAAAAAATTCACCCATAAGTTACATATATATTATTTCATGGAAGCTTCAGCTATCTCTTTTTATAGAAACAGTGATTAATATCTCAGTAAGATTACCTATATCAATCGTATTGTACAGTACTGAATTTGATTGGATGCTACGTACTTTGATTTCGCGATAAAGAAAGAGAAAGGTATGTGCACTTAGCTATAAATATAAATAACAAGCTTTCCCTACCAAATTATAATAAAGAAGAACTGTTCAAAATTCTTGCCTCTTTGGATCTATCCTTAAAACGCAAGTCTCCCTCGTAAATCAAATGTCTACTATGATTGGGATTACAGTGAAGCATTGGTGATTTAAAATCATACTTGGAATATAGTTTAAAAGCTCTTTCCAGTTCGTCGTCTTTGTAATTCTGAAATTAAAAAAAAATATTATAATATATTTATGTCTAGCTGAAATAATTACATAACGTAAAATAATTTGACTATATCGTAATTACAGGTCACGATGTGTTATATAGTTCATTTATAAATTTAAATTTGTTTATATACAGTAAAACAAACAATTAATCTGTCCGTCTGTACCATGGCGACTGTTCTGAAGAGTTGTTTAACCTTGTTTCACCCTCTCCCTTCCTGAATAGACCACGCGCGCGGGTTTGCGGTGTCACAGATATACAGTATATCACATCTCGGCTAGGACTAAGAAGTTCTCTAACTCCTTCTTTTGCCGTGTCGTTGGGCTGTGGAATGGTCTTCCGGCGAGCGTGTTCCCTCCGTCTTATGATATGGGAACCTTTAGCGTCGCGTGAAGAGATATTTGTGCAGGCCAGGATGATCGCTGTGACTGCCGATGGGTTCTTCTTGCCTGTCGATAGTCGTTGGCGTTTTTTGGACTGCACTATGCTTACCACCAGGTGTGGTTCGGTCGCTGTGTAGAGTCAGAATAAAAAAAAAGATAATACATTTAAGAAATTACACTAAATATTTATATCAATTAAGTTAAAACTGCTGCTACGGCTTAAATATTGCTTTTTATGAGTTATAGTTCAACAGATCTTATGTTAACTATGATAACATCCGAGCAGTAGACTTGAGGGAATCTGCTGCCCGCATAAGAGGAAAGTGGTGTACGGTTTCCGCCGAACCGCCTCAGAGAGAGGATTCAGAAAAGTGGGCTCTTTACTTCCATCCTTCCCAAAGAGGTAGACTCAATAAGGCTTTTTTGCTCCCTGGGTGTCAGGATGAATTTGGTTTCACAGGCGCGGGTGTAGCAATTAGAGGGATACACCGGAGGTTTTTAGTCAATAGGCGTCAGATACACCGGGGTGGCTGCCCTCACAGCGTCCTTGATAGTTCTATGGAGGGTTTCCCTCCGGGTTACAAAAAAAATCTATAATAACAGAACGTTATATAATATTACTATAATATAACGCTATCAAAAGTAAATGTTTCTATTCTAAGTGTCACATAAATATAATTTTGACATTTGTGAGGTTTGACTAGCATTCCATGAGAAAACTTTTCTTATTCGTAGAAAATCCACATAAGACTTTCCCGGCCGCATAAGGGGATGGCGGCCGAGTTATTTTACTAGATATTGTGCAAGTACTTGTACCAGCTAAAAGCCCCAAGGTGACTGCTTCTGAGGCTTAGTGTGAACTGTGGGTCCCCTAGCCAATTCGCCGTAGCTCCATGAGAAGACCTATGTTTACTCATACATAGGTTTTTTTTTGATAACCCGGGTGATATCAGTCGGACCTCAGCGGGCGGTGAGGGCTGTCCCCCGGTGTGTCGGACTTACACCAACTAAAACCCCCGGAGTGTTCCTTCTTCCAGTCTGACCGGGGCCGGAGGTACAGTGTCATCCTCTTCTCTGACCCTCGGCGAAATCATACATAGGTAGCATAAGAAATAGTGTATAGAGATCCTTAGGGAAGACAACATATATAATGTATTACAAAAAACGGACTCCTTAAATATTTTTAAGTGAGAAAGAAAGTTAATTTCGAATAAACTTACAATGTCATAGTCACCAACTGTTTTAGATAATTCGTCTAATTTTTCTAATTCCTCACGTTGATGAATCAAACGGTTCACATCAAATACATAGCCTTTAGAATATCTGTCCTGTGAAATCACAAACAATATGAAAAATAATTTATTATATTAAATAAATACATATCTACAATAGTAGTTATTACAAATATAGTTCAAAAAGCTTACCATAGTAATTAAGTCAGTTCGCTCAGGCTCCGATTCAGTGTACCCTATAATGCGACAAAGGAGTAGGTTGTACTTTGTGAGCCTTTGCAAGGGCTTCACAAAAATATCAGGGAGCTGTAATCTATAAAATAAAACGATTTGTGAGTACACTTGAAAGTATTATACAAAATGAAATACTATATGACAACGACACAAATCATTCCTAAACGAAACATAACAATTGCTTATAACCAAAAATATTGTAAAGAAACAATTGTTATACATAGTTGGTGCACTAGCTCCTCTCACTTGATGAACTTGTAAAGGATCTCCTAGGCCGGAGGTTGGCACACTGAGGTTTCAGAGCTATATTTGGCTCTTTGGCTATTCGAATTAAGTTTTTACAGTAATAATTACTATTATAAAAATATGTTATCAATACATCATCATTTAACAAAGACATTATCAAAAAGGCAACGTGGTGGAGGTATCTACTCCTATCTAGATATTTAATAGTAGATGTAAATGCCTTCAATTATAATGCAATTCCAAAGTAGTTTTTCTAAAATAAGCTCTTTAATTTTCTTTATTTTTAATTATATTTGGCTCTTTTGTCAAAAAAAAGAATGCCGATGTCAATCTTAGGCACATAATACTCGTATTTTATAATCATAAAAACTTACCGGTTGCAGGACTTATGTTGATGGCACCAATTCAGATAAATAGAAAAGTCATTGTTAGTACTAAGGAAGCGCAGATATTCTAAGGCCTTGGATTGTTCGCTGAGGTATTTTTCATATGGGTAAAAAATTTCTCGAAAGCGGTAAAATCCTTTCATCATATGTGCAGTGTCAAATCTGGATTGTTATAGAATTAGATATTATCATAGAAATATACAAAAACGTTAATTAAATTATTTAAGAAGGCAAGAAGAAACCGATAACACTTACGGAGTTTTTGTTTGTAAAGAATGCATGAGCATCGGGTAAAAGGTGATGTCCCAGAAACGTAAATTTGCGTTGAGAATATCAGGTATATTGAGAAACAAATGCTTGGTGTCCAGTGTTAAAAGGAGGTCATCGTCCTGAAGAGCGTGCGCAGTCGCAAGGAAAACCTACAATGTTTATGACTATTAGTAACGACGAAAAAGAAATATATTTTAAGGTAAGGAATTATAAAATTATCGTAATTGGACCAAGGCTAGAGAAAATATTTTTCAGAAATCTAATGAAGCAGTTTTAATTGCTTTGTTTAGTTATCTTTTTCAAGTACACTTGTAGTCTGTCTGTGTATTTCCTTGATCGTTATTTATTACTACATAAGCATTAAATGTATGTATGTCAATAAGCATACACAATTAAAAAGCTTTCATAGTACTGATTTTGTCAAATGCCTAAAACATCTCGGCTGCCAGAGAGGGGTAATAGACAGTGTGTTGGACTCGTTTTAGATTATAAGAGCATTTCTCTACTGCTTTGCTTATTGCGAGCACTGAATTCATATTATACAATTACCGTCACCCTGAACTAACGTCTACAATTCTGATAGACTATGCTGTAATCTGAGCGTTAGTTATAATAATAATATGCTGTTACTGTGGAGAAGAAATGCATGTGTATTCGAAAGTATATAGGACAAGTAATGAAACTATTCCTATAAGAAGAATAGTTGTAGATATTTACCTCTACAATGCAAGTGAGATGGCGTATGTAGTCCGCTTCTGTGGCTACCAATTCCCTGATAGCAGCCTGACGCGCTTCTTCGTTCGCGCTTAATGCTAAAAGTAAATAAAATATTAGCCTGTGTACCACGATTCAGAAAGAAACTGAATAGTTTGCAGGCAAGGATGGACACCCGGATTGTACGCGGTAATAGAATTATATCATATGAGGCGGTGATGATATTGGCACGCTCTTCTCCAATCGATAACCAAGCGGAAGTGGATACTGTGGTATTAACGGAGTCGGACACCGACTCCGCGAAATCCGACAGAACAGTGAAAGCGTGCTTCCCTTGGCCCTCTTCGAGAGGTTGAAAGTAGAAGAGCGCCTGACGGCTGTGACAAAGTAGTGCGCTAGTGCACCTTCAACTGAATCTCAAAACCTGGTTACAGAGGCTGCTCTGTAATGCATGGCCACTGGTCATGTTACCTACCGTCTGATGCAGGTACAGTATACTCAGGACGAAGAGCAGTGAAACATAATCCGAAGGATCGGACACGAGTTCTCCATGCCGCAAGTGGCAGCAGTCATGCTACACGTACTCACTGTACCCGTACTACGTAATCAATATATCATATGTAAAAATATTTATGGGATTATAAACTAGGTCATTTGGCTTATGTTGTTCAGCTATTCAGAGACAAGTGTTTCAGGGCCCGTCCTCAATGTTTTTTCTCTTTTATATTCTCAGCTAGTTATTCCACCTATATTATCTATTATCAGCTTTTCAGTATAAACTCGGCGTTTTTACATCTATCGGCGTCCTTAAGTATCCATGTCTTCCCTATAGGTATTATCGAAACATAGAAAATATAAAGCTATTGACTAGATGTATCTTCGAACTGAATAATTATAAAGTTTTAATAAAGTAGAAAAGTCTTTATACCTTCAGATTAATATAATAAAAGAAGTATTCGTTTTATTAATCAGACAGCTAGTAGTTAAGGTAAATTAACCATTTTGATGTCACATAAGAAATACATTTTAAAATCTATATAATACGTCTTTATAAAATGAATTGTTCGTATTGGACTTCGTAACTCAAAGCAGCAAAAAAAGCTAATTCCTTTACCAGATGTTGCGGATTAATGAATAGTGTTACAGTAAAGGACACTCGGAATCGATTCTAGGGCGAACGAGACCCCATTGTTCAATTAACCAATCAGAGTAATTATGGACTAGGGCCAGTGTGCGAGCTTTCTCGTTACTACGTTTAATAAGCTGTTGCGGTTAAAAAAGTAAGTAAATTGCATGCAATTGGCGTTTTGCAAAATATCTCATGTTTCAGAACTCGGAAATAAAGTGTATTAACATACGAATATTTATAAAGTATATATAATATATAATAATTGAAAATATAATATATGACGGGGTACAGCCTGTCAGGCCGCCACGTGCACTGTTTTCATCACTCATTTTACAAAGGAAACGCGACGATCTCTGAGATGCGTCCGATCGCTGCGACCATCCAAATATGATGCCTTCTTTTTTTTTTTTCGGCATGTCTCACGTTGGTGGCCTGGGAAAGACCTTCACAACAAAACCGGGCTTGGTGGGCGAACGCAGAGTGCGCTCAGCCAGCGAAATTTATGGGTTGGGCGGCTACGCAAGGGCACCCCTGTGGGTACGGACCTCGAATTGGGCGGCCGGCCAGTTGAAAAACGAACCTAACGGTGATCTACCAGCGTTTCGGAAGCGACTGCTTTGAGAAGAAACACCGAAAGAAACTCAAGGTTGCATCGGAGTGAAACTGCGTTATTTAAACGACAGTTGACGGACCTATCCTTAATCGTCGTCGTCGGCACCGCCGGCGACGCCGGTAAATGCCTTCTAAAATGACTAATTTCCATTTTATACCAAATCGAATAGTTGATTAGGATTACGATCTCAACGCCATATCTGATTTCGTCCAGGTACTAAACCTGACGTTTCAATTAATAACAGTTAATAACAATTTAAACGCTTTCTCTCCGACATATATAGTATTGAAAATATTTGTTCTAAAGTCTCGGATATGAACAGACATAGTATCAATCGTTGCGCTCGTAGGACATTTATATGTGGTATAATCGCTTCGTTAGTAATGCAACACGAGTGTCTAGAATACCTTATACTAGGAGTTATGAATCAACATTTCTTACAACTTTATTCTCTGATATTATTTATACAATGGAAATAGTCAATGAATGCCTTTTCCAAGTCCATGTGAAAAACTTAACAAATTGAAGGTAATAAGTATCAAAATGTTATTCGTATACATCGTTAATCAATAAGCACATATATATATACACGTTTCTAACACCTAAACTTAGAAACAACATAAGTGATTTAAGTGCAGTTAAGTATATTGTTAAATTTGCCTTTAACATTTAATGTTAATTTTATTTAAATCAGTTCATAAATAAATAGTTATGACAGTTTAAAAAACACGCGATGATCTATTGAAAAAAAAGTGTATAAAATAGTTAGTTTAGTTCATTTGACTAAAACTTTAGTTTGTAATACAATGATGCTTGAAAATTTTTATGAACAAAGTAATAATTTAAAAATGGACAGTTTGAGGTTTGCGATCTACCAATATCAGTTGAGCTCAAATGTATATTGTGACTCATATAAATATCCAGACGATACTCGTAAAGTTTGTCGTGGGCTGCGGATACTACTTCTACGTGAAAGAAGTCTTGGGCACAGCTAGTGTATAACATATGCACTTATATAAAATTTACGAGTACATATTTACAAAGATTTAATATAAAGATGTCTCTAACAAACTAATCGTTTAAGGCAAACAAAGACCTTGCAACATTGTCAGATTGTAAAAACAAACGGAAGAAGTATGTTTCGGAAAAATGTCTTTAAACCTTCACATATAGCACCTATAATGCAAAAAAATCGTTACTAAACGAAATTATTCGGTCATACAGAAGAACGAATTGTAAAAATCGACCTGGTGTGAATCATTCCTCTTCATTCTAATACGATTTTGCACAATAAATCAATACATCGTCAAATTATCGAAATCAAATCGTTAAAATCAAAAACGGAAACCAGGAACAGAGTTGGGAAAATGTTTTGTTATGAAAATGGTTAAAAACGAAACATTCAACAGAAGCTTCACTTGGTCGTGTTAAAAGGCAGCGCAGAATTCTAAGCGTTTCGACTCGAACGTCGCACCATTTACATTTCAGCAAATCCGGCAATTTAAAATACAAAACGTGCAAGAAGGCCGAGAAAAATATTGGTGAAGAGCCAACGATAAAATCACGTATTCATGTATGTAATGTTAAACAGAATCAAAGTATTTACTTACTTGAAAGTCCAGTGTCAGAAAAAAACCTTTATTGTAGTGATACGGCAAAATTTAAAAAACAGTGCAGTTTATTTAACATTGATTTTTTATAAAACATATTTTCTTTATAAATATCAGTGGTATTTATCTTTACCGGTTACGATATTAATAAAAAACTGACTGCATAAATCAATGATTTTTTCAAAATACATGAAATTTTAGTTATCTTCATAATTAACTTCTCGTCCGCCCTTAGTACACTTACTTGAGCTCTTTCCGTTTAGTTGGAGAGCGGAAATGGACGTTGACTCTTGAAACAATAGATGCATACACTGCGACTTGCAATTAGTCTTCTATGTAATTTTTTTATAATGAATATGGCATAAATGTTTTTAAAGGTTTATCAACGTATTAAAATACTATTATTATCAAATACACATTATAAATTAATTATTTATTAAATATAAATCGAGTTATAATATATTTGAATTATATTCGAAGCCCATATATATCTCAGCGTTAGAATCAACTCGAGTATATTGCACTACGTTTTCTTCTCTTTTTTAATGTTTTTTTATCATAATTTCCTTCAAAATTGTAGTATTTTATTACCGCAAAAGACCATTTATTAACAGTTAATATTTTATTATTTATTCTACCGCTGATGACTGAAGTGTTTATTAAAGTATTCAATATTAAACAAAAATATTTCAACTCACCGTATTTTTTTACTTTTATTTTACTGAACTATTTTTTTTGTGCCAGTTTTTGATATAAGAGCAGAGAAGACTAGTGGCCACACGTATGCATCTAGAGGTATTTCATCGGAGTAAATACAAGTCTAGTATGAGAGGATCCAATTATTTCACCATCAATCCAGTTCATCTATTCAGTTATATGACGAAATCAAGTAGTCGGATTCAAAGCTTTAATAATTCAAAAGAATTAATAATTCGCTCCGTACATCCGTACGGTCAACTAAACCGATAAACCTAACACTAAGAACAAAATGTGATTGTAAGACTGTACGTATAAAATTATTCCCTTATGTTGATGTTCAAATTCAAGCAGCCCTCTGTCCTCTTGATTAGAATGTGTATACTGGATTGGAGTGTTCCAGTAGAGATATAAATACCTACCGAACTATCTCTCGATAAGGTTTGCTAATAGTACCTTGGAAAGGATATTTTCTATAACATCTATTTTGTTCTGCTTTTCATATAACGTTTAATACATCATATTGTGTATAATATGCAAATCAAAGTATATCATGAATACAATAAAGAGATAGTGAATGAAATATTTTAGAAATATGTTTGATAATAGTATATATACCGACCGAGTTAATTAAAACAAAAAATATCACGCTATAATATCTTTATGAACGGGACTGGGTAGTCAAATCTTTCAGTTACAAATATAATCCTGGAATTCTATTTTATTTGAATTATTGTGATATAAAAAATACTACTATTATTATGTACTTACGTCTTAGTTCGCCGTAAAGTTCCTCAGGGTCAAGCCATCGGTCCGCCCAGAGTAGGCATGCATACGCTTCGTCGTGAATCGAAGCAATATTAAAACCTTGTAAAGGAGGTATTCCATTTGTTGCAAACTCCTGCAACTTTGCTTTCAATCTGCTTATCTAAAACGTAATAAATATTTTTAATACACATATTCGAATATTATTTTAATAACATTCATTCTGATTATTGCATTATATGCTAATATTCTACATGTATTATTATAAATGTAAGAATTTTAATGTTGACCGAACTGATGAATTAATTAACCCGCCTTGAAGAATTGAAGGCCCTGGGTTCGATTCCCGGTATCCGTCAACTTTTCTGTTATCAATAGATAAGTTTGTCGTGAGACATGGATGTATATATAATAATGTATATATATTATGTATTTATCTCTATTACCCAGTTTGGGATTATACTCAATTTATACATATGTGTATCAGGAATGTATGATCTCTATTGAAGGATTTTTTTAAAACTCAATGTTGGTTTAGCGACTACATTACACCTGATTAAAAGTACAATGCAATCTAAAAATATGCCTGTCTACATATCTCACTTTAGGAGATTTGAGATTTCCCTTCAATTCTTTTTCAATTTATATTTTTATCTATTCGAGTCATTTTCTATTTTGGTTATAAGTTATAATAAATATATGAAGTTACTGCCGATTCTTTATTGGGTTCAGCTCCTAAAAAAATTCCAAAGTCAATATAAAGAATACTTCTTATTATGAAAAATCATAATATGTAAATTATGTTTTCAAAAGAAATTATATAATAATTATTATTATGATTATCGCAATAAATAGGCCCTGCCAGGTGCAAAATACCTTACTAGTCATACTTACCAAATTACTAGTACAGTCAAAATCTGTTATAACAACATCGTAGGGACTACTTATATTTAGTCTTAAAAACCCGTATTCGTAACAACCGGTGATGTTTTTGAGATACGAAGTCCTATATTTTTTACCGGGACCTTTGTTCTGGATCTATATAACCGGTATGTTCTCCTAAACGATATCACCATAAATGGTTTTGACTGTATATATTATGTTATATTATATTATAAAATACCATAAATATCTTTTAACGATAATGCTAAATGCGCATGCATATTTCTTAAATTCATATGCTATAAATATGTTTTTCTAAATAAGTACGAACATAGCTTATCTATAAATTGATTGATTGGATCAGCTACGACTACTACTATTTTTTTAAATGAGAATGACAATATAATTTGATACTAAGGTCAAATGAGATAATGTCGAATATGAACGATCCGATTCTAAAACAAGCATCTATTTATCTATAAAGCCTTAAGTTAAGAGAAATGAACTGACTATAATAGCTTCAAAACAGTGGCGTGCATTCCATAGAAGCATAAAAAAGCATTATCTTGTAATTCTTGGGCATTTAACATATATAGTGATTTAAAATTCGATCTAATTTGGATTTTGAAACCTTTTTCTGATAATTACCAGATTTTAAGTCAATATATTTATTAAAAGTCTAAATATAATGAAATAATTATTTTTATGCTTTATATGGGATATACGCCACTGCTTCATAGACGTGTTTCATGTAATCGGAATGCTTCACCGTGTGGCTACTTACTGATATTGCCCGACCGAAGCTTCGGTCGCAGCTTAGGTTTCAGCATTCTTTTGATAAGTTGCTGTATGTATATATCAACATAAACCATTTTAAAATTCATTATATTATTCAATATTTAGTAGTTGAAATAAAATTTTAAGATTTTAAATCTTCGGCTTCAGGTATGGAAGAACATCGCGGCAATTGTCGATTAATCGGCTTAGCTTCTTCGCCTTTAGCTAAATATCGCTTTATAATCGGAAACTAATTAAATGTAATTAGTAATCAGAACAGTCAGTCTTACACTGAGATTTATATGCGCAAGTTTAAGTTTACTTTTACTTTACTAAAACATTACAATTTATATTACTCAATTAATGTAAAAGGATTTGGTAAGTCAGCGATTTTGTCAACATGGATTTGGCTCTGGGAATACTATGGCTATACTCAAGTTCCTATCATATATCCAGTTTTTGTCAAAACTAATAAATTTTTTGAGAACATTGCTAAGTAAAATCGAAATAAGATCTATAAATCTCAGCCTGTTTGCCGTTTACAACCATAAGGCGCGAGTCGGACTCTGACATCAGCGACCCAACAGCAGCAGCCAATTCGTAATGTGCTGCTCTATATGTAAAGGCCTCTGAATTAGGACGCATGGTCGCTAATCGGAAATGGCCCTTTACTAATGTAATGTATATAGTAATCTACACAGCCACAATACTAACAGTCGCCAGAATACGTCGGCTACCTTTAGGATTTAGCTAAAGACGACGGTGGCCAAAATTGAAGCCTTCAATCAGACGCTACTTATTGATCAAAAGTTTAACAATTGTCTAATTTTTTGTGCAAATTATTCTATATAGTTAGTGCTCAAGTCCAAACTAATCCTAGAAAAAATAATAAGAAAATAAAGTGGAAATTCATGATATGTCGATTAGGGACTACGATAGCGAATTGCATCTAGACAAGCTATTCCCAAAGGCAATCTGAACCCATCTTCTTCAACTATCGTTTTAGATTTAAAGTAACACTACTATATATATTTTAGATTTTGATATAAAACATATTTTTTAAATATTCTATTCAACCTAGTCCATAAAAGTAAGTTCAAGAAATTGCAAAAAAGCAAAACTAGAAATGCAGGAAATATTATATAGTTTAGGGTAAGATAGGTTCTATAAATAAAATGATAATATCAATCAACACTTATCATCCTAATTAGTAGTACTTATTAATACATTATAAATGACATAATGGGTTTGAACTCGTGCATTTGCCTCCTTTAAAATTTAAAACCCACTAGAAGCTCGAACACGATTGATCCCCTAAAACAGTGACGTACATAGGGGATGTGAACAAGGTAGGCAGTGTTCGCATAATTGATTTGAATATTATATTATTATAGTAAATATTATATAGGTGTTATACGAAATAAACATGGAGTAAAAATAGAATACCTATGCATGTATGTAGGTAGGTAGGTATTTTTTCATCTTCAATTAATTTATTCCGAACTTATTTATTGAAAGGCCATGCAATGCTTTCATGCATCTATGGAATTTAATTTGTTTAATTATCGCTGATTGGATATTTTCATATCATAACATACGAAAATAATCATCAAACTTAATTGAGTTTATTTTTGTAAAAAATAATTTAAGTTTAGTTACATTTTGTCAAAAGTTTACGCTTAGCCAAAAATTTAAGAATGCCAATTTTATTTTAACTCAAAAAGAGCTAACTTTTCTTATGACCATATTACATACTTTTAAGACAATATATTATAGTTTCTTTTCTTGTTTAGAATTTCCGCATCTTGTCTGAATCTAAACAAACACTCTGTCAAACATATATTAAAATGTATTTTGTTTTGTAATAATACCAACAGACGAACATAGTATTTTTACACTGGCTCGACAAAGCGACACAGTGCAGTTGATGCAAGCTCAGTGCAGACGAAAAAGGAAAGTGACCATCAAAGGATGAAAATCCGTTAATCATCTCTGACGTCATGTCGGCCCACATATACCACGACTGAAGGTCTTTAGGTATATGAGCTACTGGATATACACAAGCTGATCTCGAAACGCGATAGGCTAAAGCGAGTCATTATGACAGTCTTTACATTTGTGTACTGTGGTTACGACCCAGTTCAGGCAATCGCCCAACCACCATAAAACTGATACTGACTGAGTACTGTGAACTGATAGTTTAAATAGCGGTTACCGATTATTTCTTATAATACAATACTTTGCAATTTTAATTATGAATTGAATATTATATAACGAAGTCTAACAATTAAACTACTATGTATTTTTAAACTAAGTAGTGGTTAATTGGAATTGTAAGAAAATTGTATCAATTTATATGTAAATAAACTCGAACAATAATGATGAATTGTAAAAATCTTACATGGCACTAATTTGCATGCAAGTATGTGATTACACTACTATGTATTAAAAAAATAGTATTCAAACTTATAAAAAACTTTAATTAACAACAATAAACATGCGTCGCGAAGACACCAATATTCCAACAATAAACCTTACATGGGTTAGGTCATGTCATATTTTACTTCAATGTAAGCTAGTTTCATCTAATTTTAATAACAATAGTAAATGAAATAAATTAAATAACACTACAGTGCTATCTATATACCTGTATATACAATTCATACTTACTGATTGTAAGTCGGAGAAGGAATTAGTAAACGACATGACTCCTGTTGTATTTGCTTCGATAACTTTAAGTAAATAAATGGTATATATTAAATAAAGTGTTTAAAAAAGGAGCTGTAATATTTAAGTATATAGTAAACAAATTATGATGCTATAAGATAATAGAATAAAGCTTATGTCAAGGATATTATGATGTCCTGAATGATGGCTGTAATGAGATTTACCAGTGACAATAATGCGCTCTCTTATAATAATACTGTTTCAATCTTACTTTATATTTCATACAATGACGTCTTAAAAGTAAACTTTGTAACATCGCTTAAGGAAGACCGAAATAACTTTATTTCAAGTAAGTCGTAGTATGGATATGAAATATTAAAGTCAGTTTGAAATAATACTGTTATAAGAAACTATTGTACCGATGGAGCCTTGAATATCAGAGCAAGCAACCTTTTTACATGTAAGTATACGCCTTTAAAACTTAACCATGTTTTTTTTTCTAACAAAACCGACACTTAGGTAGAATTATATTGATTTAAGAGATTTAAATCACCTTCGACGCACACAGCATAAAATTGTTGCGCTTCGTGTATGAGTACATGAACAAATTATATGAAATACATAAATGCGCCTAAACGCAACGTCACCTTTCATCTAAGGTTTAAAACACATAAATATATTAAAATTGATAATGTTGTTATATACCGACAACACATTAAGATGTGTTATTTAAAATTTTTGAATTTTATGTCGTTTTTTTTACACTGGCTCGACATATTGACTACAGAGTACTTGATGGTAAGTAAAGTGCAGTCCAAAAACGAATGCGACCATCAAAGGATGAAAATCCGTTAACAGTCTACATCGTCATATCGGCCCACATATACCACGACTGAAGGTCTTTAGATATATGAGTTACTGGATATACACAAGCTGATCTCGAAAAGCGACAGGCCAAGGCGAGTCAATATGCCGGTCTTTACACTTGTGTACCGTGGTCATGACCAAAAAATTTTTTTCGAAATGATTATTTGTTATATCACTAGATATGGATAGCAGTCATGTGACCAGATAAAGTAGTGAAGTTCCTTCACTATATTGTTATGTAAATAAGTATTATTGTATACTGTAACTAATATTTGAAAATATTTTAATACAGATAAAAATAATAAATGTACAAGTAAAATTCATTTTGTATAATAAATAGTCTTATTAATTTTCTTCTGGTATAGATAATTATAATTTACCACAGTACCCTATTAAGGCATATCTAGCAGTTAAATACTACTAACAATATTAACTAGAATTTACAATAACTGCAACCGACCGTACCATCCTTAATAATGAATACTTTCATCCTCAATAATGAATTAACAATGGGCATTGGTGGGATCTGAGAAATTATCTTTGTATATGTAATAATAAGAACGAGTATTTTTTCTGTGAATGTCAATCAATGCACAGCCCGTAGCGCAGTAATCCGGTGTTAGAAAATTATGCCAACAGAGTCGTCGTATAGAGGTCGGAATGTCGAAGGATGCAGCGGCACAGTGCAGCTACTGCCTGCTACGTCGGCTTCGTCAACATACCATCATAATATAATATTTTAATAATAAGTTTCCGTATTCTTTTGATTGAATATTTAATTGGTGGCTAATGACATTTCTACCAAGATGTAGATTGCATTAAGGCTCAAAAAAAGATGTATTTTTATTAGCGCTACGAACGCTTCTACGTTATTTTTAAATTCACTGAATATTATTATTGTCGAAGATATTTATTTTATATTCTGTAAACTTCTGTTGTTGAAAATATTACGATTGAATAATTATTTTGCTTGACCTAAGACATATCTATAAGTTTGTCTAAATCCAGCTAATCACCACTAAAAATGATGACAGTGAAATTATTGCCCTAGTGTAATTTATTTTAAAATAAACTGAAAATAGTATATTTATTGTGACATAACAACACATTAATATATGTATTAACTCACTAAAACTGGCACAATCAAATAATTATATAATAATATCGACAGTACTATTGTCAATTAGATAATGGTTGATATCAAGATAGCGGTGAAAAAAGTGGAAATTACATTTTCTTATTACGAACAAAAATATTTTACACACATCATATCGAGGGGTGAAAGGCTATTTGGTTTAAGCGACATTTTTTTTATATAGTAATATATTTTTTCGCCAATTCTGAAAATATAAAAATATATATTACTATATCATCAAAAAATGTCGCTTAAACCAAACAGCCTTTCACTCCTCGATATAATAATTTTAATAAAATTATTCAAGAAGCTTAAAACGTCTATTACAGATTTTTTTAAATTACAGAAAGTATTTAAAACAAATTATATTTGTTATTAGAATTAATTATAACATTTACTAGGGTATACAAAATATTATTATGTATATAAACAACTAAAATGATAATGCCGTTTGTTGAGTATGGCCTCTCTTAGAAGCTGGGGAAAATCCAGCCTACCATAAATAAAGACAATTCTTTCAAATTCTTTATGACCTATGGATTAAAGGTCTTTTAAAAAAAAAATAAGTTGTGTATACATAATCGCTAAGACTTTAAAACTAGGTCTAAAAAAATCGCCTTAAATCGAAATTTCCAACAAAAAAAAAATTAAGTGATATAAATCTCAGTTAAAAGGTACAATTTATTCAAATAATATGTCAGTTCTTGTTCCTCATTGTCATCATCGTTCTTTTTCAAGAAGCTTATTTTAGTTACAATTGATTCAGACATAATAACCTATAGAATAACAACGTCGCGCGCCTATTAAAACTTAAATAATAAATTGTCGGTTTGAAATTAAAGTATATGAAGAAATAGATTATATATACTTAGAGATTATATGAAATAACTAGACAAAAAATTTAATACCAAACTTAAAAATTACGAGCAATTATTTTTCAACTGAATAATTCCGAAATGGTTGTTGGTTATAATAATCTGTCAGTGAGAAGTACATCTATGAAATGTTTAGAGACGAATATACCTTTTCTTTGTAAAGCAACTATGCTGCTAGGTGGAAAGAGTTTTAAACAAAATAAATCAAATATATACGAAACAGCACCACGTCGTAATCGGAGAATTTAATAAAAAAAAAATTAACAATTGTGGCGAAGGGCTTTGTGACGTCAGCCTTAACAGCAGGAATCACGAGGCAAAGCTGTTTAAATTTTTAGAAAGATGGAGCTTTTTCTCATGAGATTTGTCTTCGATGCAATATAGCAAATGAGATCGAAAAAATGGAGTGCGGTGTTCATAGAATTAAAAGAAGGGGTCCTTATCAATTATATTTATTGTTAAAATTAATCATAAATAACTATCAATATATAGCTATGGTCACTCGACGTATCTCTCATGTAGAAATCTTTTGTTCCAACCCTTTTAAATTAATTTCTCAAAAACTTCGAAACATGTAATTTGTATTTCTAACCAAAAAGATAAATAATAATATCAGGTTTTATAGCATTTTTATTAAAACTGATGAAAATACTATGAAACTTTCAATCACTATTTTCATTTCTTAAATGTGGAATTTCAAAAACCAAAGACTTTAATGGGTGTCATCGTGTTAAAATTATTAATTAAAAAAAAAACAACTCAATATAATAAATGTTTAATAGTTTAGGTTATACGATGATGTAAACAATAAAAATTAATCAGCCTTATAAAATCATATAAATCTGGTCTATATTATGTACATATATTTTATATTATAGGTACATACAAACAGGTTTCCGATAAGTATTGATTCTTATTGATTATAATTTAAAATTGGGAAATGATTTTCAATTCTCTACCTATTCTTTTTTATTCCGAAGGAACTGTAGACGTTTTTGAAATAAGTTGACACTAGAGTAATATTTTTATTTGCACTAAAATATCTCTAATAATGAATAAAAACACAATTTTAATTGAAACGATTGGATTGGTGAAGTGGCTGAGTGATCAACTTGTGCGCTGTGAATTGCGGGTGTAGATTTTGTGAAGTTCTGAGAACTATACATTCAAATAATGAAAAGAGAATTGCGAAATAGGATTAGGACCTGTATCTTAAACAGAAAAAAAACCATTTCTAGCAAAAGTAGGATAACCCAATTGATATTATTTAAATGTATGTTCATATTTATACATCTTTATATAAATTTACATAACTATAATATTGATGATACCTTTCTGAATAGTTTATTAGATGGACATATTTTTTCTGCAGTTCGCCGACCTTGTTTTATAGCTTGTTTTTTAACTAGACAATATATTCTGTAACATACTCGTAAATTGTAGTCTGAAATTACATTATCTAAAGGAATTTTAAGATAAATCTATAGAATAAAAAAAATTAAAGTCAATTTTGAAGACAAGGAACATTTTGGAAATTTTTCAATCTGAATTTTTCTTACGATTACTCAAAACCCTACGCGTAAATTATGTTAACGTATAAAATTGAATACTAGACACTTAAAGCTATAACCTTCTACTTTTACAACTTCTGCACGCCCATTTCCCTCAAAATAAATGCCTCTTGAAAATCACCTAAAAATTGGGGACTTTTTTAATATCCTTTAATTAGTGCATCTATTGTATATTACCACGGATAGCTCATTTCCCAAATTATTTTTAAAATTATATTCTAATATATAAACTTCAAATTTATAAATTCATTCGTATTTTTTGCCTGAGTGATATAATTTTGACAAAATATTAAAGACCTATAACTTTTTTCAAGATTAGATTATTCGGGCAAGTACCACAGATAAATCGATTAGTTGGAAATGTTAAGAATTTATTAGGGCAAATCTAGATAAAAAATCTTCCGGAAATTTTATATGACAATATAAAATGCTGTAAAAGTTCTTTATTGTTCTGTATTCTTTATTATACTTTCTTTTTAAATCAATGGACAAAATAAAAAGGACATCTTAAAAAACCATGATGAATAAATTGTGCAAGTAAATTTATTCAAGATAATCAGCAATCTTATAACTTTTTGTAGCGTCGTTAATTGTCGTGAAATTCAAAATTAAGATCATGATTGCAATTTTATTACTCAATCGTCAATGTCTTCATAACAAAGGGTCGTAGTAAATTAATTCCGAAAAAAAAAATTGAATCAAAATACGTAACTAACGTATCTTTATTCGGTTATCGAAAATAACCAGATCTTTTTTAATTCAATGAAAGATTTCCAAATCATACAAAATCTTGTAAGCATTATTCTTTTTCGTAATTTTCTCTATCTTTGGCCTACTATTATTGAAATCACCCAAAATAAAGGCACCCGATATCCTAAAATAGTTTTTTAGAATACTAGTTTTCAAAATTTACATTGTTGTAAAATTACTCTTATAACTTTGAAATCGTTTCGTTCCTTTAATAATATCTCCAATAAAATTTTCATGAAGGCTATTAAAAGCAGCTTTTGAAAAATCGGAGTTATGAACGTTTATAAAAATATAAACTAGCCTTTGTCCGCAACTTTGTGAGTTTAAGCAAGAAATAAACACATCTATTTAAGCCGATTTAGATGAATACATTTAGTTAATAACGTAGTGCACATTTTCCCTGCTTAATTTAGGATGACTACGGAATTTTAACGAAATTTATAATTTGTACTAACAGTAACTATTGTAAAGATAATGCAGTATGTTTTGAAAATCCTGTCCAACCCGAAAAGGGCATATGGGTGATAACATTACTAAAATACATAAGAAATATATATTATTCGTAAAGATTAAATAGTTATTGTCGTATAAAATTTAAGAAATTGAATTATTTTACATGTGATCTATACTCAGATTACATACAAAAAAGAATTTGAAGACTAATAAAGGATTTAAGTGATAAACGATACTTGGGAACTACGAGAGGTCCTTGTGAAGTCAGGATCTAACAGCATGATCTTTGACTTTCCCTTTTTCTTTGTTCATGAGCTACGCACATGTACGTTTTCCTCATTTAATTTTTTTTTTTTATTATTTTATTCCGTCTTTGCTCTTTTACTGAACAAAACAACTTAAATGTAATGTAGTATCAATACCGAGTAATAATTTCACGAATCGGACAGAAATTTTATAACATTCTGTAAAAACGTCATCACTTATATTTTAATATTAAAAACGGTTCCTAGGTAAGTTATAGCATATCTTTGCTTACTGTCTTATTATTACTGATCAAATATGGCTAGCGTATTAAATTGAAAAAGGTGTTTTAAATCTTCAAATATCCCGTTAAAATCAGTTCAATAATTTCAACATTACGCGCATATAAATATACAATTATAAAAAATTCTAATCGGTCTCTACGTCCTTAAATGCTTCTTAATAGTTGATCACGCTGTTTTATTTAATATCTCGAAATTACATTAATTTCGCTGAACAATTTTACAACAATAGATTTATAATTAATATAAAATATTATTAAAAAACCTATATTTACACCAGGATTTTCTAATATATCGTGGGTGTATTTAAATTTACAAATCGAATTCTATCTCCACAAACACTCAAATTCGAAGCAACTACTTAAAGTCTGCATAAATATTTGTACCGTGGAGGAAAATAAACTGAACACTCGTTGCGTCGAAGTTTATCTCTCAGCCACTGTACTAAGCAATTCATATAAATTATCTCAATTTGCAGTTCATAGGCAACAAATATTATTACTTTCTAGACCTCGATAAAATTCTTTTCAGGTAAATTTTACGAAATAATAGAAATCGATTAAATTTACTGACACATTACTAAAAAAACAGGAAAAATAATACAACAAACTATGTTCAAAAATATCGGAAGATTAGAAGATACCTGTGAAGTCTTAATAACTTTAATTTATTCGTAAATGGTGACGGAACCCTACTAGAGTGACCAAGAATATTTAAAATATGATTTTCCATATGAACACAATAAAAATATATAATAATCAGAAATGATAGATTAAATTAAAATAAAATTAACACAAATGACTTTAAAAATGTTGTTATTAAAATAATTTTATATGGTAATCAAAAGTAAACGTGAAAAATAAACAAAAACCAAAGGAAAAGTTTAGAAACTTACCAAAAGTAGCCGCAAAGTCTCGAACCAAAGTATAAATTAATTCGCGAAAATGGAATAAGTATTCGTAATTATTATTTTTTAAAGTAATAACTATTTTTAAATATAAACCGAAAACTAAAATTACTGAAACAAGACAAGATGTCTTGCAAACCGGTTGCAGTACGTTCGTTGTTCTGAAGCGCTATCGGAACTGTAAGCTCGAACGATATCGGGATTCAGACAACATTTCTACTTTGGAAGTTCCGCCTTTTATATGCTTACTCCTGCACCGTAGTGGTGCGCATCATACCGGCGCATTAAAACCTCACTCCCCCTGCACAGTGCCCTATAGGGTTGAATCTCTTTCTTTAATGCACTTTACTTTTTCAGAGAAGTTCTTAGTGATAATTATACTTATTGGTTTCTAGTTATAACATATCTTTAGAAAACTATTTTGAAATACGCAATAATAGTAGAAGTAAAGGCTTACAATTCAATTAAAACTTTCAATAATCGAATATTACGTGGATAAATCATTTAATCTATTGTATAATGAATCCGATTTGATGGAACAGACATTATAAATATATTTACTTGCGACTTATATATTTTTTTAGAATAGCTCAACACAGAAACTTCTACATTACTTAATGGAATGTACAGTGTATTGTTAGAACATTGAAATGAAATGAAATATAACTTTTGAAGTTGTCAAAAGAAGTAAAGTGAATCTATTATCGGTTCGGAAAGCAGAATCTACCGTGAAGAGTCAGCAAGAAACTCTGGTAGTTGTTCTTTTTAACATAAAGAGGTACAATTAGAGATATAATATACAAGAGATTGAATGCACCGCAAGAAAGATATATTTTAAGACCACGCACGTTTATCATTCAGTCATTAATGGAATAATATCCCTCTTTTAGTAACTTAGCTTTAATAGTTTTTTTTAATTAAGGGACGAGATTCGCACGACAGTCACTTTCATCATACCGGACCAGATAAAGAGCAACAGCAGACCTCAGTTTTTGTCAAAGAACCTCTCAGGCATACAAACAATTTAGCGAAGACAAGATACTCGCGCCGCAAGAGGCAGATTAATTCGCTACGAAAGTTTTTTACACTTGCGCAGTTTTCGTACAGTATTCATATTATTGTATCCTTAATATCTAAGGTATATAGTTTTATAAAAACAGTTGTCGTGATTGATATATATTTTTAGAGCCTAAAACAATCTACTGAAGCTACCCAAATACAAACATGAAATTTTTACACCATGATCTTTTTATGACGTAGGCTTAGAGAATGCAATAGGTGATGCAAAATTGTTCTAAAAAATATATTTCCTATATTTTAGGAAAAAGCTAATCCTGAGGGCTTAATATAAAGGATTTTTAATGAGCAACACCAGATTACTTTAGTAAATCTGTAATATATAATTAATAATATGTATATTTTTACTTCTCTGAATATATACTCCAGAGGAATGAAAAAAAAATGTATAGGCTCTCAAATACAATTATATTATGCTTTTTTAATTTAGATTCCTCCTGCACTCATATAATTGCAAATTATGAATTTATTATAATGAATAAATAATAAAGGAAAGGTTTACTAGAGTGAAGGAACTTAATTATGGTCTTTATTACGAAATACACATAGAGACGGCTCTTAACTTGGACAGATATTTTCACCTATTTTATATCGTGTCATAAATGCAAGCGGAGCTGCAGGCAACAGCTAGTAATAATATAAAGTTGAAATAAAATGTGTACCTCAGAGTTCTCTGGTATAGTTGGTTTTCGTCTCAGGCTTGAATCTTGGTACCTTGTCGAAGAAACTGGGTCTTCACCGGATACCGCTCGCTGGTATGAAAGTCTTCTACCTTTTGAATCAGTCTTTACACCATAAAGATTATTCTCCGGTATTGTGGAGAAATCCTGGTATGAATGACATATTTGTATATCTCTACTTCTTTCATCTTGTATAACCCGTCTGAAGTAGTTTGTTAGTCCTTCACTCGCCACCCACGTAACTCTGGGAACAATGCAACAAAACATTATTTAATCAAGACGGAATCATAAATATATATCATATCAATACAAGTTTAAATCGTATTTTATATAAATAAAAAAGTACTTAAATTTAATTGAAAGTAAGTAAAAGAAAAAATCAATTCTGACAGATCTAAATATGTTTAATTTAATTTGAACTAGCATGATTAAGGTGATATGTCAACAAAGTAACCGGCAGCAAGAAAAATAATGATTTATATAGATTTGTATAGAGTCGTCGTTGTTAGTGGTCAACCGAAGACGCCTGCTTCGGCTACCTTAGGCCAAAACTACACAACTACATTGGGTAAAACTAAAATGAATCGAAAATTTAACTAAAGCCTAATACTTCTAGCAAGCGTGAAACTAAAACTGATTGGTCAAATTATTATTATTCAATAATTTTTCATAAGTTTTCCATTTGTACATCGTTATACCGCCTTTATGTTGGCTCGCCGTGTTGTTGGGTCAACAGAGAACATATTTTAATTTTTGATGACATTCAAATAGTTTCCACACTAGTTCATGATCTGGATGTTTATGCATATATGTATGTATTATCTGTGTATTGTATATCACAAAGGGATTTTGATCAAATATCAGTGGATGTTAAGATAACAACACGATTTTACAATGTTTGTACAGAAATCGAGTAACTTAATAATATTTTCAGAATTACTAGCTTTCACTTACAGGAATTTTATGGTGCAGAACATGTTTAAAGGTGATATAATTACATATAGTGCGACTAAATGTGACTAGTAGGAATATTTTGTAATTCCTACTGAATTGGTCTTTATAATATAGCAAAACAGGTCCTTAGCCATTTTTCTCGACCTGTTCTTAATCTATGATCTAATCATTAAATTTGTATATGAAAATGATATTGTTATTTTAACATCTACAGGAATTTAATCAAACTTGGAGATTTTATCAAATCTCTGTTGTCTTCATATCTCTTCAACATATATAAAAGAAACCACGACATATCATTAAATCATACTATATGTTATTTAAATTAAAAAAATTATGCATGTGTCACAAGTCAACCAGTTTTCTAATATAATCGTAAGAATCTAGTATATAAAATTACTTGTCCTGATTGACCTATTATCGTAGGGCCTAATGTACTAAAATTTCGTTAAGAAACATGAATTTTGAAGATATGGTCCTTTGTATGATGTAACTATCCACATAGAGTGGATTTTTTTATATTTCCACCCCTATGGGGTGAAATAGGAGTTAAAAGTTTGACAATCCGTCAATTTTTAAGTAAGCTCTATCAAAACCAGTATTTAGATATATGGTTAAAAATTAAAAAAAAACGTCCCTGGAAATTTTCGGAAAATTAATCTACAAGTACGTGAAATAGGGATTGAAAGTTTATTCGAAAACCTGTCAATTTTAAAATAGGCACTATTAAAACCAATACTTAGATTTTTGGTTAAAAATAAAACAAAATATATTTAACATTTTTTAGGAAATCTACTTCCAAGAGGTACAAGAGGATAAAAATGTATTTCTCTTTTTTCACAGGTGTGCTGGCCAATATTCCAAGGACGCTAACGTATATCTATTAATGTAGCACTAAAATATATTTCAATAAACGTCAAAGGTAATTTTATGTTGTTCCATGATGTGGAACCACATTTGCAGCTTTTACATGCATTCGTTTACCGCATCAGTGACTTTGATGAAAATGTGTTGTAATGGCGTTGATGAATTAATTAATACAACTTCGACAATAACGAGATGCGAAATCTACAATGGTACATTGTTTTAACATAATATAAATATGTTTGTTGAATTTTAATATTTATCGGTCTTTGCGAGTGTTTCACTTTTTTTATGCAGTACAAATACGTTGAGCTGTTGCCGTTAATTTTGTGTTTGCATACGAACTTTCATAACCTACCGAGATATTATCATTTACCTTTTCAAATATATTTATTCACATAATTTTTAAATGTACCACTGAAAGCTCCAACATTTTTGGTAACGAATATAAAACAATGCAATGGAATTCTATGGCATACTCGCTTCAATCACTGCACTCTCATGTATCCGGACGGCAATTCGCTAAATTGAACTTGCTTTTATGCGCGTTCTATCTAGTTTAGATTAAGGATTTCAATCAAATTGTTTGAAATTTTCCGATCGTAACTGAAAATACTTTGAAAGCTATACTTCTAAAATGTACTAAACTTGCTTCCTTTATTATAAAGCTCTACAAGTAACATACAATAATAGTGTAAAGTGGTGTTTGTATTTTATAAAACAATCTATTAGGATGAATATACATAAATGATAGCACATGTACTTGTAATATTCGTTATTGAACCAAACTTAAGGACTACACTTAAATCTATAATATTTCATCCCGCATATACGTGAAGGCAGGCGGTGGGATAAATTACAAAGAAAAGAATGAACAGATACAAGAAAACGCTCACGACGTCGCGGCCGCGACGAGCGAGCTATATCAGATGCAACGTAAATCATTTACAGGAACGTTTTATTGCATAAAATGTTTTTTTTTCGACTAATATTTTGTATATACCATAACATTTGTACAACGTTAAATTACAATTGGAAATACTTAAGAAAGTGTTCTAGTCTATATTCCTGGGCAGTGGCATGCGTTCCATATAAAGCTTAAAAAGCATTATCGCGTTATACTTGGATATTTAATAAATATATTGACTTAAAATCTGGTATTTACCAAAACAGCAGTCTGAAAGTCCAAATCGGACCAAATCTTATGTATATGTATGTGTTACATGACCTAGTATAATGAGATAATGCTTTATATCGGATGCACGCCACTGCTCCCGAGTATAAAGGCTTAACATATCAAAATCTATGCCTTCAGGACAAGACTGTCTCATCAAAGCATTTTAATATTAAAACTTAATAAAATCTCAGTCGCTTTTGACAAAAAAGATAAGCCTAGAATAAAAGCCAAGCTTAAGAGTTTTAAAAATTAAGTAGTATCATTCCTTAAAATGTTTATACTTTTATATGATTTGACTACTTAATTTTATGAAAGTAACAAAGAATTAAAATTTATATTGCCCCCTCCCCCAGATTTAATTAAACATTATATAAGTAATTATTTAAAAGATTCTTATCATAACACAATATTTTTTAGAAGTTTACATTGGCGTGTATTTATAATTAAGTGTTGATCGATCTTGACAAAACTATGCATCGAAAGCCTAGAACTGCAGGTTTGAATTGGCATTTCAGGCACTAAATCAAATGTTTCTGGGAAATTAATCAAAATAAATAACAGGAACTTAATAATGTATTTAGAAGGGGTTAAATCTAGTTTTAGCCAACCTTAAAAACCAGAGGCTCTCACACAGTAGCGTTCATTCTATAGATGCATGCAAGCATTGCACGCCCTTATGATAAATAAGTCTGGAATAAATTGCTTAAAGTTAAACAAAAAGGAACCATTTATATTCATTTGTATTCTATATTCACGCCGACTATCTTTCCTGTCAAAAAACAATATAATATTTACTATCATAATATAATATTCAAATTAATTACGTAAATTGTGCCTACCCTGTCCAAATACACCATGCACGTCACTGCTCTCACATAATATCTGTAGAATAAATCTCGTTTATTTAGTCAATAAAAGTCCTTGTAATATAATAACAATAATATTCACTATGTAGAAAAATATTTAATATGGAACTAAAATGTAAATATTATGTAGAGCATATTTATTATCTGCTTTTTTACATATAATCTGGGAATCTGGGTCAGAGCAATCTGCATCGCAGGCATACGTAGAATTCCGCCCCGCCTCCAACATTATGTCATTACATTGTTACAGAACTACATGCATAGATTTGCCGATTAATAAGGGACGGTGAGGATTATATTATAGTGTAATCATTGTAAAACTATTCATCACATACGAATCAAAAAATTGATTTCGACAAAGTTTGCTTTCTCATTTCAGTCTGACGCGATTCGAAATCAGTTTGTGTATGCTCAATTAATTAAATTTGTCCTGCATGTCTACGGTGATTGTCCGTTATTATTAAATGCAGTCTCTTTACGTTTATGATTACTAAAAATAAGAATAATTGCAACTCATTATGTCACGTCAAGTGTATTTCAGCAAATTTTGCATCCATTATTATACTAAGTAAAAGGTAAATAGATATATACCTATTAATAATAGTTGATATGATTCAATGTATTTTATTTCGCAGGTGCTCGGTAAGTATTACGCCTTATTGTCTAGTACAGGGCTTCTTAAACTATGGGTCGCGACCCCAAATGGGGTCGTGTAACAAAATTCTGGGGTCGCGAGAGATTTTAATATCAAATATTTATATATACCATTTTAGAAAATCACTAGAGTTGGCGAAATACAGTGGACTTGCAGCGTCTAACCACGCGCATTAAGACGGTCAGAATCCACTTTTATTTTTGAAACTATAATAAATACAATTTTATAATTTTTTATGCAATTTTTAATTTTAGATTTTTGTATGTTTCAAAACGAATTCCAAGACTATATATTTTCATATGTATATGTATATTGTTACCTAATAAATAAATCATCAAAAAATATTAATTTATTTTTCTTTTATATTTGTATGGGGTCGTCATGAAACTCGCAATCATAAATGGGGTCGTGAATGGCAAAAGTTTAAGAAGCCCTGTTCTAGTAGATAGATACCCTACCTGAGACGTAGAAAGGGGATTTGACTACTGATTATCAGTATTTTTAATAAAATGATTAGTTTGTTGAACTTCATGGATGTATACACATGTGTTTAAATATGTACCACTTATTCAATATTCGTTGATTCGTTGTATTAGTGCAAATGTAATTTGATACGAGATCGACATGTGTACTTATCAAAACTGTCCTTTAATATTATTATAATAATTAATTTACAAATATCAATTTCTTGCTATGTTTTAATTTAATTAGGTTTATGAAAATAACTTTTGCAGCCCTATTTTACATGTGTAATTCTCATTTTATAATCCTTGCTGAATATGTCTATAGATTTTTGTTGAAACACGATTTATCTGCATCAGGTTTCCTTGATTGTAGCCCGGATCTGCACGACAGACGAGATTGAAGCAAACACAGCTGCTGTGATCCTTTGATCGAATTACACAGAGGTCTATGTTTGAATAGTATTTCCATGCTTGGCTGATTTTAATTTTAAGAATTATAGCCTGTATGCAATAGTTACGTGCAAATATAATATTAATACAATATTTCACAATGCACTAACGGAGGTTGATTGTCTAAGGCATAGATTTATAGATGCTATTTACACTTTGATTAGGAAAGTTCTCAAAAAATAAATTCGTTTTGGTAAAATACTGAATATATTATAGGAACTTGACTATAGCCATAGTACTCACAGAGCCAAGTCTATATTGATAAAATCGGTGACTTACCAAATCCTTTGACATTCATTACGTAATACAAATTATAATATTTTAGTAAAGTCTAAGCAAACTTAAAGACACGACTTTAAATGTTAGTCTAAATGTAAATCTTAAATAAATTCGAGTACAGGGTCAAAGATGTTGCATTTCCTAGTAGACCATCGCGGATCATATCCGGCTGGCAGGTGCTCCTGAGCACCAGACACACGACAGATTCGTCTTGTGGCGAATGTGTCTCCTTCTACAATTTCAGTCTCATCTTGGTGATATGATTATTAAACACCTCAGTAGGACGCAGAACACCTTCAAATCATTATATTTTTAAGTTTTTTTGCAAAAATAAGTGATTGCATAGCGTAATGCATTTGTTACTCTGATCTTTGCAATTTTCTTTCATACTGACTGCCTCTTTTTTATAAGTGATACGATTCTTACTAATAGAAATAATATTGTAAGGAGTCGATTTTGATAATGAAATCTTATACAATATGTCTTTTTAAGTACACAATTTACCTATTTTACAAGTGTGAATCGATGCCATTATGAGTACGCAAATTCTTCTCTGACAAAACCATATCCATCACACGTCGCAACTCAGGGCTTTTATATTTAAAACAATGTATTATATAGATAAATTATATGGTTTAGATTTGCTAAGTCCGGGAAACGTTCAGGTTCGCGGCATCGAAATGCTGGAACGATATACCTCCATCAATCTGTGATTCCCTACAATCTTGGGGAACTTTTAAAGTGAAGCTTAAGAAATACCTTTTAAACTAAAAGCAAGATTAAATTCCATGTATTGCAGTATTTTCACGATGCGGCGGGCCCGTCTAATATATATGTATATATATGAAAATAATAGGTAATTCAATAAAGTGTTGTATTTATTGGTGGTTTTGTTTACTTTTCTTTATCTTAATTATTTAATCAAATCTTTATTGGGTTATTTGTATAAATGTGTATGTAAGACTGTACCAGTGATGAATCTGTGTTGTCCGCAAGTCCCTGTTAGAATACCAGCGCTGCAGAGCTTAGTGCTCTGTAGCATAAGCTGAGACAGGGTCCTAATTGGCGGCGGCCTACAGCTTTAGTTTGTTTTTTTTTATTCCTGTTTTTTTTTTACATGTAATTTTGTATAATATCGTCACTTTTGTTTGACTCCTGCTGATTAAACAGTTTCTTTTTTTTCTAAATGGAGGTAAAATTTGTATTGAGATCTATTAATTTATTATTATTAAGATAGGCCACTATCTTAGTCCATTATCTGAACATAGGATTCTCCTAACTAGCGCCATTATTCCCAATCTTCGCCTCTTCTCATTCAATCCATTCTGGCCACCTTTCGCAGGATGTCACTACACTTTGCTGGGGGACGCCCCACGCTACACCTTCCAATTCGTGGCCCCCACTTAAGGACACACACACTCCAACGATCATCGCTTCTTCGGCATATAAGGCCTGTCCAGTGTTACTTTAGCTTGCTAATACGAAGAGCTATGTCGACAACTTTGGTTAATAAAAAAATAAATCAATAAATAATAAATCTAAACTAATATTATAAAGCTGAAGAGTTTGTTTGTTTGAACACGCTAATCTCAGGAACTACTGGTTCGAATTGAAAAATTATTTTTGAGTTGAATAGACCATTTATCGAGGAAGGTTTTAGGCTATATAACATCAGGATGCAATTATTAGGTGCGAAGAAATAATGGAAAATGTGAAAAAAAAACGGGGAAAATTATTCATCCTTGAGGGCTTCCATTGTGTGCGCTGCAAAAACGGTTCAAGATACCAAAAATATATGTAAAAAAGAATTATTTCTCTTGAAATGATCTAAAAAAATGTCCCCGACAGTATATATCTATCTTTTAAGATTAAGTCACTAGAACCGTTTTTATGGTAAACAAATTTGGTCGAAATTAATGCATTATTTGTTAAGAGTTGTATAAACATAATAATATTAATCTTTATCCAAATAAATGTATTGTTGATTCAGAATATTTAATTGTGAACAAAATTGTCTTTGACATCACTTAATTTCAGTGAACATCTTAGAAGATATTGCAAAACCTTATATAGCAAAACAACGTTTGTCGGATCAGCTAGTAATAAATAATTTGGTAAATCCATTTCGGATCTTTCAGAGGGATGCCCAATAGCCCACTCCATCGCACACTCATTAACCTTGAACTGGTGGACTAGCCCAACCGCCAGTGTCCAGTGTGAATCTATTGCGTAGGTGAAAATATATAAGCGGAAATACAGATAAAAATAACGGTTTCAATTCATGCCACTCCTTTATAAAAATTAATTAAACTATATCTCCCGTTTTCTTCAACTGATCTAACCAAACAACTTATGACTAACATCGATAAACCAGTTTTAAAACTGCATTAGATATGTTAAGATAAATACAACGTTATGCTCTTAGAAATAAATAAAAAGAAAAATGTTTTCTTTTTACATTGGCTTGACATAGTGACTACAGTGCACCTGATGGTAAGTACAGTGTAGTCCAATAATGAAAGTGACCATCAAAGGATGGAAATACATTGATAGTCTCCGTCGACCCAAGGAAAAACGAAAAAGGAAGGAAGTCAAAGGACGTAAACTATTATGTCGCATTCGCTCCAAGCAGGTTATTAAAACATCTGCAAATAACAATAATATTAGCATGATTACATTATGAATATACATGTAATAGTTGACATTATGTATGTTAATATTATGTACCTATTAGATCTGGAGGCTTTTCGTCTTCCTTTTCCGTGTGCAGAGTCGAGACCAGAGTTCATAGATATAGCTCGATTCAAATGCGCTTCTTGGACACACGCCTCGTTCAGACCTGTGGAAAATTTTCATTAAGGTTATAGCGGGGTTGGAGTGGAATTTCATTTGTCTTTCCTATTATATATGGCAGATGACTGGTACACTGATATAAGAGTATTTATACATCCTACACTTACTGTTTATATCCTCTTTATAATATTAAGATTTATTTTAGAATAAAGATATCTAAATATATTTTGGGTACAAGTTTCAATACTCATTTATTACGAGTGCATTAGCTACATACATATATTTATCATATGAAACATATTAATAGAAAAATTTTAATAGCAAAGGAAAAAATTCAGTGTGGAAAACAACAATGATGAATTCAACCTAAACAAAACAGATATGTATGTAAAAAATAAATAATTATAAATAAAATGTTTAATGAAGCCAGATTTTAATTTGATGACTATTTTTATCAACGTTCACATCAACTTGTGATAATATGATTAAATTTATATTAACAGCATAATGAAGGGGAAAATGAGATATCTGATATTTGGAAGCAATTACATAGTAGCACATTATAATACAAGTGTGGTAAGTTGGTTAACATACGTGTGGTATATGCAACCCGCTAGGCGAGCGATAAACAAAAACTAAGTCTGTGATGGTCATAAAGCACACTTGTAAGGAAAAATACAATTATAAATGTTATAAATAATTAAAAGAAAATGGAAGTCCAATTCCCACAACTTGCTAGCACCTCGTGTTTCGTATCTCAATGATTATTTTCGTTGGGGAAAACCTACAACTATCTCTTTTGCATTACTTAAAATCTTTATTTTTGGTAATAATTGTAATGAAAACTTACATATATAGGCAAAAACATACATTTACTTTAACAAAATATTACCTATTCATAACTTAAATATAATATTACCACAGGGGGGACCCCCGACAAAAATATATGGATTCCACAGATCAAAATTCATACAAGCGTAAAACTTTGACATTTCACGTCCATAAATAAACAAATTGTGGGCTATTATCATTCATTCTACAAAATTTGTTAAGGTTCCAAAGGCATATATTTATTTTTTTAAATGGCAAAATAAACAATCTTTGTTAAGCATACGCGGGGAATGCAATCAATATTAAGTATTTTTGTTAAAAATAAATAATGGTACAAATTTAACTTCATAGGGATATCATGGTTCTAGTGCATGAGTAAGGTTAAAATATTAAAATTTTCTTAGATGAAATAGTATAATACAATAGTCACTACAAAAGCTTACAATAACTTTGTAAAACAAATATATACTATATGCAGTATAAATCATTTTTTGGAGATCTCTAGATAGAAAAAAACTATAACCTAAAAGCAATATTATGAAAGAAAGTTATTATAAAAGCTACTATCCGTCGAACCGATATGTAAAATGTAAATTCACTGTTTCATGGAAATATTGTGAGCACAAGGAAGTTTGATTAAATTTAGACTAGATATATCGGATAAACTTTGAAGTTTATGCGACAGTCTCAGTGAGGTAGGAAACCACAGGAATGGCATCTGTAGTTTGTTTATAGATTTACGTATCAATTCAAAACTACAAATGGTATTTGTCAGGATGGCTAAGGAACAAGTTATTATATTTTCATTTTAAAGTTGTTACGTATATCTGTATACACACATAAATACACATATTATATATGTTCCATTTAATAACCTACAGGAATATTGCTATTACTGAGCCCTGATTATTAAAGTATATCATTCACATTTTGCGTAAATGGCTACAGTTAGATCCTTTTTATCTCAATTCCAAAAACTATTTTAAATTTACAGAAATGTAAAAAAAAAACTGCTAAAAGCTTAGGCTGAGATTTGTAGACGCAACTTTAGGTTTATTTACACTTTACTAAAACATTATAATTTATATTACTCATTGAATGTCAAAGGATTTGTTTTATCACCGATTTTGTCAACATGGACTTGACTCTGCGAATTCTTAAGTCCCTATTATATATTCCGTTTTTTTTTTTATCAAAACTAATATATGTTTTGATAACTTTGCTAAGCAAAGTCGAAATAGAGTCTATAAAACTCAGCCTAGGAACCCCGTATAATAAAGTTGTAATAATAGCCCAGTGTCAAAGTCCATGATTCCAAATCACTGAACTGACTAAAGTTTCTCTATAATTTTGAAGCTCACTTGTTTTATACAATTTACACGTAGCTATCTCACTCCGCCAGTTTCGTTTGTCACCATTAAAATTGTCAACAGTTGTAGCGGCAGCGCTTGAAAAGAACTGTTCGACTTTTTAGGTGGCAATTACCGTTTAAGAGGTTCGAGTTCTTTGTTCAAAACTTCCCTGAGGACTATTCACTACTCTGGGTCTATAATATGGTCTCATGATAATACATAAGGTATCAATCAATATGGGTTTGTACAGTGTACACAGTCGTATTAGACACGGTGGCGGGGCGCACCGCTCGGTGTTCATCAGACATGACGTTTGCACTAAGCAGACAATGCTTTAATGCCTGCTACTGCCCATCGGACTGTATTTGATTCGATTGAAATATATTTCGTGTGTGCAAAAGACGACATATTAGTTATATAATTTAAGTAATTTTAACGTCCTATATATTTTATGAATCATAAAATTATTTATCAAACAACGCCAGTACATGAGATCAAACTTGATTTATTTCAAAATATGAATAAAAATTAATAGAGTTTATATCTTGGTTTACGGTATATAATCTCGCATGTGAATGTGTTCTAGTCGCTTTTACTTTGTTCTACTACAAAAACTGTTTACCTTATAGAAAAGTGCCAAATAAGTATGATAGTGAGTAGATAAACGCCCAGTTTCAGAAACGGTCTTAAACACTAATGCATCATCAAATACATACAAATTTATGCTTCATAAATGTTTAAACGAGACTTATAATTTAATGAGCTTTTCTGAAACTGTGCGTAGGACCCCTAACAACTAAAGATGGCGTTGTATGTGATCACAGATAATGAGTAGGAAAGCAGGTATTTTTCTTACTGTGTACGCTGATTGAAGGAATGTCAACAAGGAGTTGACTCGTGCCGAGTGCAGGCTGGCTGCCGGCAAAACTATCCTCTAACGGCGTGTCAGGAGGCAAGCGGTCGCTTTGATTAACAGACTGACTTGAAGTACTGCGACCAGCTGTCAACGAAGATTGTAGACTTCGTACACTGCCTTGCAATTCTTCCTTAAAATAGCAAGACATCTAATTTAATAAAAGCATAATTTGTCATTTCATATAAATACAAACATATTTTCTAGCCTAAAAAAAAAAACAAATCTGCTTGCTACATTGCGCTGTACAAGATCAATAATTTTTCATTTCCCTTTCTTTATATAACTAGCAATTTATGATATTCATGAAATAAATATGTATACCAAATGTTATAAATAAAAGTTATATTAAATATTCCTGTTACCATAACAAACGATCTGCTTTCGCTTTACAGTTGTAGAATTGTCTTACGAGTATAATACACATAATATAAATTTCATATTCTACTTTAAAAGCAGTTAACCAGTCTGAATACTTATTTAAAAATATAATTATTACTTTATTTGTGCATTTGATATGAATAATTCCAGAATAATAAAAATTGTAAAATTATGTTTAGTCAACTTTTCTGAAAACCACTGCAGCGTGAGCAAGGAAAAATATATCGTGTAACGTTTTTAAACGATCTCATTAAATTTGTGCAGTTAGTAAATTCTTTTAACATAGTGATTAAAAACAGTTTTATTCGTTTTATATCTCATAATGAATGGTTTTAGGGCGAGTAAATCATTAAAAATAAATGAACTTTTTTTCAATAGTCGCTAAATCTGTTATTAGAGATTATATGATACCCTGTTTTTATTATATTTTTTCAAATAAATTTACTAACCAGTCAAGTGATTGGTTTTGTGTATTGTGAAACACTTTGTGAGAGTTTGTGAAACAATTTAATACCTTAGGGGGGTCGTCTAGTGTGAAGGCCGTTTTTCAATCGGCTTTTGAGGACTTTTTTGTCACATCGTTTAAATAAAATAATTTATAAATCTAAATATATATAACTCAAAGGTGACTGACTGACTGACATAGTGATCTATCAACGTCACAGCCCAAACCACTGGGGGGGATCGGGCTGAAATTTGGCATGCAGGTAGATGTTATGACGTTGGCATCCGCTAAGAAAGGATTTTGCTCAATTCTGCCCCCAAGGAGATAAAATGGAGGATGAAAGTTTGTATAAATCTTCTTACATTTTCACTTCCACTAAACACACACACACACACGAACAGTCCAAACCATTGGACGGATCGGGCTGAAATTTGGCATGTAGGTAGGTGAAGTCTACTTTGCCATGACAATAAACATGTTCCATGGGCAAACTCTCAAATTTGTGGGTATTAACTTGAAAAAACATTGCTTCTCTCAGGGACAGTTTTATGTTGCTTGCTCATGAGTAAGTTCACCCAATAGCTTGATATTATTAGCGCCTAATGACAGATTAGTTAAGAATATTGTATACAAAGAAGTTTTGTAGGCCTTAATTTTTTACACACGCTAAACCAAAGTAAAGCCGCAAAAACTATACCTAATTAATAATAATACTTCTTAACGCGAGCGAAGCCGCGGGCAAAAGCTAGTCGTATATAATTTTTATCAACATTTCAACAATCGATGTGAATTTTTTGAAGCCATTATATCGGATGTATTCGGAGATACACCGCCCAACAGGAACACATATATAAAAAGTGATGCTGCACTCCTGCCATGATTCTAACCGTTTTGTTTATGTGAGATCAAAAAACCAAACGTAATTTCAATCGTAAGACTTGAGGTTCTAAATTGAACTAAAATTAATTCTTAATAACAACAAAAAATGACGCTTTGTACACTTTACAAAAAAAAAACTATTGTTTGTACTTTTTTCGGGGTCTATATGCTGATAAAAATAAAACTAACGAAGCAATCTTAATTATTCTAGTTCAACTTGTAGTAATATGTGTACTGAAGAAGCAGTTTGAGAAAATCGTGTTTTGAGAAAAACGCGTTTAAATTATAGTAGGAGGCCCGCGCGCTCCATATACTCGCTCTGGTTTACGGCAGTAACTTTTCAACGGCTTCAAATTACGGCTTCAACTTTCGAAAATCCTCTTACCCATGTATTGTTTACATGTTTTAGATGTGATTTATGAAAAATAATCGATTTTTTTTTCATCTTTCACACTAGACCACCCCCTTATGTGGCTTAAAAAGCTTTTATTTTAAGGCTGTAAACAAAGTAATATAGTTTCACACGCATAATTTAAACAATTTGTCTGCATTTTTATTAATGTATAATAGATATTGTAATGCTATGAAAAAAAAAATATCCCTACGTAAATGAATAGGGTACGTATATGTATCTATTGTAAATAACAAGTCATATGTATATAAATCTACGTTATGTCATCGTAGAATTGAGAGCGATCAACTTTTTTTATTTAAAATTGTTAACGGTCTCGTGGACTCGTGGACTTGCTTAGTCAAATAGGTTTCAGGTTTTTTTTTTTCGGCGTTTCCAACGTTTGTGGCCTGGGAAAGACCTTCACAACAAAACCGGGCTTGGTGGGCGAACGCAGAGGGCGCTCAGCCAGCGAAATTTATGGGTTGGGCGGCTACGCAAGGGCACCCCTGTGGGAACGGATCTCGACTTGGGCGGCCGGCCAGTTGAATCAGGTGTCCGCACTCCAATGCAAGAGACTTTTCGCTGTTTAAGGTGCCATTCTTAAGGTCAAACTATGTTAATAATACTTTTGTTTTTCGTGCCTGTGATCTATATAATAAACGTTTTTGCGATATAGATGTACTGTCCTGTGCCTTTGGGCCCTTTAAACGAATGGTGAGAAAGAAAATATTAGCCTAAGTTCAATTTTGTTCTATAATGTACTTTTTTTTTAATATAAATGTACTATTTATATGTAACATATATATGTATGTATATTTGATTGATTTTCTTTTAATGTTATTTATTAGCTTGATTTTTATTTTTGTACTAATTTTTGTGGAAACTTTGCTGGCTTATGTAACATTTTTTGTGTATATTGTTATCATTTTTATATTGCTGTATGTTTCCCTTTAAAATAAATAAATAAATTAATATCTATACGCAACTAGAGCCTGTAGGTATATATATATAGTGATCAATAGTAATGACGCTGAATAAGTTTCAACCTGAGAAATTTGGCTGAAGATGCCATGTATCGTAGCTACTGTTATCTGTTGCGTATTATTTCGTGGAATATACATGTTTTATCTTCATAGTCAAAATACAAGAAGTGTGCATACATTTATTACAAAAAATGGTTTACTTTTATTTTTATTAGCTGACCCGACAAACGTTGTTCTTTTATATAAATTATTTGTAGTAAATATTTTGGTCGTTAAAAAATTAACGAATATATAGTGAGTTTGTGGGGATGTGTGTAGGGATGGGATCTGAGGCGGATTATCGCCATCTGCCATTCAACAATATAAATAATTTCGTTCTGTTTAAAACAAGAACGACAGTTAAGCTAGTTAGATATTTTTCATCCAAAATACTAAAATCACGATTAAAAAAGGGTGGGGTTTAGAAGGGTGAAAACTTGGGGATATCGGTATTTTTTGTTTAATATCAAAGAAATAAAAACAGATCTGTATTGGAGCACCCTATTTACCTATCAGTATGACAAATATATTTTACAACCTCTTTTCGTACATACCAAATATACATAAAAAATTAATAAAAAGCCCATGACACGAGATTTTTATATGTATTATTAGAAATTATTAGTTTTACGAAGACATTTCCAGTCTTTCCAGACCAATCCAGTTGCTTTTAAAGAAACTTTCAACTGAATAACTCGCTTTGAAATAAACTGTGGTACAATTTTTCTTCAAGGGACTGGAGTGATGAATGTAGAAACCTTGTTTCTATCTTGATTATTATCAGTTAGTAATTTAAGTGGCGTTTATCGTTATTTTGTAACCGTTCCTATCAACCGTATGCATGTGCGGGAATGTATGTACCTACGTGATATGAAACAGTATTTTGTGTTTATATAAAATTTATTTTGTTACATAGCTAGCACATATGTACTGATATATAATTTTACAAGAACTAATTATGAAATAACTCATCTTTGTTTCACAATTACGACTATTTTTTTGATTACTGCTAAATATTACTATTGTTAACTTTTAAATACCAATGTATGTTTTATAATATTAACATAAAATATATAATAATATCGTTATATACATTGTTATTATACTTCTGTATCAAAAGTGCTTTATCAATTTAGTATAATTGTGTCATTTTTTATACTATTATAAATCCGTAATATGTATATTTGTCTAGGTTTCTTCTATAAACTACTACAACTTTGATAGATAAATCCCAGTGATTCTCAGACATCCTTTGCATCTTTTATGGTTACCATGAGTATATAAGTTAGGTAATAACAAATTAATTATCTATAAACTGAAATAGATCAGAAGCGCTCAATAATATTTGATATTAATGTCGGTAGAGGTCAAGTGACATAATTCCTTAATATTAGAAGATTGTTTAACACCATCCTATGATATGGGATCCTTTAAGCGTGGCATGAAGAAATATTTGTGCAGGCCGGCATGATCGCTGTGACTACCGATGGGTTTTTCTTACCTGTCGATAGTCGTTGGCGTTTTTTGGACGGCACCATGCTTCCCATCAGGTATGGTGCGCAGTCACTGTGCCTAATTAGAATAAAAAAACACTATGAAATATGACTTCAAATTCTATGACTACTCTAACTATAAGGAGCTGTCGGAGTCAACTAAAGGTAGAACAAATTGATATTGTTAGCTTAGATGGAGTTGCAAATGGAAGTTACGTAATACTCGCCGTATCAACCGGTATACAAAAAACTATAGGCTACATTTGCTTGTATGCGTGGAAACAAAACCTTTCGTCTTCCTTCATTTGTAGACCTTTCTATGTTCTTTCTTTGCAGGAACGTACAGAAGCTACATTACGATTATTATATCGATGTATGCTCTTATTATTATGTATTCTGTGGTATGTTCCAAATTGTTTGCACAATTTGTACATTTTATTTACAATAAAGTATCAGTGCGTCATGAAGTCAAGTACCGTGGCTAAAATAAAAACTAAAAACAACTTTTTTTTCACAAGATAATTCCTAATAAATTAGGAATAGGGTTCATTTAAATCATCTCAGTTTAAAACTACCCTGCTTTAATAAAATATAATTATATAGATACTTCTGAACGATGAGACGTCTGAGTATATTATTCTGCAAATAAATACAGGATACAGGATGTTTGTGTTTCATTGGTGGAGTGTGTTTTAGAAATTAATGTTAAACGACCTACATACGAATTAAATAAATTAATTAAATTTATTGAGTCAAATCGGATGAAAATTAACTTACCCGATATGATGCAATATTTTCTTGACCATTACATGGTATTTTATCGTATAGTGATTGTAAAGAAACAGATATAGACTCTCTTCGTTTTAGGCATTGCGATTTTGACTGAAACGACTGCCGCTTAAATATTTCTGTCGTATTTTTCAAAAAGCTATCCATCTTTTTTCTAAAAAATGAAGATTTTCTTTCTAACGGTGATTTTCCTATAGAGTGCAAATCTAACTCAGATTTTGAAAGTCCTTCCCGCCTCGTAAGCATGGTGTGATCCAACGACAGCTTTCGGTCACGAGTCTTTACATGTGAACTGTCTGACTGAACTTGGGGTAAATTTACCTCCGCTAAAATAGTTGTGGTTGGAATATTTTCAGCATCTCTTTGGTCACATTTTAATCTCGATTCAGACTCACAGTTTGATTTATTTAATGAACAACTATCCGATATTGTTTCAGCATTACTTTCCAACTTAGTGATATTAATGTCTTTGATTATTCCCTCAGGGCTATTGAAAGATTCCTGGGAATTAACAAGCTCACTTGCATTTATGCAGCTGCTATTAATTATGACATCAGGATTCATGGCACTTGGCGTCTCAAACGGTTCTGGGTCTTCGTTTTTTGTAGTTTCGTCGAAAAAATCTTCATTATCATTGAAATCCCTATTGTGCATCACTTTACTCCCTCTAGGAGCTTTCATTCGCATGCTGCTATTCATTTTAACCGTTCTTAAAATTTCTCTAATCTTTAAATTTTCTTTGAGGGTTTTAACGTCAGTTATAAATGACACACCTTTATCTTTTTCAGCATACTTCATAGACTTCTCCTTTTTAGATTTCTGTTTTGGCTTTTCCATTTTAATACACAATAGTCGTCATAGGGAATGCTAGCTGATAGCTGTTATATTTCACTTTTAACATCAACTTGTTCACAGACACAGTAATTAATTTTTTTTAACACTATATTCATGATGTTTTATTATCAATAACCTGCTTACGATTACGCTTGTGAAATTTAATAGTGAGAATGCACAAATTAAAAAAAAATGGATACAAATCAATAGGCGACTGCGAGCGTAATGTAACTCTTGAATATACCACTATCGTTTAATTTTATCTTTATATATTGATATCGTACGTTTTTATTACAAAGAGATACTAGGACTATAACTATAGATGATAATTTAATAAAATAACGGGTCATTAATAGTAAGCATGTTACGGATACGTTCATACATTTCGTTTCAATATTACCTATAAACGTATACAATTTCCTTCAGCACAAATGACACTTTTACTATTATCGCACAGCCCAAGATAATCTCTGATAATATATCACTCGTTATCTATCCTCTATTTTCATTTTGTATGTGAGTTAAATGTGTATTCAACACTGAACTCAGTACGCAACTGACACTATCTTGAATTAAGCGTTTGTCTCGTTATTACTAATTTTCCACTTTTTCATTCTCGGCTTGACATCGGTAAATATTTGTTCAGTATGGATTCTTCGTGCGATAAGCGTAACGTTTGATATGTGCCTTTATTCCGATATTCTTTTATGAAATTATAGACATAAATATTCACCTAAGTACTCGTAAAAATACATTAACTTAAGAAAAATCACAATATAGGAGAAGGATGACAGTCTATTCATTCACGAATATGAATTGATTAAGTATATTATAATAATAAATGAATCCTGGCATAATTTTTCTTCGACTTAATTTCTATTATATACTAGCGTTCCCTCGCGCCTCACTAATTGTCATAATGGTAGCACTAATTTAAAAACCTTGGCGCGAGTGCAACCACAAACTCATTAAAATTTCATCGCAACCTGATAGATGATTTAGAAAAGCATACAGGGAAAATAAATTTCCCTTATGATCTTATATGTGTATGTATTATACTTATATGTACATATATTTATACTTACACGTAATAAATAAATTTTGTTAATTCTTTCAAACTATTTACAAATAGGCTTTTAGTAATTCTGTATTAGGTATACTGTTGGATACTTTATTTAGTATGGATAATGGATATACAATATAATTCATGATCGAACTACATAGAAAATATACTCATGAAAATATCGGCAGTCGCTGCTGACGTACTGGCTTGCAGAAATATTTTTTCACGCTTCGTTTGCAGAATCTAATATTATTGAATTAACGGTACATGTTAATGAGAACGTTATTTCACAGAATAAAAATACGGTAAACGCAAAACCAGATTTTTAAAAAATAAAAATTGCCGCATTATCATCTCTTCTTGCATAGGCGCGTGTAATTATACTATGAAAGGGACAAAGGAGAATTTCGGAACGTGCAGATAATTGAAAATACTAAGTCGGACTATGTGCCCATGGGTTTCCATGGGCGTAATTAATCTAGTGTGCGGTACATATTTTGACTTTGTAATATTACAATATTGCTCTGCTTATAAGTAAATAACATATTGCAACAACTAACATTTTTTTTTCTACGTGTCGTTCGTTTGTGACCGGGAATGGCCTGTACGTACAACTATACCGAGCTTGAGTGGGTGAGCACTGAAGGTGCTCAGCCAGCGATTTATGGGTTGGGTCGCAACGCAAGGGCACCCCTGTGGGTACGGACCTCCACTTGAGCGACCAGCCAGTAAAAATGAACCTAACGGTGATCTACTAGCGTTTCGGAAGCGACTACCTTGAGAAGAAATGACGGAAGAAACTCAAGGCTGTGTCGGAGTGGATCAACTAACTAATGATATTATAATATGGTTTCGGTTTCATGTCATGCATTTTAATATCATTGATGCTATGAAATACTATAACTAAAGGATGAATTGTAAAATATATTTTATTTTTATATCTTGATGATGAATTACCATTATTAAATGATTTTTTTGATGTTTTAGAATGTGTGTAGGATGTGAAAAAGCTGCCTGCATCGCAACCATGACCGATGGACAGAAAAATCTTTATAGTAATTGGTGTTGGATAGCTACAAAACTATTTATTACAAGTATCTTCTTGTAAACATTTATTTCCTTAGAGACACTTCAAATATCCCAAATTATGTGTTATGCATAATAATGTATATATGTGTAAAATAAAATAAACAAAAAATATTAATCTGCTATTATATTCACTATACATATCATCACCTCAGTCTAATTATAGTTCTTAATAAATAAATAACAATAAAACTGTTTAGTTTTTTGAAAACAAGTTTTAATAGCCAGATAAATAAAAACACACAAACTTTAAATAAATATAACGTACCGATTATAAACATTTATTCATATAAGTACACGCTTCCTTTTAAAAGAATTGATACCTTAATTTCGATTGTTAACGATATTAATTAACTAATTGAATAATATTTTGATGTATATAATCCTTATTATCATTTCTAACGAGAATTTATTCAAGTTTATACTAATGTGAGACCATTAATTTTTGGGTACAGATATTAATAATTTATTTGGTTTACTTTTTCTTTGGTTCATCGGGAACATCAAACTCGCTAACTTGAGCGTCTACTAGTTGCTTACTTCTAAGCTTGATTACAGCATGGCCGGGAACATTCGGGTCATCCATTTCAAACTCAATCAAACCTAAAAATATTTATTTTGGTGACTTATTGAATTAAATAAAATCATTCTTTAAATAAATATATGTAGTTCTCTTAAAGTTAATAAATTTTAAAATTTATTTTTAAAATAATTTATCTTAATATTAAATTTAATTATTGTTTAATATAATATTAATATAGAAGATGATATTACTCGATATAGCACGTATAGTTAGGTGTTTTCTGACTAGTTACGGAGAGGGCCGCACTCGTCAGGGTGGTGGGTGGTGACCTGTCACTGCCGGCACTCGCTCGCGCGATGGTCGATAGTCCTCTCCTTCACGGAGAAGACTATGCAGGTAAAGGAAGCGGCGGAGCTGGATCGGGAGGCTGTTGCCACCCCCGATAACCCAATCCGCCGCACAGCTCGGACAGGACGCCAGAGGAGGGCCTTCGCCAGAGGCCTTCTTCCATAACAGAACATACGCCGGACGGCGCGCTTGAGGGAGCGCGTCGCTCAGATCCAGGCGTGAGCGGTGTGCGATGTGTTCCCGCACACCGCTCCAATGACAATTCAAGGAGACGAGAGGGGGTGGCACTCTACACCACTCTCCCCGAAATGTGTTAAGTGTACGCGGGGGGCGGCGACTATTTAACAGCCTCCCGCCTTGTAGGTAAGGCCCAAACAAGCCAGACGTCGCCGGATGCCGAGGAAGATGGCTCGGCTTTGCCCTTAGCATCCGGCAGACGGAAGAAGGAACACCCCGGTGGTTTTAGTCGGGGCAGGTCTGACACAGCGGGGGAGCGGCCCTCACCGCTCCCCTGATGGTCCGTAGGGATATCCACCGGGTTAACAAAAAAAAGGTGTTCTCTGACTAACTTCCTTAGGTCTTGCTTCCGTATGTGCAAGTTTCTATTTAAACTTTATAGTTCTCTTTGTAAAAGTTTATTTTGAAACAAACATGGTGTTATTATATACTTAAAACAAGTGTATAAAAATAATATATTGCCTATAATAATAGATTGCCTATAGCAGAGATACATTAATAACTAGGCCCACTTTGCGCTTATAACATGTCGTGCCTTAAGGGATTAGAATTGTAGCCCGAACAGTAGAATTGAAAGAGTCTGCTACCCGGATGAGAGGGAGGCGATGCACGGTGTCCAGCGCATCGCCTGGGAGACAGGTTTTGGAGGGGTGGGCTTTACTCCTTCTCCTCTCAGAGAGGTAGCCTCAACAAGGCTTCTTGTTCCCTGGGCGTCTGGATAAATTTGGCTTCCCAGGCCCAAGTGGAGCAATCAGAGGGCACCCTGGGGGTTTTAGTCAGTAGGAGTCTGACACACCGGGGTCACTATCCTCACAGCGTCCCTGATGGTCCTATGCAGGAATTTCCCCCGAGATACAAAAAAAACTAGATTTATAGTGCATTGTCATTGTTTATTTTTTAAGTCGATAAAACACTAACTAATCATTTTTAAAATGCTATTATTATTATAATTAACAATTGTGTACTATGACTGCAAATTTGAATGCTAAATAATAAATTTCTAACTCGTAAATAGAACAATCAACTAGGTGTTGAATGGACGACGTTTCAAATTACTGGGCAAGCTTACAGTTCAGGTAACTAGAATTGGCAGCACAAAGCAATTAAAACTTACCGAAGCTAATGGTCGGGCTAATTTTTATTACTATTTTTAGTCCCCACACAAAAGAGCAATGTTGTAACTTTTACGTGTGCACATCTGTGTATCTGTAATTTACAGTATCATAGTTCCTAAACAGGTAAATTCTATTGTGATTTGTTTTTAAGAGGAGCATATATAGATCGAGAATGTTCTGACTGGTAAAAGAAAATCTGAGAGTTGTTTGAAGATGAGATATTTTCTAGTTGTTGAAAGAAATTAAACAACGTATACTAATTTTATTGAGGTAATATTTAGTGTCTTAATAATTCAATAACATTACAATAACTTTGTACACTTGACCTGATGCTCCAACATTATCAGAAATTAGTATAGAAAACTCCACTAACATAAGTTAACATAAGTTAACATAAGTTAACATAAGTTAACATAAGTTAACATAAGTTAACATAAGTTAACATAAGTTAACATAAGTTAACATAAGTTGACATAAGTTAGTGGAGTTAGACGTAACAATGACAAGGTTCAATCTTGGCACGATCTGGGTAACTTGCCCAGCCACCGTCGCCAAGACTGTAATGGATAGAGGCATCACAATCGGCTGGGTCAAGCCCCAGATCCGTTTGTTAGAACCCCGCGTGCTCCGGTGCTACCGGTGCCTTGAGCCCGGGCACGTGGGACAAGAGTGTAAAGCGACCACTAACCGGAGTGGTCGCTGCTTCCGTTGTGGGCAACCTGGACACAAGGCCCAGGGATGCGAGGCGCAGCCCCACTGCTGCGTATGTGCAGATGCCGGCAAGCGGGCCGGCCACCGGCTGGGCAGCGCGGCCTGTGCAGCGGCCAAAAGGCCCATCAAAAGGCCCTTTGGCAAGCCGAGGAAGGCTCCCGCCACCACTGACGACATTCCGTTGTCCCAGGTGCGCGTGGAGCCTATAGAGAAAGAGGCCTCTACAGCGGCGGCACCTCCGTCGCTGCTCGACAAGTTCGCCTCGAAAGGAGCGTCGGGCAACGAGCCTGAGGGGGCCGTTGCCTGACTTGAAAGCTCCAGTGGTGCCGTGCGTGCTTCCGCGCACCACCAGGCGGTGGTAGAGGGGCTTGGCCCCTCCCAATTCGTGACGTAGCCCACATTGGGCGGATCGCGCACCAGCCCTCTTGGAGGTCCTCGGTGTGCCCGGGGGCTGGTGCTGACGCGAGTGAAGGAGCACTCCAGGGGTTTTAGTCGGTAGGAGTCCGGCATACCGGGGGATGGCCCTCACCACCCCCTGACGATCCATGAGGATTTCCCCTGGATTACCAAAAAAAAAAAAAAGTTAGTGGAGTTATTTTCTGCTTTAAAGCAGAAGTATATATCTAGTTTGGGCTCTTTGAAATGTTACAGATAGATCATAATCGGGTTAGAGATCTTTAAAAAATTTAATTTAATAGTTGTACCACTCTCAAAAGAGCAAAATATTATGTTCTCCGGCGCATGATAAACTAGAAATGTATTATGTTTATGTATTGTCCTCCACTCAAGGAAATTTTTTTTCCTGGTATCCCGGGGCAAATTCTGCATAGGACCATAAGGGCCGTTGTGAGGGCAGCGAGCCGGGTGTGTCAGACTCCTACTGACTATAAACCCCTGAGATGTCCCTTTAATTGCTTACCCAGGCCTGGCAAACCAAATTCATCCAGATGCCCGAGGAGCGAAAAGCCTTGTTGAGGCTGCCTGGCTGGGAGGGATAGGAGTAAAGAGCCCACCCCTCCAAAACCTCTCTATCAGGCGGCGCGCCAGAAGCTGTGCACCGCCTCCTTCTCATCCAGGCAGCAGACTCCCTCAAGTCTACTGCCCGGGGCAACTCAAGCAAATTAATTTAACAATGATTATCATTTTTATTAACTACTGTGTCTTTGTTTATAGCTGTTATGATACGTCTGTTCAAGTTTATTTATTTATTATTTAGAAAGAAACGAAAATCATTGAATCTATACTAATATTAGGCCCTTACATATGAAATTGGCGTTTTGTATGGGAGGAACAAAAAGTCGAATATTTTTGAATATAATATATTTAATTAATCAAAGTATGAACCATTATTTTCTATGCACTTTTGCCATCCCATAGGTAGTTCATTGATCCCTTTACTAAAAAAACCAGTCGGACGGGAATCAATAAAATCTTTGAAGACGATTTGGACTGCCCCATCGGAGTTGAATTATTTCCCTTGCAAGAAGTTATCCAAATTTCGAAAAAAATGGTAATCTATTGGAGCAAGGTCCGGGGAGTACGGAGGATGTCTTAGACTTTCCAATTGAAGCTCTTCTAATTTAGTAGCCGTCTGTTGCGCAGTGTGTGGTCTAGCGTTGTCGTGAAGCAGCAGTGGCGTGGAGCGATTGACCAGCCTAGGTTGTTTAGCCGCTAGCTTTTCCATCATGGTTTGCAATGCTGACAATAGACATCAGCCGTAATAGTCTGGCCAGATTTGAGAAAACTGTAATGAACAATACTGGCACTAGTCCACCAAACGCTTACAAGTAACTTTTTTGGGGTTAATTTTCGCTTGGGGCAGGATTTGGCTGGCTGGCCAGGATCCAACCATTGCGCTGAGCGCTTCCGATTATCGTAAAGAACCCATTTTTCATCACAGGTAATGATTCGGTTTAAAATACCTTCATTATTGTGCCGGTTTAGTAATGTAACGCAGCAGTCGACGCGCGTTTGCCGGTTTGCTTCAGTCAATTCGTGAGGTACCCACCTTTCAAGCTTTTTAATCTTCCCAATTTGCTTCAAGTGAATTAAAACAGTTTTATCACTAACATCGCAGCCTGCAGCTAACTCGGACGTGGTTTGCGATGGATCCGCTTCCACAATAGCCTTCAACTCTTCATTATCAACTTGAGTCTCAGGCCGTCCACGGGGCTTGTTCTGCAGGTCGAAATTTCCAGAACGAAAACGTTGGAACCAAAAACGAACTGTGTTTTCTTTTGCAACACGACCGCCATACACATCATTCACCCTTCGAGTTGTTTCCGCAGCACTAGTGCCACGGCGGAACTCGTACTCGTAAATAATGCGATATTTTAAGTTTTCCATTTTGTAAAATGAGTGACGCAAACAGAAAAATACAGAAGAAAAAACAAATGAATGACGATCATCGAAGCACAAATACATGAGTCTATAGCTGTACAAATTTGAATTTGGAATTCCTTACCAAAGAGGAGAAATTTGTGATTAAAGTGGCCAGTACGAAAAACGCCATATGTAAGGACCTAATATTATAAAGCTGAAGAGTTTGTTTGTTTGTTTGTTTGACCGCGCTAATCTCAGGAACTACTAGTTCGAATTGAAAAATTCTTTTTGAGTTGAATAGACCATTTATCGAGGAAGGCTTTAGGCTATATAACACCACGATGCAATTATTAGGAGCGAAGAAATAATGGAAAATGTGAAAAAAACGGGGAAAATTATTCATCCTTGAGGGCTTCCATTGCGTGCGCTGCAAAAACGGTTCAAGATACAAAAATATATGTAAGAAGGAATTATTCCTCTTGAAATAATCTAAAAAAATGTCCGCGACAGTATATGTCTCTTTTAAGATTAAGTCACTAGAACCGTTTTTATGGTAAATAAATTTGGTCGAAATTAATGCATTATTTGTTAAGAGTTGTATAAACGTAATAATATTAATCTTTAGCCAAATAAATGTGTTGTTGATTAAGAGTATTTAATTGAGAACAAAATTGTCTTTGACATTACTTAATTTCAATGAACATCTTAGAAGATATTACAAAACCTTATATAGCAAAACAACGTTTGCCGGATCAGCTAGTAAAATATAATTATTAAAATATGTTATAAAATAGAAAATTTAAATACAGAATCGTCATGTGAAATGATAAATTAAAATAGATATTACGTAAGAAATGAAATTTAATTGTATCTACACACTTCAGCATAAATATAGCTTGCTGATAAATACTTCTCATCCAGGCAGCAGACTCCCTCAAGTCTACTGCCCGGGGCAACTCAAGCAAATTAATTTAATAATAATAATCATTTTTATTAACTACTATGTCTTTGTTTATAGCTGTAATGATACGTCTGTTCAAGTTTATTTATTTATTATTTAGAAAGAAACGAAAATCATTGAATAAAATATAATTATTAAAATATGTTATAAAATATAAAATTTAAATACAGAATCGTCATGTGAAATGATAAATTAAAATAGATATTACGTAAGAAATGAAATTTAATTGTATCTACACACTTCAGCATAAATATAGCTTGCTGATAAATACTATTTCGACATTAAATTTTCAACACAAGAACATTATTTTAAATTTCAATTATGAACAATGAAACTTATAAATTCTTATTTTCATGGGTAATGATTATGATATTGTTTACACATCAGACGTCACCCTAAGCTTACTAGCAACGTCATATTCGAGAAAACGTGATATTCATATTTTAACGAGAGTGAGCTTTTACAAGTCAGTGAGTTAGTAAGAGCACTACGGTGTTTATTGGATCTACAGTACCTATGCACAACGGCGTGGAACTATTTATCACAAAATGTGCATCATATTAAAAATATGTATAGATTTCATTTATAAAAAAACAAGTCAATTGAATTATATTGAATTTCATATATCATGATCGTAGATCATAGATGTATTTTTGACTTAGACTTTAGAAAAAGCTGTTATCTTTGATGCATCAATCTATGATCTTCTTCTTTACCACGCAATACTCGTATTACAATATCAATACTGAATCGATGAATTAAGATATAAAATAAAATTTTTGGAGATTTGTTTTGTAAAATTTTTAAAGATTGAGGTCAAGTAGTCATACTTTAAATGAACTGAATGATGATAAATCAATTTACTTTTAATTAAAGTTTGACGTTTTAAGATAGTTAGCACCAGCCACAGGCCAGTAGCCAGATCAAAACGTCGAACCTTAATAAAAGTAACTTAATTCACGCATAAGGCCCGTAAAAGTTTTTAAAATGAATCCAAATCTCGGAAGATTAAAATGTGTGTACTTAAAAGATTAAGAAAATATAACAATTAATTTTATTACAATATATTTTAGAGTACGGAACATGCAGAAAAAAAATCTTGGCATAAAAATCATATAATTAACTGTATACCAATCACTCATACATTTTAGTGTGACAAAAGGTTTTACTTTCATGAATATTAACCATAAAAGATACATCAATTTTGAGTGAAAATTTCTATATTTTCCGTAAAGATACGCAATGCCAATATTTTGCACGTAATAATAGTTGGTAATCAAATATGCTTTGTGTTTTTGGTCTTTGTCATAAAATGAAATCGCATTTGTAAAATAGCACCAATATGCACGCAACACTGTTCATGGGAATTTAACCAAATATAGTCAGTCATATTTCAAAATAATGATGTTGGTTTGAATACTAAACTTAATAAATACCTAATTGATAAAAAAAATCAAACTATAGACTAGTTCAATTTTACCCACTAAAGCTTCCAGTTAGAATTTTGACAATTTCCGTTTTATATATTAAACTGAAATATCAATTTGTAACTTCCAAATTTTAACATGATGTTTAATTAAATGTAAACAAGATTTTTCATTATTATTCAGTACTCGTAAATTATTGAATCTCCTGTAATAATAGATAAACTTTGTTTAAAGTAATAATTTCATAATAATGATATAAATATTTGTCAACGATTTTTAAATACTAAGTAGTATATTCAAATTGAAAACATATATTTTTTAACTATTTTTTTTAACCAGGAGAAAAATTCGTTATAGACCGTCAGGGGTCGTTGAGGGCCTCCCCTCCGGTGTGTCGGACTCTCAGCGACTAAAAAACTCCTAAGACTCCTTCATTCGCATCGACGCCGGCCGTGGGCGCGAGCTCACAACCTGCTACGACCGGCGCGAGGTGGACCTTGTTAGGCCTCCTCAGTATATGGGACGGGCTAGAGTAACCCCATCCCTGTCATCCTCAAAAATGGAAGGTGTGTGGGAGTACGCACACACACCGCTCTCGTTTACGGGCAGCGATCTCCCTCAAGTACCACTGCCCGCATAAAACTAAAACATATAATTTAAGTATCTTTGATATTTTTTAACTTAAGATAAAAAAAATATGTTCAGTAATATGGAGTATTTTTCTATTATTATAAATGTATGACTTTCGAATTCCTTTGTTTTTATAGAAGTTTATAATAGAACAATCTACTGAGTGCGTTTTCCACTTAGCTGCATGCATTACTACACAACAGGTGGATACATATCAATATCTACTAATTGATACGGACCGGACGGGATCTAACTATTGTAGTTAGATTATTACTAGCCGAGTTATTATCTAGATAGTTATACAGACTCAGTTAACTAGAAAGTTGCTTAACATAATTAAATGTTTAATGTCTTTCTAATTGCTCTCTGATGTATAAATAAGAAAAATATCCTCAGAGTGGATTACTATCCTTCACGAAAATATTAAAAACTATTAATAGCATCTAAATAGAACTATAATTAATTAGAAGTCCAGACTGACGGATCTCGAATCGTAATATGTAATCGATGTAAACGAAAATTCAAATATCGACGATTTGCAACTGCGTTCATAGGGGAGGACGCAAACTTGTTTCTAATCGTGAGAATTACGGACGCGAGACGTCTACGTCTGAGCTTTTATATATTAGTATATATGAATAGGAATTTAACGTAGTGCTATGACATCATAAATAAAACGAATATTAAAAAATGTTTATACAGCTATTATATACTATATTATTTATAAAAACTAGAAGAGCAATTTTGTGATGGTCTTTACAAATGTATTTATCGCGCCCCACAGGCGATAGTCGTTGTGTATTTTCCAAGTTATGGCGTCTATTATCGCAGCATGTATTCTCATAACTCACAACACAATTAAAGAGTACGTAAAGTAAAAGTAACATTATATCTCGTTAGGACTAGCGATGCCCGCATATCGAGTCGTTGAAATCGCGGCGAAGCCGTAACAAACCATTCGCCAATTTCTGGAATATCAACATGCAGAGAATGTTAGACAGTTTCATGACATACATGCATATGATGATCCCGTTTATATTAGATATTGTTTTGGGCTTTGAGTTTATATTATTGAATAAATTTAATAACACAATATATAATATATTACGAAGGTATAACTAAAATTCTGCGCCGTTTCATCGCTATCTACTGAACTAAATCCAAAATGACAATTCTCACACAAAAAATATTTCGACTTTTCAGCTTGTCTGTTGCGCTTTTCCTAATTTTATTCGAACAAAACTATAAAAACACATTCAAATCAGTCGGGTTGTAAACCAAATACTCACGTATGTCAATCGATTGCTATGTTACACAAGTATGCACAAATACTTAAGAATAAATACCACAAGATGAAATAATTGTGAACATATTATTGCTCAAGGCAACGATTTTATTTCACAAACAACTACTTTTGTTGATTACGTTAAGTGAAGTGAAATTCAATGCCTGGAGTCACAATTAGTTCATATTATAGTACATATAATATAAATATCCGTAAATATTAGTGTATACATCCAGTACATCCAGTTTATAGATGTTTAAAGAATGCAGTCTCATTATGATTTTATAACAATACTGGCAATAAGAAAGTAACCTCATATCTATGCTAAGGGATGATGGTTTTATACTTACCATGTACAAAATATTAACGTAAACTAACCTCCTTCAGCGACCACTTCATCTTTATAATTATCTCTCATGAACCTCGCTAGTATATTGTGGTAAAACATATTTGCGTTCGATTTAATTTGAGGCGTTACTTCCATCTTAGAGATTGCTTGATTGAGCACGGTAAGCTTTTGTTTCGCGGTCATTATCAATTTGTCAACTGGAAATGTAATTGTTTATTCATTTGATAATTATAAAATAAATTTTAATATTTTATATAATAAATTTTAATATATTTCGCACTAGAAAAGATGGGTCCTTAAGTGAAATCACCAAACTATCGAAATGGTATGGGGACACCTGTCGAGTGCAACGACGACTTGTGAAAGGTGGCCGTTAAAGATTGAATGAGAACAGCTAACGGCTACTATAGTGCATTATATTACAAATTAAAATAGCCTCGTCATGCTTTTGGTTTGCTGTGATTTTGACAAGGGCTTTATCGAGTACATCTTGTTTTTCACATAAAACTTATTAATCAATTTCTTGGTTGAATTTCTATCAAAAGTAATACAAGTACGAATTTATTGTATTTATGTCAAGGCTCCACTGTTCACTCTATATTGGGATCACTTGAAGGCTCCGCTGTGCAATCTCCTTTATCCGGCCTCTAGACGTCTTACGAGAACCAATGCTTTAACTGTCTAGGGTGTGTAAATACTCGTATTTCCTAGTTCCAAGTTCTCATAAAATCGTACAGTCTACCGGAAATCGATTGTCGTCAGACGAACGATTCCATTTACAGCGAGGAAACTTATTTCAGGTGCCACTCACAATCTACTTCAATTTCTGGCACCGGTTGCATCATGTCATCCAAAGCGTATTGAACGGCTGGAGGTACGTCCGTAAACGGTCGCGGTACATTCGGCGCTCCTAGAAGCAAATATAAATAATATTTAAATTTTATTTATAAACTAAAATCTTTTCGGAGAAAAGCAATTTTACTGGATCTTCGTTGTGTACAAGTGTTATGGAGAGTTCAAGTTGTAACTCTTTTTCCTCTAGTTTTTCCTCTAGTCCAATTGTTATGAAAGATGCAGCCTACTTGCAAAGATATTTACGATCGGTTCAGTAGTTTCAGAGTGATGTTTCATTATTCATACAAAAATTTTAATATAATATTCTTCTCTATCTTAAGCTTCTAAAACTAAATACTCTATCCCATTTTTTATACATATAATAGAAATCGGACCTCTTTACTGTTTTATACGTAATGGTGATATCTATTATAATTATAATTCATAGCCCTCAACCGTGGGGAATATGAGATAAAGAATATGGAAGGAAGGGAGAAATGGGGATATTATAAATTCCAAGTGAAACCAGAATAGCAGACATAATGAATGCGTCATGTCAGTCATACCAGTGGGTCATGAGCGGCGTAGACTGCGTAGCGTCGCGGCGCGCCGGGATGTAGCAGATTAAATATCACAAGAATTACGTACATATAAACTATAGAAAGTACAAGTAATATTTATCGACCTTACTCAATTGGGTAGAACAAGAATACTGGTCATTATAATACATATTATAAATCTTAATTTTAAATAATAAGGCTTATTCTAACTACTTCAAGGTACGTGGGTGAATAAAAATAATTTTACAACAATTATTTTCATTCGCGAATCTAAAAAGCGTCAGCTTTGTTGCGGTTTTATAATAGTATTATATATTTACTATTACATATTTTATTATACATGCCTAACCGGATGAGAGGGAGGCGGTTCACGGTGTCCGGCGCGTCGCCTGAGAGAGAGGTTTTGGAGGGGTGGATTTTTACTCCCACCCCTCCCCCAGAGAAGTAGACTCAAGAAGGCCTTTTGCACCCTGGGCGTCTGGAGGAATTTGATTTCCCAGGCCTGGGTGGAACAATCAGAGGGACACTGGGAGTTTTTAGTCAGTAAGAGTCTGACACACCGGGGTTGCTGCCCTCACAGCGGCCCTGATGGTCCTATGTAGGATTTTCCTCCGGGATACAAAAAAAAATTGTACAGACCTACACTTGACAATAGTTCATTAATTTGTTGAAGTGAAGTCTTCATTTCAATAATAAGTTTTCCTTTCTCATCTAGGCTTTTGGAAAGATTTTGTTCCTCCTTTTGTTCAGCATCCAACTGGGTCAAAAGTTTCTTCTTTTCTTGAAGGTATCTGTTTCAATAAAGTCTATATTTATTTAGGTATTAATCTCATTGTACAATAGATATGGGATCCTTTAAGCGTAGCGTGAAGAGATATTTGTGCAGGCCGGTATGATCGCTGCGACTACCGTTGGGTTTTTCTTACCTATCGATAGTCGTTAGCATTTTTTGACTACACCATGCTTACCAGGTATGGTGCAGTCACTGTGTCGAGTTAGAATGAAAAACAATATATATATATATATATAATTTACCCTAACTTATTTTATTTTTAATTTTGTGATTTGCCATAAACGAATAGTACGGTAGACAACTGTAGTGGCACTAATCGTAAGTTTGGACAGGAGAGTTAATGAACTAGCTTGCACAAGGCATAATAATTAGTCGCCTTTGCGCTTGGACCTTTGTACAGAAATTAAGCTTATAATGGAAACAATCAGAAGATAAGTACCCCTAACTATATATGTAACCTAACTCAAAGGTGAAGTAAATTAATTTTCTGCATAATAACCTGCCATAACAATGTAAAAAATTAATAACACGGAGAACGCACTGAGCTATGCAGGTAGTCGATTTTTTTCATTATTCATTCGAGGGGTGAAATGCTATTTGGTTTAAGCGACATTTTTTGGTGATATAGTAATATACAGTCAGTCCATAAAGTATTCGTACACTTTGCAATTTCGTAAGAAACTCGCCAGAACAATGCTATTTTACATGCTGTGTCCAAATAAAAAATACTACCTACTACGGTATTTAATAGGCCATTTATTGCGAAAAAAACACAACAACAAAATATATAACATACAGTAGAAAAAAATTGCAGTACGAAAATAAATCAATTTTGAGGGCCAAACAAGTATTCGTACACCTATCGATTCAACCAAAGCTGGCGTTATTTTGGAGCGAATTTGGTTCAATTCTTGAAGGGAAGGGAGGGGTTTGACACTAGAGCGTCGTATAATACTGATCACAAGTGACTACAAGTGACTCCGAGAGCGCATTCAACTGCAGAGCCGGCAGAACCATAATCACGGGTCGTAAAGGCAAAGAAACGTCGCTGGAGGAGCGAAAGCTCACCATCCGCCTTCATATTCAGTATAAGTCACAGCAAGAGATCGCAAGGCTTATTGGAAGACCGCGGTCAACTGTTCAAAGTGTGATTGACCGTCTCTGTAAAACAAAATCCCTACAGAACAAAACGAGATGTCGACGCCCGTTATGTCTCAGCGAGCAGGACAAGCGCGCTATAGTGCGCGAGATAAAAAAAAAACCTCGTACGAGTACCTCCAAAGTTGCTGCAGAGCTAGAGCGACACGGTACCAAGATGTGCAATGAGACAGACCGTAAACAGCTATGAGAATCGGGGTACAATGGATGGACTGCGCGTAAAAAGTGTTGGGTAAGTGAAGCGAACAGTAAGAAACGCCTAGCTTTTGCGAGGGACCATCGGTCCGACGCTTCTGAACAGTGGGAGCGGGGTTACTTCTCAGATGAGAGTAAGTTTAATATTTTCGGGTCTAACGGTAGGCAGAAATTGTGGCGGCACAAAGATGCCGAACTCTAGCCCCGTAATCTAGTGCCAATTGTTAAGTACGGTGGCGATTTAGTGTGTGTATGGAGACGCATGAGCGCCGCTGGTGTAGGCAACCTATACTTTATTGATGGTACAATGGATCATATGATCTTTTAGACATATTGAAAATGCACATGCATGCCAGCGCTGCTAAGTTGGGATTGGAAAACGAATTTGTCTTTCAACAAGATAATGACCCCAAGCATACAGCAAGAAATACGAGGATGTGGCTTTTGCACAACTGCCTCAAATAGCTTCATACACCTTCTCCAATCTCCGAACATGAGCCCCAAAGAGAATTTGTGGAGATATCTCGAAAGGGAGATAAGAAAAAGGGTAATCTCCAACAAGAGCGACTTGAAAACTGCATTAAAAGAGGAATGGGATAAAATTTACTCCTCATTCACGGCTAAGTATGTGAAATCTCTCCCTAGGTGGATGGAAGCAGTCATCAAAGCCATAGGATACCCGACCAAATATTGAATTGTAAATATACACTTCGAAAGTAACAATCTGTTACAAAAACTATAACTGTACGAATACTTGTTTGGACCTCAAAATTAGTTTATTTTCGTTCTGAATTTTTTTCTACCGGGTGTTACATATTTAGTTGTTGTGTTTTTTTTGCAATAAATGGCCTATTACATACCGTAGTAGGTAGTATTTTTTATTTGGACACAGCATGTAAAATAGCATTGTTCTGGCGAGTTTCTTACGAAATTCCAAAGTGTACGAATACTTTATGGACTGACTGTATATATTCGGAATCAGCGTTTTTCACTGATTCTATATATATATATATTACTATAGCACCAAAAATGTCGCTTAAACCAAAGTCTTACACCTCTCGATTTTATTTCAGGGCTATTACTCAAACGTAATCAAGTAAAAATCCCTTTAGTAAATACAATTTTAAAAAACAGTAACTTCTAGTAGACGCAGTTACTAGTTATAAATGTCATTATTATTTAAGTTACAACATAATCAATAATACCATTTATACGTTTCGCAAGAATTTAATTTCAAATATATAAAGGTTTTTTTGTTCCTAATTAGTTCAAATTTAATTGGTTTTTATTTAACAATTTCATTGGTTTTTATTTAACAATGAATTCAACGAAACATAATCGTAATAATTTTTTTAAGGTTTAAATTTTACTGCAGGAATTAGGACTACTTAAAATTTTCATCACACTTTCTCTTAACAAGTATATTAAATAGCTTTTAAGCTTATAATTATCTAAATTACGCACTAGTGCTATTAACGTTACCGCACTTCGGAACTCGGATTTAAAATGTACCTTACTGCCAATGTAATATACGAGTACAGAAGAAGCATTCTTAATTTAACCAAGAGGTACGTTCTTTTTATACCAATAAAGAGCTTTTTAACTTGGTCTGAATGCACAACGTACCACTGTCGTAACGCGTAGTAAGCAGAGTTAGTGTTAGTTATGTTTTAAAATACATAGGTGATATGAGGGTTATAATTATTTTATTTTAGTAAATGTGTGTTTTAGTGTGTAGGAAGTATGCTTTCGCATTAATCATAACCATTAAAAATATCGACTTTAAAGTAGTATAGAGACACAAAATGAAAGTTTAACTTTGTTGGAAATACTGATTGAGCCATGAAGCCGCGAGATGCTGCTAAACTATGAGAATTGTACTTTTGATAATTGTTTAAATAATTAGCAGCTTATAACTGAATATAAGGCCCTCTTTTTCTTCATAAGTGTGATGTAAAAGGTCGTATAAGATGAGAGTGCTACATTATAATTACAAGACTCGGCCTCGCCTTGTTTGAAATGATCAACATAGCATGAGATAACTGCATCATAATATATAGGCGTGGTGAAATAAAATCTTTGTTATTATTATTACTTTACAAACAATGTGTCAGTATCTATAAACAAATTTTTAATCAATCTAACAAAAAAAATTCGACACAAAGCAACGTTCACAATAAAGCGATAGTGAATGGACAATCAATGCTCAACCCGTAACTTAAAAGGCAATAGTGAATAGCCCAGTTATAGGGCTTTAACAGTTACGTAAAATTGATTACGCCTCGCAGTATTTAAAAACCCGAATGAGTTTAGAAATTTATGTATATATGAAATGGTATGTTAGCAAATGTGAAATTATTTAGAATTTAATAGATAAATTAATTTAATAAAATACAAAACAATAAAAACATATAAGTTAAAGATTCAGTTGTAATAATAGTAATATGTAGATAAGGTAGATATTTTATAAAAAAAGAATGGATAAAGCTAATAATCACTTTATTGGTCTAACATTAAGATCACGTTACAAAATTGTTAAATTTCTCTAGTTAGAGGGTACTAACACACTATGAAATATTTGTAAGAGTTATTACAGAGGAGAATGAGTATTCTCTATAACATAAAATTTAAGCAAAAAGTAGAGAACATGTTTATATTTCTAAAGAAAATTAAGACTGCTCACAGCTTTAGCTAAAGACGAGGAAATTGAAAAAATTCCACAATTGTGGAATGCCTAGAACAATCTTTATAACGGGAACTTTTCCGGATAAATGTCGAACTATATTCATTGTGTGCTGGCCTGCAACGGAAAAATGCGGTTTCTCTATAACATGACTTAAATGGAATTCTAATAAAAATTGCATTAACTTGTGCTGATATATTACCAAATAATACCATACGTTATAGCTTCGTAACAAATAATGCATTCATCAAATACGATAAAGTTTGTAGAAGGGTGAACTCGGCAAGCTTCAGAAAGTAGCGCAGATAATTGGCAAAGCTTTATGCCTTTGAAGCAGAAGTTGTACAAGCAAATCCAGTTGCACTTGTCGACAAAATAACTTTTATATTCAACTTTCTTCAGTAACTTGTGTTTTAACTGAATACTAACAAAAAGAACAAATTTAATAAAACATTCGTTATTTGACTGCACCCAATAGATTAAATTATTTTTACTTTATTAAAAAGTTACTTGTTGCAATTAAAGTTCAGTGTTAAAATGCTATTAATTCTATTCCATGTTTACCTTTACTGATTGGCTTTAATGTTGTACTTACTTTGCAAAAGTAGTAGTAGAAAGACATACCACAATATATTGTGATTGCTTATATTCTAGGCACAAATATATTAATATTATATCGAACAATCAAACTTGATTATCGGACATGGACACCTGACGTCAACAAGGGAGATGTGCGCAACTACAAATATGTTCCACTGCTTCTTCATTAATAATACCGCAACCCTATAAATGTATAAATGTATTATAAATTATTTCCTGAGCCATTATTTGAGGTAATTCGCTTCCGTTCTATTATAGGGCGTTTTTTAATAATACCCAGATTTACAAGATTTTATAATACATTATGTAAAAAAAAATACAAGCCCTGATATTTCTTTCAATTCACTATCTTCTTACCAAAAGACATTCATTGAAATGTATAAATTTGAATCTTAGTATTTTTGTTTCGTGTTTCATTAATGAAATTATTCTTTTTTTATTTGATCACGAATTTATTACTATTGTTACTTATTATTTGCAAATTTTATGAGTTTTTTCCTGCTTTGTATACTGATGCGAGCTGAGGATGTCTGTAATTATTATTTTTTATTCTTTACCTGTTTTATTGTCAAGTACAGAGTAAATAGTAGCACGTGATCTAGACCCTTGTCTAAATTTACTTGGACTATACATGTATGTATACAATTGCTTTTGACAGTAGTTATTGTAAGATACAATAGCTAATGAGAGTTATTAGTAGTTACAGTAACAGTAGACGAGAGTGGGTACGATAAAAACAAAAATGTTTACATAATATTACGTTCCGTCGACTATTTTCGGAGATAAAATTAGTTTCCTTTCTATTTTATTTTATATTATTTTCTATTATTTTTATTATAATAATTAGTTAATATCAGCGACTGTCAGAAGCAACGAAATGTTGCAGCCTAGGCTGAAATTTATAGACGCTAGTTCGACTTTGCATAGCAAAGTTCTCAAAAAATAAATTCGCTTTGACAAAAAACTGAATATATAATAGGATCTTAAGGATCACCATACTATTCGTAGAGACAAGTTGATAAAGATCCATATTGATAAAGTCGGTGACTTACCAAATCCTTTGACATTCGTTGAATAATATTAATTGTAATGTTTTAGTAAAGTCTAAGCACACTTAAAGTTGCGCCTATAAATATGGGCCTTAGGGAGACTGCCGAGTGTGTTTTCACTTAGCAAAAAAATTAAATAAATCTTTATGAAGTGATAATTATTCTACTTGACTTCCTTGATCTTATAGCGATGACTTCTATAGAGAGATCGCTCGCTCGCTTATATGCTCGCTCTCATACTCTCATACTAGTCAATCATGACGAAACATCGATATTATTAAATTAAAATAGGTATTGGGACTGAAAGTGGTCCATTAAAATCTCTTCAACAGAGTCTAGTAGAAACTCAGTTACCCTAACTTAATGTATAGGGGGCTCGAGTTGATTGTATTGGTTGCAAATATTGTTATTCACTTCCTCTACCTTAACTTGGTTATACGGTATATTCATCAGAGGAAGTCAAAACTAATTGGTTTGTTTGCAGGATGCATTATATATATGCATCGTTGTAGACTACTCAATAATTGAATTTCCTGGAGACTGGAAGCTACGACGCGATAGGTAAATACGGAACAACCCCATGTATACTTATATTATAATTATATCACGTGAAAACAGTTTATGCGGAAATATAATATAAAATATATCATATCTTATTTATTGAACAATCTACTGAGTTATAACCATATAGTTCAAGAAAACATTTCAAATGGCAGTTATATATCGAGAGAAACAATGTCGTTTCTTGGAAAAATATTGGATCTTCATTTTATTATAAAAAATGAAAATGTTGGTATCCCTTTATTCGTTCAGTTTACATCATGTTTTAATACCGTACCATGAAATTTTATAATATTACTGTTTTAATAAAATTCAATAATAAATATTCTTACCTTGACCATGAACCAAGAATGTTTCGTTATTGCTATAGCATTTTTTTTTTTGAACGAAGGAGGTTTTTATTTAAATATAATGTTGTAACTTTTACGTTTCCTTTCCTTTCCGTTGTAACTGAATGCATCAATTTTATTATAAAGTTTTAGTAAGCCATCATGGAAGTATCCTTGTTTGTAGGGCGCCATAATATGATATATGGAAGTTAAGATTGATTAATTATTGATTTTAAAGGTGGCAATACGGCTTCTATTGTAACAACACCTATCAGCGATGAAGCCGCATAAAACATAACATTTTTAGTACTGGAAAATCACCTAACATTTCTTGAGACTGAGTAGTTTGTAACTTGCAGAAAATTGGGGCTCGATGCCGTTCGCGCCCAAATACTTTAATTCCCTTTAGGTGACGCAGGTGGTAATAAGCCAGCAACGGTGAGCTGTTAGGATTGCGGCAGCAGCCGGTTGAAACGTGTTCAAAGTTCTAGACTTTAAGTCCCGCACTCCTGTTTTGGAAATTTTCTGGGAAACAAGTCGAGATTTGACGAGAATGCAAGATTGATATTTGACAATTTTTTGTTAATTTAACTAACGCTGACTAAATATAAACGATATTAGAACAACGAATTGCGAATACATCAATTGAAAAAAAGGATTACTACCATAAGTACGCCATTTTCTAAGAAAATATCAACTGAAATTTCTTCAAACTTTTTCATTCTCGTATAAAAATACAATCGGCTAATTCTTCTCCGATATCTTAAACTAGTGAAAACTAGAATTTCTAAAAGTTAACTAATGCTGTCATGTTCAAAATTAATATTTTGCCAAGTTCATTGTTTTTATTTTGCAAAAATAACTAACAACGAAATCAAGTATTTTTATTCAATTTCTACATATTTTAATATTAGTTTAGTAACATTCATAAGTTAAAACATTTATAAAATAGCCATATTTAAAAAAATATAGACCATAATTTTAATTTATAAGCATATAACTGATTTGAAATTACAAACATATAAAACTGTAGGTATATACAATATATTTCATTATTTATGTATGATAAAAATGGATAATATTATGTAAGAACTCGCAAAGTAATGTGTGTAATACTGTGTAACAAATAAATTAAAAATAGTAAATAGATGACTGAAACTTTTTGAAAAAGTGTTTAAATAAATTTTGTGTATTTCAGCCAAATCACCTGAACAATTATTTCATACCACTTTTTTTTCTATAAATAATCGACTTTTTTTAAACTATCAAACTTTTTATTTATAAACCAATTGGAAATAAATTAACACGAAATGTTAAAGGGAGTTTTGTACAATACATTAGTGAACACCGCTTTTAATTTTTATTTTTGTCGATCAGTACAATGTTGATAGCCGGGATAGACCTTCAGAACTAAACCGGGCGAGATTGGTTCAGACGTGTCTGCAATTATCGGTTACAAATAGATATATTGATTAACTACTCAGATACATTTTTATTGACGTACATCGCGCCGTCGACATTTTTCCGTAATGCGGTATGTATAGAATTTCTCACATAATTTTATGTCTAGGTAATATTATGTAGATGGCTGTGCAACTGATTTATTATATATATTGATTTATGTTGTAATTGAAATGAAGATGGGCGTCTCCCTTGAGTAGTTTATGAACACACTTAATAGTTTGAAGAGTAGCATCCAAGTTGCACGAAAGCGATGGTCTTCCAACAAGCGTTTAGTCGAATATCGTTTAGAACTTCGTTACTTGCGAACCAAAACACTGAGGGAAGTTTGTTATAACTGTGTTATAGCCGAAGCCATTGTACGGTGGTTACAATGTCTGACTAAAATCTCAGAGATTGCAGTTACAGACATCGTTAGTACCCTAAAATTGATTTTCATCCGTAATAGTCACATTTTTCTACATCCTTGATAAATAATGTTTTATTATATTTGTTAATGTGCTACATATACATTGGAGAATAAAACACATAATGACTACTTGATAGGCTCTAGTAATCCATAAAATTCAACATAATTGATTTTAGATTCAATTCCAACATAGAATAAATCTCTGCGCGGCTCTACAGGTAGTTGTCCCGGTTTCGTGAGACACCGTGTTGTTTGACGATCTAATCACCGTAGACATATTTATGGACGCTCAAAGCAAGTTTTCAATTCTTTCGCATGTACTCGTATTATTATTTCCAGGTACCAAATCTCGAGCAAAAATGGCATTCTTTTATAGAGATAATATAGAGGTTTACTACTACTTCCTTTGTATAGGTATACTGAATTTTAACGGTAAATAATATGGTGATAGGACAACTGTGTACTTTTAAGACTGTATGAATGAAGGCATTCCGAGATACGAACAGTCGTGTGCACACTAAAGGGACGTTGACATATTTTGAGGAGCGATTATTGAGGCACTATCTATCTGGCTTTATTTATAATCAAAGGAAAAATACATAAAATGTATCAATTATTTGCCAGTTTTGTCCTATTATAGGGCAAACGGCTCCGATTCTTTTTACCCCTATTTTTGTGGAATTAATAGGAAGGAGTTTGGGCATGTAATCCACCACGCATATCCAATGTGGGTTAACGAGTGTGTACTGTAGTGATTGTATGCATGGATCATATTAAAGTAGGTTAGTTATATATGGCACTTTTGTCGGAATTGGCCGTTAAATAAAAAATAAGTTTTGTTTTAAATGGGAGAACATCGAATTTTAAAAGATGAAGTTTGATTTGATATTTCGATTATTAGATAGACATTGAATCTGAAGTAAAAAAAGGGAAAGTTGCATATCAAAAATTATATTATTAAAATAAGATAGTTATGATTATTAAATAAAGAAGTGCAATATAAATATTGAAAATAATAAGTATCATTTCAAGCGAGTGAGCCACCATACACATAGGGAAAATAACACGACTTGCCGAAAGCGTGTTACAGTACTATCTGCAAAGAAGGTGCATGCAGTAGCTTAGATGGTAGCAATCGACGTGCAAACCGATATGATGTATATGTTACGGCACTTAGTGTGATGAAGAGGGAGGCACTATTCTATTCTTCCGGGAAACCGTGCAACGGCAACATAATTTATTTTTCAAAATTACGATTTCATAAATATATATAATCCTAACAACAGCAACAATCAATTTTATTGTAACTATTATTATCTTTATATTAAGTAAATAATTGTGATATATAAAAATCTCGTATCACGGTTTATGTGGTCGCAATCCTCCAAAACCGCTCTTACACTTTTAAAGATTTTTTAATGTATAAGAAGGTGGATGTGAGAACAGATTGTAAAGTATAATTCAAGCCGCTAGGTAATTAGGATGTCCCTATCCAGATTTTTTCATAAACATTTTTTTTTATGATTTGTCATAAAAAGATACATATAACCTAAAAATTTCACCCTCCTAACCACACGCTTCGATTTTTAATCGCGATTTGAGTATTTTTGTGGGAACAATATCTAAATAATTTAACCGTCGCTCGTATTTCAAACAGGACGAAATTATTTATATTGTTGAATAACAGATGGCGCCGCTTCTCTTACTGTCATATATCCCATCCCCACATACTACAACAACATTCGTTATATTTTATTTAACAACCAAAATAGTCCCTAGAAATAATTTATATGGCAGTACAAGTTTATCAGGTTAGCTAGTTGTTTCTATAAAATAATCAGAACAAGGAAAAAAAACATTTTTACATAAATTACAGATGTTCTTAGTTTGAAAACCGGCACATTATAGCTTTAAATAAGCCATCTTTATAAGTTTTAACTACAAGTAGTAATACTTGTAGTTTTATCAACATCTGAAATGAAATAAATAATAAATTATATCTGTTATGTTATTTTTTTTACAGGAAGTACTCCTGACGTTTCCTGTATCTTTGGTTCTTTAACTTCGCTTACCTATGCTGTTTAAAAAAAAGAAATGCTTAGTGCTGTACTATGAAATATCATAAAGTTAATACATATTCGTATTTCGTTGGCGTAGATTTAATTTAACGTAGTTCTTGAGCGAAGTGTAGAACTGTAATCAGAACGGAGTGCTTAGGCGAAATGTTCAACGTAAAAATGTGACTTATTCACTGTACACGGACAAGACTGCACCTAGTAAATTTCGAAGCCTGTGTAAAATGTATTTATTCCGCTTCATGTACTTACTTAACTCTGATATTATACAACGACCTGAAAACACAATAGAACAATAAAAATTGACCTTACTTATAATATCATACTTAGCGTCGTATCCAAGTCTGAGATTTATAGACGCAACTTTTAGTTTGCTTAGACTTAACTTAAAAATTACAACTTATATTAGTCGATGAATGTCAAAGGATTTGGTAAGTCACCGATTTTGTCAACATAGATTTGGCTATACTCAAAATTTCAATTACATATTAAATTTTTTGTCAAAATGAATTAATTTTTGAGAACTTTGCTAAGCAAAATCGAAATAGTGTCTTGGGTTCGAGTGCCGGTGGCGGGAATCTTTTCTGTGATGATTACTGTTTATTGTGATTAGTTTTCTACGAGTTGTGATTATGTATTTATGTTTTTCTTGTACCCATAATATAAACGCAAGTTTAGTTTGGGACTAGGTTAATATATACAATTGTCTATAAATGCTAATATTATAATGGATAAGTTCAAAAATGTCAACATTTTTTTTTTGTTGTCATTGTCAAAGTCATTATAGTAGTGTTTGTAAAGTTGTCACGAATACTATAATGTAAGTTGTGTATGTTCGTAATAAATACATTAAAATGCTACTTTTTATGCCATATATATTCCCACTTTTAATTTTAATATAGACAGAAAAATATTAAGCCACTGAGGCTACTGCCAGGAACATTAATCGATTCAATCCCTTCTGGGGAGAACAGGCTGTACCACCCACAGCGCGAGTTAGACGGTGCACTGAGTAAATTAAGTAAATAGCAATTGCCTTTCCTAGAAGAGTTCTGTATAATTTAACCAAACAAATTAGACTCCGTGATACTGTTTTGTGGTATTCAATTAAGAATTTAAAGTACATTTTAATTTTATTTAAGATAAATGTCTAAGATGACTTAAATGTTTCTTTTTAAATTGTCCTAAACATTTTCAAACGTAAATATTCGTTAAGACAGTTTTGTTGAAATATGCAAAATTTATGTTCGAGTATAGCAAAATATATTCTGAGCGACGTACCGTGGTATATTAATGTAAAATACATTTGTGTCGGTAAATATCAAATACCCGTAAGCCACATTCCAGTATATAGTAGGTGCAGTTAATTTTTTTAGCTTAAATATTAACATTTATCCTATTTTCTCTTCATATTACATAAAATAACTTTAAAAAGCGCCGATTAAGCCGATATTTTATCAAGGTTTTCTGTTTCATTTTCCGTGTTTTATTTAACATGAATATATATGTGATGTTTTAAATGAAAGACGGACTATCGCAGACTGATTATTTATTCGTAAATAATGTGCGCCGTGGCTGATGGCGGGTGGTTACAAAAAATAATTTATTTTAATACCTGCAATACAACACAATATAGACTTTTGCTAATTATCGCAAGTAAGTTACTCCGTGCAATATATACTGATTTAATATACATACATAATAAATGTGGTTCCTGGTAAACCATTAGAAATTATGAGCTGCAATTTTCATAGTATTATGAAATATGGAGGGCACCCTTCAGTGTATCCTGTGTGCTACAACATACCGTGAAAATTGCTGTTCACTGATTTCTAATGATGAATGAAATCATCTAATGATTTTTAATGAATGGTCTAAAAATATATACCTTATATTTCCAATATAGATTATTGTGGATATTAAGCAGGTGTTCTGCGATATTACTAACATATTTATGTTGTCAATCGTACGAAACTATCAACTCTTTTTTTGAGTAGGAGAAAATGCTTTTGACCAGGAAAGGCCTGTACATCTTCACCGAGCGCGAGCGTAACTTTCATAACTCAATGCATGCATTGCATGCATACCATATGCCAATAGTACCAGTATCTTCTACAGCTTTAACATGTCATTTTATTGTACATGTGCAATAATAAAAGTCTATCAAATCGTTGAGTTGTTGATTGTTTGGTATTTTTATTTATTCTGACTCGACACACTGACTTTGACATACCCGATGGTAAGCATGGTGCAGTCCAAAAAACGGCAACGACTATCGACAGGTAAGAAAAACCTAGCGGTAGTCACTGCAACCATGCCGTCCTGCACAAATATCTCTTCACGCTACGCTCAAAGCATCCCATATTATAGGGTGGTGGGAACACGCTCGCCGGAAGATCATTCCACAGCCTAACGACACGGCAAAAGTAAGAAAACTTCTTAGTTCTAGCCGGGATGTAAGATACTGCGACTCCGCAAAACCGTGCGCGTGGTTCTATTAAAAAAAGGAGAGGGTGTAAGAAGGTTAAACAACTCTTCAGAACACTCGCCATGATACAGATGGTAGAAAACGCACTGCAGACGGTAGTGAGACAATATCTCTGCGCATCTGAGGCGGTTCAAGATGCTTAAGCACGTCAGGATCATTCACAATGCGGAAAGCCCTCCGCTGCAACCTACACAGGATGTCAGGTAAGTAAAAAAGTAAAGCTTGTAAGTAAGTTGGTTAAAAGATTATGAGGATGACAATTTATATGGCGTAAACTGCAGTGATTAGTCTTATCTGAGTTATGAACAATACTTCTTAAATAATCTATTCGTTTATATTAAATTATGTTATCTCAATAAAATTGGCATTATTATGTAAGTGTATACATAGATGGGCAAAATGTAATCAGATTAATAAAAATGATTACGATTAGATTTTACGTTTTTTAACATTAATATGATTGCATTTCGCTCATCTATGTTTTAAACACTACAGAATCCCTGATTGCATACACATTTATGATTTCTTAATGTTTTAAATGGATTTAATCACGATTACAGAGCAAGAAATTTATAATTGCGACTACATTATGTAATCGTTAATTATTAATCAGATTACATTTTGCCCATCTCTGAGTGTATAATACATACTAAATGTAACACAATTACAACAACATCTTTGATTTTGTAAGGATTAATTGCAAGAATTGCATTAGAAACACTTATTACAAATTTATACGCCGTGATTTCAATTCACAAAGGATTTGCCTGAAAATTACAGCGCTGGTGCTCCGTGGGAATATATTTTTTATTCTACTTTAATGAAAGACCAACTAAACATAATTATACAGACAAGAACTTAAACGAGCGAGTTCACGTTTACAAGGAATAATATTTATGTCTTTATTTGAGTTTAAATAATTTAGTATGGTAATGTAAAACCAGTGAAAAGTGTTTATAAATAGGTTTAGAAGCAGTTTAATGTATAAAAATACTTTATTACGATAAAAAAAAATTTGGCAATAAAATTATTCATTATGCAAATTTATTCTGACTCGACAAGCACAGTACAATTTAAAGTATAATTTAATAAAGAACCTAGGTATGAGAATCTATTAATTGTTACCTTCGCAACGCCTGCCTAGATATACTATGAGGGATAGTATTTGGATTTTAAATATATAACAGGATATAATGATCTAAGATATAATCATTCACTATACTGGGATTTGTAGTTATGTACTGTAATCAAAGACATAATATAAAATGTTTCGTAAAATAAATACAACTTTCAATCGTGACTGATGCGAAATTTCCTTTTTTCTTAAATATTAATCAATATTATATCGTGATTTGCGCTTAATATTAACTATCATGAATTGATTATATAAAATTGACTGAAGTATAATGAAATTGAGATAAAATTTAAGGAAAAAAAGCCAACAAAGTGCTGGTCAGACTCGAGTATCGAGGATTCCATACAAACTTAAAATATATGAAAAAAGTTATCATGAAATTTGACTAACTTCCGCTGTTTAGAATTTTTATGCTCTACAAAATAATGATCTGCAAATGAGTTCATTTCTTTAAAATAAACTTGATCAATTTTCATATTATAGTTTCGTACAAAATTCATACTTGACCAAGGTTTGGATTTTAGTAATTCTATTTCGCTAGATCAAAATGTGGATTTTACTAATTTTATTTTTAGACAAAAACGACTTAGCACCTCTACACAAACATACCTATATCTTGTTGGTGACACGATGCGTCTCGACATAGCAACGTTGTTACTACGCAGCTTATTAAAAATTTATTGAAAAAGATAAAATACATAGCTCCGGAATCGCTACTTGTTCACACCTGTCTTTTTCGTCTTGCAAAACGCAAGTCCAAAACGCACTATATTTCGCCCTACCATTTATATGCAAAAAGACGGAACGGCGTTCGCGGCACAAAGCATCCAATGTCCCAACTTGACAGTCAGACAGTACGAGTAATGATATTTATTACCGTAATTACCTAGGTATGCTATTTTCTAATTCTGTTTTACCGATCATTATGTACGATATGACTAAAATGACACAAAAAAGTAAATAAATAATTAACGCACGTATTTTGGTAAGCACAGTCATTTAAAATTCAATAAAATTTGTCAGAGCAAAGTTTTAACACGAAATCACGTACTGGCTCGTTGATCGTCGAATTATTAAGTTTCTTACTCTTAATAAAATGTGTCATAATTTAATTTGCACTAATATTTCGTACTGTAAAATCTAGGTTATACTCAATAAAATAGATCATTTTAAGCATTTGCAATACTTCTATGTTTTATTTGATTTAAATGATATTTTAGGTACAATGACGAGATTAATTACGGTGTTGTAAACCAATACAATTCCGTCCATGATTTTATCCTACTTCTATACTGAAACTGTCATACGCGTATATTATTATCATATTTTAAATGTACAACAATAAGTTAACAATGCTAGCCAAATTTTATTACAAATTTCCCGATAAATCAGTACACGGGTTTCGTATTACACAATATTTCTCGCTGAAGATAAATTAATGATCGTTAAAATGCACCTACATTTTTATAATTTAAATTCAAATGGACATGAAAATTTTATCACCATTTTAAATATCTCAGGCTTCATTAATTGTCCTTACAGTTTTATTACATGCGACAATTTTATTTATTCGAGTTATATTCCCGAGTACGCTGCCCGAGATCGTGTATTATTAACAAAATCTAATACTTCATATTTATTCACTTTTCTTTTTAAACAGCATATGCCATACCTATAATATAATATGCATAATGCGACCAAATCAGAAACAAATACACCTTTAGACCAGGGCTTCTTAGACTTTTGCCATTCACGACCCCATTTATGATTGCGAGTTTCTTGACGACCCCATACAAATATAAAAGAAAAATAAATTAATATTTTTTGATGATTTATTTATTGGGTAACAATATACATATGAAAATATATAGTTTTACAACTCGTTTTGAAACATACAAAAATCTAAAATTAAAAATTGCATAAAAAATTATAAAATTGTATTTACTATAGTTTCAAAAATAAAAGTGTATTCTGACCGTCTTAATTCGCTCGAATATGTTCAAGTAGTTGCGTGGTAAGTATTAATATTGTTATTGAATCATTGTTTAGCTGCAGGTTGCGCGTGTGTACGCGCGCGCATTCCTTCCTTTGATTGTGTGTGATATTTAGAGGCGGCGGTCAGAGTGGGAAGTCATCGGCGCGCGGTATATTCAACATGTATGATACCGACAAACGCACTAACAATGTATAGCCACAGTATAATAATAGCGATCATCGATCGTTTACTGCTCTCGGTGGAAATAGCTCAAAACCTTAAAAAAATGCGCGTGTCTAGACGCTGCAAGTCCACTGTATTCCGCCAACTCTAGTGATGTTATAAAATGGTATATATAAATATTTGATATTAAAATCTCTCCCGACCACAGAATTTTGCTACGCGACCGCATTTGGGGTCGCGACCCGTAGTTTAAGAAGCCTTGCTTTCGACGAACGAATGCCATCGACATAACCCAGCTAATCAGTAAAGTGATGTCACAGTGGACAGGACACATGTACCAGGTAAACCGGATGGACGTCAGACCCTTAATTTTCTATGCAAAGTTATTATTAGAGATTAATAAACTGTTTCCTATTTCCTGTGTGGCACTAGCTAGAAACTATTCTGGCATCGAATGTAAATAAAAAAAAAGACAGATTGGAAAATAGCATTGTCAGAAAAATTTCGAACTTTAAAATGCATGTGAAGTTTCGTAGAACAGTCCGACGTATTGTTAAAATCAATACTGTGCCGTCGTGGTGCCGTATTTGCTATACGAGATCATCGAAGCAAATATCAATTTATTTTAAAAATAGTTGATGTTTCTATTTCTAGTTTTTATTTATTTATATGTAATTGTACTATGTAAAGTATGTACTAGCTTCACATGTGTTTTAAGAACCCAGTAGACATAGGTTATTATTTCCATATAGTTCAATATACTGCTTTTAATTTTATATCTAACACTATTTATATATAATTGGCTACTAAATTAACGGTGAACGATAATAATTCGATTGCCTTCCTCGATAAACATGACCTCCTAGTAACTAACGCAGTATCAAAGAAGTTACACATCTGTGTCTAATTGGATCTAGATGCCAAAGTCCACTGGCGCAAAGGCTATCATAGTCACTCGCTGCGGCCTATCGTGTTACCAGATTAGCTACTCTAGTTACAGTTCCTTTTTGCTTTCCTTTGAGATCGGCATCACAATGTCATCACGACTGCTATTACAGTAAAGCTGAGAGATCGGAGAGGTAGCGACGCCATATAAATTTTACAAATCAATTATTAATTTAAAATAACGAATATATTGTAATACTTGAATTTTGTTACAATATGAAGCACAAATATCTATTATATAATAATTATTGTTTCTTTTATATTGGTTTAATGTATTTTTTATGCGTTTTTGCAAAAAATATTAACATTCTGCACACCTCTAAATAAACTACTAGTGTCCAAATTTCATACTCCTTTATCCGCGCAATATTCGTAAAAAGAGGTGAAAAGATTTTGCTTTACGTATTAATATATAGATAAGATGCAAAAGCTTATTGTTTTTATAAGTTGCAAGGAAATTTTAATCATCTCTAGAAGTTGTTATTATGTAGTCAACATAAACTTTTAATTTATTTATTTAAAATCGTTATATATTTCACTTTTAGTCACTCTTTAATTAGATTTATAAGAATTTTAAATATTCGGTTTCAGCTCTATTTAAGCCGAAGGTTATCGTGATGGTCGACTAACAGCGGTTTCGTAGCGGCAAAATAATTGACAATCATAAACTAAAACAATATTTTATTGCTACAAAAAAATTTTATTCTCTGACTGCTAATTAGGATAAGAGATGTTCGTTCATCGTTTATGGAGTAATTATTATTTTAAAAACTGACGAGTTATTGTTTTGAAAGAAAATTACAGTACCTTCTTGGCAATACTTGAAGATTTGTATAGAAAATATCTGAAAAAGTTATCATTGAATTTTACTAACTGTCATTGTAAACATTTTTTCCATCCCTCGCAGTTAGGGGCCCACGGTAGATCCACAGTGTAACCACGGCGACAGTGGGTTGACCGTGGTTCCACGATGGAAACACTGTGGATTAATTGTTGTTTTTAAGCCACTTTGCCATTGTGGCTCCACCGTGGTTCTATTGTGGTTTTACGGTGGAGCCACTGTGATTTAACCATGGTTATCCCGTGGTGATTTTTAGCGGTATAACTATATTTTTTTCATTACAAAATAGTATTTTTTTATTTAAAAATACTTTGAAAATAGTATGTTTGTATATACCATATTATATAATTGAATAAACTTAAATGAATTATAGTCATTATATAATTAAATATATTGTATTTATTTAAATAAATAAAAAAAGAAACATGAAACCACAGTGGTATCACCATAAAACCACAGTGGAACCACGGTGGCTAAATGGCCGAAAATCCACGATGGTTCCTTTGTGGACCCTACGTCAATCTTCCATGAATCCACTGCGGATCTGTGGCCCCCAAACCACGAGGAATGCAATACAAGATAATGATACTGACATGAAACGGAATTAAATCTGTAAAAAAAACTACATCATGCATTATCAAATCATCATGCTTTATCATGCGTTCATGCTTGATCAAAATTTTTATACTGTTAATTTTATTTTCAAACAAATGGAGCTAAAATTTTCTAAATTCGTATTTTCGTATATCTTTTAGTTCTCCATACTGTCTAATTAAAAATATAAACCACGCTGTATACATAGACAATGCAAAATTTTGTGTCTACTATGTTGAACCGCTATAAAGTTATATTGCAAATTGAAACAATTATTGCAAAACAGCAGCAAGCTTAACTTAGGTAACTAGTTAGAATATTCTCTGATGGTAGAGCGGACGTGTACAATTACTTCGTATGTTCATTAACAGAGTTATTGCGGTACTGTAGCTGAGGTTGGAAGCCAGCTCGCTAACATTGTATGGCGTGGACCGCGCAAACTTTTAAGTGGATTCGTACTCGACGTAGTGCATTTATTAGGTAGCACTTTGATGGTAGGGGCATGATCTATTCAACATTGTTGCAGGTTAATACAATTTCTAAAGTCATAATATGAACAATGCCAACTCGAAATTCGGAACAATAGTAATTTCGTGTTTCTGTATATTTTCGTGAATACTGGTCGTATTTTACTTTTAATCGTTTATTTTATTTACTGACACGGTGAAATGTATGTACGTGAATGTAAAAGACGGGAATTTAGACATAAATATCATGTCAACCGACATCAAGTACGGGGCACGGCACTTGGCTGTTGTGAAATCTTTTTTTTACTTGAGAAAAATTCTTATAAGACCGTCTCTGCCGCACACAGGGGAGATAGGACCCGAGTGTACCAGACATGGAGGCAAAAAACCCCTCAGTAATTACTTTTGCATATTGACAGAGACAGGGTTCTGTAATCAATTTTTCACATCCCCGCGCAGATCTCCCTTAAAAGTCTGGGTATGGTTGAAACAACACAACATCTAGCTAACTGTTTATAACATGGAAAGTGACCGCGTCAAAAAGGGAATGAAGCAGATAATAGATTCGAATAGAAATCATAATGTTGCGCCGTTTACACTTTAAGTTATGTACCGGACGCCATATTATTATACCCGAAAATATTGATATTTAGTGATCCAATTATTATGATGTCTGTTTATTAATTAGAATAATGCATTTGTTTTTATGATTTCAATAAAGCTTCTAAAATATTGCATTGTACGGGTTTTTAATATTATAACCATTCTTATAAACTATTAATGAAACAATACCCCGGTGTTTGACGGTTAGTTAGTTTATTGCCTTATACATTTTTTCTTACTTTGGAAAAGGCTACAAGAAGTTATCGAGGAACATTATTATAATTTTGTCAAACAGTGCAATATTAACATTCGAACTTATTTTTCAACTGATCCCGATCACTGTCATAAATTGGATTGTATTTTTAATTTAGTATATTACTAAAAACATTATACCAGAAACTAATATGACAAATTCAGAAACAATCAGTCAGAAAGTTTTCTTTAATGTAACATATCGCGATCATAGCTCACATTATAAAATAAAATAAAATAAAAATAAAATATTATAAATATATAAATAACAATACAATAAAGAATTGAAGCCAAATCATTTCAGCCGTACCAGCCTACCTTACTATTATAACCTAGAGTGCGAATATTGCAATCAGTATCAAATACATGAAGACTAAAGCAAAAACGGAGAATTATTAGACATGCCATTTTTTCATGCTGCAGACGGTCATAAAGTAATATTTTCATACTTTATGTGATATTTTCCGTGCTATGAAATAAATTAAGCAATATTTTATAAATAAATACATGTTTTTTGTGTCTAAAAAAATAAAAGTTCATAATAAAAGCAGGCTGAATTATATTTTAGTCATTTGTCTTCATAGTAAGACGGTAGTGAGCAACATTTTATGAAAAAGAAAAGAGACATTTCTCAGACGACCGCTACTTAGTAGATACTTAAGCGGAACTCTATTCTACTTCATGTGATAGCTCAGCTAGACCATTATTAGATTCTATCCTTACGGGTCAGCACATCATACATACATCATTTTATTAATTAAACATCAAGATTTATATCCCTTAAGTTGTATAATACATATATATCATTGTCAATTTAAGAATACCCTTTGGACAGATACAAGCGTGTTTTCTTTTTTCGCACTGGACAATATATTGATGGCCGGGACAGCCCTTTACAATTAAACCGTACGAGAGGGCGAACACTTAGGTGCTCAACCGGAGATACGAGCGACAACGCAATGTAACTCACAATGAAATTGGTTAAATTACAAATAATTATTTACTCCTTTAATATTTATTTTAAAAATCTTTAATGTCATTTTTGAGGCATATCATACGATAGAACGCATTTTGAGTACAAATTTCTGGCGAATTCCAACATAAAAATAATTAAAACAAAATAAAAAAGCAATTTCAAATTACTACAACATGCTTAAAGAAGAAATAAGTTCTTAATATTTTTCTTATTAATAATGCAACATATTTGTGTATTCGTCTGTTATGGTATCCTAGTTCATAAACAGATAAACCAATTTTGATTGCGCTTTTTTTATGTTTGAAAGTTAATTACATTAATAGAGATCTAGCTATTATTAAAATAAATCTAATCACCTATTGAAGTTCATTAGTTCTTTTCTAATTATTGAAGGAACGTCGGTAAAATCTACGTGATAGATTGATTCGAAATTTAGTATTATATAACTAAAATAATATTACGAATAATAAGCTAACTAGAACTGATTTTGTCATATCGTCTGGAATCAGGAGGAAACTCAATTCTTTACTAATTTACAAATTTGTCGTGTTTGTCGAAGCACGAGTATTATAATTCATACTAATACCACAGTCTATACAGCTTCTCGACGGAGCCATCGTGTGAGGAGGCAGTAGTTAAACGCGGCAAATTGCATACAACCGTTTTTTAGTAGCTTGGGACACAACTATCAGGGATATCGCATATAAATGTGCATATGTGTGTTCTGCGAGATTTCCGATTATCATCTTGAATTATCAAATATTTGCGGTTTTAATTAATCCCGGAATCGGAAGAAAGGTAAGATATATATATAACGTCCATTCTTATATCCAAGACGGCGAATTTTGTTTTCAAATAATGATAAAATATTTTTATTGGAAATAAAGAGCTTAAATTCCAGTTTTCATAGTTTCAACATAAAATATTATTTAATCCTTAAAATCATAAAAAAAACGATAGGAATGAAATCATCAAGTTGTGCACAGAATTAAAAATCAGGGTATAGACAACATTAGGGCGAATGATATCAAATTGGTCAAACTTTGAACTCAAATATGAAATCAGATCGAACTAATCAAGTTTGTCAAATGGGCACATATCGGTTATGGATAATTCTGTACATAACCCATTTTAAGCTTTCGCGTTATGTACTCATTATAAATACTGTAACGGACAATAATTAAAAGTAAATTAATAAAGAATTTATAATGATTCTGCTAATAATTCTTTTATTTATTTACTTTTTTCAAAAAGAAATTTTCGGTTATCGTTAATTTAAAAGCCTGTGTAATAATATTGATCTCGAATAAATAACTTTATTAATAATTATTGTAACAACCCTCGCTATCGCAGCATTGTCTAGACGATGACAGTATACTGATCTTGTGAAATATATTTCACAAGATCAAAAGCGTCGTGTTACTGTTAGTTTATTTACTGTGCTTAATACTTTTTACATGTATATCGTCATGACAACGTTTACGGTGCGATACATTTTAGTGGATAAAACTCATCGAGTATATGCATAGACCATTCAGAAAAAGGCTTTCATAAAGATATTTTTGATAACATATAATAATAGAACAACTTAATGTAACGTTCATGACACACTCGTGTCAGTAACAGGTTAGTCATTATCGGTTTATAATTCATTGAACCAATTAATTAATGGCTGTCTAGCAACTTTGTCATCCTAGCATATCGAATTATTTGTAATAAATCATATCATAATGTATCCCCCAAAAACAAAACTAACTAACTCTATAGCATAGATGGGCAAAATGTAATCAGATTAATAAAAATGATTACGATTACATTTTACGTTTTTTACCATTAATATGACTGCATTTTGCTCCTCTATGTTTTAAACACTGCAGAATCCCAGATTGCATACACATTCATGATTTCTTAATGTTTTAAATGGATTTAATCATGATTACAGAGCAAGAAAATCAAAATTACGACTACATTTTGTAAACGTTAATCATTAATCAGATTACATTTTGCTCATCTCTGCTCTATAGCTTTCCGTTTATCCATAACTCTACTAAAACAGTACAAACGTATACACATAATAACGTGTCAATGTAATATTTTTATAGCTTATAGCAATTCCACACATTTTCCATTTTTTACTACCGTTATCGAATATTACTAGTCTAAGCCTGATGATCATTACTGAATGATTAGAGATGTTCTTTTAGACCGCTAAAAGAACATGTCTATGGATATATACAAATAAACAGTAAATTCTTACTTTGCGGTCTCTTCTTGTCCAACATTTTTTAGTGAATCGAACATCATGTTGGCATGTTTCCGATCCTCGATCAGGGCGTCCCGTTTCGCGCTATTCAACTGCAGTTGCATCATCATCCGTTCTGTCTGATACCTCTGTTCTTTTAACCTATAATACATTATAAGATCTCGATCATTAAAGTGGTTACAGTGCCTGTTTTATCATTTTATTATTTATTTTTTGTTAAAAAGATTATTTTTGGAGACGAGTTTGTTACATTTTTTAGGAATAATGCATTCATTTATGTAGCCTACTCACTATCTGCCGTTTATTTCTGTCCATAACATTACCAATTTTCTACCTCCTTTATATTATTACTAACAAATATATATTTATAAGTAACAAATCTTTGAAATAATATTATTCTATCTCTATTTATGTATCTAAGTAATTGTATCTACAAATTTCATACTAATACACATGATATTTTCATTAATATCGTGTCGGCATTGGAAATACACCCTATTGGGCCAGAGATTTGATATCGTCGCACTCCGGCGTGCAATCCAATACGCAAGCGCACACAGCGGCGCAAATGTCGCGGCCGGCTTTTTCTTAATTGTGTTTATATTATATTGTTGTGCTGTAAACTTACTTTTTGGAATATCGTTTTTGTGCTTCTTTATTTCTATTGTGACTGTGCTCATCATCAGCCCATCCTAGTCCACTGCTGGATATAGGCCTCTCCTAACAAGTACGTTCTCCCGCAGTGAACAATTTTTGTAGTTCTCTTAATATAGGAGCTCCTCCTGCTTTCAGAAGCTCGGTTGTTATGCTGTCCTCACCAGGAGCCTTTCTATTTTTGAGTTATCTCAGAGCCATCTTGATTTCATGTATATTAACGTCTGGTAATTTTCCGGTATAGTGGCGCGTGGGCGTGGCTATAGAATCGCTGATATTTAGTACAACGTGAGCAGAACGAATTTCATATAATCGGCCATAGAAGTCTTCTATCTCAGCGAGTATCTAGTGCTTCTCTTTAGCTTCTTTAGCTCTTTAGCTTCGCTGGATGGCTCCTCCCAAGGTGTTGGTTAAATACTTTAGACCCTTTATTCTGCTCAACCGCCTTTTTAATTCGACGTGTCCTAAAGCTACGTCTAGTCATTTTTGCTATCTTCTTGTTAAGAGCCAAACGCTGTAACGAAGTCGCCTGTTTGTCTTCTCGTCTTATTGTCATCAGCCGCAAAGTCTCGTCCGAGAGTTCCGACTTCTTGCCCATATGTCTCTTACTAAAGAGCTTACCTGACGATATCTATCACATTTTTTAGTCCTTCGTCAATACCAGTGATTTTCAAAGCGGCAAATTGGTTTACTAAAGTTTTTTCAAAAGTATCGAACCAGTAATTAATTTGGAGGAGGTTAGGTTGGAGCATAGACCCTATGATTTGTTGTCTTTCTAGCTGGATACTAATGCTCAAAGTGCCTCGTAACAATCGGTGATCGCTTCCAGCATTAAACCTAATGATCACTGAAACATCCCTTATATATGCTTTTTATTCGTCATAATAAAGTCTATTTTGCTTTTAGTTACAAAGTTGCGGCTTCTCAATATCCACAATCGCCGTGGCTGCTTTTTGAAGAAAAAAATAATTAGAAACCACTCTCTCTCGAGAAAATTGAGCATTTGCCTTCTGTAATTCCTACATCCAAATTCATGCGGTCCTAGTTTTGATTCGCCGGCTTCCCGAACTTTCCCTACTTTGGCGTTGAAATCTCCCATGACAACATTGAAGTGAATCTTGGTAGAAGAATGAGGAGGGAGGAGCTCGTATTCTGCCCCGGAGCCACCACGGTGGATTACTTTTCTGTGCTCATTAAGCACCTATCTACTTACTGTCTAGATATTTTTCATTTTTCTCATTTCTACACGTTATCCTACGCTATAGACCTAAAATAGGTCAACTCTTCACCATACCTACCTTGCTTTAAGCGTTTCAGCTGATTGAAATGAAATGAAATACATTTATTTCACTTCTAACAACAATTTAAAATTCAGAAATATAAACAACACACAGAAAGAAGAATATACAAAAAACAAACGCATATAAACATGGCGAAATGAGCCCTCTGTTAGTTTAATGGGACAGAGCAAGTCTGCGGCGCTGGTTTTCGTGAAGATCCCCGGTCGTGTTACATCTTATCAAGATAATAAAAATAAAATAATAAAATATAGTTAAAAGAAAAACATATAACTTAAAATAACATACCTACTTAAAAAGAATAATACTAATAATCTATTACATTTATTATAAAAACATAGCTTTACTATTACCTTTACTCTTTTTTTAACGTAAATTTAAACTTAGTCTGAGCGGTGACGACAAATTGTTTCAACACTTCGTGGTCAGGTAGCGCGGAAGCTACCAGGAAATATTGTCAAACGGTGTCGCGAGGCTACAAATAAGAATTCGAAACCTCTCATTTTATAAATACCTACATCCGAGGATCCGACTAGCTTATTATACAGGGTTATAGGTAACTAACGCACGTCCTCTTAAGGGTGGCTTTGATTTATCAAGACTGACAACTTTTGTTGTACGACTTTTGCCAAAACCTAATACATCGTTAGATTTTTTTTTTTTAGTTTTAGTGTGAATATCTAGTCATCGTTAGCTCTATATTCCAACTTTCATTCGATCTGGCGTAGGTATCCAATCAGCTGGTGCTATGCAGTCGTGCGCAAAGTTACGTTGCTACGCAGCGTTAAGGATCGTGTAGCAGAAAGTTTATTAAACCTATACCTTGTTTATTTTACAAAGTCGCCTATAACAATTATTTGAACGTAAATTTCCATATTTAGTTAACACGTTTGCTGCGGCAAGGAAAGTCATAAACCTTCTCCTGGTGCGGCGGTAGGTCAAAATACACCAACCAACGACTATCCGCCAGTGCGTAGTAGGTCTTTCTCGACCCCCCAGCACTAGGGTTTACTAAAATGCTGTAAATTGGCGAAAACGTAACGTATGTAATTTTTTTTTGTACTGTTAGAACGACCATGATTCCAACTTCCTTGGTTTAGCTTCGCACCGGGATCTGTCAAATATTAAACGAAAAATAAAGCAGAGAAAACAGCGGGCTGATATCGACCTGGTCCGCACTAGAAAGTGTTTTTTAGTAGTGATGGGACAGATAAAGAATAAATAAGGGATGTGGAAAATAAAACAGAACTATCGATTACGATAACAAATTCTATTAAGAAAAAAAAACTTGTTTAATGAAAAACTTATTAATTAATAAAAAAAGTTACATTAGTGAAAAAACTTATATTGTTAGCATTAGTCTGCCTGTGAATGCTTAGTTTTAAAACACGTTTTGCAAAGGTTCTGATTGCATCTCCTGCAAAATGATTTAATTTTTTTAACTTTTTTTTTGTTTGGGTAGTATTTAAAGTTCTCCGCAGTCTCTCATAGCACCCTGCACAATTTTTTCGTTTAGCGGTCATCTCTAGAACATGGCCACTGTCCTTCCGATTTTCTTGGTTTTCTGAATTTAAAATGTTTTTTGAGTTCTACCACATGGCTCACAGTTATGAACGAAATATTGTATGGGACTTGCGATGGGGAATTGTGTTACTCCAAATTTAACGTAAGCGAAGGATTAAAATCAACTGCGCTGTCATTTCGAAGTATCGCACGAACGACTAGCGTTAATTCGCCTCGATAGCACGCACAACACTAAATGGCGGCGCGCGCGCTCAGTGCTACAACGGGTCGCGGGCGGCCTGTTGGGAGGGTAGGCCCAAATAGACCTGTTGCCGCACTGAGCTGATGTTTTTTACCGTCTGTGCGTGGTAGGTCAAAAAGAGCCTACCGTAATGTTTTGATTGGGAATACCTACAATTTTGACCACAAGCTGAAATATATATTTGTCTCTGTTGAAATCTTACAAACACCTGAGATACTCGCTCCGCATTGGCGGGAGGGACATAGTTTTGTTCGTCCGCACCAGGCGAAAGTACCGTGGTAGGACGAAATAGGCCTGTTCCGCAGCAAACGTGTTAAATAGTGAAAATAAATGTTTATTGATTGACGTACTAATACACTATTAAAACAAACTAGAATCAAAATAAAACTTTAAATAATTGTTTCACAAACAAAACCAACCTATTATTTGTCTGCCATAGGGAACATCGTAAAATGAACAAGGTAAAGGCCTCTACGTAAGTTAATGTTTCAAAGGTTGTACAATCTGTACATATTTATACACTGAATCCACAATCCCTTCATACTTATCCAGGCTTAGGACTGGCTACACTAAAAAATAAAAAAGTAAATAGAAAAACACGAACATTGATACGTAATCAAGCAATTCATCGCACCAAAAGAGGCGCGCGGTCTGTTTGAAGATAGATAATTGCAAACAATTTTTTAATGTAGGCGTATTTAAAAAGTGGAATCACTCTATTTACAATAATTAAACTATTTACAAAAATACTCACAAATCTATTTACTCGGTGTCAACACATTCGGAAATAGTCTCGCGGACTCACGGCAAGCTTCAGACAGATTGTCACCGCACCGAGCATAAACACGCACCATTTCGGTATATTCAATGTTAGTGTATCGATTTGACATTGTGATTTATGAAACGAACGCGTCACGCGCCGGCGCACACGCAAGCAAATTTGCGACTGACATGACCCGTGTTACACAGTAGTCAAGCACATGTCGCCACGCCCGCTCACCGCGCCGCAGACCCCTTTCTTCGTTAGTAGCGACACAAGACGCCGCGCACTACGTAAGTCTGTCTTCGGTCGCCTTTGTCGGCGTGGCGCGATCGTCGCCTTACGAAGAGTTAAAAAGTTCAGAACTGCAAATCTGATTTTTATTTTTTTTGTATGGGAAAAAAAGTAATTGAATTATAAAAAGTCGTACAACAAAAGTTGTCTGTCTTGATAAATCAAAGCCACCCTTAAGAGGCTGTGCGTTAGTTACCTATAACCCTGTATAAATATTTACTCACCCGAGTATTAATTACATCAAATAATGCCATAAACATGCCAGATATACTCGTATATATCGGTGGTCTGTCATTTTCAATAGACTTATTAAAAGGGGTGACGTGCGACCGACGGGGAACGCGATAACAAAGGCGGACATATGCAATTTGCACGCGTAGTATCAAACGCTCCGACAAAGCTAATAGATAAAGGCCGTATCCTAGCTACATCCCAATAGTTGTTTTGCCAGAACTATGGATTTACACAGATTTGAGCGTAAGGGAGGACAAAGGTATTTGTGTACTCTATATATGGTAGCCGTGGTGGCTGCCGGCAGAATAGAATAGCACCCCCCTCTTCTTGCTGAGGTGTCGTAAAAGGCGACTAAGGTATCTCTTTAACACCGCAATTCAACCAGGTGTTCAGAGAAGGACAACTCGACCAAACCTGCATCCCGCTCCCTCCCGATCGTACTGGTTCTCCTTTCCATCGGGCCTGAGGGAGCACGGACGAGAGAGTGCTTTTCTGGCTGCGCGTCCAGTTATGCACTTAAATATCTCCTGCGCAATTGACTGTTTCCAAAAACTGGATCTCGAATTTCTTAACCGGTGTTGAAACAGTCGCCGTAGCCGAAACCGGCTAGGACATCATCATCATCATCATATGGTATATTCAATAAATATGTAGAAATACTTACTAGCAACGCCTACTATGTGTTTATCAAAATGAATTTATTGATTAAAAAAGTAATCGTAAGGTTCGACAACAATTTACTTGTTTTAAAAAAAATAGAAGCATTTTCTTACTAACGAATTTGTAAGGCTATTCAATTTGATCTGCTTTTTGGTCCTCAGAATTATCTTTAGATTTTATTGAATTTGAAACAAGATTACTATATTCAGCCCACATTTTTACCCTATCAAGATCATCATTTAATAATTGAACATTTTTATCAATATCTACTGAGCTTGTAAGTGTAAATAAATCTGTAAATCATCAGCGTATGATACTTGAAATTATTAGTAACTTTTGTCACATCTGATTACCTTGACTGTAATGTTCGCGTCACAGTTAGCCTAAATGTTGCAAAATAAGCTCCGACTTTATACAAGTGGTTATAGAAATGTGCAGTAATGCATAAGAAAATTCATAAGATGTACCACAAGAGGGACCAATTTTGAAAAATCTATTGTTCAAATCAATGATTATATTATTTAAACGTCTATTGTTTTTGTGTTCTTTTTGATAAACCTAAGTGAAATGAAAATAAAACCAACGCTTTGAGTAATAATCTTTTCACAATAGGTGCTTGCTACTTTCAGACCCCTTAGTGATAGGTACAAACTTATGCGAAAACACTGAGCTATTTGGGTATTGTAAATAAAAGCATAGTCTTCTAAATACAAGCACACATTAAAGTCATAAATTAAAATATAATAACTTATGGATTAATTTCGGATAATGTCAAATAATATAATACTTAAGCAAGCATAGAAACTCATACCACATTGGCAGGTTCTAATGAAGCAATATTCAATTTTACAGTGAAACTGTTTTAACTCTGTTATGAGTTTGACCTTACTTATACCCGTATATAATATAATAGTGTTAGTTACCTTTTAAGAATTTGATCAAAAGACGAAACAAGTGTGGCTTTTTGCAGTCGTTTGCATATTCCCATTACTTCCTCGAGTTCCCAATGTACAGAATGCTTACTACCAACATCCTCGTCTTCGTACAGATCATCTAGATTTGTTGCTTCCTATTAAAATAAATGATTTTTGACAATCTTTCTAAGTGGATAAAGATTATTAATATGAGCATTTTACATAAGTAATTAAATATATTATATACATACATATTACAGCAGTAATCCTATGAAATTAATTATAAAGAATTTCTTATTATCGTTTATTTAAGTTATACCTCTTTGCGTATCAGTTCAGGAAAAGAGTCTGTCAAATAAGCGACCTCACGACGTGCTAACTTCAGTGTCCTTTCTCTCTCTTTCATGTTACTTTTTATTTCTTTTTCTAGTTTACTGAATTCAAATTTTCTATCGTCTAAATACTCCATAGCTAGTTGACCCATCTCCGTAGCGCCCATCAAACATTTTCCTTGAGAACGACAATCTAGCTTGAGAGCTTCCAAAACGACGGTAAAATATGATGAATCCTAAAATAAAATAAAGCTGATCTTGATACGAATAAAAAAAAAAGTTTTTCTGAAACATAGAAATAACCCAAGCACTATTCATAGAATAGTCATTCTATTCTACAGTTAAAAAAGTGTGCATTACAAATATAAGCTAATATGTATTTTTATTACCGTTGTAATTTATTATTGAAATGGATCTTAACCTTTAATTCGCTACAAGATAATCGATAAAATATAAAAAAATAGAAAAATTCGACTATTTTTTCTATTTTTCAATCAAATAATTTCACAGAACATGACACGTTTTGTTGTCAGTTTATTTCTTATATTATTTTTAAATAGCGACATAAATTGGAAATAATTAGCATCGGAAACTGTTATATATATATTGTATTATGTTTATTTCAAATTGAATCTAATCCATGGTACTTAAAGGAAATTAAGTGCAGTGAATGTTATTTTTTTAATTAAGTATAAATAAATAAAAATGTAATATTTTTTTCGATCTATAAAAGTTTATGCCTTGTTGATGTCAAGTTAAAAACATACTATTATATAAAGTGTGCTATAACATGCCCATCTAGTAAGATAAAATATAAATGTACCATTATTATGGTAAAGATATGTTTAATATTTAAAAGAAGTATAAAACTGGGTTTAGCTAGAATGTATTTAATTAAGCGAATTCACTTTTTTTTCGAAGTTTTTATAATATCTTCAGCTATTTTGATTCAAGTAATCTCTTTGGAGATAAATAGGGCCTTAGATCTTTTTCTAACTTCTATTATATTATTCTTACCTAGTTTAGAAGAAGAAGATTCTCTCACTTGTTCTAAACAGTTCCTTATGATGCTATCGAATTTATTTTACCAATCTTATCTATTTTTTTCTTCAATCAATTCAATTCAATCTTACATATTTAAAATTATGACGACATAAGGTTCGATCTCTACGCAGCCCATGGGAGTAGTAATTAGGCTTACTTAAAGGACACAATTCGAGAGTTGTTGGATGGCTCATATCTAAATCGTTAGATTGAAGTCTGGGCCGTTAATTCATAGGCTTTTACAAAGCCCAAATCTCACGCTATACAAATTCTCGAGAACGATTGTGTTTATAAACTTCCAGGCCACATACCCGATTTCATTTGAATACTAAATAATAAATGCCGAACAGAAGACGCGAAGCATTTTGGATATTCGAATAATGAAAATAAAACACACACACACAGAGACACAGAGGGAACAAATAGGATTTGGATCAGTATTTTAACCAGAGTTTAGTTCAAATAAGATGTATGATACTTAATTAAAGTTTTGTTCTGAGCTACGTTCACTTTCATACCATCTTTCAAAATATTTACCTTCTGTAAAATGTTTATCTTTCAAAATGGCTTAATAGACATATTTTCCAGTAGCTTCACTTTATGTTATACTATGATTTTTAACCATACAACATTATCTCTAATATATAATATAATTTAAAACTAAATTTATTCAGAATCACTTTAGGCTGCGATAGAATTTCGAACTTTTTAAAAGCGAAATAGCGAAAATTAAAATGTCTGCTAACTAAGTACGTTTAAATATATTAAAATAAATTTCATTTTAAGCTTTTTAAAAATTTAGATTTGTGTTGAAATCAGTCAAAAGAATAAAACAACCTTAAAATTGAAATATCTTAAGAATGATTGAATTTCGCCCAGACAAAAGGGCAGCTTAAATTGTTTGTATTTTAAGTCCTTTGTTTGTTACATGCTTTCGTTAATACGAAGAGCATAAGCTCTGTATATCGGTGCTGGAAAGTATAAATTCTTCACAGAGTAAAATTAAGGTGATTTTGAAATTGCTGTAATGCAGCAAAAACCTTGGGGCTTTTAGTGTGAAGATACTTATAACTTTTGATCACTCGTAAGACAAAGGTCTGGCTATGAATACCTACTACGTTTATGTGGTACGAGTTTAACGACAAACTTACATTTTTGCGTTTACGCGATACGTAATTACATTTTTACATACAGTATTTACAGTAATGATTACTCAGACAGTACATTGATAAATACTGTGTCAAGGGTCAACCATGAAGTTAGTAAAATGTTAATCAAAGTTAATTTTATTCATAATATTTAATTGAAAAGAATATAATTATTAACGCCTAAAAAGATGTGAAGAAAGAGCTTTTTAAAAACAATAGAAACTACAATATAATTACAGATTAATAATAGATAATTGACCGAGCGAATCGAGGTTTCAGAGGCCAGTTGAAGAATTCGGCATGTTGTCCGTTAGTCGATGGCTTATAAGCCCGAATCATTGATTACTTTCTTAAGTTCAAATTTAAAAAGTCATCACTTTACAGCATTTTTAAAGTAGGAGGTTGTTAGCAGCAACAATAACCCTTAAAAAAAGATTTGGCAAATTTAATTTTCTATACTTTACAAGATTTAAAAAACAGTTGCATTTGCTGTTATAACATAATTATAATAAATCTTGCCGACGGCACTTTAGAAAGAAATTGAGATAAACTTTTTATAGCTTAGTACAAACCATATTACTCATATCTAAATATCACAGTTGTAGGTGTAACCATTTGTGAGTTATATTTATTTTATTTTTTTTAATTTAGAAATTGATTGGCTCAGGTGCAAAATTAATATTTGCAGGGTTACAGCTTTTATGCTTTTCAGTATAGATATACCTAATTAGGAAAAAAATCTAGTATTCTTAGATCAAATGCTGGTTTCCAATATTTAGTAAATAGCGATCAGTATTTAGATAAATACATATAAAAAGTAATATATTAGATGTGATATTTTTAATAATATCATCAAAGCTTGTTATTTCTTACAATCGCTGTAAGTATAAGTCTTAAATAAAAATCTAGAAACTATGAAATAACGGAAGAAAGTTTATTAAAATTTTCTATAAAACGTTCCGCTTTTATCAAAGAAGCTTAACATGATATGCATGTCATAGGAGCTTATAAGACAAATGACAACCTAACGAACGTTCCTTATTTATTTACGTCAAAGAACTTCATGTTTTTATCTTATTATATTCCTAAGATATTAAAAACATCTTTTTTTTATTAAAAAGATGGTCTACGAAGCTAAATATTGTTATTAGATACCGATTTTGCCTATGACACATCACCAAATTATAAGTAGGTTTTCTGTCACCTAATTAGTGTAAAATCATCTATAACAAAGTGTATACTGCATACCTTTTTAAGTATATCCAAAATCTTCTTATACATGACTTTTATAGCAAGTGCCGCGTTTTTCTTAATATTTGCTTTCTGTACGTAGTTCGCGACAGCTTGCTCTTTTTTCTCAGCCGGTAGCTTCCCACCTACTTCGAAGAGTAAGCGATCTCTAAGCTCCGCAGCTTCTAACTAATAAATTAAAATAATATTTTCTATGTTTTGTATCCCACAACAGTGAATAAATAAATTTACAGCAAAAAATTAAATTAAATACAGTGCCCCGATTAAACTACATTATACGGAATAAACTATGTAAAATTAGCAAATACTAATGTTAGTGCTTCAATTAATTTAACTTTAACACTAGATACAGATATATCGTTTTAGTATTCATTTATGTTAATACTGTAAAAGTCACAATATTGCGTTTATAAATAAAGACTTAAGAAAAGGAAGAAAAAAAGATTTAATCAGATAATCAATGTAGTTAGTCAATTTAAGTGTTTTTTTTCACTGGCTTGGAAAAGTGACTGGTGAAAAGTATATAATAATCCAAATACGGCTGCAAGAGCCCCGAGGACACGGCACAGCAGACCCTTGAAGTATGCTCAGCCTGGACTGAGGTAAGGAAGGTCCTTCAGGACAACATTGGGGACGACCTCTCGCTGCCGGCGTTGGTATAAGCCATGATAGGCAGCGGAGAGGCATGGCAGGAAGTGTCATTCTTCTGCGAGATTGTGATGAAGCAGAAGGAGGCCGCCGAAAAGGTCTGAGAGCGAACATCTTTTCTGGTCACTCGGTGGCCAAGGCACCGTCGCCGGAGGGACTCGTTCGCCCAGAGCGAGCACGACATCCCCCTATAACAATAGCCGGGCAGTAGACTTAAGGGGGTTTTGCTGCCTGGATGAAAAGTAGATGATGCACGGTGGCCGGCGTACCGCCTGAGAGATAAGTTTTGGAGGGGTGGGCTTGTACTCCTACATCTCCCAGAAAGGTAGCCTCAACAAGGCTTTTTATTCCCTGGGCGTCTGGATGAATTGGGTTTCCCAGGCTCGGAAGGCAGAAGTGAGTTTCGGGTGGAACAATTAGCGGGACATCCCAGGGGTTTTTAGTCAGTATGAGTAAATATGGTGTATATATATAGCACATTTTAAACTCTTTTTACAATTTCTCGCGTCTTTCTTTATATTACGCATGTGATGCGATTTTTTCTTGTTTAATTACTTATTAACTATTGTAGACTCTAAAAATGTATTATTATACAATCTTTTATTGTAATATTTTTCTGTATATCATAATATGCATATATTATTTTTATATTCGGGTTTTCAATTTAATTATAATTTTAAACATAAATAATTCATAAAGAACAGTTACAAAGCAGTAGTTGAAGAAAAGTATAATCTAAAATTGTCTATGAATGTAAAATTGTCTATTCAGAATATATTTTCATATTTGAACTTTCCGACTGCACAAAGCACGCCCTACTAATTTATTCATTTCCCAGGCTTGCATTGAACTACGCAACCGGGCTCTAAATATACTTACTAGTTTTCTTCACAGTTAGTTAAATATAAATAATATGAAGTTGATACGTGAAAAATAATAATTTATTAAGTATAAAATAAATATTACTAATATAATTGCATTCCTACTTTCAGAATTGACAACATTTACATTATAATTAATGTGAAATTTTATCCCCGTTTGCCTATAAAGCCATTTCAAATACTTTGTGTTAGTTACCAAGAGTCCACAAACTTTACAAACCTGTGTTAAGCGGAATTTTTCCATCTTCTTTTTCTTTGTATACCTTATCCGATCAAGTTGTTTGCGCTTATTAAAATTTTCTTGGTGAATACTCTCCAAAACTTTCTAGAAAATTAATATGTAAAAATAGAATCATAATTGACTATATTTAGTTAATATTATTTATACAGAATTATCTTAATATTTTCTTATATGAATTTGTAATACAGATTGATACTGATTCTTATAACTCTTCTGTTAGTGTTATTGTTGGCACAATCATTTTATAATAATAATAGTATATCATCACGATATATCCCTTTCGATGTGAGCAGCGATATTATTAGCGGCTGTATCCACTTTACACTTATACGCCGTGGCCAACATGACCAGTAGCGCAGCTAATGGCCATCCTCCGGGCATTTACACATGACATTTCTATTAGATGGCGCGTGGATCTCCTTACGATGTTTTGCTTCACCGGTGAGCATGTGGCGTCTAGATCTGTATTTAAACTGGAAAACTCAGAGGTACGTGCCGAGACACGAACCAACGACACCTCGCATTGCCGCGCAGTACTAGCAGTCCCTTATCCACCATGGAACCAAACCCACAAATAATAATAATTAACTAATAATTAATTGATATAATTTTATAAATAATAATTAATAAGCCAATTTAACTCACCAACAATGTGCAGGCAAAATTTAATAGTTTTCGAGATATTAATTTTAAGGTTTTTTATTAGTATGTCCGATTTCGATATTTAGATCTAAATTGTTAAAAGCTTTCAAAATAACTAAATTATATTGGAATATATTTAAAAAGCTGATACTTATAAAAAGCCATTCCACTTATAAAAAGTCTAAAACTCTATCACAATTTAAAGTTAACGAATCTTAACGTAAACAAATTTAATTTCAATTATAGATTATGTCACAGATAATGCTGTCTAGTTAAAAAAACATACTATAATGCAGAGATTGTGAACATCTGGGAAAACATACCATTTAATAAGCTAACGAGAAATGTATAGTAAAGATATGTAAATATTTAGAAAGACGTAAAATCTTTGTGGTGTGGACAGTCTGTCATGTAAATTTGGTTGCTTTAAGAGTTTGATAGGACAAAAATTGTGAGTATACATTTTCGTTTTTTTTTTCGTTATAATTAATTATTGTTAGTTGTCAAGTAGTGTTTTATGTCAGTTAGCTTGATTTTTATTTTAGTTAATATATTCGTGGATACGTTGCTGGCTTGTGTATTTTTATGTTCTATTTTGTTGTTTTTAAGTTGCTATATATTTCCCAAATCATATAAAAATAAAAAATGGCTGGATAATTTATATTTAAAGTCCAATATAAAATTACATCCTTTTATCGGCAACGTTTGTATTAAAGTATTACCTATACAAAATAAACGATCGACATAAGTTTTCGACACATTTCTTTGACAAGTTATGTCAATTTTATACATTAGCACTTTTTACTAGCGTTAGCTATAAACTAATGTCACTTTACGTAGGGGCTCTGAACACTTGAAGTTCTTGGTTGGCTGGGTTTCTATTTTTCCGAATTTTACAGAGGTCAAATTCACGCTGTTAAAAATTTACATATAAACACTCGTTAAAAACTAGATTCTAGACCACATGCCCGATTTAATTCAAGTATAAAATAATACATGCCGAGCAAAAACGGAGAGTAATTTTGGATACTTTAAGTAATGAAAACAGAAGTGAGAAATAGGATTTGGACTGAATATTAACGATCGCAAGCTGGTCATGCAGCCTGTCAGAGCGGCGCAGTCACTTACATCAGACACTTTTTCATATAAATACAGACAGAGTGGTACATCACTGGCGGGAATCTGCTGCTGGATCAGCGACCAGCGACTTTTAGAATTATAATCGCACCGTTATTGATTAATAAGTTCTTACACTGTTTATTTTCAGATGAGGTAAAGAATCAAAACTTAACCATGTAATCCAGGTTCTTTTTCTCAAGGCAACTTTAGTGGACATTAATACACAATATAAAAAAATTAAATATGAAAATAATATTTTTGTAAACTTTAAAATTAATAATATATGTTCGAATCCCGGCACTTACCTCTGGGTTTTAAAAGATTACGTATGGATTTAGGCACCACAAGTACACAGGTGAAAGAAAAGATCGTGAGAAAACAGACGTGGCATCTAATAGAAATGTCATATTTAAGTTCCCAGAGAACGGCGGTTAGCTACGCTACTGTTCACGATGGGAACGACATATAAACGCAAAGTGGATACAACTACTAGTATATATTATCTCTGCTCACCGCGACGGGGATATAGCATGAAGATACATTATTTATTATTATTTTATATACACACAAACTTAAAATAGTATTACCTATTCATTTATTTCAATAAACAAGAATCCCTAAAAACTCGACAATTTCAGGCGGTAAACCACCGGGGTGCCTTAAGAGTGATAACTTTAAGTTATGATAAAGTTTAGGAATTTTTATGTTGTAATAATTTAATTATAGTATCAGTTATGTAATTAGTAACAAAACCATTTGTTTTCAAGTATTTTACAATTTCAACTTTAGCATCGACATCGGGAGCACTTATAAAAAATCTTGCAATAATACGGCAAGTTTCCAATGAGCCGGTATGTATATAATAATATATAAAATAATTAATAGAAGAAACTAATGCAATATTACATTGTAAATATGTGTAGTGGAAAAACTTTTGTGACAGAGCAAGTAAAAAAACTTCAAAAACACTAAAATGATATTCCAATTTTACAGCACAAAATCACATTTCTTTTCTTTTTAGTTCGGCGTTCGATATATTTCTATAATTTTTAAATTACCCTATCTATCCTACTTTTAACACCTATACGAGATTTACACTTACGTCAGCCTGACTGTTCATGTATGTCAGCTGCAACCTTTTGTGCTCCTGAAAAGCATTTCTGAGGAATTGCTTATCGCCATACACGGCAACACCGAGTTCATCCCTTTTCGTAGTAATCTCTTTTCGTAATGTCCGAATGTCGCGCGAGTAGCGCTTTTTCTGCTTAGCCAAATCGCCTTCATGTATCTTGCGATCTCGTTCTTAATAAAAAAAAAAACTATACTAGTTCACTAATAATGAATTCAATGTTTACGAAATTAAATATAATTATATAAAAAATATTTATTTGTTTATTTTGTAATTAACTTTATACTTAATCGGCAATCAGCTGCGCTACTGGTCACGTTGAACGCGATATAAACGATTAAATATAGATATAAACGATTAAATATAGATATAAACGATTAAAAAACATAAGGGTAAATTAAATAAATTTAGGGGTTGCTCTATTAATCTCTGAATTAGAAGATTTAAAAAGAACACAATTCAATGTCGTCTCACCAAATTTATACGAGTACTATTATAATAAAGAAGTAATTGTTGTATATTGGTATGCAGAAGGTATTTTTTTCACAAATATTTATGAAGAATGTACCTTCAGGGTGGACTAAACTTTATATTACGATTATAATCACGCGAAACTTTAATAACATGTGAGCGAACCCACAGGCATAGCTCGGATAATGAATTATGAAGTATCTGAGAAAATTGAATGATATTGTTCAACAAAACAAGGTATTATAGAAAGCCCTGGCGATCGAACCTCATCTACTGAAGATAGGACCGAGAGGCTTCTGATTAAAGATTAAGCAGCGCTCTGAACAGAAGTGGATGTATTGAGAGGGCTATGAATAGTGAAAAAGGTGATTTACTTTGTACAATATCTGATATACTTTTTAGGAACATAAAATATTTTATTTATAATGATTCGACAAAACGACTATATCGCAAATTGCATCTTATAGTATATGTAAAAAAGGCGGCGGTTTTGAATATACGACATTCCATCGACAGCTGTCATCGCCTTGCCAACCTAAATATACCACGTTGTAAGGCTTCTAGATTATCATAGCCAGCCTGTACATGCCTACTGCTGAAAATAGGCCTATCTCAAGGTTCAGCACTAACACATATCTTTGGCTTTCTCTAACAATATTTGTGAGACGCAATATCCATTCAAAAACTCTTCTACCCTAACGATTATCTGATCTTCGGAAAATATTACCAACCTACTGTTACTTCAGTTTGCTGATCGACTCTCTGAGCCTTGTAAATGACCGTGGATCTGTGACGAATAGTATATACATAGGCTAACTACAACACGCTATAACCCGGCCTGAGTCACTAACAGAGGCTTTATATTCGTGGAGTATTGTCGCTATCTAGTCAGAAATAAATAACATCTCATTTTCCATTCAGATGCTATTGCTTTCTTTATATATCGTAAACTTTGACCATTTAATAAATAAATACACAAAGGTCAATAGAACATTATAAAAATTAGAATTATTTATTCGATTTTTATCAGTAATTAAAGCTAAAATTTTAAATATAGTGAAAAAAAATCTATTTATTGTTTGAAGAAACGTTTTATTCTGTAATTTGTGTATTGTGTATTAACAATACCAAATTCTACATACACAAACACCCATATGGGATAAGTACATGTACTTATAAATTACATAGTAAATCCTTTTTTATATATTTTTTTTCATAAACGATTCGACCCGTGACCCAAAACTTTGATTATTTATTAAAAAGGAAATTCCATGAAACTTCGTATTTATATAACAAAGCTTTGTGTTATTAACGTCTTTTTTTAATTTATTACTTATATTAATATGGTAGAAAATTAACTAACCGTATAATTTAATAAGCCCTCGATATTGATTAATCTTGTCCTTTATAACCCAATTCTCATCTTGCATTCCATGAATACGCACTTTAGCTATAGATAACATCGTAATACTTTACAAAGAATCAGGTAAATACTTATATAAAATAGCTATTACGCTATTTTGTACTTTTAAACAACCGAAAACTTCAATTCACTTTGACACACTGTATACGTCTTTTTCTATTTTTTGAAATGCATATAATAAAACAATATTCACGAAAAAGTTTGAATGTAGTGTAATTTTAAATACTTCATCAATGGTGCTAAAAGATATATAATAGAAAATCCTATATAGGTTTTATTCTCTTTAGCGAGTACCTAAAATTGCGGCTAAGCGGCAGCAGTTTTTACAGGTACAAGAAAATGTAATAATTTAACTCTTTTCCTTAATTTTTGTCGGTGTACAGGCAGACGGGCCAGCTAATGGTGAGTGGTTATCGTCCCTCATGGACAACTGGAACACGAAGACCGTTTTTATCGTGTTTCCGATGGTCTTTTTTTAACTTTTCTCGGCAATCAGCCTGACGGTCTGCTTGATGATAAGTGGTTATCGTCCCTTGTAGACAACTGCAATATGAGGAGCGTTGTTTTTGCGTTATCGACGAAGTAGATTGTTGTTCACTGTCTTTTTTGGTAACCCGGAGGAAATCCCTAACGGACCTTCAGGGCAGTGAGGGCCGCCCACCGATGTGTCAGACTTGCGCCGACTAAAATCCCCGGGTTGTTCCTTCTCTCACCTGTCAAGTGCGAAAGACAAGGCTGAGCCATCTTCTGCAGCACCCGGTGACGTCTGGCCTTCTGCAGGCCCCTTCTACTTGGCGAGGCGGGGTAAAATAGTTGCCACTCCCCAGCGTACTCCTAGCTCATTGGCATGAATAGTGGTGTAAAGTACCACCCTCCCCTCATCTCCATGATTTGTCATTGGAGCGGTGTGCGGGAACACATCGCACACCGCTCAAGCCTGGATCTGGGCGACGCGCTCCCTCAAGCGCCGCCCGATTGTTTATGTATTTATTTATTTTAAAGGGAAACATATAGCAATATAAAAATGATAACAATATACACAAAAAATGTTACATAAGCCAGCAAAGTTTCCACAAAAATTAGTACAAAAATAAAAATCAAGCTAATAAATAACAATAAAAGAAAATCAATCAAATATACATTCATATATATGTTACATATAAATAGTACATTTATATAAAAAAAAAGTACATTATAGAACAAAATTGAACTTAGGCAACTAACAATTAACTAACTATTAATTTAACTTAGGTTTTTTGTTCACAGTCCTATGGGAGAATTCTATATCACAGCTCTTGAGAAAAACGGAAATGTTCTAGAGAACCGGAGCATATCACAGTTTTGTAAGGCTTTAGAATGCAGAGATACGCTAAGGATCAAAAGAGAAAGTTTTATGTTTGAAATGGCGCTGACTTGATTGGTCTTTAGTGCACATTCCATAGTACAAATAGTAGAAAAAACAGAAGCGACATCTCTCCGTAGACTTGGGGGCTCTAAGCCCTTTGTTAGTTTGTGATTATTGATAATGAAAATAGTCCAGCGATGCATGGAGTCAAACGGATTCAGCTGACAGGCAGAAGAACCGGCTCAATTATGACAATTACACTCTATGTGTGCATGTACTAGTGTTTTATAAAGAATAAGACGCTGCTCTGCTGTAAAATACTGCGTAATCCGGTTTAGGACTCCCAACTTTTTGGAGACCGGTTTGGCTTTGCTGTCCAAATGGATCTGGGACTGCACTTCACCAGATATATTGATGGCAAGAACTACTACACTATTTCTAACGGACAGCTGAGTACTCCAGAATGCAGCAGTTACGAGAATCAGAGATTTTAGGTGTAAACCTACAAATCAATATCTTAGAGGTGTTAAAAAGGACAAGGTTAGTATTTCCCCATTCCAAGGCTTTATCCAATAAGCAACTCAACTTCGGACACTAAGTTTATTCGACTCCTCTCAGTATGCGATTGTGACATATTTTCTTGGCCCTTATAGCAAGCACCAACCGTACTATCATCCGCATAACAATGAATTATGTCCCATAGGTCATTAATATGCAAGATGAATAGTGTAGGTGATAGCACTGAGCCTTATGGGACACCAGCGTTGATTAACTTGGCATCGGAACAACCACCCACCCGCTTTGATATCTTAACGCATACCTGAGAAATAGGATCTTAGCAGACAGAAGGACAATGAAGTAATTCTTTTGCATTTGATGATTTCAAATTAACGGTTCATATGAAATTATTGAATAATGTTTTACCAAAAAACTCTTTATACGAGTATCTACATAACTTACCCAAATCCAGTTAAAACTAAATATAAATACATTAAAAGCAAGGTCCAACAACGAATAGTAATTGACAATTCTAGTATTTAATGCAGATTTCCTATTTTAGCTAAGATTTTGTATAAACATCAATTTATATCATAATATCGAAGCTACCTTAAAACTTTATCCGTCTGCATAATATTTTATAATATTTACCTGTGAGGCACTATGTTATGATAGGCTATAACACACAAAAATTAATTTAAATTTTCCATCCTAACTATAATTTTTCTAACTATTGGTTATTGCATAGATTCCTCAGAAACTAAGCGGGGGGCATCGTGTTCGCATAGTGCTAAATAAATAGCATTGATGTGTTTGAAGATATTTGTGCATATAAAAAGTTCTTTAGAAATAATAAACCAATGTTATTAAAGGTATATTATAAAAGTTATTTAATTAATTACTGATTTTAGGCATGCGCTTCTGGATCGCCTATAATAGAGCATAAGGCTCTATGTGTCCGATCTTTGCACTGTGTCCCTAAAGGGCAATTGGAACAAGTAGTTCCAGGTTCGTAAATAGGAAATCCATCAATATTACCGGCGGGACCATAATTGCAAAATGTAAATGCCATTATTTTTGGTTCTTTGCGTTTCTTTTTCCGATTCTGTAATTCAAAAATCCCTCGATGTAGAAGGGATTCCTTGCTATCAAATTTATCCGTCGTCGAATAATCTTCAAAGCGCGTACGTGTCGCTCTTGTCATATATTTCGTGCGGCGTAAAATATTCTCACTACTTGCAGTGAATGCCGTTATATTTTCTCCAATATCGTCATTTTGATGCGGCGTTCTTCGTTTTCGAAATAAGACGCAAGAGCGTTTTTTAACGGTACACAGAGCTTGTGAGCATCCTATACGCCAAGTGGAAGCCCATGCAGCTGCTGAATACCAATGGGCATTACATCCCCCTGGGAAACTGCAATTGTTTAATCTGAAAGACCATACATACTCCGGAGGTAAAGCTCTTGATCCCGAGAACCAAGCTCCAACAGCATCCGCCAATAACTGCGCTTCGGTAACTCTCGAAAGCACCGGTCGCACGTCCATATTTTGAATGGCATTAAACCTTACGGTGTTTCTGCATTCATCGTGACGTTTCTGACATTGTCGAGCCCAAATCTCTGCCATTTCTTCAAGTTCGTAGTCCCAATACATTTTACGCATATTAGTAGCAGGTGGTTGGCCTGCCTCCAAACCCATAGCAATATTATCCCTATGCCTGTTGTGTAGCAAAAGTATCTGGTACCTCATCCAAGTAGTCATTCCCGATGTATATAGCCTTGGACTTTGCTTGTCAGCTGCTATGCATATTGTATGCTGGTTTTTTAAGGAACAATCTGGATGAGAACAGTAATCAAACTGTTTAGTAACATTCTTCGCATTACATAACGCACTTCCTAACATAAATAAGCTCAAAATTAAGTAAAAAGTACACATTTCCAAAAAGAAATATGTGACCGAAAACTTTGACAATTAATAACAAAAATATTTCGCGGAGGTTTGTGTTTCAGCTTTGTGGTACAGTGAATAAATAAATTGAACTCTGTGGCGTATTGCGCTGTAGTCAATTTTAGGCTGATTCACGACTATTTTGATGTGCGTGAAACTGATGCTTACTCTTTCGCACAAAGCTCACCTTATATGCTTAGAACTCTGCCTAAAATAAAATCCAAAAAGACCAGCTTGATGTAAACTTCTTTAAATGTAATTCAAAACAGTAGCAAGAATTAAAAATTCTCTGTTTATTTATATTGAACGTATACATAGATAAACTGAGCTCGGTGCAGTTTTTAATAAAATAATTTTGTCACTATGTGGCTTCTATTCATCGGCAATCCATTTCTAATCAAACTTTTCATGTAAGACCAGATGAATAGAGAAAAGTAATCCACTTGAGCTTGAGAGAAAATACTGTCTAGACAGAACAGATAGGCAGCCACCCAGTATTAAAAAAAAAAATCTAAATTGCAAATCATATCAATGGGTCCTGAAGCCACCAGTTGCCAACGATAAAGGTGCGTTCATCATTTGCACAATAATCTTCTAATATTACGATTCAAAATCCAAGTTGGACTAAATTTTAAACCAATACACATGTATATTACAAGTTCAAGTATAGCAAAATAATGCTTTATTGTGATTCTATAAGATGCACGCCTCTTTCAAAAAGGCTACTGTAATCCGAAATAGCCAGCACAAACTTTAAGTCAGACACGAAAGAAAAACCAGACATGTCTGCCTAAAGTTGAACAAATAGCAACCCTAAAGCATAAAGCATGCTCAGACCAAATATTACTCTTAGGTTTACATAGATTCACCAGTGTAGACTAGGCTTAACCATCGAGGGAGACCGTAATGATTTCTGCCGTAAGTTTGAATATGGCCGGAGAATCCGAGTTTATTACTATTTACGCTCCATGTAGACTTGCACCATCAAACTTTGTACAACTTAAATTGTAGGTGCTATATGTAATTTGTACTTGCCGATTTATTGTGGTGAAGTCTACGCGCTGCCATATTTAATGATAATTAGTTGTCCCGGCAAACTTCGTAACTCCGTGAAACTCGTACTAATCTACTCCTCTTTTCCCCTTTCTCTCTCTCTCTCTCTCTTTATGTCTCCTACTCTCTTATCACCCCTCTCCCTATCTAGAATATGGTCTAGTCTCTTCCTCTGTTGTTCTTTTCGAAATATTAATAAATATTTAGTAAGAATTTTATTTTTATTAATATATCTTCATTAGTGGAGACCTGCACTTAAATATAATATGTTATGTTTGCGCGCGTTATTGTTTATTTTGAAGTATATCTTAAAGTATTCATTTAAATAATATTCTGATGGTCTTATATAGGATTTTCCTCCGAGTTACAAAAAAATAATGTATTCGACTAAATAGCTTTCCAATTACTACATTGTACGTGTCCATTTAATTAAAAGTTATATTAGGTAATTTTTCCTTAAAAGATACACATAAACCATCTCGGATTTTTTGTAGACATAAAAGAGAAATATCCCCCTAGATTGGTGTGTTATATCTCTAAAGGTTTCCGCAGCCTTATCACCAAAAGCTCCCAGACGCCTTGATTTTTCAAATTGAAATTTCACACCACTCACATTCTACTACTTTTCATACTTCATTCTTTCATCCGTTCGCTGAAAAGGGTTGAGTGGTGTCCTTTATTTGTTAAAAAATATACAATATAATCTAACCTAACCTTTTTTTTTTTTACTTGGGGAAAATCCTCATGGGACCGTCTCGGTCGCACTGGGGGGTTGCGCGAAACCGAGGTGTGTCGGACTTGTACCGACTAAAAACCCCAAGGTGACTTCTTCTGCGCATTGACGGGGACCGCGAGACCTGTAATCAATTCGCCGCAGCCCCGACGAAAATCTAACCTAACCTAACCTAACCTAAATAAAACCTACATTACAAATTTAAAAACAAAACTAAACAGACTACAACCTTAACTAGCTTACGAAAAAAAACTAACATAAGCCTTAAAATAAAAATAAAAACAACAACAGAGGAAGATTTATTTTACAATTAAAACTTAACCTAGTACAAAGTATGTAGGGGACTGTGAGCGGGAAGCTGTATCGAGGCGAACCTCCTGACGGCGGCGTTCTTCTCCGTCTGCACCGACAGACGGGTCACTGGTCGAAGGTAGCTCGCGCGTCCTTCTTGGTGGAAGTCTACGGAGCTAGATTTTTTTCGACATTGTTAACAATTATCACCATATTTCAATTAATTTATACAAATTCTTTTAAAATTTATTTTATGCAAATTTACATGTTTTACACAAAATTCTTGCTGAATGAACCTCTCCATGTAATGGTGAAAACTGCAGAAAAATGTGTTCAGTAGATTTTAAGTTTACGCGAAGAGGCAGCGGCAGACATTCGGCGGGGTATTTCTGGCGAGGGATGTAGTGATTGATTCACTGTGAAAACAATTTCCAAGTACCAGCATTTAAAAAACGCATCTGGGATATTAAGCCATAAGATTAAATTACTAAATATAATGATAAGAAGACTGCCTATCCTCAAAGTACGGAATTACTTTGAGGTTCGTACTATATACAAGTGGTTTGGCTTTATAGCCGAGATTTATAGACGCTTACTTTGATTTAGCTTATATTTTGGTCAGAAAATAAGTTCACCTTTAATAGAGACTTGAGTAAAGTCTAAGTATTAGCAGAGCCATGTCCAAGTTAATGAAATCGGTAATTAATCATAGACTTTGGCATTTATTAAATAATACATATAATAGAATTTGTAAATTCTCAGCAAAGTCCTTGATTTAAAATCCAGCCTAAATGTACTTCCTTATATTACGACGCAAATATATGTATTTTTTTTTTTAATTATTTTATGGCTTTATTCCAAGGACTGGTCCTTTGTGATAAATAATATATGTAGGTTTAACAGACCAAAACTCATATAAGCACAACATAGCTTTTGGGAGTCGAAGCTGCTCGCGTCCGTAGGCTTTACCCTAGTTTCCCTACACGTGACTCCTGGGTGGTGCTAAACGAGCAGCAGCGAGGTGGTAGGGCGCCGGTGCCCGTCTGGATCGCGACCACAGTACTTGGGTGTAAAGCCCGTCATAGTGACCAGTTTCGGCTTGTCGGGTTTCGGGATCAGCTTGTGCATATCCTGTAGCTCATATACCTAGAGACCTTCAGTCGTGGTATATGTGGGCCGACATGACGATGTAGACTATCAATGGATTTTCATCCTTTGACAGTCGCTTTCGTTTTTGGAGTACACTGTACTTACCATCAGGTACTCTGTAATCACTATGTCGAGCCAGTGTAAAAAAAAAATAAGCACAACATTTTGACACTTGGTGTCCGTAAACATACTCTGAATACCAGGGTTGACAACGATAATATTTATAACCAACAAATTAAGTTATTAATAATAACTGTGATGTTTTTCATGTTTACATTATAATATTTTTTATAACCACCCACCATCAACTACGCTGCATATGAATTCCGATTAATGTCAGTCTGCGATAGTCCGTGTTTCATTTAATACACCATAATAACGATTCAGGTTGGGAATATTCGATGTTCGTTATTCATAACCAGAGATGGGCTTTTGCCCATTTTTGTAATCTGATAATGATGAATGATTACAAAATGTAGTTGTAATTTTAATTTTCTTGCTCTGTAATCATGATTAAATCCATTTAAAATATTAAGTAATCATAAATGTGTATACAATCTGGGATTTTGTAGTGTTTAAAACATAAATGACCAAAATGCAGTCATATTCATGGTAAAAAACGTAAAATGTAAACGTTAATCATTTTCATTAATCTGATTACATTTTGTCCATCTATTTTGGCCTTACAAAAGGCCAGACGTTTCCGAGGGTCGGAGAAGAGATTGTATGATGTCACGTTCGCTCTGGGCAAACACGTCCCTCCGGCGACGGTGCCTTGGCCGCCGAGTGGCCAGAGAAGATGTTCGTTCGGGCGGCGAAGAAGAGCGATATTCTGGCGATTTAGAGCCTCTGCCCAAACCAGGGAACCGTACAACACCATAGAGACCTGGAGGTAGAGCCTCCTGCTGGAGGCATTGTGTCCTCTTTCGTTGGGCATAATGTGGCTGAGTGCGCCTGGAATTGCCCGCACTCTGGAGAACAACAGCTCAAAGTGGGCGCTAAATTTCCAGCGGCTGTCCAGGAAGAGCCCCAGATACTTCATCGTGGTGACAATAAAAGCTGACAGATAATTTGCTTTCCATTTTACTCAACACATTTTTTCCAATAAATGATCGAAGTATTTTTTTTAACTTACATTTTTTTTTTAATTAAGAACCAATTGAAATAAAATTAACACTTTACGTTAAAGGGTGCTTTCCATAATAAGTTAGTGAAAACCGCATTTAAAACGGTTATGCCGATTCAGATATTAACGATTCTCATTTTTACTAACCTACATAGCGCAAGTGACGTTTTTTTGGACACTTCCATATATATACGGAGTTGCAATTCATAGTATTTATTCATCCGGTTTAGTTGTGAAGATCTATCTCGACCTTCAACCGATATCCAGGCCAAAAAATATATATACGGAACATCGGAGAGGTGGCTGCGGGACGGATTTAATTATATATATGTATTAATAGAATAATATTAATAATGAGTTTATTAATGTGTGGTAAAAATATAACAATGACTTCATTATCAAAATAATGGAAAAAACGAGACACATTTATTTGCTCGAGCACTCATCAGGCAGTCACCAAGGCCTGGAAGGAAAAATTTGTGGGGAGCAAAGAGATTCTCTTTTATATAAAATATACTATGCTTCAGGTTAAAATCAAAATCAGTCGACAAAAAGATGCGGTTAATCCAGTTTACGAATACACATTCATTCATTATGGTTATAATAAAAGTAAACAATTTTTCGTTTCACCGCTTTAAATAAAACCATTATTTTCGGTTAAATTCAAATTATCACCATTTCATTATAACAAGTATAAAGATTCTAGGAACAATTGATACTATCGGGATAACAAGTAACTTTACTCTGTTGCTATTAATCTTTGTTATATTTTTATTTTAAAAACGTCAAAACATTTTAGCATAAACCATTAATTAAAAAAAAAACCTTCTATTACAGTTCTTTTTAAACGTCTGTCATAGCTACTAATATTTATAATTAAGTCATGAAAACATACATGAAAATATTATTTAAAAAGCTGATATAGTTATATATCCACAAAACCAGTGTTTACATTGATTATATTTCTGTTACCTATTATTTTAATGTAACTCTTTAAGAAGAACATTATTAAACCATTGTGACACCTGATTTATTGTTATGGCTTATAAAGTTGTTCAAATGGGCCTGAGAGGTTTAACTTTTATAATGATGGTGATGGCATTCTTTTTTCATTCTGAAAGCAAGAATTTAAATTCAGTCAATAATTTCGTAATGTCAGGAATATATGGCAGCTACACAATAGTAACTATGGGGTTACTTATGGAAGCAGGGTTACAATGTAAATCTGATAGATTTATAGAATTGTTTTTCCTCTTAACAGGCACATTTCTGAACTTCGTTAGTGCTGCATTGGCCTTTGCTGAATATAATACAGACGTAACGTACCACAGAGATTCTATAAACAAAGGGCTCTTCTCTTCAATCGCTATTATAATTTATCTGGTAGATATCACTATATTGTTTTGCACTAATTAAAATCTATAGTTTGTTTTTATTGCTTCTTTAAAGTTTTCGATAATTATTTATGTGATTACAAATTGTACGCGTAAACCGTATAAACTAAGTTATAATGTTATACTCTTAGGACTCGATCGATCTTAGAGCTCGTAGACTTATAGATAGTGAACCTTTGACTGAGGCAAAAATGGAGTCTATTGTACATTAACTTAAAGTCGCCTGTTTCACACATACAGTACACACAGTTTATTGGCTGCACGCTCGAGAATGTGGTCAATTTTACTTTTTATTCTACCACCTCGTTTTCGCCATAAAACCTTTAGACGACGTGAGGGATATCATTCCTACATGATGGATATTTCCCAAATTCTAAAAAGTTCGCTTCGTCCTTCGTAATGTGAACAGCAAAGGAGTGGACTATGTTCCTGTATCTGTTTTCCTAGTTTTACAATTTGGGAACCCGTAAAATAAGAGTGAATAGGCACTTGTTGGCCAAACGCGATTAATCTTCGGCCTCATCTACGTTTACCACCAAGTGTGACTGAGGTCAAGCCTGTAAATCTAAAAAAAATGTATAAATAAAACCAGTCAAGTGCAAGTCGAACTTGCATAACTTTTTTTTATATCCCGGGGGATATCACTAACGGACCACAGAGGGCAATGAGAGCCTCCCCCCGGTGTGTCGGACTTGCACCGACTAAAACCCTCGGGGTGCTCCTTCTCTCCGTCCAGCCGGGACCGGAGGCACAGCAGCGTCCATTTCTCCGGCCTCTGACAACGTCTGGCCCTTCAAGTAGGCCTCATTTCTGTGTTTGCGAGGGGGTGGTGCAAAGAGCCACTCCTCGCTCTCCTTAGGTAGTTGTCTTGAAGCGGTGTGCGAGAACACTTCACACACCGTTCTCGCCTGGATTGGTAAGGCGACGCGCCCCCTCAAGCGCACCGCCCAGGTGTCCTTCCGGTTACGGAGGAAGGCCTGTGGCAAAGGCCCTCCTCCTCCGTCCTGTTCGGCGTGGGCGACGGATCGGGTTGTCGGGGTCGGCTATTGCCTCCCTGTCCCTCTCCACCGCCTCTTTCACCTTCATAACTGTCTCACAATAAGTGGGGATCGCCTGTCATGCCCTGTCGCTGCCAACCATCGCGCGAATGAGCGCCGGCATCGACATGTCACCACCCACCACCCTACGAACTTGCATACCGAAGATTCGTTACAAACTTGTTGGTTATACGTTTACCGCATTTTACCTGATGTAATTACAAATAATCAAGTTTCATATTTTTCCCTATATTTATGCTGTAAGGTATTACTCGATTTTAGGTCAACATTCTCGTTGGCTATACTTCAGTGTACCCTGTAGATTTCGAGTTTATTGCAAAAATTACAATCTTTTGACTGTGTTGATTTATTTAATGTGTTTCAAATACAAAATATTGCAGATCTGTGTATTTAATATTAATTTCAATTTGGAGCTTTCACGCCTTCACAGAACTGCAGACGGACAACGAAGTGATTCTTTAGCTTAATGGTCCTATTTTTGTTTTTATAAAACTAACGTACTAAGATCTTGGATACTTATACGACATATAACTGCAATTGATATAGTTTTTTACATTTACTCGGGTTTTTATAGAAGTAGGAAATAATATTTAAACATATGCTAGTATTCGTAGCGATAGACGAATTAATTGTGAACTAACTATAAAGTCAAACAAGGTACGTATGTACCTAGATGCCTACTAGCTTCTACCACTAAAATAGCCAAGTCCATCTGGACCAGAAAGTTCGGTTAGTGGATGGCTGTCACACGCCTGCCAAATTTACAAGTGTTCCACGCAATCGAAAGCTATAGATAGATCACAAAATATACCAACAGCATACCACCCTAATTCCTAAGCATCGTTAATGTATGTAAATGTAAGAGAAACTCCTACATTAGTTATGAAACGCCCTTTAGTAATACAATAGTTGGTGTGCCAACTATTAACATATGTTTTACAAATTCGATATTCGGTGGCAATATTGAAATAGGCCTATAGTTAGTGGGATCTGTCTTACAATCAGATTTAAAAAGAGGCGTCACTCTATTTAATTTCATTTAATTTGGTTAAACTCCTAAATTAATGTATTCATTAAAAATTTCTGCTAGATGAGGTGCGAGAGTGGGGTTACCATTTGTGTAGAAATAATTTGGTAAATGGTAATATCAAATCCAATATTTATCTTTTTTTATTAATCCTATTTAATTAAACCTATATTCAGCCTATTATAATATGCATATAATATATAATTAGTAAGCACTTTAATGTATTTTTGTAATGTAAAGTTAAAAAATAAAATGTAAGAGAAGAAGAAGTAAGAGAAAAACATTTGAAAAATGTACTTCCAGTTTAGTACAAGAAAAAATATTTTTTTCAATTCTACTTTCATAATAAAAACAATAGTTATTCTTTTATCTAAATTTAATGTTTAATATTTTCTTTATAATTTTTGAAATTAGATAAATGGGTTTCGAAAAGTACGAAATTTGATTATATCACTTCGTTCAAGTTTCATAGCTTGAGAACTGAAATTCATACAAATAAAACAATACATGAACACATTTGAACACCCTTTTTTGGTAACCCGTGGAAATCTGTTATTGGCCGTCAGGGGGCGGTTAGAGCCGCCGCCCGGTATGTCGGACTCGCGCCGATTTTAACCCCCAGGGTGTTCCTCTGAACCGTCTGCCGGGGCCATTTGAACACCCAGAAGTATATACATGTCAAATGTGAACGAATTCAAGAATCTCACACTTTTTTTGCCCACTTCACGTGAAATGCCCCCTGTGTTAAACATTGCAGCCCTATTATTTGTATTTTTGTTCGTTTAAATAGTTCAAAAGTCTCACTTTTATATAAGTTTATGTAATTTTTTTATCAATACATGAAAAATCTGTGAGATGCCGGCAATAACAGCGGCTCAACAATCCCAGCCGACCTATCGGTTGGCTCATGCCTCCGGGATCGTGGACACCCAGGGTGGAGACCCTAAGTGGCCGGTTAGGGACCCTCAGTAAGTCTACGGAGCGCGGTAGCGTGCTCTACCGAAGACATTGTGCGACATTAAAAAATATTGTTTCCTCCCCCGAGTAGTGCCCACGGTGTATTGTTGAAACTATTTTTGTAAGAATACTATTAATTCTTAATTTTTATTTTAGGTTTATATTAGTGATATAAGTTTAAGTTATATTCAAAGCAACTTAACCAATAGAATTACATTTAGGAGATATTCTAGCCTAAAGACAAGAGTTTTAAGTAATTTATCAGGCGCAATAAAAATAATCCAAAAATATTTTTACCAGCTTTAATTTTACCACATACATATGTATTTATCTTGTAAAAATATAAAGAAAAATCAAGTTAAAAAATCATAAGTTACTGTTCAAGAAAATGATGCGCCCTACATTACAAGAATCCTTCCTAGTCATCTTTTTTTTTTTGTTAACCCGGTGGAAATCCTCACGGACCATCAGGAGAGCGGTACGGACTCATTTATATGGTATATCACTAAAATACTTATATCTCTGAAAATAATGTCCCACTGAAACCTTGCTCATGAATCTCGGCATCTATTGCTGAAAAATGCATAATAATCCGGTTAGTAGTTTTTAAGTTTGACGCAAAACAGGCAAACTGACAGAGGTTGTTGGGGACTTTGTTTTATAATATGTAGTGATCTGTAGTTATTAATATTAGTGATTGTGTTTTCATATTTAAGGAATGTATTTTTACGAGATATGGTTAGAATTAGAAGGCTTAACTATCATTCATATAATTCAGAAATAATGAACAACATAATTAGGAAATTAGAACCAATGATATGACATTAGATGCAATATTTACTGTCAAAGTTCAATAATTCTTAGGTTCAATCATTTATCAAATAGGTGGTTATGGTTCAGTAGTTCGACCAGTGATCAAAAAATGTGACCTGATTTAGCCGGATGCTACTATTTCCGCAGTATTCGTCTTTTAGTCTAGGGTATTGCAATTTTCTGGGTATGATATACATCATTTAAAAAAAATTGAAATTTAACAATGCCTAACTCAATTTAAAGGACCTTTTTTTTGTAAAATTTAGCATTTTCAAACTAAAAATAACTTTATTCTTATAGGTCTATTATAAGTACTTTTAAATCGTTCATAACATAAATCTGCCACCGGTTTAGAAAGCTGGATTTATCAAGAAATTCTGGTGGTCGCTACTTTCAAAGCTTTTTTTATTTTACCCTTAGTTACAAATTAAGTTGTATAGAATGCCCTGTCATAAATACAATATATATTGTACCCCTATACATATAACATATATACGACATATTCATAGTATTTACTAAGAATCGCCAAATAATTTACAACAAATGTTATCAAAGTTTAATTAAAATTTAATGTATTAAGTATTAGAAAACTGCGCATATAGCTCTGCATAATTTTACACTCTATTATTGTCCACCTATCGATTACCAAACATTTATGTAAGAAGATACCCTTCAAACGAAATAAATAAAAGCACTTAGTTAGTAAAGTTATTATAGGAACAATTGTTTACTGTACATTTCATAAATCTAGTTGATAGAATATAGTTAACTGAAAAAACAAGTAAGACGATCTTTTAAAAGACTGGTATCAAAACATATGTTCCAGCAATATTTTTTCTTTTTGTTTGTAAGCATTCAAAAACATATACACAACGTCGAATTTTAATAACTGATTTGTAATAATATAATGTTTTACTACTTCTTTATTTTTGTTTTCGCATGTATATATTATATAATAAAATATTAATACAAATAGTGCATGCCGTATTTACAAGTATTTCACAACACTTAACGATATTTTTGCTATAAGCTTTATGTAAATCCAACAGCATAATAATTTAGTATTATTTTAAATTTGTGGCTGTGATGTCCCAGTGGATAATGGACCTGTTTCCATACGCGGCAACGTCAATGATCGCAGGCTAGAATCCCGATACCTACCTCTAGTTTTTCCAGATTTCATACCGATTTAGGCACCTCAATGCTTACGAGCGAAGAAGAAACATTGTAAGGAAACCTACAAGGCATGTAATAGTAATTTCATTTTTAAGCTCCTTGAAAACGGCAATCAGTTGGGCTAATGGTCACATTGGGTACTACATATAAGCACAAGATAAACGTAACGGCTAGCGTATCTCTGCTCACCCCGTAATGGATATAGCGTAGTTATATTTTATTATTATTTTAAAGTTTAATTTGTTTTTGTCGAAAGCAAGCAGGATCTTCAATTTAAGTCTGGCCACACTGTATATAAGCTGTCAAATAAACCAGGGATGATATTACACAAAATAAAATTAAATCGATTATAATAGCATCTTACGAATTGATTAATAAAAACTCGAAGTCTAAAAAATCAACTTATTAAATGTCTTCTTTTTTTTCAGTTTATATTAACAATATAAATGTGAATATTTATTGAAAACAACAAAGGCACCTTATTAAAAGGTCTGTTATCATCAAAAACAGGGAATCACTTAGTTTAAGGAACAGCTCCAGATCTAGATAGAGTTTGGCTGGAAGCAGAAGTCAAGGGCTAAGGATTGCCGACAAGAACATTACCCCAAGCAGAGATAGGCAAAATGTAATCTGATTAATGATTAACGATTACAAAACGGAATCATAATTTAAATTTTTTGCTCTCCGATCATGATTATATCCTTTCAAAACTTTAAGGACTCATTCAGGATTCTGTAGTGTTTAAAACATAGATGAGAAAATGCAGTAATATTAATATTGAAAAACGCAAAAAATTATCGTAATCAATTTCACTAATCTGATTACATTTTGCCCATCTATGACCCCATGTATGCACTGTACAACACAATACCTAAACAAGAGGGACAAAATTTTCATTAAAAAAGCGGTGATTTGTAAGAACCATTATTTCGACGTTTTATAAGTTAAAATATAGAATCACTGGATTGATTAATAAGTGCTATGTATTATTTCAAAATGTCTTTTTTGTCAAGGATAATTAATTACTTGATGTTAAAATCATTCCTACTTACTCTTTAGCAAAGTGTGAAGTAAGACTGTTGATATTTTTTTAAATATCGGATATTCAATATATCGATAATTTTTAATTATATTGGAGTGCGAAATTTGACATATCGATATTTTATCAACAGTCCTAGTGTGAAGCATAAGAATAGGTACATATACCCTTTCCAGTTTCCACAATTCCACTATTGTGGTGTAAGATAAATAGAGGAAACTTTTTGCATTGTAGTATCCTATAAAATTATTTTATTATTAGTACTTACCTAACGATAATAAGAAAATATTAAAATGAGTTTACATAAGGCAAGGTAATATTAAAATTCTAATTTCTACTTACCAATGTTGTATCACATTAGTTTATTTATCTTTAAAGTACATTGCTCATAATTCATAAATATATCTAAACATTGAACCTGCTTATCTACTTTGCAGGAGATGTGATCACATGTTAAACTTTATTAATAAAATTACATGTTTGGAACTACATTAATATATATATATATATATATATATATATATATATATATATATATATATATATATATATATATATATATATATATTGCGAAGTTTTTATAATTTCTTATTTTTGACCATATCAGAACCTAAGTTACGAATCCCTAGATCAAGGGTTCCTAAATTGATTGTAGAGTACTTTATTTGAAATTATTATAATTGTATAAAATATTTAATTATTAAAATTTCAAAACAATACAGCTTAAAAACAAAGAATAATCGCATTAGAAATATTTGAAAAGTAAAATACAGTCAAAATCTGTTATAACGACATTAAAGGGAACACTCATATTTAGTCGTAAAAACCAAAGGTCTTAACAACCAGTGATGTTTTTAAGATACAAATTCCTTTTTTTTGCTGGGTTCTTTTTTCTGGGTCAATATAACGGGTATGTTGTTCTAAACAATGTCACCATATACAGTTTTAAATGTAATTTCTTTTTTAATATGGTGATATAAATTCTGTTACATTCAAGGTAAAGAATGAAATTTTTTCACCATTTTATAAAAAATTGCTTTATATTTTGTTATTATGACAAACAGTTGTATGCCGATGTCTGATGTAGCAGCCAATCCCAACATAAATTTGTATATAATTATCAGTAAACTACAAAAGTTATAGTTTTTCTCATGTCATATATTATTGCTATAACTTCATATTATTATTGCTCTTAACAAAAAATGATTTCTAGATTTGTAGATGTTTCTATTTTTTTTTTCATATATACTTAAATATCTGCTTAAAAATAAACATAATGAAGGAAACAGAGGTAATATATTAGTTATGGTGTATTTTTATCAAAATACTATAGATATCAATCATTTCTTATAGGAACATATGCAATATTTATTTCTTTTGTATTAACACACTACAGGTACTCCTGTGCTATTCTTTTTCCTCCTACCCTATCTGGTATGCAGCTTAGCTTTCTCCAGACCTTAGACTTTTTGGTTAATCAAAAAAATAATAAGAAATTGAAACTTAATCTGCTCAGAGACATTTTATTAAATTCAATCTATAACATCTATATAATCTATAGCACTAAATATGTTTGTATCAAAAAGAAGAAAAGGTTCATCTACAAAACAAGATATTAAATAGTAATGTTAATATCAATGTAAATTGGGTAATCATGTATCAGAATAAACAGCATAAGGTTTTGTAGGTTTAAAGAGTCATATATTTCTTCTCTATATTATTTATTTTATCATCCTACATCTATTTTGGGACCAGTGTGTAAATTAATTCTCAACATTATATTCTTTTCTTATAGGATTAAAGTGTTTGAAAAAATATTGGAGGAAGATATTGTAAATATAGACCAACTAAGAAAACTGGCTTTTAATGGTTTGTGCCTAATTTATTTAGCATGGATTTACTACAATTTATATCAGTATTATTTTCTTCATATCTTGTCATATCTTTAATTACAGGAATTCCAGATGATAAAGGTTTACGTGCAATGGTTTGGAAGATATTGCTTCATTATATGCCTCAAGACAAAAAAACCCAGGAGGCAACACTCATAAAGAAAAGACAGTTATATAAACAATTTATTGGTATTAAGCATTAAAATATAAAGTATGAGATGTATAGTGTCCTGTACCTAAATTATTTATAGACAATTTTATTTTCCAGATGAAATTATTGTTTCTCCTGGTGGACCCAGTGACCATCCACTGAATGTAAGTCCGGACAGTTCTTGGAGTAACTACTTCAAAGACAATGAAGTCTTATTGCAAATTGATAAGGATGTTAGGCGCCTTTGCCCTGATATCTCATTCTTCCAGTCGGCCACAGAATTCCCTTGTGATGAGGTAAGTGACTATAGATGACCTACTTGGTCAAAGAAAAGTTTCAGCTAAATATGAGAAATTAACTATGATTTGTTCAAAACATACATAGTCAAATATTATACATGTATATTTAATAAAATTTTATATTTCAGATTGTGAACAGTAATGGTGTCAAAAGACTTCATAAACGAGTAGAACAATCTGTATTGACATACTCTACATTGGAAAGAAGAGGTCTTGGTGTTGCTAAGGTAAAATTATATACTCATATAAAATATTAATTATGTCTTCACTCTCCACTTGAATGCAATCTCCGCGTTTAATAGCAATAGCTCGCTTTGTTTGATTGCAGTGAGCTTAAGTGGGATTTCATCATGTAAAGGAATTAAGCCATTGTCCTGCATGAAAATAAACGCGGCTCATAGTGACGCAATAATACAGGTGACTTTGGTATCAACTGACTGTCGCGAGTTTTGTTCATTTAAATAATATACTTCACGCTAAATCCCTTTTGGAATGAGCAGAAAAACATTAGTAGCTCTATCCACTTTGTGCTTTTATATTGTACTCAATTTGATTAGTAGCACTGCTGATTGTAGTTCTCAGTGCAGTGTAAGTAACTTGTAATTTCTAAAAGGATCATTTCTATTATAATAATAGGAGAGTATAGGCGTTACATTAGAAAATTCATATTTTAAAAACTTGACAAACAAATAAATTTATAATGTAACTATAGTCAAAATCTGTTATAACAACGTCTAAGGGACTTCTCATATTAAGTCGTAAAAACCGATAGTCCTAACAACTGGTGATGGTTTTGAAATACGAAGTCCTACTTTTCTGCCGGTACCTTTGTTCTGGGTCAATATAACCAGTATGTTGTTCTAATGGATGTTGCCATAAATGGTTTTGACTGTATTTAGAGTGAAATAAATTTTGCGAGTTTCATACTTTATATTCAAAACTAAGTCAATGCTTTTCCTCACGTGGAAAACAAATGCGCACGACGTCGCGTTACGTTGTATATACTACACGCGACAACGCAAGCCACATGTACTATCTAGGATTGGTGTTTTCATAATGAATCGGATGTTGTCGCGTTTGTCGCTTACATAGAATGATAGGTAAGCTACAAAGTATCAAGTACACAATGCAAAGTACTGTATACGATAATTTATAATAAGTAAATAAACGAAATTATTTAGAAAATTGGTGGGCTTATATAGCCGTGAAATATTGAGGCAGGCATTGGTGCCTGTGTCAGCGTCGTCTGTTATGCAGATGACACGCTAGTACTTGCCGCCGGGGAATCCTTCGCAGGGACCATCGAGCTCGCCGAGCAGGGGGTAGCACGGGTCGTTTCCAAGATCCACGAATTGGGCCTTCGGGTAGCGCCTCATAAGTGCGAGGCGTTATGGTTCCATAAACTGCCGCGAGGCAGGGAACCACCCGATTCGTCGATCCGAGTAGGTGACACACATATGATGATGTCCTAGCCGGTTTCGGCCACGGCGACTGTTTCAACACCGGTTAAGAAATTCGAGGTCCAGTTTTCGGAAACAGTCAATTGCGCAGGAGATATTTAAGTGCATAACTGGACGCGCAGCCAGAAAAGCACTCTCTCGTCCGAACTCCCTCAGGCCCGATGGAAAGGAGAACCAGTACGATCGGGAGGGAGCGGGATGCAGGTTTGGTCGAGTTTTCCTTCTCTAAACACCTGGTTGAATTGCGGTGTTCAAGAGATACCTTAGTCGCCTTTTACGACACCTCAGCAAGAAGAGGGGGGTGCTATTCTATTCTGCCGGCAACCACCACGGCGAAAACATATAAGGGTGAGCCGGTTCATTAGGTATCTCGGGCTCACCCTTGACGGTCGTTGGGGCTTCGAGGAACATATCGAGCGCCTCGTCCCCCGGGTTCAAAGGGTAGTGGGTGCTCTGCACCGACTCCTACCCAATCTCGGGGGACCCACTGAGGGTGTTCGTCGCCTCTATGCCGGAGTCGTGCGGTCCGTGGCCCTATACGGGGCGCCAGTCTGGGGTCACAGACTGCGCGTCCGCCGCTGCAGGCAGAAGCTACACAGTCTTTAGCGGTTGATGGCCATACGGATCGCACGCGGCTATAGAACCATCTCCTATGAGGCGGCGACAATCTTGGCACGCTTTCTGCCCTTTAACATCCAGGCGGAGGTGGATACGGCAGTGTTCAAACGAGTCCGTGAACTCCGCCTGAGAGGCGTAAGTGTGCCTCCCGCGGCGCTTGAAAGGCTGAAGGCGGAAGAGCGTCGATCAGCAATCAGAACGTGGCGCGAGCAGCTCAATGAGGTACGATGCATGCGCCAGCGCGTGGTGGGCGCCATTCTGCCGAATCTCGAAGCCTGGCTGGGTTGTAGAGACCACGTCACCTACCGTCTGACTCAGGTACTCACGGGACATGGATGTTTCCCTGAGTACTTGTGCCGGTTTGGACGAGAAGCAACGGCCCAATGCTACCACTGCAATTCGGACCTGGATTCCGCCCAACATACGCTCGCACACTGTCCGGCGTGGGATAGCGAGCGGCGGGACCTGGTCCGAAGGATCGGACACGACCTCTCCCTGCCAGCAGTGGTGTCGGCTATGCTGGCAGGGTATGACAGTTGGAGGGCCGTGGCCTCCTTCTGTGAAGATGTTATGTCCCAGAAGGAGGCTGCAGAGCGAGAGCGGAAAAAGGCGGCTCGAAGAAGGAGCCAGGGTGCCGGCAACCGCCCTGGTGCATCAGTCCCAGCCGATCGGTCGATCCACGACCGGTTGGCTGATGTGTTTGGGGTCGTGGCCACTCAGGGTGGGGGCCCTGAGCGACTGGTTAGCGACCCTCGGGAAGTAGGCAGAGCATTGTGACGTGCTCTGCCTAAATACAACGAGCAGTATCGGGGAAGGCAACAACTTCCCCCGAGTTCGTGCCCACTGGGCGCGGCGCGACGGGGCTGCGGCGAATTGATTACAGGACCCGCAGTCCCCGCCAATGCGCAGAAGTAGTCACCTTGGGGTTTTTAGTCGGTATAAGTCCGACACACCTCGGCTGCGCAACCCCCTGTGCAGCCGAGACGGTCCTATGAGGATTTTCCCCAAGTAAAAAAAAAAAGGCATTGGTGCCTATGGTATGATAATGCAAGAGAAAAAGACAATGTTTCAAGGTACAATATTTGTACCATAGAAGGACAGAATGTAATCGGATTTATAAAAAACGATTACTATTACAATTTGCGTTTTTCATTATTAATTTCATTGCATTTTGCACATGCATGTTTTAAATACAACGCAATCCGCAATTGCTTAATGTTGTGAAAGGATTTAATCATGATACAGAGCAACATAATTAAAATTACGAATAATTTTTGTAATCGTTAATCAGATTACATTTTGCGCATCTCTGATTTATACAATAACTTCAATCAAGCATTACCTATGATTGCCAGTCAGATTTTATGGTCTATTTTAAATTTGTTAACTCTTCTTATAAGTACACAGAATGTCTATGCAAATTTTGTAATTCAATCTTATAAATAATTTAAACAATAAACAATTGAACATTTTTCATTAATTTGATGTTGGTATTACTTTTAGTTACATAATCAAATACGGAGATCAGATGGCAGCTCAGGTGGGGATTACATACCTTTAAACGAAGGCTGCGAAGCACATTGGGAAGTGATTGAACGAATACTGTTCCTGTATGCTAAGCTTAACCCTGGTCAGGGATATGTGCAAGGAATGAATGAAATCATCGGTCCAATATACCACACATTTGCTATCGACGCCAATATAGAATTTAGACGTAAGTTTTTTGAGCAACTATAGATTCGTAGCTTAAGTAAGAAAAAAAGTTTCATTTTTAATGTAAGCAGGGAAAAATGGAATACGCTCCCCACATTTATTGTTCAATGTTCTTATAATATAGGAGTCTTAAAAGAAGAGTGAATAGGCATTATTTGAACATATACGGTCCACACTAGACCTAATTGAAATAAACCGTTTACCTTAAAAAAATGACAAATAATCATTAAAAATGAAAAGTTTATCAAACAACTTAAATTGGGTTTATCTTTCCGTTATGTGAAATAGAAAAATATTTTTGTATCAAATCACTCTTTAAGGGCCCGTTCACTATACTGTCAACAGTTCCATGCAAAATGCTCGTGTCGTCTTTGATAAAAAGTAAATGGCGGAATGCAAACTCGCGCTTCAATTCCCGTTCCTACAAACAATAGGGCAATCCGTCACGGAGGTCGCCGAGTCACTTTGGCTGAGATTTGTAGACGCTACTTTGAATTTGCTTAGACTTTACTCTAACATTACAAATGATATTATTTAATTTATTAATTTAATAATGAAGTATATATTGCGTTACCTATTTTCTCTACTTGGACTATGCTCAGTGAATGTTTAGTTTTACTCAGGTTCCTATTACATATTTGGTTTTGTGTTAAAGAAAAACTTATTTCCTAAACAAAGGCTAAGTAAATCCAAAATAGTCTCTATAAATCTCAACAAAGAACAATGATAATTTTGAGCAACGGATCGCAAGAGGTAGACAGAACTTGTGAAACTGTTGTAGTACACAAGTTGCTTATGTATATCTTACACTAAAGGACAAAAATATTCGTTTTACAGGTCACGCAGAAGCGGACTGCTTTTTTTGTTTCACGAACCTGATGAGCGAAATTCGTGATTTTTTTATTCGTTCGCTAGATGAAACGGAAAGCGGAATCAATTATATGATGACTAAGCTTTGCGAATGCGTCAAGAAACACGACCTTGCCGTATGGACTCTCTTAGAAAAACAAGAACTTAGACCACAGTACTACAGTTTTAGGTATAAATATTACTAATTTTATTTTATATCGATCCAGCTAAATGTATCAACTTTGCCTGATAGTATAATACATACAAGAGATAAGAATTTGCTGTTGAAAGCGGGAGGCCCTTTGATTTTTAGGCAATACAACGTAGACAGGCTGATTTAGAAAATCGAGAAGTCCAAACGACTACCAATGAAGGGTCTTCTGACCAATATTCTAACATCAAACCTGTGTTCCCATTCGCATGATTGCAAGCAGGTGCTTAAGCTGATAGGGTTATCAGCTTGCGTGTGCTCCTGTAGCATTGTATGAAAATCATTTGAAGACAGATTAAATACTACGGAATTAAGGAATATCTTTCTTTTCCTTTTTGGCCTATTGCCCGGTTATATTCACCGGGGTAGTCGCGCTCGCTGCTGGCGAACGGGTTGCTCCGGTATCTTTCTTTATACTTCTTTTTTTTTTGTGTCTCGGGGAAAATCCTGCATAGGACCATCAGGGCCGCTGTGAGGGCAGCAGCCCCGGTGTGTCAGACTCTTACTGACTAAAAACCCCCGGGGTGTCCCTCTAATCGCTCCACCCGAGCCTGGGAAACCAAATTCATCCAGACGCCCGGAGAGCGAAATGCCTTGTCTAGGCTGCCTCTCTGGGAGGGGTAGGGGTAAAGAGCCCACCCTTCCAATACCTATCACACAGGCGGCGCGCCGGACACGGCACACCGCCACCCTCTCATCCGGACAGCAGACTCCCTCAAGTCTACTCCCCGGATCTTTCTTTATACTGAGTCAACTTATGTTATTGATAAAAATTTATAAACCCGTGGCTATATTCCGATATGGTTTAGTAACACGCTCCTATTATATTATTAATATTTTCCTGTATTTTTAGGTGGTTAACATTATTACTATCACAAGAGTTTTCATTGCCTGATATTGAAAGAATTTGGGATTCCCTTTTTGCTGATCCACAAAGATTTAATTTTCTTATCTACATATGTTGTGCCATGATATTGTGAGTAAAAAACTGTTTTATTATTTACCTTTTAATGAATATTTAATTATTACAATATCAATAAAATTGTTATGACAGGTTAGTGAGGAAAACTTTGCTGAAAGGAGATTTCGCGGCGAATGTCAAACTACTTCAAAACTTTCCACCGATGGACGTGTCTCAAATACTTAATAAAGCCGCTGAATTAGCAAATAACTGATCTCTAATCTATCAAGTTTTTCTACATCTTTTATATTATCCATTATAATTAATGATTAAACATTTATACAAGTAAACTTGAAGACGACTATCTGCAGCTGTTGACCACTTTGGCCACGATAATTAAGTCCACTTTGGACACAGCCACTAATATATCTCTGTTTACCCCGAAAGACATATAAAGCAACGATGTATTATTACTAACAATAAACATGGAATTGTTTATTATATTGTAACAATGTGTTATACTTAAGTTTTTATATTCAGTCCATTAAGTGTCATTAATAATATGACCAGATTTTTGCCATTAATAAATAGTGATGTAAAGGCGTGATTCCACCAGGGTACTGTACCACACAAGTTACGGCATAAATATGTCTCTAGGTGAACAACGAACAAAATATGTGCGCAATCTTTGAGGGACAGTTTTAAAGAATCTATAGGCTAAGACGCGACTATTGATACGCACAATTTTTCTTGTACTACATAAAATTTTGTTGGAATCGCACCATAATATGGTGTGCTATGGTCATGGCTTCGGTTAAATTTTCTTACAAATTTTAATATTCATTTTAAATTGATATATATATATATATATATATATTATATTTTTAAACGAAAAAAAGTTATAAACAGAAAATGAAACTTAACTTGAAAATAATTTTTCGGAGGCGTCACGTATCAGGTTTGCAGACAGTCGAAATTTTAGATAAAAACCTTTGTAAAACTAGTGAATAAAGTCTAAGAATAAATGAAATCAGTAAAACATAGCATAAAGTGCTTGTTAACTCGCGTTAAATGCTTGTTTATGAGATTTTTGTAATTTATGAATGTAATATAATAAAAACCAACTTTCTCCTATGAATTCGTTAATTTACGCATATTTCCGTTATTCATTTGAGTAAAGTTTCGTAATATTGTGTGGATTTATTATAGTAGTTCGTTCACTAATTGATGGTGAAAAAAATTGACGTAAGTCCATCGGGGTGTTTTTCTCAAGACTGCGATATGACAAATAAATTTATGTATATTTTATTTTAATTAATATATACGGATATATATTTTTTCTACATAATATGTTTAAAAGCTGAAATACCACCAATGAATGTACTAAAATTAGAATTTGACAATATTCTACAGTCTAAAGCGATCTCTAAACTCAGATTTAGGATCATATTTGTTGTAATAATCTTTAAACCAGACCTTGTCTCATCTGCATTGTAAAAAATACGTTACGACTGTGTTTGTACATTAAATATTGTGTTTTGTTTTGAAGATTTAAAATAAGATAGAGTTGAATAGATATACATGCCAAAATCACATTTATGTCTATCTTATTTTGAAAATAATAAATTTATCTGTTGAGGAACCTTACTAGCTTTAAGCTGATCTGTCTTTTGCAATTTAGTAACGGATGTTTCTATCACTTGGTAGACAAAATAAATACTCAGTAGTATTTCTATCATTTTTACGGCTAGATTATATATAAAACTATTCCACTATTTTTTATATGTGACTCGGGTAACAATTTTACCATCAATGCATACAATGTAATCTTCCATGCATAGGACCATCAATGCCTCTATGAGGACAACGACACCGGTGTGTCCACTTCTACTAACTAAAAACCCCCCGGGCGTCTATACAATCACTCCACCCGGGCGTGGGATCTAGATACTTCCAGATGCCCGGGGAGTGAACAGCCTATCCAGGCTTCATCTCTGGAAGGGATGGGTGCAAGGAGCCCACTCCTTCGAAACTCACGGGCGGCGCACCGGACACTGTACGCCGCCTCCCTTCCAAAACTACTAATTATTCTTACCATGACATCACATTATATCCTATCTATACATATCATAAGCAAGTCACTATGAATAATCTTGTTATAGTACATATTAATAAATGTATTAATACTATTCTTTCATATAATAATTCTAATAGATTAACATTGCTTTAAATATAATATTATTTAACTTCTAAACTTAATAAATACTACAGTAATCAACAGTTACCTTAAAATCCTTTGCCATTACGATTTTATAGTACTTATCAATAAATTGCAGGGCTTACTAATAAAGGTTAAGGTTAAAGGTTAAGTTTTGAATTTTATATTTTAAGAAAAACTAAAGGCCATAATTTGTTTATTATATACCTATTACAAAAAAAAAATGTTATGTAATGATTCATTCTGTAATATAGAATAACATCAATCTTTATCAATAAGACTTATAAACTGCCTAAAAAACTTTTAATAAGATACCTTATGTAGGTAAATATAAAAGTAAGATTTATATTTGAAAATATTTTTAGTACTGGATTATATACCAAGATAATTTAACGCTGTTCTCGAATTATTTTCAGTAAATATAAAACATGTCGATACCTTTCACGCTTTAAATCTTAAGGGCATCTTCAAATACTACGAGACGAATTAATTGTGAAAATATTGCTCCAAATCATGATTTTATCTAATTAACTTGTGTTATCATTTTTCTGTATTGTAATTGATAACTACTAGTGAAAAATTATCATAAATGAATTGAAAAATAGTATATCCACAATTAATTCACTTTATAGTATGTATATATAATATTAATTGTTATACTATTTCATAATCCGAAACACCCGGTGAGAATAAAGGAATTTAGATTGCTAGATCTTTAGCATAGCAAAAACTTTTTACTTACTTAACGACATGTGTATTAAAAAAATATTTTACAAAATATGAGAGCTTTTCTTTTGCATCGCAGGTGTCATGTTTTTCGTAATTCGAAATATAATCGATCTGACTTTTATAACTTTATTTTAGATTCATGCTTAAAATAAATGAAGTTCGTAGAGAAAAATGATGAAAACTGTTTTAAATTCGCATTTAATTTCCATATTTGTTATTAAAATTAGTATTGCTTTTATTTTATTATTAAATTAATAAATATATATTTATATAGTTTTTCATAATAAAATACTCAATTGTATTAAGTTATATAGTTTTTTTTTTTAAGTATGACGAGGCGAGAATTCCTAACCTACAAAAAGTATGGTACAACACGGTCTTAAGAAGTTTTAGCTCTTTTTATTTGAAAATAAAATTGGCGTAATTAAAATTTTAGTTAAGTATGAATATTAGACCAAAGAGTTACAAAATAATCAAATTTTGAAATGAGCTGTTTCCTGCCAGGGTCAGTATGTTATATGATATGAAAAAAATCTAATCGACAAAAGTTAGTCCAATTCAATAACTATTTGCGTACATATTCTATAAAAATCTTCGTGTATTGCCTAGTGGGTACTATTATATTCGCTCAAAACAATAATAGTTCGTCACTTTATACTATTATTATTATTATGCAATGTGGGGCTATGCAGTCTATTTCAGCCTGTATCACCGCGACCTAGAAGATCTATTGTGATCGCCATCTACCATTTAAAGCTCTCTGTCAAGGCCTATAGTTTTAAAGAACTGTAGTACTTTATTGGCAGAGATATCTTGAACCTCTCCTGGGTGTAGCACGTGGCGGCCCAGGATGCGGTTACGTTTGGGCATTAGTAAGTCACATTCACACAGGAGGTGCTTGGGCGTTTCGTCCGCACTTTCGCAGAATCTGCAATCTCTAGTGCTCCGCCCACCAATGCTGAACAAATGTTTGTTCAGACAGCAGTGGCCAGTCAGTGCTCTTACTAATACTCGTATTTGATTTTTTCTAAGCATCAGAGCCTCTACAGCTTTACGCTGGTCGAAAGCCTTGACTAGCTCTTTGGAATGTTTCAACCCTGGTATTGTGTTCCAGATGTTGATGAGCAGCCGCTGAGGTTGAAGGAAGACATTTTATATGTGTAAGTTACACTGTCCGATAGAATGATATTTTTGTTTGTATTACGGCTTCAGTGATGTATATACGTGGTGTACTTATGTATATTATGACTATTACAACTCTTTCAACTTTTTTGAATCGTTATATCTCAAAAACGGAGGCTCTTAGGAAAAAAGTATTTACACATTTTTTATAGATAATTATCTGATCTACAATTTTTGTCTGAGCTAATTTTATGGTAAAACTTACCGTTTTGCTGAAAATCGCGAAAAACCCGTTTTTGTGACCTATGACCCCGAGTAAATTTTTTTGCACGTGCCGGTTCGTTGAGGACTTTTCACATTTCCTTTATAATAATGTATTAAACAATCCTACTAATATTCAACCTAGTCGGAATTTTTGTAACCTTGTATGTCTAAAATGACCGGACTAAAAATTTCCATAAATTATCGGCATTTTATTTATGATAAAAAGACTTTGGCTATTGGCCTTAAGTATGGTTATTTGTCTAACTTACACTGGTTCATGATAAATGTTTATGAAATGGAAAAATAATTCATAATCATAAACTAAATCAATATTTTATTCTTACACAATTATTTTACTTACTGACTGCGAATTACAATAAAAGTTGTTGCGTGCTAAAATTACCGTACCCACCTAAACGATATATGAAGATTTGTATAGAAAAACTCCGAAAAACGCTATCACTGAATTCGATTAGTCGACTGTTCAGATTTTTTTCACGCCACACCATATAAAGACCCTGAGATTAAACAGAGTTTATTTCTGCAATTAAAAATACATAGATGAATTTTGTAGCTTTTTGTCCAAGTTAAAACTTGCTCAGAATTTTTCTTCAGACAAAAAAATAACGAAATATTCCTAAGATCATATTGTTGGAACTCTTGTAATTTAGGTTAACTTGCCTATACTGTCAATCTTTTAAAAATGCAACTATGTTATTCAGGTTTTATTATTAATAACGTAGTCATACGTTTTTCTAATACTTTTGGAAGCAAATAAACACAATTCATATTAATTCTTAGTATTATTTCATTCCTTGTTAGACACTATCTCTTGAAAATACTATTACTAAATATACATACAATTGGAGACTTTCCAAAGTACAGTGCATTCTGTAAACATTGATTAAAACTGTAGTGAGGCCACTTGCATGAAGTATTATTAATTTTGTAATTTAAACGGTTCACAAATTATTGACACTCATAACTATTAGGAAAAAAAAAACAAATTCGCCTTTAAAGATTTAATATAAATAATTACAATGTAATCGTTTTGTACATATTCATTGATTGATAATAACATAGAAAGTAAATATTTATACAAATATGTCATTTTAATTTTCGTGTTACATAAATACCTAGATAAAATGTAAAATATTGGAAATAATAACATAATTTATGTTAAAATTCGATATTATAATATTCTAGTATTGAAGTAAGATAGAAAAACTCTCGAAATGAAGTAGCGGATTACAATTTGAAATATGAAACCTTAATACCAGTATTTTACTCATAAATAAAAAACTTTATTAAGGAACATACTTTGTTCATTTCAGAAACAACGGGGTAAGATGATATTTATACTACCACAAAAGTACATACAGTATTATATTTTTATTTATATCAGATAATATAAGAGCTAAAGTAGTTTAAAATCGATAGAAGATTGTCTCTATTCTGCAATTAAATATATATCTTAAAATACTTTTAAAGAATAATCATAATTGGATGTACTCTCTGTATGGTTACTCCAATATAATTCTCTTATACACAGATTATAATGGAATCATGAAAATAACGTTTGTGCCCTAGTAATAGCACTAAAAATTATATTGAAGAAGTAAGCATTATTATTAGATATAATAAAGACAAAAGGACAAAAAAGGTTACGGGAAAGCACATCAAATTTTAATGGTAATGGAATTTACACGTACCCATGTTGTGTCTACAGATGATGCTATGAATCTACCTATTGCTGTCGACAGCTAAACAGGCGTTTTAACAGCCCTATATTGTATCAACGGAACGATTTCTGTTACCATTCAGTAATGACATTTTTATTACAAAATAAATAAAATTAATCTCAAATACGTCGGCGTCACGTAAACTTTTGTGTAACAATATACTAATAGAGGTATAAATGTTTAAAATATTGTAAAAATCAATAAAATAAAAGTGTCAATTAAAATTCTTGATAAAAATCAAATCAACATCATAACCATTGTTTTATTGTGATATCATCCTCATTTTTATACACCAGCTCTCCGTACATACCTACTACAATTACAAAATCTAAAAAAAAGTCAAAAATAATTTATCTGATCCATAACAAACTTTATAATGAAAATATCCTATGATCTCACTAATTAAACCTAGTTTACCTTAAAACTCTTTTTTACATAGCTGGTTAAGGAATCCAGCTACTTTTAAACATAAAATTACGACAACATGTACAAACACCTACTGCCACTTTCATTCATGGTGGTTAATTGTCAAAACACTCCTAAACCGGACAGCAAAAATATTCTTGGTTTTGGAGGGAATTCAATTTAATATGTTCTCATCAAATCCCTAAAATATAACTGAAGCTATATTTCAATGAAACATCGTATATTTTTGCTAGGAAACAATTAAACCTCCCATAAAGATTAATTAAGAAGTTGTACCGAATAATAACATATGAAATGTTCGCTTTATTTCTAGCGCTTCATAAGTAGCTACTAACACCTGCGCCTCGTAATAAAAGTAAATACAGTCTTATATAGTTTTCATACAATATATCTGTAGTCTCGTGATGATCGTCGCACACTGATTAGTAACAGAATAATCACAACGTAGTCATATTTATGTCAAAACTACTGGACGAAAGCGTGAATACACTTTTAGGGAAACTATAGAAATTAATACTAACAACAGTTAATAATATTTACCTAGCCACAATTTATAGGACTTAATCACTTATCATGGCTACTCTTGAATGCTATTGAATAAAAATTTAGAAACATGAAATAAAAATAGATCAGACCAGATTATTTTAAAACTGTTGTATGGTTATTGCACTCAATAAAATAAGTAATTGTAAGTAAAAATCAATATGAATTATAATTCGTTGATTACATTCAAAAATAGCCTCACAGAAACTTGTTTAAATATGTATATACTTATATAATAATACACTCCCATTGACCACAATTTAGAATCCAACAATTACAAATTTACCAAAATACAATAGATATGACCATGATGTTTCTTATTTAGCTTTAATGCTTACATTTCCATAAATAGATCAATTGCAGAGCCCAAATCTGACCGATTCCATTTTCGAAAATTGCGGTGGTAGTATTCATGACCAATTATGAATTCAAAATTGTGGCCAAAATCCATCACTAATTATGCTACTCTGTATGGTTTATAATATTTTTCATAAAATAAATTTATAAAAATATACATTTAAAGTGGGCATATACAACTATTCCTTTTCTTTACTCCATTGTGTTATTATTTTAAATTAATTGTATAAATGGAATGCGGAAATAACCTTTTGGCAGTCTTGCGTGCTTGGTTAATATTGTTATAATAATATTATACAATGGTTGTAAATAGAAATAGTGATTTCAGTTCTGGTTGACATAATTTTACATACTGTTTAACTTCGTATTTCTTTAGTCTTATAAAAAATAATTATTGTAATTTCAAGAAAAGCCACAATCGTATGCACCCTCTTTAAATAGTTATATATTATACATATACAGATTATGTTTTAAAGTAACAGTATTTTATACATACATTATTTCAACTTAAATTGTGAGCATTTAAATAAAACTTTTAATTGATATCAAAATAAATGGTATCACCATTATACGCGCAGTAAATAACAACTCTATTAAATAATTCTCTTATAACTTGTTTAACGGTTATTTACGCTTTTGTACATATTTTTAAAATAAAAGTTAGTGATTTCTCCTGAGATTCGTTTTACATGAATAAAATGTTTTAATTATAAATTATATCAAATGCGCGATATGGATCCGAACTCTGAAATCTTAATAAACATTCTGTACAACATAAAATTATGTCGAAAACATATTATTACCCAGACTAGCTAAACAAATTAATAAATACTTTCAGGTTTGTACCCTAATAACAAAATGAATAAAATCTAGCACATAAAATTATTATTAAAAACATCCTTATGATAATTAGAGATAAATCAAAACTGCCATAACAATACCTATTCAATCAACGTGAATCCGGTTCTATCAAGTTTATAGATAGATATAAGATTACACGAAAAATGTCTAAATAAGACTTGCGATGCATCTTTGTAAATAGTAAAATGAACACAGCATTCTAGAATACGAGAATACTATTTGAATTTTTTTTATACGAAATGTAAAGTAATTAACCAACAATATATCAACAAATTAAAAAAGGAAATTAATAAAACATAGCTCCATGTGTCCACAAAGTGTTATTTGGTAAATTAAAATAATTTACATTGACGTGTAGTTATTTCAAAAATAAATATAATAATCTTAAAGTGGGTATGATGAAATATTGATTACCACAAATAAATATGACAATGATTTAATTAACAAAAAATTACATATTTTTATGTAAAAATATATATATATATAAAAAATTGTTTGTTTCTCCACAAATTTATTTCCAAGTGATGGTTTATTATGTTACACTTTGTATAGTTACTAGATTTATATATCAGGCCACCAGATCCAGAATGCCCAAAGTGATAGTTACCCAAATTAAATGAGCTATTCCTGTTTAATAATAATGTATAAAATTTGATATGCTATATCAATATGAATAACAAATTGTATTATATTGGTAAGAAAAATACAACATCAATCTGGCTTTAAGTTCTTTTAAGAATATTTTTCTGCAGTGAATTGTTTAAACACAAAATTTTCACTTGGACGGTTCTGGTTCTGAGGGCGTCATATGTATTACAGAGTAAGATGAGATTGAAATACTGAGCACCGAGTAAACACCAATGTCGACGATACGCCGTTATGTAAAGCATAGCATGTTACCGGTCTGGAAAGCAAAAGATAGTAATGCGATTGGGATTACTGTATGGCGCAGCACTTACACTTGGGCTTCTTCCTGATCGTGACATGTTCAGGTTGCAGCGGCTCTTGGGGCGGCGAGCGCTGCACTTCCACCTGGCCGGAGCGCGAGTCCGGCAAGACACCCCCATTCTTCGTTCCGTTCATTACCTTCATAGCGTTTTGCTGCACTGGACTTGCTGTTTTTGTCTGAGATGGCGACGGAGAGTTTGCCTGCCAACCAAAAAATATTAATTTTATTTTTTTTCTTTATTAAGGGTGCAAGAACGGATTTTTAGGCATTGTGAAATATTCTTAAATCGTATAGGTTATCCTCCAACTTGCCGAATGTCTTCATAATGAGTTGTTTTCAACGGATTAAACTGGCTATAATATATGTTGGCAAGTAGTATGAAGTTTATGTGTGGTGGCTATGATTGGGAAACCCTAAATTAGATAAACAAAGTGTGTCCTATGCCAATTAATCTGACTTTAGTAATGGTTCATATTATACATTAAATTATATCACAAGTTCTGCATAATCAATCTTCATTAAACACACCTCATGTTTTAGGTTAAAATATAGGATGTGTAAATTCTACAAAAAATATTTTAAAATTAATTTAATTGAACGCGTAGGAATGTATAATTCTGAAAAATAAATTGAACCATGTTCAGGAAAAAGTTTTAAAGTAGTCAATTGTTTTTTTTATATCGACGACTAGTGACCACGCGCGTAAATGTTATTGAATATTATTATTTTTTCTTTCAATTTTGCATGTTTCGCTTACTTCAGTTGTACTAAATGGCTTGTTTATGAACCTAATTACATAGTTTTAAATTAATAAGTAATAGAATTCGTACAAATAGTAATCTGATTTTAATTTTTTAAAACAATAAAGAAAATATAATGAAATGACTAAACAAAGACTGACTATACATATTGTAGTGTCTGTGAGTGTGCATAGAGGGGATAAGCCGCTTCGCAAACATGTGGAATAGAGACACAATTGTGTGAAGCATAAAAGGGAACTTCGTTGCCTGGGTGACAGCGAGCGAGACCAAAGCGCTTTTCTTTTACTTTAACTAACTTACAGTACAGGTATTATGAAATAAGCTAATGATCCTTTAAAGCGGGATAACTGGAACAGTTTGTTTATACACATAGTGGTTTTATTAATGTTGATTTATGATTATCCAATGAAAATTGAAAGACATTGAATAATATTAGGTGTATTAGAGAAAAAAGTCCTATGAAAAAAAGTATTTCAAAATTCATTTATTTGATGCTCGGTAAAATTATATTATATACCTTATATTTACGTAAATATACTCACGGTGATGTTATTCGCGTGCTCTTTTTCCTGCTTTTCCTCAGACGCGGGCAGCTGCGGCTCTGCTGACGGCGTCGGTGTAATCGGCTTACCACCCTTGATCAACGAGACAATTTCATCTGCCTCGCGACTCAAATCACCGTCTGGACGGAACGGATTGTCCCATCCGCTCTCAGTACTGAAATAATAGCATAAAAGTAATCAATAAATATAACTTTGGGTATTACTGTATAAATAGACTGCCCGTATCGTATCTTCAATAAGACGATGGTATTGTAAGGACCTATACATTGATTCAATTGGTCAATAACATTGGTCCAATTGTTATCTTAGAGCGAACAATAAGCAATCGGGTGCTAAAGTGACATAAGTGGACGTGATGTAATATTATTAGTGGACCAACACTTTTCCAGTTACCAGAAAGAAACATATGTGTCAAATACGAAATCTTTCCTAAATTATCAATACATATAACTACTACTAAGTCGAAAAAGTACACACGTCAGACGCTTAAACTCGTACATCCCAAACAAAGCTAACACACAGAATACCTGCTATCAAAATCTACTACAACTTATTAAATGTACTAATATATGCAGTATAAATTGAATATTATAGATACTGTCATTCAATATATTGCATCGTTTATACTGCATGTGTGCATCATTTAGAACAATTTGTTTGTATTCGCTAGTACTAACCTCTATTATGAACCTACCTATACAATATATCAAACACAAGCGATGTGTGATCAAAAAAACTGCTAAAGGAGACCTTTTTTTGGATCCACAAAATATGAACCTATAAATACAGACAAAATCTGTTATAAAGACATCGAGGGACTACTCATATTAGCTCGAAGTTTTGTCGCCAATGTTCATCTAAAAAATTATATTTGTCCTATCGACCAGGGGAAGGTGTATTACACTATACTGTCATAACTTTTGTAAACCTCATTTTATTAATGTAGTATTTTCGAGGATTCCGATTAGATTAAATAAAGCTAAAATCAATATTTTATTTAAGGTATCACGAGAAACAAATCAACATTTCATCCATAATTACCAGGATTTAATTAAAATATATTTCATTAATAGACGATATAATTTGTTTGGTGAACACAATCTTCAAAAAAAAAAAAACAACCGTAATTATATGTAAATACAGTTTGAGATGCTTAAAAAATAAATACAATATGTATTGTGTCCGGTTTAAAAACGACAAATGTTTAATGTTAAAACATCAGACTGATTTGAAGATGATGATTGATTTCATTTAATGCACGGACGCCGGGCGATCGCGAGTGAAACTCTTTCATCTATGTTTAACTTGGTTCATGTTTATTTTATTATATTTTAAGTGGCGATAATCACTTACCGTAAGGTGGGATATCAGCCTGTTACAGTCTTAATCTATACATGTGATTTTTTACCTTATCTTCAGTTAGCCTTATTTTTTTCAAAAAGTAATGTTTCATCTAAAAATTGTAATTTCATCTTATTGAGAATATTTTATAGTTTATAAAACTCTGCTTCGATTTTCTGTCCAATCATTATTACCAACGTAATAAATTGTCAAAGTAAATAAGGTCTTTTTTGCTTTGATCAACAATAACTCAGGATTAAATCATCGCAGAAAGCTCATAGGTAAGTCAAATAATAGGGAATTAGGCCATCTAAAATTATTTAAGATAAGACTATAGAATAAAAAAAAAAGTTCCTAGATCATTTTAGAGATATGGAAAAATCCCTAATTTTTGTTTGTTTTGTATTATTCTTACGATTACTCAAGAACCCTACGCGTAAATTATGTTAACGTTTAAAACTGAAAACCAGCACTTAAAGCTATTACCTTCTACTTTTTACAACTTCTGCACGCCCATTTCACTCAAAATAACAGCGTCTTGAAAATCACTTAAAATTGGGGACTTTTTTAATATCCTTTAATTAATGCGTCTAATGTAAGATATAGATTATATAGTCTGCACGTAAATACGCACAGCACGAAAATATGCTCGTTTATATATATTATAGGAATAAATTATATTAACTATTACTACTTTTGTACCTTATTCTGAGGATTATTTTAATTTTCGCAATTTATTTGGAACGTGCAAAACTATTTCATAACTGTTATAATCATGTACTTCATTCATGGAATGAAGTTATTGCACACTTTCGAGCTATTGTTAGGTTTTATTTATCTGCATTCGGAAATGATAGAAAACTCCCACTTATAAGTGGGACGGGTTATTTTCTAAGAACAAAAGTATGATGACAAATATTAATTTTAATGCTCACCCATAACTAAGGAGATCTAATTTAAAACGTCATTATTTTGTTTCAAAGTAAAAAAATAAAAATAAATACAATTTAATCAACGTTAACGTATTTGAAAATACTGGGTCACTATTTTTTTGTTTTGCAGGCGGACTCTTGATCTCAATCAGACCTGGTGGAAGGTGAAAATAAGCCCAACGATGAACCACGTCTGCCCAACAAATGTCTATCTACTCTTCTTTTAAAGACTCCCAGGTCATAAGATCATTGAAATATACTAGCTGGAAACATATTCCACTCCTCAGCTTTTTTTTTCGAACTGGGCAATATATTGGTGGCCGGGATAGGACTTCACAACTATACCGGGACTCCTTAGCTGTTCGCACGATTAATGTAGAAGAGAGTCTTCGTGCGGATACAATAAAAATCCACCACATACGGATGGTATCCGACATGGTATCTAGTGGTTTTATGATGAAATGAGACTAGCAAAATCAGGGAATGTAATTCCTGAGAACACTGCACTGCACTGTACGACCGGTAAAAGACTGTAAAAGCCAGGCGACTCTACATCGAAGTTCAATGTTCTGCATTTTATCTTCCGCCAAAGAGTCATCGCCAACAAATCCACGAGCTCTACTGTCAATCGAGTTCAAAGCCGCCAACTGCTATTTGGCGGACCCACTTCAAAGGTAACAATAGTATTCTACACCCGACCGTACCTGTGCGTGACACAGATTAAGAAGTTGCGATGGTGTAAAGTACCGTCTGGCCTTAAAAAGGACACCCAATTTTTTAGCATCTGTTTCCGCTCTTAACTCAAAGGACCGCCCAAAGTTCAGATCAGCTGTCAACTCTATACCGAGGAGTTCGAGACCACCAGTCACCGCCAAGGAAACACCCCGGAAGGTGAGAGTCAGGTGAAAAGAACTCCGTTTGGCAGAAAATAGACTAGCGTGTATTTTGGTAGCATTAAAACTAACCAAATTCGTCAGTCGCCCCAATCTATTATATAAAAATAAGTCCGATTTTCCTTCATGACGCTATAACTTCATAACACACGAACCGATTTCCACGGTTTTGCATTCGTTGGAAAGGTCTCGGGCTCCGTGAGGTTTATAGCAAACTATATTTAGGAAAATTTCAACAGAAAAGCAGGAAAACGGGGAAAATCACTTTCCACATACAGCGCCATCTCTAAAACATAGCATCTACTACAAACCAATATGGTTTTACATGGTGGTGGAGCAGATCGCACCAGTATTTTAAGTAGTTGGCGCCGATGCGTTATTTGTCCCATTGTTTGTCAGCTACTCATTGTACTCTGCTCAGTTAATTTCATGTGACATTTATTATGCGCACGTTCTTTTAAACGCTAACTAAAAACCAAAACGAAGTCATCTGGTGGCGAAACGAAGTTCGCCGGGTTTGCTAGTCAGAGATAAATTTAAGAGCTAAATCCGTTCGCTTTACTATGGCCTCCCTCAGGAGAAAAATCTTGACGGCATCCATCCGCGGTCCAAATAATCTATCAGTAACAGTGCTACCATCTGCATTCCTAAGGATACCGGGTATGCCACTTATCATGAGTTTTATGATTTATTAATGACTTTAAAATATAATTTGTTACATTATAACTGAGAGTCTTATATTATTTATATGTGAAATAAAATCTTAAAAACGAGCCGTTTTAATTGAAACTTTATAAGGCGTTAACATTATTTATACTGAAAAATATACTATTGGCAACATTACTATGTCTAGTCAGAAAATACATATTAGAATATAAATAAACCTAGCAACCTACGTAAGTACGAAGGTATGTAGCTCTAAATAAAATTGCCACATTCATGTTCACAAGAACATGTGTGAGATGACATCATTGTTTTGTACACACAACAGTAGGAATAGAATCTATACATTTAAATGTAGATGTGTTAATAAAATACACCAGATACTACCATTAAACATATTTAAGAATTCCCATTTTTTTGGTAATTTACAAGACGTATTCATTTTAAGGAAAATGGTCATAAAGAAGCTGTAATAAAAGGAAATAGTAGCTTCAAGTTTTCAGATTATGTTGACATAATCGCAAGAAAATGACCGGAATATTATCTTTCCAACCTTTTTGTCCTCGTATAAATTATCTACAAATTTTAATATTTTTTATTGCTGGCTGAGCACCTTCTGTGCTCGCCCTCTAAGCCCGGTTGAGCTGAAAATGCCTTTCCCGGCAATCAGTAGTTAGTCCGTTTCAAAAAAAAAAATAATAATAATAATAATAATATTTTTTATTCAATAATTTTACCCTAAGCTTTTGTAGATTATTCGATTTCCTACAATGTGAGCTTACTACCAGCTTTCTACTATAATTTGAACCTAAGTTATCGTTGATCAAAGCAAATAAATGTTCTTTGACTTTAACAATCGATTACTTTAGACATAAAGATCGAATTAAAGATCGATCTCTTAAACTAAGAGGCTATTAAAAATTCTCTACATGATGAGATTATTTTCATTCAAATTGTAACATTTCGCATACGAATAATGAGAAATGTTACCTTAGCGCTTCGAAGCCCTCAAGTTTTATTCAGAGCACCTTAGCGTGAAAAACTTACGTCAATATATTCCCTTAACCCATTATATATATATATGCAAAGCTATTCCATAAGATATGCAAAGCTATTCCATAATATATGCAAAGCTATTCCAAGTTATCCAAAATATCCTTTAATATGTATTTATTTACTCTTTTTTCGGATATTTTCATTTCAAAAAGTAATGTTTTATCAAAAAAATATTAATTTCACCACAAAGAAAATATTTTGTAATTTACAAAACCATACTTTGATTTTCTGTCCGATAATTATAGTCCAAATAATCGATTGTTAAAGTCATAAGGTGTTTTCACTTTTAATCAACAATAGCTAGGGATCAAATCATTGTAAAAAAAACTCATAGGTAGATAAATGCTAATGCAATTGAATTATATAATAGATTTTTTGGGTTAAATCATAGAAAAAAAGTATCTAAAATTCATAGATATAATTCATGACGACAAATAATGGGGAAAAATTCTAAACCGATAGATTTTTTTACGATTACTCAAGAACCCTGCATTTGAAACAATGTTAACATCAAAATCTAAAAATTATAGAATTGAAGCTATCAGTTACTCCTTTTTTTTCGAGCTCTGAAATAAATAATTCCCTTAAAATAACAACCTTTTGCAAATCACCTAAAAATTCGGGACTTTTTTTAATATCCTTGCATTTTTCTAGTCTAGTATATATAACTATCTGTACACAAACCAATACTTAGGTAAACTATTTTACCCATACGGCTATAGCGCAATATTAGTATCTACATGAATTATTTTAGCAAACTCATAAGTATGTAGCTAGCATCTGATAATGACTGATACGGACTTTACGTGCAGTCTGAAAATAGACTGTGAACACTGAACACTCCTACCAATGCAGCGTTCAATACATTACGATCGAATACATTATCATCGCTTTGTCCGCTTCAAACGATTTTTCAACGTCACAATAATATAAACTTTATAAAACTAAATCAGTGACAGTTTTGATTGCATTTTTTTAGTTTCTCATTATTTTTATATATCATGCTACAAAACTTGTACTAAGGTACACCTACCGAGTTCTTTTACATATGTATCTATCACTGCGTATAAGTTGAAAGTGGATTTAAAGTGTTGAAACAGGCAAATAAATAATTTATAGACAGCAAGAGTTACTGGTTTAATAATTTATAATATAAAATACAAGAAAGTATTGTTTACTAAGGCTAAACCTCAATATCCTTATTTTCAAAGCAGCCACTGACCTGAAGATGTTAGCTTCAATTATAACTTTCTTTGTGTAACTATTTATAATATTCCTATTGTAAAATAATCACTATAAAATTGAAGATTACTCTGGTTATACTAATAAGTACTGTATACATATTTATTTAATGATAATATGGAAATATACTATATAATTTAAACTTTTTATATCATATGGTGAGGAATTATAAACCAAGCTATAGTTCTTGAGGATAGAACATTCGTAATAGCAGTGTAGTTTTTTTTATAATATAACAGTATCAAAAACTATCAAATTACTTCGAAATATATTTAAAATAAATTGAAAATAACAATAAGAGTGGTAAACGAATATATATAATAAACATTATGTTTTAATGAGCAACATACAAGATTCCTACAATTGCCAAAACTCCGTGGGCTTTGCCAGCGTGATGTTTGGAACAACAACCTACGTATTTAGTACGTACTGCTCTTTGTTAATGAAATATATCATGCGACTACTTATAAACATGACCTTTGTTGCAGACATTGTGTTTAATTGTAAATACACTATTAAAACAAATCATTTTTGTATACAACGAATGTACATTATTCTATATTCAAGTATTGAAGACTTCACCTGACATGACACCAGGTAACATTCTATCAGTGATAAATCTTGTAAGAAATAATTAATTGGATTGACATTATTCAGACCACTAAATATTTCGATAGTTTATGCCCATTTTATACATTTTTGGACTTTCTACTAGTATTCTATCATTTATCATCTGACTGTCACTCATAGAATGTTAATCTGTCCAGAATTACAGTATATACTTTAGGATGTACTTCAAAATTAGGATGGTAATGATCTCGCCGGATGCCGAGGAAGATGGCTCGGCTTTGCCCTTAGCATCCGGCAGACGGGAGAAGGAACACCCCGATGGTTTTAGTCGGGGCAGGTCCGACACACCGGGGGAGCGGCCCTCACCGCTCCCCTGACGGTCCGTAGGGATATCCACCGGATTAACAAAAAAAAAAGTATGGTACTGACCTGATCTGTCTGTTGTAGATAGGTTGGTCCGCCATATCGGCGTGGGTTGCGGCTGAAATCAGAGCCGCGTATAGGACGTGGTTTCCTGACTGCGACGCAGGAGGTGGCGGGGACAAGCACTGAGGCCGAGCCCCTTGGTAAAATGACACGCGTACTTTAGAACGCTCTGATCTGGAAAATTAAAGCAACGTTTAATCTCGTTATGATAACCACATGTAATACATAGGTAAACCACATGTATAGGTGTGTAATAGAAACGCAATATAATGAGTTTAACCCTTAACTTGGCAGAAATTTGTTTTTTTTTTAATATCAAAATAATATTCATACTACGTAACCCTTATGACCCAAGGGTGTCTAGAAAAAAGTAAACGTGCGTACGAAAACTAAGAATTTACCTAAAAATTCATATAAAAATATTAAGGTAGCGCTAAAAAAATTATGGCACTAGATTATGTTAATTCTGATGTATCTCCACAGATACGTTATCAAGAAAAGGGTTAAGAAGTGAATGCAAACAAAACAAAAGTATTATCAGCCCTAGAAAATGACCTTACTTTTATAGTCTCGATTGCGACTTGACCTTGAAAAAAAACACCATTAGCGAGAGAGAAACTTAAATGCAATTGACCAAAAATAAGGTCCATCAATTATATTGACAACCAATGAGCTTTTTATTTTAGGTCAAGATTTATACATTGATTTCTTGAGGAAATAATACTGTCGCCATGTTTTTTTTGCATTCGCTAGACATAAATACCGCTAAATGAGGATAATTGATTTATAAACCGCCTACATTTACAAAGGCTGTTGACCATAAAAATGATAAAATATGTATTAATCAAAAAAACATTAATATGAAAACCACCTCAGAATATTTATGCAAGATTGTGTCAGTTCACAAAAATCCAATGATGCCTTGACCTCTATTGTCACACATCCATACGTTATACCCGTTTCAATGCTACAATAAATTTATTGATACTAAAAGAGCTATGAAAAATAAATTATTTGCTTGTTTATGTGAGGATGATGTCATTATTATAAATATGATATATAAACGATTGAACGAAGCTTTTTGTATATGAACTTATGAGGCGGAATTAACGAGAAATATCATATATTATGATACTCTAATTTATTAGAGATAATATTACATAGTCAGATTGGACGCAATTTTACAAATACTTTTCACAAAGATTACCATATGAAAATTTTGTCTATCTCAAATAATCCTCAGGTGATATATGATAGTCAGTAAGAGTCTGACACATCGGGGTCACTGCTAGTGATGAAAATGCCCCGGAATTTTCCCTAAGTGCCCAAAACTTCTTTGCGAATATTCCTGGGAATTTACAAAATGTTCTCGGATGTTTTGGGCACTTTGGAAAATTCCCAGGCATTTTCATCACTAGTCGCTGCCCTCACAGCTTCCCTGATGGTTCTATGAAGGATTTTCCCCCGGGGATACAAAAAATTAAAAAAAAGGTGATATATGATAATTTGTATGAAGATTTATGGTATAGAAAGTTTAACGTAAAATATAATTATATACATACAGAATAGCCGTAGAATAGACACTGTGCGTACTTCCACACACTGCCTACTCTGAGGAAAAGTGGGACGGGAATATTCTTTCCGTCCCCTATTACTAAGCTGGCCTAACAAGCTCACTGTACGCCGGTCGTGGCAGATTGCGACTCCACACCCACGGCCGGCGTACAAACGGATGAAGGAGTACCCAGGAGTTTTTGGTTAGGTTAGGTTAGGCCGTGGGGACGGCCAGGGTGGTGGGTGGTGACCTGTCACTGCCGGCACTCGCTCGCGCGATGGTCGGTAGTGACAGGGCATGGCAGGCGGTCCTCTCCTTCACGGAGACGAAAATGAAGGTGAAGGAGGCGGCGGAGCGGGATCGGGAGGCAATATCCACCCCCGACAACCCAATCCACCGCCCAGCTCGGATTGGACGCCGGAGGAGGGCCTACGCCAACGGCCTTCCTTCGTGACCCGGACATACGCCGGGCGGCGCGCTTTGAGGGAGTGCGTCGACCAGATCCTGGCGTGAGCGGTGTGCGATGTGTTCCCGCACACCGCTCTGATGACAATATCAAGGAGATGAGGGGGGGGTGGCTCTCTACACCACTCTCCCCGATATGTGTTAGGTGCACGCGGGGGGCGGCGACTATTTAACCGTCCCCCCGCCTAGTAGGTGAGGCCTGCACAAGGCCGGACGTCGCCGGATGCCGAGGAAGATGGCTCGGCTTTGCCCTTAGCATCCGGCAGACGAGAGAAGGAACACCCCGGTGGTTTTAGTCGGGGCAGGTCCGACACACCGGGGGAGCGGCCCTCACCGCTCCCCTGAAGGTCCGTAGGGATTTCCACCGGGTTACAAAAAAAAAAAAAAAAAAAAAGGCCGTGGGGACGGCCCCCTCACCAAGTCCCTGAAGGTCTATAATGGATTTACTCCTGGATAAAAAAAAGTATGCTCTAGCAGTGACCATCACCCAGTTTTTATTTCGAAAGTATTTACTTCGTATTAGAATAAAAAAAATACTTTTTTATTTTTTCCAGATCTGTAGAAGAGATATCGTAATAAGTAAACCGGGTCGTTAAGATAATTTATTAATTACATAAATGGTTAATTTTTATTTATTGGTTTAATTTTGTTAATTTAATTTTCCGTTTTCTTTAATTTATATTAATTGTAATCTATTTTTTATTACGTATGATGTGTATCCCATTCTTGTTTTCTGCATAAAGATTGCTTTCTTTTTTAATGTTACATGTATAAAATGCAGAGTTTCCCAGAAATAAATAAATACATTTGTAAACCCTTTCTACGGAGGGTCTCGCTACAAAGTGTTTTGCAGGATACGAAACTCTGTGCTGAAAGTGACAACACCCAACGTGATCAGTTTTTAGCATTCCAGGATAAAAGTTTTGGCTCAAAACGATTTTCATTAGTTTTCAGAAGAAAAATAATACGGGTGAATAAATAATAAAATATAGTCACCCATCGTGTATAGGCGATGTTTTTTAGCTGGCGACTATAGTCACCTATAGTATTGAAAGGATTAAATAATGGTGATATTTCAATGCAATCTTCCGCATTTATTATATGCTTGAATTGAGTGTTCAATACAGTTAATAATTTCAAAATACAGCGCTTAATACATTTTAAAAACTATTTTAAAATTAATTTCATATTTATTCCAAGACAATCTCATCATCTGCTTTAATTCATAATTAAGGATGTAAAAATGGAAAAATCAGATTGCACGACGAAATAAGTTTAATGAAATTACTTTTAGCTAACTCATAAAAGACAGCAAGTACCTAAATATTGCAAAATTATATTTTATTTACGTTTCAGTGCATTACCTAAGTGACAGAATCTGAAATTATCAGTAACTTATCAATTGAGTAGGAATGAGACACTTTATAAAAATAAAGATAAAATTAAAATTTGCGTTAATGTGCGTATAATACAAAGTAATAGAAAGGCATCTATGTAGGTACACATTGAAGTTTTCATTCACGGATTGTTTAGAATTATTAAATTGTATCGAAACGGGAAAAGGATTTTTCAAAGCAATGTTTTTAACACCTCGCACTTAGCGCATTTAAAATTAAACAGTTAATATACGAAATTATGTATTTTTTCAAAAGAACGCATTTAAAAAAACGGCTAGGTACGAATAGGATTCGCGTAGAGGGCTCTGTATAATAGACCTACAAAGGACTGTTTCATATCAATTAAAAAAATGTTCTTGACAGACACACACACGAACGTCGCAGTGGTTTTATATGGGCTCTCTTTGTCTTCTTAAATTCCAAAACCTTAAAAATAAACTGTATTTTTTAAACAGTCTGTTAAGTTACTCTGTAACTTGTTGTTTGTGCTGTAAGTACTTTAAGCTGTATTTTAGGTAAAAAACAAAGTTTTGAGGAAAGTGCATAAAATATATTTTATATTAGAATATGTTTGTATGTTTAAGATGAGATATTTATAATATGAAACTCCCATAAAAGACAGATCTTTTCAAAAATAATCTGTTAATAATTGTTGCTTATTTATGCAAAAATTATTACTTACAATAATTTTTGTAAAAACTTTGAATTTACAATTCCAAAGATATCCCCTGTACATTTATTATCTTGTATTGATATATCTTTTATGATTCTATGTATTTTTTATAATTTAAATATAAAATAAAACTAATATTGTATATAAAAGCAAAAACTTTAAACTTAAAATATATAAAAAATACTGTTTACTGAATAAAATCCTTCACTTCTAAAGTTTATATCTGTTTCTTATATACCTTTGACAGGTTTCAGTTTTGTTATAAAATTAGAGGATATTATCTAAAATTCAACATATGTATTGACAATGAGTAGTTTTTATGATAGACCAAGTGAGAATATAGGCCTAGAATTTATCGACCTATCAAATTGTGAAATAGTCATTAAATATATAAAGATACTGCATATTAACAGTATTTAAAAACAATTGCATGTGTTGCAGCTCTATTCAAATTAACTTTTTTATAAAATTAAATACCATTATCGGTTTTGGGTCACAAGTTTACATAAGATATCCTAATTTCAAATCATTATTTCTTAAAACTTTAAATGTTATAGGTCTTTCATCTCCGACATGCAGATGAAGAGAGGGAAAGAAGAACAAAGTGCAGAACCCTAAGAAGTATCTTTCTATAATATAAAAATAACGATTGAAGTCTTATCTGTTAAGTATATTAAACCAAATTAAGCTCAATTAAAACCTCCAAACATAGTATTTCAAATTAACTAGTTGTGTTTGCATAGGGAAGCTTAGAGTCATTACAAAAATTTCCTCCAGTGTTTAAATGGGTTTCAGTCGACGTCAGTAGTAATTTAAATAATGTATGGGTTATAATAAAATAAATGCTTGTTATTTATAAAATGTTTGCTTGTTTCATTTACCTGTTGTTAAACCTTTTTCATATTATGTTCAATAATATACTCAAGTTGAAATTAAAAAAACCTATATACGTAGTAGCTATTGCCAGCAACTTTGCTTGTGTTTATTATGCGAAAAACAAAAGATATTGTTGTATGTGTTGGAGCTTAGATTTAAATCCATTTATTTTTTATAACAAATAACCCACTGGCGGGTTGGTTTACTGCAGTAAACCTTTCTTTTATCACTATATTAAAACATACAAGAAATAAACTTTCATGGCCTATTAGTACTGGTGGAATCTAAAAAAAAAATATTACATACATGTATTCAAGTACCTATATAAACTGCATCCTTCATCATTTAGTATTTCATGACTCTGTGGTGGATTTTTAATAAAGATAGATTTTTTAAAAGTCATGAGATATATTTTTTATTTGTGATCATGAGTTTACATTATAATATTCATGATTTTAAAGTAAAAAATAACTAAACTTGTAAAAATTATAAAATCCCCTATTTCAAAGGAGTAGATTAAAAAGGTAATAATATAGGTCTTATAGCCTTGCTGTATCCATACACTACATTTAGCATTTCTCACTACATTGTTATTGAATTTCCATATGAACTATATTCTCATCACTACTAGTGATGAAAATTCCCGGGCATTTTCATCACTAATCACTACTTACAGGGTAGATTAAAAAAAAAGAGACATGTAATGTATATTCTATTTTTCATAGCTCTAATGTAAAAAATGACAACATCCAGAAAAGTCCCTCTTTTCACCATGGGGTTGTTGTCTAAAGTGGTATCTTAGTGAGTCTTGGAGCTCTAATTTTAGTGGTAATGAAGTTACATAAAAAATCACTTAGGGGTATCATTTTCAAAAATCCATTCTTATCTTTCAACTATAACCCAAAACAAACTTACGATCTTAATTTCAAATTTGTAGGTTTTATAGTTTCTGAGATTTAGTGATGACCAAGTCAATCAGTGACTTTCCATTTTATATATATTATAGTTACATTTTTATATGCATTAAATAAAAATAATTTGCTTCCTTATATGTAACTATTAAAACTGATCCTTATAAAACAAAATTTTCTTCATGAGAATGCACTGAGAAGAAGTGTTTACGTAACAAATTACCAATATGAAAACAAGTTGAAATTATGCAATACTTCGCCTTGCAAAGCAAAACCTTCGCGAAAGTACACAAGCTGCACAATTGGTGATAAATATTAATGGGTACTATTTATTTTATAATTATATTTCATAGTATAACAATATTTTTACAATATTAACCTTTATCACTGGCTGTACATTACGCGCATTACAATTCAAGGTGATTCAATGACGACTCAACTTCTTTTATTAGTAGATGACTATATTAGACGCCCACAACGTATTTAGTGCAATCATGAATGATCATGAGAAAACTCATCATTCCAACTCTATTATAAATAGGTAGCAACAACGTCTGGTCGTAATTCGATCAAATATGTTATAAGAATCTGGTGTTAGTATTTTCATGCCCTAATAGCAACACTATACTTACAGAATTTTAAGCATGTATGTATATGAAGAAATTTTTTCAATGACATAAATTTCGTTACTTTGCTTTCGGAATAAATATACAAATATTCTCGTCAAAACATTAAAATTATATATTTAGAGCACACTAATCTTTTTCTAACTAATACATTTTTGGATTTAGCTACCTCTTATTCTGAGATATTTTACTTAATATTGATATCATATTTCAAAATAGAAAGTTCCAATAAATTATAAGTTTATAAATATGCCATATCTTATGTTATTGATATATATATTATTACACAATTGATTAAAAAGCACTGGTTTATAAAAAAAAAAGTAGGCAAATACATTAATAGTATATAATACCTTATATTATCTGAAATTTAGTAGTGTTTAATACTACACACTAATTCAATATATATTATAATGTATATTGGATTTTATACTTTACTATTATTATCTTATAAAAACTTGTGATGACATCTTGTAGTGTTCAAAATAATCTGATCTCATCAGTAAAACAATTTTTTCTATGATTCAACATCTGAGCTAAAACAGAAAATTATTATCATGTAGGCTAACAAACAGCCAAGGCTGTGTGTATTGTGGATTTGCTATGAAGCTAGGATATGTGTTACATTAAATTCTTGCTAAATGTCAGACAAACTGGAATTAGAGCTTTAGAATGGAAAAAGATTAGTATGCTGTACAGACCATTTCTGTAATGTGCTACTTTTACTTAGTTAATTTCTGTAATGTGTCAACCTAGAAAAAATAAACCATGTTTCTATCCAAATTTGTCTGCTTTATAGTTAATAAATTTCTCAGTTTATAATTTAATAAATTATTTTGAAAGCTTTACATTGTTACTTTATTAGAATGAATGAATAAATTATCAAAATTTAAAATCAACTACAAAATTTATAGTCAAAGCTTTTGATTATTATTATTATTCCTTTCTTGTGGCTTTTCCATGGGTGTATCACCAATGTGATTTTGCCAAAGTAAGCGTTTTGATTTCGACTATAATGTTTGAGGAAAGTTGATCAGTGTTTGCTAATTTTAATTATATTGAGATTGTCTGGTGAAGCTTTTGATGCATTCCTGTATAATGTATTTGATGCATTCCTGTATACTGTATCCTATATTTGATGTAATACTTAATTGTTGAACATAATTTGATGATTATTTTGTTGTTTATTAATTATATGTAATAGAGTAGTTTGTCTTAATTAAACGTGAAATACTTTTTAATTAAAAAAATAATAATTTATATATGTAATAGGCATATGAGCAGAGGTTGGAGTATAATTTTGATTTATTTGATATTTTAGGATTTTAATTTGGCTGTTTAGAACAGGTTGATTGGTTAAGGCTGCTTGCATGTGGAATGAAAAAAAAAACAATGAAGATTGTGTGCTTTAAAATGACTTGTTTATGAGACTGGTTGATGAATAAATATATTTGAAATAATAAATAAAATAAGTCAATATTATAAAATATATTTTGGAAAGTAGACAATTGATAAGTAAATTCAATAAAATTGTTTAATGAAATATAAATAGTTCAGTAATTACAAGAAGAATCATGAAAAACATATTAACATTTTTATCAACAATTTTGTCTCCCTTCAGAGGTGGCAAGAAAAAAATAAAAAATAAAAGCACGCAGTTCACTTAACCCTTATCAACCCAGTATTTGTTTTTTATTGAGACCAACCAGTTTTCTCCTATGGGCACAATTTGAGTAAGTTATGGATATTTATAAGATTAAACAAAAGAATTGTGTGTATATTATATAAAATACTATCTATAAACAAAAAATAATATAAGATATATTTTAAAAGCAACCATATAAACCCCAATAATTGAAAGAGACATGCTGTGTCAATGAATGAACGGAAAAACTGCAACAGTGCATTTACAATATCCATGCTAAGCTTTTTCTACGTTGTAACTTTTTATTGTAAACTTGCAATAATGCAAAATGCTAAGTGTGTAAAACTGGTTGGGATTTATTTAAGCTTTATCAGTGCATTCTCATTCAATTTGAATCAACAGACATTACATGGTTGTATGCTCATTAGCGAAGTAGGTCAGCCTATGTTAATATACATGGATTACTGATACTCAGGAACATTGGAATGGGGCTAAGTTGGTTTTATACCCTTTTAACTATAATGCACTGAATGTAATGGTAAATCAATTAATTTATCTGTATTGATTTAGTCCTTTTAAATAATGACTTGTGAAGAAAGCTTATAATGAAAGGAAATAAATTAACAGGCCCAATTAGCATACATTTAAAAACTGGTTCTATAAAATATATTAACACATTAGGAACAATTATGTAATAATTGTTGGACTGCATGACTACAAGTGGCATCAAACATAGTCATTTTTATTACGAAACGTGTCCAAGGCGCGGCTCCCGAAGTTCAACGATAATGTACCTACTCTGTGGTCTAATATTGGGCGGGTCCTCACACAGAAAAACGAAAGCAATAGAGTAATTATAAATAGAGCTTTTAATATTAATATTTACTATTTGTATATGTTGAGTAATGACCTTGGATTCCCGGCTACTGGATGGAACCGAAAGTCGTTTAATGTTTATAAATCAGTTCTTGTGACGTCATTGAGACCAATTTATCCGCGGAAAACCACATATGAGAAGACTTTACGGTTTACTTTAACGAAAAATAACACGACTGATTCCATAAATTTTTCTGCCGAAAATTTAACTGGAATTAATTGAAAATGATATCCTATTTACACTTATAAATGTATGACGTGATTATTGTAAATAGCATACCTCGATAAGTACAGTCACTGTTTGCATCACATAACACTTATTTTTTATTAAGAAATATGAGATTTATTTATTGGACCGTTTTACAATAAACGAATAAAACATTGGCGAATAACGTTATGAGATTTGATTCATTCGACGCTACACAATGTTCCCACTACCATCGATCTCGCGGAAGTCGCACACGGCTCCGTAACGAATGGAACAGAACGAATCGAGCGGAGGACGCAACAGCAGCGTTCGTTCTCGCGCAATGACGTCATCGCAGATAGCGTTCGTAAATAGCAGGGTTGCCATGCGTAGAACATTTTTCCTCGTAAACTAGAAGCAGGTAATTAACTCATATAGGTAACCAATCGTCACGTCATAATAAAAAAGACTAACTAAAATAGGGTATACTAATAATGAAGTTTAAGATGTTGCATTAAATAGGTAATTTAATAACAAACTATTTTGTGTTGAATATAGACTTAAATGGCGTATCATTTTAAACAAGAAAATAAAGACTAATTAATGTACTTCTTTTTGTTTTATATCTCAGGGATTAATTGATCAGCTTTTTTATTAAAACTCATACTAAATATTTTATTTATTTACCAATTCCTTTCTAAACTTTAAATTACTAGAAATTTTCCTATATCGAAATCTTTTACATAATATGTAATGTATGTTATTGAGCTGTCCTTATAGCTCGTACGGTAGACCCCAAAATTCTTATCTGTATTCATTTATCTCGCATTGGAGAAATATCGTACGTATGACAGCCCTGGTAAATAAGTATTATAACGCGAACCGACCGACAGAAATGCTGATAATGGCATTTTATTAATGCTATGGATATAAATTATTTTATGCACAATTCTTAACCAATAAAGTTATTTATATAAATATACAGGAAAATACGTAGTAATAGTTAGCTAAATCAGATAGTTTTTTAATTAGTAATTATTATCTTTGTATTTTGTAATTTATGATAAATGTTATTACTGTGACTACATATAATTTGCCTACAAAAGTACTAATGTAGTTATTATTTGAAATCGCTGTATTTTGCATGGGGCATTTTACGAATCACTGGATATATTCTAACAGTTATAAAATAAAATTTATAGTTCCTATTTAAAAATTATTTGGACAGAGACCGAGATGACTTTATGAAAAAGCCTCTTTGGTTGCCCCTAACAATAAAGAGAATATATTTAATTGAAATTGTTTTTTTTTTATTTTACTACAGTTGGTCGTTATTTTAATTAAGCTTTAAGATAAATAATTAATACAAATCCTAGTAAATTATGATATTTTACCGATTATACTTTTATATTTTTGTCCCTGTTATCACTAATATATATACACATATGGCTACTCACATAATTATGTACGTAAACAAAACATTATCTTTGTATACTCTACTGAACACTAGGTGGCGTTGTACAAAATATGTCTTACTTATTTTGTACCAATCAGTATTCCATGATAATTATTATAGTATTTATGATTGATCATGTAATAGTTATATTCATAATTCAACCAATTTTATAACTTTCAAAATTCAGTACTTTTGTATAAACCTAGAATCTAAAACGTGTAGTCTAACATTGTTCATAGGTATCTATTGTGCATTTCGTAAAAACAATTGCAATTGTGTAGTTTTTGTCAAATATATTTTTCTTTATAATATTAAAGCATACAAGATGTGTATACCACGTCAAAAAAGTCCATACCTAATACCTTTGATCGCCTTTGCGGTCGTGTCTAACTAAAAGCCTCGATTCTCGTGGTTTTTATTCTCACGTACGCCCACGAAAGTACTTATGTGATTTATGTTTCACATTATATTATTAGTATAGGTACACCATGTCTGAACATGGAAAATCGTAAAAATTGACTAAAAAAAATATATTGTATCCTTTTAAAACTTCAACAGACTACGGTTCCAAAAAATCCAAACAATGTTCATGCTTATGAAATAATGGGATATCAAAACGTACGGCAATGGTGAATGCCTACATTATAAAAAGAACCCTATGTAAAAATTTCATGTACTGCCTTCTGTAATGTAGATTCTACGATAATATATAAATTATGACAATTATTTTTGTATAAAAACAAGTCAAATAGGCTATATGTATAGAAAATATGTATAGGTTGGCTCACTTGGAATAGTACTCGGCTTTTAAAAGGCTAATCAGTGAAAACTGATAACTAAAAATATATTCTTGGTTATATATACGGGAAGCCAGTTCATATTAATTTATAATTTAAAATTTAATTTTGGCCTTTTAATATAATTTATAAATATGTAATAACTTGATTTTTAATATTTCTCATCTGAAGTTAAATATGTATTAGAATGCATAATAAAATATAAGGCTTTAAATAATGTGGGATTCTAATTGGATCCGAACAAAACGACAGTTTTAAAATCATGAAAAAAAAAATAAGACCCTACATATTTTAGCGAAACCTAAACATCAGCTTTAACTAAGCAGACCTAGTTTGAATGTACCTATTCCTCCTTAACTCAGTAGTTCAACCTATAACTTTCTGCTTCTGAGGATTTAGTAATTTTAGCAAACACTCAGGAATCGATAAAAACGAAAACCAACAAAAGGTTAATCAATATATAAATACAAAGACGCGCTTTGGTCTATCGCTAAACATAGAGGAATAGCAAAAATTAAAAATTTAAATGGCTGTAGTTGGACTTAATCTCGATAAAAATGAATATTTTCTTCAGTAACCGAAGTTTATTCTATGCAATTCTGTGCATTCTGTATATGAAATTTAATGTATACCTATTATTTCGTGTAATAAGCATGTAACTAAATAGTTATGTTTTAAAAATATTTTGAATATATATTGTAAAAAAGTTGCAAAATGTAAATAATTCGCTACAAATGCGTTCAATGAAAACAAATAATAACATACTCATGAAATTAATAGAACATACTCGTCTTCGGCGGGCGTATACGGGAACGTTGTCTCTTGCACCCGAGGTGGAGGGCTGCTTTCCGGCTCTTCTTGTAGTGGACTCTCGTAGATCAATGTTTCGACCATAGACCCTTTCGAGCTGCCAAATGACACCCTGTATAAACAACAATATTTCCTTAATTAAATCAATATTAAAAATACTTTTTGATATTATATGTATTATGGTTCTACAAGCGTAGCAAATCTGTTTGCGTCGCCAATATCTCGTTTAAATGAATTTAGATGAGTACATTTAGTTCATTAAAGCTTTATTAAAAGCTCCTTGTTTTGTCCCCTGTTTTGGCACACCTGTTTCGTCTCTCTCTGCAGACCAGTCTACCCTAAGTCCTGGAAGCTTACGAATGCCCGTCCAATTCCCAACAAAAAAATCCATGTCGACTATGCTAATAATTTACCAATCATCATCTTCGCGCTATTTTCAAAAATAATGGAGCAGATTATTTACCATCAATTGCTACCATACCTTGAGCAAAATGATATTCTCAGTAATCGGCAATATGGCTTTAGTCAGAACCAATCTACTGTAGCCCCTTCGCCAACTGTAGCCCCTTTTACCAGACTGCCACCTTTCGGGGTTATTGTCTGTACGGGTCTGCTAAATACAGTTGGCCGCTCTGGACTCCATTGATCGATCGTAAGCCTTGTAAATTTGTGTCGGATATCATCCGTATGTGGTAGACGACCCTTATATCCGCACGAATAGATTCACTTTTTCATTAATTATGTGAATAGCTAAGGAGTGGAATATGCTTCCAGCGAGCATATTTTCGCGATCTTATTATTTGGGAGCCTTTAAGAGAAAAGTGAAAAGGCTTTTGTTAGTCGGACGTGGTCCATGGTCGGACTCATCTTCACCTTCGAACAGACGTGTGAGAGAGAGTACAAGCGCCCGCCTGTAAATAAAAAAAAAATCACAGAGATAATCAATCTACTTGACTTCTTTGAAGCAGAAAGGCTACCACTTCGGAAAGGTTAAGCTGCATTTTTATCTAATCGATCTTCCAAGTTAACCCAATTTTTTCAAATATCTTGTAATGATAGAATTTAAATCCGAATAATGTTATCATTTTAGTAGAGTAGACACGTAACTAGATATAGAATATAATAGTTTTAAATTAAATAATTACCTTATACAAATACGATACATTCTTGGTTTACATTTATATATACTATATATATATATATATATTTATATATCTTGATTTACATTTTACACCCGTAAGAAATTTAGTTAAAAAGTTTTTTTACTGAGATATCTCTACAGTGCTTATGTTATGCTTATATCATAATGTTAAAAACGAATTTACTCAAAGTCATATATTTTAAAGTACCTATAGTTGTTTAGAGCAAGGTCATTCGCTATCGAGAATCTTCAAGATAAATCCGATGCTATTTGATATTTCTTTGGCCTTAAATCGTAACTGAAATCATTACAGAGTTACAATAACTAAGGCTAAGGTCATTTTAAATAGTGATAAAACTATCGACAGAAAATATTCAAAATTACTGTTTCAAGTGGTCATTTAACCTACATTAATTATAAAAATAAAAAAAAAACTAATTATTGCATTTTACATATTGGTTTGAGTTTTACAATAATTATACATTATCATATGTGTTTAAGCGCAGGACATGAATGTAAAAAAGGTACTTGTGTCCTTTTCCATTTCCTCACACTATTCAACGCTCGGCCGTTAACTGAACGAAGTGTTTGTCGCCTTATTAATTACGCGGAGATCCAGAACTAGCGATGCTCCCCTGCTTTAACAATATGTATAATGAATCCAATTATATGTAAAACAAATTTAAGATTGGATTTTTCTAATTTTATATTATTTGACATAATTTCAATGATATGCTTATAATTGAAGTAGTTAATATGACTTTTATTTGTTATCCATATAAAAATTATTAGATATTTAAGGAACTTCATGGTAAGTACGTAATTGAATCGTTTTTAAATCCCACAAATTATTAATATTATTTGGATAATTTTTAATTATGCAATACTATTGAAAATCTACGTATCATATTGAAATATTTTACAACGTGATAAAACCTACACAACGTCACACACTAAGCACTACGTCTAGGTACCTACACAAAAAGTCTGCATTCAGAAATATAAAACCATTTCATAGTTTAGAAGGTGCAAGCGAACAAACACGGATAGCAACTATGTTTTATAATACGCTATGATAATACAATTTTACAATAGTACTTAATAATAGTAGTATTAGTAGTATAATCTAAGCTTAATATCTGGATTTTTTTATGATTGTGTATTTGCTACATCTGTAACATTTTTCTCGTTGTTAACAAAAAGAACTGCGTCTTATAAAAAGTAAAACAGCAAAGTTAAAAATATAAAAAAAACAGTTACACTTCACTTGGCTGTGGGCCTTTCTCTCAATCGATAGTTGTACTTTTAATTGAAAACTGTTTAACTTTTTTGTACTGTGCTTTTCTACATTTCATCTGATTGTTACCATAGCTTGAAATAAAATTTGGCCACCAATGTAGGTTAGCTAGTAAATAATGAAATTCTTTCAATTACCTAAAGTATGAGTTAAAATGAAACAAATAACGTAGGCAGAAAGAGAAGATACATTACCTTGGCTATTCATAATATTTTTTTTGTCTTTTTTGATGTACGTGAAAGTATTCCCACTCTTACGTAAAGAGCCCTAGATTATAGTACAGAGCTTACTTTTCGAACTCTACCGATTGCCAAACAGTGACATTCATTATTTACGAAAACAAACCTCGCAGATATAATAAATACGCTACATATTTATTCCCTTCTGCTGGATCGCCGTTTCCGAGCACAAACTACCAGAATTCGAAGTTTATCTTTTGTTGGTTTTCAAATAAGGTTGTTGTGATACTGTAAAAGAACTACGTGGTTGTATTTGATTGAAATTTTATTTATCATTGATCAAAATACTAATAACAGTAATATTACGTATTCTTTGCTTGAATTAAATTTAGTATTATAAAATACTGACTGAGTTTGTAGATCACTAAATTATCTCATTCTCTATCTTCTGCTCCTTCTCTTTCTCTTATAGTTATACAAATAAATGTGCCTAAGCCTTATACGTTTTAAAAATATTATACTCTTAATTCACTTTCCCTTACCGGATATCGGGTTATCGCCTAAGAAAATTCCATTCAAAAATAGGTCAGCAATAATAGACTAATAAACTAGATAGAAGATTATCTAGTTTCAACTGATTAAGGAAATTTTTTATTGAATATTGTTAATAGTATAAAAACAATGTTGAACAAAAACAAAGCAGATATGAAAACAATGTCCAACAATGTTTTGTAACTAGTAAATAATACAAAAACAAATCAAAATATCTGTTTTTAATTAGCTGAGAATTTAACAAGTTAATAGAATGACAGAGTGACAATATAGAATAAGACATACATTTTTATAAATCACTAAGGAGTACTACAACATTATTTCCCCTTTCTTTATTTTACAAGATATTCTTGAAGACGTGAGGGGATATCGTTCGCGTGAAGATCGTCTTAAGTCGATATTTTCTGTCTCGACTATAAGACTTCAATTTGATTTTTGCCAGAATCATAATTTTCTATATTCTCTAGAGCATCCCTAAACGGTTTTTAACACTTTTATTACTAATTATTGAAAATCTATACTCTTTGAATTCAGGAAATAGTGCGAATTGCTTATTAGATATCATAATTTCTTGACCATCGGGTGATTTCACATAGGAGTAAGAAAAATTTGCTTCAAGAAGCTCTACCTTTTTTATTAGTGAGTCATATTTAGAAGATTTCGCATTATTTTCCAATAATATTGGTTCAAATATAATAAACCAAGTAAGAAATGTCTGCCGACATTGTTCGTCTTGTATAATTGAACACTCATGAGAAGTTGCGATTGTAGAAGTACATAACAAAGATCGTATTGAATGTAAGGTTATAGGTAATGCTTGCTCCCAATCGGATAATTCTAAATTATTAGAACGCAGATAGAATGGAATGAGTCTCCATAAAGTTCCATTTAACCTTACTACTTAACCGTTTCCTTGTGGGTTATATGGAGTAATTCGATTAGTTGCGATACCAAATGATTGAAATTGTTTTATATCGCTGAACATAAATGAGGTTCTTCTTTCAAAGTTCATATATTGAGGAATGCCAAACACGAAGAACACATCTTTTAAATGTTTTATATTGGTTTCTGAAGACAAATCTTTGCACGGATTGGCAAATGAAAATCTGGAGTATTGGTCAATGATTGTTAATAAATTCTTGAATTGGGTAAAAGTGGCTCTTTAAAATGAATACGTAATCTTTCAAAAATCGTTTTAAAATAGCATTATGATCTTTGTTGTTTTTTTACATAAATAAAATAAAAAAAAATACAATATAAATATATAATTAAATAATATATAATTTATTTTACATATATACATATATTATCTAAATAAGCGAAAATTCTTGTTAAATTTTCTGTAGTGATGATGTAATCGAATGCTCTTTGAAACGCAGTGATACAATTTGAAACACCGAAAGGTATACGTGTAAATTGATACGAATTTCCGCACGCTTCAAATTGAGTTTAAATCTTATCCGATTCTAGAATAGGAATCTGGTGATAAGCGCTTTTGCAATCGATTTAACTGACGTAATTATAATTAGCAACTTTATCAATAATAGATTCAATACTGTGTAGAGGAAAAGTATCAAATGTAAATTTATTGATTAAAAAAATAGACGATGATAATAAGTTTTCAATGTGTACTACTTTTTCTTATGAATACTTGAGGCCGCCAAAGAGAAATTCTGGACTTAACAGCTTTATCTATTAAAAGACTTTCGATTTCTTTTTGGATAAATTTTGTTACTGTCTTTACCGTATTTTCTAAATTTAATAACTATCAGTTTGCTTTCAGGTTCATCGAAGTTGGAGAAGTCTAAATCGAAGCTGCTGGAACTACCGCTATCATTGATGTATCTTTACCATTTACAGTTGTTGGTACTATGGTTTCATACAAACCATTATATTGAGAAGCGGCAGAAATAGTACATAATTGATTAATAGCACTAACGTTCGTGTTATATTTTCCACTGTGAGACTTTTACAAAATGTCCTTTTTAAGCAAAATTGACAAATGAAATCGCATGCGGGGCGTTTAATACGTTGGTGGGCATTATCATCACAGAAAAAGCATAGCCTTAGGTCCGTCGCGTCAATTACTCTAGAATTACAGTTATCAGATTCTAATATCGGAGGAGTATTATGAGCAGTAACAAAGTTTATTTGAAAACGAATGTCATCTTAAGAGATATAGCTTGGTTATATCCGTCATTTGAACTCAGTATTAAAGCTTCGTCGAATAGTTTGCGTAGAAATATCACTAACAAAAGTATCTCGAACAAATTCTTTTTCATTTCGTTCAGCAGTAACGACTTTAAAATCACAATAAAAAGCCAGTTTATTTAAATCTCGCAAATACTCCGCAATAGATTCCTTTGATTGTTGAATCTTTTAGAAAAAATATGAAGTGTATTTAATTTTTAAGCTTGTCAAACAAATGCTCAAGTAATTTTAAGACACTTAAATAATCTTCACATTCATGTATATAAATTATCGGAACCAAATGATGAATAAGAGATTTAAGCATCATAGAATCAGATTTTCTTAAAATTCTTCAGTTTAAAAAAAATATGAAAGTGTATCAACAATGCGCCCACCTCATATCAGCTCCCGTTGAATTGGGATCAACTTCGAAGCGTTTCGGTTTCAGACATGGATACTATGTATGTTTAGAGATCATTTTCATTTATCGTTTTCCATCATCCCAGCGAATTAAATTGATAAATAATACCACGACAAACAAAGATATTTGGTTTTAATTTTCTGAGAACTTTGCACGTTAATAGGAATGACATAGAGTGACAATATAGAATATGACATATACGTTTTTTTTAATGACAAGGATGTATGAAAATATCTCGCTTTGATCTGCATAATCTTTCAATATAATTCAACAAGATTTCAATAATAATTCCGAAAAAATAATGATAATCTAGAGGCCCATTTATACTGTCATTTCGACAGATATATTTCCAAATCAACCTAAATTATAGATTATTGTAATTTTATTAATTGAATTACAGCCAATATATTATTTTAGTTGATAAAAGACAGGTTATTCCAATGTATTTGAGTTATTTTTAAGATCTTAATAAATATATTCCAATAAGCGGGTGGCAGGTAAGTCCCGTAAAGATTTTCATTCCATACCCGTGTCTGTTGTGAAGCTACTTAATATTCTTGGTTATGTGTGCTCCACTTTTCGATATAACTGCCATTAGTTCTAGTTATTCTATTACGCAAGATGGCATTCAACATGAAGTTAGACCACAGTATTTATTGGCAAGGAAATCGGGGTTAACTGGTTTTCAGTTGTTAAACCATTTATTACCAAAGTTTTACAATCTAAACTCACATTGTAAGATATCGACCTTAGAGGAAGTCACATAATTAGATAGTGCCAAAAAGTGACAATAGCATTGTAAGAATCGTATATATCGTAGATAAGAATAGAATAATAAAAAAACGAATGAAATCAGCTCCCTCTGTTCAATGGATACAAGTGCTCTTATGTTGCTAACACAAGTATGTGACCTAATAGTTTCTGCATAGTTATACAATACGTATTCTGCATATTATGAAGACATTTACACAGATATATTTTATCTACTTTAATATAATAACCACCTTACTAATATTAATCTACAATAAACATATCAACAAGGTTTAAGACTGTCACATTTGTAACACCTAATCAGAAATTAAAATTTTAAAAATAAATAAAATATTTTTAGTTTTATACCATTTAAAGCATACATTTATGTTCTTTTCTAAATAAATAAAATTGTAGTCAAATGAACAAAAATAAATGTTTACTAACAAAAGTAATAAAAAAGAATATGTAAAAGCTATAAAAGAATTTAAGTTAAAATAAAGAATAAAAGACAAAAATTCACAGAATTGCCTTGACAGCAGAGAAGGACAAAATATAATCAATTTAATGATTAACGATTACAAAATGTAGTCGTAATTTTATTTTGTTGCTCTGTAATCATGATTAAATTCCTTCAAAACGTTAAGGAGTCATAAATGTTTATTCAATTGAGGATTCCGTAGTGGTTAAAACATAGATAAGCAAAATATAGTAGTATAGTATATTAATGATGTAATCGTAATCATATTTCATTAATCTGATTACATTTTGCCCATCTATGCTTTATAGACAGGCAAATAATATATGGACAACAAAGTGATCCCATGAGGATTCCGTTTTTCACTTTCAGGTACGGATCCCTAAAAATTGACTTTTCAAGAAAAAGACAAATACCTAACAAAATGTATAGTTTCGGAATTCTTTTAAAATAATAACTATAAATCCTAATTTGTTTTTATTCAAACACATTTTTAGCATACAAAGTCCCATACATATTAATAATAGTATAAAACAGATATTTACGTTAGACGATTTTAATCGTCGTTTATAAGAAAGATCGTCCAATTTAATGGTCAAGTAATAGTTAAAATTATTGCTAGATATTGTGCAGTAATGGCGAAGGAGGCGGGAATCCCAAAGTTTGATCCGAACACCGAAGCATTTCAGATGCGAGCTCAATGGAAAAAAGTTGACAATTGTAGAAAACTTTGGTTCGAGCAATGGAGTTGGCTACTGGATGAAAGGAAGTAAAGTACCTACTATTCATTATATTAGAGATACTTATGAGATGGCTATTATCAATTCACATAACAATTTGTAATCGTACCATAACAGTATGTAAAATAGTATTTATATGAGCTTCCGTATTTGAGTACACAATAAAATATCTCCCAAAGTAATATTTCAATATGATATTGATTTTAAAAAATGAAATATGAATCAGCGATGTAATATATGTAGTTCATTAATTATAGCTACCTGTTATATACCGTAGATAAAATGGTGCAACTTTACTGGCAAAGCTAGCAAGTAATAATCATCCTATTGACGAAACCCAAACACCTATTGAGATGAATATTCCCACTCCCTCCTGCCTTATTATTCAATATGAAGTTCTATTGACGCAATACAACCCACAGTACTCGATAAAATAATCCCGTTCCTAGAATTTGATCTCAAAAAAGATATAGCCATAACTTTGTTTTGGCTTCTTTCCCTGTAATTGCGTCACTAGGTGCCCACCTATCCCTACCTGACTTTGATTAATATGAAAACAGTCCCACCCAGCAGTTCATGGCTCACAATAAATATCTATCACACCTATCAAATAACACTGAGAATGCTGTAAACAAGCACAATGTATATTATATCTAGAATTCCATTCATCATGTCTTGGAAAGTGTTCGCATGGAGACATTTGATACTTTATACTATAATTTTCTACTCGCTTCACTAACTTGTCACACTTGCTCAATTTGGGAGGAAAGAGAACTCAAAATCACAATATTTTTCATTTAAACTGTTTTTTTACATAACACGAAGTACGAATGCAATGGTAAAAATTTTGAGTGTCGCAGAAGCACGTTTTGCTAAAAAAAAATAAAGGAATTGTACATACATACATATTCATTTTTATATGTAGTCATACGCAAACTTTTTGGTTTGTTATTGAAATTTTGATTTAATTATAACGAACAATATCGGTCTTTATAGTAGCCTAGTAAAATAATGATTACATTATTTCTTTCATTCTTTTAGGTTTTGTTCCTCATGTAGAAATTTTCTTGCAGCTTATTAATTTTCGTTCACGTAACAAATCTGATAAGCACGGCTACCGTGCGCACATTACTATGATACAAGGTTAGCTTTCACAACAATAATGTCAGTTCTCAAATTAGAAATACAAAATCGAATATTATTGCACTCATAGTCCAAAACTAGGGTCATTTCTGTTCTGTGGATACACTCTGATCCTAAAAGCTAAACAATATCTTAACAACAATAACCGAGTATACGTTGATTAAAAACAATACTGTATTAATTGCATAAAAACGTTCTAAAGTTCTTTTAAAATTAAACTTACTGTATAAAAGGCTACAGCAGAATAACGTAACTAGATCGACTCCAGGCAGATATGTACTTTTAAGATATGTTGGTTCAGCACATTTGAAATCAGATTTTTCTTTAATTTAAATTTTTTTCAATAATAGCTTATTTGATTTTAAATTAATTTTGATACGTTATAGAGGGTCTATCGAGCTATATTTAGAAAAAAAAATCATTATTTTAATAATTACAGTAATATCAGCCAATTTTTTGGATATTTTAGATGTCGTTTTTAATGTAGAAATACCTTTCAAAACCATAAATTGATAGGAAAGACACGCCATACTTAAAAAGAACCAAAATCGTTCGTCATTTTATGGGACTAGTTAGTCGCCTCTATAAGCACTTCTGCATTTCCTTTTGAGAATATGGTACATTTGTACTAATAAAATATGCTTTCTCTGTCAGTTTCATGTCTGTGAATGTTTTAGTTTTTAAATAAATGAAAACTGCAAATATTAGTATTCGAATGAAATTTTAACGCACTATACATCTTTATATAGTCAAACCTGGATAAGTGAGAACTGAATAAGTGAGAAAACTCTATAAGTGAGAGTAATAGCCAGGACACGTCATTTTAAGCTCCCAAAACCTCTATTAGCGAGAAACAGAAACCTCTGTTTTTCCCTCGTGGACCTCCGCAAGTGAGACTGCTACTTATCTATACCTCTATAAGCGACAGTCCAGCTTTATTTATTTAGGAGGAACAAATGACACAACAAATTACAAATTTAACATCTGCTATTTTATGACTCATTCTCAACTTTCGTGAAAATTCGACAAAATTTATGAGTTAAAAAAAACATTCTAAATACAAAAACAGAAACCCAAACAAAATTGATGGATTTTTTAAGAGAAATTAAGTTCTAAATAAAATAAAATTACATAGTACTTGAATTTTTGTTTTGTTTTCGTAAGCATCTTGATACCTACCCTTATAAAGTATTTATATGTCGAAATCTAATGAACGTTACATATACACACTATTAAAAATATATTATATATGTACATAATACATTCGTACTTACTGTGACTTGTTATTGCTTTGTACCTCTATAAGAGAGAAACGCTACCCATGTACCTGCATTAGCGAGAAACTCGGGTTAGTGAGAAACCTCTATAAGCGAGAATGAGATTGTACCCCCTTGAACTCTCCCTTATCCAGGTTTGGCTGTATATATAAAATTCTCGTGTCACAATGTTAGTTACCTTACTCCTCCGAAACGGCTTTTTACCGATTTTTACCAAATTTTATATGTATATTCAGTAGGTCTGAGAATCGGCTACTGTCTATTTGCCATACCCCTAAGTGATAAGGGTTGTTCACCCTTAACATTAATTTTTATTTTTAGGACAAAAAATTTTGTATTTATTTTTCTACTAGAAATAATTTATATGGCAAAACAACATTTGCCGGGTCAGCTAGTAGTGTATAAAACTAAATTGGAAAATGAATACATCGTGTAGATCAAAAAGACATCTATAAAAAGATTGTTTCAAAATTTTACCAAAACATTTTTTTTTCTAAATATAATTCGTTAGACCCTCTATAATGTGTCCAAATTTTGTTAAAACTAGATAAGGCGTTAAGAGATTTTGTTTTAAGTTAAAGTAATATTTTTTTCAGAATCAATTTATTTTAATAGTAAAAATATACTCACAAAAGATAATCCCGATATCTCTCTGGGTCCGATCTTGTTAGGTTATTCTCCTATGGCCTTTAAATAAACAATTCCAATGTCAAGTGGATAGTCATAATCAATTATTGGTTTACCGATTTGAATTTGATTCCAACCGCCACAGTACTATTAAAATTGGGTATTCAAGAACTGCATCAAAGTGGAAACATTCGCTACGGAAAATTATGTTTCGTGAGCTCAAAAGATTCATGCGAAACCAATGTCAAACACGATCGATATTGCAATAGTTCACGGACAGAAGACCACTACTAAATATATCATTGTATATTTCCTAGATTTCTAGACCAAAAAAAAAATTGGAATAATACCGAGTTTAACATTTCAACCTACTTTATGTTCACTTCAAGTCCAATATGCATGTATTCATTGTTGAACATCTGTTTTTTAAACTTACTTTTCTATAATTGTTTTGTTATTACAGACTTTGTAATTTACTTATATAGATACAATATCATCTACTGGTATTACTGAATTTATGATTAAGCATTAAATTAATGTTGTTTACGTTTCAATATTTATATTTTGATCCTCAAATCAATGTAATTTTAGCTCAAAATGTCGTTTATGACGCAACTGAATTTATTTTATCATTATAAAAATATCAGGATATATCGTAATGTTATTTTCAAAGAGTGGTGGATAATTTCCTTGATCCCACACAGTACCTATGACATTTGAACGAGTATAAAAATAGACTTCGTCTTTTATTGATCGCACATTACTGAGTAACCTTGTGGTGAGAAATGACATTAGGTACTATTCTCAGGCAAACATTGGCCGAGTCCGATGCCATTCGTCAGCAAGCAGCCGATGCTCTTCATCATGTTGCAAGCAAACTGGAGACATCAAAATGTCTTAAACCTGTGCCAGTTACTTCAACTGGTGTAATCGGGTGGCTGGTCAGCAGGTATTCTGCCTATCTATGCTATATAACTACTCGTATATACTAATTCGAATTACACTTTTAACAGACATTGTTTTTAAAATACATTGTCAGTGAATAATAGAAAATCATCAGTGATTGTTAAAAAGACAATTAAAGCTGTGCTCTCAGACTAACTAAAGGCCAAGAACGAAGTCCTTTTTCTCATTTCAGTCAAACTCATATATAAAAGGAAAGTCATAATCTTGATCAATGAATAATGTACATATTATGGAAGAATTTACAAGATGTTTCAGCGAGGAGCTTTTCAAAGACATCTTTTAGTTAAAGGCAACAGCATCGTTGCAATTTCCGTGAATAGATCCCCGTGAGAACGACGAGGCGTCGCGCGCTGTGTCTTTGAAATTGATGTTTGCATAAAAGGAAAGGTGGAGACTATTTGAAAAGGCTAGAATGTTCTTCACATTTTCTCTTGTCAACGCGTGACAGTTAAATGATTTCCCAAGATACCTGGAAAAGTATTTTTAAAACAATCCATTGTATAGAAAGTAGGCTTTATTTCGTAATTTCAGGTAATTTAAACGCTAACATCATTTAACTTTCATGTTTTATACTTTTACATACTTTTGATCGTAATCTATTAAAAAATTATTATTTTTAGGCCTGATTGTCAACTAGAAATTTACACATCCTGGCTCTTGAAGATACCTGTAAGATTGCCTGATGTATGGGATAACATACATTACACTGGACCTAAAAAATAAGACTCAATACAACTGCATAATCAAACAGTTTATCCAAGATTATTAAATAATATAGTTTTACAAATTTTTAGCATATAAAGTCATCATGCTTAGTCCTTCTTAAACGTACATCGGGAACCGTTTAGTTTTGTGTTTAAAAATATAAATGCAATTTTATTATAAGAAATGCAAGAATCTGTGCAAGAATCAGATTCATAATGTAACACTAAATATACTCTCTATTGATATTTTATAGTTTAATTTTTTAAATAAATGTTATTGTCTATTTATTTATTGCTAATATCAAATATTCAAGACCATATCCATGTACACCTATTGGTTATTAAAATTTTACTGGGGGATTAGTCGATACGTTTTATTATCACGAAATAATTATTTGCTAAATATCGTCTATTCTTCTGTTTTTCATACATCATGCAAAAAGTAACTCCGAAACTATTCTGGAAAGACCTCAGTTTTACGATATGTTTTCTAATTTCTATCTTTAATGGAATAGATATTGTTGGGTAGAACTCGAGATATACATGGATTAATCAAGCATTGATTGAGTGTATTTTGTACTATCGTTCATTCTGAAGGTCAATAAAATAAAAACCACGATGGCACGTATATAATTAAAACAAACTATAAAACTACACATAAGATTACCTTTCCGCAATCTACGTCATCATACACTAGGGAGTTCAAGTACAATTGTTAAATATATATATTAGGTCCTTACATATGAAAATGGCGTTTTTCGTACTGGCCACTTTAATCACAAATTTCTCCTCTTTGGTAAGGAATTCCAAATTCAAATTTGTACAGCTATAGACTCATGTATTTGTGCTTCGATGATCGTCATTCATTTGTTTTTTTCTTCTGTTTTTTTCTGTTTGCGTCACTCATTTTATAAAATGGAAAACTTAAAATATCTGCAGAACAAGCCCCGTGGACGGTCTGAGACTCAAGTTGATAATGAAGAGTTGAAGGCTATTGTGGAAGCGGATCAATCGCAAACCACGTCCGAGTTAGCTGCAGGCTGCGATGTTAGTGATAAAACTGTTTTAATTCACTTGAAGCAAATTGGGAAGATTAAAAAGCTTGAAAGGTGGGTACCTCACGAATTGACTGAAGCAAACCGGCAAACGCGCGTCGACTGCTGCGTTACATTACTAAACCAGCACAATAATGAAGGTATTTTAAACCGAATCATTACCTGTGATGAAAAATGGGTTCTTTACGATAATCGGAAGCTCTCGGCGCAATGGTTGGATCCTGGCCAGCCAGCCAAATCCTGCCCCAAGCGAAAATTAACCCCAAAAAAGTTACTTGTAAGCGTTTGGTGGACTAGTGCCGGTATTGTTCATTACAGTTTTCTCAAATCTGGCCAGACTTACGGCTGATGTCTATTGTCAGCAATTGCAAACCATGATGGAAAAGCTAGCGGCTAAACAACCTAGGCTGGTCAATCGCTCCACGCCACTGCTGCTTCACGACAACGCTAGACCACACACTGCGCAACAGACGGCTACTTAATTAGAAGAGCTTCAATTGGAAAGTCTAAGACATCCTCCGTACTCCCCGGACCTTGCTCCAACAGATTACCATTTTTTTCGAAATTTGGATAACTTCTTGCAAGGGAAAAAATTCAACTCCGATGGGGCAGTCCAAATCGCCTTCAAAGATTTTATTGTTTCCCGGCCGACTGGTTTTTTTAGTAAAGGGATCAATGAACTACCTATGAGATGGCAAAAGTGCATAGAAAATAATGGTTCATGCTTTGATTAATTAAATATATTATATTAAAAAATATTCGACTTTTTGTTCCTCCCATACAAAACGCCAATTTCATATGTAAGGACCTAATATATATATATTATTTATGAATTCTACTAAAACATCAAAAATTTTTTTAAACAAGACTAAATTATGAGTAAAAGTTAGATGGTCGTAAAATTATATAAACTGATACTATCTATGTACTTATAGTGAATATAAATCAATGAAATCTAGTTAATCGTGTTTAACTTACAAAAAATAGAGCAGAAAATATCATCGTTCTATAGAAAAAAAACTGTCCAGTGCTTCATTCAAAAGCAGTTAACAGTTAACATTAAATTACGGAACGAAAAGAATACTTATTGCTATACGTTGGAATTGTTGGATATTTTAGCGTGAGAAATCAAATTTTACAAATTGCTTTTATTCTTCCATTTTCTTGGCACTGTTTTGCTGTTTCTCATTTCTCTTGAATATCATGAGAACAGTCGTATGTTATTTAACAAAAAATGTCGTGTTTACTACTGCTATGTAAACAGCACAACGATAAAAAATAAATCTTCTGAATCAAATTCAATAAACTTAGTTCATTCGAAATTACAAGAGCTATATAGAGTTCTCTATTAAAAATAAAACCTCAAAATTGAGAGAAATACCCTTCTAAGTATTACAAAATATTTATTATTGTTAAACCAGGTCCAATCATGTTATTACAAATATAAATATAAGTTTAAGCATTTATTAAGAAGCTTCTAAACACGGATTAATCGTTTTTAGAAAAATTGTTTTATGTACATTTATATGTTTAAATAATTTACAGCTTCGACGCAACTGTTGCAGTTTAAATTAATATTTTTAAATTAATACGTGGACTATGTTTGATAGCAACTTCTTGACCAGTACCTGAGATATAATATGACGAATTGTCGGACGTTATAATAAATGAAAATATATTTACAGTTTACGCTTTAATATAAGTTCGATTGAAATTGATTGGACAATAATACAAATACAGTTGAAGTCCCTGTAGTAATCAAATGAAATAGAGGTTGGACAGATCAAATGAAATTAAGTTTTCTCAATAAAGTTCAAATACCTTTTCTAACAACACGCATCGAATATAAGTCCTACGGGGTTTTCAGTATCATAGATACGCTAGACGAAGTCGCGAACAAAATTTCTAGCATCGTTATACTTCTATCACCTCTTATATAATAAGTGAAGATATATAAATAAAAAAGTTAAATGAGACTCTAAATATTTATATGTAGGTACTTAATTAATGGCTGGCGATTTCACACCAGCTATTTACATTTTTATAATATACATCGGTATATTTGTGCCTAACGGCGATATCCACTTGTTTGATTCTGATTATTATAATTTTTGCAAAATCAACAAAAGCCGCCGCTCCCCATTTGATCTCTTGACTTCCGGGAACAAGTACGGGTCTAAATTCACCAGTTGGCTCCGAATTTCGTAATGAACCCTCTATTAAATTATCATGGCACGCCTGTTTGTCGCGTTCGATGTGACTACCACTGAATGCTCCAACCACAAAGTAGTTGGTAAGTGTAACTAATTGGCATAAGCTGAAAATTTCATAGCAGGAAAGGATTTTAGCCTATTTTCACAAACCGTAGATATTTGTCTATATGAAAAAACTATGTATATTGAATAAATTATTTTCATGTATTATTAAACACATGGGTACATACGTAAAAACGTAGATTACGTCATATAGCAGCGAAAAGTTCAAGAAAGTTCAAGATCATTAACGAGATATTCTTAGAATGTAGACGGATTTTTATTTTACAATAGCATTAGTGTTTATTGCCTATATACATATTTTTGTCTACTGCTGCATAAAAACATAAATATAATTAAACATTAAATTCCGCAAATCTACCAAAACAGGATCTTATCTTTTTTTATTTCTATTATATTTTAAAATGTCGTGTTAACTTTGGCATCTAAAGTAGCTTAATAATGATAACATGTATCTTTATAAAACTCATCTCACAATATTAAGGCGTTATACACATATGTATTATTACAATATCGTAACGATCTAAAATTAAATTATTTGAGTATTTATAGCCTATGTCTTATCACAAGCTTACTAAATATCAACTGTTTAGCAATAAAGATACAGCTTGGACACTCCGCGGTACTCAGCATCAGGCACAACTTCCGTTGTAATTGTAATCAAGTGTAATTATAATCTAAGCAACATTAAAACAGTACACACTTAAGAAAATGCGATCTAAATCGATCGAATCTAATTCAAGTTAAACTAATATTTAATCAATAATAAAGAAAGCATAGTCGCGCGTGAAACTTATAATATTTACAGAATAGGGGCCCACTGGGGCCAGAGTGTCCCAAGTGTATATAATTTTTGCCGTAGACAAGGCTAAGGTAGAGTAGCATTGTTTTCCTACCAATATCATAAATTTCGCTAATGATCTTGTCACAGCTTAGATGTGCCCACAAGTACCACCACAGTAGTCCGTTTTATTGATTCACGACACTCTGACATTAATATTCTGATTTTGAGACATTCTGGTTATGGTGGTCTAATATCTCACCTTTTTAATGTTGGATGCTTGGTACCGTTGCCGAGAAGTTTATGTTTTGGTTTCTCATATCCTCCCGTCGGTGTCGAAGAGGACAACGTAAAGTCACTGGCGAACGAACTCGATGAAGAGTCTTTGGATATATTTGTCTTTGGCTTCCTGCCTCCGGAGTCCGGGCTGCTTGGGCTTCCGATCAGCTCTAAGGCTAGTCTGCCTTTACCAGGTACCGGGGGTGGCTTTTCCTCCACCGGGACCATATAAGACAGCATCACTGCCTGATTGTTTATTAGTTTAACATTAAATGTTTCTTAATCACCCTTTTCAGATACACGTAACCATTTTTGATGAAAGTGATTTTTTTAAATAACTGCAATAGCGGCGTCTTGTCTTCAAATCTGAAAAAAGACATCACAAAGATAATATTACAACAAATCGAAACGATTACTTAAACCCTGAATTTTAATACTGCGTGTTGATATGTGAAAACTCTCACATGGATTATGGATAAAGATATAATGTTTTTTTTTATGCTATAGAATTATCTTTTAGTGTTTATATAATTTCTATAATCCAGTAACGTACAACGTAAGTCGATTGCATACATATAAATCACGAAGACATCCTTAATCTTTAATTAGCAAAGAATCCGTTAGTCAATTACGTAACCTTCTTATTTTCAATTATCGAAACCTAGTCGATATATTGAAATATACATTATATAATTTGCGTTATTTTCTTAGACAAAATCTTAAAAGAAGTAGTAATAAAAATTCCCGGCTTTTGTCACATTATATATTTCAATTATTAAATGCTTTCTCAAATCAATAGTGAGATTCCCTTGTATAGGAGTCTCAGTAATGATGTCCTTTTCCCTCTGTTTACGCAGCTTCGACGATAAAGGGGCCCAGCTACTGAGATATTGCCATAACATCGAGAGTCGTAACTGCGCAATCAAATTAACTCCCGACAACATGCGAATAACGGATTTTAGATACATTTCTTTGGAATGTTTAACCGTAAAATATATTAAATACCAAAAACATGTCATTTTTTTAACTATTTAATTTTGTATTAATAACATAATTGAATCCATTTTCAGGTTCTTTTACGTAGGAAATCTGTTATGTTAAATTTTTGCATTAATTATATTACCGTTCTATATTTAGATTGTAATTATTAAATTTTAAGTACACATTATTTCATTTATGTATCCATACTAACATTATACAGTGTTTACTCCATTGTAAATTTTTACCACGAACAAGTGACAATGTGATGATGTTTTAATGTAATCATGACAGTATGCAGCGCCATGCACCAATGAGCTCACATCGCTTGTTCCACATCTTGCCTTTGCCAAGGTCAAAAGTAATTACGAACATGATTTTATATAATTATCTAAATATAGGTACGGGAATGCGCACGTCACGTTGGCGCCTGAGGTTATAATTTTTGATTCACTAGCCAGCTGTTTCTATCATTTTGACCTGAAATATAAGCTTATTCACCCAAATATCAAATAATAAATGTCGTTTATATTGATCGAAACCGACAAATTGACTCAATTGATAAAAGAATGTATTCATTGTTACGCAAGTGCAATCTCAATTGAAACTGTTATTCTAAAATGGATTTAATTATAATACCCGATAATGGAATTTTTGTATTTTAAAATCAAATATTAGAACACAACTAAAATAAAAACATACTCATGATATATATTTTTCGATGCAAGAAGTTATATTAGTGAAAACTGACTAACATCCACTTTATCTAGTCAAACAAAACGACTTTATCAGTTTTGGCAACCTTTTCCACCAATTTCTTTACTACAATAAATCATTGTATATATAGTGATCTGAGGAAGGCCGCTAGAGTTAATCACCTAAATCAAAGCAAAAACTATATAATTTTTGGACATAACATAACATCACCATCAATATATTTTTAAAATGCTGGGCGTTGTGTTGTCATAACATTGCCCATAATAACTTTTTTTTTCTTATCAAGGTCTAATACTTTTTGGGGTGAATATATTTAGATTACGAGTATTGAAAAAGTTAATAATCACAAAAAACGTTTCTCATGCATTTTATTTAATAAGTATACGGTATCAAAATATTGAGTCATCGTCATTCGACATTGGTACATAGTATTTACGATTTACGGATATAAATTATATTATTGAAATATTCCAAATTATGTTTCATCAATATAGTATGTACTTACGGTGAGATTTATAGACACAACTTTAAGTTTACTTAGACTTTACTAAAACATCACAATTTATATTTCCAATGAATGCCAAGGGATTTGGTAAGTCACCGGATTTGTTAACGTGGACTTGGCTTTGCGAACACTATGAATATACTCAAATTTCTATTATATATTCAATTTTTTGGCAAAACCACTTAATTTTTTGAGAACTTTGCTAAGCTAAATCGAAATAGCTTCTAAACATCTCAGCCTTAGTTCCTAAGGAACTTAGGAGGATTTTAATAATTTAAATTATTGTTCATGTTAATACATTAAGCCATTTCTTATAAATCATAGCTATTAAAGTTCTCTTTTATGTCAATTTTATAAAACTTTGATAGCAACGAATACATCTTAGAGTAAATATGAGTGGGCATAACGTGCGTCTATCTGTGTGTATTCCTGGATTTTTCAAACGTCTCGTGTTTAATATTATTTGCGCTACTGTTGTAAACTCTCTTATCAGATCGACAAGAATGCGGATCCTATTTTAATATTGAAGTGCAGTCCAGCTAGGTCGATAGGAAATTAGTTTTATCTGTAATTTGTTTTCTAGCGCCATCATTAATAATGATTTGTTGACCCAACGGTATTCAAAACATTATTTCTGTACGTTTACGACTCAATTACTAGTCAGTACTACAATTCTTATATATAATACAAACCATACGAGTATAACGGCATCCGGTTGGTAGGTTTTAAAACAATTTCAACTATCATATAGATCACATTTTGCACGGAGTTTTGTACATACCTAAGTGCATTCACCCTTGTGCAATGTGCTCAAGCTACCGAGCTACTCTGATAGACATTCGGTAAGTCATGTTCGAATGCGTACAATGGTCTCAGATTGAGGATATTCAGTTCCGGATTTTAAGAACACTAGAATATAATCAACGAATATAGTACTTGTCTTTTCAATGGAAACTAGCGAAAATTAGTCTTATTCCAAAAACGGGAGGTAAATCTGTAAATTAGCTTTGTTATGTACCCATTTTCATTTCAAGTACACGTTTACATATGTTATCAAAACTTTTGAACTACTTACAGTAAAATGAATGAAGGAATGGTAAGGAAATATTCAACAACGCGCTAACGTCATGCAAAATAATCTCTTTGTTGAGAAAACACAAAACAACCGGAAAGAAATGTCTATAAATATAGGAAGTATAATTATTATATAGCAACAACATGTATATATGTAAAGCTGTCAATGTTATCTTACGTTCATTTTGATGTAGCACTAAACCACTATATAGCGCTATAGGACGTGTGATAATTAATTTATTACCAATAATATTAACCATGCTATAAACCGATTACAAACTCGTATAATTTAGTCATATATTTCAGGATTATCAATCAAAGTCTATTAGAAATAATGAAATTTATGACGAAGGAACTTTGAATTTGAAATCTTAATGTTTATGAAGTTTATGGCATCTAATAAAACCGTCAAGTATAAGGGCTCTGAGAACGGCGATCAGCTGCGTTTCTGGTCATGTTGGGTACGAGATTCACGCAAAATGGATACAGCTAATAACTCATCTCTGCTCACCCCGAAAGGCATATAGCGGGATGATATATTGTTGTATTTTATAAAGTGTATAATGCAAAGTTGGCACTTTTTTAAAAGGTGATTTTTATTCTATATAATGAAGCGATAGGATGACGTAGCCGTTAACGACCTGTTAATCCATCAAAGCGGGAGGAAATTGACACACAACGCGACCGTGTCTTCTACATGTACCTTTACTGCCACACACAGAGGTTTGCTATTAGTCATGTGTTTTGTATACAGCCGCAAACAAATAAATATACTCCTGCTGTTATTATGCACTAAGCTCCTAAAATGCTGGCCTAGGATAACAACTTCCACTAAGACGATCAATGATATTGCAAGATTATAAATAGCTAATCTTTTCGCAGGGCCCATAATTTTTTTTGCTCGTTGTGGACTAAATAACGAATAGTAACTTAGAGGCCTGGTGACACTAATTTGTAATGATAATTATTAAATTTTGTTCAACTTCTCTTTATTAAATAAATATTACTGGTTAATATATAAGTATTAATATGATTTTACGGGCAATTACACACAATTACCTAGCCCCAAATTAAGCATGTGCTTGTAATATGGGTGCATAAATACATAATACTACTTGAAATCTCAAGGACTATAACTAAACCCGGACTATAGAAAACTTTGATCTGTTAATTTATAACTTGATAATAAAAATATATATCTAATCGAATTTTCCTATATGAAAAAAATTAACGAGTCCAGGTTTTGTAAAGTGAAGACAATTTAAAACAGTTAAAATAATATAGTACAACAACTGTGGATATCAAATTATATTGTATATGTAAATTCACAAACAAACGTATCCTACAATTTTTGGTATCATTAATGAATAGCTAAACCAGGTTCCTGACTTTCAACTCATACATTACAACTGACCCACATAATGTTTAAAACAGGACTGACCTACATGCCGTAGTGATAGACAGTATCGCCTTAAATAAAAAGATCATATAGTTTATTTATACATTTTCCCTAATTTCAGATCAGTTGCCAGTTTTGACTTATAATATATTTCATAATGTACGTACAATTGTGTTTATTATTCAACAATTAATTGTAATTAATATTATATATAAATGTAATTCATATTCAATATCATACAGATCTTAATAATTCGATAACGACATCAAGGTGGAATTTTAAAAATACAAACGCAAATAATATCTATTATAATTATATTTTGATTATAAAGATGACAAAAAGATTGGCAAAAAATAATTTAATCCGGGGGAATAAATAGAGGGGAATAGGGATGTAAATATAATTAGCTATTTACTTTATAGTTACGATTCAGGTATATGTATATGATGAAAGCATTTACGAGTATACATGGGAAATAAGTACAGTTTACTATGCAAGAAGTTGATGTGCAAGTAGCATGTATTGTTTAACTTATATGTTTGCCTTTAGTTACTTCTTATGTAGGTCCCAGTACTTAGATCTTTTATAGGTCTAGAACTACATATGTTGTCAGCGAAGTACCAGGAAATTACTTGCGACTTAGTGTATACAGTATATTAATAAGTAAATAGTGATTAATTGCAAATATTAAAATAAGTAATTCATTGTTAATAATAAATGTAAAAATTTGCTTTATAACATCTCCACCAAATAATTGATTTTTGGGTCCCGCGCAAAGGACAACCGTAACTCGCTTCAGCAACGCAACTTATCCTTTTGTTTATGTGTTGTTTCCGTCACAGTTGAAAACTAGTTCTTATTATTGCTTGTGTAAAAAGTGCCATATTTTGCAATATTTAATTTTATAAACGAGAAAATACCAAACTCTAGAATTTCTGGCTAATCAACATTAAGTTGTAATTCCTGTTAGTCAAGACCAACATTGGTGACCTCACGAATATACATATATCTGCGACATGTGATTATGCCGCGCGTTATATCAAATACAGTTATAACAAGTCCTAAAAATAAACAAAAATATGCTGCTTCATAAACACGATAAAAGGATACAATTTGAGTAGGAATTATATCAAAAATTTTATGAAAATTTATGGATTATGTCTTTGTTACCGACCGTATGAGATTGAGATGTGTATGTATAAGCACAATTTGACGAAAATTGGAGTAAACAAGTACTACTCAGAAAAAATATTTTACTTTCAATTAAGATATAATAAGATTAAATTTATTTTACTGTTTTAGTTAATTCGAATAAACACAATACCATTTCGTAACTTTATAACTTAGTTATAACAAGTAAAGTTACCCAAACTTCTTTACGTCCAACTAAATTAAATGAAAATAGCGCAGACCCATATTTAAAAATATAAAATAAATAAAATTATAATTATACATAGCTAATAAATCCACCAATAAATTTTTGCCCATCCTAAAGTAATATACCGTGCTGATATCTAACGAAAATAGAACCATGTTATTATTGATATTGTTATTTAAATGTATAAATAGTGCGTTTAAATATAGTTCTTAAAAATAGTTATATGTGGTGCGAGCTCTTCTTAGAAAAACCTAGGGTCTTTTTAAAATAAAAACGGTAATTTGGTATCCTATTATGTCTACAATATATATAAACTCTATGTATATTTATTATATTGCAAGCAGACCCCAGGTTTGGAATCACTGACTACCAATCAAACAATGAAAACCGTGGCAGTGATTCGCTTCACCCTATTACTTTTAGAGATCAGCTAACGTATAAGCAGTACTTTGTGTCACCTCCGTCAAATCGTTTGCGAATTGGTTGATATAATGTTACCGTCTATAAGATACCTTATAACAAACTGGAACTCCTTGTCGATCGATCCTTCCTACTGTCTTTAGATAAACTTACGACCAACGTAGAAGCCAATATCACAAAACTCGAGAGAAAAAGTAAATGTTTTATCTCCTTGTTAATAGTACAAGCAATGTATCTAGCGTAAAACAGCGACCAATCATATAACATTTATGCAAATAATGTAATAATGAATTATGGCCGACGTTGGAGTGGCGCTAAAGTCATTTACCACTGACAACTTTGCTGGTTCGACTTAAGATTTAATTTACATGTTTCCAGTTTTAGTCTAGAGTTGTATGATTTATGGACAAATGCAAAAAGAAAAAATATTCAACCGAAGGAAGTTATAACAAAGTATTGCTTTTGAAATAATTTTAAAGGCAACTATGTTTGAACAATTAATCCATAAATCACTACGTACCAAAACAGCCATAAGAATGAATCACACTGTTCCAAATGTGGGTTGTATAATATGTAACTCAATTTTATATCTTGATTAAGTTTTTTGAATATTTGTTAACAGCCTTAGGACACTGAAGATTCTCGACACCAACGTACCACAGTGGGAGCGACGACTTTTGAAAGGCGGTAGGCAATAATTGTATGGGAAAAGCTGAAGACTGGCATTTCTAACGCTTATTATTATAAGAGGCAGATATCCATCAGTGGGCTGAAGTGAGCTGATGATTATGATGAAAATATCACTCAACCGTTCAACTTCAACTGTTTTATCAAATTACACTTTAACCGCGAACGAGTCCTTTAGTAATAAGCGACCGCGACGTTATCTGTCATTATTGAATTGACGTTATCAACCGAATCTGTAGGACAGCGTTTTTAAACCTTTTTAGCAGTACCGCGATAATGTGAGCTTATAGAATAATTATATTGTTATAACTCTTTGAAATATCTGTTAATATCACAAAATCGTAAATTTTTATTATTTCAAAATATTGAAAAATAATGTGGAATTCGACTGTTTCAGAGTATTCTAAAGGGTTCTGAACATGAATCAATCATTTTTAGACTAATTTTGACGTTTCTAATTTAAAATATAGGCTATAATTGGACGCGGTTGGTTGGGCAGAACTGAAGATCTAGCTAGCTCTTTGATCAAAATATAATGTAATCCAATAGAAGCGACGAAATTGAATAATAAAATAGGGAAGTATTTTTATTCTCATGATTATTTCAAGTTTTAACAAATTTCGTAAATTGGAAAAGGTAATACAGCTTAATCCTCGTATAGTACTCGTCCCCAACCTATATTAGTAAGCTCGTAGTTGTACGAGGTATAGTTTATATATTCGTGTAACCTCCATTTGTAAAAATTGTCAGAAGTACCAAAATTTTTGTTAACTCTTTGGTAAATCTACTTTCCAAACCATTGGAAGTTTCCTTTCACATTTTCCTTTTTTGACGATTCGACAGTGCTTGTAAAAAAACAGCTTATTTAAATTAAAATTATGATTCATTTTATTACTTATTATTTCACTAATAGACAGAGTAATTTATGAGAGAGGATTTAATGTATAATTTGTAATACTCGTAATTTTCTGTAAATTGATTACAATTTGATTACTGACAAAGTCAGAAAAAAAAAACCAAGCCGCTTATTTGACAACGTTGCTTATTGCCTTTGAAATATATTAAAACAATGCACGATTAGACAATTCTGCTTTATAGGTTTATAGAAAAGTTTGCAATGGCATATATCTATATTTTAATAAGAGCTTATGTATGTAGCTATAATTGAATAGCTATATAGATAGTTACAATTTAAATATTTGTTACATTAAGCATCTCATGAACAATATTGTGATTTGTTACACTACATAATTTAAATAAATATCTTGGAATAAAATAGGAATAAACGCACCAAAAAAAAAATTTAAACGCGAGTCTTACAATAACCAAAGTTAAGCACTACATATTCATTAATATATAGAAATGAAGATAGAATATGAAAAACAGAGGGAGAGAGGGAAAGAGTGGGAGGGTAAAAATTAAAAATGGGGGAACGGGCGTAGGGGAACCTGGAGAAAGGCCATGGGCTTACACAACATTCATGGCGGTACGAAGGTCGCCGGGTCAGTCAATGTAAGATAAATGAACTGAAAATCATATATTACTGTCTGTACGTATGTAATGTGTGAAGATAGTAGGTATAACAAGCATATAAAACATATTTCCTTTGTACAAATTGTACTGAGTAACGCATGATGTATCGGAGAACGATACATGATTCTTTTCCGGTGGTTTGTTGTTATTCAACTTCCGTAACAACTTAACATCAGCCAAGTTAGTAAAGTCCATTCATTCAGACTTTTAGATCGAATGGGCGTTGACTATACGCTAATAATACGTTCATTGTTACAATTATTTTTATATTCGTTAACTTATTCAATTCTATTACTAAACAAAGTTTTGTTATTAATATGGGATGAGCTTTGTCAGAAAATTGTCATTACTAATCGTCAATGTGTCAGCAAGACCCGACGAATATAAAGTAACAACTTTTCACGATAATAAAAAACAAATCAGTAGTTTAACTTCTTATAAGAAAAATAAAGTAAGTATAAAAAGATTCTTTGCTTCTTGACATTTTAAAAATCTGGATTTATATCTTAATAAAATTTAAAAATACTCAATAAGCAATGGACTTATTTTCAAAAAATGTATACATATATTATAATTTTTTTACAGGCACAGTTACGAAATACTTGTATATTATTTTTTATAATAATAAATGTAAAAGGGCCTATTGTAATAAAATTGGAATCAGGCCCAGCTAAAAAAATCTATTAAACTTGTAAAGCGTATTTTATTGTACTAACATTAACAAGTCTATTGTAAGGAAAATATAAAAGATTAGTGCAAAACAGGCGCGGCATTACTGTTGACCCAAATTATAGCAATACTCGTAGTTTTCAAATGTAATCAAAATGAGTCACACATAAATAAATAGGTAGATAAACAGTGATAAATAACCGAACAATTAAAAAATATGTTAATGTGTTTGCGATCGAACATAAATTAAATTTTATATTATAATATGTATGAAATTTTGTTTTATTTGATTATGCTTTCCTTTTACGTGTTTGCGTCCCACAAACAAATTAAGGAAGGAAAAGAATGAAGCAGACATCTCGCTAATTATAAATAGCAACACTAAACTTTTATTTAATTCTCTTTATATTTTAGTGTCTGGTACCAAATTTTTTCTGAAATCAGTAACATTTGTGCATTTTTTTAGTTTAAAAATTATATTAAAACTAGGTTCAATAGCGTGTGGTATTTCCATGTTTATTTCGTATATTAGTAAAATTTATGATTTTTCATCAAATGTATAATAATTATGTCCGTATATATGTAAATTATTAATGTCGACAATATATTGTTAAAGTCTGTTTTAACGTGTCCAAAACTGATTCCCATTCTTTCGCACAGAAGTCAACTTATGTATATGCTTCGAAGTCTACATCGAATATCACATTTTAATTATGAATGCTATTAAAATTCACTTAAATGTCAAGGTGTATCACTAATTCACTGCCAGTGATTGGTACATTAAATTCGGTCATTCAAAAACGACCACTATTCGGCTGAGTTGAAATGAATCTATTATTATAAGAGGTCTTCTTGTGAAAGCAGGTTACTAATAACAACATAAAACTGCCAACGAAAGATTTTTACATTCTATTGTACACAAGACACTTTTCAAGACCATTTAAATTTAAAAAAACGTGACACTATTTTATTTTCTATCGAGGCAAGAATAGAAAATTCACATATTATATATTTTCAACATTTCAAATAGAGTTTGAACTTAATCGATGCTGTTTTAAGATTTTTAATAAACTTTAATATTATGGCTTCCTTCATCGTTCGTTAAATATCAATAACAAAATCGTATCTTGGAGGAAGAAAACCAGATATTTTTGTATAATAAAAGTTTCTTCAAAAACAAAATATCCTTATGTGATATTCCTTCAATAATGATTTCTTATATGCTTTTATATATACAGTTTGTGTGTGGGTAAGTGCGTGTGTGGATCTGTGAGTAAGGATACATAAGTCTCTGTGTCCACTTTACACTTATATGTCGTGCTCAATGTAACCAGTAAAAAAAATGTGCGTATTTGTAATAAAATATTATGTTAAAATATGTAAATACGTTCTTGCAAGTGCCAACTTGCAATGGGTTGACATCTCACTTTGGTACGTACACATTTAACAAAGAGCCGATGTATTCAAACGTTTATGTATTATGTATCGGTGTTTTTAGCTCGCTCAAAAGAAAACACATTCTTTTTTTAATAGGCGTTTAGTCGTGTACATTCAGAAACGTTACAGAAAAATTGCTACACAAAACAAAAACTTGTTTCAAAGCAGTGTTGATTCACAAGGCAAACGGCCCCATTAGTCCAGAAGTGGCGATGTTACCAAAAAGTTCTAGGATCAACGGCCGCATCAGCAAACCGTTTTAGGATGCCTTAACATGGCCAAGCATTGTGAATTGTGATAGACCACATTGTGATGCACCACATTGTGATTACATCAATTGCCTTTTATTGTATGCTCAATAGTTATTTCTAAAGAGGGTAACGGATACCGTATAAACTGTTTCAATACAACGGGCTCTATAAACAATTCCCACAGTAACATCGAACCACTATAATCGAATTGGAGTTGTTAGACTAACAAAGATAACTGATAAGGTAATAAGAATACCTATACTCTCACAATCAAATAGAAAAATGAAAGTTGATTCTGATACCTAACAGTATTTACTATTTATTATCGCAAAGGCAATGAAATACCTTTACGTGTGTATAATCCAACAATTGATAACGCGCCTACTGGTATAAACGTACTTATTCGTGTTTTTTACAAAAATATAGATAGATATACACAACGTTTACTAGGAGACTATTATATAGTACTTAGTATTATAGATATTAATATTTTTTATAATAATAATTGTGATCCTGCTACGTCGTCCCTCCCATGGTAAGCATTTATAAAAACAATCTACTCTTAAAATTTTACTATAATAGTTTCTGTTTGTAATAGTATGTTCTCTGTTTAAGTCGAATAGGTCCTGTACATTAACTTGTTAAAATTATTATATTAGGTCCTTACATATGAAATTGGCGTTTTGTATGGGAGGAACAAAAAGTCGAATATTTTTTAATATAATATATTTAATTAATCAAAGTATGAACCATTATTTTCTATGCACTTTTGCCATCTCATAGGTAGTTCATTGATCCCTTTACTAAAAAAACCAGTCGGACGGGAATCAATAAAATCTTTGAAGACGATTTGGACTGCCCCATCGGAGTTGAATTTTTTCCCTTGCAAGAAGTTATCCAAATTTCGAAAAAAATGGTAATCTGTTGGAGCAGGGTCCGGGGAGTACGGAGGATGTCTTAGACTTTCCAATTGAAGCTCTTCTAATTTAGTAGCCGTCTGTTGCGCAGTGTGTGGTCTAGCGTTGTCGTGAAGCAGCAGTGGCGTGGAGCGATTGACCAGCCTAGGTTGTTTAGCCGCTAGCTTTTCCATCATGGTTTGCAATTGCTGACAATAGACATCAGCCGTAATAGTCTGGCCAGATTTGAGAAAACTGTAATGAACAATACCGGCACTAGTCCACCAAACGCTTACAAGTAACTTTTTTGGGGTTAATTTTCGCTTGGGGCAGGATTTGGCTGGCTGGCCAGGATCCAACCATTGCGCTGAGCGCTTCCGATTATCGTAAAGAACCCATTTTTCATCACAGGTAATGATTCGGTTTAAAATACCTTCATTATTGTGCCGGTTTAGTAATGTAACGCAGCAGTCGACTTCAAGCTTTTTAATCTTCCCAATTTGCTTCAAGTGAATTAAAACAGTTTTATCACTAACATCGCAGCCTGCAGCTAACTCGGACGTGGTTTGCGATGGATCCGCTTCCACAATAGCCTTCAACTCTTCATTATCAACTTGAGTCTCAGCCCGTCCACGGGGCTTGTTCTGCAGGTCGAAATTTCCAGAACGAAAACGTTGGAACTAAAAACGAACTGTGTTTTCTTTTGCAACACGACCGCCATACACATCATTCACCCTTCGAGTTGTTTCCGCACCACTAGTGCCACGGCGGAACTCGTACTCGTAAATAATGCGATATTTTAAGTTTTCCATTTTGTAAAATGAGTGACGCAAACAGAAAAAAACAAATGAATGACGATCATCGAAGCACAAATACATGAGTCTATAGCTGTACAAATTTGAATTTGGAATTCCTTACCAAAGAGGAGAAATTTGTGATTAAAGTGGCCAGTACGAAAAACGCCAATTTCATATGTAAGGACCTAATAATTTTACGGGCAACGACCAATTCCGTTGACCTCCTTAATACATGATGGCAAGTATTAAATTAGGTTCAAGCTTAATCTATATTTCTATCCCACCCATTTGTATCAAATGGATTTATACTGATATAATTGTTTTTTAAGATTTTTTTAAAGTTGGAATATAGGCCCAGATATTAATTTAAATCTAGATTTATTAATTACATTAGATTCTGTTGATAACGATATAGTTTTGTCAACGTCTCTATCGAGTTTGTAAACTTATTTAAAACTCATCATTTTCCTATTTAACCAATAAGTATAGTAATAATAACCTAAACACCCATTCGAGAAACGCTCTTTAAACTTAAAAACACTTACTAATAATGATTCATCAATAACATACAAATTCATGGTCCATTGGTGTTTAAAAGAGTCTTAAAATTTATGTAACGTTTCGGAAACTGCGCATAAGAGCCGACAATTAAATTTCAATTACATACAATGATATCTACAATTAGTCAGGAGTATCTTGGACTATATGATTATATGGAGTATACATTTCTGTAAAATAGTATATTTTAGAAATATGTATTCCAAATTTTGTAGTTATAACCAATGTACCCAAACCCATTACTCTTTAAAAAGTTTAAATACGTAATCGTACATTATACACACATTGGTATATTGCAAAATTAGTGGACGGCCTTGTTGTTCTACTTTCGTGTTCATTTCCGACATAACAATCGCGAGACAAAACACGGGATGTCCTACGTTAGCGTCCCGCCTGGATATATGAGGCAAAGATAATTTCGCCTTCCTGTAATCATTTACATTTAAAACACCTGAAAGAAAATCCGCAGTCTTTCTTATCCATAACTAACGCTGTAAACGTAAATAAAACAAATATCTTATTTCATCTGAATCCTGTTTCATACTAACTTGTGCGCTCAACTTTATTTACGCAAATCACGATAAATACTTCAGTTAAAATCAAGTAAGATATTATATATTTTATGAGAGTAATGCTATTTATAATAAGTTTAACAAAATCAACACAACACGCATATTCACATATAATATTCTAGTACAGATGCCCTTCCTAATGATAGAAAAAAGGCTCATACCATTGGATATTAATTTTTCTTGTAACAGCTTATTGATGAAGGTGATATTACGTCTCGGAAATGTAAATACAACCCATTGAACTGTGATAAAAGAAAGCAATCATAAAATTCTAAACAAATGAAGTTCCGAATCTCTTAAACAGCCCGTATCAATCTGGTATTGGGAAATGTCTCTAATAAGTAATAATCAGGAGCTTCACGTTTAAATTTTAAAAGTGTGGGTTCTATTAATTGATATCTTAATTCTGAATAGAAAATATTAAAGTATCACTGTGAAATGTGAACATGACCCCTTGTGCCCTTTATACGGTAACTAAAACTTTGAAATCTCATGAATTATTCATACAGCTCGACCTTTACTAGGGACAATGTAAAGGGTAATGCAAATAGGGAACTAAAATTGCACTCAGAGTTGGGTGCACTCTCTATACGATCACGAGAACTCTCGTAACATTAGAATGTAACTACTTTGTTATAGATAGGATATAAACAAAATATAGATGACGTCGTTGCGTTCTACAGGGGAATTATGTTATGTGATTTAAAAAATCTCTACTATGAATTCCCGCGTATAAGGTCGCATTATTAGGATTATAAGCAATATTTCTTTTATTTTACAATTGATTTATACAGTAACGTTTACAATTCTGCATAGTAGTAAAAATCTTTAAATTATTGGAAAGGGGTAAGCGACTGCGGCACTGGTGGTATTATGCAATTTAATGTAGACAGGTACTGCCAATATGCAGACGATAGGTACACAGCTTACAGTAGGTACTTAGGTAGTGATCACATAAACATCGCGGGCACAGGACTCGCTTTGAAATCCCGACAATACGCGATTTTATTATAAGAAAGAACTCACAATTTTATTTTTAACGGCATAAAGATTTAAACAGTCTTTTTTTTAGTTTATGTTTTTCGTACAATCCGCTACGTAAACGCTGTCGTCACTCGTCAGTAAGCAAAAAATAAGCCGGGATAAACAAGTGCAAACGTACATACGTGCACAGATCCAGTTGGAGCGTTAGCCGTGATGGTCGTGATGCATTCAGGAGCGGCTGTCCGAATAGTCAGCCGTCAAGCAAACGTATCAAAAACGAGAGGGAGCGAATGCAGCCGGCTGTTTATAAACATTGATGCGATCTGTTAAGACGGGATGCGATCGATACCGCGTTGAACACGATTCAAACGACGGTCTCAAGCTCACCTGGGAAGAGACGAGCGCGTACACCACTCGAAATTGTCGGCGAACACGGGCCTAAAGTTCCGATCGCGATTATACAGACGTACTGAGCTGGCCGGCTGCCGGCTGTCGTGTGCGGACTGCGGGCTGCCCTAGCACTTACGTCACTCGACATTCGTTTTTGACAGCTGCTGGCGCACGAGGTACCGTTCAGTGCCGCCTCCGGCCGTACAGCGGCGCCACTACACTCGCCGATCAATATCACCGAGCGTGCACCGAAGACGCGTTCCGCCAACACCGATGCGCGATGCGCCAAGCCGCAAGTTGCTAAGAGATGGGATGCTACAATGCGACCGCTAAGGTTCCATTTACAACAATATAAAAATATAAATGATTTCATATACATAATTAACCTGTGAATTATGTAACTAAAATTTTGCTTTACTCATTCCAATAGGCGTTTTTTTTTTTTTCGAACTGGGCGATACTTTGTTGGCTGGGATTGACCTTCACACCTAAACCGGGCGAGTTTCTGATAGGCGTATGAGTCCTATTTTGTAATTAAATTATTACACAAGTAGACTCGGTCCAGAAAACAGGCACACTACATACAACTACTAGATGCAACTAAATAGATCAACAAAGCCTAAAGCTGAAATTTATAGATTTTATTTCGACTTTACTTACCAAAATTCTCAAAGAATAAATTCGTTTTAACAAAAAACGTAACATATAATGGGAACTTGAGTACAGACATAATATTCGAAAAGCTAAGTTCATGTTGACAAAATCGGTGACATACCGAATCCTTTAACATTAATTGAGAAATATAATGTAATGTATATAAAATGTTTTAGTACAGTCTAAGCAAACCTAAATTTGCATTTATAAATCTCAGACTAAGACTCAGGCATACTTTTGATGCCTGCTAATATATATGTATATTAAAAAGAAAGCAATTTTATACTTTTTTGTAATTCAAAATATAATTGAATTGCATTAAACAAAATAATAAAAAAATATATATTAATAAAAAACTAACTAAAAATAAAAATAATGAACGAAAAATTCGAAGAATTAGCGCATATGTTTGGATAAAAGTATTTTGAGAAAGAACATTTGCATTGTTAATCCGTCAATTGTGGATACATTATTGGTTCACTGAAAGCACGGGTGAATCCTGGATGATATCGTGTAACAACTCAGCGACAAGACCTTTTTTTTACATAACATAGCCAGAATACTCAAACTATGGCTCGGAAACTTGTAAAAAGATTGCGGTCTGGATACCAGGTGGTCGTGTACACTCAAACTACGAAGAGGAGGTCGCACGAGATCTGTGTCAGGTCCTGTAGGCCGCAGCGGGTCCAATCTCTTTGATGTGGCAAACGAGCACGACGGTTAAAGTGGGTACGCGTTCAACAACAATGGTCTGAATATCAGTCAGGCTGATTTTCTGTTTTCATCCTGATTTATGATGGATATTGGTTTGGCGAGCTTCGGAGCGTCGTAAACGGCTTCGATGACCAAAGGAATATAATCCTTATTTAGGAAAAAAAACATGGTTTTGGCCGAAATTCGAGTTGTTAATATAGAAACGACTTCGTTTTACTATGTGGTACTCTGCTTGCCGAAAAATACTGCCACGAAATGGTTGAAATGAACTAAGATTTCGTGTTCATGCAAGATAATACTGGTGCACATATCACAGGCTCGGAGATAAACGTGTTCCGTCAGCTTGATATCGCTATCCTGGACTGCTTTCTACTGTCGTGCCACATGAACCCTATTGATTATGCCTGGAATTTTCTCAGCAGAATGTCGTTCCAAGAGTCGCCTCAAAATTAACGCACAAAACAGTACTTGCATCTCTCGTGAACCTAGGGTTGCATTCCCCAAGCCACTCTATATAGCCTGATTTTAAGTATACAGAGACAATTCAGAGCCTTGTTGGGTTAGTTATTAATAGGCCTTGCTGAATGGCATTTAACATTAATATTTAATGTTTACATATGTATCTCAACGTTTTTCGTTTTTGATTTTTTTTTATTTTTTAGTCACCTTTGTTTGACATTGACAAACATTTATTTTTTGTTAATCTCATTACAATTTTATTTTAAATTTCAAACTAGCATAAAATTTCACGAAATCTTATTAAAATGGGCTATTAAAAAAGCAGACATCAAAATTCCTTTGTCTTAGACATTGATGTGTTTATTTAATGTAGCCACCCAGACGTTATCATCGATGACACAATCATAAAGAGGAATCCATCCATGAAGATCGTGATCCCTTTGATCTCAATTTTAGCAAAATTTCTAAACAAAGTATATCTTCGTAAGATCATATTATATTGCCTTTTCTCTGGTAGTGTGAGGAAAATGTTTTTGCTATTCTCACAAATACAATATTCTTATGTTATCAATAGTTTACTTACTTATAGATATGTATTACATTTTGCTCATCGTATGTTAAATAATTTGTATGTTAGGCATCACCCAGATTATGTTGATTACTTTGTTTTTAATCTTAACCTAAGCACACAAGCACATCTGCAGTTTCTCGTCTTTATGTCTGTTTTAATTATACATTTATCTACTGGACTTATCTTGTGCAAATATTACATTATTAACTATGGCAGCCTTGCTTAATGTTGCTCAGGAATTGGACGAAATCAGTGTGTCCAGATCAATTAAATGTTCTCCGATTGACTGTAATACTTATCTTGCTGATAGAGTAAACTCTACTACAGTATTTCATATTAATGTTCGTAGTATTAATAAAAATTTTGATGAACTGGTCTCATTGCTGTCCATTGTAGGGGTCCAATTTGAAGTTATAGTACTTTCTGAATGCTGGTTAAGCAAGGCAGTACACCTTCCAGTCTTGCCAGGATATAGGGTCTTCTCCACGAATTTTATACATAATCAATATGATGGAGTGGTTATGTTTGTTAGTAATCGACTGGAATGTGTAGTGCAGGAACCAACTTTCTTTGAAGCGAATTGTCTTTTATGTAGGATTGGTACTAATAATTTAGTTATTATTGCATTATATAGATCTCCTGCATATAGACAGACTGATACCTTTATAAATGGACTTGATAATTTACTTCGTCGAAGCAGGGGGGCAATGAATGTAATCATAGTCGGAGATATCAATATTGATATTTTACGTAATGATTTGGATGCCAATGAATATCTTAATCTAAATGCTTCACATGGTCTTATGCCTGCTCACATGATAGCAACACGAAATGATAGCTGTCTTGATCATGTTATGCTAAAATCCAATAATAAGTCACTTACTCTGGTTCTTAACTCTTATGTTACGGATCATCTTCCTGTGATTCTTTCCCTTAGCAATTGCAGTAATTACAGCAATCATCATACATCTGTATCTTTTACCAACTTCAAGGCCGTTTCACATGATATTAATTTATTTGATTTTTCTCCCCTCCTTGAGTCTAATGATGCAAATGTTTGTGCAGAATTTTTAGTAGACTCTATTTCGTCTATAGTAAAGAAGCATACTACAACAAGGTTGACTTCTCGTAGAAGTAGGATCATTAAGCCGTGGATTACCCCTGGACTTTTGAGATGTATAAGAAATCGTGATAGGTTGCACTTGCAAACAAGAAAATTCCCGAATAATATAATAAGCAAAATCACCTACTCTAGATATCGTAATTTTTGTAATAGTCTCTTGAAATCTATAAAGACAGAGTATGAGAGGAAAGAATTCGAAAAAGCAAAAAATAATCCTAAAGCTACCTGGAGGGTTATCAAGAATATTACTAACACTAATCGTGTTCACTCATCTCCTATTGAACTGCTAAAAACTAAAGAAAGTCCACTAGCATCGGTGAACGAAGTGAATCGTTTCTTTGCTAATGTTGGTAAAACATTATTTGATAAAATTCCTTATTGCAACTCAGATCGCCCCTCTCGTGTGATGGCGGTTGGTTCCTGTTCTGGTGATTCCTTAGTCATTTTAGAAACTGATATTGATGAAGTTGCGGGAATTATTAGGAGTCTTCGCATAGACTGTGCGGTTGGATGGGATTCTATATCATCGTCTATCCTAAAGTCATCATGTGAGGTTCTGGCCCCTCTTATCACTCACATTTGTAATATATCCTTGTCTTCTGGAGTATTTCCTAGGGTTTTCAAAAGAGCTATAGTTTGCCCTGTTTACAAGAGTGGTGAAAGAGATTCCATTAATAATTATAGGCCTATTTCTGTTTTGCCAGCTTTATCTAAAATCCTAGAAAGAATTCTGTACAATAACTTAGTTAAATTCTTAAGTTACAATAAAATTATATCTGACAATCAGTTTGGGTTCAAAGTTTCAAAATCCACAGAAGATGCTGTAGCAAGCTTTACGGATTTGGTTGTAAGTAAACTTGATGGAAATTATAAGTGCATAGGAATATTTTTAGATATTTCAAAGGCTTTTGATTCAGTTCATGTGCCTACTCTTCTGGCCAAATTAGAAAGCATTGGAGTACGTGGTGTTCCTCTTAGTATTTTTAAAGATTACTTATCTGACCGAACGCAGAGAGTAGTTATAAATAATTATTGCAGCTCTGATGTAGAGATAAAGTTTGGGGTTCCACAAGGCAGTATTTTGGGTCCTATTCTTTTTCAAATTTACATTAATGACATCTGTCAAATTTACTTTCCTCAGTCTCACTTTTTCACGTATGCAGATGATACAGCAATTCTAGTATATGATCACTCATGGCCTGAAGTTCAGAATAGATCAGAGACTGTTCTAAGACTTGTTTTGAAGTGTCTCGCCCAAAATTCACTTTCTCTTAATATTGGAAAGAGCAAATATGTAGTTTTTCATGTTAGCCCATCCTCCCGTCCGACAGATAATACTATATGCATTAGGGGACATTCATGTCTTTCTGATTTAGAATGCAAATGCTTGCCGCTAACAAGAACTGGTGTGGTGAGATATCTGGGAGTATATTTAGACGAAATGTTAAGTTGGAAATCTCATATAGATATTTTGATCAATAGAACTCAAAAACTTATCTATGTCTTTAAGAAATTGAGAAATTCTGCTGACATTTATACTCTTAGGACTGTTTATTTCTCTCTGTGTGAATCCTTGATATCTTACTGCATTGCTGTTTGGGGTGGAGCCTCTAAGACCACTTTATTGAAACTTGAGAGGGCTCAAAGAGCTGTCTTAAAAGTCATGCTTAAAGAATCCAGAAGGTTTCCTACTGAGATGTTATATTCTAGATGTCAAGTTTTAACAGTAAGACAGCTCTTTGTCTCGAAACTTGTCCTCCGCAAACATAGAGTGGTCCTTGTAGGGACAGATAGCAAAAGAAAACCTCGCAGAATGAGATATGTTTGCCATATGCCGATTCACAAGTCTCATTTTGCTGAGAAACAATTTTGGGTTCTTGGTTCAAGGATTTATAATAAGGTTAATCATGAATTAAATATCTTGAACTTATCAAAATTCGAATGTAAGATGAAGCTGAGAGACTGGTTGTCAAATCTAAAATATAATGATACTGAGGAACTGTTGCAGGTGTAGATGTGCTTGGGCTTTAATATTAACATTCTTTTGTAATTGTTATTCACTTTGTTTGTATAGTCTGTTGTTTGGTATGTAATGTTGTTTTTGTATTGTTTTGAGATATGATTGGTGCTACGCAGCAGTAAAAAACTGTATCAAATTTGTGTGAAATATGCTGACATCCAAGATACAGGGTGTCCTAGTTTGGATGTCAGCTGATTTTTAATGTGCTGCCTTGTAGTTGTTTGTCGAATAAATAATTTTATTTTTTTTTTTTTATTTTTTTTTTATTGTACCTCTTGTGGATTAAGAATTCCCAATTTTTCCAGTTAAAAACATTGTAACTAATTCGGCATATGAATATCAGAGATAGTCTAATATATGTAGTCTAAAGTTAACCAAATCAATGAAAGTTTACGGTAAAAAAATATTGAGTAAGAAATAAAACAAATCTTTCATCAAATGCATAGGTACTTTTATTTCAGTATCATACTTGAACTTTAATACACTGTGAAACATGTAGACAAGTCGTCGCAGCCAATATTTGTAAATTAACCTTACACCACCGAGCTCTTGGATACCTAATACCATACCCATACATATTATAAATACTGTAAAATGAATATGACGATGAATGGGGAAAACGGTAGTTCACATTATAAACAAAAGCGCCACGTAAGACTCGAATGAACCATCCGTTTATGAATATTGTTTCAAATTGCTATTTCACTGTGGTATAGATTATATAGTTTCTATTTTTATAGAAAAATTAAAATAATAAAATATTTTTTACAATGAGAGTGGCTTTATAGTGTTAATATTATTAAAAACAAAAAAAGACACCAATTTCAAAACATCAGGTTTCTATTAAAAAATGTAGGTTACAAAAGCTACGATCAATAGAGAGCTTCAGACTACTGCGGAATACGTTTGATGATCTAACACTTAATCATGGAATTACAATCTTAATCACTACGACCGCCTGGTTGCGAGCTCGAGATTACCAATAACAACAAACGATAGCTCGGCAGCGCCAAATAATATACCAACTTCATAGAAAATTAAATATATCAAAAACGTACAAGCGCTTTACACACTGGGCAAATAAGAAAATCGGATTTACATAACTGACGAGACTTGTCAACATGTTCCCGTATAAAATCTAAATATAGAGAATGATAATGTAAATAAACGACAGTGCTTTTAAAATGGCATGTAGTTACAACTATATTAAACAAACAGAATTGTGTGTTCTATACAACAATAGTCACCGCAGCGTTATTTATTGTTAAGGGTGTATTGATAGTGCTGACTTTCAGTAGACTTTGAGTTGGTTCTTGTCGTCAAAGCCCGCAGAGTGGCCAGCGTTTCGCACTATGAACGAGTTGCCATCGAAATGCATTCGCCTCTCACCTCGTCTGCATTAAGTAATTAAATTAACATAACATTAATATATATTTGTCATTATATTGTTTGTTAACATTTTTAAATTTTATAACTTCAGCTAAATCATAGTTATAAAAAACACCTCGATACTTATATTCAGCGTATTGTTACAATAGAGAAGCCCAACAGGGAATATCACTAATAAGCTATGATGGATATAATAATACAAATAACTATTATTAAATTCTAAACATTATTATGAACACTATTAACAATTCAATCATTTATAATCTGTAAAATTTATATTCTGAGTTGGCAACTATATAAAGTGACTGAATGGATACGTAACTGTGACAGGAAGTTTTTAAAGTCGGCGGTTTAAGTATAAAATATAGTGGAGCGGTATTGTTATTAAGTATTAATATTCTGTAAATTAATAACAATTACGAGGCCAAGGGTTGATACAATTATCAGAACAGGTGTCCATCGATTCAGTACGATACCAAAGGCGAACCTAAATAAAAGAGTTGTTGTATGGCGTGTGGTACCAGATAAGTTTTAGAGTTTATAATAAAATAATATTGTATCCTTTAATAATATACATCTGAGTCCGCTTCAGTCCACTGGTGAACCTAGGCCTGTCTCAAGGCTCACCACTGATCTCAATCCGGTTGTACGCATCTAGAAATCTATAAATCCAGTTGCCTCACTCATCACTGGTATTTCTGGCCTCTGGGCGTCTTACTCACTTGATGATATGTAATCTCTTTTCTAGAACCTGTCTAGACTCCAATGATTGTTTGCTTCCATCATGTCTCTTTCTTATAAAGCCCATTTTCATTTTATCGTAATTACCATCCCTAAAAATTTAAATTCCGATAATCGCATAAACAACAAGACAATAATCGTAACGTTTTAAGCATGTACGATATTAGTCACTCCTCAAGGCTGTCTGTAACTATTGATGCCATAATTTGTATACGCACTATTACTAGCTAAGGGAAGCAATAGTAAATCCGTCAAAAGAATTGGTTTACTTTACATAAATTGTAACACTATGTTATATAATAGGTTCAAGCATATCAAACAGTATTTTAATGAAGTTGTATTATTGATTTTAGGGCGAACAAAGATGAAAAAAATCCAAAATCTATTAATTATATCGGCACTGCAAAGTATCCTAATTAATTACCAAAAATCGTGTCGAAATATTGTCTTACCATTTACTGTCTTACTATATGTCACGAAAAATTTATGAAATTTGACCCTTCGTATCATAACATACAATATAACTAAATTACATATACGCACGCACATGACATCAACGTATAAACCTCATATGGGCTTAATTACATAATATCCGATAACTTTAGACCTAAGTACCTAATGACAAAACCTTAGCTTAACTTATAGTTAATAATTATTAAATGTGTAGATACCGAACAAACAAATGCTGAGTTTGCCCTAAAGAGGCGGTACAGTGCAGAAACGGACTCGTGATCGAAGCAGAACCGTTGCTTGGACTCGTGCGCAGTTGATACTTGTGGCTGCATCGGTGTATTCTAAATTATAAATAAATATAGATAATAAAATTAACTTACAAAAATTAAAAAGTATATCCTGATCCATTGACTTCGTCTTTGGAAAGGATGACTACATTAGTTTTAACTCGGTGTATCGTGAACGTTTTGACAAATTTAAATTTTATACCCACAAACATCATGACCCGGAATAACTACGGCAGGCCATAACAAATGCCCGTTTCATCGATCGCTTTGCCATTGCGCCGGCGGTAGAATCGTCACTATAGTATTTATTTTATTAATGCTATTTTTTTATGTCTAGCACATATCCTGCATACGTTTAGTATATTTCAGTATTTTTATAACAATGAAAATGAAATATTTTAGTTTACATTTCTAATTCTTTCGAAATTAAATAATGGCTATATCTTGTTCATTTTATTGTACAATGCCACTTTACAATTCTTTAAACGTAAATTGCCATATTTAGTATATATAATGACAACAAATATTTATCGATTCAGGTATTACAATCTAAAATGGTAATTAAATTTAAACTCTATTAAACCAACCTGGAAACGAAATAAAACATTAAATAACTGTTTCAAAAACAAAACCAACCTATTTTTTGTCCGTCATGGGAAACTTTGTAAAATGAACAAGGTATAACTATGTTATTGAAGTCTAATGAGTCTATAATAATAATTTGGCAAAAGATTATATTTAACAGCTGATAGGTTTATCAAAGGCGAATAATTTTACTAATCCTCACAACAAGCACTTGTGATTGTTCATTCCTTATGACAAACAGGGAGCCCAGGCTAATAGAAAAGAGAAAATGTATATGATTAGTGTTATATAAGCTAGCGAAATAAGACGTTGAAACGTTATGTCAATTCCATACATTTTGACTAACATTATCGCTACTCGAGTATTATCTTCCCTAAGCCCGCAAGGCAGAGTACGGCATCATATTGATAACTAAACTTCAGTAAGCACCTACCTAAATATCATGGGTGAATAATTATTTGAAAAATTCGCAACATTAAAAAGAGAGCCGGCGAGATGAAAAAGATATTACTGGACTGTTTTTACTTTATTTTCAACCATTGCTGCCCAGCACGCTATAATGATATCGAGAATGTTATTGTAGCCCAGTTCTTGCCATTATCTCGTTACAGAAAAAATGTATACTGCGCGCGTAATCAATATTGCTAACCAGTAAAAAAAATTTTCCCTAAATTTATTTTAAGCACCGAATAATTTTTTTTATTGCAATTTTCTCTATAACGAATGTAATGGCCATTGAACTATTGTTTTAATTATAGCATATATAGATCATCAAAGGTGGATTATATTATTCATAGAATGTTGCCAAAATGTATGATAAAACTTCGTTTATCAACTCTAAAGCACATTTATCAGGATCAAAGTATTATTATATCGTTTTATCTACCTGTAATCATGCATATTATATATTGAAGTTGGTAGAAAGATTGGAGTACCAACTTTTTCTATATTTGTAAACTTTGTCCACTTTCCTAACATTTAATAACATTTCATGTGCTCTGGCAATTTCTTTTACTCCGGGTCTTGTCCTCTATCAAGTTCATTTTAATTTTATCCGTGTAGGTAAGTCTTATCTGACCTCGAGTCTTGCTTCCATTTAGATTTATAAACAATATTGAAACAGTATTACTATTAGTATAAGTAATTTGTTTGATATCGTGTATTTTTCTTCCAATTTTATCTTTATATAAACATAGTCCGTAAAAAATATGCCAATAAAGCCTCCCTATCCACATTATAAGCTCCTTACAATTAGGGGTAAAACTTTCTAGTTGACATCACTGCACGTAATCTCACCTGACAAGTCCGTCCGCCGTCTGACTGACCCGAACGTTATTGATGATCCAATTGTCGATACCGTCGTCAGTGAGCCAGTACTGCGCCGCTTGTAGCAATGAAAGAGCTTCGTTCACGTATGACGGACCATGCCGGGATTCACTGGATAATGAAATCACCATCGTGATAACAGAAACCGTTGATAGATTCACTAAATTATACCTCTTTTTTTTCATATTGGTTCAACAAAGTAACTACGTACATCAAGACTAATGAAAATTATAGTGAAATCCAAGAACGGTAGCTACCACCAAAGTACAACAATGTATCAATAATATTTTATATGGTCCTTCGTTCTATGTTAATGAATTCTTTAAACGAAACGTGAAGAGATATTTGTGTAGGCCGACATGACTGAGGCGGCTGTCGGCTGTTACTCGGTTTTTGGATTGCACTATGCTGTCCATCGGGTATGATACAATCACACAGCCGAATCAGAATAAGAAAAAAGTATACTTCTAATTAATTATTATTATTTAGATTTCTATTCACTGGATGCGAGCATTTTAAAGAGACAAACATTTAATAAATTGGGAGACATGATTACACAACATATCTCACGACTGTGCCTTTAAATCGGCGCTACATACTAAATGAGTTGAAGCAAAACATTTTGCGTAATGTCAATCTTACTTGTAAAACACATTTAGTGTGAAATCCTGACTCATGTCTAGGAAGGTATCGGTGGTAGTCCGCGTGCCTGCAGCATCTACTAGATACACCAGCGCACATTGCTCAGCCGTGAAAGAAACACCTTTATACCACATTTTCGCGTACCTAAGTGTAAAAAACTCTTCAGTTAAAATAGAAGTCAAAGGTATTTCAAATTGGATGAGAGTGTATGAAGGGATGAGCTTTAAGGAGTTTGGAAAAACAGAAAAGACGCACCGTCCTATCGCCTTATCTCAATAGAAAATAAATGTTATGATAGATAAAGATATTTTTAACATAGAAGATTTATCAAAGATACTATCTAGCATTTAACAGTTTTCGACGCTGAATCTTAAATACAACTCGTCTAGAGGTCGAAATGAATAACCTATCTATTGAACATTATGTACTATGTAATAGGAGCAAGTGCATAAAACTTCAGGCATTTTATAAATAAAATTTTAAGTACGTTTATAAAATTGAGTGTGACTATTATTTAAAAAAATTAGTCAAAAAGCTGCAACACCAGGCGTTGTATGTACTGAATATAGTAAGCATTCTTAGGAGACCCTTTGTCAGAGTAACTAAAACTCATGGAAATCTTATATATCATTTTGCATTTTAAGAAACGTTTTATAAATAATAATAATAATAAAATAATATAACGTCACACTATACCCCTTTCTGTTCCTTTTTTTTCTCTGTAAACCAAAAAATATTGACTAAAATTTTAATAAATTTTTTCCGATCTATTTCTTTAGATTGCGCAAAAACCGTAACTGTATTTTTTTTGTACAGAGGGCATAAAACTGAAGTCTTCAAGATTCAAAATATTTTTTTTTTAGATTTTCAATATAATCATTTTTTACTGCGATACAGCCCGTCAAAAATCGGGAAATTATTTGCTCCCATAATCGTTGTGCGAAGTTTAGAATATAGTTAATTTATTATTGTTTTCATCTTCTCATAAATTTTGTATTTAACATTGAATAAATGTTTTCTGATTGTTCGATTATTTTTCACTCTATGGCAATACTGTCAATTATAATTTTAAATTTTGTATTTATTTATTGTATTTATTATTATCTATTAAAAACTAAACGAATTATTGATAGACAAAAATAATACGATATATCGAGTAAATAAATGACTTGTTTAATTTATCCTATCCATCTGTGACAACCCTCGTAAATTTAGTAGGCGCTTAACAGCTTTTCACTAAGTCAAACTCCTGGTCAGACTGAAACGGACGGAAACAGCTATTCTTGTGCTACTAGTCTAAGTCTTGTGAAGTTTATAGACGCAACTTTAAGTTTGCTTAGACTTTACTAAAACATTACAATTTATATTTCTCAATGTAGGTCAAAGGATTTAGTAAATCACTAGTTTTTTCAACATGGACATTCCTCTGTGAATAATACGCCTATACTCAAGTTCCTATTATAATTATATTCAGTTTTTTGTCAAAACAGATTTATTTTTAGAGTACTTTGCTAAGCAAAGTTGAAATAGAGTCTATAAATTTTAGCCTTAGTGCTCACATACGTCGCCTTTCGCCGCTCACAAGCTCACGTTCATGCCCTGCTCAACATCACGATTAGATTGCACGCCTGACTTATCACCCATTCATCGCACTAGTGCCTGATTTCGTTATTTTAAGCCAACTTGCTTATAAAACTACATACTCATGATTATATTTTGAATGTTTCTTAATCGATATTATTTTTTACAAAGCTTAAATTCTAGAAACAGTAGACGAAACAAGTATTGCTTTATACCGTCCAAGTCCTCATGATATATAATATGTACAGCAAAATATTATAAAGCAATTATTGTGTTGAAGAAGTAAACCACACGTTGTATACTCGTTCTTTTATCATATGTGTCACCTACTTTTACCGGCGGACGTTTTCTTTTATCCTTTTCATCTTGACCTTTTATCAGGTGTGATTGAGGTCAAACGTTTGCCTATAAATCATAAGAAATGTGCCGTCGCAATAAATACAACCAACTGTTCATTTAATATGCATAAATAGCATTAATAAAAGGAAATTAGATACAAAGATAATTATTACTAGGTATAGTAAAGTATGTTTCTAATTTTTGCTTCTAGTATAGGTATTCTCATAGTATTTAAATAATTTTCAAACGTCAAAAACTTTATCGCAAAGAGGACTTTGATACTGCTTCACAGCCACGGCAGGATAGGTACATGTGTGTACATGTAAGCATAATTATAACGATAAAATGTCGCTTACGTAACAGGCATTCACAGAAAAGCACAGGTGGCAGATGGAAACCACCGCGTGTCAAGTATCTTCCCACGAAACTCATATCATCAGAATATTGTCACATTCCTAATATTAACCGTTAACTTGGTACCTATATCATTGTTCTCAGACTGCTTAATCTTTGTAAAATTAACCTTCAATTTAACAAGAGCTTCGTTGATTTTATTAACATCAGTTTGATGTGATTTGAAAACACACAGCAACATAGTAATAATAAAACAGAGATACGCAAGCTAGCGAAATTTCTACCAAAGACTAAATATATATTTCGTCACGCTATATACCTTTCAGCATGAGCATAGATACATTAATAATTGTATCCACTCTGCGCTTGTATTATCGTGTCTAATATGACCAGTAGCGCAGCTGATCGTCGTTCTCAGAGCATTTACGGTTATCATTTCTATTAGATGCTATGCAGGTATCCCTCACGATGTGTTCCTTTACTGGTGAGTATGTGGTGCCTAAGTCCAAAAGCCTAGAGGAAGGTGTTCGGAATCGAACATACGACCATTCGCCTCGCTGCGCATACAAAACGATCCGTTATACATTAGGCCTTCACAGCAATTCCACAATAAATACTAACCATAAAACAAAATTAAATAGATAACCAATTAACGTGTCTTAGTGATCTAACAGTGGAAATGCTTGCCATAGTCTAATGGTCATTTAAAGACGATATGTCAAAGCATGCAGCAATAGGCAACATTACTTCTTAATAGGAATGCGCTCCATACAAATCTATACAAGCCCTTCATGTTGCTTTCTACCGCGCAGTTTTAGTGTTGCTGCTCCATCGACATGCCATCTTAAACGTATACTTTACAGTGATTAGATCTTTCTCTCAAATGTTGTATGCCCATTGAGTATTTCACTATCTCTGTTATAGTCAAAACGAAGAAGAATATCGTTATGGGTTCCGAGTAAAATGGTGTATATAAAATTATCAATCGATGAAAGCGGGGCACTTACTTATTATTGCCTTGCTGATGCCGCGCTTGGATCTCAACTCTTGAGCCGTAGTGGAAGACACGGCCGTTGGGATGAATAAGGGCTGCCGCAGCTCCAGACCGGGTAAGAGCCAGAACAATATTGTTCTTCGCATTCGTCACACGTACGGCTCCATCAATCGTCATGTCCACCCTATTGTTTCCATACATTTTTTTTATAAATACACGAAATTGGGTCAAACAAAGAGTCGTGAACAGTCTTAGCGACAACGGCGGGCCCTAGCTATGTAACTGGAGACAATCGAGCATATAACTATGTATTTACTAGTCACGATAGAACCACGTGCCTCTGTGATCGTATTTGAATGTTCACCAATTAATTTTCTTGGATAATTTAACTAGCAACTCATCTTGGCATTATTAATCTAGCTATTTATCGCGGTGTGGTCTTTAAATTATTGGTATTTAATTGCCACATTTCTTCTCATACCTGAATTAAAAAGCTCAGTTGATTTTTTGACAGGATAACAATTTAACGTACATGCTCAAATCAAACTCAAACAATTCTAGCAGGTTGAAACAAATCGAAGGTCGACTCGTTGGCGCTTATTGGGAGTGGGTTACGTCAAATAGTTTACTAGTGTGCGCTGATGATGAAGACTACGATGATATAATAATTTAACAAATATGAACTCTCTAAAGAAAATTTGGTACTACAGTCAAAACTGTTTATGACAACGTTTTGAACAACATACCGGTTATATTGACCCAAAACAAAGATCCCAGCTGAATGCTATAGGATTTCGTATCTCGAAAACTTCACCAGTTGTTACGACTATCGCCTTCTTTACTACTACTACGAATATGAGTAGTCCCTTCGATGTCGTTATAACAGATTTTTGGCTGTATTTGCTTCTGCAGTTTTTTTATTATTTACAGGAAGTCCACATAGCAATCCGATTTAGAAGTCATTTTGACAGAGACGTCTTTATACGGTGATGTGGTACATATGTAATTGTATAAATTAGTTTCCACATATGAGAGTATTTCGGATCCAAATAAAAATACAGAATACTGTAGTGTATGTAATCCTGCTTATATAATTACGTACCCCATTAGAGAATAAAAACCTCTCCGAAAAAAATTATATTACTTACGGAATATATGACAAATATTATTGGAAAACGTATATTTGATATAGAGCCTAGCTTGTGCTCAAGGTTGTATTGTCACCGTACCTACATTAAAATATATAAATTCCAAGGTCAAAATGGAGCTCTTACTTGACTCTATCCCTTAATCGAAGGCAAATAGTGCCGTGTGGAGTCACAGATGCGTTGTAGCCAGCTCCTCCCATTACATCAGTCACCTAAATTTAATATAAATAAATATACACATAGTAGATAACCCCGTGAACTTCGCATCATCTGACATTAATTTGATTTAGTCAAGCCCAATTTCAAAAATGAAAGAAATTTAAAACACTAATTCATCTTTAATTTCATACTAATTTATAATCCAGTAGTGTTCAAACGAGTCAATTTTAAGAGCGCCCCAGAAGAGGAACTATAGGCGAGCATTAATACTAATCTTCTTCCAACTCCAATTCGGTATAGCAATAGATCCTTCACAAACATCGTCTATATTTTGAAGTAATACCTATAGCATGGATGCAAAAAGCTTAAAAGTTCGTGCTAGAACGTCTCTCGAGACTCAAGGTCAATTTGATTTTGCCGTGAGTTAACTGTACCGGAGCGCGATCCGTTGCAACATTCTATGATGATTCTCCAGCGTGACAATTATTGACACACGATAATAGAACCAAGTCGCCTTGTATTTCGAACCTTTGTTGAATTGAGGTTTGAAATTTTAAAAATTCAGTGAAGCTTAGGTTTTATTTACCTATTAAGCACTATCTACGGCCTCAAAACTGTCTCTTTATTGAAAGTATCCACCCCCCACAATACGTAAATCCCTAATTTTAATGGAAAAAATCGTTATTACAGAATATGTGTTTTATTATTGTGTAAATGGAGGTAAAAGTAGTATAGTATAAAATATATTTTATCACTAATATAAAAAAATAAACTGCAATTTAACATAGTACTCAGAATTATATGCAAGTTGTAAGCTCATTTTTGTAATAACTGCCTTTTTTATTTGGTTTTAAAGGTTTTTCTTACATAATTTTATTCGCATAATATCCGATCAATTACACTGAGTATAAAACCTATTGAATCGCCTATATACTTTCAATAAACGTTTTTTTTTTTCTTACCAAAATGTGGCTACCTAGCTGATAGCCCCTTGGGCTACTTAAGTGTTTCCAACTTGGAAAAAACAGAAAATGTGTGCATACGCTGATCCCCAAAGGTGACTTGTTAAAGTGAATCACCATATCAGTGCCCGTTTTCGTGTACTATTCGCCTAATATATTTCGTCATATTGTATCGAAGATAAACAGTTTTCAATATTTTGAAAATTCTACATCATTATCTGAAAACTTAAAGAGTGAGATTGGCACCATTATTTGTTTACGACTTATTTGGCCTCGTCCTGTCGGTAAGTATTGATAGTCTCTGCGTACCGTATTCATCGATTATCAATCATATATTAGCATATAATGTTTCACTGACCAAGATACTTACATATCGACGCAATATTAATGCGCCTCTCTTAGGTTGAGATTTATAGACCCAACTTTAAGGTTGCCTAGACTTTACTAAAACATTACAATTTATATTTCTCAATGAATGTGAAAGGATTTACTAAGTCACCGATTTTGTAAACATGGACTTGGCTCTGCGAATACTATGACTATACTAAGTCCATATTATATATTACGTTTTTTATTAAAACTAATTTATTTTTGAGAACTTTGCTAAGCAAAGTCGAAGTACCATCTATAAATCTCATCCTAAGTGAGTTTGTGAATAATATTTTACGTATTTCTGTTAGCATTATACTCCTATATTATTTATTGCCCTGTCGTCTATATCTTGACGAATGCAGTACTAGCGCGCTCAAGGAACGGTGTCCGTCAATGCTATAACACGAGTGCCTACGCAGTTAATATTTCACTATACCGTATTCCATATACTAAATCCCATATGACAATTCTTCGAACATCCATTTTCATATTTTAAATCCTTTAACGGTTCTTATGCGCGAAGAAACTAACTTAAGACCTGTAAGGCCAAATGCAAAATTCTCGTTTAAGTATCTATAAAGTGTACAAAACGCAAGAGTTTAAAAAATGTTAATTTGCTCGTTTTATATAATTTACTTTTTTTATAATTTTTTTCTTTATGGTTTTAAAACATAATTCTAGAGATGCATTATGATATAGAAAGTACGAGTATCGTACAAGCGAGGGACATCCTATTTGGAATCGGATAATGCTCCCCAGGTTCTGTACAGCAAAAGCTACAACCGCCGACATCGGTACTGATTGTAAGAATAAAACTGCAGTCAACCCTCCTATAACGGGGCGCCGCGCTCTTAGAACGCGGTTTTCATATGAACCATGAGGCAAGTGAGGAAGACATTTGACCCATTAAAAGAAGACGAGTTAGGCAACTCATATTTGCCAGGGAGGATGAATGTTAAAAGTTTACATAATTTTACAAAAGTTTTTCTTTTTTTGTTGGAAAATATTTTTTTAGTTTAGTCTTTGTTTCATTTTTTTATCATTTCCTTACACGAACTCTTCAAATCAATAAAAATAATTATAATATATCTTGTCTTTTGTATTTATTGGTCTCCATATAACGCGGTACGAATGATGAGATTTGTACTAAATCTGAGTTTCTTATAGCGCAGCTTCCATACAACGCGGTAGACGGTTTCCATATAACGCGCTACAAATTAGCCTGGTTTGTATAGTTAAATTCGAGTTTCTTATAGCGCGGTTTCCATATAACGCGGTACGCACTCAACGCGTTATAGGAGGGTTGATTGTAATTATCGCGTAAAGCCAACAAAGCAACAATCCAAAACAATGGCAAGCGATATTGAAATGTAGGTGGACACGGCTAACCTCTAGCTCCCTCCAAGTGTCTGCGTGATAAATGTCATCGCCCGGGTAGAACGGAGCTTTGCGCTGCAAGGGCGCACGCCACGGCGGTTGCCATCCACTAGCACCCACCAATTCCGCTTGCCCTAACCCACCTTCGAGAAACTTGCTGTAATCTTGAAAAGCTGACATGTTTGACTCTTCCTGAACACATAATTATTATTATTAAACAAAGTTTATATGTATTAACCAGTTCTTTCAATTGATATTTAATATAAATGATACTTTATCTTTTGGGTAAAAGACAAAAGCTTCACCAAAAATAGCAAAAATTTACCTTCACAATATCACAACTATTATCAAAAGACTATCGATGATTTTTAATGAGAATGAACATAGTATTTTTATCATTACCGTGCATACATGCTGGCGCCGGGTTTTTAGTCGGCTGTGCTATTAAAGAATATTTTATTTGCATAAGAAACCCAAATATGGCCTTTAATAAATCCTTTCTCTATATACCCTTTCTCCTTTCACTAAACCCAACCCAATCTCATTGTGAGTGCAACATTTCTTAAATGAAATTTCTTTATGCGTGATGTAACATTTTTTTTACAACCTTTATGTAAAGGTTATGTTGCGAAAGGACCGGAGGTAGATATTAGAGGCTACGCGTAGCCATAAGCGAAAAATAAATCTTATTTTTGGAAAATCAATATGGCTTCGACTGAATAAGTACTGTTTTTTTTTTCAAAACTTTTGCCTAGACAATAGTGGTAAGTAACTTAGTACTTATAAGCGTAGTTGCACATCGACGGAAGATGCGTCTTTCATTATTATAGAGTACAAAATCAAACAAAGCTTCGAATGATTCACATTCGTTGATTCTAATTAACTATGTAGAAGAGCGATATGGATAAATATTTTGCAAGTATCAAAAACGAGCTGCAAATAAGACGCGACTCTGGGACATTGCGTAATGGTGTATTTTGAGCCTGTCATTGTATGCACGTTAAAACACAAACCAATTGCCACTTTCACACAGCTCGAACTATATGCCTAGAACTCTACTAGCCCGTTCTGGCGTTACATAACCAAGACACATGACACACGACGCATAACGCGTCAGATATGCAACCACCTTTAGATTATAACATTTATAACGGAAGGCAAACACTTTACAGAAAATCAAGCGAATATGTCGTACAACCATTCATAATCATTCATATTAGTAGATACCAATTTACAAACGACTGTGTGTGTGTGCGTGTGCTAAAGTTTACAAACGTACCTGGTTGTAGGAATGTGATGTATAGACACTTCTGGGCCGGACAGGCATCGTTGCGTCTTTTCTAAAATCTGTATTAGCCATTTAAACACTTCTTCAACTTACAACTGATATATTCTATTTTGATAAAAAATACATGTACAGTGACTTTCAACACTGAAAAATGCTACATAATATAACTGGTACTCCGCGGTTGAATGTGATATATTGAAATAAATAATTTGTCATTTATTTTTTTTTAGATTCTAAATTCAATTTTATTTCTCTGTGGCAATGGATTTACTCAAAATTTAATACTAGCCAGCTACAAATATCAATCCGAGGAGGTGAATAGTGTAAAGCCTTTTTTATATGAACCCTGAGGTATATAATTATAGGCAATTCATTTATTTCCAAAACATTTCCTCAGTTAAAAGTTTAGTGAAAGAAAAATATTGCTGAATCCATCGGTTTATCAGGTATTGTGGTGAAAGAAAATTGTGACGTCAAGAACTTCTAGAAATAAATTGTAGTATAGCATCGTGCTAGATCTACTTGTTTATTCGCTATGATTGAACAGTACTTACAAATGTATTACATACAGTTCTGTCTCACAAGCTGTACCAATTATATAACGATAATATTTTAAAGTAAAAAAATGAAGCAAACGTGACAATGTGATATATTAAATTAGTGTAGTGTGGCGTCTGTACTCCGGACTCTCCTGTTGCCGTTTAAATTTTTAAAAATCTCAATGGCTAAAATTAATGAATGTATCAAAACTGCATAAGTTCTAACATCTATGTATCACTGATTATTTTACGTAGTTGTGTATATTTGGCGGCGTGAACTGATGCGGCTGCTGGTTTTCATAGCATTTATTTTCAAATTAATTCTATTCAACAACAAAGAGCAGTCTGTTTGATTATTTATAAATATCGTATAAACATTTCAAATCACAGAGAGTTCTTCCGTCTTTGAGAAACATTACTCGTGGTGATCCAAATTTACGATATACTCAATGTGGAGTACATTATCAATATGTCGCGTGATCAGTAGACCAAATTGAGGACAAATAGTCGAGGTAGCTCCTAATATACCTACGCATAATGACCGCTTCAGTAGTAACCATAATAGCACCGAAGACGAGTACATTGTTGTGGCGCAGTTGAGGGAGTGCGCCCCCACATTTTTCAACACGAGAGCGGTGCGCGATGTATTCTCGCGCACTGCTCCAAAACAGCGTAGGTGAACAGCCATTTACGCCACCTCTCTCCAAATGCTGAGAAGTGGCCTTGCCTTTAGGCCAGACCTCACCGGGTGCCGAGGAAGCTGGCACGATCTTGTCCTTGGCCCCGGCAGACGGATAGGAGGAACACCCCGGGGTTCTTAGTAGTTGCGAGTCCAACACGCTGGGGGGCGGCCCTCACTTCTAACGACCCATAACGGGTTAAAAAAGGGGAGTTAATAGTCATTCGAGACTAAATAGACGATTTCAACAGGGTTGTCTCTGAAACTAAGAGGTACCTACAAGCTTATAAGAGTTTTCTTTTCTTTCTGGATCTTTCTGTTTCAGCCAAATTTCGATCCATTTTATCCTAACGCTCATTTTCAGAAATGCTTTTTATATTTTAAGATTATTACAAACACTCATGAATCATCGATTGTATACAAATATATGATTCGATTGTGTTTAAAGGCGTATTAAAATATAAAAAACGATTTAATGTAATGTTACATGTCCTTATCTATATTATTCTGCTCACATGTGCTTCCCTAAGGTGACGTGTTTTCTTATTATGGCAATATGACACTGGTACAGAATGTCACACTATATAATATTTATAGCAGTTTGGGCTACAGCTTAAACAATGTTGTATTTATTTGTAATAAGGGGTAATGAATACCTTGGAGTTGCATGGCAGTCTTCCAAAGCTTGCTTTATAATATTATTGACATACATCCGCTACTTCATACATCTTATTATATTTTTGTTTAAACGTATTATAAACTTGATAAATTATATAAAAATAAAATTAACCAAAATAACATCTACAAAATTTAAGATTGTATTCATAATAAAACTGCAATTATTATGTTTGAGCATGTGAATGTATTTTTTTCACATATAATGAGAATTCTTGTCCCATAATAACTTATAAAAGTGTTGAAGAAGACTTCTAATTTTTCGGACCTGTGGTCCCATGTAAGCCCTTAAAATATAATTCACTGTAAACCCAAGAGTACGAGAGAGCAATTGGAATAATAAGTCCACATAATAGCATTATTGTAACTTAAAGTTATCACAACTTTCCAATCTCTCTATAAACACCACAAATTTTAAGAAATAATTAGCCTAAAAAATGTTAGAGAATTTTGCTACAATTTTTATCTGGACTGCTTTTGTATATATATATATAAATAATACTTTTTTATAATCTGTAGGAATAAATAAAGAAAATATCGAGAAAAAATTTAAATTTAACATGGCAACTAACTTGTCGTCGGCGTTTAGTTGCCTTTTTTAGCGTAAATATCTAGAAAAGGTTTAATTTTTTATTAATACATTGAACTACAAATAATTGAAACTTGTTATATTTTATTGTAAATTAAAATACTATACTTTTAGTAATAAATTAAGGCACTATTCCTCTATAAACTTTTAAAAATACTTAAATTTACAATGTTAAATTAATATATATATATATATATATTGAAAAATAATCTATACTAATATTATAAAGCTGAAGAGTTTGTTTGTTTGTGTTGAATAGACTATTTATCGAGGGAGGCTTTTATAACATCACGATGCAACTATTAGAAGCGAAGAAATAATGGCAAATGTGAAAAAAACGGGGAAAATTATTCATCCTTGAGTGCTTCCATTGCGTGCGCTGCGAAAACGGTTCAAGATACCAAAAATATATGTATGACAGAGTAATTCCTCTTAAAATGATCTAAAAAAATGTCCAGGACAGTATATGTCTATCTTTTAAGATTAACTCACTAGAACCGTTTTTATGGTAATCAAATTTGGTCGAAATTAATGCATTATTTGTTAAGAGTTGTATCAACGTAATAATATTAATCTTATCCAAATAAATGTGTTGTTGATTAAGAGTATTTAATTGTGAACAAAATTGTCTTTGACATCACTTAATTTCAATGAACATCTTAGAAGATATTACAATTACTTATATAGCAAAACAACGTTTGCCGGATCAGCTAGTACAATATATAAAGAAAATAATGATATTCGAAACAATTATTTAGCAGAGAAATAATGTTTGGTCTAATTAATCTTATAACTGTGACAACCCTCGTAAATTTGACAGATGTTTGACAGTTTTCCATAAGGTTAACTATTATTTATTAGTCTGTGAAGTTAACCCTCTCGTCTGACTTCTGACTGAGATGAGCGAAATATCAGCTATTCTTGTGACTGGATCTCTGTAAGTGACCAACGTTCTGGCAAGTGGCCACGTTCTCTGTGAATAATTTAAATTGTTTTATTTAATTAATTCAAGGATTCTTGACTAAAACGCGATTATCTAACGATTTAATAATATTGTTTCTTAATGTAGCAGTGTTTTATGTACATGGTAAAAAGTGTTCAAATTGAATGCTAAAGTGGACAACAAACCAAATGGATTTCGTTAGTCTGACTTTGATATTTTGTAAATAATTGCGTACAAGTACTAAGTTACTATAATTTTGGTTTAACGTTACAATGAAACTCATTATAAATATTTGTTGTATTATTGGTTAAAAATACATGTAATGTTATACAAAATAGATATTTTCAATTGGATGTATTTCTGTAAATTTTATGGGGTGAATAAACACACCAATTAACTGAATAGATACACCATTAAAGTATATAGACTCACAAATATGCCTTACAATTTCACGTGAGATGGATATAATCACGTTGACGCTATTATAAACCTGACCATCCTTATTAACATCTATATGGATGGCACAAAATTTAAACGCATTAATTTAATAAAAAAATAATAATAATATATCGTCACGATATATCATTTACGGGATGAACAGAGATGCTTTAATTGTTTTATCCACTTTGCATTTTATATAGCGTGCTTGTCGTAAACAGTAACGCAGTAAATCAATCGCCTTTCTCATGGCACTTACACATAACATTTCTTTTAAATGCTATACGGGCTTACTTACGCTGTTTTCCTTTACCGGTGAGCATATAGTCCCCAAATCCGTACCAAACCTGGAAAATCCAGATTTACGCCTATAGCCCTTCGCGTCGCCGCGTATTAATGCCGGTTCTTTATCCACTAAGCTACCACAACCACAATAATAGTTAATTACGGTTCGAATATCAATTTTAATAATTATTTGTTTAATTTTAAGTTGTTTGTAATTTTTTATTGTGTTTATAGAGGGCCTGGAAAGTTGTGATAACTTTAATTTAATAAATTTTAATAATAATGCTAACATGTAGTCATCTATTTCCAATTGCTGGTACTCTCTGGTTGACAACCAGTAAATTCTTTAAAGGTTTACATAGAGCCTCAGGTTCAACAAACAATGTCTAAAAAAAGTAGAGCTTTAAGTGCTGAAGACAGAATTTTGTAAGTTGTTATAGAACATTTACTAAAAGCTCTCATTAGTTGTGAAAAAAAGTCACATACGAAAACCTATTAATAGTAGGATTATTATAAAAACAACATGTAAAATTTTATAGATGCTACTTTGTTTTTTTTTAATTTAACTTTTAGATATGAAGTACCTTTAAGCAAGAATATGATAAGACGTAGCAGGTACCAGAAGTATGACAATAATTTAATAATGCAAAACAACAAGCTTTGGAAAAGTTTAAAACCAATTCAAGGTGTTCAATATCCGTTTCTACAGATAAATGCAGCATTATTTAAGCAGTAATAAAAACTGACACGTATATGTATTGGTATAATGTGACATTCAGCATTAGTGTCATATTGCCATAATAAAGCTATGAAAACACACGATGACTAAAATGGTGTTGATGGAGACTCAAAACGTTACCTTACATCGTCCTTTATATTTTAATATGCTTTTAAATACTATTGAATCATACATTTGTATGCAATTGATAATTCATTAGTACTTAAAATGTAAAGAGGGTTTATGAAAGTGGGCGAAAGGTTAAAATGTGTCAAAATTTTGACTGAAGCAGAAGTTTTCTAGCAATAACCGAACTAAAACAAATTGTTAAATTAATTATAATACTTACTTTTAACTAATTCAAGGGTTGAAAATAAAAATGATTTTTTATTAACTTTCTTTGAAAAAATACATATTTGCCTCGGATATAAAAGGTATTACAGGAAGGGCATCCCTAGCCGACTCATAGCTATTAAGTTGTATTTAAAAGCCAACCTCTTGTAAATTAATACCACACAGTCTCAGTTGAGGAAAATTACAATGAAACAATCTTGCCGAAATCATCTATTTAGATATCAGGTGTAACTATTGACCTCATACAGGATATAGATGGAAATCAACCGTATTATATTTTTTTTTTAATTAACTATAAAGAAATCCGAATATCAATTAATATATTATAATGTTTAACTTAAGACTTAATAATACTAGTTTTGGAAGTGAATTATGAATTCGGAAAGATTACGAAAAATATTACAAAACTTAAAAATATATCTATTTACCGCATGTCACGGTACCTACGTTTTCTACTAATGTGTTGCCAATTACATAATCAGAGCCCAAGCGGGCCATTATTAAAATTAAATATATTATGCTTCTGAGATAAAATGTTCTCTATAAATTAATTTCATTATACAACTTATTTTACGAATTTTGTGCCATGATATAAGTAAATACTTATTTCAAATTAATGTTATGTACTCACTATCATAAATCTATATTTGAACAAATCATGATTTCCGAACGGACTTTTTAAATGTGGAAACATTTGCAGCCCGCCACGTTTCTCAAAGTGTCCTAGTTGCATCGTGTACGTTCGACAGTAATTTACAAATCATCTTCAACTGAGGTGGCGGATTCAGTAATATCAAAATGAGTGCAGCAGCAGCATCCATGCCTGCTTACAAAATCGGTATAGTGAAACAGGTATGGGATAGATTAAATTTTATAAATATTTCATAAACACCATTAAGCCATAGCGCCTCGTGCCGATCCCTTGTAGTTTGCCTTGTTGGCATGGTTGAATACAACAAAGCATGTGCTACACATGGGTTAAATGGTCGCCTTAATTAATTATAATTTAACTTTTTAATAAGCTTACTTTAAGTTCCAAGCTAAGCAAAAAATATTTTTTATTTTTTTTGTAGGCAGCTTGTATGCAGATACGATTGTGGTTCATCTTTAAATGCTTTTTAAAATTGTATTCTTTATACATTTTAATATGTTATAGGTGCTATCCGGTGATACAGTAATTATTAGAAAGCAGCCACAAGGTGGTCCCCCCCCTGAAAAAGTGATTACACTGTCTGGGATCACGGCACCGAAACTCGCGCGTCAAAAAGGGATCAACAAGTATGTATCGCTTCAAAAATTCGATTATGTTTTACTTATCTTTGTAATCCTTTATTACTGCTGATGTGTTTACAAATTGTTTTAAAATTGGTATTGCAGCTTGTTTGTCAACCATATTGTTACGAAATTTAAACATTTTGAAACTATGTTCAATTGATTTTATTATCTTTAGACCTCATAATATTGTTATTTTCAAGATGTTATTAATTCATGTTGCTTTTTATCTGTTCCTTTGTACTTATATTCTTTGCACATTTTTTCGATTATGAACACCGTGGGTAGGTACCCAATATGTTTGTCTAATAATTTAAACATAAAAGACCATAATGAAACTTAATAAATCATTAATTTTTGTTTATTAAACAGATGAATTTAATATTTTCAGATATATTTTCATTCAGTAACTAATTTCTTATAGTAAAAGTGAAAGTCACTTTTTATATAAACTATATCATCTTAACATTCAATAGGTCTCACTTACTTTCACATTCAAGTATTGATTTTAAGATTATGTTTTTACACAGGTTAATAATTAATAAACATACATTTATCATACAGTACTGTTTTCATTGCTGCTGCGTTTTAATTATATTATTAGGGTTTCCTTTTTCTTACTATAGAATCCTTACATTTTTTCAATTCTGTTTGTTTGAGTTACCAAGTATATTTTGTTTGTCTAATTTATAAAATTGTATGATAACTGAAATTAACTTGTAAGTTATCCTTTTTATTTTTTTCAAATTTTACAAATCAGTGTAATCGTGAATTGATCAAAACAAGGCATTTTTTGTTCTAGTATCATAAATCCAATGGTACATTTTGCTTAAAAACTAGAGTAGAACTCTTAAGTCTTCTTGCAGCTTTAAAAATAATTTCTTTTATATATATTTTTTTTGTATTCTAAGTTTACAAGCTATTTAACCAAATAATGTAAGCTGAAATGTATATTATAATACAGTATTTTACTAACAAAAAATCTTGTCAAAAGTAATGTTTTATCAAATTTTCTTTGTTAGGATATTTTTTATAAGTGCTTGTATTTGTTTCAATGTTTTTTTAGCATTTGTTTTGCACAACAAAAAGGCTGGCTATTTTTAATCCATTTGAAAATCTGCCTTCTGATAAAACTCTTAAATAGGAAGTTATATATTTATTTGCTCTCTTTATTCATTTTTTGCTTGAAAAATAATATTTATATCTCTTATGGTAGGTGGCTGAACTTAAGCAATTTCGTTTGATCCTTTTTTAAGTGGATAATAAATTGAGAATATATTTGCTTAGTTTAATATAATAACGGAAATGTTTTCATCAGTTATTTTATTAAATCATTAGAAATTTTGCCCATGGCTTGTAAGCATAACATCAGCAATTGGATTGTACATCCTATTTAATTTAACTCAATGAACATGTATAATTTGTATTAGTAAAGTTATTTTATTGTTACTGAGATAAACATTTAACTTGACTTCTCTATTGTGGGATGGCAACTGTTAAAAGTATAAGAATTATCCTCTATTTCTATCCAATGCATTTAAATAAATATTGCAAAAATGAAATATTAAACTGATCTTCTTTATTAATAGTCATTCTTAATATACATTGGCCAAACTGGATCTCTGATTCTATCCATTTAATCATAATCAAACATGGCCAAGTTATAAAATCTTTGTCAAGTACAAATCTTTCAAAGTACTGTCTAGATTGTTTCTGTAGTTTTTGCATGATGCACCGATAAAAGCAGGTGAAAACTTATATATCTACAATTTTTTTAATTTAGAGGGTGTTAGAGATAGTATATAGGAATGTTTTTTAAATTGCTATTTATAATTGAAAATATGAAATACTTTATGCTGAAATAAATGATAAGACATAAACTCATGATGGCAATGAGCTTCTTGTTTAAAATTATGCTCTTATTCCTTCACATTTACATCCTATGTAACAAAGAATAAACTATTGGACATAAATTTCTGTATAGGGGTGCATAATTTTTACATCAGATGAATACTAACAAGTATAGCTTTATTGGGATCAACAAACACTGAATATATTTGTTTAAACATACACACTTTTCAGTATAAATACATTTCATAACACAATTCTCTTAGAGCCAATGCAAATTTATTCAGCTATAGAATTTTTATATTATTGAGATCAATCCTATCAAATAAGGCATCCATACCTTCACTTTAATAGAAGTAATAAATAACTCTGCAGAAGCGATTTTGATAAAATACATCTTAATTTTATGTTTTTTTTTTTGAGTATTATTTAAAAATGGTTTGTATTCTCCTAGTAATGCTGAGACTAAAGATGAGCCATTTGCATGGGAAGCACGTGAATTTCTACGTAAGAAATTGATTGGAAAGGAGGTTATCTTTACTGCTGAGAAACCGCCCAATGCTGGCACGAGAGAATATGGCACAGTATGGGCTGGGAAAGACCCTCATAAAGATGAAAATGTTATAGAGTCTCTTGTGGCGGAAGGATTAGCTAAAGTCCGTGATGGAGTGAGGAATATACCACAGTTGAAAAAAATAGTTGATATAGAAGAAGTTGCTAAGTCACAAGGCAAAGGAGTTTGGAACACAGAAGCACGGGTAAAATTATATTATGTTTGTTTTTTAAGTCAATTATCCACATTAAAACAATAGATCCCTAATTTATCATTTTAACACAACAGGAACAATACCTCTTTTGAAATTGTTTGAAGTGTTAAAACACTCCATGTACTACAAATATCCATAAGTAATAATCACTCTATCAGGGGGGCAATCAGTATATATCAAAAGTAAATAAAACAACTACTGTTAAAATTTCCAGTTACAATATTATCCAGTTTGCATATTAATGCATTCTCTTCCACATTAAAAAATTGTATGAAACACACTATCATAGTCTAGTAAACAGAAATATGGGTATAAAAAGATCATTCATCCTAACTTTAACCAAATCACAAACTTTGTTTCAATAATTTACAAACTATTCATTCTCAGAAGTAGCAAACATTGGTAATTTTAAAATTGCAATTCAACAATTTCATACCTATGCACTTATTAAATTCCCAAATGTACTAAGTTGTTTTGTTTATATTTCATACTCAGATTCTTTTATATTCAGTCCCTCAGATATTTTTCAAACCAGAAATTAAATACTTTTTTATATACCTAGTTGTTCAAATGTTATATTGTGTTAGTGGTGTTGATTTTGCCTGCAATATTTATATTTGAACCTAACAATTATAACTATTTGCTAATTATAAGACACAGTAAGAATATGAAAAAATTAAATATATAATATCACATTAACATATTGTTATTATTACAAATTTTGTTATACAGAAACATGTCCGAGAAATTAAATGGACCATTGAAAATCCTAAAGCCTATGTTAACAAATTAAATGGGCAGCCAGTTAAGGCCATCGTAGAATATGTGCGAGATGGCTCCACAGTCCGTGTTTGCTTGCTACCTGATTTTACTCCAGTTACCCTCATGTTGTCTGGAATCAGAGTAAGTAATATTTAATAGACATTTTACATGCCCATAAAGTTTTATCATGTAATTATTGTTAAGGTTTATACTCTACATATAATACTTTTATAGATTCTACAATTAGAAACAAAAATAATAATGTTGTTCTATCAAATAAAAGAAAACAAATCAAAATGTAAATAAAAATTAAAATGTAAATTAAATAAAGTTCTAGGCTTTATTGAATTAATAGCTAAACAAAGTTTATGTATGAAAATAACAGAAAAATTGAAATGAAACTTGTTGAAAGGGCAATAAAGTATTATTTTTGTTACTTTTTAATGTTGATACATTTTGTTATTCTTAATATAATAAATTAGATACTCAATCAAAACAAAATTATATCATAAAAACAATAGCAACATACCATTGGACAATATGCAATTAAAATGGTCATTGTTCTTGGAATTAACTTATTGAATTACCTATTTTATTGTCAGTGTCCTGCAGTTAAACAAGATGGTGTATCTGAGCCATTCGCTGAAGAAGCCCGTTTCTTTGTTGAATCAAGACTTCTTCACCAAGATGTGGAAGTTATTTTAGAATCGGTGAACAACAATAACCTTGTCGGGACAATAATACACCCTCAAGGAAACATTGCTGAGCTGTTATTACGCCAAGGGTTTGCTAAATGTGTTGATTGGTCAATTGCTGTAATGAAATCTGGTAAGTGAAAATAATTATTTATTTTAATAATATATAAATTTATATATTATTAAATATAATATATAAATAAATATATAAATATAATATATAAATTTCAGGTGCGTCTGCATACAGAAGTGCGGAACGTGCAGCTAAAGATAAAAAAATGCGTATTTGGGAAAACTATGTAAGCAATACGCCTATAATATCCGCGAAGGACAAAGAATTCACGGCAACTGTGTTGGAAATTGTAAATGGAGATGCACTAGTTGTTAGAATGGCTAATAATGTCCAGAAGAAAATATTTTTAGCCAGTGTTAGGCCACCACGTGAAAAGTATACAAACTCTTATGATACAGAATTGTATGTATAATTTTCACTTATTCCTATCATTTCAATTTTTAAATTACTATTACAGGAACAGCCTTGATGAAGAAAATAAACAGGTGCCTAGACCAAAAGGATTTAAACCACTATATGATATTCCATGGATGTTCGAAGCACGCGAATTCCTTAGGAAAAAGCTTATAGGCAAGAAAGTTAGTGTGACAGTTGATTATATCCAACCCGCTAAAGACAATTTTCCAGAAAAAACTTGCTGCTCGGTCTTTATTTCGGGAACGTAAGTGAGATTCTTTAACGTTTAAAGCGATTATATTTTATTTCACATAAGGATTAATGTTCTATTTATTTTTTAGGAATATTTCTGAAGCTTTAGTAGCCAAAGGTTATGCCACAGTGGTTAGGTACAGAAACAACAATGATCAAAGGAGTTCTCATTACGATAAGTTACTTGAAGCTGAATTGAAGGCACAAAAAGCAAGTATTGGCATACACGCTAAAAAAGATATTCCAACTCATCGTGTACAAGATACCAGTGGTGATTCAGCTAAAGCTAAAAAATTCTTCCCATTCCTTAAGCGAGCTCAAAAGACTGAAGCTACAGTCGAGTTTGTCGCTAGCGGATCTCGCATGCGTTTATACATTCCAAAGGAATCTGTTATTGTAACTTTCTTGCTCGCTGGTATAAGCTGCCCAAGGGGTGCAAGACCAGCCATTGGTGGTGGACCAATGCAAGATGCACAGCCGTTTGGTGAGGAGGCATTGCAGTACTCAAAAGATAAATGTCTTCAACATGATGTCGTGGTAACTATAGAAGACATGGACAAAGCGGGCAATTTCATTGGCTGGATGTGGATTGACAATGAAAACTTGTCTGTTGCTCTGGTCGAACATGGCCTAGCTACTATGCATCGCACTGCAGAAACATCCGAGTATGCACGCCCTATCAAAAATGCTGAAGAAAACGCCAAGAAGAATCGCATAGGCCTCTGGAGAAACTATGTAGAAGAAGAAAATGAGATTCAGAAAGAAATAAACACACAATTACAGGACAGAACATTGAAATATGAAAAGGTCATCATTACAGAAGTGACCCCAGAAGGAAATTTCTATGCTCAAAATGTAGAATCGGCAGTTAAATTAGAAAGTTTGAGGGACAAAATTCATCAAGAGTTTATGAGTAATGCTCCCCTCCCTGGTGCGTACGCACCTCGGAGAGGCAACATTTGTGCTGCTCGTTTTACTGCTGATGATCAGTGGTACAGAGCTAGAATTGAAAAAATAACAGATGATAAAATGGTCCAAGTGTTCTACATGGATTATGGAAACCGAGAGGTAAGATAATAAAATATACTAATATAACTATGATTAATACCTTATTGTGTTATTGTGAAATGACACTAAAAAAACTTAAGTATTATTTTATATTTCTGTATGACACTTGATTATTTACGATTTTAAAAAAACTATGTGAGCTCTAAATAACCTACTATACATAATTAATTTAAATTAAATAACTACCATTTACAATCCCGATTTTATTTATATGATCTTATTGAAAATATTTAATGTTGAGCTAAGTTATATCAATTATCGAATCACCGCCTTAAAAGTTACACTTAAAAAATTTGAAATAGTAAGAGCCAGCATATATCAGTTGCTTCAACTGCTTGCCTGGTATAACTACATAAATATGTAATGTTTCACAGAAACTTGACAGTACGAGACTGGCCGCACTGCCAGCTGGCACCGAAGCTGAGCCTCCATTCGCACAGGAATATGTCTTGTGCTGCGTCAAGTTCCCCACAGATCCGGATGACAGAGTGGAAGCCGTGACCGCCTTCTACACAGACACTAATGGAAAAAAACTGTTTTTGAATGTGGAAATTCGCGGGTCCCCATCCGCAGTGACTCTTGTCGACACAACGAACAATGTGGACATTGGCAAGAACTTGATCAAGGAGGGCCTTGTATTAGTCGACCCCGTGCGTGATTACAGGTAAGCTGATTTTAACTGACATCCAATCAACCAGTATGAGAAATAGGCACATTAGATAATTTCAATGATTTATCTGATCTCGCCGACAATAAGAACCAACTCATTTCCCACCTAAATAAATGATAATAGGTGGTCTGCTAGAGCTAAAGATTAATAACATTAATTCAAAAATGTATCAATCAAAGTATTATGGACACTGACATAATACTTTTTATTTATAATTTAAACTACATTTCATTAGACAAAACTGCTTTTACGAGTTCCAAGTTACGAGATTCAAAAGTTTAGCTGTATTCGCGGGTACTAAAATTTGACGTGGTGTATATTAAAACTTTTTGATAAACCACCCCAAAGGAATGTAATGGAAAAATATTGGGGGTTCTAGTTTTTTAGACATCAAGTACACACGCACTAAGGCAAAGACGTGTAAGGGTAAGATGTAGAAATATGCTCAGATATAAGTATTTTATTTTGTAAATCCGCCTGCCTTTATAGTGTATTATGAAGGTTTATTCCAATAAAGGTTTTGTTGTAAGGATACATTAAGAAACTAAAGGTTTATTGCAGTGAAGCTAATGCTTCACTGATACCATACCTCTAAGGTTTATTACATTAGATAAATCATTAGGAATCTTAATTCCGACATATGTAACTTCTTTTATAACGGTGTAATAAATACAAGTGTTGTGAAGCTGCGGGCAACAGCTAGTATTTTAATATTTCCTATATTTCATATAAATAAATAATTATTATATATTTAAATATTATATATTTTATTAAGTGGTTGTCTTGTGTTTGTTTGTTCAATTCACTAATGGTAAATTTCATATCGGACTATATTTTTTCAGTTTTAAATAGATGACGAGTATTTTTAATTAATAAATGAGAAGAAATTAGGGTATTTTTTAATATGAAAATTTAGAAAACTCATAAATTGATCATTTGGAGAAATAAGCACTTGAAAGATGAGATGTTGCTAATATGATCATAGCACTAATTTCCCTATGTGTGTATATATTTTAAACTTAGCTCGAGCTGAAATTTTTTGGATGTTTTATGAAATAAATAAATTGCAGGCTGTCGACGCTTGTGACTGAATATCGTGCAGCCCAGGATCATGCTAAGTCCTCGCGCCTGAACCTCTGGCGGCACGGTGACATCACCGACGACGACGCCATAGAGTTTGGTGCGCGTCGCTAGCGGGACCTTCCGAGGACGGACGCCACCGCTTCGCCCTCGCATACACTCAACTGTGCCACCTGCACGGCACCACACCCCGAGACTGTCCTCTACAAACTCATTTACGAGTTTCTCTAAACTCGGGGCTCGTTCTCGATTCAAACTATCCAACATCTGTCGATACATTTACGTACGGTAAATGTTTTGCCAACGAATAAAGCGGCATTACCAAAATTTGGTTTGTCGGGAAAAATAACCGACAAGCAGCTCTAGTTGCTTTGATTATATTTAGTAATCTTTTTATACATTATATAGTGCATTAGTATTGTGACTGTATGTACACCGTAAGCAAAGTGGATAAAAATTTTCGAAATATTAAAAATCAACCATAGATAAAATATACTCATAAAGCCGCCAATGTTGTTACTATGAATTATAATCTTTCGTTAAACTGTTTAATACTAGCGTATATGCAATTCAAATACGGGATATGTCGAATATAGTTAGTATTCCACAAGTGTTTGACTCGTGACTTAACAGTCTCCGTAATGCAGAGGCTAGTAGACTTGGGCACCCTTCCACCGACATTCATACTTTATACTAACCAATAATAGTTTTCTTTTAATAATATAAATTTGTAAAAGAGAACACCACCCGATTATCTGAGAAACTATTTCACGACACTTGCTATTATGTAGTAAGTGAATCTTGATTGTTATAAAGTGATCTTTATGTTATATGCACCTATAAACTTTTGTTTATCATGGGCATCACATGAGGAACGCTGCTACATAAAGTACGTCTTCTCTTATTCAGCTGCTTCGTGGCAGTGCTTCAGGAGATTCCAATGTTGTAGTAACCACAGGTAAATAATAATACAACTATCATGATTGATGGTTAATTGTCGTGAGAACAGTAAATTCTTCAGAAAATTTTTCTTATTTAGTTACATATTCACTTTTCTGATTCCTATGCTGTCTAAGGACTATCACACTATCAATACTAGTGAACTGAGTATTTCACAATTTGTAGTAGTCGCGAGTTTCGAATTATGACGATTACTTACGATGAATAACGACTTACGATCACAATTTTGGAACGAATGTACCTATTACGTCTTAATATTTATCAAATTATCTCGTATATATATATATTAGGAGGAGTGTAAAATATAAAAACGTGAAAACATATTTTTATGCATTTTACCGCTTTATTCGTTTGAGCTAACGAAACGTTCAGTCAACGAATGGATATAAAAACAATTTTTAATCACGATAGATTTAGAAATGTTTAATCTTTTAGCATAATTGTTCGTGAATAATTTACCTGAAATTAGTAGTTGCTTGTAGATTTTTTTTAAATGAAATTCATTAATGTGCGTTCGTTTTTACATTTTTACTTCAGCATGTAAATAGTCGCGCTGACAGGACGGTTGACTGGACAGCGAGTTGTCTTCGTAGAGACAGCCACAGCCACGGTTGAAGTTAAGGTTTAACATAAACCATGTGTATTGTGTATATGCATTTCGAATGGAATGTGTGAACAAGTAATTTTATGAATCATAATTTATAGCATAACTTGGTGTAATGTTAGTTTTCGTCGAAGTAGTGGAACGAGTAGAGTACGAGTGGTGCGCAAGCGTCGGCGCTAGCGAAGGCGTTGATACTTCCCTCATAGTGTGTACCCACGCACGCCCGACCCTCACGTACAAATATTGAATTATTATATGAAATTTTCATACGGAATATTCTGATACTCTTTGGCATCCAAACTGCCTCTATTTCGTACCTCTATAGATATAATAATATATTAATCTGTAAGATTTTAAATAAATTATATAAGATTTTAAATAAATTATAAAATAATTAATAAAATTAGTTTTATCACATCTGCTCATCCCGAATGAGTTTTTGGCGTAATAATATTATTATAGATTAGTGATTTTTATAATTTTCATTTTATTTGCTACCGTATGATGAACTTGTAAAAATTAGCTAATTTGTTACACATATAAATGTTACAGTTTTTACATTTTAAATTACTATTTAGACTGTTTGTTTGCATGCATAATATACGCGCTTTTGAGTAATTAATTAATAATTCATATTGTACGCGTAGATGTAATTTCTCATTTATGAACTGTTATATCGTTTGTATATTCCTGCACTTAGAATGTAAATTTTTATACATAATGTGGTCACTTTACATAATATATCTTATGAAGTCTGATTTTACTATTTTTGTTTAAATGTTTGAACTGTTTGTATGTTTCTCTTTAGATACTTTTAACTTTTATCGTACTTAAAGAATATATTATATAAACCTGCATACCTCTCAACGAGATGTTTTATAGTATAAACTTTGTTTACATTGATTAGAGTACCATAAGGTGCAAGGATTGTTTCAATAATATTGGTAAAATAAATATTTGGAAAAAGAAAACACTATTTATTATACTTTAGGAATACAAAATGCAATTGAGATTTTCTCCAGTACCCCTGATACATTTTATGGGAAATAACATAATTTAAATGATTTATTAGCTCAGTTGGAGAGTAGCTTGCCGTTGACGGTGAACGTTATCTTCAAATTCCAGTAACAGTATTTTTGTAATTGAAAATATTTGCTTGTCCAGAAGCATCGATGTATAATTATATATTTAATCTGAGTACGATTGCAAAAGTAGTTAAGAACTAAAAACTGATTAATCCTGTACAAAAAATATTAATTAATTTAACCTTCCCTATGCATCACCACTTAACGTTTCGTGTATTCAAAATGACGTCTATGATTTTTTTTTTCTTTTTCGCACACCATAGATAAACGTTTATTTATTTAAGCAAAAATATACATAGATGTTTAGCTCAGGAATCACGTTCTTGAAGTTCAAACCAATTACATTTACCGAGTGGTAATGAAGTACTAAGTAAACCTAGTTCAAAATAAAACAACTTGACAATGAAAGAAAATATATATTTAAATAATTTTTTCAGAATTTTACGAGATGAGATACTAATGTTCTGCCGAAAGACACACCATAACTCAGATCAGGTTATTTTTATTCATGCACAAAATTGGTTTAAAGTAATTGTAATTAGTGTGCTGATATATTGTAGTTATAGATAATGCCCTAATAATTTTAATAAACATAAAATAGAACACAAAAAGATAAATTATTATATCTTTTCTACAGAATAATCAAATCAGTCACATTTTTACGACAAAATATTAGGACTAAATAATTATCTCACATGTACTTTTTGTATTTTACGAACGAAACCGAGGAACTATGCAAATGAATAATATAAATGAAATAGTAATAATTTAGGTGTGATAATCTAAGTACAGAATGTGAGTAAATATTCAAAGTTATTGTCCTATAACATATATCTAATACGTTTACACAGTAGCATCCGTCCCCAGGCATTAAACAATATCTTGTTATACTTTGACTTTTAACACATACGTTGACCTTTAATATGGTCCGATTTGTATTCTGAGACCCATTCTAGTAATTGCCAGATTTTAAATCACTATTTTTAATAAAGGTGCAATAAGGTAAAAAGAAAAGTATAATAAGATAATGGTTTTATGGAATGCCCGCCACTGACACATTGCGTATGGGATTAACGGGTTGGCGGTAATAAAAAGGATAATTTACTTCTATAATTTTTAAACTGCTGCTGGCATAAAGAGATTTTTAAAGTTATTTAAAACTTTCGATATAGGCAATGAATAGTCAACATTGAACTGAATTAATTATTATAAACTCATTTATTTTAAAACTATATTAAAACTGGACAGGACAAATAAAGGGAATTCGGAAAGACTGTAAAGTCGAAAGAGTTCAAGATCGAAGAAAGTGCATAAAGAGATTGTAAGTTGAAGTAAAAAGTTTTAAGGGCACGAAAGAAGTGGCGTTCCACTCGTGACTATTATTAGACTCCCGAGTCTAGCCCCGGCTAATAGATTTTAATAATGGAAAATAAAAAATGGTTTTCAAAACACTTTTTAGAATCATTATTGTCAAAATAAATATAATGTTCCATCTTATTACCAGTTAGTCCATTCCTAGTGAAGAATATATTTTCGAATATTACTAAACCAGGGATACACAACAACAATCTAAACACTGGAACTAGCAATCATATTTAGAGACACTTAAAAATATTAAATTTGTGCCATCAATTAAGTCAATATATACAAATATAAATGATATATTGAATTATTAAAATATTATTTAAGTAGATGCAAATCAACACTTGCTATAAAGAGAGTTAAGAGGAAAATTCGAGTCTACATCTACAAATGGTAGTATCATAGTCAGTTGTACGAATCGTAGTAAACCAAAATGGTAGGAAAAAAACTCGTCAATACAATGAGCCTATTGGAGTATTTTATTACTAAAATCATCCACTACAATATGGAACGGTAGCAAAGTAAAAGGGAAGCCTATGCTCAACAGTGGGCTTTGGATGATAATGCACGTCTCATCACACAAGTGGGAATCTTAAGCTAAGTATTATGTAGAAAAGTTTTTTGTGCTGATCATAAGATTTAATAAAAAGCAGGTATTCATAAACAAGATACATCATATATTTTGAATCTTATACCAGGGCTGTTTAATTAAATATGTTTTTAGGCCGTATAAGAAAAATACATAGTCAAACGTTGATTTTTATGAAACTGATCAATGTCATATCCCTTAATGTGTAACTTTTTTGGTAATAGGCATTTTCTGTATAGTATAAACGAAAAATCAGTCATCAAATTAGACGGTTGCTGTTGTCCTCTAAATTATTTAAAAACTAGACATATAAGAGTTTATATTTAAGTTTCCACCTCTGAGTGCAAATTAATATTTTTTTTTTGTTTTTTGACATTGATGATATAGTTTTTAATGTTTTTTTTTTAACAACAAGTGTACGTATATGACATGTAATAATAGATATAATCTTTGATATTTTTTATTCTAATTCTTATATAATCTTAATTTAAAATCTACAAAATTTTATTTGATTGACTATTTAAAATTTATTATTAACACTAAATATATGATATAAACTGGTCCTGATTTAAACAGCTTTAATGAACAGTTTGGCACATGTAGCAACTATGTTTATTAGGACTTCCATCCGAACTTCGAGTTTCGAAATGCCATGGATTTGATGTTTTTTCTTCTATTATTAAGCCCGAGGCTAAATCATGCATTCCCAGGATTTTACAAACTCTGAAGGAAACTGTTTCTCAGTAATAATCGTCATTTCAAACATTATAACGCAGGAGTCGGCAACCTTCGGCTATTTGGATGTAAAGCTGCGGTTCTTTAGTTTCATACGCTTTTTTTTTGTTTAATTAATTTAATTTAATGTAATTATGTATTATAATATAAAAAAAAAAATTAAAAATCATTTAGAAACGATGGACGAATAGTTTTTTTTTCTATTAAAAATCTATATTTATGCAACTATTTATTGTTGACTAGAAAAAAAAAGCGGCTTTCTAAAAACTTTAAAATTTTGTATATTATCATTTTTGACTGTTCCGACTTAAAAGGTTGCCGACCGTGCTATAACCTATTATATTACAACAAAAAACTATGTTCCTGTTAATCAATTTCAACTCGACATTTCTAAATAAAGACTGCCCGAAGAATTGGTTTTTGCAAAGTTTATTTTTTTAATTAGTTTATTTTGAAATATGACACCATTTGTCCAGCGCATCTGCAGTTAATTGTTAAGAAACACACAAGTTTTTATAACTTGGTAATTTAAGGTGAAAGAACTTTTTTCTCATAGAAACACTTCTGGACAGTAAAAGAAAAATAAAGTTACGTATATATAACGGCATATTTCTGAGGTCCTGAATTTCCTGAATTTCAAGATCACATCAAATTTCCAAATTTTTGCTGCATAGACTGGGAATCGTATTCGAGACTGGAAGTCCTAGATATACTACTGGTACATATAATATTAATGCAAAATGCATTTTTAACGTAATTGACAAAAACTTACATGATAACTTCGTAATTTCAATGTACAAGAGGTACTAATACACATTTTTAAGAGTGAGATCTTTTTAATCGCGGTTATTTATATATTTATTCATACTTCCTTTTATGCTAATGGTAAAAAAAAAACCTAAAACAGAATTTTTATTTAGAAACTAGTACACAAAAACTTTATAAAAAAAAACCTTTTTTAACTAAGTCTGTAATTAAATCTGGAGTAGTAAAATAATATGACTAGCTATTTAAAAACACATGGTTATATTTACTGTTAGGATTATCTCGTATTTTTAAAAAGCCCCCTAATGGACGTATTTAATTTAAATATTACTAATTTTATCTATCAAAATCATAATTCTAACTAAATTGACATTATTATAAATCAGTTATAATTTCACATTCAATAATTCTAAAGTACCTAACATTAATACTGTATTTTATAACAGTTAACCCCATAGGGGTAATACTTATAACATATATATGTGTGTTTGATTTACGAAACACAAATATGAAAAAGTGTAGTGGTATTTCAAAATACAACTACAATATGAATTTTTACATATCACTAGCAAACCCGGCGAACTACGTTTCGCCACCAGATGGCTTCGTTTTTGTTTTTAGTTAGCGTTTGAAAGAACGTGCGCATAATAAATGTCACATGAAATTAACTGAGCAGAGTACAATGAGTAGCTGTCAAACAATGTATAATGCATCGGCGCCATCTACTTAAAATACTGGTGCGATCTGCTCCACCACCTTGCAAAACCATACTGGTTTGTAGTACATGCTATGTATCAGAGATGGCGCTGTATGTGAAAAATTATTTTCCCCGTTTTCCTGCTTTTCTGTTGAAATTTTTCCTGAATTTTGTTTGCTTTAAACCTCACGGAGCCCGAGACCTTTCCAACGAATGCAAAACCATGGAAATAGGTTCGTGCGTTCTGGAGTTATAGCGTCAGGAAGGAAAACCTTACTTATTTTTATATAATAGATTACTTCCTTCACATGCATATACAAAATTTTAACAATTTGAATGGTCTTTATATAATCTACAAAATCATGTTTGCATGAACAATGAAGAATATTCATTACATAGACAATAATACATTATGGCATACCTTTATAATTAACAATTACTTCATCCATTAGTACATAATTATATCACATTTTATAATCTAAAACAGCGGTTCCCAACCTGGGGTACGCGTACCTCTAGGGGTACGCTAAAGTTTGCTTAAGGGTACTCAAAAGTATTATGGCAGAAAATGCAATTCAAATCTAGCCTAAAAACTCAAAAGAATCTTTAAACACATTGCAAATGGTTATTTTCTTACATTAAAATAATTAATTAATTTTAAAGTAAAAAATTTACTTAACTTTTGGATAGATATTAGCACAGAATTTGAAGTTTTTTCTGATAAAGCTTAAATTTTTGTTACCGTTTACTAGTACACAGCTTGTAGAACGAGTTTTGTCTTCCTATATATTTATTAAAAATAAATATCGTAATAAATTGAATGCTAGTCTAGATTTAAGATTGTATCTTACATCTGTTAATCCTGACATTAAAATATTATGTGCACGAAAACAAGGTCAAGGATCACATTAAAATAAGTTTGAAATAAAATATGCTTTCTAGGACTAACAATTTTTTCTCGTATATAATATCATTTAACATCATATTACATTAAATATGTTTGCATGTGTATATTTCTTTAGCTGTATTTTTTTAAAGTAAATATATTTGTATATCTGAAATTACTAAATGATTTCTTATTTGTGTGTATATATACTAAGTAAACAATAAGGTAGAGGGATACTCTAATGAAAAAAGGTTGGGAACCGCTGCTTTAAAACATTTAAAGTAATACGCTAAAATATTAAACCTTCTTGCTGAAATCTACTTCATTTGATATAATTAAACAGTATGCACTCTATTGTGCCTATTTGATGTATCTTTGGGTTCATCAAAGAAAGGGCCCGTTTCCCTGGGCAACGGCGGGACATTTACTAAAAAGTTTTGTACTGACAGATAGTAGTCTCTGCATGTCCAAGTGTCATCGTGACCTCCTCCAGGCATAACGACCAGTTTCTTGCAAACAGCAGCACATCGCACATAAAGCTCTTTCGACATTGAAGGTGGAACAAGATTGTCCTCTGATCCGCATATCACTAATGTTGGTGTTATGATGTAGCCCATTTTTTTAACTGACATATACTGAAAGTTTCGAAATTCACTCAATATTTAGAGACTGCCGGAGTATGCCATGTAGAATTTATACTATGTACATGTGTATTACTGCGTAGCATAGTATGTATATGAAGAACATACAAAAATACCTACTTAATAATTAATTGTTATTTATTCATTTATTCCTGTAATTATCCATAAATATTATGGATACATGTTGACTATAATTTGCTTTGTTTTAATGGAAATATTAAATCAACATTTTTCATATTTGGAATTAGAATTGAATGCTGAATATCCTCCCTAAATATTTCCCTCGACTATAAAATTACCCTGTATATATAATATGAATTTACAGATAGTTATTACTTGGAAATTATAAACGTAGATTTGCATTACCCATAACAGATTTACCTTGTTTTTATGACAGAATTGTGGCAGCCACTTCAACCATTTCCATTTTAGTAAGATTTGAGCCATATCTGGTATACTAGTAAAAGTATTTTCTACAATTAGTGCCCAAATTTTATTTCTGTATTCTAATCTTGAAACCAAATCAATTGCCACTGCACCACCTATGATGATAATTGTTTTTTATTACTTATTTTATAAAAGGATTCACAATCTTGTTCACATTTACTTAGCACAGAATAATGAATAATTGGTAAAATATATAAATTAATATACCTAGTGAACGTCCAAAAATGACTATTTTAGTAATATCAATATCACTTCGTTTAATGATGTAATCAATAGCAGATTGAGCATCAAGATATAGCCCACGCTCTGATGGTGTTCCTTCTGATAATCCATATCCTCTATATTCCACCAACAAAATATTGACATTCAATCGATGATAAAATCCTGATGCATTTGATAATCTGAAATTTGACATTATTCTAGTTCAATTATTTGGGCAATCGATTGGATTTAAATCTAATACATGAGGTAAAAAATTAAGTGTCCATTTTAACGGTACTGCACACCTTTGCAGCCTGTTAACCTATATCAGGCGCAAGTGCTGTCCGGTGCTGATTACTACTGTCACTTATGGATATGTCTGCAAAATATTATTCACTTTGGACTTAATCAATCATAGGCCTCACAGACTTGTTGGTAATGACTCGTTAATTGAGGCATATTGAATCACTTGCCTTACAGTCATTTGTCGTCAATTGCTCAAGAATTTTAATCGCTGATTTCACCATCCTCTTTTCGTCATAAGACCACTAGACACCGTGATAGTTACCATCTTTACATTGGGGATATTCCCCATAACCATACTAAAAGGTATTCTTTATTCTTTATCTTTCATAATGCAAACAACAAAGGAGTTGAATCTACATTTCGACAACTTTATGATCTGGGAGCCTTTAAAAGTCTGTATTTCCATACTAAGTAAAAAAGAACAAATTACCAAAATAAACTATGCATTTCTACATTACATTGTGACTCTTTTTTAAGCTAATATGTATAATATAGGGAAAATTGTTATTAGAAGTGAAGTTGTAAAATTAGTTATATTGTTAAAGTGTTGGCATGTGACTTATTTGAGTTTGATATTTATTGACACAATTACTATCCTATCCTTGACTGAAACAGTATACACCTATCCCCCGATTTACACGGTAGATACGTTCCTGAGAAAAACGTGTAAATCGAAAATTAAAAATTTTCAAGTCAAAACCGTGTAAATCGAAAAGCTTGCAGAAAATGCATAATTTTGCTATTTAACAGTTGTGATTTTTTTCAATATTTTTAGGTGTACACAGAAATAAAAATAAAATGCATTGACAGGTTAAAATATTTAATATATTACGGAAACACTGTTTTTTTATTTAATTACAATACATTAAACAGAAGAACAAAAAATAAAACCAAAGGTGTTTTATTATCCTTCATCATGTGCAGCAAGTCAGCACATAAGCTCGGGATTCCCCGTGAGATGTGTAAACAGCGCAAGTGTTCAAACACAGTAGCATTTAGTAGAGTGCGAAAAAAAACAAAAAAAAAAGACTTATTTGGAAAACCGTGTAAAAGCGAAAACGTGTAAAACAAGTACCGTGTAAATCGGGGGATAGGTGTATTGTAATATGAGATCTTTTTTTAAATATATATCATGTTTATTTGATGGAGTTGGTATTAAATTGGTCATTAATATGAGTTTCAAACTGAAAGTTCTTAGAAAATCAAAAACTAAGCAAAGTAGCAAGTTTTATTATAATTTTTCAAAATAGCGTCCATTCACATCAATACATTGCTGCATCCAATGGAACCACTGAGAAAAGCACTTTCCCCGCTCGGCCTTATGGGTGTCTTCGACGGCCTTTTGATACAAAGCCACTGCTTCCTTTGTGTCCATAAAACGTTTTCCTCGAAATTTCTCTTTTATTTTCAGGAATCAGCAGGGTGCAAGGTCCAAGCTATATTTCGGGTGACCCAGTAATTTCACGTCTGAGATCGCCAAATAGTTGATTGTTTGTCTGGCGGAGTACAATGAGGCATTGTCGTGATGAAGGAGGATCCTGATGTGAGGTCGTTTCTCTCGAACTTTTTCCAAGACAAGGGGCAAACACTTGTTAGTGTACCACTCTAGATTAACCATGTTATGATCTTCCAAGACAATTGTCGCGCAATGACCTTTCCTTCCGCAGAACGAATCCACCATCTTTTTTCTAACACTTCGACCTCTCTTCACTTTAGTTGGCAACTCCTCGGAAGAAAACACTCACTGAGCAGACTGTCTTTAGGTTTCCCGATCATAACACTAAATCCAGCTTTCGTCACCCGTTAATATGTCGAATACAGCAATAATAGAGTCCCCTCCGTTAAATTTTTGTATCACTTCTCAGCACCAATCAACATCTAGCGGAATTAGTATCCAGCAGGCACAAAGCTTCCTGACCGCTATATGTTCATGGAGGATTTTGTGCACTTGATACATACTGATGCCTAGGCTTGTCCAAATCTGCTGATAGGTCACTCCTTTGTCAGTCTCTATCATACTCCACACAACACTGATCTTATCTTCAGCCGTTGCTGCAGAAAACCGTCCCTCATGCAGATCATCCCTGAGATTATTGCAACCATATTTAAATTCATTAAACCAATTGTAAATTGGGGCATGAGATGGGGCTTCATCATGAAAGACCAATCAGAGCCTATCATAACTTTCTTGTTGAGATCAAAAGTCATAAAAAATCATTGCATGAAATTTTTCTCACCTTACATTCATGCTGACATGCACAGACAATTTTCAATTTGCCGCCAAATCGTAAAACAAAAGACAAATGTTTGAAATATATACTCAATAATATTGGGAAATAGTTATATTAAAATTTTTTTTTTTTTAAATATAATGTTTTTAAGTTCTACAAACTTTCAGTTTGGCCCAAATAATCAAATCTACTTTAACAAAAGAACAAACAATTTCAAGAACACTGACCTTTGACCCATATTACCAGCATTTCCATGAAAGAATATTATTGTGGGTATGTGTTTACTAGTTTCAGCATGTTTTATGAGATACATATGAATTTGAACTCCATCTTTACCAATAATTTTTATACTTTCATATGGTAGTTTGTAGGGCAGACTGCTGGGTTGTAGTATAAATATTCTTGAATCTGGTGGATCATTTGGATAGTAGAGGAGGAGGTCCTGGGCATTATATAAAATTCCTGTATAAATAAGGAAAAATGAACAGAAATGTAATCATTTGTCATATATAATGTAGTCTATTAATTAAATATGGCTGTGGAAAAATATAAGTTTGAACATTTAACCAGCTTTATGAAAAATTAGTCACCCAATCTACACAATATGGTATGAAACTCCATATAAAACACAAATTAATTAAATACGGTAAACATACATGTTAAAAATGGGAGCAAGCATCACTAAGAACAAAGGAGTAAAGGAAAGCAAAGGATATTATAGTAGTAGCAAAATGATCTTGAACCCCACTTAATCCCAAGTACTATTTATCAATTAAATTATTTCATTACTATTTTCAACATAGGATGCATGTAAAATTATTTAATTTCTTAAATTATACATGATATTGTTTTAATGGTCAGCACTAATATATTTTTTATGTATTTTGGTAATGTCATCTTACTAATGCACACCTTTTGGATCAGAAAAGGTTTTCAAAACATATTGTAAATATTGTTTGAAGATAGATTGTTTATTGATGTGTTTTTGGAGCTGTTAAAACAGTACTTTTGCCATCGCATCTTTTAATAATCTACAACCTGTTAATGGAGCTTTAGTTAAATATGTCAAAATTGCTGAAAATATACCCATCATGAACAGTTAGTTTTACATTTAATGTTAGTTGTTATATCTCAATTGTGGATTTTGTTACTTATTATTCACAAAAAATATCTTAGACTAATTGTGGTACTAAAACAAATACATACATGCATGATAATCAAACTATTCTTAAACATTTAAAATCTATCGAACTGATAGATCACCAACCAATCCAATCAACCAAGGTGGAGTAAAAGTGTTGTTGTTTTCAACATTATTGGAACTCCATAATCGGTTTGTATTAGTAGAAATATTGGAAAGTTTGATGCTGTCATAAGCTTTCATGAATATATCTTATGTACAAACTCTTCATCAAAGATGGAGTTTATAGGAAGACACAGATACTAGAAGGGCATCCTCTAACCACAGCTATTTCTATATTTATACATACATAATTGTTTAGGCATTAGTTAATATCTGTGCAACCTGGACAGTTTGTAGTATTGTTAATTATGAGAAAAAAAGAGTTATTAAAAACATCCAATTTTAAAAAATAATTTTAGTGTGTGATATTTAAATATTTGCTTAATTCATTTTATGTTTATAGTTTGAGGTGCTGTAACAATGGAATGCACTTCATGTAAATTGTTCTTCAAATGTCTTCTTGGTCAATAAGGTAAATGATAAGAACTTGAAAGTGATGTAATATGATATTCTGTACCAACCTATTGTTACTATATTTTGAAAAGAGTAAAACTCAATGTCACATGTTTCATTTTATATTGTTACTATTTGACCCCACAAAATTCATACCATCATGTTGTGTTAATCTACTTCCCCTCTCACTCTTTCTTCTCCAGCCTTCCCTATCCTATTCCTTTTGCGCCCACAATCCCTGTTTCTTGTATTCCATCTTCTTTTCAAAATATTAATAAATATACAGTAGCTAATTAATTTTTATTCATATACAACATTAGGTCATTAGTGTGAGATCCCCTCCCTTAAATGAATTTGTTCTTCTTTTGCGACAACTCCCAAGAAATTCATATGAATTACAAGGTGTAGAGGAGTTTCATAATCTGCATGAAATGCTTCAAGTAACCATCATATTTAAGCTGATAAACATTAATACTGTCTAAATAACATTCTGATTAGCACCCTTAGACTGATGTTTATAGATGCTATAAACATTTGCTCAGAAAATGCTCTTTGCTCAGAAAATAGGCTCATCTTTAACAAAAAAAAAAAAGGATATATAATAGCAACTTCAGTATAGCCTAAGTATTCAGACCCAAGTAGAAGTTGACAATATTGGTGTCTTATAGTAATATACTTTGATATTAATTAAATAATTTGTAATGTTTAAGTGAAGGCTAATCAAAATCAAAGTAATGTCTATAAATTTCAGTCTATGAATTATTTTTATTGAGAAAAAAGCTCTGGAAAAATGTGATCATTTGTATAGTTCCAACTTAATGCTAACTCATAAAATTTCACATTTATATATAACGACGCTCTAATATGTCTATGTAAAGTTCGTAATTAAGCAAAACTACTTTGTTGAGATGTATGCACTATCATTCTAGTAATATGATATTTAGAGGAAAAAAGCAGTAAGAAAAAAATGCCCAAGCTATAATTCCTACCTGAAATGCCCAATATAAGAACGGCAAAAGCTGAGATGTATCCAAAAAACCAAAACATTAGCACACTAGAAAATAATGTTAAGGTAGATGAAATCCATAATTGGCACAAAATTAAACGACAAATGTTGGTCATTATTATAAATTACAAAAACGGATTATACCGCGACGTTTGGTTATTTAGGCATATAGCATATTAAGATTTGGATTAAGATTTTAATATACTATTTTATTCAGTACCTATCAAAAGTCAATATAAAATGCTTTCTGACCGTTGACATTTTATGGTAGTTTGACATTAAAGTTGAGGAAGTAGGTTGGCTTACTTTTTTTTATATTATTCTCCCCTTTGTGGGATAGGCAAGCGATTTTACACCATACAGCCATATCCGGGGTCTTTTCTTTAAAGGTTTTATTAAGTATTCTATCACGTCTTCCCACCACACTTTAACGTAGCTTAAATTTCATATCAATCTTTATGTCATGCTTGTTGCACCATTTCTAAACCTTTGAACTCAATATAAATGGCGTAGAAAACTATGCAGATTGGCGGGAATACTCGGCGGCCCAAGCGATGCATCACTCTGCTATATAGCGTCTCGCCAAAAAGTCATTGATTCCCAAAGCACACGCCCGAGAATTCCACTGCTGCCCAAGCCTACAGCACAAGCTAAGACAATAATGAAACACCTAACCGACCGCCACAACAAGAAACCACAATTATTCAACGAGAGTTCAAAAGAAAAAAACAATCACTCCAGCTATATAAAAGTTTTGCTGTCAATCAGGCTACTTTACTATAAAACAGGCAAAAGAATAAAACTATAAAGCCTTGTCTAATTTTTGTATTTTCTTTGTTAAAAAAACCAAGCTATTTACTTTCCCTAAAAACTTAAATTACTTTTTTCACAATGTTATAAAATAAATAAATCTTGTAGGAGTTGTAAGTCTAAATGTAATAGTACCATGTCTTCTCAGAATGTTTGTCCAAAATACCTAAGGCATGTTTGTTTTGTAGTTCTGTTCGTTCATTTTATTTCATTTCTTAGTGTATTAGTGTTATTTTAGTTTAACGTTACCATGTGTCTCACTATAAATATATTTTGTATTATAGGTTATGATCAAATCATACATTTTTATATTAATTTGGTAAATTTAAGTTGGATATAATTTGGGAAGGCCGTTTGGCTTAACGTGTAGCTTAGCGCCTTCCCTTTGGGGTTTGTATTAAGGTTTTCCCAAAAAATAACATTTTATTTCGTCTTTAGGTAATGTATTTTGATTTTGTGGAGTGAATACACCATGTAACTGAATATATTTATTTATTTAATAGTAACTACACAGCACATTATAATAAAATTATATACAAAATAGGAAATAAAATAAAAATCTAAAATGCCAATAACGTAGTTACACACATAGATGGGCGTAATCATGATTACTTTTAATCAGATTAATAATCAGATTACAAGTAATCATGACGAATGTAATCGTGATTACTTGTAATCTGATGACTTTTAATCATGATTACATGGGTAATCATTAATCTTGATTACAGTAATCATTCAATTAATCATGATTAATTGAATGATTACTTTTGAGTTCTGGCTGAGAGAGAGAGACCGATTTAAATACTCGTTTATTTAATTTTTCAAGTTATTTTATTTCGAATTATATATGACCCCAAACTTCCGTCTAATAGTGGGGGTGGTGTCCAGGGGAGAGTGGGGGGTGGCGTCCAGCGGAGAGTGGGGGGGTGTCCAGGGGAGAGTGGGGGGTGGCTACCAGCGGAGAGTGGGGGGTGGCGTCCAGTGGAGAGTGGGGGTGGCGTCTAGCTGAGAGTGGGGGGTGGCGTCCAGTGGAGATTGGGGGGATCGAGCGGAGAGTGGGGGGTGGCGTCCAGCAGAGAGAGGGGGGTGGCTTCCAGCGGAGAGTGGGGAGTGGTGTCCAGTGGAGAGTGGGGGTGGCGTCTAGCTGAGAGTGGGGGGTGGCGTCCAGCGGAGATTAGGGGGATCCAGCGGAGAGTGGGGGTGGCGTCCAGCAGAGAGTGGGAGGGTGGCGTCCCGCGGAGAGTCGGGGTGTCGTCTAGCAGAAAGTGAGGGGTGGCGTCCAGCAGAGAGGGGGGGTGGCGTCCAGCGGAGAGTGGGTGGTGGCGTCCAGCGGAGGGTGGGGTGGTGTCGTCGTGTGTGCTCACACGCCGCCCCAATGGGAGTTATTGTTTGGGTAGTTTTACGACCCTCTCCCAGGGAGGAGGCCTGTCTAAGACCAATCGCTCGCCGGGCCCCTAGGAAGTATCTGGATTCCCAGGCCCGGCGAAGGCGAAGATTAGGCAGTGCTGGCACCCGGTGGTTTTAGCCGGTGCAAGTTCTCCCCCGAATATCCGTCTCATTGAGCTAATCATAATCATTATAAGGGTCTTTGCAGTTGTGTACTGTGGTCACGAGTCACGACATTGTTCGGCCAATAAACCTACGAACTCATAGTAACTCGCTTCGACCTGATTACGTTCAGGACCATTTTTTGTGCTTTCAGCCGTTTGAGTTGGTAGGCTAATTGCCGGAATTGGGTCGTGACCATAGTACAATAGTGAAAAAACTGGCATAGTGACTTGCTTCGACCTGACTACTTTCAGGACGAGTTCGTGCTCGGTGGCCATTAAGTAAATCCAACGAAATCTAGCTGATCATAGATGGTTTTACTATTGTTCTGAGTGATTCCTGGACTATTAGAAGTGATTATCAAAGTACCGCCCATATTTTACTGAAATACCGGCTCCTACCCGATAATCCACGCCAACCTTCGAGATGGAGAATACTTCTGATAATGGCCAAAGACTTTGTGTGCAATCCTTTAAGTTAAAGTTAAATTTTTAAAACAGAAAAATGAAATTACTATTTTTTACTTTTATTACTCATTAAACAATATTATATATATATATATATATATATATATATATATATATATATATAATTTGGTAAACAAAAAAGCGTTTTTAGTGAGATAAAAATGGCGCGTGCCCGTATGTCGATTTGCTTCTTTTATTCTGAGTACTATACTCGTATTCTTTAGTCTCTAAGAAAATGGAAGTCAAACACGAAAAAAAAAATTAAGCGAACTGAGAAAAAAACTATGTATGTGTCCCGCTGATTTATTATAAGAATGAAATTTATTAGGTAGAACGTCAGTTATCCGAAAAAAAAAAACAGATCGATATCTCAACTTTAGTTATGAGTTAAAATTCAAAATACGATACGAACGTGTGCGGCGGCTCGGTTTACATCAAAGACGAAACCGAGTCAGTAGAGAGAGACGGATGACCAAGAAAGGTGATGTCACGCTCTGCGCTATAGAAGCATGTGTAAATTTGAGAAAATGATGTCTTGTTCTGATCAATTAAAATTTTGCGCTATCTTGCTCTGTCTCTCTATCTCCATCCCGAAGGCGGGCGTGGATTATCGGGTTGGAGACGGTATTTCAGTAAAATATGGGCGGTAGTTTGATAATCAGTTCTAATAGTCCAGGAATCACTCAGAACAACGGTAAAAGCATCAATGATTAACTAGATTTCATTGGATTTACTTAATGTCCACCGAGCACGAACTGATCCTGAAAGTAGTCAGGTCGAAGCGAGTCACTATGCCGGTCTTTGCACTATTGTTCTGCGGTCACGACCCAGTTCGGGTAATCGCCTTAACACTTAACTATGTGGTGGCACTCAGTTCGCCAGTTTAGCTAGTAGTAGTCGTACACTATAAATAAAAAAAGGCGAGCGCCGCTCTGCTGTCGGCAGCACATTTTACGTATCAAACAGAAAAGTAATCATAAAAGTAATCATGATTAATTGTAATCCGATTAAAGATTAATAATCCTTAATCACCGAAAAATGATTACTTTTTTTGATTAATTTCGTTAATCATTAATCATGATTAATGATTACAAAATGTAATCGTAATCGTTAATCATTAATCTGATTACATTTTGCCCATCTCTGGTTACACACACCAATTAAATTTTGTTAAATGTTTGCATTTAATAAATTGATAGCTGCACCATTAAAGTGAATATATGCAGCTGCTGTATAATCACACGGTAGAGATGTATACATATGTAGTTATATATATTATTATGATGGTACAACATTTAAAATGTGTTTATGTAATAGGAAATTACAGTTTAAATATAAATTTTAGTTAATATTTCTTAAATATTAAGATTATTAGTAATTTTATGTGTTGATCATAGAAAGATTAGAAAATTGTAGTAACTTTAAATTAATACACTTTTACAATAATACTAAATGCAGACATATTATTCCACATGCTGGTAATCTCAGGTTCACAGTCAGTTAGTTTTTAAAGGCTTACTTGGAGCCACAGGTCCGACAAATAGAGATTTTTTACAGTATTTTTATAAGCTGTTATAGGACATTCATAAGAAACTCTCATTAGATGTGATAAAAAATACAGTCACTTGTAAAAACCTAATAATTGCAGTAATAATGCAAATAGGATCATACCGTTTTTTCGCTTTTAAATTTACATGTTGGGTATCGTTGCAAAAAAAACCTTTTTTTTTTTTGAGTTTAAACCTGTTTTTTTTTTTATTTCTTACGTCAATATTTTACAATTTGAAAAGAAGAAAATACGGTCATTTTTAGACCTATTTTGTTCTTAGGTATATTAAGAAACGATTTGCCACATTTAGTTGAATGAATAGCGTACGTAAGATATTAGGTAATATGCTGTAATTTAAACACAAATACTGAAAACTGGAAAAAGTATATAAGAAAAATGTTGTAACCAATACAAACGAACACTTTTTTTCAGTAAACATATTATGCGATATATTTCAAAAATAGCTTTAACACGTTCACGCCGGCGTGTACAACCGGTGGCTCGCGCTTGATTGTGCCATCGGGCGGCGAGTACCACCGGTGGCCCGCGCTTGATTGTGCCATCGAGCGTCTTGTACTACCGGTGTTTCGCATTCGATTGTGCTATTAGACACTGATAATTTAACGTACATATATAAAAACGTTTAGTTTGAATAAAAGTTATATTTAATAACGTATTATAAATATAGTGTACACTCTATATAACGACCCTCAAGGGACTGTGCATATTTTGGCGTTATAGAGAGTGGTCGTTAAATGGAGAGAAGAAAAAATCTGTATTAAAAAAAAGTTTATTCCAGACTAGTGTTAGTAATTACATAAAAAACAATTCTCATTTGATCGCTATTGAGTATAGTCTGTTATTTTTGTCTGACGTCTTTTGCTGCACCAGTAATTTTGTTGTACAAGGTGTCTCAAAAGTAAGTTCACATTTTCTTATCTTATTACGCGAAAGCAACTATTCTGAGGGGCGCGGGGGGTATGTCAGTCGGTAGTCTGGCTCTTGGGAATTTAGTCGCTATGGAGCGTTTCTCTGGTGCGGACCGTGCGTTGTGCGTACGTGAGTTTTACAAAAACGGTAATTCGGCGACTGTAGCGCGTAGAAAATTCTGCAGTATTCGACATATTCGTCACTTGATGCGCCTAGCACTCGACTCATTGCAAAATGGGTTGAGAAGTTAGAAGAGACTGGGTCAACTCTGGAGAAACCAAAATCTGGGCGGCCAAGAACATCAAGAACAGCCGAAAACGTGAACAGTGTTACTCAGTCTATTCGAGATGATCCAAACCTCTCGATTCGGAAGCGTGCTGTTGCTTTAAATGTGCACAGATCTTCATTATGCCGCAATTTACACAAAGATTTAAAGCTGCACCCGTACAAAATTCAGTTAGTGCAAGAACTGAAGCCTCAAGACGCTGGTCAGAGGCTTGCCTTTGTAAATCAGATGATTGAGCGCTTTCCAACGTTCACCAACATCTTGTTTTCCGATGAAGCCCATTTTCACCTGAATGGGCATGTAAACAAGCAAAATTGTCGTTACTGGAGTGCAACCAACCCAAAACAAAAACATCAGAAACCGCTACATTCACCCAAAGTCACCGTATGGGCAGCGATGTCGGCGCGAGGAATTATCGGCCCTTACTTTTTTGAAGATGGAAGGGGACGCACACTCACAGTGAATTCAGAGTGTTATGTGGAGATGTTAGACGAGTTTTTCGTATCCCAACTGCAAAACTTTCCTGGTTACAACCAAAGAACATGGTTCCAGCAGGATGGAACAACTTCACACACGTCCAACAGATCTCTGCCTCGAGTTCGAGAAATTTTTCCGAACAAATTAATCTCCAGGCGAGGTGACATAAATTGGCCTCCACGGAGTCCCGATTTAACGCCTATGGATTTATTCCTGTGGGGTTATGTCAAATCAAAAGTTTACGCTAATAAACCGACTTCCCTGGCACAATTAAAAGAAAATATCCGTCATGAAATGGCAGCCATCACGGAGACTACCTGCCGAGCTGTCATAGGCAATTTTAGTGCCCGACTAAATGAATGCCGAGAGCGCAACGGTTTACATTTGGACGATGTTATTTTAAAAAAATAAATTCCCAAACAGTGTACTTCAATATAAAATAAACATTTTTTCAATAAAGCTAAAACTTTTCTTTTAAAAAAAGATTTAAATGTGAACTTTCTTTTGAGACACCTTGTATTTTTCCATTATTTTATTCATATATTGCGATATTGAGTCATCTTGGTGATAAAGAAAGTACTTTTCCAATAATTTCGCTGCTTCCAGGGGTTCTTTAATGCTCGGCGGTGGCTCAGGCTCATCCGTCTCATCTTCTTCATTTCCTTGGTCTTGATACTCGGTTTTTCTCACCGAATCCAAAATTTCTTTATCTGTGAATGATGCCATTGTAAGCAGGCAGTCGTCTACTTCGATGTAGGTTTGAAGATTTTCTGTAAAATTTCCTGCCATGTTGAACTGTTGAATCCACTCAGTTAATAGAAGGGCGTCGTCGTTATTAAACTCCAATTCCATTTCCACCTCATCACTCATAGAATTTGTACAAATTCGAGCATGTCGAAAAGAGTGCTGTATAGTTGTGGGCGTGACTTCTTCCCAGGCTTTAGATAAAAAATTTACTGCATGCAGCATATTAATAGAAGTTTTACGCTCAGATTCGACTAGCTCCATCAATAATTTCTTTCTGTAGTGACCCTTGAGGCTTTTAATCACGCTTTGATCCATTGGCTGTAAGACACTAGTCGTATTTGAAGGAATAAATACCAACCCTATATTTTGAAGGTTAGTTGTAAGAGGGTGGGCAGGGTAGTTATCAACAAGAACTAAAATTTTTCGTCCCTTTAATTCTGCATCCCACTTACGCACTTTTCCTTCAAAAAGTTGACTGGTCATCCAAGCTGATTTATTAGCTTTATACGTCACTGGCAATTTTTTAATGTTTTTAAAACACCGTGGATTTTTTGATTTGCCTATTACCATTACCTTTTTTTTTCTGTGCCATCCATATTTGCAGCCACAAGCACTGTAATACACTCCTTGGAGAGCTTTCCTCCCACACAATTTTCCCCATTAAATTTCAGAGTTTTATCTGGGGTCAACTTGTAGAAAATTCCTGCTTCATCAGCATTAAAAATGTCACTTGGGGTGTATTTTTCTTTCAATTTTGACCACACTCTATTAATCCAGTCATGAGTAACATTCGTATCAACACTTCGTGCTTCTCCACTAATTTTACCGTAGTTGATATGATGACGTTGCTTGAATTTTCCGAGCCATCCTTCTGATGTTTTGAAAGAAAGTAAACCAAGTTCTTCAGCAAACTTCTCCGCCTTAGCTTTCACGATCGGCCCCGAGATAGGCATATTATTCAGGCGCTGTCGTCGGAACCATAATAGTATAGCTCGATCCAAATCTTCGTATTTAGGTTTCTTCAATTTTTTAGAAAATTTTCCATCCTCCTCTCCTTGTAGAATTTTTTCTTTATTTTTCCATATTGTGGACCCTGTAGAGCGACTAAATCCAAAGCGTCTGCCAACATGACTAATCTTCTCTCCCGCCTCTATTGCGCGTATCAGTAAATCTTTTTCGTCAATACACAGAGATTTTCTCTTACTTGCCATGTTTAGAGTTTGAAAGTTTGTGAGCAACTAAGAATATGATAACGTATAGATAATTCATAACTCCTACTAACAATAGTCAACACGTGCAAGCAATCCCAATTTGTAAACAAAAGAACGGATTTTTTAGAAAGTTCGGTATGTGTAATGCCTACAGTCGAGTTTATTACGGGCTAGGATAATAAAGCGACAAAAGAACGTACACAGCTGCGCAGTTTTTACTAATTTTGGCAACTTCAAAGTACTTTATATTATTAAATTTCTATCGTTATATAGAGTGTATCATTGTATGGGAAACAAGCTAAGCCAACCAAAACCGAGTGATATCGACGCTTTAGGGAGTTTGACGTTAAATCGAGTGACGTTATATGGAGTTTACACTGTATAACTTTTGCTCAATAACTTATAGTATTATAAATGTAACTTAAAATCGATAAAATTAACAAAATAATTCAATATTATTTTATTTGTAACTTATTGATTTATTATTTTTTGTGTAATTTGTTGAACACCTTTTGTTATTTTTACCGGCATAGATCTCTGATCAGGATATAAAAACAACACGAGTTACACAATTTGCAAAGTAAGCACTCAATGTACTACTGAAGAAACAAGAAGCGCGTGCAAGCCTGAACACGCGAAATTAGCGCGCCGCCAGATGAAGCGCGACATAGATTTACGCGCCGCCGGGTCGTGCATCAAATGAAAAAATGCGCCGGCGAGAACGTCTTAAGTTACAAGTTGTCTTTATTTAGTGATTTTTCTATATACATGGTTAGTCGGAAAGGGTATATCAAGCAAAGGCTATTGGTATAGGTATCGTATATACTTAAAAAGGAATATAGTAATTTTCCTGAAAGTTATAATTTATTTTTACATACTCAAAATAAATTGTCATTTATTCTTAAACTTTGACAACTATAGCGACAAGCCACGCCCACTAGGGATGTCGAAAATGAAAAAAATATTGATGTATCGATATTTATTAAAATATCAATATCGGCGTCAATATATCAATGGAAAAATGTCGATATATCGATTAAATCTTAATAAACACGATAGTATTTTACCAGTATTCCTTTTTATTCGATAAAATTACAAAATATTAAGAACTAAAGGGTTATCTTCTTACTTTAAGACCTATTTAAGATATCAAACAAAAATAAATCAGACAAACCAGTATTCGTCCGGCAGTGAAAGTAGATAAACTCTGCTTTTTACATGCTACGCTGTCAGCCGGCTTCTATTGTTAGACCGCCAGATTTACAGCAGAAGCTACTCTCTCTGAAGGTACAGAGGAAGCCGTAGGTATCAAGTATTTATGTGCTAAATTTGAAAGAACTGGGGTAAAATATCTTGTTTCAATCCAAAATTTTATAGGGTTTTCTTTACGGGATAGATTTGGATCATCGAGGAACTGTTTCAACTCGTTCGGCATCCCGTTGCTTCGAGAGGCCACATTAGCAGTTAGCTGCATTGTTGCTGGCTACAGCAACTAGAAGCTTTTCGTGGCGAGACCACAGTGACTTTAATTCTGACGTTAAAGAAAATAAAAAAAGTAAACAATTCACGAGATAATAAGGTACTGACAATGACAATACTCGCAAAATGGCGGCAAATAATATATATACATCAAATTCAGATGTCAACGCACACAACGTAACAAAACATAATACTCAACAGGCTTAGACAACAACGTTCTTTTTTTTCGTTCGTACCTATCTTCTACAGTTTCAGATTTTCGCGACTTCAGTGCCATAAGAATTTATAAAATATCGTTTTCGATACAATTATCGATACTGAATATTTTCTATGGATATATCATTTCAAAATATATCGCCCAAAAATATCGATATTATGAATTGAAAATTTTGAAATATCATCTGACATCTGAATTTGTTGCATGTGTATTATTTGTCGCCATTTATTTATTTATTATTTATTTTTGTTTGATATCTTAAATAGGTCTTAAAGTTAGAAGATAGCCTTTAAGTTCTTGATATTTTTATAAATGTTATTTAATTAACAGGAATACTGGTAAAATACTTTCGTGTTTATTAAGTTTTAATCGATATTTTTTCCTTTGATATATCGACTCCGACATTGATATTTTAATAAATATACATATAACGATTTTTTTTTTCATTTTCGACATCCGTAATTTATTACCTAAAACTTCACCAACCAATAGAAAGATCCGTAAGATTTTATAGGTCAAGGATGGTGGGTCGTTGACACACGAAGAAACATATGATTTCTAGGGCTGCCTCTTTATACTTTTAGTATGTAAATCTATAGGTACCTGTATCTCATTAGTTATTCATTTTTGCGAAAAGTTATAGTACACAAGATGTTTGTTTCAATGGCCCCCTTCCTAGGTTTTTCGCTTTATATACCCTTTCCGACTAACCGTGTATAAGTGACAAAACACAGAACTATAATAATTATATCTGTATAGGAATTAATCAATTTATAGGGACTATCGATGTAGTTAAAAACTCAAAATGTTTACAATAGTTACTTTCATATCATAAGCAGTGTTTTTTTTTTGAAGCGGACTAACTACTGATTGCCGGGAAAGGCATTTTCAGCTCAACCGGGCTTAGGGGGCGAGCACAGAAGGTGCTCAGCCAGCGAAATTTTGGGTTGGGTGGCAATGCAAGGGCACCCCTGTGGGTACGAACCTCGACTTGGACCGCCAGCCAAATAAAGTACTAACCCTACGGGTGATCTACCAGCGTTTCGGAAGTGACTACCTTGAGAAGAAACACCGAAAGAAACTCAAGGCTGCGTCGGAGTGGAACTGCGCCTCGGTGCGAAAACGCACCGGTTGGCAGCAGTTGACTGAACTATCCTTCTTCGGCGCCGCCGGTGTCGTGGAATGAAACTAGTGCGTGTGTGTACCTCAGTTTTATCGATCGGTGGCTCTTTTAACAGCCACTGTGATCGGATCATCCGGATCCCCTAGCACGTCGCGAGGGCGACGAAAGGCGGGTGCGAAATCACTCTTGCGTACGTATACGCAAGACCTACTGATTAAATTGTTAGAGTGGTGCTGCGCCTTGTCGAAGTAACGACGACACGCTTCACGCATGTAACTGGCAAGCAGTGATTACAAACAAATTATTTTTAAATCCTTAAAATGTCATCTAAGGGCGGCTTGCAGTAACAAATTAAATCTAGTTTAAGCTTGTATAAAACGCTTATTAATTAAATTGGTTTGATTCCATCTTAATGATGATTTCAGTTTAAGAGTTGTTATAACTAGATTTTGATTTAGTACAAGACAATAAGTACAGATCAGCGTTTAATAGCATTTTATATAACTTTAAACTAGATTTAATTTGCAAGTGCAAGCCGCCCTAAATACATATACAGGTTGTCCCATATCTCAACGTCAAGATGAAACGGGGTGGCAGGATTGATTGTAACCATTATGAGAAAAATAAAAAAAATCTATCTCATGTAGTTTGAAAATTATGGGCATTTAAGAAAAACCTAGAAATTTGGTCAAACTGTAACCATTTTTCGGTTATTGTGGTCAATTTTTATTATTTTTGTTCATTTAAACTTTGGAACCGTAATCTTAAATAAGCTCCATTATTCAATCAAAAAAACTTACCTGTATTGTTTAAAGTCATGTATCCATTAAGTATAAAGTTAAATATGTGTTAGAGGTACAAGTTGCTTTCTGTATCTATTTAGATTTTTAAGTCCATTCCTAACTAGAGAAAATCATTGTCGATTTATTTGACAATTCTTGAAATATTATGAAGTATATTTTGAGCAGTCTTATCGAAAAAATCAAGCCTTCCTCAATTGTTTCAAAATAAAACTAGAGCCAACTAATAATGACCAACTTTCATATCGAACTACCAATAAATTAGCTGAAGTAATGTAGGATTAATAATATGTTTTGGATATTAAGATAATTTTATAAAATATGCTAAGAAAATATAAAATAAAATTATGAAAATCAACACTTAGAAAACTATTCTAAACAAAGCAATATCAAGATTTTTTTTTTAAATGTCGATGCGTTAACGACCTGGCTAGGCCTTCTCAACTAAACCGGGCGGGGCAATATCCAAATGCTAATATATCTACTTATTATAATACTTTTGAATAGTTTATATTTGCATTTATGGGTAGATAAATATAGGTTGTTAAATAATTAGTAAAAATTAATAATAAAATCATATTTTATTTACAGTTAAAATTATAATAAAAATTCAAAAGATAAAATTTACTATTAATTCATTATATGCATTACAGAGATAATGAGTACTTTCTGAAATAAAACTGATAATAATAAATACAAAATATGGAAGGCACATGAGGTTTTATTGTATAGTGTAAATATGGAAAAGAAAATAGTTGTAAAATTACACAAACTAACAATCAATTATTAAAATAATTCTATTCATTACCTACTTCATATTGATTGATCCAAGCTATCTTTATAATACTATAAAAATCTGTGACTGTTGCAAGAATTTTAGAACTAATTATTTCATAGAGCTTTTATCCTAGCTATATTTTCCTTATGTCTTAATAAAGATAATAAATACATGCATCAAGTGTCGAGTTCATATGGACAAAATAAAGACGGTTATATTATTACAATTTAATAATATAATCAGGATATTATTTACATATTTGATTGAAAATTGGAGAACTGCGTTTCCCGATACATGTGCAAAATAAGTTGAACCATTTATAATCATCGTCGTAATTACTAGGACATTTGTCGCCGGACAAGAACTTTACACACGTAGCCTCCAATTTATTATGTAGTTAATACCAGGTTACATAATAGTTTAAAAGTAATAAAACAGAAAAAATGGTCCACATTAATAACTCTCGTCAGTCGAAAAGGTCAAAGTAAAGTGTCAAATAGTGAAAACAGATATTTAATTTTTTTTTTAATTTATTGTAATGACAAACCACTTTGTTCCATAAGCTCTTATTTTATAATAAGTTTTTGTATTTAAACATTAACATCTCTATCACAACTTAAGTATACCCTTTAGACGGTTGCCAGCGACGCTCTAATGTATGATCGCATTGAATGAAATCGACGAAATTACAAATAGTTTTTACTCCTTTTATAAAAGTTTTAATAAACTTTAATTATTTTTTTGAGTACTATTATATAACATATCATATTTTAAGTACTTATGTATTTCTGATGAATTTAAAAATTAAGTTTTTAAATTACTATGACATGTTGATAAATAAATGAAAGAAAGAAATCTTTTTTTAATAGCTTTTACAATTGGATGTTGTGATGCAATTGAAACTAAATAAAGTTGGACTCCTAGAAAAAATTGAATATAATTTAATCGATTACAAATATACATGATTTAAAATTGATTCCACGTCATAATCGGCTATATGTGTTACTGATTTACTTAGTTAAATACCTAAACAGGTTGATTTAATCTGTGTCTAAATGGAATTTTTAAATTGCGATAGATATAATTTATGTACTTGAATCCATTGATTTGTTTGGTAAATAATACTCTTTCTGCATACAGTACAAAAATATTATGCAATGAGTGAAATAGAATTTAGGGAAAATATTATTTCAAATTAAAACTTGAAAATAACGTATTCAAATATTTGCATGAGTTACAAAAATGTATTCGTTTATAACATGTACAAAATGAATACTATATATATTTTTATTTAAACTAATAATAAAAATATGATTAAATGCATATAAAGGCAATATAGAGTAAAGATATTTTGATCTTTTTTTAATAATAAAATATTGTAGATATGAAAAATTGCATCATTGAAATAAATAAACAGTTAATCTTATTACTAAAATTATAATAAATCCATAATTATAATTACATAATTCTTAATATTTGTCAATTGTAAAAATTTACACCCTTTTTTGGTGTTTTAATGAATCATTTATAAAAGCATATTTGATTTGCATAAAATATAGATGCCATTTGAAATGTAATGTAAATATTTGTACATTTTGTCTATTAAAATACGAATTGATGTCATTTATAATAAAATTCATTAAAAAAATACATCATCGAACGAATAAAATATTGTTTGAATAAATATGTTTTAAAATATAAAATCATCACAACAAACTCATTGCACATATTTTTTTTATAAAAAAGAAACACATTTTTTTACAATACAAAATCCAAAGAGAAAATATTTAATACTTACCTATAACGTATATATAGATTATGAATAGTTTTATAATAAGGTATCTAGTTTCTACCACCACGAAATTATTGTGATATTAAGCAATTTAAATACAATATTTATTTCTGTCGCGACCATGGACTTTTCTAAAATTTTCTAGCCTACAAAACCGTAAAATCACAGGACAATAAAAGTGTTTTTAAAATAATTGTACTAACATTGAATCATATTGCACGTATTGTATTTACTAAAATGTAATGTCCCAAACATTTACTGTCCACTCTATGGACTAATTAAAAAAATAGATTTAACTGTCCAGAGTATTAAGTATTCTTAACTAAGTGATGTAAGCTCTAAAGTATGCATTAAAAGCACTAAATAAAACAAACTATGCCTACATAGACGTCATAAATACTTGAGTCTTCACTTAAACAAATTGTAATACGTTATCAAACAAAACCAAAATGAAAACAAATTAGCCAAAAACAAAGCGAACAACGCTGTAATATAAAAGTTATTTGTGATTGTTAACATCCTTGATTTTTTTGTATTCATCAAACAAATGCTTGACATCATGTAAAGATCTTTCTATTTGTTTAACAAAGTTTGATGAGCTCTGTAAAAGTAAAAACACCTTATTTTAGGAAAACATCTTAAAAGTTTCATTATTATTTAGACATACTATATCCCTTTCTGAGTAAGCAAGTATGTTTTAAAAGCTATATAAACATAAACACATAAAAAAAGTGTAAGAAACGTAATTATTTAAAAACAAATTAAAATTATATTGATCAATTATTCTCTTTTCTTATTTTTTTAAAGAAAAGTTTTGATTACATTTCGCTTTTTTCATAAAATTAAAAACAAATGTATTTGTGCGAATTCAAATGTGTTTTCTTTGTTATTTGAAATTTTATAATTTTAAAATTTACATATTTTTTGAATTAATTGAACTGCGTGACATTCCTTACGTTATGGAGCGAAGTCATTCAATCGCAGGTGAAATGTAAAAGGTTGTAGAGAAGTTGCAAGCGGGATTAAAAAAAAATAGGTATATTGGTATCAATAGGAGCATTATTTGGTATCTTTGGCAGCGTTACACTAACACAGGAGATCTCGGTGAACTGCACCCAGGTTGTGGAAGAAGAAAAAGGACTAAAGTTGGCTAAAATGAGTTGATGATAATAATAATGATTATTCGTATAATGAAGAACATAAGTTGGGAATTTCAATAAGATAAATTAAAAATAGTAATGCTTAATAATCAATTGTACTTACGGTAATAGAACAGCTTTTCTTACTAGAAACATGGAAGAACACGGTGTCTTCTCCAGCAATAATATAGGACACACCGTATCCATCATCTGCAACGGGTCCAAAGCCTCCACCCGCGCTCACGCATTTCGGGTATTTTTTCAGATCCAATAAATTAGTTTGACCTTTTGAAATAGTTTTATCATTACAAAACTTATACTTCATTATGCTCACCTAATCTCGCGCCCTTAGATTATAGCTTTTACCTAAACACAGAGCAGTGTTAAACAAGCATAAATATGTATAGAATGTCAGAGAAAATACATTAATACTTAAAAAAAATTGCACATAGTAAATATGACTTTCTTTTAAAATCTAATAATAACTATACTTTTTTAAAATCTGTTCAAAATTTAAAGTATTTTACCTCGATGGCCTGTTTCATTTTTTCACCTTGTGCATATGCGTCAGGGGAAAATTCTTATTTAATTATTTATGTATATACTAAGAATTAAGTATGAGTCACTAAAATTAAAGAGCTGCTTAAGTGAATATCCGAAATTTGTAATTATCCGATTCATTTATAACGGTTAGGGATGTGTAAATTAAGTATTTTCAGATATTCCGTATAATTGGTTATGGGCTATACAAAACATCCCTAATGTTTATTCTTCTCTTGGCGATTACCTTGCGAAATACAGAGCAATCATTTTGCTATCCAATGATTAGGAGAAAAAGTGATTAGGATAAACAAATTTTGTGCCTAATTTCAATCCACGTGTGTGTCCAGCGTAATCCACGTGTTTAGATAAAAATGATAACACACAACAATCGTGTACATATGCATCATTTTATGATAATTAATTAGGTGGTAGAAATATAGCATACCTATTTAGAATAATTAAAAATCTATTACGTAATATTTATAGAATAATTCGGCATTCCGCGTTTAGTTGTGTATTTGTAGATACTATGTTTAGCAGAAGGGGATTTTCTCTGAAGGCGAAGTTAAAAATCAAACGTGTTATTTAATACGTAATTAAAAAACGTCTAACTCTGGTACAGTTTTTGTAATAATGTATACGATTCCCTGAATTAGTCAGATAAAGATTTTAAGGCAATTCATTACCAATTTGAAACAACAAGTAATTATTCATTATTATATAATTTAGTGCAAATAGTGTAGGAACGTAGAAATATTTCCTATATTAGAAAAATATATATTACCATGAGGAGTTTGGCTGGTAGACAGTCTCCAAGGCTCATTAAATACTTCTTGTAAAAAGGGTGATTCCAGTTCTAAGTATTTTGCTACCACGTACATGCAGAAAAGATGACGATCGATACCACGACCTGCCATCGCATCCTGATAGCCTAGCTGGTGACGATTGCTGGCTTTAATTAAAAGATCCATGCGTTCTTCTACCTGTTTACATTTTAAAACTTCAATGAGTAATAAATACACATTTTTGTAAAGATCTTAAGATACAGTCTCACAAATCTTTCTTATATATTAAAAATGATACCATTTTAGCATAAAACGTCAACTGTGGCAATAACATATTTACTATAAATTATATTTCAATTCGTACTAATTATAAGTAAAGAGTATAATTACTTATAATTTAGTTTACTGAATATGATGACCCTTGACATTCTTGCACTCGTCTGTCGTAATATATATGTTAGTCAGACATAATATAAATACATATATCACATAGTACGCACATGTATATGAACAGCATTATAATAGTGCTAAATAAAAATAAAAACTAGAAGATTCCAATAAATTCAGACATTACATTAATCCCTACCATATAAAACTGAGACTATAACGTTAATTACTAATATCATAAATAATGATATACAAGCGAAAATCATTATTTAGCCTTTTAAAAAAATATTTCTCATTAATTCTAAATATAGTTCCAAGCAGCTATAGTAACTACATGATTATTTTTTATGCATTTACACTACAAATGTACTTAACTACATAAGAAATCAACTCACTTGACCTCAATCACTCGTCGCGCATATCTAGTAGATAGTGATAACCTTCAAGGATTATATTATTAGTATATAACGAGGACATTTATTCTTCTAACTGGTTTAATTTTCTACTTCTGCAGAACTATATATAAAATTTTATAAGATATAGCCTAAAGTACATGTAGTCTTTTATTGGGGAACAAATTGTTTTCGCTAACCAATAAGAATACCTCCTCAATTGTTTGATTTTATGCATTTTTTTTTCATAACTTTGAAACTTGAAGTATCTAATGTATTAAAACATAAAGTTACACTTTACAGACAGTATTACTGTATTCAAAACGAGTAGATCTTGCCTGGTATTACGTAAAGGCGACGTCATGTCGACAGAATAAGCCCAGTTGTTAAAAGCGAGTAGTTATTGTTCAATGATTATATTCAAAGCCTTTCTACACTTAATAAGATTTAGGTCGGAAAGTCGTTGAACGCTAATGCGGTCAGTGCTGACTGACAGTGATCTTTCCTTTAGGCAAAGCAAAAATCACAAATCTATACGAATTTCGACTGATTGTTATTTTTTAACTAGATACTTTTAACTTAGGTTCAAATATATGTTTTTAATAACAAAAGTCTAATTTAATCATTATTTATGGTGATATTAAAGGTCGAGCAACACAAATTGTCACTCTTTGATAATTGTTGTTTTTTTTTACAAGTCCTTTACATTTTCAAAACCATCTTAATTTAGAGTTACTAGAGGACCACGCGGATCAATAAATACAGTATAACCTCTATGTAACGTCACTCGATTTAACGACAAACTCCCTAAAGCGTCGATATCACTCAGCTTTGGTTGGTTTAGCTTGTTTCTCATACAATGATACACTCTATATAGCATTACACGCACTCTCAATAACGACAGCAATTTAATAATATAAAGTACTTTTTAAGTTGCCAAAATTAGTAAAAACTGCGCAGCTCTGTACGTTCTATTGTTGCTTTATTATCCTAGCCCGTAATAAACTCGACTGTCGGCATTACACGTACCGAACTTTCTAAGAATCCGTTCGTTTGTTTACAAATTGGGATTGCTATATTTAACTAGCACAACAAAATTATTGGTGCAGCAAAAACGTCAGACAAAAATAACAGACTATACTCAATAGTGGTCAAATAAGAATTGTTTTCTATGTAATTACTAACACTAGTCTGAAATAAACTTTTTCTTTTTCTAATACAGATTTTTCTTCTCTCCATTTAACGACAACTCTCTATAACGTCAAAACATGCACAGTCCCTTGAGGGTCGTTATATAGAGTTTGCACTGTATGTGATTTAGTTTGATAACACTGTTCTACGATTTGTATGAATGGTTCAAAAATACTTATTAAGCACAATCAGCACTGACCGACGCGGCCCGAACAGAAATCTAGTTGTCGACCATTACTAACCGACGCGGCTTAGTGGGCAGATGCATTTTTTTCTTAGCGTTCAATGTGTTACGTAACTCTATTCGTTCTGTCGCGTTTCGAGCAAAGCGGTAAGTCGCGTACGTCTAATGACAGTCAATATTTCCGCATCTCATGATGATTACCGCTAATCACGACAAAAGAATTGACTATCAAGTTCAATGTATTTAAATATCTGAGTCAATTATATATCATATAGCAATATATGAAGTTAAGCTTCGATATACTTACAGAAGCGTCAGGATTCTCCATAGCTTTAACCCAATTACTACTCTCAATAGTGCAGGAGCGTACGGTTTCCGTTCGACCTTCTCGATACAATCTAGTCATGGACGCCTCGTAGGTCAAACAGAACCGACCCGCGTCACGGAAGTAAGACAGCTGCAGTACCAATTGGATAAACGCGTCCGGCGACACACGACACTTCTTCATAAAACCTATAAATAAACACAATGATTTGCAAATCAGCTGGCGAATGGCGGCTAAAGCGATTATTGTGCCGTAATAATTGAAATCGAAAATTATGCTTGATTATGATTTATTTATTAAAAATATTTAATTCCTATATAGAATCAAAAACACTTCTTTTCTCAAATTTATCAATCCTAAGAAAAATATTCACTTAGCCATTATTGTTTTCTACTGTTTTTCCACATTGTCAACCACTTACCATATTTTAATGTTAAAATAAACATGTACCTTTTCCATAGTGAGTGAACATTAATATCCTCAAATCGACATCATTCAGTAGTTTTTGCGCGACGTTATAAGATACATCAATTGCTTTCAAAATTTCTTCTTTGCCTAAATCCCACTGTAGACGTATAGGGGCAGGCGGAGGAGTTTCGACTGTTCCCTTTGTGCTGCCATCCGGTTTATATCTACGAACATAACCTATTTATTACAATCCAATTTAATGTATGTCACAGTGACATCGTTATATCTAAAATATATATACATCCCAGAAGATTGAAACGGTTAAATAACTATTCAATGTTATTAATTAAGAGAGGCTTATATCTTATATCTTAAGCGCGATCTTAGCAAGAAAAGGCATCGAATTTTCTCATAAAAATGTTTTATGAATTAATTTTTTAATTATTAAGACTAATATAGTGGAATAATTTTTTTTTTTTTTCAATTTATAACTTTTCTGGGAAATACTTATATTCGTAATGTAACATTAAAAATAAGATTAATAAAATTAAGAAGCACAGCCTTTAGTTAATGTATACAAAATGATTTATATTAAATAGACTCAATATATTTTATTGTCGCGATCTACCAGCTACTCTGACCGAGATAGAAATTTAAATATCTCAGTTTTCAAATTAACTTTTATTAAATAACTATATTCTTGATACTGAATTTAGAATTACGAAAATATTGTAATATGTGCTATGAAACTTACCCGATTTCTAATTCAGACCAAATTACATATTCCCAATAATGTCCCATGACCGGAGCGTCCGCCCTAAAATACGGGTTGAACTCATTAATCTTGTGTTGCAAACATAGTATTGTTCAACTATTTTGCCATCAAGGGTACATGTGATTGAATCAATGACTCATATGCATTTCTTTCGTAAGTACAAAATCGGCAAATTAATTTCTACTACACCCAATTTTTTTTTTTAATAAAGAACAGTTTTTTTTTGTGTTTCATTTGCGTTACTGACTTAACTTATTGAAGTTATGTCCATAAGTTTATGATTAAAAATAGATCACAGCTACACGTATGACTCACCCGACATCATAAAATAGGATTTTATGCTATTTAACCATTTTAAGACAATTTTACATTTGGAGGAGATAAATCTTTTTTGACTTATTTATGATATTAAAGGTATCTTTTATATTAGAAAAAGACAAAGACGTCTTCGTTTTCCTAGGACACTTTAGGATTACGTGGTATCGATGTGAACCAAATTAAACCTGATTAAAATAAATTAAACCATTTGTCTGGTAAAACATTCACCGGTACATACGGTGTACCAATAGTTTGGAAAGGATTGAGGGGATTTACGTGAGTACGTATGTAAGCCCCATCGTACCATCACCATAGAATATCAATAATCAATAATTAATAAAAATCTAATTTATTTTAGTCTTTGTAATATAATTTACAAAAGCTTTTATTTCAATCAAAAATAGACAGCTTGTGACGCACATCTACATTTCGCAATAGTATACAACAGCAAACAAATCATTCAAATAAAACAAAATAAATTAATGTATGTTATTCCCTATTTAGATATATACATTACGAGTACAATTTAAAGCTGTATATATCTCATCAACAAAATTTAATAGAAATATCATATTATATTGAATGTACTTACCAACTATGCTCAGCGTTGAATCCAACCTAAAACATAAATTTAATTTTAGCAAGTAAAAGCTAATATAAAACAGGCAAAATTTTACTGTATATAATAATAGTTTTTATTTATATTGAGTAGAATAGGTTTTACTCACATAGCCATTAGTGCTGAAGCAAAGGTTAAACGATTTGTCAAACCAGCGGTCGTGACCTCGGCCGTGTAATAATATGCGCCCAAACTCATCCAACTTTGTTATGTCATTTTCGTCATATCCATACTCAATGTCATCTACATTTTAAAGTAAAATGAAATTATTTTATCGACGAAATCGATAAACAAGGTCTTAATCAAATGAAATCAATAAAGTGATTGTCAGATTTTTATTTTTCACTTTTAGTAAGCTACTTAAAAAAGTAGAGATTGTGTATTTGACTGTTTGTTATTTATATGTTTGTTCACTCATAACTGCTCCATTTATCGACGGATTTGGATAATCACAAAGTTCTTTTTTAGGCTATCCGGGATATCATGAAGGCCCCATTGTAATATTATGAGGTTTTGATAAAGGTATTCGTTACAATTATATATCGCGTATTCAATATACGTTGTGGAGGTATAGTTCATAAACCTCGAACGATGTTTTAGTAAAGTCTAAGCAAACTTTAAGTTGTGTCTATAAATTTCAGCCTAAATAACCTGAATTTGATGACACAATAATGTAAAAAATGATAAAATAAACACATTTGTATAAAAAACCTCTGCTCGGTTCTGAATTATCACTAGAGCGGTATAAACACGACCTACCGTAACTAAGCTATGTTCAAAAATGAGCAAAATATAATGAGATTGATTTTGATTACATTTTATTCATCTATGGCTAAGATATAATCCAACTTCATAACAATAAAAAAAATTAACAATGTCAATATTAAATATATTTAAATGTACAAGGTCGCGAGAAACATACTCTAACCAAATACCATTGTTATTGGGCATAAATAAATAAATTTTAACACTAGGTTTACGGACGTTTCTTATACACCTATCTCTACGACACCCGTCATATTGACGGGTGAATAAAAAAAACGATCTTTCGAACGAAAATCTTTAAAAAACTGATTTATTCAAGTTAACTTCAAATTACACTATATTTACCTTGACGTTTAAATAAAGTATCGAGAAATAAAAAGTCCTTGTGGCCTATAACAAGCCTGGCTTTTACTTATAAATTTTCTCCATATTTCGAATATCCATGCAAATATATTTATTTGTGACCTTTCGGATCGTTGTTTTTTTTTTTTATCGAAGCGTATAAATCTCATAATTTCTATAAATTTATCTCTGCTCATTGTCTTTCTGAAAAAATGTGGTCCCCATTTTTTCGACCAAAGATAGAAAGATTTTAACGATCTCGTCCACTCATGCTCAGAGTCAGAGCTATAAAAAAAACGCATTTTCTTGCTCAGACGGACTGTAAATAATTTCTATCTCCTCTTCACTATCTGAATATGATTATGTCCACCTACTTTCAACAGATTGTGTTTTTTGACAGATTCTCTCCATCTACTTTCAGACTCGCTTTCGCCTAATTCATTTCATTTTCTTAGGAGGTATGCTCGGACCAGTCCTAATTGATCTCAAGGATTTTATCCAATATCTTATTACATATCCTGGATTTACATATGATTGAAAGAAAAAAGGGATCGGTCAACATAATAAAATATTTTGATCTAATACAATTACCCTATTGTAAATACATACAGTAAGCGGAGACTCTATACAAAAATCAAAACTTTTTGACACTATCTTTCTTAAACATTTGTACACTGTAAATGCATCATTCATATTGATGGTTTTTTTCTTGTTCTTGAGTTCTTTTCAGCTATAAGAAATAATAGTTTTGTAAAACGGTTACGCCGATTCAGAGATTAGAGGGCACAAACGAGTACAGATCGATTAACAATTCTCGTACATTTTTACTAACCTACATTGCGCAAGTGAAGTTTTTATGAACACTCATATATATATATATACGGAGTTGCAATATCTACGGACGTCGGAGAGGTGTCTGCGGAACGGATTTATTATACGTATTGATATTGATGTTTATTGTAGTATTTGTAACTGTGTGCCTGATTAAGAAAAGATGTCTTGTGGATATAAGGTTAAGAGTGCGGACAGTGAACACACGTAGGTGAGAGCAGACGTGGTTACCTTTGACCACGGATGCGATAACTAGGTAGAGGCATAGTATTCAAGGCTATACTAACCAAGACAGACTACAAAAGCAGCCCGTTCAATGCAATGTAGCGATGTGCGATTATTTCCACGGTTGAACATTGTCTGTCTTATGTGTGCCCAGTGTGATCTCTCTCCAGCCGTCAAAGCTGCTAACCTTTCCTCCCCCAAAACTGGTGCTGATTCGTCATCAAGTATTTGTTGCATTTGTCTGAAACAATTGCCACTTCCATAAATAAATAGTCCTTCCTTACTGATTATGGATTTAATCATAAATGGACATACATTACATTATATTATTACTATATATTGGAACAAGACAAAATATCTGGTAATGATTTGATGAACTAAGTGCTCATTGTTGAAGTGACATAAGAAAATTGCCAGTATATTAGAGATATATTAGACTGATGTGTTAACAGAGTTATCTTGTTTTTTGTCCTGACCTGGCACAGTGACCACAGTAACCCTGATGGTAAGAATAGTGCTGTCCCAAAAACGACGACTGGCAACAGTGAAAAAAACCTATTGATAGTTGCAGCTATGATGCCGGCCTGCACAAATATCTCTTCACGCTACGAAAAAGAAGCCATTATAGGACAGAGGGAACACGATCACCAAAAGACCATTCCACTGCCCAACAACACGGCAAAAGTATGAGTTAGAGAACTTCTTAATACTAGCCAGGATGTGAGTTACCTCAAAGCTGTGACTCTGTAAGCCCGCGCGCGTAATTGTATTCCGGAAGGGGGAAGGTGGAACAAGGACTGACTGACTTATATTAGACATTTTTCCTTATGTATTATTTAAAAAGATTATACGTTATTATGTTTAATATAATACCATAAAATACACTGTCTTAAAGAATCTTAATTTTTAATACTGAGGGTAAAGTTAAATTTTACTTAGAGTATTTCTACGTAGAAATTATCAATAGTCACAAATAATCTTTTAAAGTTAGGTCTTTGATATATTCTACAGTTATTATTTATATTCCAACAAGATAATCAAAAGTGGAATAAATCTAAAGCACTATAACAAATTATATTACAAGTATTTTGTTTTAAATTGTTTTAATAGTCCATTTATAACAGAATTTTATGTCTAATGTGATGTTTATAAATTTGGCAACTATTTTTAGGGAGTCGAGGGAGGGAGTAATTTTAGGGATTTATTTAGGGAGTCGAAGCTGCCTGCGTCCGTAGGCTTTACCCTAGTTTTCCTACACGTGACTCCTGGGTGGTGCTAAACGAGCAGCAGCGAGGTGGTAGGACGTCGGTGCCCGTCTGGATCGCGACCACAGTACATGGGTGTAAAGCCCGTAAGTGACCAGTATCTGCTTGTCGCGTTTCGGGATCAGCTTATGTATATCCAGCAGCTCATATACCTAGAGACCTTCAGTCGTGGTATATGTGGGCCGACATGACGATGTAGACTATCAATGGATTTTCATCCTTTGATAGTCGCTTTCGTTTTTGGACTACGTTGTACTTATCATCAGGTACTCTGTAGTAACCATGTCAAGCCAGTGTAAAAAAAAATCTTCAATTTCATACTTACACTTGTATCTCAGCTGGTTTCAAAAGACGTCCTCTCAAATAAACCATGACTTTAAAATATCTGCCCTTGTGGTAGACAGCGATATGTGACGAGTCTTGATAGTGAACTATTTTATCAGACTCTATACCGGGTGCTCGGACTGTGTTAAATAGACGTTCGTATTGCCATGAGCACAGGGGCACCATGTTTTGTAACATTATCTGTGGGTAAATAATGAACATAACACATATATAAACATATATATTTCCACAGAGGTACGAAATAAAAATAAGCGCTAGGTTAATATAGATAGCGCGAATTATGTGGCAAAAGTAAGAGATATTTCAAAACAGCGAATCTTAATAATAGTTTAGTATCAATTTGCAGAAAATAAAATACCAAAAAATTTCTCAAAATCTTTACAAATTGTATATATTGGATTTGCATTTAAATGTTACTAAACATTGATCAATTTAGTGAAGTTGATACTGCCGATTGAAAATTCAATGATAAAAGTATTATACTCACTGGCTCCAATTCTTGGCTATCTATGAGTCTCCGGAATTTCAAACTGAGATAAATAATAACAGCTGCTCGGGCCGCTTGGTTTTGAGTAGGCCGAAGTAAAATTGTGTCGGTGCCATAGAAATTTGAATTAACCATCAAAGGTGAACGACCATGTAAATAAACGTATTCTTCCCACCAATCAGAAACGTAGTTACTCGACCACCTAATAAATTAATCAACAATATAACTTACAACAATTTGTAACGTGCACAATTCCAAAATAGAAACGGATTTTTTTCCATCCCAGGGAATTCCTGCATAGAAACATCAGGGCCGTTGTGAAGGCAGCGACCTCGATGTGTCAGATTCCTACTGACTAAAACCCCCGGGACGACTCTCTAATTGCTCCACCCGGGCCTGGGAAACCAAATTCATCCAGACTCCCGGGGAGCAAAAAGCCTTGTTGTGGCTACCTATCTGGAAGGAAGATGAGTAAAGGCCACCCCTCCAACACTTTTCTCAGGCGGTGCACCAGACACTGGGCGCCGCCTCCCTCTCATCCGGGCAGCAGAAAAAAATTTCAACGAATTCTTTAACGTTATTAATCCTAAAGGTTTATGAGATATTATGAACAATTTAGGCAAAGTAATTTTAATCTGGCCTAATCACACATTTGTTATCATTGTTGTCATACTTTTTTCAGTTTAAAAACTATTTTGATAATAAGCGTTAATATACATTTAAATAATTATTTCTTAAAAGCCTCCGTCTAGAGTATTTCATTTTCATATTATTAGATCTGTAAAATTATTTTGATATTTTTATAGATTCTTTCGAAACCTGTCTTTAAAGTTTAAGATATTAAAATTTTGAATGTGTGGACAACAAACGTAAATAATAATCAAAAGGATTATTGTTCTTAACATAGAAAGTGGACGGTGAATATCTACTTAAGCTTTATCAGAGGAGAGATCACGTGTTGAAATTAAATAAGATAGCAGTATTCTAGTATACATACTCGTATATGCAAGTCGTAATGTAAAAAAAAAACAAATTCCTTTTCACGGTAATGTAACTTCAAATAATTAAAATAATTACCATGATTTTAAAATAAGATATCTTTGCAATTTCACAGCTATGGTTTCTTCAAATTCCTTAGCTAAAATTTCTATTCGCTTATATTTATCATCATCTAATAATGGAAGAACTGACATCAAGTACTGAAAAGAAATATTAATATCAAATAATTGCATTACAACGATAATATGACTGTACATGTTAGATATGATACAATAGTCTTCACAACTGAAAATATTGTATTAATAAGATACTTATATCAAATGTCCATGTGAGAGTATGAAGAGATAAATAAATGTAAGGAAGTCAATGTGTTTTATAGGAAACTAAGTAAACTTTAATCACTTACCCGTTTCATTGTATCCTTTACAGATGGCAAGGGAAGTCTAGGCAGTGATCCTTGGAAGCTGTACAACTTGGGCTTGTTCCAACCAGAAAGTACTTTAACAACACTGTACCATATTTTGGTCTTCAATGATATTCTAGAGCCAGGTGCTCGAGATTCGTACATCCAACCCTAAAAAATTATTGAGTTAATATTTGCAATTGTTTAAAAATTCACAAAAGTAATAAAACTAAAAAAATCAAATCATACGGAAGCCGCTGGTAATTTTAGAATATAAAAACAAGGCCAAAGTATATTTCATTTTATGTTTTATCCAGTGGCGTGCAGACTGTGAGATAATTGGACAAGCAACTTTATGATTTGGAAAAAAAATCTGTTACAATTTATACAAATTTTCAGAGATTTCTCTTCATATGATTTATATTAAATTTGTAATGATTAAACTAAATTGACAATGCAAAGGCAAGCAATGCATTCATGCATCTTTAATTTTGCTACTGGTTTTAACTGACTTTGATTATTTATATGATATAAATAACTATATACAAAAATAAATAAATTTTGCTAACTGTATATATTATGCTTTACTAATTCTGATTATTTACCTTGTACATGAGCAGCAACTTAAGTAGATATCGCATGAGAAATATAACAGAAAGCCACATACTGAGTGCCACTAGAAAACAGGCTATGACTTGCCACATTGTTGAATCACTAAACAAAAATAAACACTCAAAATAATAACAGTTGATAAAAGACAAACCACATATATAAATAAACAATGTTTTTTGAATAAGGTACCATCTACAGAATGTATGTTCTAAAGGACATCCAACATTGACCCTTCACGGATGCATCGAATAACTAGCGGAATTATTACGCAAGATCAAGGTCCAAGCGTTTTTCAATTATGGCGAGGGTTACTGGCAAGTGGAAAAACGGTGCACAAATAAATTAAGTAATGTACAGATATCTTAAGAAATACAATTGCAAATCAAAGAAACTTAACTTGCATATTTTGATTTGAAAGTCTGTAATCCTTAAATAATTATCACATAATAGGTATTGTGTGTATTCATTAACATAATAATTGTGATGTTTTTATTTAATGTGAAACCTTCAGCTTTACGGTATAACAAAATTCAAATAACTATGTACAATTTATAAAATAAAAAAATGTTTATTAGGTAATTTTTAAGATGAGTATACATTGTATGATTTATTATTTCTTTGAGGACATACCAATTCATAAAACTTATTCAAAATCATTCGAGAAATTATGATTTAGTTAAATATAATGATATAATCAGACAAGGAGATGATTAAGATGTTATTTGTTGTGTAGGCAGTGGTGACAGAAAGTCATTTTATAAAATTTTACTCATTATAATATTGATCCACTTATATTTATCATTGAAACTGAAATCATCATCATCAATGAAATCAAAATTTATCAAATTCAAACCATTGATTTATCTATAACTAGTGGTCACCATGTGGTCGAAATTAAACCATAATTAATTTAAATTATTAGTTTGAATATTATTAAGGTTCTATTGTCACAGTAGCAAAAAATACAAAAAGATCTTTGAACCAGCAATAACAAATATGTATATTTTTTAACATATATGATAGTATTAATTCAGATTACTGCTAACACTTTCTTTTTGAGATTTTATTTTAAATTTATATTTGTATATTAAGCGAGCGGCATTTCACTAATAACTAATATATTTATTGTAATATAAATTAAAATCCTTAAAATACAAAGTACAAATATCTATTATATAATAACTATGGTTATGTTTGACGCCCAGTAAGACTACAGACAAATAATATTAGGTCCTTACATATGAAATTGACGTTTTTCGTACTGGCCACTTTAATCACAAATTTCTCCTCTTTGGTAAGGAATTACAAATTCAAATTTGTACAGCTATAGACTCATGTATTTGTGCTTCGATGATCGTCATTCATTTGTTTTTTTCTTCTGTTTTTTTGTTTGCGTCACTCATTTTACAAAATGGAAAACTTAAAATATCGCATTATTTACGAGTACGAGTTCCGCCGTGGCACTAGTGCTGCGGAAACAACTCGAAGGGTGAATGATGTGTATGGCGGTCGTATTGCAAAAGGAAACACAGTTCGTTTTTGGTTCCAACGTTTTCATTCTGGAAATTTCGACCTGCAGAACAAGCCCCGTGGACGGCCTGAGACTCAAGTTGATAATGAAGAGTTGAAGGATATTGTGGAAGCGGATCCATCGCAAACCACGTCCGAGTTAGCTGCAGGCTGCGATGTTAGTGATAAAACTGTTTTAATTCACTTGAAGCAAATTGGGAAGATTAAAAAGCTTGAAGGTGGGTACCTCACGAATTGACTGAAGCAAACCGGCAAACGCGCGTCGACTGCTGCGTTACATTACTAAACCGGCACAATAATGAAGGTATTTTAAACCGAATCATTACCTGTGATGAAAAATGGGTTCTTTACGACAATCGGAAGCGCTCAGCGCAATGGTTGGATCCTGGCCAGCCAGCCAAATCCTGCCCCAAGCGAAAATTAACCCCAAAAAAGTTACTTGTAAGCGTTTGGTGGACTAGTGACGGTATTGTTCATTACAGTTTTCTCAAATCTGGCCAGACTATTACGGCTGATGTCTATTGTCAGCAATTGCAAACCATGATGGAAAAGCTAGCGGCTAAACAACCTAGGCTGGTCAATCGCTCCACGCCACTGCTACTTCACGACAACGCTAGACCACACACTGCGCAACAGACGGCTACTAAATTAGAAGAGCTTCAATTGGAAAGTCTAAGACATCCTCCGTACTCCTCGGACCTTGCTCCAACAGATTACCATTTTTTTCGAAATTTGGATAACTTCTTGCAAGGGAAAAAATTCAACTCCGATGGGGCAGTCCAAATCGCCTTCAAAGATTTTATTGATTCCCGTCCGACTGGTTTTTTTAGTAAAGGGATCAATGAACTACCTATGAGATGGCAAAAGTGCATAGAAAATAATGGTTCATACTTTGATTAATTAAATATATTATATTAAAAAATATTCGACTTTTTGTTCCTCCCATACAAAACGCCAATTTCATATGTAAGGACCTAATATTAAAGACAAACAATATTAATTTATTCTCAAATTGACCTGACAGTAACCATAAACAAAAAAGTATATATATGCCTGTGTGTCAAATGCATGGTAGTGTATGTAATGTTTTTTTTTATTGATTTAATGTATTTTTTATTTATTATTTTTAAAAAATATTAGCATTCTGCACTACTTCTCGGCATGAATTATAAGTGTGCCAAATTTCATACACCTATGCAGTCTGCACAATTTTCGTAAAAAGGGTACAAAGTGTTTACTTCACGTATTAATATATAGATATTAGAAATGTCATGAGTAAATTCCATTAGAACGACGATCAGTTGCTCTATTCGTCACGTTGGGCACGACATATAAGCGCATTATATCCCTAGTTAACAAGTTATATTTATTTTATTTAATAAAATATATAATTTCATTATATAGACAGATGGCCGAGTGATGATAGCCCACTCAACATATTGTGTAATTTTATAATACATTGTATTTATTTGGTACACCTAAGCGTTATTATGCACATTTTGTTAATAAAGATATGTCCGCTTTTTAATTGGGGCAGCAAATATAACGCAAGAATTAGAAATATAAAGCAATTACAAGAAACGTAAAAGTAATCCTTAATTGTATTTCAAGTTGTTAATTATGCATTAAAAATAAGGTCACTTCTACTTTCTTTTATTGGATATAAATGTTTTATTAATGTATACACTAAAAAGAAATATACAATATCATTTCTAATATATATATAGCACTTTTTAAGCAACAAGCTTGTCAGAGTGTAAAATGATTTCCCAGGTGTAATATCAGCTCTAAATGTAAACTAATTTAAACAGTGCTGGGATAAATACTATCTCAATCACAAAAAGAAATAATTTAAAAAATGTGAAATAGCAGGATACAGGCACTTATCAGTTGTTTCAACTGCTTGCCTGATAATAAATAAATAATTATATATATATCTCAAACTATATTAGTGATGAAGTGAAGATGTAAAAAAAAGGATATGTAATTGTACACAATGTATAGCTACATAAATAAATATATGGTATTAAGTTATAGTATGTAGGACTTACCCAGGTAAAAAAGTTCGCATTTTCGTCACTAATCCGAAGGGTATATTAAAACCACCAAAATGTGCCCCAACTATTATTGTCCACAGTACATACAGAGATTGCAAGTGTCCAGGGTATACACCATTGTGCACATTATTCTGCATTTAAAATTATTATTATATATTACAGACAATAAACAACAATTATAATTTTATATTTTATTGTCACATTCATTTTTAGAACTGTAGAGAGTAGGAACTAGTTATTACAGGAAGCAATAAGCAATAGCATGTAAAGTGGAAAGTATTTAATATTCAGATATGATAGTAAAAACAATATATTCGAATTCTTATAGCTAAATATTATAATATTTTCTTAGATACTGATTTATTTGAGAAAATATTTGGATATGGTATGGATTTCATATTTTTGTAACTTGAAGAATGTGTTTATTTTTTAAACATTAGTGTCATGTGAAGTATTAAAATGACTTTAGGTAATTAGAATTGAATAATTAGAAAAATAGTTAAATATTGTCTCTACTCCAATGACGATTTAGCTTCATCATCCCTCCATATGACAAGCAAGTACGTGATGAGTCTTAGCCATCAATGTACTTAACGGGTAAAAGGAAATTCTGAGAAAATTATACAATAAATATTGTGTTCTGGATATAGCTTTATATTGAAAGAAATAAGATAGAAAACATATTATTATTCTCTACCAAAAATACATAACAAATTAAGACTGGCATGTGTGCAGAGTGGCATCACTGCATTGGATTTCTATTCAAGGCCCAACCAATACCAGCTCACCAAGCATGTAAATAACAAAACTTACCCTAAAACGAGCTAGCCTCTTTTTCCATGACCGCAGACCAGATTCCCATACTAAATATAATACTTCCCGGTCAAAGTTCACATCCCAGCCATCATGTGTGATAGCAAAGGAGAAAGCAACTGCAGAATGTGCTTCTGCCATGTCGCTTTAGATCTAAAGAAAAAAGTATTTAATTGTAATAATAAAATTGTCCATGACACTTCTTATTTTTCATTGAAAGGAGTTGTATATGTATTTTTCACCAATAAAGACATACAGAATCAAGAAACACTTCTGCTTTAGTTTGTTAGCCTTTTCGTAGTTGTGCGTTAATATAACTTCATTTTTTTTATTTTATATTGATTCAATGAAGCACCCATATCACACTTGATGGAAGATACAGTATAGTTGAAGACTGGAAGTAACAGTTAATAAAAGATAATCCCCAATGGAATTGATAATTTTCTAGTAAAATGGATTGTTTAACACGAAATCTATAAATTTCTCTTTTTAATAGCATTTTTGCACAATATTCTCCTTTAGTTATTATATTCAAGGTTATATTAGCAATAAATGGAGATTGCTTAGCAGTAATTAAAATAACAATACATGTAAGCATTACAAATTAACTTATGACTTTTTCAGTATTTTTGTCTTTTTTTCAGGCCATAACTTTTAAAAAGAAAAAATACTTTATGCTTCTTTGTCTAAAATTAAAATATTGTTTCTAATACAATATATAATTCACATTTCTATTAAAGCTCATTTTTGGCTACAGTCTAGTGTAATATTTAGTAGAAAAATAAAATACAGTGCCCATAAAAAGGAAATAAAACAATTATATTTATTTCAGTAGGCCCATTTATAAGCTCTTTTAAATTAATAAAAAAGTTAAATATGTCTACACTCATTTCTGATAGCAAAATCTTCGATAGAAAGTAGTATAATTTGTAAATTATAATTTTTCATATCATTTAATAGTAGAGAAGAGAATAAGACATTCTTAATTAATACCAGCATAATATTGTAAGTAGTATGAGTGCCTAATGTAACTATATGTATGTGCAGGTTCAAACTTAATATGAATGTATTATATTTATCATATTTTTACATTAGATACGCTTATATTTACTATATACTGCATATTAGCGAATCACTATGGAAAAAGCTAAATATTCCAAAATTTAAATAATGTAAAATAAGAAAAAAAAGTAAGTCACAGCAAAATAATGATTACATTAACATAATGGTACTAACATTAAGAGATAATTTTTACTTTACAGTTATTTGATTATGATTATTTAAATTTAGATTTATTGAAGTCTCATTTATATAACATAATAATAAACCACAATAAAATCTCTAGTGAAATTAAAATTCAATGTAATAATAGCTTAAATAAAAGAACAACAATAAAGTAAACCAAAACTAGTTTAAGAGAAATCAGCACACACAGGCAAAAGTAGGTATAATTACCTTGCGGTAATACCGCACGCACACACCAAAAAGGAGTCAAAGTCTAATATCAGAAATTCGACGCTTTACAAATCTATCGACAGAAAAGTTGAAATCGCAACTTATATTCTTTACTTGACTTTCAATATTATAATTACACAAGCGTAAAAAGTAACAAAACAAGATAATATTTAAGTTCTGGTCAGATCACATGCGATCCACGTATTGAAATTTAGGAGGTAACGAACAGTTACTTTTTCCTTCGAGTAATGTATCTTAAGTTATTATTATTAATTTTATCTTACCTTAGAAAAAGTAAAAATACGTGTACGAATTATTATAAGCAGTATTTATACGGTAGTCAGGTACTGTATGAACAGTACCTTGAAAATTGATTTTACAGAATATTCTTTAGCATTTTGACTTTTACATTAATAATTTGAAAAAATATATATTGTTACTGATATTATTAATAAAACCAAATTTTCAACACAAATCGATATTAAAAATATTATTACGTCTTCACATTCACATGAGCACGTCTAAATTTAAAACGTTCAACATTTTACCATGTAATTTACAATATTTCAAGTTTTAAGCATCAGTGCTGCCAATTGCAGATAAAATACCCTTAAAAAGATTTTATCGTTTAAAATCGTAATTTTAATTTTGCTGCTCTGTAATCATGATTAAATTTCTTCAAAACATTAAGGAGTTATAAATGTGAGATAAATGTAGTCATATTAATGATGGCAAACGAAAAATGTAATCGTAATCGGTTTTTATTAATCTGATTACATTTTGCCCCTTTGACGTAGCTTCCACTGTATCAGTCGTATCAATTATACGAGTTTAATGGCCTCTGGGCTAAGAGGTCCTGAACATGTGTAAACAAAACGCGTAAAATGTCAACCGTAATGTCATTTAAAATTTTTTTTTTTGGTTGCCCTGGTGCATGTCTCTTTGTACCTCAGAGAGTGGCGGGGCCTTGCACCGACTAAAATAGCCGAGGGTAATACACCTTCTACCTATCGGGGGTCGAGGGCACAACTAGGGCCTTATCCTCGATACTCGGTAAGGCGTGCGGCCTCTAGATACGTCTCTACTCACTTGGCCTCTGCGCTCTTGAGCAGGACGCGGGAAAACATCGCGTGCCACTCGCACCCTTGTTGGACGACACGGTCTCTCAAGTATGTCGCCCATTGCCGTCGTTAGAGGTGGAAATGTCTTAGAAACGCCCCCCTACGACGTCCCAGTCTTGCGGGTCACCGGGCAGGCTGGGATGACGCTGCTGAAGCAAGCGCCTGTCGAACCTGCTCCATCGCCTCCTTCTGTGTAAGCACCTGCTCACTAAAATTGAGCACCAATTTTCATGCACCCTCACTGCCGACCATAATTAGGATGAGCGTCGGCAGCGAGAAGTATCCATCTCCCATTCTTACCATCCCGGAATTCTCCGAAGCTCACGCTGGGCATATTTGGAACGTGTGCTCAGCGACTCGTCGAAGCATCTGTCACAGTGATGGCTTCTCAGTGTTGGTTCACTACCGGTTGACCTGGGGAGATATTTTCCGAAGCAACTATGTCCAGAAAGGATCTGTGTCAGCCGGTAGGACATCGTGCCATGACTCCGTTCGAGCCACTCCTTTAGAACGGGACAGATTGCCCCGAAATGTCATTTAAACACACCCAAAGTATATTAAGCAGTTTTAACTTTAAAATAAATGATAATAAAACTATATATTTCAATGATTTGGTTAACTTAATTACTGGAAGCACTAACTAATGCTTATAAAAATAAAAGTAATAGCTTATAATAAATAAATAAATTAAGTATTATAATTCAATACGAGCGTTTTCTTCTCTTTTTTTTTGTTAAGCAATTTTATCTTAAATCCTTGATAGAGGCCCCATTTTTTCAAAACACCTCTTAATTTGGGAAACATTTGTTTATAGTGTGTATTCTCTAAGAACACAGGTATCTTGTTTCCCTTGTCCATCTTAGTTATTCCGTGTAAATACTTTAATGGGCCACGGCAAAATGTAATTTTAGTTTCGGCTCGAATTTTTGTCCTGGCTTCACAGGTCATAGTCATGAGCAAACTAGAGTGTCGCGGAATATAGAACCTCCTCATACGATTTAAAGAAATAAAAAAAGCAAAAAAAAATACTGATGTAGAGCTAATAAATATCCCTATATATTTATTATTAATAAGAAGATAGTTGGAAGGACATTTATATTTGATGAAAATATGAGCTACTATTCCTTTTTGATATAGCCTGAAGTCCTTTTTAATTCTAAACTAAGCTAAAAACCCAACGACTATTTATATATTGAAACCTAGGAATAGATTTAATGAACCAATGACATAATAAAAAATATAGCAAAATTAATTACTGCTTGTAAAGTTATACAACAGTAAATACTTATCTTGGTAAGGTTGTAGCCTTTCTCGCGATCGCTGCAGAAATAATCATACATGTGGGGTCCACGATGAAGTACTTAGGGCTCGTCCTGTACAGTCGCTGTAATTTTAACGCCCATTCCCAGTGTCTGATCCCTAGAGTGAGGGCAATGGCAGGAGCCTTGAGCCGCATAATGCCCAATCAAAAGGGATCCAATGCCTCCAGCAGAAGGCTCTATCTCCAAGCCGTGCGCTCCATGGGGCTGTATGGCGCCCCAGTGTGGGCGGAGGCTCTCAACCGCCATAATACCACCCTTCGACGCCGTCCCTATAGGGTGTTGGCGATAAGAGCCATCTGGAGATACAGCTCCGTATCGCACGAGGCGGCGTGTGCACTAGCGGGGTCCGTGCCGTGAGATCTTGACGCGGGATCCCTCGCAACCCTCTATAGATGGCGCGAGAAGAAGCGAGCCAGGGGACTGCGGCCGGCCCGCACTGAGATTCGGAGGCAGAGGGTCTTTCTCCAGGACCAGGCCGTGAGGGATTGGCTGTCCAGGCTGGAGCAACCTAGCGCCGGTCTTCGGACAATTGAGGCAGTGCGCCCTTTCTTATACTCGTAGCTGGACAGACAACATGGCGCGCTTTCCTTTCGGCTCACCCAGATCCTCACGGGTCACGGTAATTTTTACCGTCACCGGTGGTAGGTGTCCGTAGGAGAGTTGACGGCGGGAGCCTCGAGGACACGGCGCAGCACACGCTTGAGGTGTGCTCAGCCTGGGCTGAAGAAAGGAAGTTCCTTCAGGACTGCATTGGGGACGACCTCTTGCTGCCAGCAGTGGTAAAAGCCATGGTCGGCAGCGAAGAGGCATGGCGAGGAGTCACAGCCTTCTGCGAGGTTGTTATGAAGCAGAAGGAGGCCGCCGAAAGGGTCAGCGAACATCTTCTCTGGCTATTCGGAAGCCAAGGCACCGTCGCCTGAGGGATGCGTTCGCTCAGAGCGAGCGCGACATCCCCCGGTGACAATAGCCGAGCAGTAGACTTGAGGGAGTCTGCTGTCCGGATTGGAGGGTGGCGGTGTGCAGTGCCCGGCGCGCCGCCTGTGTGATCGGTATTGGAAGGGTGGGCTCTTTACCCCTACCCCTCCCAGAGAAGCAGCCTCGACAAGGCATTTTGCTCTCCGGGCGTCTGGATGAATTTGGTTTCCCAGGTTTGGGTGGAGCGATTAGAGGGACACCCCGGGGGTTTTTAGTCAGTAGGAGTCTGACACATAGGGGTTGCTGTCCTTACGGCGGCCTTGATGGTCCTATGCAGGATTTTCCCCCGAAACACCAAAAAAAAAAGAAATAATCATACGCATAAGCGAGACAAATTCTTCACACATGATAGTTTGGAGGAGAGTTTTACAAGGTGACAACTTAGGCTTTTTATTTTATCTACCAATTCTTAGCAATGTGTTAGAGAAGTTATTAAAAACGACCCATCTAAGGCACGCTAGGCAATTGAGACAATAGATTTTTCATGAAATGGTCAGTCTACCATCTTTTAGTATTATAATCTTATAGTATAATATTACTATGCTTTTCTTTAGCTATAATTTTTTGAACAAATAAATGTACACTATTATTGATTGTAGTTGATAAAATGTTGTAAAAATAAAATATTATTTATCATTTCTAAAATATCCTTTTGATTAGTAGTACAATAATTAGCATTAAGGTGTTTGACATTTTTATTTCATTTAAAAATTAAAAATAATTAGTAGATTGTAATCTGTACCTACATAATTTTGCCTTCAAAGATCCCTTTAGTCATATTTAAAACTCCTGAATTTAGGGATAAAACATCAACGTTGACAGCACTGCAAAATTTTATAGTCTACCGCCTACTGGAGACGAGTCCACACGATATAGTACTAGCTACAAAAGCGTTCCCTATAGGACAGTATAAATATAGTAAAATAATAATACTATTTTACTATATTTTATATTATATAATAATAATAATAATATATGTACTGTGCCTAAAGGTAGATAATACTTATCATTCTGCTATTTTCAGGATGTACATACTATAGTGATGGGGATTGCGTATGATTTCATTAATTGAAAGATTCTCATTCAAATACATTTTTTAAACTAGTCAATAATTGAATCACCTTTTATAATTGATCAATCAAACAATTGATTATTGATTGTTTTCAATAGAATCCAACTTTGAAATCAAGTTGAATTGGCAAGTGACAACAAGAAAGATAAAAATATTTTATAAGCTAAGTGACATTCTGTAGAATTTATCGACTGTGCTCACATGAATATTGTTTTATCATATAGTAAATTATACGATATAATATTTTAAGGCCCCTTAAACTGATCGAGGTTTACGGTATAGGAATATATGTATATAGCATCTTTAGGAAGGCATGTGGAGTCAGGGGAGATGAATAGGCTGAAACATGTACAAAATTAGTGGCAATACAGGATATTCCAAAAGAAGTAAAAGTAATTACTGGGAAATTTTGACTTTTTTTAAGAAAGTTTATTATGATAGGAAATATTTTTTCGATAAAAGAAGTAAAGAAAAAGGTATATGATATAAAACTATCGTCAGTCAGCCTCTTCATGTCTTCTGATTCAGTGAAGCTGTATGTAAAAGAAATATTTAAAATTATGCTTAAGACTCCGTTCCGGGCATTATCCAGCGGCAAGTTTTGCATATCTCATGAGGAAAGCCGAGTGACCCAATTATGAGATTGTGGAAATGTGCAATACTTGCTGATGTAGTGTGCTCAGAAATAAATACAAAGGAAGTCACTAGTAAGCAAGTAAAAAATTAAAATAAGTTGAAAAAAAAAAAAACCTTTAGAGATGTATTCTTGTATGTAAAAGTATGTGTTCGTAAGATTTCAGGGTAGTGTGATGTTACGATTCATAGGTGCTTGTGGAAACGCTATGTATATTCCGACACAAAACGATGAATTGTAATTGAGCGACTAGATCAATCAAGATAATTATATGACATGAATCAATGTCTTAACTTCGCCCATCACTATTTCAATATTATTGATAAACTTGGTCAAAGATTTATAAATATATTTATTACGTCCGTCGTTTAAGTTTATTTGAAATCATAATCTCTCTGAATTTAATGTTCCGTTAATCCTAAAAATAATATTTATAATACTGTAGCCCGGATTAATATTTTAACACTGGAAGTAAAGCAAGTAACTATTAAATCATTTAAAGAGTAAGTAATGAGCTCCGTTATTACATAAAACTAGTCGCTTGTGGCATACTTAGACCTCGCGGAACTATCTTATTGTAGTTTTGTACAACAACGCAATAAGGATTTTTTAAAGCTTATCCTTAGTGTTTATAATGACGCGTCCGCAAAAAATGTTTCGTGTTCCGCAAAATACCTACTTGTCTTTGTTAAAACAATTGTCGATGGTGCGAGGGGGAAGAAAAATAATTGTATAGAGGCACTAGAAAAAAAAGACAAATTTTATATCTTGTGAAACACGAAAGAGTTACTGCAGACGCATCATATCATTTATAACAATCGATAAGAGATATATTATTTTCAAAACTAGTTGTTTGTGGCAAACTGAGGCCTTGCGCTACTATTATATTGTAACAACACACAGAATCTTGCCCCCAACATTTAATACTTAACACTTTTAAAGTAAATCTGATATTTGACAAAATTATCAAAGTTTATAGAAGAAAGAATTAAAAAAAAAAACAGGTATGAATGGGACTCAAGCTTAGAATGCTCCATACAAACACCCCTATAAGCATAGATGGACAAAATGTAATCAGATTAATAAAAATGATTAACGATTACATTTAACGTTTTTTGCCATTAATATGACTGCATTTTGCTAATTTATGTTTTAAACACTACCAGATCCCAGATTGTATACACACTTATCATTTCTTAATGCTTTAAATGGATTTAATCATGATTGCAGAGCAAGAAAATTAAAATGACAACTACATTTTGTAATCATTCATCATTAATCAGATTACATTTTGCCCACCTCTGCCTATAAAAGACTGAGTATTAAAATTTAATTTGGACCCTACACTTCCACATGTTTCTGAGAAATAGATGCTTGACAGACATATACATGGAAAACAAAGTGGTTCTATAAGAGTTCTATTTTTATCAGTAACACAACAACAGTAACACAAACAACATACAGAAATAAGAAAATACAAAAATGAAATGAGACTTTAAAATATTAAATCCTCACCCTGTACCCCCTAATGATAAATGTATAAAGAAAAGATCTCTCTAATTATCATTTGTTAGTAATTATTACCTATACTATGAAAGAATTATAAAAAAATAATAATTTTAAACTGCTGGGATAATCCTTGTACATTGATTATTATTTTCCACAGATATCATTTTTATAGTTCAGTTTTATCAAAGAAATGTGAAATATTGATGAAATGGTATATAAAAATAAAAATCAACTTCGACTATAGTATTGGAAATACTGTAGAATACTGTTTACTATGAAAATTTGTTGATGTGTATGACCTATAACTCTTATTTTTATGTTTTTGCTAATTTTCAGTATCTTTTATTAAAATACTGGGTATTAGCTAAAACTCAACATACATATCAACTAAATATGATAAACTCAGTCAATAACTAATTTAAGTCTTTTTTTGTTTGCAGATGCAATTATCATTCTATAGCTTTTGTTGATCAAGCCAATGTAAATTTGGATGAGTAAAATTAAAACAAACATGATTATGTATTTATCTTTATTTAAATTTAAGAAAAAGATTATTACAATATTTATTATTTCATTGTTTGTTGTATCTGCTGTTTATATTTATTTAAATTATTTACAACAAAGCTATAATTATGCGCAGTCATCAGGAGAGCGCTGTTTATCTGAGTTGACATCAATAAAGTATCAGTTAACAGGTAAGAAAATAGCTATCAAGTTTGTTGTTGCACCTTTATTTATTCAGAACTATAGGTAGTATGCCCACATAACTTTTACATCTCACTGCTTACCTTAAAACTTATAGCTATTGAAGTTTCCACAATTGATTATCTCAATTCATGCCTTGTATCTCAATATTAATATGAAGTATATTCTTAGTGGTTACGGAATATAAAAATCGCATTGACAAGTTGCTCACAGAAACACAAAAAACTCATGAAAATGACAAAGAAAAATTTAAAGACATAATGGAGAGCTGTGTAGCAATGAAGCAGCAGTCATCTATTTGCCAAGTATGTGTATTATATTGTTAATGTTAATACACCAAATTTTTTGCCTGGAGTATTTACTAAACATGACGAGATATTATTTTAATGGTAAGAACATTTAAATAGTCTGGTCTGATCTTTGCTATATTTGCCTAATAAATTTAGCGTTTACTGACATAGATAGTTCCATCCATTTGTCCTAAATAAGTGATATATCACATTCCGAGACACTAGCGTCGCCGGCGGCGCCAACGACGACGATTAAGGATAGGTCCATCAACTGTCGTTTAAATAACGCAGTTTCACTCCGACGCAGCCTTGAGTTTCTTTCGCCGTTTTTTCTCAAGGTAGTCGCTTCCGAAATGATTGTAGGTCACCGTTCAGTTCGTTTTTAACTGACCGGCCGCCCAAGTCGAGATCCGTACCTACAGGGATGCCCTTGCGTAGCCGCCCAACTCATAAAATTAGCTGACTGAGCACCTTCTGCGTTCGCCCACCAAGCCTGGTTTAGTTGTGAAGGCCTTTCCCGGCCATGCAATACGGTCATTCGGACAAAAAAGGGTGCTTTATAGCCATAATAATTTCAGAAATAGATGGAATAATCACTTGAGCAGCTGGATACAATATATCCAAGAGACAAGAATATTTTAGATGACCAGAAATTTTCTAGACATGCTTGTGGCTAATGTGTTTATAATAAACAGAATTCCAGGTAAAAGGAGTACAAAAAAATAATAGTAGTAGTAGTAACCGTTTTTTATTTATTTACATTAGGTATTCTAATGCAAACCCAATGGACAGGGCTGTGCAAATTTCTTCACAAGACTTATAATATTAATTTTCTTCCCCAGAGCCAGTTCGAAGATTTACAGCTGGAATGTAAGAAGGTTAGAGAAGACTATGATAAAGTGCTACAAGAATTGAAAAACTTAAGAGCTAGTTAATTAATGTCACGATTTACTGAACCCAAAGACCAAATTTTTATATTTTAAGAAATACTTTATATTTTCTGATTATAAAACATACTTTATGCAATTATAGGTTTTTATTTTACCATGGCTCTTTATAAAGTGAATTGTTTGTTATTAGAAAAAAAAATATACACATAGTATGTATCTGTCACACGTTATATTTTTTCCTATTCTCTATTAACTGTACAATAGTTGACAGTACATTTTTGCAAAATTACTACATAAGCCATTTGAGAGCAAAATTCTATGGTTATCATGTCATTTATGTAACAAAATATATCTTTCTCCAGGCTTTTTTTACTACAATAATTTGATTACCTACTGGGATAACTGTACTTTCTTATTTTACCTTGACAAAATGAATTAGAGGAGAATAGGCCATTGGGAATCAGCGGATAACGGGAGTTATCCACACATCCCCGATACTGCATACGCGAGCATCGTGTAAACTACGTCCTCGCCCTGCTCTCTACTCCCAGACATTGCGTTGAAAAGCTCGTGCCAGCAGGAGTCCTTGATTCCGAGAAATGGTAGTGTTTTAATTTTGCTGCTCGTCATTATAATTTTTCGTTAAGTTAAAAGGTTCTTTAAGTATTGAAGTTTTTGATATATACAATCATAAATTTTAAACGTATTTAGTCAAGATGTTCAAAATGGTTCTTTTTTCTCAACGGTGTTGTTGTGGGGAATAAGAGTCCGAAGACTCCTATTTCTCGCAAATGATTGCCACTACCTGTAAATAACATGTGCGTCGAATTAAGTACCTCAGAATTATCACCTATAACCAAAGAAATATCAGATAAGGATCTTTATTGCATTATTCAATTAAGTTACTAGAGAAAACACCTGTGATTAGTATAAGATAGAGTCGAAATAAGCAGTACGCTGTAGTTTTAATTACAACCCAAATAAAAAAAATATAGAAAAACATCCTATAAAGGCAAAGCGGCGAGTACTTCAGGAATCAAAACGATGCTTCAGTATCAGATGTTGGTACTAACGACTTACGCCAGGATAATGATGACGACGAAAAGATGCGGGGAACTGATGTCTAATATGCAACGATTTTGGAAGAAATGAGATGTGGTACACATGTAGGTACTCCATATGGATTATAAACTCGCTTTTATTACATCGAGTGCGATTCAGGTGAAGGTTACATTTGCGATATGTGCTCTTCGACTCTTTTACTCTGATTAAAGACAGGTAAACCATTGCCCCCATGTCGGTACAATGGGAGTATTTTTTTTATTTTTTAAACTGTTATAATTTCTAAAGTTGATTGCCGAAGGGATTGAAACTAATCTGATTCGATATGTAATTAAGTAAACTTAATGTTTAGGAGGTTATATTAAAGATTTAATTTAAAACTACCTGCAACTGTCCAGAAACAGGAAGCTTGTTTGTTTTTCGTCGACAGCTTGTGTTGCAATTGGAAAACTTGTGCACGGAAAGGAAATTACGAGAAAACTGTGGCTTCTCAGTTCAGCTCAGGTGGTTCTGTTGTGGAAGGGAGAACGTGGAATCGTAATGCTAGACTGCCAGCATCAAAATTGTACCTTTATTGTTCACTAACGTCTAAATCGTTAACAATGCGGACGGCTCGTCGCCTTATAATGACGATATAGGTAGCTGGTCCACTGTGAAAAACTGCCTTCTTTTTTGGTTCACATTTTCATTGCTTATGAATTTGCTACAATCTTATATCATTTAGAAATGTTTGTTTTGTTGTTATAATGTATGTTGGCCCAAAGCACAATAGTAGAAGACTTATTCTGTGACCAAGGAGTGAGGTAAATGTACACTGTGCCGGGGTAGCGCATTATCTCGTTGTTTTTTGTTTTTAGACGTAAATTTGTCAGTAAATCCATGATGCTCTACAAACAAAATAAAACCAAATATCAAGTACAATACAACCACAATAACATGATTTTAGAATATACATGGAAATAAAATAAATATATGTAGTTATAACACTAGGTGATCCGACGAACTTTGTATAGCCTAGTGTAGCCAATGAATATCGTCTTAATTTTTTAACTAAAACTACGTCCCCACTCCTACCACATCCTCCCTACCTCTCCCCTCCCATTCTCATATCAAAATTAATAATAATCGGTCGACCGTTTTTGAGTAATAAATGGTGTAACTAGCACAAATTTGTTTTATATACAGTGACGACATAAGTATTGGCACAGTGGGGTAAACAAAATTATTATAGTGCTAGCAATTATAAGAATACAAATAAGATCTGTTTTATTTATTATAACAATACTTCCATCCTTGATACTTAATTATATTAAAAAAATCGATTGAAAACAATTCCGTAGTTCAGGAAAAAAATAATATAAATGGCATCATCTATTTTGGCCGGAACAAAAGTATTGGCAAAGCATACAAAAATAACGAAAAAAAAAAACAATATTTAGTTGGCAGTCCTTTTCCTTTCAGTAGTTCACTCAACCTATCAGGCAACGAATGCACTCACTTAGCCACGAATGAGGGCTCGATGGCATTCTATTTTTCCACAATGATTCTCTTGAGATCGGCTTTACTGGAAATATAATGTTTCCTTATCCTATTTACCAGTTCGTGCCAAAGATGTTCAAGCAGATTGGGGTCTAGGGATTGTGGTGGATATGGTGGCGTATGTGGGATGTTGAAAACTATGCATTGACGAATGTTGTAAGAGTCTGCTTTTGATCGTTGTCATGTTGAAAGTAAAAATTACGTCCAAGATTCAGATCACGCTTTTATTTAAGTTCTCTTTAAAAAAATCATATACACATAATGGTCCATTGTTCCTTCAATGAATACGAGATTTCCAGCTTCAGATGAACTTATACAATCCCACACCATTATCCTACCACCGCCATGTTTAACCGTAGATAGAAGATTTTTCGCCTCAAGCTTATTGTTGAATTTTCTCCACACTAAAATTCACCCACCGGATCGAAAGATATTAAATTTTGTTTCATCTGAGAAAAGTACTGTGTTCCAAAAATCTAATTTCTCATACAAAAAATATTTTGCGAATTCGATCCTCTTTTTTATTTATTTTTTGCTTATGTGGGGCTCCCTTCTTGCGACTCTCGCATTGTACCCGGCACTCCTGAGGACTCTGCGAACTGTTATGGGATGAAAAACTGTGCCAAGGTCTTCTCTTAATGTTGCTGCTATCGCCATTGATGAAATTTCCAGATTATGTTTGACTTTATTGACCACTTTCCTCTTCTCTCTCTCGTTGAGCTTGGGTGGGCGGCCGCTTTGCGAACGATGTTCGACGTTTTCTTTACCTTTATATTTTTAATAACGCTTTGCACATTATAACAGCTTTTATAAATAGTTTTGCAATTCCTGCATAAAGATTATTCTGATTGTACAAATTCAATATAATTGTTCTCTCGGACAATCTCGTTTCTTTACCTTTACGTTCTATTATTATATTTTTTTACTTCTTTTTATTATACTACATAGATAATTCCTATAGCTATAACACTGGGATTCCCCTCTAGTTAGTTACACTCACCTACCGACAGAATATAGCAACATAGAACGCCTTGCCAACTTATGTTATATACTGTGCCAATACTTATTGTTCCGGTCAAAATAGATGATGACATTTATATTTTTTTTCCTGAACTATGAAATTGTTTTCAATTGATTTTTTAAAATATAATGAAGTATCAAGCATGTAAGTGTTGTTATAATAAATAATCCAGATATTATTTGTATTCCCATAATTGCTAGCACTATAATAATTTTGTTTACCTCGCTGTGCCAATACTTTAGTTCGTCACTGTATATATAGATTGTGTCATTTTTTTTTATCCTGACTCCGCCGTGATTACAATGCCTGTTAGTGAGCAGGGTGCAGTCCAAAAAGAGACAATGAATATAAATAGATTAGAAAAACCCATCGGTAGTCGCAGCGATCATGCTGACATGCACAAATATCTCTTCAGGCTCCGCTTAAAGGATCCAATGTCATAGGATGGTGGGAAAACGATTACCGGAAGACCATTCTACAGCCCAACGACACGGCAAAAGTAAGAGTTAGAGAACTTGTTAGTCTTAGCCGGGATGTGAGTTACCGTATAGATATTTTAATAATTGTACTAAGACAAGATGGCGTCCGCTCATACATCGGTCATAAAATTTCCGCGCCAAAATTTGCACGTGACATGGCCTATTAGATGTATTGTGGCAGACGGCGCCACCAAAAATAGAGTTGCCACATTCACCCTAAATACCCTTAAAATTAATTATATATTCCAATACGGAATAATGCTAAATTTCTGTTAAATATACTATTTTTTCACTCGACTTGTCTTGAATTTTAAACCATTTATATAATTAACATACATAAAAGAATTATAAACAGTTCTACGGTACATGATGATTTTAATAATTTTCCATAATATTAAATCAATACTTAGCATGAGGTACAACCAAGGCACCACCAAATGACTATCTATATATCATATAGATGTCAGGATGTAGGTATAGTATTATTCCGAACAACCTGGTAACTATTTATGTATAATTTCAAGAAATAAAACAATTAATTAATAATTTATTTAATAAATTGGACTTTAAGCAAAAAATAAATATAATTAACAAAGATTTAACAATGATGCTAAAAAGGTTGTAAATGAAAACTATAGTATATTGTACTAATATAATGCCTAAGACGAATTTATATAATTAGTAAATATTTTTATTTTTTTTATTAGTATCAACTATGGACCTTGTTGGGCATGGTATTTAAGTAGGCAAGAGAGCTTCAATATATAAATAATAATTTGAAGGCTGATGTAATTAACGGAATGTTTAACGTAATTTCACGTTCGGTTAATATTGGTATGAAGATCGTTGCAGATACTGGAAAGCACATATAATACTTTATCCACGAAATATTTTTTAAAGGAGTAAAAAGAGGGTTGGAAATAAAAGGAAGGTTGCCTGTTCGATCGTGAGAGCGAGTTCGCATGGGAGAAAAAAAAATAGGTTATTGGAAGTACTAATTTTACGTAGACGAAGTCAAGGGCAAAAGCTAGTATTGTATATAAGTGGCGTATTTATTCAAGCATATCAAGGAGTTTACAACTTTTCAGCTTTTAGACCACTATATCTCAAAAATGGTAATTCTTAGGAGAATACGTATAAGCAAAATTGTTACAGATAATTGCATAATCTACAATTTTGACATATTATTTGATATTTTTATGATATATGTTAGTTTTGTTAAAACATGTAAAATCCCATATTTGTGAACTTAAATAACTTTTCTGTAGATATGGGATCAATGGGAATGGCGTTCCTAATATTCATATATTTATCATAACCATGTATTTTGACCGGGCTTATAGCAATTGGCACCTACCAAAAAGTTTACACAAATAATAGGTATATTTTTCATCAACGTAGTGATTAACCACAACTATATCGTACTTGATGCCAGCTAAAGACAATAAAAATTAAGGTTTTCGTGTTAAAGCACAGGTTAAGTAAGTCCCTAAAATTGGGGAGTTTTAAAAAGTAAAAAACTAGCAACATTAGCAGTTAAAAATTATTGTTATAAAATTGAAAATTATATTGATGGTTTTTCAAAGAAATGCAAACATATTTCAATTCACCTATGAAAGAAAATTTTACTATTGCTTTCGAATGATCTCTGAAAATTTCTGCACAATTTGACAGCACACCACGGCATAATAAAAAAATATAACAAAGCACAACACTGCATCGCTTCCAAGTGACAACTGTTGTCCATGAGAAGCGTGTTGCGTATTAATTCATACAATTCACTGAAACTGTTTTGCGCGGTTAGTACTATATCTATATAATTTAAGCAATTATAATTATTTAAATATATTCTGAAAGTCACTTTATTTATACTTTTAAATAATTAAAATGTGGGTTCGAAGTTATCACAAGGTAGATACGTACAACGATTACCGGAATTCAGTAAGAAGCCAAATTATATAACAGGGTTAGAGGCAAATTCTAGGTTTAGTAAAATATTATATTATATATAAAATATTATATCTAAAATATAATAACGATTATTTTTATAAATGAAAGATTACGATGCTAATTAATATCAAAAATTCATTATAACATCCACCTACAGAATAAAATTCCTAGCAGTTTCATACTTATTGTATTAATCTTCCTTAAAATAGAAAATGCCTTAATATGCCGTAACATGATAATTTACCTCATCTACATGGTCGAAGAACAAATTATAAGTTTGAAATTAAATAAGAACAAATTATTAGTTTGATAGTAAAGGTAGTGCGTACCTAAGTCACGTGCTTGCCAGTGTCTACGTGATTACTACGCGAGTTTTTTTTTAATAAAGTCTGAATAATCTTATCTATAAGTGTATTTAATTATATAAAACGTTTAAAATATGTTTCTATTCCTATACTTATGATACAGATCATCCCTTTTTTGTTAATACACCCATCAATTTCATTCTACACATTTGCTTATGTCAACACTCAATAGTAACGACTTCCTATGTTTATGTAAGCGATTAACTTGGGTAGGTACTTAAGCCTGCCGGCGAAGCTTTTCATTACTATTATTAAGGAAAATTTTAATTTTAGAATAATTATTAGATAATTAACGTTTTAATTTTGGAACGATCTCTTTCAATTATTTTATGTTAAGGATTCTTCAACTTAAGACATGCCTACAGGGAAATATATATTATCACATGTGTATATAGGTGATTTAAATACTTAAATTGGTAACATTTGGGTTTATTTATCATAACATAAAAAGTAATAGACGATCAAATTTAAAATTAGAATAAAAATAAACTGTTATTCTTGTGAACGTATTTTTTAGTATAACAATTGAGGTTTGCCATAATTTAATTGTTAGGTTATAAGAAAAATTCCTTTCGAAATTTAAAAAAATCAATGTATGTCTTTTTTCATATCTTCTAAATATAGGAATAAACTGGCCAGAGGAAAGATTAAAATATTAAATATTTACGGAGTTATTATGGATATTATCCGGTGCATTGAAGTGCGAGTCTAGGTAATCAACGCGTTGAATGATGAACAACTTTTCTTAAAAGTTCCTTTGTAATATTCTTTTGTCCATTTAGCTTAGGAAATACGTTGACTGAATAAGATTGGAAATTATATTACATTATCAATACATCAATTGCTTTTCCAGCTTTATTAACAAACTAGATGTTAAGCAATGCAAGAGGGAGTAAGTACTATATACATAACCAAAACAAAACAAAAAAAATCGAGTTCGTGATGTAGTATATTTGACACTTCTAAAATTATTTATGGTATTATGGTTGATTCTGATCGTGTTGTAACGCAAAAAATATTGATATATTTGGCTGAAAATTATGATTTTTTTTTCATCATTATCCAAATTATGCACCTTCCTAATTTTTTTTAAAGATTTCATATAAATAAACTACTTTAAAGGAATGAAGAATGTTTAAAAAATAGTACATAAGAACTTTTTATTAAAGAGCTTGTTAACATTCACATTTTATATTTTATCATTTTATAGATTTATTCTTTCCAAGCATAGGCTACATTATTACACAACAATTTCATTATTCGTTTTAGATCATTACAAAAAATACAACTGCAGCACTTTTGACAAAATAATAGCGACGCCCGCTAAAAACTTTATTGTGCCGCCATTTTGTAAAATACAAAAAAACTTTCTACTCTGTAAAGTAGAAATTAATTACTGTTAAGCTTTCAAATTATATTACATTTTCCCCTCTGAAATTAGTGAAGAGTTTATTCCATTAGAACATTTTATTTTAAAACTAAACTGGAACAGTCATATAGCAAGAATTCACTTGGCATAAACAGAACTATATTTATTAGTATAAGTATTTATTTATTTATATTTTTATATGTATTGTCTTTAATATATTGTAGTAACTTATTTCTTTATAAATATGATAGAATCAGCGAAACAAGTACCTATGTAATAGTATGAAGGGCAGGAGTAACAAAAAGGATGATGCATGTTGGGATCATGAAGTAAAAGAGCTTATGCGTAAGGAGAAAGAAGCATGGCGTAATGTGTTAGCTATATTCAGCTTGAAAGGAGAAGAGAAAATAAGGAGAAAAGATTTATATCGCAAACAAAGAAAGAGACGAAGGCACTGGTTGGTAAGAAGCGTGAAAGCTGTCAGTTATTTGTGGGAAAAAAGGGTGTAGAATAACTTTAGAGACAATGCCAAACTTTTTTGGAGGAAAGTAAGGAATTATAGAGTCTGCATTACAACCGGTAGGATAAACATTGTGTTATCAAAGACAAAACTACAGTAGTTTATAAAACTAGTGTAGGAGACTAGCGCATAAAGATTTGTTGGAAATATTCTTGGAAACACCCAAACTATGGTAATAACGAAAATTTGCAGCCAAGTATTATTTTTAGTAAAAAAAATATTTTGGAAACTGCTACCAATTTGACTACCTATTCATTTACTGAAGATTTCTGTATATACTCAAAATTTTGAAGGTAAAGAGAGGCCTAAAGAAAAAAACTGATCAGTTTTTTTGGTCTAATTATTGATACGTCTTAGTTGCTGATATGACTGCGTCGCGATACGACTGAATTTAAAATTCGACAATACGCCCTAGCGTACAATATGGCCCACAACTCTTTAGCTCAGACCGACAAAGGCATATTCGCGAATTTAACTCACATGAAATGGTTACAGTAGTACTTCAACTTAAGGGAAGGGTAGGGTTTTTAAACATTTTTTTGAATGGAGAACCTTTCAAGAATATTCGTGTGAAAATTTTATATCGAAGAGTGAAAGGCTATTTGTTTTAAGCGACACTTTTTGGTTATATAGTAATATATATTTTTGGAATCAGTACAAAACGGTGATTCCGAATATATATTTTTTGCACACAAATAATAAATTTTACTAACAAAATAAAAATTTAATTAAATCACAAAATCTATTTTCTTAATTACAAATAAAAATTATTAGGGCAGTGATTCGACACAATAATAGAACTCTCACGTAAACTAACAAGAGATCTGCTCCGCACAAAGCCTAAAACAAGACTCTCCAACAAGAGGTCCGCTCCGTACGGAGCCTCGAGCGAGAGTCCCCCTGGCCGACGAGCTTGCATCCGCTTATAAACCGCTTCTATATGGGGCAAATAGAAACGACTTGTTTTTTTTTCTATTTAACAATTCTCCAACAATATATATTACTATTTCACCAAAAAACATCGTTTAAACCAAATAGCCTTTCACCCCATTGATATGAATCAGAGCAAAACCAACGAAGATACAGCGGTTTAAACGACCGCGTATCACATCCGCGCGCCCAAATGGACGGCAGAGCGGTGACCGTTATACAGACTCTAATGGAAAAAGAAAAGGATTTGATCTCTACTGTTTATTTAGTCAGTGTAGAGCATATATAATATAATATAATTTATATAATTATCTTTAGCAGAACATTCTACCAGGCAGACGTACCTACTCGCTCGGTTTAATTTTTTTCTTAGTTAAGTTAATGCTAAAACGCCGAAAAAAGTTAAAATATCCGATAGAACATCATCTGGTCCGAGATTATATCAATCTGGAAAAATTATACCTCCGCAAAAACGTTAAAGCGAAGACGTTTCAATAAGTAGCGTGAATGAATGGGCGCGACCATCTGACCCTATGCGTATAAGCCGAGAGGAGCAGGAAGCTAAAAAACAAACTGAAGAAGGCAGGATTCGTCGTAGATAGGATCAAAAAGATACTTCCGATATTAAGGAAGATAGCAACACTCTTTACGGATCTGGCATCGATAATTCGGTGTGAGGTAAGCCAATAAAACTCTCTTATGGAAGTTTCATTCCAATTTTTTTGAATGTTAAATTTTCAAGCGTTTTTTCCACAATTCACGTTTTTAAAGTCGTTGCCCCTTATAATTTCAATACTACTGCACTGATCCATTTGTTGTTTTGAATAGATTAGATTAAGATTTTTTCAAATTTGTTGATATATTTTATTTTACAATATCAAATAAGCCGTTTTTTTTTTTCACAAAAATCGTATTTTTCAATTCAAAATATTCCTGACAAGTGAAAAATTGTAATTTCAAAAAAATCTTCTAGTATTACCAGTAGAAAGCGATTATCTAACGAAAGAACTTTGAGTTTTTCATTTCAGATGATCCAACACCGATCAATGAGGGGCACCGCAATTCAATTTGTTACCGAGATGCTTCCAAATAATTTCTGCCGTTGCCGAATTTTTTATATTTAGTCATGAAAATTTTACATAATATTCATCCAATGTTATACTTTAATGTACTTATTGGCTTTAATACATAAAATTGAACTGTATCGTCAAAAAAATCCCAAAATATACTTTTTTTAACGAATTAATTTTACCCTCTCCTTAACTGACCTGAGAGTCGAGTTTGTCCATTCTATTTTCAATTGATAGTAAAATAATAGAATTCGAGCTTGGGATATATTGTGGCGAGGATTATTAGGAGGATTATTTAGTTAATATAATGCCCTGTTTTTTGTATCAAAATAACTGTTAGAAATATGAAAACAGTGGTAAATATTCTATAATTTTACATATTTTTCACAGTTATAAGTCTATCACGGCGGTGATAGCTAGCCCGGGGCATATCGTAATTAGAAATTTACAATATGTCCTGACTACATTAGGGAAACAGGCTCCAGTTTACAACCACATATTTCCTATCATTGTTGAAACCTATTATTTAGACGTCACCAGATAATGTACAAAAAACAGAATATTAGCGAAAAGAATAAGAAACCAGGTAAAACTAAAAATAAATAAAAAATTAAAGAAGATCTTAAAAAAAATACACATATAATAGAGAAGAATTAAAAGAATCCAAAGTAACATATAATAGTGTACGAGTATAGTATATAACATTTTTATAATATTTATATTATTAAATATCCGATCAACTGTATCTATTGTATAAGGCCCAGGTCAGGCCTTGCATGGAATACTGTTCGAGACTCTGGGACGGTTCTGCCCAGTATTTACTCGACGCCCTAGAGAGGATGCAGCATAGAGCTGTCTGCATAGTGAACGAGCTGCGTAGAGATGTTGCCTCATTGACCGTTTTCTACCGTTTGTATCATGGCGAGTGTTCTGAAGAGCTATTTACTCTTGTCCCACTCTCTCCCTTCCATAGCAGAACTACGCGCGCTGGTCTACGAAGTCACAGCTTTACGGTAACTCACATTCCGGCTAGGACTAAGAAGTTCTCTTATTATTACTTTTGCCGAGGTGTCGGGCTGTGGAATGGTCTTCCGGCAGGCGTGTTCCCTTCGTCCTATGATACTGGGTCCTTTGAATGAAGCGTGAAGAGATATTTGTGCGGGCCGGCTATCGATGGTTTTTTGCTTTTGATAGTAGTTGTTGTTTTTTGGACTGCACCATTCTTACCATCAGGCGTGTGTTGTGGCTACGGTGCCGTGTCAGGTAAAAAAAAAATCATTAGAGATGGAAATATTCAAGATAGTTCAGATTTTAAAATATTAAAGAAGAAGAATAAAACAGATATATGAAATACACCGAAAATTAGTAGATATAAATTAACTTCTAAAAAAATTGGATAAACTGTTAATCTTGGCCTTTTTCGATGAGTAGGGAGGCAAAAGTTGTGGCAAAAAAAATAGATGTGAAGAAAGAGAAAGAGAGAGTGGTATTTCGACTTGATGATTAATGACCCTCCATTTTATACATAAGGATTATTATTAGTTTTATTTTTCTATTAAAGAAGACATCTATAGGTACTTATTATAATTTAACTGACGATGAACAAGTTTTTTTCTAATTATTATCTAGTTAAACATATGTATGTATATATTATATATTTACGTATGTATGTATGTATATTATATTTTGTAATATATTTTCATTATTACTAACTGTTTGTGTTGAAGGTATAATTAAAATAATTTTACGTGTTTTTTCTATTTTACATTTTTACTAATTTTGACAACTAACTAATAATCTTCTAAATTTAAAAATTACAGTTTTACTATATAGAGAAAAGAGGTTTTATGTGTCATTAAAAAAGGATTTAAACATTAACCATGGGGCGTAAGAAACAGCACTGAGGCGTTTTGTTAAAGGATGCCACTACAAACGGCCCCACCTAACATTTCAGAAAAAGTAACATTGTACTAAATTTTTAAGTGTCTTATGCTAAATAATAGCGCCAAGTGACAAATAGATGATTGCTTTTTTTTTTCAAGAATACATCAGTTAAATCTCTAACGGCTACAATTTATTGAAATCGAAAAAAGTGGGCTACGAGCCCGAATTTTTTCAATATAAGTTAAATTAACATATGAAATTATATGATTGTCTTTTTCTCATAGATTGACATTTATAGACGCTACTTTGATTTTGCTTAGACTTTGATCAGGAAATAAGTTCTTTTTTTGACAAAATACTGAACGTATAACAGAATCTTTTGAGTATTGCCTATAATCTATCTAAAATTAATAACTTACCATATACTTTACATTTAATTAAATAATATAACTTGTAATGTTTGAATGAAGTCTAAGAAAAGTCAAAGAAACGACTATAAACCTAAGTCTTGGGTGTGATGAAACGCGTATCCAATCTGATGAATACAGACTCGGTTATTTTACAGCGCTCGCCCGAGCCTGGAATAGCTATCAAAATTGCATAATGTATCTCCTGTTAATATAAGCATTTAGTAACAATCGCAAGTAGCTGATAAATCAATATCCTACCTATAAATGTTATTATTTTTTAAATTCCAAGTTGTATGTACATGTAATTTATTATTTTAGCATTTTTATGCAGTTTTTAAATATTGTTTTAACAGTTGGCTCACGTTTTTTGAATATCACATAGAGTTGTCAAAATAATATATTTTCAGTAAGTATAATATATATAGGTGTTTATAGAATACAATAATGACTATTTCAGAAATAATATTTTATAATTACTTATTTCGTCTCGTGGTACTTATATATAACTTTATTTTTAATTGAATTTTTCTGTAATAAGTGGTTTATACAAGTATACTTATATATAGTATCGATGTGAAAGTAATGGAGCTTTGCGACGATAATCGCTTAGAGGGCATGGGCTCAAAAAGATAGGGTAAAAAGGGGCTGTTTGTTAATAACGGTTGGGCGACGCGTGGAATACTCGGTTGGGCGGCACGACTCCGCCCCGCTCAGGGCTGCGGATGCTCGAGAGAGACCCGCGACGGGGACTACATCAAGATAGAGTGAGATGCAGGCCGGGGGCGGAGCTCGGGTCCGCCGCATTAACTGAATAACGGCGCCCACGACAATGCTAATTCGTCTCTCGCTCAGCGTCCGCTATGTAAACGGTCCTTGTTGTGAATCTAAACAAAATCAGTCAGTCGCCGTTTTGTTGCCGAGGGAGCAACGCGTCGAGGTTTGACGCTCCCGGGGCCTGTGAGCATGTCGCTGCAGTGAGCTGTCAAGTCACGATGCACGCTTTGTTCGGCGAGCAGAGTCCATACGCTTACCGCGGAGGACCCGCCGGCGGCTACTCGGCCGGAGTCTCGCCCTACGCTTACGAACAATACCGCTATGGCTACGGAGCCCCTTACCTGCATCCTCACCAGCAACATGTCGGCGCTCCGAAAGACATGGTCAAGCCGCCCTATTCCTACATAGCGCTGATAGCGATGGCCATACAAAACGCCCCCGAGAGGAGGATCACGCTCAATGGAATTTACCAGTTCATCATGGAGAGGTTTCCTTACTACAGGGAGAACAAACAAGGCTGGCAAAATTCAATCAGGCACAATTTGAGTCTGAACGAGTGTTTCGTTAAAGTGGCGAGGGATGATAAAAAACCCGGTAAAGGGAGCTATTGGACTCTTGATCCGGATTCGTATAACATGTTCGATAACGGTTCATATTTAAGGCGACGCCGTCGCTTCAAGAAGAAGGACGCCTTGAAGGAGAAGGAAGAGGCTTTGAAACGCCAACAGCAGTTGCAGCACGCACAGGAAGCGCTGGCGGCGCAGGAGGCCCTGTCCGCGGCCGACGCGCTCGGGCAACAGCGCGACGTGAAACCAGACGTAAAGCCGCGGATATTTGAATGCCGGCCGAAACGCGAGCCCGGCGCGGACTGCGCTCGGTTCGAGAAGCCGGTCGACGCGATGGACGACTTCACCGAACCCCGGCTGCCGCCTTCCGCGGTCTACTGCTCCCCGCAGCCATATTCCTTGGCCGCTGAGGAGTTCCGCGCCGCTACATCCGGCTGGTATGCCGCGCCAGAGCCACCCGCCGAACAGTTGCCACCAGCGTTCAGGGATCTGTTCGAACCGCCGAGTTGCCAATTGGCGGGTTTTCGTGGGGGATCGCCGACGCCGGATGCGTACCGGGCGTCGTCCCCGCCCCACCACCACTACCGCACGCCGGCCCCGTCCTACTACCACCACCAGGCTTGCGTGGCCGCCGTGCCGGCACCCGCTCACAAGTCTTACTGAGACGACGTCTTCAGGTAAGATCAATTCCGATCATGTGTATCTAATGCTGAAGCGCTGCGATATGTTGTTTGTGATGCGTCGCGAATTCCGAGTTGCGGGTTGGGTGCGTGTTCCGCCTCCGATGGTCTCCGTGACGCGGCGGGATGCTTCGTGACGTGTTGTGGTTGCAGGAGGGCGGCATCGCGCGGCGGCGAACGGATTTAGCCGCACGCGTCAGTTCCAGAGCGGTTAAATATAGCGCATTAGCCGGAGATACCGCGAAGGCAAGTGGCAGCGCGTCGATAACCACTGTTTACAGATCGCCGGCTGACGGCTGACCCTGCCGCGGCCGCCTCCCGCTCCGTTCCCACCTATGTATAGGTATGTCCAAATACCTATCAACGCATGTGCACCCCTCTTCTCCGTCTAAAGGATCACAAAATGCGGCTTTGCCTTTATCGTTTGGTGTGGAACAATGAAACCAGAGGTGTAATTGGGCAGTTACTTCAGCACCTAACTATAGGCGGTACCTACTCGTAATAATTATTACTTGTGGATATCTGTTTGCTGCATTGTCGTTATGGGATACGTGGGTTTAAAAACAATAATAGCGAAGTCATATTAATATATCACAGGATAAAAAAAGGTATCGTCAAACAATATCTTGTCTGGAGTGAACATAAATACCTACGTTTCGTGATACGTTAGTGGTGTTAGTTGTTTTATATAATTGAATGATAATCATATTTTAAATTATTTGATAGACAGATTGTTTTAAGGTAAGAAAAACAATGTATGTTACATTCAGGTTGGTACTTACTCGTGCGTTTTAAAATTGTTTTTATTATTTTTTCATACTTTGTCGGCGGCTTTGTACATAAAAATTAATATAAAAATACGGTACCTTATTCATATTGTAAACGATAATTTTTTAGGGTTCCGTACCACAAAAGGAAATGCGGAAACTTTATAGGATCACTGTTTTGCCGTCTGTCTATCAATATTATTTTTCGCAGAAATGCGCGTAGAGGTATCAAAGGGAAGTTAATATCATATACTAAGAACAGCAGCGTTTTATAGCCGAAGTTGTATTTTTTATTGTTTTTTGTCAATTTTGCCACGTAGTCTAGAGAATATTTGTAATTAATGTACTTTGTATTAAAACCATGAGATTTTGCAAAAAATAAGACATATAAAAAATCCGAAAACTGTTACTTTGTAGTTGCGTCATAAAAAAATACAACATTAAAATTCTAGTCAAACGTGAACTTTCTACGAAAATCAATAAAATTGATCAAATATTTTTTTCACTGAACTAAACTCATTTCTATGTTAGAATAATTATTTTGCCGCGCTTGAAAAAATCTGAACAGTGAAAGCTAGTCAAATTGAATGACATCTTATTTCGTACAATTTAAGTACGGGACCCTCAGTGCGCTTTTTACTCGCCTTAGTTGGTTTTTCGTACATAATATATACATGTATATAAATAAATTACAATATTACCAATCAACTTGCCAAAATATAATTGGAGTAGGTACCTAGATATTCGAGGAATAGGTACCGCATAATATAAAATTGTCTTTATTGTTTGATATCGTTATATTACGTCAGTTTGTATGTTCAGTTTGTTTTTGCATGTCTCCAGGTTTCGGCATCAAGCAATATATTAAACTAGTTTATATCCGCGACTTCATCTATGTTAGCCATAAGAAAATACCTCCGTTTTACTTGAATTAGACGAATACATGTGGTTAGTATCTAAGGTTATTTTAATATCACGATGGAAACCATTTCAGTTTACCCCTTTAGTGTACGATGCCTAATGTTACGATATAAAGAAGATAATATTATTTCTTCTTGTTCACAAAAACTTGATAAGGCAGATTGGGCACGGGTGAAACGTTATGACTTATATCGTTCATATTATTGTCATTTGCACTGCCAGTGATGATTACGATATGTTAAAGTAAAAAGCAACTTTTAAATAAAAAATAACTATTTGTTTCAACAATATTTGTGTCAAGAATGGTTGAAACAGTGATTGGAGTCAGTTGAAATTTGGATTTTCAGAATAATATGACACTAATATTTCTTGTAATCTTTTACCCTTTTCCAAAGAAGACATATTTTATAAAGCAAATATTCTTCAATCAAATATCGAAATTAATCGGAGTCACAATTGTAAAATATGTAACTAAGACCACTTTCTATACACTCTTTATGAGTCCACAGATAAAAACAGTTAGATTAAAAATACATAAACATTTCCTAAAAATATATAATTAACTCTTTCAAATGTACCCATATAAATTGCATTAACCGTCTAGAAGTCCATCCATGTATAAAAATCAGTCTTAGGTGCCTAATGGAGATGATAAAAGACAAGAAAAACTTGTCATAATACAATATTTTAGAAGCTTAATTGAAATCATAAAAACGAACTCATTATTCCAACTTAAACAGACATCAAAATGATGGAAAAAACCCCAGAATACAAATTCTTATGGTGTTTAAAATACGCTTTAAGCGGCTCAACATTGTGAGTCATGTTCGAATCTATTATCAACATCTTTTGCCCTTTTACTCTCTCATTCTTCATATTGTATTCATTCATAGTTTGCATGATATTGAATGTATTTCAAACGTCCTTTGTTTTATCCGTACCCAGTCTGCCCTATATTGGTAAAACTACTTATATATTAGGTTTTGCTCTACCAAATTGGACCAAACGTATCCTATATTTATGCTGAAAAGTATTTATTAAACTTCAAAATTGCCGTTAAAATCGAAATCAGTAATTTTATTGTTAGTGCGTTTTTAGTTTTACGGAGAAACCATTTCACTTTTTTAATCTAGAATGACTACTATAACTACAGTAACATGAGATTGTGTCTCTATTTTTATGTAACCGATTTTATAAAAACTTCTAATATTGTAGAGATTGTTTCGTTCTATTTTCTTAAGCTTTGTTAGGGATATAAGTTCGTACTATATGATTAGTCACGGTATATCTCTGGTTTTGCCCGACCGTCTTGCCCGACAGACAGGAGTAAACTTGTCCTCAAAACCTGATAACGGGGAGCGGAGCGAATCGGGCAATTATCGATTGCGGTAAAATGGAATACAATTGTACAAAGAGGATAGGAGACTGGTTCCACAAATGGCGAATTGACGTCAACCCCGAGAAAAGCGTAGCAATACTCTTCTCTCGGGCAAAACGCGATTTGCCTAAGCGAAACGTTCTCCTCCACGACAAGACTATCCCTTGGGTCGATGAAGTCAAGTACTTAAGAGTCACTCTCGATCGTCAATTGACCTTCGGACCACGTGTTAAGGTTGTGCGCGACCGCGCCACATTCATTCTCGGTCGTTTGCACCCTATGCTGTGCAAACGTAGTAAACTGTCGCTTAGAAATAAGTTGACTCTTTACAAGACCGGTGATGACCTACGCTAGCGTAGTATTCGCCCAGAGCCAGTCCGCTTCTCTGGATTCCCTTCAGGTCATCCAGAATAAATTTTTGCGTAAAGCAGTGGGTGCCCCGCTGCACATGCGCAACAGATCTCCATGACGACTCTAAGCTGGAAACCCTCGCCAGTTTCATGCAAAATGCATCTTGTCGATATTTCGACAAGGCGCAGCATCACCTTAACCCATTTCGTCCCAAATGTCCGAAATTTTTACACAGTTTTCAATGCGACAACTTTTGACCTAAACGTTGCAAAAAAAATTGAAAGTACCAATGTCGATGGTTTTTGATGTCCTCTTTCGAAATCCGTGGTCTATTTTGGACTTGGATTTTTCGATAAAAAGTTATGACCATTTTTTTGAACGAAGAGAAACATATTTTTATAATAAGGTTACGTATGGTATTCTAAAATAGAAGGCGCAAACTTAAATAAAATTGTTGCATGCAAATCAGTGAAATAAAAGTATCTTGCGGAAAAAACGATTCCATTTATAGAAAATATTATACGTAGGTATGTACCTACTATGTAAAGCAAAGTTTCTCAAACTTATAAACAAATAACTAAGTACTTGAACTTAATTTATAATAGCTTTTTATATTTGCTCTTAGATACTTTATAAATATAGTAAAGGTTTCAAAATCCTTCTTATCATTCAGGGTATTAATAGGTAAAACTTAAATTCTATAGAATATCAATCACTGTATCAGTATCTCCGGTCTCATCTACACCTACCGTCGTGTGAGATTGAGTTCAATCGTTGGTCAGTAAATTATCAAAAAAAAAATTAAAATATAAATAATTTCTTTTATAGCGACCACTGAGTTAGCAAATTGCCATTTTTTTTAGTTACTAGCTCAGCAAGTTGACTACACAGGACACAACAGATATCAACTATTGAGATACAAGATATTAGTTGACATTCTTCGGGATTATTCCGGCCTACGTGTTTACAACTTATGTGCATTTCGCGCTAATGCGTTGTCACAAGTGTAGTTCGTTCAGTAACTAGATTAGATTTGCGGTTTCGCATTTCTATGGTAAACTGCCTTATTCTAAGAGATCCTGAAACCCGAAAAATTTGAAAAATAGCAAATCATATGCGATTTCTTCGGAAAAACTCCCCGATAGCATACTACACCGACGTCGATTTCAGTTTCTTTTCAGGATAGTCGCTTCCAAAGCTCTAGTAGATCACTGTTAGGTCCTATCCCTAGCTGGCCGCACAAGTCGAGGTTCGTACGTACCTACAAAGGTGCCCTTGCGTTGCTATCCAATACATAACTCGCTCCTTAAGTGCACACCCTTCTCACGCGGTGATGTAAAAGCCCTTGCCGGCCAACAGCAATTTCTCCCGCCGAAAAAAAAAGCTTCCATTATTATAAATGTGGTATTTTGGTTTATAAAATAAAGAAATCGTATATGATTGGCATTTTTCTAAATACATCTGATTTCAGAACTCCGCGGAATAAGGTCTTTTACCATACGAATATATCAAGGGGTGAAAAGCTATTTTGCCACCTCAGTTTATTTTGTCAGAGAGCGAAATAATCTAGAATTTTCTTGTTATAAATCGTTTTTTCCTGACTCGACACAGTAACAAGGTCACGCCTGAGGATAAGCATGGTCCAGTCCAAAAACGACAACGACAATCATCAGTAAAAAACCTATCGATACTCAAAGCGATCATGCCAGTCTGCACAAATATCCCTTCACGCTTCGTTTAAAGGATCCCGTATTATAGGACAGTGGGAACAAGCTCGCCGGAAGACCATACCACACCCCAAGACTCGGCAAAAGTAAGAATTAGAGAACTTAGTTCTAGCCACGATGTGAGTTACCGTATAGCTGTGACTCCGTTTTCCTTTTAATATCTAATAGTGTAGATATACACTTTATTCAGTAATATAATATTTACCATTTGTAAATTTTGAAGTATAAAGTCAAATCATGGGTAGCCAGACAGGTATGTAGGTGCCTTTGGATCACTAGGTTACATCACTTCATACGTACGTTCACCTGTGGACATTCCAAAATGTCCGATGTTTGTTATGTTAAATAAATCACTAAACAACTAAAGGTGTCACTGGTCATTCAGATAGTCTTCCGCAGTGTTCGTTTATTAGGCTGAGATTTAAAGACGCACCTTTGACTTTACTTAAATTTTACTCAAACATTATAGTTTTGCTCAACTTAGAGTTGGCTCTGTGTATATTTTAATCATGCACCAAGATGCATTACATGAACTTATTACCTGAGCAAAGTCAAAATAATTATTAAACTAGTGTGTATAAAACTCAACTTTAGTAAATTATAGGACTAAAGGAGACTACAGAATTATGTATTTATGTAATTATTATATGTAAATACAAGTGAATAACCACGTGTCGGTAAGGCCGTTCTCTTGACGGTATAAACTGCACGTTTTGACGCATAATTGACTAAGCTTCGAACGTTGTAGCCAGTCGCTTAGCCAATTACTCTTACTGTGGTGTTTGCCTTACTATTGAACCACGATCATCTGTAGGCGAATGAATTGGTACTATCAAATATTGCTTGTGCAAGCTGATCCATTCAGTTAACAATTAAGGCATACGCTTCATATACTTACTAGATATATCTGTCTATTGTTAGGCTTATCCCAATAAAGAATCCTATATCGTAATGATAATTTGCATCTTATTTCGTGTTAAGGAATGTACTTATGTTTCGACAACTTTTTTAACATACTTTTATCAAAATGTTGGTAATTAATAAATAAATAATTCTAAAATTAAATAATAATAAACTATATGTTATTATTAGGGATGTCATTTCACTTCTGCAAAAAAAAATACATACAGTCATTATTTTTAATTAATTTTATCTATTTAAGAGTTATTCTACTTTGGAAATAAAGAAAGATAAAGATGTGCCGACAGTGACTTTAGCCGAATAGTATACTAGTCGATTATACCGCTGAAAGAGGCTGACTAAACAGCCAAGCCGATCATATTCTCGAGGATATCAGATCATTTTTACGAAACCTCGTTTACAACTGATTCGCGCGCAAGTTGAAACCGCCGCCTGCAAACGTCGGAACATGTTTTGTTTACTTCTTACTACATTTTGATTTTGCATGAGTCAGAGTAGTGTATTTGTATAACTTAAATTTTATTGTTTTGAAATAAATATTTATTATTATTATAAGAATCAAGATTTAGTTTAATTAAATTTCTCTTATAAGTATTTTGCTGAGAAATACATACACAGTAAGAAGTGACAATACAAAATTGGTCGAATAGTTGATTGTACCAACTAGTCGGAACATCACAAATTGTCGTGTATGTAACTTTAGTATTTACAAAATTAACTTACCAAAGTATGAACTTTCGAAAACCGTCTAAGAATAGATTCCTCATAAAATTATTAATTAGGTTATCTGTAATTAAGATTTCCTATAATCAGTATCAAAATGTTGTGAAAAGAAACAATGAATATTTATTTACAGATGTAGAATCTTGGAAGCGATAAAAACTGTGTACATTTGTCTGTTGTTTCTGGCTTCTATCAGTCAAACAACAGGATTGACCATCTGGTGACCAAGTGCTGTGAATGAACACACAAAAAAAATTAAATGTAGGTACCTGCATGTATAATATATGCGGACCGCAACGAAGTCGGGGTCTAGCAAAATTTCTCTTGATTTCGGACAAACGTACTTAACTATGTACAGTTACATTATCTCCCAAATTGATAAATTTTAAATAATATTTTTAGGTAATAGGACAAAAATATATGAATAAAAATATTTATATAATATAAATATGCGAATAGATGGGGGTTTAAACACCTGTTCATTTGTAAAATTCAGTGTAGGTGTTTCTCTAATTATCCCGTAGAGTTTGTAAGCATATAAAATTAATCTGCCGTAAAAAGCATTTTTTTTGTAACCCGGGGGAAATCACTTCCGTCCTCAGGGGGCGGTGAGGGCCGCCTCCCGGTGTGTTGGACTTGCACCGAATAAAATCCCCGGGTGTGCAACCTTCCACCTGCCGGGATCGCGGGCACGACTAGGGCCTCTTGATACCCGGCAAGGCTTGCGGCCTCAAAGGCCTCTACTCGCTTCAGGAGGGGTGGTCTAAAGAGCCACTCCTCTCTCTCGCCTCTACGCTCTTGAGCAGCATGCGGGAACTCATCGCGTGCCGCTCGGATCCTTGTTGGAGGACACACTCTCTAGCCGTAAAAAGCTATATCCTAACATAATATAACAATGGATATAACCGTAGCATTGTAAACTAATACGCGTAACTAAAATATTCTCTAAATTTTTATTGATGTGTGTACCTTTATTGTTTAAAACTGGGAGGAGTCGATTCCAGCTCGTAAAACATCAGTGTCGTAAAAACATACGATTGAGACCACAAATATTTCGCACGACTTACATAAACTAACTGATATTTGGATGTTATTAGTGTATCGGTCTGTACCGGTTAAACTGCAGCTTATGAGCAATATATTCTAGGAATATATGTGTAGGCGTTTCATTCTCTCTGCTGACCCCAATAGAGATTCGACGTGATGATATAAATGTGTATAGGATCTTGCTGAGAATATTTCCCTAGCAATTCACAATTCAATACCGTTTCTATAAGTTTCGGCAATAGTGAAATAGAAATTATAGACACGAACATTGAATGATTCATTTGTGAAAGGAATTGCATATTAATATTCATATAATATGTAATACAATTTATTAATGTGATAAGCGAACAAATAGTATCCGATAAATAAATTTCCGATGGTAGTTGATTTCTGTTTTAAAGATATAATGAATTATTTTAATTAAATCAATAGATTGAAAGTCTTGTATTAATCTTTTGTTTTATAAATAAGTCACGATATATTAGTGTCACCACGATAACACGCGTCAGTATTTCAATTACATACGATACTTACTGCATTCCAAAGCATCCACATGATCATATACAAACCATTTGTATTTAGTTTTCAATTATTTTTACCTTCTTCAATGGTTTAATGGTTCTTGGGATCTCTAATGGTTTGAATTGGGATGTTTAGTTGTTCACAGCAGGTATTCGCTCTGGGTTACTACTATATACTGATTATTTTAATATTATTAACTGTTACATGCAACATAGCTACCGGCTTTATAACCATATAGCTAAAAAAAAATACATTTTATTTCAATAGGGTCGAAAGTTTAGGTTTAGCTATAAATAAAAAAGGGAAGTTTATTTTTATTTTATTATTGTTTAATATTTCTACTGATAATATTATGTTTAATTTTACATTAATTATGTCATTATAAGAAAAATTACATTGCTTACGAAGTTTGTTTCATGGATTACTGACAATATTAGATTTAGAATGCATTACATATTTAATATTGTTTAAATTTGATTAGCAGGTTAATACTACCGAAATAAAGTACTATTTTAAACACTTTAGGAAGCTTCATGAAATCTTTATCACCTGTCTTTATGTTTCCATCTTAAAAGTGTCCATATTTAAGGACAACTTTACAAGAGAATTTCAAACTATAGGAGTCTATAGACATGTTACTGATGCAAAGTTTGGGTCTAAACCACATTCTTAGTCAGGATGCACTGTAGTCAAGAAAACAATTTGAGGGGTGAAAGGCTATTTGGTTTAAGAGACATTTTTTGGTGATGTAGTAATATTTATATATATAAAGAAAATGCAGAAATTTGTCTGCATATGTTTGTCAACTAGGGATGGCAATCTTAAGTCTGAGTGAGTATTTATCGAAATTTCGATATTTTGGCCCATATAAATCATTATTAGGAAACAATATGAAGTACTAAATCGATTCACTGAATTGATACCTCTTCCTAGAAAAATAGATTTTTAGTTTTGATGTTACTCACAGTTTGGTGACTGAAATAATAGTTTTTTTTAAGCGGACTAACTACTGGGTGCCGGGAAAGGCATTTACAGTTCAACCGGGCTTAGGGGGCGAGCACAGAAGGTGCTCAGCCAGCGAATTTTTGGGGTTGGGTGGCAATGCATGGGCACCCCTGTGGGTACGAACCTCGACTTCGACCGCCAGCCAAATAAGTACTATCCCTACGGGTGATCTACCAGCGTTTCGGAATCTTGAGAAGAAACGCCGAAAGAGACTCAAGGCTGCGTCGGAGTGGAACTGCGCCTCGGTGCGAAAATGCACCGGTTAGCAGCACTTGACTGAACTATCCTTCTTCGGCGCCGCCGGCGACGCCGGTGTCGTGGAGTGAAATTAGTGTGAGTGTGTGTACCTCACTGTTTGATCGGTCGGTGGTTATTTTAACAGCCACTGTGATTGGATCATCCGGATCCCCTAGGACGTCGCGAGGGCGACGAATGACGGGTGAAAAATCACTCTTGCGTACGTAGACGCAAGACGTACTGATTAAATTGTTAGAGTGGTGCTGCGCCTTGTCGAATAATAGTTTTTGGTTTATCGCCTTTTTTATACCTGATACATTGGTTTGATTGTAAAAAGAACGCTAATTATAGAGTTAATTGAACTAAGAAATTCCCTGTTTTAAATGATAAGCAACCGATTATTGTAGTGACTTCCCTATTTTTTATAAAATGGATTTATATTATAAATATAATATGATATAAACAAAAACAAAAATAGTGTAAAAATCTTTTTTTGTAAAGAATCGCCTTCCCTATTGCTAATTTTTTCATGTCGCTCCGTTGCTTTATAGACAGATATCTATGTTTCATACCTAAATTTTCGTAAAAATAAAGTGGTTAGACTGTGATTATCGTGTTGTATATTTCTTTAGATATATATTGCAGTCTTCTGGTATTTATACGTTTGCAAATATCGGTGTTATCACCCGGTGCTATACCCGATAAAAAAATCCTCTTAGTCTATGGACACCATTTCGACGTTTAGAGCTTTATCGTTTCTTTTTTTAGAAATATGCTCCTAAAAAGGAACCGAACATACTAGTTATAGTAACAACTATCGAATAGAAAACAGTATTTGTACCATTACATTTAAAAGCAAACTTATTTTAATCTAAAATATATAAATAATATTGCTATTAAAGATCATGGTACGCGTACTAATAATTTATTAACTTCGAGACCTATTCTTGTTGCATCTAAGGCACACCGATTAACTTTTATCGGCCTTCGTTAATGAAAATACGGCTTTCGCCTCAAAATAATGTTATTACTTAGTGGAAATTTGAAAACTAATGCAATATTTCCTTTGTTACAGGTATGAAGGACAACGAAATGTGTTAGCGGGTGGTTGCAATGAACTTCATGATAATTAGTTTTGCCACGGGAGCGTTACACATGAATGTGTAACAGTCAAGTGATACTTGATAGTTGTGAACACCTTTTATTTATATAAACACTATTTTATCTCCAATTATTTTGAGAGATATTTGTTAGTGACAAAAGACTTGGTATAGTTTGTATATTTGTTCACCAGCGGACTGGAATAAAACGATTACGAATATCCCGAAAAACTTTAGCGAAGTGTGTCAGTATGCACGGTGTAAACTAATTAAATAGCGATCTCAACAGTCCCAGTTCAATAAAACTTTGTATTAGTGTATAATTATTATTTCGGAACTAAACTTCGTGCTCTTTTGCGACAACGAACAGCTATTTGAATCTAATGTACTGTTAATACGTGTGTATGCAGTGCATAAGATTCTCTTTTAATATTTATAAAAGTGATATGAAAAGTATTAATTTAATTCAAAAAATATATAACATACATTTAAAACAAATGAAAACATTCTACGCTATTTAGTATCAGGGAGTTAGTTAATTATCTTACACCTTGTGTAGGTTCCGGTTGCATATACTATATTAATTGCAGTATTATATTCATAATAGGTACCTAATTGTATATGAAGCTTGTATTTAATATTACATGATGTAATAGGCAATATGAGGTGTGTACGAAAATAATTCTAGTTGTATATACTTAGATATAAATATTTACTTTTACTGTACACCGATGTAAAGTGAGAATTTAGAGAGGAAATGTTCTGATGTTCTATTATATTATTTGATGTTTTTCTTGATAAAAATAAAAGAAAAATAATTAATATAATTATTCGTGATGAGCCAAACGCCATGTTAGGATGACATTAGATTCCACTGATTATACCGTATCTATAGTTAAACATGCAAGTACTTAATGAAAGTAGCACTAATTATACGATGGTAAAATCGAAATATGTAGTTTTATTTATACGAGTTCTTCATCGAAGTCCACTACAAAAATTACATATTTTAATTCCTGTTTAGCTGGCTTAAACGAAGGTAAGTATAGTAGACAATGTATACAGGATTTTACAGTAGCATGTAAGATTACTTAAAGATATGAATGTATTTATAAAAATGTTATAGCTCAAAGCTATGATTTTATCTTCTAAACATCTATTATTTCGTGTATAGAAGTTGATAACAAGTGAAACGAAAAAACTGTTTCAGCAATACTGCTTTTAATATTAGTTCGTCTTATGTAGTACATATTTTAGGTATTATTTTATATTTCCGAGTAAATTTTATTCAGATGAGGTCACTTTGGAGTTTTTAGCCGGTACGAACCCAGCACAACCCATCTGCTACTCCCATGACATGTGTGGCATGTATGGTCCAATGAGGAGCTACTATACACATATTTACTATAAATATACATACATAGTATTCAATAGAACCTATAGTTACGATTTTAGTCTGCGATAATTCGCATTACACGTGGATGATGTTTTTTCAAGTATGTTAACACAAAAAACTTAACTGTAAGATAAATTAATACAATAAACTATCTAAAGTTCGAAAATTTTGCATACCGACTTGTAAATCTGGGATAATTACATGGATAACGTTAAATTTAATGGTTAAAAATTGTATAACCTATGAAAAAGCTTAATTAGTTTCAGATTTTTTTTTATTTTGCCACAAAAAGGATTTTCTTTTGTATCGTAGGTGCGCTTACTAATGCATAATTCCAAATGTACTCGTACAAGAACCTGGCATGCGCATAACTTCTCTTCCTTTATTATGATATAATTAGGCGATTTTGAATACCTGATATCTCAAAATTTTAAAACAAACTGAAATTGATTACTGAAGCGATTTTGGTGGGGCTTTTGCAATTATATGAGAAGGTAAAGCGTGAGAATTAATACTTTACTAAATAAAGGCGCGATAAATACATGCCGAGGAACCTATGGTCCTTGGAGCAGGCAGGCTCTTGCGTGGAGACCGTGGATCAGCAGACGTAGCGTGGGGTGACCCCGGCAAGGTGGAGCGACGACCTGCGAAAGGTGGCCGAAAAGGATTGGATGAGAAGAGCCGAAGACCAGGCTCACTGGCACTTGTTAGGTTAGTGGCCTATGTCCAGCAGTAGACTAGGATAGGCTGATGATGATGATGATGAAATAAGGGCGGCTTGCACTAGCTAATTAAATATAGTTAAATTTTATATAAAAATGCTGTATAACATTAAACTGTACTTATGTCTTGCACAAAAACATTGTTAAGTTTAAACAAATGATAAATTTAATCATCATTGAAGTCGTATTAAATCGATTTTAGGATACAGCGTATTATAAAATCTTAAATTATTATAGATTTAATTTGATAATGCAAGCCCCGCTTAAACTAAAAGTTCTGAAATTTGATAACTCTCGTAAGATCCCTCACACACATTTGACGAGAACTGATCAGTTACCAACATCTTTTTGTTCATTTTTATCTTTAATATTGATACTATAAAATAGGTAATTAATTATTAGAATTGAAATTTCAGGCTGCTGGGGTACTCAGTACACGCGGCGTTCATCTTTGCGTCAGGGTTGAAAAACCGATGTCATCACTCGAATATAGGTCATATTCAACACTCTAGTGTTTGCAGGTTTTGGATAACGCTGTGGTTGTGATATTTAATAAGATACATACCAAAGTCATGATATTAACAAAATGCATAGATCACTAAGAAAAGAGACTTAGACTATAATAAAAAAAATGTGGCAAGACATAAATCGAATAAAACTAATACAGTATTAGGTCTTCTAGTGTCACATCAGTACCCGAAGACATGTTATTGTCTTTCTGATAATTAGACTAACGCCCAGTTTCGGATAAACACTTTTTTTTTGTTCTGACTCGACACAGTGACTGCACCATACCTGATGGTAAGCATGGTGCAGCCAAAAAAACGCTAACGACTATCGATAGGTAAGAAAACCTCTACGGTAGTCACAGCGATCATGCCGGCCTGCACAAATATCTCTTCACGTTACGCTTAAAGGATCCCAAATCATAGGATGGTGGGAACAGGCTGGGCGGGTGACGTTGAGGGCGTCCCTGTCCAGCGGAGAGAGGTAGGATCGGTGTGTGTGTGTGCCCACACGGCGTTCCCATAGAGAGGAAGTGAGGGGTTTCAATTCCCCTCCCTGAGAGGAGGCCTGCCCAAGGCCTACCGCTCGCCGAGCCGTCGGAAGTATCCAGATTCGCAGGCTCGGCGAAAGCGAAGAGAGGGCAGCGCTGGCACCCCGGTGGTTTTAGTCGGGGTAGGTCCGATAGGATAGTGGGAACACGCTCATTGTGCTCATGGTGGCTCATTTAATTTTAAAAATCTTTAAAGCACTAATGTCGCTATAATTCCATACAAAAAGATTTATCACTGTTGAAAAGTATTTTAAAATTTAAGAATTGTTTCTGAAACTGGCTGTTATCAGCATGTAATTAGATCTCTACTAATTAATAAGTCTAGACCATCCTTACCGAATCATCTCCATAATGTGATCGTATGACATTTGAAATGTATTGTTTTTTTTTAACACTATACCTGATAAAACCTAAAGAAGCCGCGCCTGTTCATTCGATTCATCTTCATTTACATTTAATTACAGTATATATATATATATATATATATATATATATATATATATATATGTGTGTGCCATTTTATTCGATGACTGTCATATTGTAAGTAGGGATATGATCCCGTTGGTGCAGAAATTTCGGGACTTCTGATCAATGAAACGCGACAAATTGTTTTTGCAATCCTCTCTTGATGATATCCTGACACTGCCTAAAGGATTCTTAAGAGAAAGAAACAGGTGGAAATCTGAAGGTACCAAATTAGGGCTATATGACGGATGCATTAACACCTCTCAGACAAACTCTTTTAATATTTGCTGAGTGCCCAGAGATGTGTGTGTTCTAGCATTATCATGATGAAAGACCACACCCTTTCTATTAAACAATTCCGGCCGCTTTCTTTCAACTTCTTGCTTTAATCTCATAAGTTGTTGGCAAAAGAGATTTGAATCAATGATTTTGCCTGGCGATAAAAGCTCGTAATAAACAATATTCCAATTCCACCATACACACAGCATTACTTTATTGCTAATTACCCTGGTTTTACCACAGTCTGTGAAGCCTGGCCGACCTTTGACCAATACCGTTTTCGCACGTTCTTTTCTTACGTGATCCACGTTTCATCACCAGCTATCAATTTCTTTAGAAACGATTCGGTTTTATTACTTCTCAATAAAAAATCACAAATGGGTACATGGTTCATTAGGATTCTTTCAGTGAGCTCGTGTGACAACTAAATATCGAGCTTTTCTGTGTTTTTTTTATTCTGACGCGACACAGTGACTGCACCGCACCTGATGTTAAGCATGGTGCAGTCCAAAAAACGCCAACGACTATCGACAGGTAAGAAAAACCCATCGGTAGTCACAGCGATCACGCCGGCCTGCACAAATATCTCTTCACTTTACGTTTAAAGGATCCCATATCATAGGAAGGTGGAAACATGCTTGCCGGAAGTCCATTCCACAGCTCAACGACACGGCAAAAAAAGGAGTTAGAGAACTTCTTAGTCCTAGCCGGGATGTGAGATACCGTAAAGCTGTGACTCCACAAGCCCGCGCGCGTAGTTTTATTTAGGAAGGAAAAGGGTGGAAAAAGGTTAAACAATTCTTCAGAACACTCGCCATGATACAGACGGTAGAAAACGCTCAGTGAGGCAACATCTCTGCGCAACTGAAACGGTTCAAGATGCTTAGTCACGTCAGGATCATTCACAATGCGGACAGCCTTCCGCTGCAACCTATCCAGGGCGTGAAGTACCCAGCTTTTACAAATGCGTCAAAACTTTTTGGCTGTCAATTTCCAGTTCTTCAACTATGTATGTCTTAAGCTTTACTGAGAAAACGATCTGGCAACACTTTTTAAAAGATGGAGTCCATTTTACTTGTAACAGGGTGACTAGAGCGAGGTTCATATGTGATATAAAAATTCCCGGATTGAAAAGGCTTAAACCTTCTTTGTGGTACTGTTACTGACTCTACATGAGGTCCATAAACGTCACAATTTTTTTCGCGGCTTGTCTTGCATTTTTTTTTGATTGACACGAAATTTTAAAATGTTACGAATTCCTTCAACAGATCCTCTTATTTTGACTGAAAGAAAACCAAATGAAACAAGATTTTACTGGTTTGTTTCTTTTTTTAATGTAAGTTTTATTGTCATCAAAACCAGCCAGATACAAATAGAACAGCCAAAAAGATTTTATAACAAGTTTATGAATACTATATGCAAAAAGATTCTTCCCACCACCTACATATACATTGTAACGTACATATGTATGAAATACAACCAGAATACATGACTACAATTTTTTTTTATATATTTATGATCTCCGAATATAATTGAAATTTTCTTACTACGCAGTTCAGTACATGAACCAAGCAAAATAGGAAAAATAATTCGAGCATTGCTGTTAATAATACAATGCTTACAAGTACGTGTAGGTATAGTTAATAGTTTAAAGTTGATTATCGCTGTAAAAAAAGGAATATAATCAAATTATTTTCGATTCATTCGTCAGGTGGTACTTGAGACTCTTCAAGCCTTGCATTCCGGAGTTGGACTAAAAATCAAGAGCTCGTTCAAGAAGCAGCAAACGGACACATCGATCCAGCTTATTTGTTCGCCACGTCACCTTCGTGTCACTAAGATTAAATGCAAAGTCAGGGATCTTCTTGAAATGGACGGTTTTCACTCGACTCATTTGTTGAGGACTCTCTGTCATATATAGCAAACGAGGTTCAGCCTAATACGTCACCACCCACGTAATTCATATCCTGATTTTAGGGTTCAGAGCGCCGAAATTGAGTTTCTTCGAGATTTATTTCTGGAATTCGTTTAAATATTGGACTGATTTTAAGGAACAATTATACACTTTATTACTATAAGCTTGCGCATGAACTATGGGGACTAGACAAAGCATACATACATATATATATAGGGTAAGGTTATGCAAGAAGGATTATATTAGGTCCTTACATATGAAATTGGCGTTTTTCGTACTGGCCACTTTAATCACAAATTTCTCCTCTTTGGTAAGGAATTCCAAATTCAAATTTGTACAGCTATAGACTCATGTATTTGTGCTTCGATGATCGTCATTCATTTGTTTTTTTCTTCTGTTTTTTTCTGTTTGCGTCACTCATTTTACAAAATGGAAACCTTAAAATATCGCATTATTTACGAGTACGAGTTCCGCCGTGGCACTAGTGCTGCGGAAACAACTCGAAGGGTGAATGATGTGTATGGCGGTCGTGTTGCAAAAGAAAACACAGTTCGTTTTTGGTTCCAACGTTTCCGTTCTGGAAATTTCGACCTGCAGAACAAGCCCCGTGGACGGCCTGAGACTCAAGTTGATAATGAAGAGTTGAAGGCTATTGTGGAAGCGGATCCATCGCAAACCACGTCCGAGTTAGCTGCAGGCTGCGATGTTAGTGATAAAACTGTTTTAATTCACTTGAAGCAAATTGGGAAGATTAAAAAGCTTGAAAGGTGGGTACCTCACGAATTGACTGAAGCAAACCAGCAAACGCGCGTCGACTGCTGCGTTACACTACTAAGCCGGCACAATAATGAAGGTATTTTAAACCGAATCATTACCTGTGATGAAAAATAGGTTCTTTACGATAATCGGAAGCGCTCAGCGCAATGGTTGGATCCTGGCCAGCCAGCCGAATCCTGCCCCAAGCGAAAATTAACCCCAAAAAAGTTACTTGTAAGCGTTTGGTGGACTAGTGCCGGTATTGTTCATTACAGTTTTCACAAATCTGGCCAGACTATTACGGCTGATGTCTATTGTCAGCAATTGCAAACCATGATGGAACAGCTAGCAGCTAAATAACCTAGGCTGGTCAATCGCTCCACGCCACTGCTGCTTCACGACAACGCTAGACCACACACTGCGCAACAGACGGCTACTAAATTAGAAGAGCTTCAATTGGAAAGTCTAAGACATCCTCCGTACTCCCCGGACCTTGCTCCAACAGATTACCATTTTTTTCGAAATTTGGATAACTTCTTGCAAGGGAAAAAATTCAACTCCGATGGGGCAGTCCAAATCGCCTTCAAAGATTTTATTGATTCCCGTCCGACTGGTTTTTTTAGTAAAGGGATCAATGAACTACCTATGAGATGGCAAAAGTGCATAGAAAATAATGGTTCATACTTTGATTAATTAAATATATTATATTAAAAAATATTCGACTTTTTGTTCCTCCCATACAAAACGCCAATTTCATATGTAAGGACCTAATAATACCGCTTAAGAAGGTTTACGCACTACATGGGATCCGGATCCGTGAAAATACGTTCCGAAGTAGTTGTAGAAGTCTTTATAGTAGCTTATGTGCTTCTTCCAGTATTTCTTTATTCAGATCATATTATTGAAGAACAGAAGTAGCCA